>JAZFAU010000190.1:1317500-2635000 GCA_037178615.1 Dione vanillae
TGATGGTAAATGTGGACTTATAACTTTATTTTAAGTTTTGATTATAATATTATCGGAATTGTTTATTATAATAGTTTAGGGCGTCAGTTTGTTCGCTTTAACATAAAATATTTCAATCTTTAAATCTTGAAATATATAATCATGTCTGCATAATTAAAATCAAAATTAAAAAAAAATGTGATTGATCAACCTATACAACTCATTAAGTGTCATATGCTTATAATGTCACAACGTCAAATATTTTGAACTCTTTTATAGTAAGATATAATTATTTACAACAAAATTATATATATTTACAGATAAAATAAGATTCTTATTTTATAATGAATTCAAAAAAATATATTTTTTAAATAAAAAAGAATCCAATTATATTTTTTCTTTTATTTTAATATACGACGTCGTTTTTTGACTTTTGTAATCTGACGCGTATCGTCCTGAATTTTCTAGAGCTAAGAAACGAGTACGATTTGCCCTTTTCAGCTGAATGTAACAAGAGTGATTAACATTCTTAATCCGAACTTGACAAAAGCTCATTTTCATTCAATTTCATAATTTAAAATTGGATTCGTTGAAATTGACGTTTACAATCAGGCCATCTCCTCCTCCTATTGCGTCATATACTTCTCATACGTCATATACTCTTGGTTTCATATACATATATTATCTACAGATAATAGTGTAATATGTCAATTCAAGCAACCCATACTAACAACATACGTTTGATTCCTAAACTTTTTTACACAGGAAGAAACATATACTAATGAAGTTGGAAACAGCAGGTTGAATAGTAATCGTCGTTAATTGCTCAAACGATATGATAGCCCAGCTGTCGTCGGGTTAATGAGTTAAAAACCGATAATCCACCTGTTACAGTTATATTTCACGCCGAGTTTTATTTGTTTAGTACCAAAGTAAATGCTATCATTAGGTGAGCCACAGGGAAGCTTTATAACTTTATTGGGCTTTGGAGCCCGTTGTGAGCTTTAATGACGATCATAATATGATGATTCTTGACTCGTGCTGCATAGTAAAAAGGTAGCTTGGTAAGATATTAGTTATATTTTGCTAAATTACTTAATCTTTAAACAATCGAACTTCAATAATATTTTTTTATATCTTCATGGTTTATCCCGCATGGCAGGATAGGCAGAAGAAACTGCAGGAACCATAGGAACCTAGTGTTAAAACACTCCGTTGCGTGCTTTCTCCGTCCCTGCTTTCCGCCTTTTTCGAGGCATTGTATGTTGAGTGGCGAAACTCAACGCCACACTTTGCCTAGTTTCCAGAGCAAAGGAAATGGAATTAGAAAAATTCATCTTTCCTGAGTAGGATTCGAACCCACAAACCGTCGCGCTTACGCGTAGATGCTACGTCTCTGCGCCATGACGATCCTCCTTTAATGACAAACAAGTAACAGTTTGTAAATTTCATTTCCTAATCTAGTTATACATTTCAGTTATGAATTTATAAACTAATTTAACACGCAAAATAAGAAAATGTATACTCATGTTTCTAGTTACATTCAGTAAGGTTTTCGAACAAGCTTCCAGACAAAACACCAGCTAAATTTGTTTTCTTTGATAAACCTACCACTAATAATAATAATTTAACAATTATTTCATCCTGTTTCATTTAAATTTTATATAATTTTTTAAATCTAAACAAAATAAAATATAATCTAAATTTATATGATTAAATTGGAAACTACAATAAAACTGTAGCGGGATAAAGATGGAACCTAGTGTTAAAGCACTTCTGTATACGTGACGGTACGTGGGTTCAATTCCCACTCGGGGAAGAAAGACTAACAAGCGCGGCAATGGGTTCCGCCACTCTAAGCGGGATAAAACGTGAAGCAAACAAATTTTAAAAACCGTCGTACCTCATGATATATTGAATTCTATAGTAGGATACCTACTATAGAGTTCAATATATACGTCGATCAATAACAAATTACCTATTACATTTCTTTCTTATCGAAACGAAGACTGGCATCTTAAAACAAAAATACTGCAGCAACGATAAACTGTTTTTAACGCACTTTATTAGTATCAGAAAAATTATAGTCAATTTGTGCTGCAATTATATTTAACCGGCACCGAATGGCTACGGCAAGGGTAATGTTTCGTGACCATACCGCCACGCTTAACTGGTCACCGGCCAATTAATAGCCCACATAAGAATTTTACATAAGGAAAGCAATTATAGGGGGTGTACTTGGCTATGTACCTACTTTACTTTTTTCGTCGGATATTTTGTATTTAATATCACAATGATATATATATATATATATATATATATATATATTATATATATAATATATATATTAGTATATATATAATATATATATATATTATATTTATATATAATATATATATATATATAGATAAATATATTATATATACTAGTATATATAATATATTATAATATATAATTATAATATTATATATTAGTGTAAAAAGTGGGAAAAACTATTGTTGATTATTCTAAATTATATAAAAATAAAAGGTAACATTTTCGAACTTTGTATCAATTCTGAACTCGTCTGCTACTTTTAAAATGACGTGACAATTAGATAATATAATATTTTCAGAATTTTTACAAAAAAAATAAAAAATAATAATATACCATAAATATCGTACTTAATTAAGAATTAGAAATTCATTTGTTCAAATTATTTAAAAATACCATACATAACTACCACACTTAATAATTCTACAGCAACATTAGGTATATGCTATAAAATCGTGTAAAATAAATCACAAAAAATTACGTAAATAAACCTATTTAACAGCCCTATAAAAGAAAAGTAAAACACAAAAATCGTATGTAATCAAGATAATTAAGGGAGCTAAACAAAGTCGCACTGAGAGGAGTCACACATGGTGTGCACTGTGCAGTCCACAATCACTCGGCAGGGTGTCGAGGGTTGTATGTTTAAAAAATCACGTATTAACGCTTACTTGTTCGTTTGTTTTTACTTCTGTCTGTGATTACGCCTGTGTCTCAGTTATTTCGGGATTTCAAAGCGAATTTATTAGCAAATTTTTAAGTAAATTAATAACATTTAATTTTAATATTATTAAAAGGTTATAATATACATCTCTGTGAATAGGGCATAGAGTAGGAATCAGAAAGAGTTCCATCTCGATTCATTTAAGGTGTACATTTTTTGGTTGTTTTTATGAAAAAGATATGAGAAATTTTAGTCGTCTATATTTTACACTTTTGATCAAATATTTGTTTAATTTAAATTATGATAAGATTATGTACTGCAACATTATTAATAATATTTCATTTATTACAGTGCATCTATCAACGTCCACGATCACTAATTAAGATGTCACATATCTCGTCTACATTTAAGGGTTAAGAAGTATGTTATAAAATGACAAGTTTATTTCCCAACTCATGATTTCGATTATGTCCATGTAAAATTTCGAAAATAAAAGAATTTAATCAATTGACATTAAAGTGATGTTACTTATTTTTTAAAACTGAAATTATTACTCACAATATCTTTTAAAACTAAATCACAGTTATAGTTACACATATCAGAAGTGTTTAAAAAATCTATTCTGCCCAAATAAATATTATTTTCTGTACAGTATTTTACAATTTTTAATTATAATTCAAGCAAAACCAAATTGTACTACTAGTAAAACATAGAGCAAAATGTTCTACAATCATTACTATCCGCTATCCGTAGACATGACACTCTGATATAACATTAGGGGTGTGCACATGAGGCCGCGTGTGGTTTTTGTCTGCGGGCAACGGCTCGGAAACGCACCCATTGTGACAACCCTCACCACGCCCGCTGTGAGAATTATTTCCTTCTCATAGGTACTGGAACTTTGGGAGACTAATTTTTAGAGATCCGCAGGAAAAAGGCAAAAATAGGAACCTTTATAAATTGGCCAAATCTGTATATCAGTCCATCTGAAAGAGGCTGAGGTATAATAATATATGGTATATAAGTATAACAATTGCTCCGCTTTTTGTAAACCGCTGAAAATTTATAAACAATATATTAAGCTGATTTCCACGAAAACTAAAATAAAGTAAATGACAAAATCACATTTTAATCTCAACTGCTCTACATTTGCTACTACGGAACCCTTCAGAATTACGGACCTTTACAGACGGGACCGACACCCACTCGTTTTCACTTATTTTTATATAGAACATGTAAATTTATAATATTATACAACACATTACATTTCAGTTTAAAAGTATAAAAAATAATGATACATTTAAAATTAAATTACTTTATCAAAAGTGATCCTTTATAAATGATAACGCTAAAATGTCCATCCATCGTTCAGTTGTACCTACCTAATCAAAATCAAAATAAGTTGAGAGTTGTGAAAATTATAACATAAAAATATTAGGATCTAAACAAATGTGAAAATTTGTAACAATTTTTTGTAATGCGACTTGAATAAAAAAAATATATTTTCATCACGTATACTGCGCGCAATGAGAAAGACTAAGGGAGGAAACAAATCTGCAACAACTGGATATAAGGTCGGACACTGAACTGTGTTGTAGTTCAGTGTCCAGGGCAACTTCAAATAATTATGATATGATTTTTTTATGACAGATTTATGCTCCATCCTGCACATGGCAGGGTAGGCAGAAGGAACCATAGACAACAATAAATAACAAATAATTAAATAGTGAAATAAATAAATACAATCAATGTACTTATGTAGGTGTGAAAACGAAACACTATCTTACTCCCTTTAATTGTGAAGATGCAACGTCATACAATGTGTATGCATCTTGACGGTCTCCATCCGGATCTGGGTAAAAACAATGAGATCAACGACAATAGAAGCACCTGCTGGAAATTTCCTTTATGCAGATGATGAAAGTGCAAGCAACTATCGAAATGACATGTTTTCATTCCGTCCGATATGCAAAACTAAGGCGACGATACGAGTTCAGGCTTAGCTTAGTTTAAAAATACTTGTTGTAGTTTCTTTAATGTTAGCACCTATAAGAAATAATGTTTTTATGTGATATAATCTGTCAAATTACTTTAATTTAAGGTGCTTCTTAATCCACCTGCGTGAGCAAATGCAGTCAAACTTTCCACTGTTAGGCTAAGTGTATATAATAAGATAAACTGTAAATAATATACTTAATTGACGTGCCTATTTAATTAAGGCCATCGTTCCATAATTGTATCGTAACATCGTCTGCCTATTGACGATGGTTGTTGGTTCGATACCTAAAGGGGGCAGCAATGATTAGATTTTTTTGTGTTTTATCATAACATTTTGTAATAGAAAACAGGGAACAGAGTGTCTTCGCAGAATCTCTCTGTTTATCCTGAGAAGAGTACAGATATAACAAAGAATGGAGATTATTACAGATTACATACATCAATATAATTTGTTCTACATACAACAAATATGAGAAAAATTATATTTTCTCGGCGCTCAATAAAATTACAATCCATTCATACGATAATGAAAATTAACAAAATGAATGTCAAACATTGCATTCTATTACTGACAAACGCCTTCACTTAATACAATTTGCTACTTCGAGCCTACAATAAAGAGTGTAAAAAATCGATTACTCAGTTTAATAAAATAGAGGCGAGGGGAAGTCAGGGTGGAGTGTCTGCTGTTAAAAAGCACGATTGTGAACATTTGTAGCAATAATTCGACCCGCAAGCCATGGGGTGCGCCGCGGCTGCTGTTGAAAGAATGATACATCATCACACCAATAATAAATCACATATGATTCAATTAGAAAAATACGTCGGGCTGGCGAAAAACCATTGAATTTTGTCGCCTTTCCACTGAAGCGGGTCGCATTTGGAGGGTAATTTGACGGTTCGTATTGCATCATCAATCAACTGCAATTAACAATGCGCTAGTCGGCAAAATTTGTTTTATATTTTACGTGCAAAATGTTTTCTGTACTGTGCAAGTCAAACGGTAGTAATTACATGCATACAGTGGTTATATATTTACCATTATATAGTAAATATTTTACAATTGTAAGTTTGTCTGTGTCCACTTTAGTAGTAAAATTTAAACAGCATATTTTATTGCGTCTGCCGACAATCAGCAATTACGAGTCGAATTCTTCTCGTCATGAAACACGAGTAGTGACGGCAGCACATGAGCTTTCAGCACACTCAATAACTCATTGCCGAATGTAACAGTCGAGGGGGTCGAGTGGGCGCGGTGAGACTCGTCACGTGCCGGTAATGAGTATTCGCCCCACTCTCCCCGATGTTAGTATGGAATTTCACACATACACCCAACTCTGATTATTTTGATTTACAGCGTCACATTTTTTCGATGGCTACACAACTCTAAAGCAATATATCCGTTTAATGTGACTTTTTTGATATTTTTTTTACATAACAAAAAAGTGTGATGCGAAAATCGTTTTTCAATCTATTTGATTTCGTTCAAATACTGTGTGTTTAGTCTAAAGCAAATTTGTGTTAGTGAATGGGCAGCAATTAATTACTAATAGATATATATTTAAAGGTTTATAGATTTTTAATGGAAAATCATTTTAGTTAAATGAATGTACGTATACTTAATACTACACATAGCAAACATTCATTACAGTAGCTTAGTGCCAGAGATTTAACTATATCTACCTAGGAAAATATTTATTAGGATTACAGACTTTGCACAATCATACTTTATACTTATTGAAATTTGACTAAATGTGATATAAACAATATATAAGAAAAAACATAATTGATATATTTATCTCATGTATATTGTGCTTAATATTTATCATATAAATTCCGAAGGTACGACTTTGAAACGGTAAATTATTTCAGATATTTCCGAACGTACCTATATCAATTAAACGTCTTAAGCCCGACAAATTGCTGTTCACTCCTTTATACTATAATCTCAGTAATTGTTACTTAAATGCACTTCCTGTGCCTTATAATAGTCAACAATCAACATTACTTTGGCATAAAACCTCCGGTACAAGTCCGCGGGCGCTTACCGGATTTGCTCTGTTTATACAATACTTACTGCCCGAGGGAGAAAAAATATAGACCTAAAAATGTACAGATACAGCAAAGATTGATTAAATTAATTTATTATACGGTATATTTACTACATGTTTCTTTTTAGATATTTAGAAATATCGAAATAAATAAATAATATCTTAATATTAGGTAATAAGTGAAGTGCAAATTTTGGATGCTCTTTTACAAAAAATGCGAAGATAACGGCTTATGAAAATTAGCACACTTATAGTTTAGATAAAAGAGCTGTCAGAACACTTATATTTTCTTAATAATAATGCTTATAAACAGCATTAATATTAGTCCATAAATAAAACAATACAAACTGCCATATATTGACAATTTTCACTGTAGGCGACATATTCGTTGTCATAGCAACGTATGTCAATGTCAACGTATGTTTGTATGTCGCACAGAATGGTTATTATAAATATGTACAAATATGACTAATATACTAATATGTCTACGTGCCTGTATTAAACGTGACTTGAATATTACTCACTAATATGTGTGTATGTGTGTGTGAATTAAATTTTGCTATAATATTCCAATGTATAAATATAATAAAGTTTAAATTTTCGCAGTATTGCAAAAAAATTAGAATTAGATTGTATATATGTAGCTAATTATTTTTATATAAATTTTGAACAGCTCTAAACATGTGTAGCCCTACGTACAAACCGGAAAGGTTTCCCTTAAAATTCAAGTGGCCAATTATGGAGTTACGTTTTGGTCTTTACCTCTTGCCAACTTTTGAGAACACTTTACCTTTTATATTGGTGCAAAGTTTAAAAACATTGTGAAATAAGTACACTTTCAACAACAGTGTGCTTAGCTCTTACTGAATACGTGCTGTTAACGTTTGGAATATAAGAATATGTGGAGACGGTAATGGAGTCTTTTATTGAACGTAAGTATCTATTTAATATGTGTAATCAGCCCCATATTTTCTTGTACTTGTTCTTTGAACAGGAAAACAAAGAGAAAAGGATTTATTTCCCCAATATAGATTTTTTTACCTGGTCGATTATTATTTGAATTGAAAGAGATGATTATTGTATCATTTTTTGGAGCTGACTTGCATCATTTCAAAATTTCGATACGTATCTATATCATAACATTAATAGCAAGTGTCTACTATTCATAACACCTAAATTTAGGAGAAAAGTAAATACTATCCTAAATTAAAATTAAAGTAAAAACACAATAATTGCAATTGCTCTAAATTAAACGAATATGCCAAAATTTATGCTATATTTATTTTAACTTACTTATTTACAAACTACAACTGCTGCTTTAATTTTGCTACTGATCTTTCAACATTGTCTTGAACAACGAACAATTTGACAACAAAGTGTCTTGACATAAAATAGGCTTTTCTGTCCTTGCTCTACGTCCGGGAGATATGAAATTTTCAATATGAATACAAAAGTGCTATTAAGTTTAAAATTAAAAAAGAAAATTATTTATTTTTAACTACTTTACTATGTTTCTAACTACCTTCTCTATAAGTAGATCTATACTTTAACGAAATATTAAAGCTCCTAACATGTTAATACACATGTTTTTGTAATTTTTAAAATGTTAACATTTTGAACTTATTAAGATGTTTAATATTTAGAAATTCTTGTTTCTCTCTCTTTATACACTATACTGTTAGTTTTAAAATGATTAACGAACTTAAACGATTTTATACTAAATACCTATAATCATTTTAGCTTATTATTTGAATTTAAAGATTGGAAGCTGTAATAAGTGAAAAAAATTGTGTTTTAGCAATTTTTTTGAATTTATTTATTGTTTTTGATTACATATTTATATATCAAAGCTTTGTAATATTTAATTTGAAACTTTGCGAGGCATAGAGTGCTGGGGAAAAGTTATACATATTTTGCGTAAAAGGTATTTGTTAACATCTTTAAAGAGATATGGTGTATTTAAGTGTGTCTGTATTTATTTTGATTTGTAATATATTTATTTTGGTAAACTATTTGGACACTGTAACATGTAAAAAGGGTTAAAATTAAATATACACATTAAATATATTAGAAAGGCTCGCTTACATACAGCTAGCATTACCTACTATAAGCGGGTTCACCTATTATTGCATTGTTTCATATTTTTTTTATAGTTGTTTTTTTTTCTAATTAAATTAATCAATGTTATTTTTTTTTAAATATTTTGTGATATAGGTATATCATATACCTACCTACCTATACGGTATGTAACGGTATTGCCACATCCCCATAGGATATTTTACTTTCTATTTCTAGCAAAAAATACCTTTATATAAAAAAAATGTTCAGAATATACTTATGTTTATAAAATTTAAATATTAAAATGATTTACCTAGTTTATAAATTCCACCTATATCAATGTAATTTTTTAAAATGATTTATATTTTTATAAATTTTTGATTGTACGTGAAATATTCAGTTCCGCGGCAGATGTTTTTACATCAATTTACATAGCGAGTAGCAAATAAATATATCAAATAAATACATTCAAATATTGTAGACCACACCGATGTATCCTAATAGCATTTCTATTGAATACAAATAACCCAATTTCGACTTGTTAAATAACGAACGAAATTAACTCGTCAACTGAGCCGCGTCGCTGAATCTTTTCACAGAATAGTAGGATCAGTACCCACGATTTTTTTCATATCTATTGACGGCAGCCCTTCACTGTAAGATCCCAAAAGTCGGTAAATAGCTGACAAAGGGTCCACAATGCTCAAATGCCAATGTTTGGGCCAAAATAAAGAAAGATCTTTGAAGGTACACTCTTTGTGCGCAGGCGCATTGTTCGCAGTATCGAGGGTTGCACAAAACCGATCGGTAGCTGTCGGCTCGTCACTCAAAGCGTCCTTATGTTTGTTTGCCTACAATATTATTTTTATTGCCGTAATTGAGAGAAATTCTTTGACAATTGCTATGAGAACAACCGACTCATCAACCCTCGGTGCGTTAAGACTTTCTAATTTTACGACTATTATTGCCTTTGTGGTTTATTTTGTTACTATCTGGTCTATATAGAGTTGTTAAAATATGTTTACAGGTAAAAATATATTTTTAGGTATTATAATTTTATATTCTAAGGTAGATATAACTCCTACACCTGCGTAAGGCAGCTAATAAAGCACACCACCTATATATAACATTTAATTATTAATTATAACGTCATTTTAAAATATACTTTAATAAAATATTATGAAAATATTAATTTCTAGAAAAATATGATAAATATTATTAAATGTATGTATTAATAAATAACAAAAAAATATTTATAAAGTTAAGTAATTGTAACTAAGAACCTGCTAAGGATTAAGACTGAAAATGAATGCGTCAATCCATCTATTTATTTACTAATAGCATGCTCAATAGTTTTTATATTTAGAAATATAATTATTATTACCTAATAAGTAGGTATAAGGTAACAGCATAACGGGCGCCATTCAAACTTTTTATTGAACTTTCATAAAAGCAAGACCAAAACAGATCCAAACATTTTATTTGTGCCTATACACACAATAACCTCTAAAACCGTTTTATAACTGCCATAGCGAATTTACCAGCACCCATAAAATTTACAATTTGCAAAATTTCTAAATCGTAAACCGAACTATTTGGACGAATCTATTTACTACACGTTTATATTATCTGTGTTGTAAAAAAAATACTATGCCAAGATGGCGGAAAGCGAGGTGCGCTCAAAGGCACCGATTTGAAACAATGAATCATAAAAGTTATGGTCTTGTTTAGGTGTAATAGCTACTATCGTTACATCAGAAGGCACCGCGTCATCGAACATTGTCCTGTCTTCTTAATAGGTATTTTTTTTATTCTAACATGGATGATGGATTTAGTACTTAGTAAAAACTATCAAACGATTTTAAATTTCATTTATGTATGTAATTGATTAAAACAATACTAAAAAATAGTTTTTATACAAATTGTGGTCAACCAAAGTCATTACATGAGGTACCCATGCCTTATTTATTTACGTAGATATTATTCAATTAATATTTATTCAATAAATTATATATTTTTTAATTTTATTTAGTTAAGTATTTCTTGGTCGACAAGTGAATACTGTATATTCATTTATTATTAAACAAAAATATTGGAACAATATTTAACATGTTTTGTATATGTTATTTTATATGTAGGTATTTAAGTAAATTAAAACGATTTAATTCTTATTTTATTCATTTTATGTTTTAATAATTTGACACCAATTTAACCACACTGACGTTTTATGCTACACTCACATGCACGGTGTGATCACGATCATATAAAGCGCCGAGCGCGGGAAACTCTATCCAAAGTTGTATCCAAGTTTGTCGCCCCGCCCGCCGTCGCCCGCCGCCCGCCCGCCGGCCCGCCCCTCGCGCCGTCCTGCTCGCACCGCAACCTGACCGCACTGAAGCGGTCATACTTAAACTTTCTTATTTCACTATACGCTACTTTCTTAAATGTTGTATTTTTAATAATCTATTTTTTTCATATATTTGGCTTGAATAAATCGTTTATGGTTTCAATTAAAAGAATATTCAAAGAAGGTATTATTGTTTAATGATTAATATAAAATAAAAGTTAATTCACACCGAAAAATCCAACCACACTTTGACCGACAATAATTGGTTGGAAATTTGAAATTATATGTCAGTTGATGAACCTTGCGATCGGAATTCCAAGCGTGCCACGATCAAATGGAGTGCCTCCCCGTGACCTTTCGACACAAACATGGAAATCATAATTTTTCATGAGCTCGTTGATAGGTTTTCACGCGCGTCGCGGTTTCCCGCCGCCCCGTGGCCTAATTACCGCCGCCTCGCGATACGTCACCGCGGTGATTTAAAAAAATCCACCCGTCCTTGTCCCGCTGAAGCGCGGTTGCCGTCGTCTCGTTTCCTACGAGCATTTTTATAAAAACGCAGAGACCGACCGCGGTCGTCCCGTTCGTTCCCGCTGCGGCACCGCGCCGCCGCACCCTTCGTCTCCTTCCCGCTTTTTACGAGACGTCGGGGCCGCCACCCGGGTGGGGGCGGCGACCGCGCGAACGCAAAATATTGACCATCGGAAAAAGTCGCGTCGTATCGCAGTCATCAGTCGAAACTGAGTCCTCGCGAGTACGCGTCCCTTCGCCGCGACTTCGGTGCGCGTCGGAAGTCTTCGGCTTGCGGTTTCGTCGAGTCGCCCATTATTTTTCCAAGTCCCCCGCCCGGCGTCTTGCCCGCGCCCAACAAGTGGTGCAGCGCTCGTTCGCTCACACCGCGTCTCGCGCCCATACTTAGCACAACTTTTCGGAGTGTTCCGCGCACATTTCGCCGCGAGTTAGAGTTTTGTTTGCGTGTTACAAACTTTTGACAAAGTGTTCGAGGACCGGCGGCGTGACGGGAAACTTTAGTGGCGTGTAGAGTGTTCGAGGGTGAACTGGAGTCGATGCACCTTCCGCACGCGAGTTCCTCCGACCCCTACGATGGCGGATATTTACTCTCACATCCACGAATACTACCGGCAGAGCCATGGTGACCTGGTGCAGACAGGTTCACCTGCTGTGCTGTGCTCGTCGTTGCCAGGACACTGGCGGTCTAACAAGTCGCTGCCAGTAGCTTTTAAAGTTGTTGCTTTGGATGACGTCCAAGATGGAACATTAGTTACAATTAAAGCGGGAAACGACGAGAATGTAATGGCAGAGATGCGAAACTGTACAGCTGTGATGAAGAACCAGGTGGCGAAATTCAACGATTTAAGGTTCGTTGGTCGCAGTGGAAGAGGGAAATCATTTACGCTCACCATTACCATCAGCACTTTTCCATGTCAAGTAGCAACTTACACAAAAGCCATCAAAGTTACAGTGGACGGTCCAAGAGAACCCAGAACAAAACAAAGTAAGTGTCATTTTTAATATTTGTATTAATTTTCAGAGACAATAATTTTTCTTATATTCATTTAATACAATTTTTTAATACATAAGTATATCAAAATTATGAACAAACTAATAGAATTATTTATAGGATATAATTAGATATACATTAATCTTAAATATAAAATGTTAATCTGCTTACCTCGAACGTTGTATTAGTAAATTTTGAAATTATAGAACAAATTATTACGCGAAAAAAAAATAAATAACGCCGTACATTCTGCAGAATATAAACTATTACCAATATAACTCCACATTAACTCTATAAAAAATTAGTGAACGATAAAAAAGACTAAAAATATTCTTGTAAATATTCTTATATCCAAGTTGATTTTTGATGCGCGTGCGCTGGCTGCCCGCCAGTCCATGGATGGTTTTGCGGCTCGACCATTTGACCACATTCAAAATAGTTTTATACACAAATTAATATGTATCTTTTGGTGCCAAATACTTTTATTTCTGATAGGTGCCCTAAAAAAAATTACTGTCTACGATACAATTCATTCAGTTTTATATACTATAAAGTATAACTCTTTATATTGATCTTTGATGGCAACATAACACTTGATTCAAAATGAAATATTTTTCTGTTATTTGCTTGTTTTCTTATATCCCTATATTAATATGCAGCCTAATTTTTTATGTTTAAAAAGTTCAATAATTTATTTTTGTTTCTAGAATTATTACTACTAATTAAATAAAATATAACAAACACAAAGCTATTTCAAAAGTTCAATTAAAAAAAGTTAATAAACATTCTCAAATACTTACGTACGTTACGTATACAAGAATATACGATACTAATATCAATTAACTCTTTACTGTTGAAATAGATAAATATATGTAACACATAAATTGTACTAAAATAAAAGCAAACATGTGTCCCGTAAAATCCATACGTGAGAATCATTCAATTGTACGGACATTAGTTACATCTTTTAATCTCACACACAGTGGCTCCCGAAATAACTCTGATTGTCTTCACGAGTGAGACGTAAAGTGTTTTGACGTCGACTTATAAATGGTTATTGGTTAGCGCATTTAAAAATAATTTCGAGACAATTGAACCAAGTGACTTCTATAATGCTTTCATTATTTAAGTGCTAGAGGAGAGTGCATTTAAATTTCAATTTAATCTATTTTAAGCACAATTTGTGGCAATATTTCGTATAGATACTTGTATTGTTATTAGATACTGTTTGAAAATATTCTTTTAAATTTTTTATTAATTTCTTGAATTTTTAGTAATTAATCACATAAAACGATATATCGATAAAATATTTATATTATATATATAATCATTGATCTTTGTCGTTATTATAAACTGGTTTTAGTTCCAATTACAAATAATTTGCTTGCAAAGAAAATAGCTTTTTATTTTAAAAGTGACCACTATAATCATAATATACCTACTGATAATATCGATTATTATAGTTATCGATTTTGATTCTAAGATCATATGAATCATCGAATAAAGTTTATAATAATAATTCAAAAGTTTATAATCGATTCAAAACAATTAAGACCGTATAACAAATCACTGTCGAATCATAATGTTATGACACCACTAAACTATTTTCGTCAAACGAGACCGTCTGTATAAACAAACCGTTGCGCCCAAACTTTGGTCAATAATAAAAAGACATGCGGAAAAACTAACATCCTCAACGATAAAGATCAAAGGCGTTAGAGTCGTAATAACTCGATCGGTGGCGTCGCGGCTTTATGGCGGTGCGTTAATTAACTAGACGCCTTTCTATTGCACTTGTTTATCAATGTCTTCTTTATTATTAAAAGATTAATTTTATATGAATTGTAATTGAAATCGTGGGATTATATAAAATAACATTTGAAATGGTTGTTATTAAGTTTTAAATTTAATATGTAATTAGTATATTATGTCAAGAGACTATCAGTGCACAATGGAATGGCGTTTGACTACAAATTCATTCTAACTATAAGAAGTTTTTACCTTTATTCGAAGTGCGTAAAGTCACATTTATGAAGATCATAAAAATCCGGCGTTGAGTCGAACCAACTAACTCGTCATAATATTTCAATTATTAAATTAACTTCGTCAAATTAACATTACCTATAATGAATTTATATTACCATACTAACATTATTTAAATGTAAATAAATTGCGAACGATTGCTCTACAGCGAAAGCAGCTGAGAATATTTTGATTAAAAAGTTATTAGTAAAAAAAGTTGAAACATCTTTACTATTACAATTTTCAAATAATAATTAAATATTAATACTATCTTTTCTTTGATAAAAATATAAGTAGCATATTAAGAGAAAAAAATAACTTAATTATCACGCTTTTTCCCGCATATCAGGCAAGCTAGACTTAACCTAGGACATAACTTAGGATGTTGCATTTTCTACTTCTTGCTCAATTTTAATAGTTTTGAATGTCTAAACTTATCATAGCGGCTTCTCTACCAAACCTTTAATGTGAAAATAAAAGGATGTCGAGATGCTTTGCCACTGTGAATAAGAATAGGTACTATATAATACATACATTGCTACAAGCAACTATTTTCGTACTTTTGTGAATATTGATTATGCCATAGGTATGTAAAAATACGTAGCAGAGTAAAGTTCAATTACAACAAAATTCTTCAAAATCGAAGTCAAATGTTTGCAAAGTTTAATATGCGACACTTGCTGTACAAGCGGTTACCAAGTTTCATGGTGCGGCCACGGTCGCGTAACAGATGTAAACAATCTCGGGGCCCGTCGTAAAGTCCGTTTGATCTCCCCGCTACCGCCCGCTGCCTCTAAAATATGAATTTTATGTCCCTCTGCTGCTAATACCACATCTACGCCCTCCGACCCTCATAACCAGCATATGAAGGAGTTACGGCCGATCTGTGCCATTTAGAGCTTACAATTCAAAAAGACGTTTGTCAGATTTACTCAGCTTTCCTTGGAACTTAGAGAAATTAAATTTACAAATTTGTAGGCTTAGACCATTCCATAAGGTCAATATAATAAACCGTAATTCAAAGTACAAAACAAGATGTGTCATCAATATAAGCTGAAGCAATTCCAGTCAATAACTAAGTCTGAACACGATATAAGACAATCAAAACTAAAAGACAATATAAATGCGGTGTTTGTCATAAGACATCGTCGCCCGCCCCGAGTTATGAGCCATAACTCTGATTCCATTTATTCAACGCGCGCCCAACACGTCTTCAACATTAATTTACGAGTTACAAACGTTCGCATCTCATTCGAGTTATTTAACGCCCGTTTTGACACTTATTTCTTATCGTTCAGCTGTTTGTTATACCAGTGAGGCCAATTAATAGGCTTGGTTATATACAGTAATATAATGATTTTATAGCAAAATTATTATGTTTAAAGTTAACAATGCTAATCATGATTATTTAAAATGTCTCTTAACAGTTAGAGCCGGTCTCGTTGCTATGTTAATATTCAGAGCTCTACATGTACAAAGGGTTGGGGAACCGAATTTAATTGAATACTGGCATTAACAAATGGAGCGGGCCATTTCCGAGTTCCACATTTAACTTATTATGTACCATGATGGTGGCGCTCTTCTGCCGGATTGCCACGTGACAGGGCGACGGGCCATCCATCACGTTCTTAATTTAAAATACCCGCGATTTGGGAAACGCTCGCCCGAAACACTCGCTAATCTCGGCTTCGAAAGGATTGTGTATACAGAAATAAAGTGATCTTCTGTAAACATTCTTAGTGAGCAATAAAAATGTCTACTCCCTATCTGATTATTTACGGGAAAGAGACTGTGAACGATCACGTGTGATGTTTTAGACGGCACAAAATTAGGCTAACTACTTAAAAACTTGCGCAACATCAAACTTCAGACACAGTCCCTAAACAATTTTCAGTAATTCAAAACAAAGTAGATGAAGTGCTCGTAAACAGTTAATTTCCTAATAAAAAAGTCGATTCACCTGATCATCGATTGAGATGAGTCGCGACCGGATTAGATCGCTCATAAAAACTAAAATAGACGTCGGCAGTGGCGTCTTCAGTAGGCTATCGATTAAACAAATAAAAAAGCGTTTCGCTAGCTGAAAGGCGAAAGCAACGTTATGGTGGAGGGTCGTAAAAACGTATGGCACAGAAATGCCGGCTAACTGCAGTAGTAAACCGGGTCGTTTTGTATACAAACCTCTTGTTATAGTCGGCTGGCGTGGTAAACAGTATGCGAGCTGTGTCGCCGTCGTCACTACTTGCCTTTGTGTAACACGATTAAGATTTCATAAGGATAATCTGAGGTTCACCTTGCAGTGACCATTTTATATACTTCTTTAGCATTATATATTTTACTATATGTTGTAATTATTACATGTCGTAAAAAAGAACTCTGCAATATATTTTTTACTTTTATTTATAAAAAATGAATTATGTATACTAATTTCTTTTTTATGTTGTTACAGATTACGGCTATGGACATCCTGGAGCATTTAATCCTTTCCTTCTGAACCCCGGTTGGCTTGATGCAGCGTACTTAAATTATGCTTGGGCGGATTATTTTAGGCCACCAACAATAAGAGATCCAGCTGCGTTAGTAAAAGGTATTATACATTTGTATATTGTATTGTATTATGTAACTTTATATTGTACATTACATTACATACAGTTTTAAATTGAATAAGCCAACAATCATAGATCTAACATACATATCGGGTATTCCTG
The DNA here is from genome assembly GCA_037178615.1 of Dione vanillae. NCBI lineage: Eukaryota > Metazoa > Arthropoda > Insecta > Lepidoptera > Nymphalidae > Dione > Dione vanillae. The sequence goes on from JAZFAU010000190.1 coordinate 1,335,163, forward strand.
GAAACGTATTGAACTTCCAATCGACGGATTATTTGGCATTCGTTAATTTAAAAATTCCCGATTTCGCAAACAACACTCGAAAACATGTAGCTCGCATCGGAACCACCCCTCAAGGCCTTACAACGTAAAGGCTCAAATAAAAGAAGCGCCTCTTGAGCGTTGCAAAACAACACCGGTCCGACCGAAGCAAAACCACCCGCTGAAGTCCGTTCGCTGGGGGAAGTGGGGGCTCAGAATGGAAAAAGTATAAAAAGCACCGCCTTCACGTTCGAGAGAGTGTGGAGTCAATTTTATTCCAATGTAGGCGACCGCGCCACCAGCCACTTTTTGTTTCCGACGTTGAAACGCGAGGAGCGTTGTACTCAAACACCTACCGACTTTTATTAAACCTTAGCTAGTTCATTTTCACAAAGGGATACTCTTAACTTTTCAATTTGTGTTCTAAAGTTGCTACAATCTATTTATAACTCGTTGCTGTTGAATTTTTATCGATACGCAAATATGTTTTCGCGTATATCTTACCATATATTATTTTTTTATTCACGTGAATCAAATATTTAATACTATTTTGTCAAATAAATAACAGCTTACGCTAATTTCACAAGAATATTTTTCGAAAAAATTAATTAAACATAATAGTTATTGCACACCAGTTCGAAATCTGGGCGTCGGGATCACCTCAATCAGGCGCGACGCCGATATTGGCCCCCACCTCACCAAATTACCCCCTAGTTACCTCACCCTCCCTGTTGCCTTTTAAAGTGGTCTGCGCACTGCCACTGCTGCAAATATAAAAAGTGTAAAAGAGATACGTGCCACCTCCGAGCTCTTTGTGGCCCAATCTGCGCCTCCATCCTGTCCTTTTTATGCGCCCGACTCTTACACTTATCGAGAATCAAAGCTCTCTACAAGAACTTTTGAACATTGGTGCTAATGAAAATTTTACGTTTCGAGTCCTCTTTGTCCGTCGCACACGGAGATAGAAGTTCCTTATCGCGACAGATCCGGCTTTGTGTCCGTACATGTGTCCACTGCACGGTGCGACTCACGCGTGCTATGCATCACTAATGCGGTTTCTGTACAGAGATCACATATCGAAGCGAATTAAGGTGGGACATTGTCTGGATCGTAAAGAACTACGTCGCGTTTGGATAAATAAATATTGCACCCTCACCCTCCTAATATCGTACTAAAAAAACATCCCTTTCGATGAAGCCGCCTTTAAACGCCTACAGATTGTACATTATCCTTGGTACGATTATGCACCCTCGTTGTTCAGGGATCACCAGAGTGCCCGCGTACCTCGAGCAGTCCCCGGAGGCCCGTCTCTCATATTACGACATGTTGTCAAATCAGGCAACAGAAGCTATAAAGAACATTATTTATGATAATCCAATAACGATTTTTTTATTGCTTACAGGTACAGGCACCGATCACAACGCCGCCTGTAGCATTACCAGGAGCTGAATTATTTCCGTTTCCAGCGGCAATGGCCAGTTTGCCTCCAGGTGGACTAATACCCCCACCTGGAACATTTTTGCCGCCTAATGGATTGTTACCTTTTGCACCACATCCGGCAGAACTCGCACTAAAAACATTACCATCAGAACTGGCGATGAAAAATAGTTATGACGCTCTTAGACATTTACAAAGCAACGTTTCCTCAATGGATACATCAAGCGCCCGCCTATCTCCAACAAGCAGTAGACAGAGCGGAAGTCCAAGAAGTATCAACAATACGAGTCCTAGATCACACACAAAATCGGAAATAAATTCAACTCACGAGGCATCGGATGAATCAGACGAAGAGCCCATTGAAGTAGTTAAATCCGCCTTCCATCCAACGCGACCAGCGAATGTCGAATTGCAGATGAAACAAGTACAAGCTGCAGATTCCACTGTCGCAGACCGACCGCGGATGCGAAATGAATTAAAGGCGCCGTCACAACGAACACGAGTTCTTTCTAGTCCCACTTCAACGAAAATCACGAACAGTTCAATATCAACACAAAAATCCGTGTGGCGGCCGTATTAAGTTAGTGACTATGAAACCGTGTGAAAAGCGGACTTTTAAAAATGTGATAAAACGAGCTTGTAAATATTGTAGGTACTATTAAATATGAGATATTTATTAACATAGTAGAGTAGATATTGGTCTTATATCACAATTATAATGTATTTAATAAAAAGAATGATTGTTATTTGTATTGTTAAAGCTTTTTAATTATAAATAGATGCATAAAATATTTAATGTTAATATTGAAAGTAATGTGTACATAAATAGATATATTAGAAACCCTCATGTGTAATATTATATTAAGCTTTGACATCGACTGAGCTAATTTAGCGAATAATAGAGTCATGATTTATTTGTATAAAATGTATATGAGTTTATTGTATATGATATTTAAGTCAAAGCAATGTATCTATGTGTAAATATGTAGAGACCCCGAGATAAATATGAATACCAAAAATACACCTGCATTTCATTTTTCATTAGTTCTTTCTCATTTTTATTAATTGAAATGTACAGTATACAATCACAATATGAAGCTATATATAGGTATACAAATCTAGGTGGTTGAATCTGCTTTACTTTAAGGCAATATTTCTGTTGCTGAACAAAGTATGTAAAAATAATACTTATTATAATGTTTTATTTTGTAAATCTAAATATGATCATTTTACATAAAAAAGTCATTTAAAGCAATATTCAAATAAGAATAATCAATATTTTATATTATAAGTAAACAAAGATCTACTAACAAAGATAAATATGAGATATTTTTCAAACGTAATTAATAAAACTCATTCATCCAGCCATTGCACTGCTTGAATTGTGTTTTCAATTTAATGCTTCAATAGAACCCGTCTAACATTGTTTATGCTAGCGACAATGTGCACTGCACGTGTAGGAACATTCTAACCGAGTACGGGTGTTTTACAAGCTATACAAATTATAGGCGTAGCATATGATCAACATTTAAATTAAAGATAATGGAGAAATGTAATTTAACTTTCATAGCGTCAAAGAGTGCCGCCCTTTACCATATTAGTAAGGCGCGTCATTCTTAATAGTGATAATTCATTCATTAGTAGTTTTATTAGTTGAATTTTTATATAAATATCCATAATAAATAAGGAAAATACTTTTCGCGATACTTGATTCTAATTAACTTATATATATTTTATAATATGACCTAAACGAGAGAAAATAACACATAGTTACTCCAGCTTGAATTATTAGTTCTCGATGCCACTTAGCAATGCAAATCACAATTTACACAGTAAATAACGTACATAACAAACCAAAATATTTAATTTCATTAGTAATCAGAAGTATGATGTTAAATCTATACACATATATATATATGATGTTAAATATATACACGGCAAATAAATGTATGTACATAAAGACTTTGTATAATAAAGCACTACGTATATTGAGTTCATCATTCATCAAAGGAAGTAAAGTAAAATGTGTTCAGGTGCGTGGCGACGGCGCTATCAATTGTGTTTGCACCCGAGTTGATCCGGTTAGCTGATTGCAGCCTGCGCCCCGCGGTCAGCCGCCCGCTCCTCAAACAACGCCCGTTATACATAGATACTATGCTCTGGATAGGGAAATAAATTAATAAAATATTTTACTATCGTACGAAATTTAGAGTAATTGAGATTTTAGTTAAAATTTAAATACACAGCTTAAAATTATTTAACATGGGTCAAAAAAAATTTAGAGTTCAATCAAAAGTAATTCATTTCAAAAGAAATTAATAATATTTTAATTAATTTGTTTTTTATTGAGAAAACACTTATTTATTCCATTTTATCATGTTCAAATATTTTTTTATTATATAAAATAGTAAATAGCATGTCTTATCCAGCACGACACATGCATAGTGAATAGGAGGCTCCTCATTATGTAGCTTTTGATTCGTATCTCAGGCGTCGACTTTATGATTCGCTTTTTGGTGAAAACGAGTCCATACATCACGGCCATCCTATTTGGATGTATTAAAAAGCTGTGGCCAGACAGACGGCCTGCGTCAGTGGGTGTATTTTAAGTTTGAAATTTTGTTTGAGCGGCTTCAATGCGTCGTGATTATTCAGCGAATGTTTTACAGATTCGAAATTACGCGTTGCTTTCGTAGAATAAACGTGGATTTTGGTTCTTGTTTTATATAAAATATTAATATGTTAGATTTAAAAATAGAAATATATGTACGTTTTTCTCCAGTGCAATAATTTTATTTCATTAAGTACATAGGTAGAGAACATACGTTTGCGTCATTCATAATGTTTATAAATAATAAATAATTTACAAAAATAGCCTATTTCTATAGATATGAAGCTAAAACATACATCGTGTATTGAAATGAAAATAGTAAAAAAAAATAATTGTAATAAATACTTAATAACCTTGTATAATCAAACTAAATCTATTCTAAGTACGGTATATATTTTGTTTAAAAAATAATTCCTAGTGACACAAGAGGAAAATTTATTATGAATAATTATTAATCGGTTAATAATATATAATATAATAATAGTATGATATGTTTCTGAATGTTGGTCAAATCTTAATATAAAGATTTACCTTAAATAATTATCATAAAATATTTCACATCGGCAAATACCTACTTAAATGTTATGAAGGGCCGTTCGTCTTTACCTGTTAAATTTTGCAGGTTTGAAAAAATCTATTGATTTGATTATTATTAGTATTAATTATTTAACATCTTAATCTTAATATCTCAAAGATTTTGATTCTTGAATCTTTATTTTCTGAAAAAAATAGTAGTTTCATAAATTTTTCTTGACCTACAATGTTATATTATATAATATATTCAATAATAGTTGAATTATAAGATAATATTTAATTAGATTGAAACGATTTAATAATAAAATATAAACAACAATTTAAAAATTGGTAAATTATACTGCAGTGATTGGAATATGTATTATAAATTAAAAATTTAAATTTTATTTGTAATTACGTAATTTCTTTTTACTTGTAATTGGATTGAATAATAAACTAAGTTGTTACTAAGAGAGGTATAAGGAAACTGGAACTAAAATAATGGGCCCAAGATGCCTAAATAAATAAATTTATTATTATTATTATCTTCTTTTGTAGCTCAAAACTTTTAGGTTTTGGTAGAAAGTGAAGTCCGCGGGCCTTAGCCAAGAGTACTTCACGAAATTCTTTTAACTGAAATCGGTATCGTCTTGTATAAACTTTCTGACAATACTACAAGTGTTTAAAATGACAGATTTCTGCATCGTGTAGAAGGTGTGATCGGGCAAATCTATTACTTTGAGGGTTTGGTGTAAATATTTTGGGATAACACCTGTGCTGGACAACACTAATGGAACAATATGTATTTTGTTCATTTTCCAGATTCTGATGATTTCTTCCTTTAGCTCTGTATATTTACATATCTTTTCCGATATTGTTTTTGATATATTGTGTGTGTTAGGAACTGCTATGTTTACTATGTAAACTATTTTGTTTTCTTTATCAATTAAAGTTATGTCAGGTCTATTGTTATGTATGGTCTTATCTGTTAATAGATATAGCTCTATCAAAATACATTTTGTGATTAATATTCTTTAGCACAGGTGAAGGGGTATATTGATAATAAGGAAGTGGCTTTTTTTCTATTAATTTGTGTTTGTGTGCTAATTTTTGGTGAATTATATTGCAAACTTGATTATGACGATGACAGTAATCGGACTGTGTCAATGAAGAGCAAGCGCCTGTGATGTGCTGTATAGTTTCAGATGGCTTAAAACACTTTCTACACTGATCATTCTTTATATTTGGGTCTTTGAGTATATATTTTTTATAATTTTTGGTATTTATTATACTTTGCATTATTATTATTATTATACTTTGCACCTATTTTCTTGATATATTTGCTAACTATTTAGAAACTGTAAACAACGAAAACTTTAACGGGTTACATTATTTCTCATATATAAAAGGGAAAACCACATATTCGTTTCCTTGACTTACAAATCGAACTCGCGAATAGTCGCGTATAGTCAAACGTTATACAGTTGCGCAACGATAGTCACATTTGACTTTTGACGTTTAATAATGTTTTCAGTATGCATGAGATTGATAACTTAAAATTGCGTAGCTAAGTTTTTACAAAATTTTAGCTCAGTGTGATATTTTGTACCTGATGACATTTAGTATAGTAATTATACCTTAGTACCTCACTTGTATATTATATAGGTATTATAAATATTAAGGGATGTTTACTATACTTATTTATTATAAGTATATTGAAATAGACACATATGAAAGAATCCTGTCTACCTCGGAAATGTAACGCAAACAGATATTATGATACATAAAATATTCACATTGGAAATATCTTTTGAATATACACACTAGCGCACGGTAAATTTTGTATCGATATGCATCAAATACTCAAAATAACAAAAAATATAAATTAGTGGCCACCACGGCGCAGAGGAATGAGAGTGTCTGAATGTAAAGACCATGGTCATAAGGTTATACAGTCGTTCAATTAAATAAGTTATAGAAAACAATTTATAACTAATTTGGCAAGACAAAGCGCAGCGTTAAGCTCTGTATCTTAACGCAAAAAATGGAGAATTTAGTGTTCTGACACTAGGTTGGTTGTCTACGTCTGCCTGCTTAAAATGAATAAAATAAGTTACAAAGAATTCTTTTACTGTACAAATATATTTTTTGTAACTCGGGGAGTTCGAACCCACAATAATCACGCTGGAAGTCAAACACCACCACTACACTACGATAACATCAATGCTTATCGAGAATAAATTAAATATTGCAAATTCCGTTTTGATTGATTTTACTTTTAATACACATGAATATTTTCATACATACAATATTAAACGCACAGAAAATATACCTACATTCAAATTAAATTTAAAAATAATTTAATTTCAAAATAAAAACAATTTAAAAATATCCCTAGTATCGAACAAAAAGGTTTTTCGCATTCGAAATCACTTTATCCGTTATGGAACTGCGGCTTAAGCCCGCGGGCCGCGCCGGACCGTACAACGTATATCGATAAGATTGCCACGTGCTTTTATTGCGTTCCCCGGGAAGACCCAACAAAAATCTAAATGGAACCTTTTCTAAATACAAAAGCTAGCTGTGTGAATATGTAGGATTTGATACGTTTTTTAGTAGTATTCATGATTTTTATAAACAACATCACTATAATAATTATAAATTTCAATCTAAATGACGTTTAAAAATGATTTAGGTGACATCAAATTTGATTTATTTTTTTACCAGCTTCTCCAAGCTTTTGGGCACAAACCTAAAAAGGTAGTTATTAGGAAGGAGTTGATTATTTTTGCTTCACCCACGAGAGAAGTGCGTAGACTGAATATAGTGTCGAAACATGTCGTATTTACTTTAAAAGGACAAGCCCAACGATCGAATGAACCCACAAGCGTCACTGTGTACAGTCCCACACTGTCCTACAGCGTTTCTCCAAAAATATATACGCGATTCGTAATATAAAGTGCGTGAACAAATAATATAAAGTAAAAGCGAGTTAATAAGACTTATAGAAATTCAATTTTTGTAATTTTGTATAAATTATTATAGAAAATTGTTTGTAACATATAATACCAAAGCAGACTATTAAGTAACATGATCTTCATAAACAAAAATAAATTAAAAAAACATTAATTAAATTGCAAGGTGATATTTCGAATTTGGACAGAGTAGTAAATGCTAATATCAGATATCGATAAGAACTCGTGGTTTTATTGTTTCAGTTACAGGAAAGGGTTCACAGTGCTCGGGGCGCCTTTGCAGAAAAAATCACATGGAAAATTTTCTGATACGAGAGAGTAGGAAATTGCAAACATCGAAAGATTTTCGCTTTTGAAATATACAGTCGTTTATTGATGAATTGTAGATTAGGTGATTTACAATTCGTGATAGAAATACACTTCACCTGTTACATGCTAATTAAGGTGCGATGTCGCTACATATACATTCTTTCAGGACTTAATATTAATGAACTACCTTAGAAACTTTTATGTTTTAATGGTTTAAGAAAGAAAGAACTAAGCGTGATATAACTTGGACAATAACTCTTATTAAATTCTAGTCGAGATTGTCAAAAGATTCATTATTTTTAAATATTTATATTTATATATTGTTTATATATAATAAATAAATATAAATATTTAAAAATGCAAAATGTATTCCTTTTTAAATATATTATTTATATAAAATTTGTACAATTTACACAGAAAATACTTCTAATAACAACAATATCACTCTCGCATCGCCACTCGAAAATGGACAGGGGATGACAGAGACTCGACTGGACAATGGCACAGAAAGAAATCACGCCGATAAAATTTTAATGCCTGTATAAAATGGCTATAAATTTGATTTACGCGCCCCCGGACCCCGTAAAACGGGGTAATATCGAAAAATAACATGAGATAATGTTGGCTTACAAAGTGGGGTCGGGGCGGATTAGGCGATATTTGCGATCAGGATGTACGGCCGTTGATGACGCGCCGGCGTTTACTAGCTTTTACATTGTATAGTAAATTCTTTGATTTGCTTCATAAAATATTATATGTAGCTTTGCTTATATTATATTGTAGGTATATATGCTGTATTCGTTTTTACTTACAGTTTCGTCCTAGTTTTCATATGGAAATATATAACTAAGAGTAGTGTATACGTCACACACGAGACAATCTAGTCTCCCGAAGTATCTTTGATCGTCTTCTAACGTTTTTTAAAGCAAAACCATACTTTCTGTGTATTTTTAAAAGATATTATTATCAAGATGGTTATAAAACTAATAACAATATATGACAATAATATCTTTTTGTTGCATACTCAAAAAACACAAAAAATATAATGATAAATTGATACCTATATATTAATAAATGTTCATTTGAACATGTAATATATATAAAATGTATATTTAATATGTATTTGTGTTTTTGATGAGTTTTTACATATACTTTTGGCAGTTTCTAAAGTAAGTGGATATGTCAAAGGGGAAATCATGTTACTCGATATCAGCAATCAATCACCGTACACATCAATAAAAAGTTAACTAAGCTAAAAATTTATGTATGAAATATTTGTACAGGCGCTTAAAAATAATAAATTCCTTATAGGCCCAAGGATGGAACGCAAAATGAGTGGAAGAAGCCACTTTAAAAGATTGGCACTCAGCGAGCTGGCATAATCTATGTAAATTACTTCAAATTAGGAGTCGTCAACACGCTGGCTTCGCGTAATTTCGAAGGCAAACCCTCCTTTATTATTAATATTTATTCCATTCCTTACGTACCAAGGGCGAATCATGAAAAAAATAAATCCGTAGGAAATACTTCAAACCCTTAATGAAGCGAATAAATAAAAGAAGGTGCAATCGGACGAACGGGGAATTAAGAACTTTGGAACGTTAATATAATTCATGGATTTTTTCGTGTGTAAAAAGGTCAGTGGGAGAAATATTGATAATATTTTGTATTAAGTTTTATACATTTATTATAATTCTATATATTGGAAGAAAGTTTACTCGAAAATATCTTATGAATTTACTATATAATGAAAGTTGATTAAAACAATGTATATTCAAGTTATGTTTAATGATGGAAACGTTATTTTATTGAATATATTGAATTCAGTTGAACTGGATACTTTTGTTTGTATAAGTTTGAATAACGCTTGAATTTGAAATCTGGTAAGTTTCACCACATTCATGAACTGTCTGTTGTCGTTATATAGAAATTAAAGTGACCTCTTCTCTTTAACGTCTTATTCCAAACTTTATACCTTTTTTATATAAAGATAGCTTAGTTATTGCTTTAAGAAAATATTTGGAAAACTAATACGACTTATCAGCGGCATATAAAATTTTACATTTTATATGCCGCTGGTACAAATATCAATTAAGGGCAAACATAAATATTTAGAAGAAAGTTTATAAAAAAAACTTAACCAAGGCGGTGTCATAAAAGTATCATAAAAAGCACAAAGTTCCGCCTAGTTTTTGTATCACATAACAGAAGTAATATAACTCTGCCAAAGTTATAAACGATCTAAAAAGGCTACTGTAGTTATTTCTTTTGAGAAACTAGTACCTGGTTCAACTTTGTTTATACATATTGCCTCAGTTTTAAAATATTTGGTTTCACTAGAAATAATAGTAACTTAGGCGAAATGTAATAAAATTATCCATTTTTACTTCAATTTACTGAGGACTGAGCTGTAGTAGGTCTTCTATTCTTTTATTATTGAAAGTAACATGTGATTTTAAAACGTTTTCTCAGCCTCTCGATAGAGAGACAGTATAGCCTAGTGTCAAAATAGTCTGTCCTTCGTTTTGATACTCTTATCCGAAATACTACGTGTTAATTACTGGACAGACAAAATAAAAATAATTCGTTTCTTTCATTGGGGCGGTCACCCTATAAAACAAATACCTACTAAATATAAATACTTATCCAAAGCGCCATCACGGCCTCACAGCAATATACTAAATAATATAAATATAAAACAATATATAAAATTTGTTTACAGCGGAGCGTCTTAACACTAAGTTCCTAGTGTACCTGCAGTTACCTCTGCCTACCCTGTCATTAGTGTGATAACGCGTGAAGACATTATATATATATATATATATATATATATATATATATATATATATATATATATATATATATATATATATATATATATATATATATATATATATATATATATATATATATATATATATATATATATATATATATATATATATATATATATATATATATATATATATATATATATATATATATATATATATATATATATATATATATATATATATATATATATATATATATATATATATATATATATATATATATATATATATATATATATATATATATATATATATATATATAGGCTAGGGAAATTGGTACGCTGTACTAGCTTCCGCGAGTTAATGACTACGGCCAGTGGATGGACGGCAAAACCTATTAAGCACAATTTGAATGTGTGGAGCTTAAGAGATTTGGTTGGACTGGTAAAGGGTGTATATTTAGTTGTGTATATGTTTCGGATAAATAGTACTACAATGTTATTACAAAATTTTATTACATATTTTGCTGGTTAAAATAAATATAGATAGCTACTGCATATAGTAGGAAAATGCCAAGAAAAAAAAATAAGATTTATGGAAATAGGACTACGGAACGTTTAAGATTGTTGTTTCGTTCATTCAGACGTCACTTCTATGTAAACGCTGTATTCTGCACAGCGTTTACAGCGAACATTTCTTTTTATTTAATAATAATGATATTAGTAATAGATCTTTATTGTATACCCCATTTTGAAATAAAAATATGACAATTAAAAACAATTAAATAAATAAAATGTTTGAGAGGCAGATCTAGGCAACCTTAAGCCATAGGACATAAAGGAATATATAGAAACATAAGTAAAGACATAAAAGAAACATTAGTTTAAATTTTCTATCCGCCTTAGAGACAAAAATGATAAAATGATATCGGTAGTTACTATAAGTTATGTATGTATAGTCATAGTAGATATATATATATATATATATATATATATATATATATATATATATATATATATATATATATATATATATATATATATATATATATATATATATATATATATATATATATATATATATATATATATATATATATATATATATATATATATATATATATATATATAACAAATACCTACTAAATATAAATACTTATCCAAAGCGCCATCACAGCCTCACAGCAATATACTAAATAATATAAATATAAAATAATATATTAAATTTGTTTACAGCGGAGCGTCTTAACACTAAGTTCCTAGTGTACCTGCAGTTCCCTCTGCCTACCCTGCCATTTGTGTGATAACGCGTGAAGACATTATATATATATATATATATATATATATATATATATATATATATATATATATATATATATATATATATATATATATATATATATATATATATATATATATATATATATATATATATATATATATATATATATATATATATATATATATATATATAATGTCTTCACGCGTTATCACACAAATGGCAGGGTAGGCAGAGGGAACTGCAGGTACACTAGGAACTTAGTGTTAAGACGCTCCGCTGTAAACAAATTTAATATATTATTTTATATTTATATTATTTAGTATATTGCTGTGAGGCTGTGATGGCGCTTTGGATAAGTATTTATATTTAGTAGGTATTTGTTATATATATATATATATATATATATATATATATATATATATATATATATATATATATATATATATATATATATATATATATATATATATATATCTACTATGACTATACATACATAACTTATAGTAACTACCGATATCATTTTATCATTTTTGTCTCTAAGGCGGATAGAAAATTTAAACTAATGTTTCTTTTATGTCTTTACTTATGTGTCTATATATTCCTTTATGTCCCATGGCTTAAGGTTGCCTAGATCTGCCTCTCACAAATTTTATTTATTGATTTGTTTTTAATTGTCATATTTTTATTTCATACTGGAGTGTACAATAAAGAGCTGTTACTAATATCATTATTATTAAATAAAAAGAAATGTTCGCTGTAAACGCTGTGCAGAATACAGCGTTTACATAGAAGTGACGTCTGAATGAACGAAACAACAATCTTAAACGTTCCGTAGTCCTATTTCCATAAATCTTATTTTTTTTTTCTTGGCATTTTCCTACTATATGTAGTAGCTATCTATATTTATTTTAACCAGCTAAATATGTAATAAAATTTTGTAATAACATTGTAGTACTATTTATCCGAAACATATACACAACTAAATATACACCCTTTACCAGTCCAACCAAATCTCTTAAGCTCCACACATTCAAATTGTGCTTAATAGGTTTTGCCGTCCATCCACTGGCCGTAGTCATTAACTCGCGGAAGCTAGTACAGCGTACCAATTTCCCTAGCCGGTGACCAATTAAGTGCACTTGGGTTCAGAACGAAGGGTTAGCAAGATATTTGTTATGATTTACGAGGGCCTAACTTCTTAGGGTCGGATCTAGTCCATCGATTATAATCGTAGTTCGTGTATTGTAAATGCTTTATTTGTTTAAATATGTATGAATATAATTACGTTAGAACTTTGTAGTAGTATGACGAATGTTAAATTTTTATATTTATATTATTTTAATATATCTAAAATTTTTGTCTTAGAAAATAAACTCCGCTTCGTGAACATTATAATAATTTTTAGGATAGAGTAGGTTCCACACCCCAAAAAAAAATGGAACCATTCTAAGATCATTTTGTTATCCGTCTGTGTGTCTATCTGTAAGTCCGTTTCTCAATACTATTATCTCAAAATAACGCGAAAGATTGAAGACATTAATATTAAATATCAAATCCTCTTGACACATCGAGAACATCAAGCTTCTCTGTCAGAGCAATCAAAATGTATTTCATACAAAATGTCTATATACAACCGCAAATTTAAATTTGTCGACTATTAGTATTAGTTGTTATTCATTAATTTATAAAATTTGATATGAAGCGGTACAGTACCTATATATAAAGGGAAAATTTTCACAATTAATAATTTATACGCTTAACACAAGAAACAACCGTTACAAGCATATATTTGTAGTTCGTTTTTTAAACACAAATATAAAATAAATTTATAAAAATAGTATATTTTAATGGGTACGGAACCTACAATAAACGAGAATTACTCTTACTTGACCGATATTTTTGTGTTCACATTTTATTATAGTTTAAAGTGGTAAGTGGTGGAGAGTAAAGTGTGGTCTACGTCAATACATTCATCGTACCTATTTTCTTCAACTTTCTTCATATATGGTTATCGACTTTTAATTTTTTTTTATTTAATACTTTAACCAATCTTTTTAAATTTCTAATAGGCATCATCGTAACGTGAAACGATATATTTTACAGTTTTATGTCATAAATTTACTTTATTCTTCTGACGCAAACTCTGAAATACCTCACATCTAACTAAATAACAATTAAAATATAATATTTCAAGGTTTAAAGACTAACGTAAACATAATTACAATATTTCAATGGTTTAATTCATTAGGAATACCAAAAAACTCGCACAATTTGTAAAAAGCTTAAAAAACACTTTAAAGGATTACCACATTCAAAATGATTTTTTTACGTTTGTACAGGGTTGTTTTACACAGCTTTAGCTAAATTATTACTGCTAACTGTTCTGTGTTATTTAATGCTACCACTAAACGTCACATATACATATATACGTATATATGGCACTAAGGTATTTTTTTATTAAATAGAAATCTTTGTCTGTTTATTTCTTTGCGTCTTTCGTGATAGAACCTGTCTTGTGCTTTATCTGGATACTAGAGAGAGAAAAATGGAAAAATCGTTATCTTTGAGACGGAATCGAAGTTAAAACCATCTCATTTACAATCAGTGTGCCGCTGCGCTACGACGACCCGATAGATAGCTTTTCTAAACTTATTAAGATATTCTCTTTTTTCAATTTCTTCAAAACAAAACAAATGGACGCAGCATAACTAATTGCAAAAAAGAAAATATATAAAACACATTAAATTTAACGGTAACTTTTGTTGCAAATTATTGAGCGCCATATAAAAATGTCTTTATTTGCTTAGGTAAAAGTAGAGCGGCCTTTCAAAGCTTTGCTCCAAAAATGGTAAAAAGTAGATCCCAATGTAAAACAATTTTTTTACAAATACAAACTACTTTTACAAGGGCTTTCGCTGAACCGTTATATGTAAATATTGTGCAAGGCAAACACAATAGTAAAAAAATATTTTACGGCACAGACTATTAAAATTAGAGCTAATTACAAAAACATTATTGTAACAATGGTGGCCTACTTTCTTTATTGTAAAAAAGTTTTTAGGTGATGTTTACCTAATGTCTTATATTATACCTAACTTCTTTATTTTATCTTTATTTGTCGTCCTGCAATTTCATATGTAAGGAATACAAAACGTTAATTTTCCCGATTCTGTTGATTTTCAGGAAATCTTATCTTCGTTGTATTTACGTATTGTATGTATGTATTTATGGAGATATTTCTGAGATAAATAATTAAAATAAACAAAAATACTATCGATTTTTTACAAGTTATATACAATATAAGTATATATATAAGTTATATACAATTTATTTTTTAATTTAATTGATCTATCCTTCCTTTACTTTTATCTTATATAAGCAGTTGTAATATTTCAAAAACTAACAATATTAAAGCAAAAATATTTGTTATATCGAAAATAATTACGTAAATGGAATTTATTGAAAAAAATCGCTCGTGCATCTAAATCAATGTAATGAAATTTATTACTTATGCATGTAATAAATTTGTCAACTTTAGCATTAATTTTTAAATATCTTTATATATAAATATATATTGTAAATATTTGTCTTTTTGTTACAAATATTTTTTCTCTTGTAATATCATGTAACACCCTTGTTAATTTAACTTCGTGTATGTTGTTTTGCTTATTAAAAAATCTTAAAGTCGTCAACAATTCGTCTTTATAAAAAAATAATATTTACTATATTTTTGAACGAAATATACAACTATATATCTAATTACACATATAATATCAGTGGTATTAATGAATTGCTAACAAAATTAATATCGTCGAACCTATGACTACTTTTCACGAATGACTACAAAATAAACGAATACGGCCGCAACAAGTACATGTACAGGGTGTTAGTACAGGTGCTATTCACATCATAACTTTGCTCGCATCCAACATTATTCAATTTGCAACAGTGAGCCTCCGAATATGAATGAGCCTCACGTGCCCTTACTGCGGGAATTTTAGAATTGAGTGGTTTTCTTTTTCTATACACACTGTAGTTGTGTAATACTTTCATATTATACTTGTAATTTTTAATATACTTACTCGCAACTGCTAACATTGCCGTATTGCTGCTAACATAAATGTGCATATTTACGCCATTTTCGGCAGTTGTATACAGATAATAATGTACACAAATCGTGTAATTTCTCTTAACTCTTGTTTCAGAACATATGTGGTATCATGTATATTACTCACTTTCACGTTGATTCTCGCTTACAGCAGGATTAGCTGCAGGAACTTAGTGTTAAAACACTCCTTTTCACGTTCACTTATAACATGAAATAGTATATCTTATGTCTGGGATGTATCCAAGGAGCAATTAGCATCAGCGTGAATTTCCTAATATGTATTTAATAAGTAAAGGCTTTTTCTTTCATATAATTCAACTGAAGATTAAAAATAGAGTCAAATCGCTTAAAAGATAAATATTTAACATATAACTTTTACATTTGATATTTAATTCACAATATAGTGATGTCTTTAGATTGACTGCTATAAAATAAATTATATATGATTCACATAACTTTTGTGGCATTCATATGATAATTTTTATGACTTAAATACAATTACGATTCTTATCTGCATTTAGTATTTTGGTTTTAAGTAAATCATAACCCTTGAAGAACTAATTGTAAATGTTTACGAAATAGCTTTGCCTAGGCAAATAGTCTCTTCATTTCATCTCTTTTTTCTTCTCTTCATATCAAAATCAAATAACCTATCTTACCTAACCTATACTTATAACTTAAAAAACACCAATTACTAAACTATTCAACGCTCAGCCAAAGTAATAAAACAATAAAAAAAATAAAAATATATTTAAAATAAAATCTAAAAATACCTTCACATTAGGCATTATATGAACAAGCAAATCGACAATCAGCATTATTTATATCAAAAAGTGTCGCGAATTGATATCGATCGACGTCCGTCTCGCTGGCCGTCCGGTGTTAATTCATATATGCCTCGTTAATTCTCCTTAACGCCCGCTTATACGCCGCTGTGTTAATGAATTTCAATTTGTTGCGGGCCGCGGACGTTTGGAAAAAAGATAAAATGCAAAAAATTCCCCCACATTCTATGGCCGTATGGCTAGTTAGGTTAGATTGGGTCAGGTAGCGTGTTGAATAAAAATATTTATGTCATGTTTGTTTTTTTTTTACTTCATATTCTATGTCAGTTGTGGAGTTTGCTTTTTTTATAGTTTCACAGTATAGAAAATCTATGGTTATCGATGATTTCATTTTTTTTTAAATTCTATAATATAGGATTTCTTTAAAATAAAAAAACATTATATGGCGAATAAAATTATCAGTTAGGTAAGCGGAGTAGTTTGCGGGTTCGATCCACACTGGGGGAAAATGAATTATTTAATTTTCATTTTTCCTTTCTTCACTCTGGAACTAGACAAGCGTAGCGTTGAATTCCTCCACTCAACACACAATGCCTTGAAAGGCGGAAAGCGTCGAAAGGAGTTTCTTAACACTGGGTTCCTTCGGTAACTGCGTATCCCCCTACCTACTCTGCTATGTGCATGGTAAATTGTGAACCTAATTTAATTAGCAATTTTAATACCCACCTTAAATAAATATGAAAACAGAACAGAGTGTCGCATCACTACGTTTCCTTATACCTATCTAAGAAACATCGTGTTGTGTAAGTACCTAATTTAGGTAACTTATTTATTTTGGTAACTTAGTTAGTAGTTAGGTAATTTAAATATTTACGTCTAATTGATTTAAATTCAAGGACAAAGAAAACACCGAAAAGAAAGCCTCAGATAATTATCACTTTATCCCTTCATTTGTAAGCTGCAACTTGTACTACAGAAATGCTATATTATGAGAGATGCAAATTTTTAGGCAAAATGTATTATAAGTAGTAGCTTAAACTAAAATCGTAAGATTTTCACAGTTAAAAGTTGTTCCATTTTTCGGATTGTTGCTAGATAAGTATATACAACAAACAGCTATTTAGTCTCCGTTGTCCATTTGCTGCTCCAAAATAATGTACAATTCGCTACGAGGTAAAGCTATATTATACGTAGATAAAGATATCATTTAAACAGCACTCCTCCAAATGGCTTTAATCCTGATTTCAGTAAGTACGCAGGACGTTCGGGATTAGGAACGATTTGTCTTAAGATCTAACAGAATTAGGGGAATGATAATCCGTTGTTGTTACTCTTGTAAATTAAACTGTGGATCATTTTTATAATCATTTAGAAGAAAGGAGCAGAGAATAGAAAGTTTTATATTTGTGTTTTTTCCTGTCTAAAATTGTAAAAAGGGTTAAACTAAAAGTGTCTAGGAATTAAGATTTTGTAATAACTATCTCATATTCGAAGATAAGCAGCCAACTCTAAAATATCAATATATGTCATTGTAAAAATATGGTAATAGTTTTCAATCCATACTAAGTTCAATTATTTACGAGGTGTGTAGATTGAGCCGAGCTAGCCAAAGAAAAACTGACTTTTTAACATACCTATTACTTAGGTGATGTAATTTTTTATGACTACTGAAGAAAAATAATATCTATACAACCTTACAAGAAATATTTTATATATAGATATATTTATGTCTGGAATTATTTCATGTTACATACAGCTGGTCTAGCTTAACTTAACCTCTCAATAACTAACACTACCTAATACCTATCTTAATTTGTTTACCTGCCCGTATCAATGTTTGATCGGCTCCAGCCTGCCATAATGTCACGAGGCCGACAGGCTGCAAACAGCCGTAATCTCTGCTAATCACACCCGATCTGTGATCTTGTCACTGCCTATGGAATAATGCTTGAACAATTAATTATATATACATATATGTGTAGACATTAGAGAGAATTGTCGTGGTGGTACTGACAAAGGCTTTATATAATACCAAGATGAAGCGTTTAATATATAGGCAAATGTCATAAATTCACACAGCTGTTTTGTTATAATATGTCAATTAGCACTTAAAACATATAATCAATAAAAAATATATTCGTTTTGAGGCTGTTGTGGTACAGGCACTGATAAACGTGATGATTGAAAGTTCAATGTCCACTCTAGGAAATAAATTATTTCCTTCATCTGGTAAGAAATATGAACTCAGCGTTGAGTTCTGAATTTTAGCACACAATGTCTCGAATATTGAGCAGAAAGAGGTCAACAAGTTGTCTAAACACTATGCTGTGCTATAGGTATATAGGTAAAACCGTGGTATATATAGAAAAACTCGAAACTTATTAGTTTTTAGTAAAATTTTATATACCATAATGATATATCAAATATATTTTTTAAAGAATAAGTACTTATTTTGATTACTTTTTAATATGAAACCCTATTTTCTTCCAATTATTTAATAATAATAAAATATAAATAAATAATTTAAGCAAGATACAATAGTAATTTTGTCCTTTTTAACAAGTTGAAGTGGAATTAAATAATATACTAATTTTGAATACTAGACATACATATAAATATATACATTCACTTACATGCATATTAACGTAAGAGCTATTTTAGGTATATAGCCTTAGTATTATGTTTGTAGATTGCTACTTTTAATATAAATTAAGATAGAAGGAAAAATGCTGATTGTCCACAACATAGGGAATATTAATGCAGTGTCAGTACATAATCTATTTAAAATTTTGTTTGAAATATAATAAAGATTATTGTTTTGTTTTGTTTGTTAATTCTTAAAGTAATTTATATTATGCAAAAGTTTGTTTCTAATTAATATCAAAACTAGTGTTGTATTTAAACGATGACTCAATATCTGAATCTTATGTAGTATAAAATTTATACTAAAATTTTATTATTTTAATATTTATATAAGCAACGATATATTAATATAATGATAGATTCCAGATTACGTACAGCTTGTTAGATTTTGTAAGCATTTGTTAACTGTCATTTATATTTGATTTTGTTCAAGTTTCGCTTAATTATGTACCTACTGTGAATTTAATTATTATTTAAACCTTCTTTTAACAAAAAAAATGTGCCAAATCTCTGCTGAATACGAAAGTGCATTAATTTCTGTGCAAACATCGAGAGTAACATTACAATACAATACGTGATTCGTCACGATTGTCAACTAGGAAGTGGTCTAATAGACCACGCACCCTTTCGGAGAAAGTTCTTTGTTACTTTCTTCCTTTGACTAACAGTTATCTTTGTATAACTGTACCAATACTACGGTGCCTTGTGTAATTATTCATAACTGTTGAAAGGGTTACTTGTATATAGTTCAGTTAACCGTTAGTTATCTTTATGGCGGTAACGGGATGCCGCGGGATGACATCTCGTGACGTAAATGCCGTTATCCGTTGTACACCGCCTGTAAACAGTTTTGAGCAATAAGAGAAAGAAAGAAAGGCCTTTCAATGCTTTAATTGTACCGTTACTTGTTGTTTGTTTTGAAGGTACAAACTAGTTCTGTCCAAAGTTAAATTGAACGGGAATCTAAAATTCCACAGAAATAAAATAATAAATGTTGCCTATAACTTTTAGAAGTCTTTCAAATTTTTTTTCATAATTTTATCTTAATTTACCGAAATCATTTAGATGCTTTGCCGAAGCCTATATTGTCGCTCATTAGACAAATCTTATGTGTTCATAGTAGTCACATATGTGTATGTACAGTAAATTAGCATATATAATTATGTACTTATAATTACAAAACTAACAAGGTAAAATGATCTTATTTTGGTACACCACTTACTGGCACTTCTATGATTTGACCTCAAAGTCGTCCAATCTCACGATTTTTTAATGTATACCTAAGAATATTAATGTGATAAGTAATTTTTACTTAACAAATTTGCAACAAGCAATACATTCTTATCTTCGCTTTCTACAAAGTTGTCTACTTGAGAAACCAAAATAAAAATAAATAAACTATGAAACAATTAAATAATTAAAAAAATATATAATAACTGCCAGAAGTTTTCAGTCTTTACAGCCACACGTAGTCCCAATTAGCATTTATATAATATTAGTGTGTCTTAGCCAAATTCGAACCTACTATACCCACTTTCAGTTGAGCACATTTTACCAAACTATTTTATTGTTCTAAAATTTTTTGCAACATAATTGTAAAGCTTCTGTTGTCATAAACAATATTGCTCTGGCCACTGGTGTTACTCTATTGTTTATTTGTCTCCGTCGCAATTACATTTCTGGCTATTTAAAAATTCGAAAAGGCCATGTTTATTTCTAAGAAATTAGTTTTATTTGACGTTAAGAAGCTTTCATATCTTGCTGAATATACTAAGAGGAGAAAGAGGAACACAAACACACATACACCTACAGTACGTAAGTAACTCATGACAATCCTAAATTTGCATATTTTAGGTAAATTAATAATATTTTAAGTAAAATATGTTTTTTCTTCAAAAGAAACTACTAATTGTTCCATGGGTCACCGTGTGGTAGCCGGGCTCAACGTGTTGTAGGAAGAGGAGGTCCGAGCAGCGCTTGGGACTTGCGACCCAAGTGTTTGCAGGGCCCCTTTAAAATGCATTAACGCTCATCTTCACTGTCCGAGCTCCTCCCAACAACTACCAAATTTTGAATGTTTCCACCAAAGCCGCCTTCGCAGTGCGTTCTAGAAATGAGCCAGGCCGAGATCGTTTAGTAAGCTATAGAGAGATTTCACTATTATACCACTCGCTCCTACTTCAACCGCATATAAGCTAGCTCCAAACCTATTCCTGGTCAGTCAGTTTATAAGATCGAAATACTTCTAAAGTTTAAGATGGTGACTGTTCGGGATTGCATGCATTGCATTTTACATTTTAACGCGATAGCTTCAATCTCTTGCTTTCAGCTTCAATCTCAATCTTTCCTGTAAGCCTGCTAAAACAAAATTCACTAGGAAGAGATGATAATAATAGATTGGTTTAAGTATTGCATGGTATCCTACATATATTAAAAATAGAGAAGTAACTAATATATAAACGTTTCACCGGTGTATTGATTGAACTCATAAATAACGCGACTGTAGTCTATTGCATCACGTCTCTTAGTAGATATGATATCTCGCACTATACATTTTCTTTAATAGTAGGTCGGTATATTTTTAATTAGTTTAAAATGTATATACTTGTTGTGCACATCTCTTGTTTATAATGAGGTTTGAATATTAATATTAGACTACATGACTATTTTATGCAGTTTAAAAACTATAAAAATAAGAAATGTAACGACTTTTAGTAGTGCCGTTGTGGCGCAGAAAATTTTTAAACGTGACGATTGCGATGTTCGGTTCCTGCTCGGGGGAAAATTTAATATCTAATTTCCTCGCTGTGGTAATAAATTAAAAGCGAGGCCCTGCGGTTGAGTTGTATCTTTATTGAAATAACAATATCTCACCAATGGATAATGTCTCTAATAAGTGAAAATGGAAATTGTTAATATTGACAATTTATTTTTAAATTGTTATTGTATTTTAAGTAAACAATAAGTTTAGATATAAACTAATATCTCATTGCTTAACCTTACACTACTAAAAATTTAAGTCAAATCATGCACGACGTTATTAAACAAGCATTTACATCATACAAAGAGGTAGTTAAATGTAGCCATTAACAGTCTACAAGAATACCTCAATCACATCTGACAGGTTCCTGCCGTCTCTAATAAACGAAGTAATTCGACGCAACGCAAACAACCTACACACACTGTGTCACCGTGAAATCGTTTACAATGGAAACAAAAAGAATTACAATACAATTTACAACATTTAACTTCCTAACAATTATACAAAGAATAATATAGTAAAGACAATGCAACAATGGCTTAGAGAAACGTGACAAAAGATGAAATTCTTTAACCATTCCCAGTATCAGATGCTACAATGACAGATTCCTTTGACTAACGAGGTGCAGGCCGCATTGTGGGCCCTTTATTGCACCCACGCGACTAAATAATGAAATTAGTTACAGTTTTGTCAACAGCCTAGTGTTCCACGAAGTATGGAAAAACTGACGTAGTAATAGGATGGTAAAAAATTGACGCGTGCCTTGCATGATTTACTTAATTAAAAAAAATAGCTTACGCCTTTTCCAGCAAAAGGCAGATTAGAAACTAGTATTGAAACATTCTGTTACTTACTTTCAGAAAGTAAGGAAATTAAATTCAATCATTTTTCCGAGTAAATATTGAACAGGTAATGTGTCTTCACTACGACCATCACTATTGTAAATAAAATTTATTTATTTTAAAATTAAGGGTAATTTACCAAAAAAATATGTCTTTAAAATCAAAGTAATGTTGTATTTAATCTTAAACAAGTTATATACTTGCCTTACTTAGGTATATTAAACAACTAACATAATTTGTAAACATATCAATAGATACGTACAGTGATATTTGAGAGGGAACCCAAATATTGTATATTTTATGACATTTATTATGCACATGCAATAAAATCACTTTAAAAACAAAGTATACCGAAACTAAATTTAAGCAATTCTAACGCTCTCCATATTATTTGACATATGACGCTCATAAGAATACTCAAACCGCTTATTCCCGTAGATATTGACAAAATATACATAAATAATATTTTTCATATTGCATACAAAAAATGCTTGACATGCAGATATAGTGCGGACAGTAAATTTGGTAGTTCGAGTTATGCGAGTTCTCGTTAACCCCTAGTCGAATGTTTGTCGGGTGACGGCGACGCATGTCGAAAATACTTAGTGGGGCCGCGCTCATTATAATCCCTGCGCCCTCTGCCGACCGATATATTAACACGTTGCTGTGAGTTATGGATAATCCTATCCAATATATGTGTGTATATATATATATATATATATATATATATATATATATATATATATATATATATATATATATATATATATATATATATATATATATATATATATATATATATATATATATATATATATATATATATATATATATATATATATATATATATATATATATATATATATATAAAGCCACATACAAGGTACGTATCATACAATCGTTTATGTTTATGTCATATACATATGTATGGTTTCTTATTTGTTTCTGATATTCAATTATTTTTCAAAACGATATCAGAAATCCATTACATTACGTTATATATATTTAGAACGAACAAGCAAGTTTCTACTACGTATATATGTAGGATAATTAACTAAAATATATTAATGAAAATAAATTAATGTCCCCTTTTAATATCTATGTCACAAACAAATATGTGAAAATAATGAATTTTATTTAAAATACAATATAATATAGTTATATATTTATATAAATAATAATATTATCCCGTCTATGGATATCCATAGTGCATCTCCAAAATCAGTGAGTGTTAAGGGCGCGGAGAGCGGTGTGCCATTGTTATAATTTTCAATAAGGGGCGCGATCGAGGGGCATCGATCTGCACATCTCTGCATCACAGCATCCGTGCGTGTGCAGTGGGCATGAACCAAACTATACTTTATATGAATTTTCAAGATAAAATATGACTTTTATAAAGATGAAATAAAAAAGTAAGAACTTTGTTTTGTCTACAAATTTTGTTTTTTTTTTATCCTTTATTTCGTTTAGACGGCTAAATTTGCTTTTCAGTACTTTCTAGAATCCTATTTTTCTATAATTTGGAAATTGTTAAAAAGGTATTATTTTATATAATTTTTGCTGCTTAGCTATGAAAAACGTTAAATGGATGAAGAGCGTTGCTATAATTATTTATTTTTATTTACACCTTATATGTATATAAAAGTAATACAACAATTCATTAAAACATAATGAACCATAAATCTGGAAATAACTTAATTTAAAACTTTGTATTTGTGTAAATCATCCAAAGGCTTATAACAAGTGTCTTAAAATTAAAAGTACCTATATAATTACTAAAACGCTTACAAATAATTTAAGGTAATGATTATCTTTTATATTCTATCATAACTGATTACAGACTATTATAATAAAAAGAAACCGGTTCTAAAACTAATTGTTTATACTAGATCCAAAAACAATTTATAGCACATGCTCGCGTACACGTGTTAGCTACGCCGTAGAACAACTATACGTACCCTGCTAGGGGTGCTGAATTCTATTAAAGCACAAACAATGCCCTTTCCCCAACTAATATGTGGACTAAATCCCTAATAAGTATGCCATTGTGAGAGAGGGACGCGGCTGAAACGACAAAGAACACGTTATAGCGATCTGTCAAATATATTATTACATACTGGCACTGTTGCTAATCATTCAACTTTGGCCCATGTTCCCTATACGTTTAGTGAATATTTCGGAATGAATGAATTAGGTGTTTTATGTTGTTTTGTATCTGATTGCGGTGGATACTGTACAGGCCAGAGTGTGGTGAACGTCTGGCCATGGAGGCTCACCGAACTTGCCGCACTCCCCTTCGAAACTAGATTTGCAGTCCGGTTATAATACGGTGGCGGTCATTCATTACGCGATATATGGATTTAGGTATAACTTTTTGATGCTTTTTGGTTATATATTATTTTAATTTAAAAAATAGATTTTAGTGGAGGAACCTGGTCAATGAAGCTTCATTAATATTATAATTTATCTTTAAGTATATTTGAAACATGAACGTTGTTGGCATATAATGAAAAATTATTAAATAAATTTTGAACGCGAAATGAGCTTTCTGAACTGAACTGTTATATAAAGATATCCAAAAAATACTAAAATTTGTCAAAATATTAATAATCCATCATTTGAATATTTCCGTAGGTAAATTCCAGTAACTTGATTTTCACATTTATTTGTTCAAAAAGTTTTATTTTTAACTTTTAATGAATTTATTTTGGGAAATGAGAACATTAATAGAATATTCATTATTTATTCTATAAATACATAGGTAATATAATATATATATATATATATATATATATATATATATATATATATATATATATATATATATATATATATATATATATATATATATATATATATATATATATATATATATATATATATATATATATATATATATATATATATATATATATATATATATACAAAGAAAAATAATCAGTATTATTCAGTGTGCAGTACAGGCAATAAGTAGATAGTGGAGTATTTTGTTCTAGAATCTTTTTGGATACCCTGCTATAGCTTGCTGGACCTACAGCGAAATTAAAAAAAGCACCATAAAAAATATATACAAAAAATAAATTTATTTTATTTTTAAAAAAATGATTAAATGTATTGAATTTTATATTCATAACTGATATTTTTCTAATTATAGATTATTTATTCATAAGGTATTTCGTATATAAAAAAAACACGACATTGGAAAATATATTAGATATATACAACGAAATATTTTGTTCATATTAAGTAGATTCTTACAGTGAGGATGTCACTGTAAGAATGAAGAAGAACGTGCTCAGGTGGTTTGGGCACGTCGAAAGAATGAGTGACGAATGAATGGTAAAAAAGATATACAATGGAAAAGTGTGTGGTAAGAGAGGTAAGGGGAGACCTCGGTTGACTTTCGAAAACACAGCATCGAAGATACTGGAGGAAGGTCACGTAAAAAGCATGAGGACCCCGGAGAGCATGCATGAGAAGGTTAATGACAGTGGACGAGGCGAAAGAGGTATGCAGGGACCGCAGCGTTTGGCGCTCCGTTCTCTCTGACTACCCCGCTAGGGATAGAGCGTGAAGTAATGTATGTATGTATGTATGTATTAAGTAGATATATGAACAAACAAATGTTTAATTCAAAAGAATGCTTGGATAGTATTCAAGAAGTGCAAGTTCAAGTCCCTACAAGCTT
The DNA here is from genome assembly GCA_037178615.1 of Dione vanillae. Taxonomy (NCBI): domain Eukaryota; kingdom Metazoa; phylum Arthropoda; class Insecta; order Lepidoptera; family Nymphalidae; genus Dione; species Dione vanillae. The sequence continues at coordinate 1,361,908 of JAZFAU010000190.1, forward strand.
ATTTGTATTCGTTTTCTAAATGTTTTTTTCGTAAGTGTATATTGGACGTTGAAGTTAGTTTAAAACTATAAAACTACAGTTTGTGAGTTTGTTCGATACAAGAAATTATTTTATGCTATATACCTATAGTTATTAAATTCGATCTAGCCTATTGCTTATATGATCGCAAGGTCAAGCTTATCTTGGTCACTCAATATATATCATTTGATAATCAAGTACACGTAAAAGATAATACTTAAACAAAAATGAACATAAATACTCAAATACCTATCCACATTATAATATTAGCTAATTAGACCTATTTCTAAAGCAGTTTTATTTTTAAAGCAATTAATGCCGTCCCGGTGTTGAGGCGGTGCTGAAGTAGAATCAGTGGTGAAGTGTAGTGTCAACAGAGATAAGTGTTTTCCGTGTTCGTCGTCTTTGTGGGGAGGAATGAACGGGTGACACGGCTTCGGTGGAAAACCAAGTATTTGCAATTTATATATGGAATTTAACTTTTACTAAATATTTTATATTTTTTAATTTCTAGAATAAATAGTAAAATAATGATTTTATTATACTTTACTAAATAAACTTATTTATTAGTTGCATTGTGAGTTTTAAGCAATGTGACTTGAACTGTTTTCATTTTTATAAATTATATATAAAATTGACACAAATTGATTACTGGTCACTTTAAATAAAAAACCTTAATAGTTAATAAATTATTGTTTGTTTACAAAAGTTATTCTAGATTTTTTTTAAAATAGTCGATATATACTATATCGAAACTCCCTTCTTCGATAAACGGCCTGTTAAAAACAATTTTATTTTAAATAGAAGTAACTGTTCCTGAGATAACTATGTTCTACCAACAAACTCTTAAAAAATACGAAGAAATAAACATTACAAAAAACTTCTTTAGAATAAGATAACATTAATATTTTATATGTAAAACATTTACTTGCTAAATGTTGGCAAAATTATCAAAAAAAATTTTTTTACTCGGTTGCTTTAGTGTGTTACCTCAACGCGTAGCACTGGGGCTGAGACAATAGCTAACTACCCCTTTTCTTGTTACAGAGGGAGGCGCGGGCTTAACCAAGCATACAGTGCGCTTTGAACGCATTGTGATCAAGATTCGGGAGCTACTGTACTAATATGTGTGACAATATTTAATTTTACTTATTGTGTGAATTGTTATGTTTTATATATTTTTGTATTATAGTAATCTTCATACTGTAATTTAAATTTGTACAAAGTAAATATTTTATTTAAAAGGAAATAAGGATTTTCTTGAATGAATGAATTTAAGAAACTTTTACTTGGTTTTATAAGTATAAGAAAATATTTTAAAAATATAATATTTTACGAATAGAATGCAAAATAGCCAAAGTAGCATTTTAATAACGATATATGCGCGTTTAATTTTAAAATATCATAGCTATATATATTTATTTAAAAACTAAGTATGTGCACGATTGTACCTCAAAACAGTAGTCCCGGGGTCCCGCAGACCCATAATACAAATCCAAAATAGGGTCGTAACCGGATCTCCAAATTGAAATGTTTTATTTCACCCCCTGCATTATGCGGATAATACCGACTTTTAAATTGATAACCAACTCAATGCCTGACAAATCTTTTTTGTGATTATTATTTGGTTAAATTTTAACCGTAACGTTTAAGTCTAAGCTAATCTACATAAAGTTGCCCTGACTTTATTTCTTAAACAAGCGAGTATTTGCATATTTTTTTATAATGTTTATGCCACCGTTTCACCCGAGTCAGTTTAGTGTGATTGATTAGTGTAGCACATTACAGTCCATAACCATTTTGAGTGATAGCCAGTTCTAACATACATCTGTTAAGTTGTAGTTAGGTGATGAATAACGAGATACGCATTTGGTAACATTTTATACTATAATTTTATCATCTTATGACTATAAAGCCACATTGTCATTTTTTTTATATAAAACATATAACCATAAAATTTAAGCAACTTTTTATATTTTTCAAAAAACAATTTACAACAGGGCGCTTGAATTTTTTATATGTATTCATCATTAGCTATCGTCAATGTTATTTAATTTTAAGAAAGTAGATAATTAAATGTTCACATTGATCTTGACGTCACAATTTATAATTTTCCATTTTTTTTGTAATATTTATGTGGCAAAATGAATATAGGCACATATTATGCGTTTACGTGTATTCTTATTTTGGATAAAATTACTTGAATTTGAAAATACAAAGTGATTGTCATCATTAACAAAAATCTTCTTATACATCTTTGCTATTTAAATTAACACCTTTTTCGTCATAGCAGGCTTGGCAGAGGGAATTAGATAATGGCGTGTGGATTGGCGGAACTCAACGCCGCGCTTTGTCAACCATAGCATGTAAAACAACTATAATGCTATCACTTTCTTGCTTCCTCGGGAAGATACGATCTATGAAACAATTTCTAACAGTCAGGAGCTCACCCACTGCAAAACGAGATCAAACTGAAAGTCAACACACAAACATAAATTCATCAAAACATATCTTTAAATATCTTGAAAATTTTAGTAAATAAGACATACATACATTAGTTTATATGCTAATTTGGCATGTCGTCCATATTTCGAGTTTCCCGCGTTACGGAACCGCGCGTCGATCGCTCTGTCCCTATTATCGCAATGATATCACGATCAATCGAAAAGGGGCCGCCGTGGGGGGTGAGGGGGGTGAGCAAATAAATGTATCTGCCGGGCGGCGGGCGGATAAATACGCAAATAATACGAAACTACAAAAATCAAAACCCATCCGCCACTCTGGAACTAATGCAACCAAAGAACACGTGCTCTACCATTAGCAGATGAAGCGATAAGAGCAATATGATAAAATGAAATAGGAATAGAATATTAGAATGATTAAACAATAATACTAAAAAGTAAATATTAAATGCATTAAAATTGTTACTTTTTATAAAAATTAAAGTAAATTGTCCAATTAACGCAAATCCAAACACTGTTACATACACATATATGTTAAATACATATGCGGTTTATTTTTCGGGTTGGAAAACATAAAACATACCTATAATAACGAACATATCAGAGGAAGATCACGTAAAAACATGAGGACGTCCTGGAGATAGTGTATTGTATGAAGAGGTTAATGATAGTGTACGAGGCGAGGGCAATATGCAGAGATCGCAGCGTTTGGCGCTCTGTTCTCTCTAACTACCCCGATAGGGAATAAGCGTGAAGCTGTGTCAGCTTGAAGTTTTGTATGTATATATCATGATATTGTCGCATCACTAAAATATCTATACTTAGCAGTTATATTTTCTGTCGTTCTTACCCGACTGCCATATTTTTTTATTTCATAACTGTTCATATTAAGATTAAAAAGGTTAATAATTGTTATTAAGTAAATTCAACAAGAAGACAAATTCACTTGTTCTAATTTATATCAAATCGTGGTCATATAAAATTTTAATTTTATTAAAAAAATAATAAAACAAATAAAACTATATTAAAACAGAGTAACTTCCATGTCGATAGCAAGGCCCGCGAGGCCATTATCAAGCCTATAGCTATTTGCCCCGAAAAACAAACTCTCGCGGGATGCGGGGGTGGACGAGAGGGGGAGGGGAGCACAATGCAGCCAACTGCGCGTTCACAGCCTCCACATTTGCATGCGCAGCTGTGGTACGAGTACAGTCACGATTTTGATTATACATCGATTATTATTTATAATTAGTTAAAGTAATTGTGATAAGAAATCTGGTAAAAATATATAGTATTAGCAGGTAAACGTTTGACTTGATTTCATTTCAACCAAGGTAATGTTTAGATTACATTATTAAAATATTTTAAAAGGTGACCGATGGTATATTTTTAAAATTATGCACTACTTACACAAATACTTGCAAATTATTATTTGATCGGAAATTTTTAAAAAAATGTGTAATTAACATTGGGTCCTCTCTGCCTTCCCCGGGATATGCGAGATACAATTTTAAAGAAAAAAAACTCACTGGGGTTTCAATAAATGCATTGAATTCTACCATACAATACACAATGTGTAAATTGTCACAAATACAGTGTAAATCTTCACATTCTAATATGCAGTAATAAATCATTATTGATACATACTTACGTATTGATGAAATAAAAATGTTTCACAATAGATCACGAGTTAGAAAAGTTAATGCAAAATTTAAAAACATTGATTATTAAAACGTTTAAAATGGTACTTTAAAACTTGTAATTCAATTTAACTTAAAAATTGGTACGAACGCGTAACAGTGTTAATAAATAAAAGCCTAGCACGTATTAATTGATGGGCAACAAATGCCACTGTCACTGTCAACCTGCTCGCTTTTTAGCTATTATTAAGCAAAGTATACTGTTTGGTAGTGCTGTTTGCAAAAATGTATTTATGGGAAAGTATTGTTGCTTTTAAAGTCTGATGGAAAAATAATTAAGTTTGAATAAACAAAAAAATAATATATTGTAATAAACGCTTGTATATAGAAATTAAGTAGATACAACAAGGTATATTACAGGATAGCTAAGAATATCCAAGATTTCCAGTAAGATATTTACAATATTTTTATTATTTTTAAAGTGTTAATCCACACTGAGGATAGAAAAAATACTTAAAAAAAACATATAAAAATAACCGCTGCTTTCAAATTTTTATATGTTTTCTTTAAGTAAGATATTTACAATTTTTACACAATTGAAATGAAAATCTTAAAATGGACCGAAAACCTCCTTAATCGCGTAAACAGATGACATTAGAACTTTAGCTTATTATACCTTTGACAATCAAAGAGAAGCATTGGTGTGAGGAATACAACACCGATGACACAACTGGACGTAGGTATATCGAGATGAACTGCGCCAAACTATACAGTTATCCTAGGGAAACCATGTATATTATTAGAATCATCCGCGAAGCTATTGAAATCCAAAGATACTCTTATAGAGGAAAAATTTTTCAACTTCGCCACTAGATCCTATTATGCCTTCAGGTGGCATGCGTTGAGATTTTCTAGAATCGGATCGCTCTAAAAAATAGCACGCCATCTAAAGGCATCATGTGATCTGGTGGCGTTAGCAGTCATTCTGCAGTACGTAAGGGATAAAATTTAAGCTGTTTTAATTATTTTATTATTACTAAAAATCTATATTTTTGGAAATAGTATAAATATTTTAAAGTAGCGGAATTTAAATCCTTCTTATAATTTATGTTTGTAGCTTAAATCTCGCTACGTTCATTTATCTTAAATCACTAAGTATTAGCACAAAAGAAATAAGACCTTAGTAGTTTAATTCAAAGATTAACTGATATGCGTCATTATATTTAAATCATTCATGACTCAAAATCAAGTTTAAAAAATCATTGGAAATATATATCATAATTAGAAGCTCACCATGTCCTATACGTATTCCATACAGATTTATTCAATGAAGTTAAATCATGTATTAAGATAAGCGGCTTGGCAATACATTGCTTATGAGCTCGTGTATAGTGGAAGTTAACGCCACTTTTGCCATGTAATCAAAGAGAGAAAAAGTATAATAATCAATTTACCCAAACGAAAATTGAATTCAAAATCATCTTGTACACAGCCAGACAACATCCGAAATTATATTATATAAAGTTTAATATCTTTTTATATAGCGCGCTTTACATTAAAGCTTTAACTGTGCGAAACAATTTAAAAAAGTATCAATCATATGTTGACGAATTGTAGTTATGGTGGAGTAAAAACGCAGCTTGGGCAATCGCTCGGGCGGCGGTGATAACGCAGATCAGTCGACATATGGCCGGGCTGTTGCGGATAGCGACCGCGTACCGTTATATAATATGTATATTTTTACTGTAATAAATGTTGTAAACATATTTACATATAAAAATACTGTGATATAAACTTTTAAAAAACGACTCAACGATTTATTTATTTATATAGTGTAACTCGTAGAGATATTTAATTAAATATACTTAAAGACAAGAGTTAATTTGATTCATTAACACAGTTTTTTTGACTTATTATATAAAATTTTATTTAATTTGCTATTCTATTCCTTTATTTTGGTATCTTTTTTTGCCATAAACTAGAACACTAACACTAATACTATATACTAACTAAACAACTGGAGAAGTACATTATGTTCCTTTTACGAATCATTTTCCTTGTATATAAATTTTTACAATCTTTATGGATTGAAAATAATAGATTTATTAATAATAAATATATGTTCATTAGAACAGTCATTTTTAAGAAAACTAAATTAGCTCAAAACACATAATTGATATGACGTATTTACCCAGTCTCATTCTCATATATCAGAGCACAAAACACAAAGAGCCCATAAAACGTCCCTCTCCACATTCAATAAAGCGCTGAGCAAACAAACATAAATCTGGTTTTACGTGCGTCCCGAATTATGCCATCAAATGACACCTCGGTAGCGTTGACACCCGAGTGAGACGTTTGCTCGACGTTTACCAAATTTCCATACAAATCGCTTCGCCACGGTCGCACTCCGACCCGGCTGTTGGGAGTCGAGTCACACTTCATAAATTTTGATTTTAATATTTACACCCCGGGGTTTGACTAGCCGCGTAATATCAACAACGGGCAATTGAAACTGTGCGAATTTGAAAAATAAATATATGTAATTTAAAGTACACAATTTACTAAACTAAGTGTAAATAAACAGCAGAGATGCCTTAACATAAATGTTTTATCATTTCATTAAGTATTGCTAAGCTTGCAATTGATTTTATTTATTCCATTACAATAGCTTATATACAAGAACTAATGAATGCAGCGTCCGGATATATATTTCGGTTTCTGATTTCAATAACGACGTCTAACTGCAGATAGAATCTATTTACCATTCATGGATAAATCAAGCGAGGTTGTTTAAAGAGTCTTTATTTTCCTGACACCCCAGTTCATTTTCTTTCCGACCATAAGCCGCGTGCACACAGGCAATAACAGAGATAAGGCACCGGCGCGAGACGCGACGCTATCTCCGCCTTATTGCTATGTAAATAACCTCCATTGAGCCGCGCAGATCGGCCCGATACGCCGCCACTGTGGCATCGGCTTTATAGTCATCTTATTATTCCTCTGCGTAGACAAACATAAACAATGTCCATTTGCACAAATTACGTCATATAAATGCCAAACAATTTTACGCGAGCACAATATTACGATATACTCTCATGGAAAAATCTGCTTCATTACATTCGAAAATAGATGCTTATCATCCAGGTACCGGTCTGATCAGCGTACGGGAGATGCAAAAGATAAAACCGTATCATTAGCTTAAAAAGCCCCCATGAATTACAAACAACAATAACCCGGAATAGTGCGTCGAAAAAATCGACAATACTGTATGTTTTTTCCCGTCCGCATTATGGGATGATCCGTCATTGTGCAGCTAGCACACAGATGGCGCTGATAAGTGCGCTCATCGCTTTATTAAAATAATGCGACCAGTCTCCGCTGAGCTTTGCTGTTAATAAAGTCTACCCTGTTTTTAATTTGGCTTAGGGGCAGGTGAGGTCGAGCTATAGTGGCGTGATCACTTGTAACATTATCAGTTGTAGCAATCTGGGAGTTTCATTCAGCGACACATGATGTGCACTCACTCGAGCTATATAATACCTTCCCACGAGGACTTTAAATGTAGCACACGCGCCGGACGTGGGAACTCTATATCCGCTAATGAGAGCTTTGATCAGCCGTACGAATTAACAGGTATCTACTATGCGATTTTTATTAAATGTATTTTTTTATAAAATTCCATTAAAAAAAATTGGTATAATAATTTTATTTGTTAGTGGCGTAGTTGTGAAGTAGTTATACAGCATATGGCTGTAAATGTCTATGTTTTGGGTTTGATGCCACTCGGGGAGAACGAATTATTTTTAGGTTCCTCTCTCTGATATTAATACAACATGCAATGTTGAAAATAAAAAATAAAGCATCTAGAGGGCCGTCGCTTCTACTCCAGAAGCGAAACGTCTGCCTGTAAACGCGACGGTTTGTGGGTACAAACTCGAAGACAATGTACTAATACATTTTCATTTTCTTTGCTCTCCTTCATGTGGGTTTTTAAAGCAAAGAACGGAGTATCTTGACACTAGAGTCCCACGTTTCCTGCAGCTCGCTGCCAACAAAAGTGTCTTAAAGCTAGGTCTGTCAATTACACATTGAAGCTAATGAAACGTAAATAAACAGCGCAAATAAATATTAAACCAAAAAAAATATTTTGCTTGAACATAGTAATTGTAACTAATACTTTCCTGAAATGAGTGAGGAGAATGTAATAAGGGAGAATCTAATTAATCTTTTCTCTTTGAAAACTTATTGCCTTTGATTACATCCATTACCGAAACGCTTAGGTGGATATATGCATATAGATATATTATATGATGTAACCAACGCTTCTCGAACATTTATTAAAAGTTACAGGGGTTGTAGGGAAGCCGCATGAGCCCTAATTAAGCCTTTTTTACAAAAAGGCCGATGCAGAGGGACTTTTTACCCTTCCGACTCCTTAATGAGCTGTTGTTGCCCACCTATAGTGTGGATTACACGGGGCATCTTTGTTTTATTGTTATAAGGAAATTTGGGCGCACACGAGATAAAAATGCTAATGATTGTAAGCTTTTTAATATAAGACGTATGTATAACTTTAGATAGTTAAGTATTATTTAATTATTTAAAATACTTCTACGTAAATTTTATGACATTTTAAGAAGAAAATCTGAATATTATTATGATCATTTTTGTTACCTTATCGCTTATTTTATATATAAGTAGCATAATATTATTTAACAACCCATGCTATACATCACTAAATTAAATTTGCTAAATTTATCCGGAGTCTCAAGAGTCAAATCTGTCTATTTCATTTCTGAGGATGAACCATAGAGAACAGCCAAGATCCCTTTAATTTCTCATTGACCCCTGAAACCTTTCTTTATTACATTACAAGCGGTTGTACAAATCTATAGATATTTAATAATTGTGTACTATACATTGACGTACAACAAACGTTTTATTTGAAATACATAAAATAGCTTTTACGTAATGTATACTTATATTGTAATCGGATAGGAGTCTTTTCCTTCACGAATTTACAGTAGACGGTACCAACGAACTTCGTGGCCAACGGCTTAACCCGGGTCCTGCTTATAATTAGTCGTAAGCTGTCATTAATGTGGGTAATACGTTTATTTTTCATGATCCTAAAATACTTCGGGTATGCGCAAGTGTACCCCGCCGTATATTAAACTTTTAATCCAGTAAAAGAGCGATATAAATCTCTATTTAAAAAAAAAACACGTTTTTTTTATACTTTTAAACGCAGTTTAGACTATATTTACAAATATATTTTTTATAATTTTTTTGCACCTTTTTACAAAGTATAAAACAAATTGTCATGTAAAATGATTTGGAAAGAACCATTTGCTTAGTTACTATTTTCATAGTAAATTAGAAAAAACACAGTATGGAAACCAAAGGCAACCTAAAAATAGATAATTTTTAACATATTTGAATGATTTTAACTATTACAATCAACATACCTAATGTTTGCAATAATACTAATGATTATTATTAATATTTTCAACTTTCCATATATAAATGAACCTAGTACTTTAACAATTACGTATAGACTTAATAAACCAGTATTTTAGTATGTCATTTATTTGCAAGGCAATGAGGTGGACTGGGGTGGGCAACGTCTTGCGTGGTGAATGCGGCCAAATTGGAGGAACGGAAGCACCGCCCGCGACTTGACCGGAACTGCGCCCGCCTATTTAATGTGTAACTCCATTATACGAGATAATTTTGTGGAAAAATATATTTATTTTTCACGATATACTACTGTAAACTAAAACTATTTATATTATTAATTTCTCGTAAACACAGACTGTTAGGGAGTGCAAAATGTTAGAAACCGCTGGCTTTCCAAAAAATATACATTACCAAAACATATATAATATATATCCGGTTTTGTTTAATTTTTTGTTGTCCTCCATTTAATGGATTTGTAGCTATCCTGATCGTTTTGTATAAAGCATTAAAATAAATCATATGTAATTCATTAGATACTTACTTACATTGTTTTATTCAAACATCTCTAATTATTTATATACAAAATTAAAGCTATTCATCTAACACCATAATTATTATTAATATAATCAATAAAAAGTCAATACTTTGGCATATTAAAAAAAATTAAAATATTTATCAGTCGCAATCCAAAGTAAGCAATGGAAACAAATCAATTCTAAAAAGATGTCCATTGCCCAGAATATTTGAAAGTTCGAGTTCTATACGTTGTTGGTAGGTGCATAATTTACTATGTCGCCTTTATTGAGGTGAACCGTCAGTCTTGAAATCTCAAATAATTTTCTTTATAATATTCTGTTTTTATGTATTTACATAGTTTTATGACCTTATATGTTTTATGCATATAATATTATTTATGAAAATTTTGTAGTAATTAAATACCATATATACAATTTTCAGTTCTATAGATTACATAAGAAAAGCGTAGAAAATTCCACAGCAAACTCTTAGTAGAGAACTTTAATTTTTTATTTTTATACATGTACACGTCATTGTAGTTTGTTAACGAGATTCTAACTATTAAGACTTCGTTTCAATAAAAGTTGTTTTATATCCTCGATAAAGCCATCAATGTCGAGTGTAACCGTAACGGATCACAATCAGCTTGGCAGCAATAAGTGTCGTTCCGAATCGACTGCACAAAGATCGTTTAGACAAAGCCGAGGTGAACATTGAGTTAAGAGCCGTCAAATCCTTGTGTCCATTGCTCTGCGCACGATCCGGACAGATGTATGACCACGCTCTCTGGACGCTTTTGTGCCTTAACCATATCTGTAGTGCCATTGACCGGTCGCTTAAGACTCAAAAGCTATTTTATGGACCCTTCAAAAATGTATCGTTGTAAACTATATAGCGATAGTTAAATATTCAAATTTTATATTAAAATAAATAATAAAACGCACATTTTGAAATAACATTAACAAACCAACGTAAAATTTTCAAACAGACATTGTCAACTTTGTAAGCCGCTACGTGTCGCGTAAAAAAATATCCAAAAACTCCAATACATAACTGCTGATAGTGCGTCGGAAAACCCTTTTAACGCCAACGATCGACACAAAAGCGCCTCATCAAACGTCCATCTCCCGGTCTCCGCCTTTGCTTCTTCGTTTTGTGCGCCGGCGGGCGCTAGTGGCAAAAAGACCGAGAGTATGTGCTGACCCGATCATTAAATAGATTGATGGCACCTGGGCGCAAGGCTCGAGCGATAAATAGTGGCGATTCGGGTAATCCTGCCGGCGGCCGGTGCCTGCCGATGGGCGGCATCCATTCTCTTTATTGCACCGTGCTTTATAGCAGCCCAGGCTCCTGCCTTGATGCCTACGACGCCGTAGCGCCTAACATATTGGCTGCGTTACACGATACGACCTCGGGGAGAATCACGGCACAGCGCACCTCCTCCCGCCTAGTTCTCCAGTCGAAATTGTCGTTTTATCTTCGAAACGATAAATCTATTGCTTCTAACTCATAAATGATTAATTGCATCGCTTTTTATTTGATGTACGTTTTTAACTTAATTCTCAGAGTGTATTAACTTATATATAATCAATTAAGTCTGCTAGTATCATAAAAACTTATCTATTTTATGGTTTTCAGCAAAAAAGCTGGCGTCAGCGGGCAAAACAATGGCAAATTAGCGATGACGGTTAAAAATGACGTTCGGATTGGTCGGCTCGGTAATAAATGCGGCAGTCGAAACCCGGCGACGCTCCGGCGGCGGCCGCGTTATTAATACAACCTTTAAAATATGCACTGACACTTGGATGAATTTTATTAGTCTGAAAAAAGAAATATGCAAATTGTTACATTTTCTGTTTTTACAGAATAATATTATTCAAATGCATATTTATTTATGTACGTATGTGTTTTAATAAGATTAATGTTGTTTGAAAATAGATTTGTTTGTTTATGTATGTACCTACCTAGATCTTTTCTTTAATACAAAGTAAAAACATTCTTGACAAAAATAAAGAATTAATAATTTTATGCAAATTTCCGTTTCCTGCCTTCACCTAATTTTCGAAACATTACATGTTGTCAGCGGAACTCAACGCCGCACTTTGATGTTGTGAGGTAGACACTAGAGTGACGTATGACGGTGTGAAACACTGTGATGCAATCTTGACGCGCTCAGTTTGAGATTATAAATATTTACTAAGAAAAAACAAAGAAAAAAAATTGCTCGCAGTGTCCTTAAATTTTTTTATGTAATAAATATGTAAAAAATTATATATATATATATATATATATATATATATATATATATATATATATATATATATATATATATATATATGTTTGTGTGTGTATATAAATATTTGTTCTATCCTTAGTGTAGAATTAACATTATAAAAATTATACAAATATTTTTCTTAATGTATTTATTTAAAAAGATCATGTCAGCTACCTGAATTTTTTGATGGTAATATTGACATAGCCCCAATGTAACACGTCAAGTGACTACTTAATAATTAATGACCAGAACATAATGGCATGTTTTTTAAGTTTTTTTTATATTGTCTTACTAAGTTATCAGTAGATAGGAAATGCAGACATCAAGATTGTGCCGTCTTATGAATGTGAGCTGTCAGCTTTTGTGTGAAAAACGTATTGTATTTATATATGAATTATTTCATAACTAATTTAACTTGAAATATTTTTATTTATTTTTTTAGCTTTACGCTTTATCCCACTCTTAGGTAGGTAGAGGGAATAGCAAGAACCTTAGGAACTTAGTGTTTAGTCACTCTGTTCCCTGATGTTCGCTTTTTCGAGACATTATGTAATATGTGGCGGAACTCAATGCTGCGCTTACCTCGTTGCCAGGCCGAAGAAAATAGAATGCATAAATCTTCCCCGAGTGGGAATTGTACCCATAAGCCGTCGCGTTTACAGGCAGACGCTGCGCCTCTACGCCACGACGGTCGTCATAAAACACAAAACATAAAAAGCTTATAACACAAAGGAGAAATATGTCTTTATTAAATTTTATTTTGAAACCCTAAGTATAAAGTTAATTAACGTTACATCAATTCGCTATGCCTTCCAATCTCCATAGATATTAGATATTAGTGTATCTATATGTATATACAATTATATAGATATATAGTATATTATAAAGCTTAACAAGTTTTGGTTAAAAAACTGGTTTGAATTCAAATTGGCAGTTTTGTGTTGGACAATCCATTTGTTCTACATAACATCACATTTATCGTTTCGATGTTACTTCGTCAGCTCTTAAAATATAACTTTTACACTTAAAATATGTGAAAAAATACAGTCTTAATCTTTACAGTACTAACAGTAAAGTATAGATTTTAATTAATGAATAATAACGTAAGGGACTGTTATGTAACTCAAAATTTGTATATCCTCTGCAAGATGCTTTATAAGAGTTTGTGTTAAAAATTTTAGTAAATCAAACTATATACATAATTAAATATGAATAAAACTACATATTTTCTAACAATTTTATTAATAAAGCATATTTTCCAGTATACAGTAAGCATCTATATTTGTATATAAAAAAAGCAAAAATGTAGCCTTAAAAGGCTTTTGTTCCACATCACAACATAGCAGGAAGCTCGTCCGATACGATGCCAAATAGATGGATAACAATGTGCGTATATAATTTTTTTTTATAAAAAATTCCGATCGCGGTCAAAATAGTAGATACGAGTGCAAATTTGAAAAGCCAGCAGCGAAATACATATTTTATAAGTCCGCTTCGATTGTTCCGGGGTGGTTTAGGTTTTTTTTTAACGGGTCGCCCTCGTCGATGTCTATCGACACATGGCTGAAATTTTTTCTTGTTTTCAAAATCCCAGCCTGGATTGTTTGTTAGTAAGTGCTTGTGAAGTGATAGCCCTGGTCGTAGGCTTATGAAACGCCGATCGTTAATACATTAAATCGGACCCGAAGGCAAAGTACCGTTCGACGTGTATTTCAGCTGTGTTTACTTATATACTCTTAGATTTATATTATCCATTATTTATTCAGAAATGTTGAAATTTTTTTTTTTGTATTTAAACCTTAATTTTGTTTAGTTCTACTTTGAATTTTGTTACATTTTAGTTTAAAAAACACTTAGGTAAGTGGCAAAATTTAAAAAAATTCTAAATTTAGCAAAATTTTGGGAATTAATAATATTTTTATATATTTATATTAACCCACTTAGGGTTAATTTGATTTTTAATGCTTATCATATTAGGAAGTGGGAAGATAGGAACATTTTTCAGCAACTCACATTTAACGGTGGCATATTGTGATATTTTACGTTGACACTACATCAAATGTACAGTAACAATAATTAAAAATTCAATTATAGTTAAATTAAGATTGATATAATTTTTAAATATTATATACTTAATGTATGTAAGCGTGTTCTGTGTCAACAGTTGTAACATGAATATTTTAATATTAAGCTATATTCTGAACACAGCCACTTCGTCTTCCGCGCTCCTTTCGAAGTCTATGTCTTAAAAATAAATTTTTTTTAGATATTTTATGGATCTTTACTTTACTTAATGTGAGTATGCTTAATGTTTGTTTCTTGTTTTAGGTTGAAATAATTCATTGTTAATGTAATCACAAAATAGTGTATGAGTTGAAGCTATTACTATACAGCATCAACATATCTGTTACATATTCAAATCCCACTCACATATATATAATTACCACACAAATTATAAATATAGGCCTGGTTTCCCAGATTTATATCATATTTAAATCTTCAAGTGGACATAAAAATGCAATATCTTAATTTATATGGCAAGTGAAATATTTAAGTTCGCAAAATTTCGCTTCACAATACATTCGAGAGTATCCGCATATCCGCATGGGTACAACGTATGAATAGCGTACATTTTTAAAAGGTATGAAAAACAGTAGTATATTGAATATCGATGGCAAGATATCGCCTGGGGCATCGATCGCACCGGAGCGGGCCGGAAGCTCTTCCTTCACACGGCATTGATGCGCGAACAATGTCCATAGTTTCATGACAAATTCGACGCGCACGATTGTCACGATGACAGCCCAGCAAACGCTGAATAACAAAACGCTTTATACGCGAACGTTTAATAAAATTTATTAACAGATATATTTTACACGTTCCACGTCGCGAACGCATTCGAAGACGTTTTTACGATATATTTAGCTTAGGTAGCGTACAAAGACTAAATCCGGCTTTTGTAATCGCCATACCAGCCAGATATTAAAAGCACGTGTGGCCAAACAAAGGTTGCGTTATGCGGGGGATTATTTGCCAATTTATGGCGCTTTTTGTAAGTTCCGTTGAAAGCTCGCGCCGGAAATTTGGCTCAATTTCAACAAATGATATTTTAACTATAAATATTATGTGTAATTTATTCGCGTGACAAAAACACTCGGAAATACGATGACTTCCACCTTACCCCTGGGAATTGCGATGTTGAATGCATGTTGTTTTTGTGATGAGATTTTACTTTAACATTTTACAAAAACGTTAAGAGATGTTGGTTACACAATAGTGTAACTTATCTTTTAAAAATGCTTATAAATATTGTATTTATTTCAAAGATTATTTAAATTATTTGTATTTTTTCTTTTTATATGTAATAAACTGTTATTATCATACTAAATATATAATTAAAATAGATTAATGGGCAAACCAGGTATAATATTTATGTTCTAATAATATCTCTTATGAAGATATACTTCAAGCTAAGTCATGGTTTGAAGATATCACTAAAATATATAAAAAATTTAAAGCATTTAAAAATTTTGCTATTTATACATTTCCTAAATTCAAGCACCGAAGCAAATCAGCTATTATCTTGGCCGGTATTACAGGGGTGATGTAGAGCTTGTAGGTGGTGTCACACAAATCAGTGCGGGCGCCTATTAGAAGTGATAAAAGTTTACGACATGAGATCCTTGTGAGACGCCGCGTGCTACTCGCTTGTAACGTATCTATTATCTAAATATCTAATGGTAAGGCTACATGCAAATAATGAACCATTATTTATTTTTTTTTTCAATTACAACTAACTTTATAATTATAATAGTCAAAGTACTAACATTTTTGTGAACATTCAAATTTATCATAGAATAGAATATTCTTATGATTTTTAAAACGTTAATCTACTATAGCGATGAAAAAAAGGGAAAACATAAAAAAAATGAACGCAGCTTGATTTGTATTTTCACATATTAAATTTTTATTTTTTTTTCTTTTTTTTTCTAGATTCATGCTTTATCCCGCATTATTTGCAGGGTAGGCAGAGGGAACTGCAGGAACTATTGACACCTAGTGTTAAGACACTCCGTTGCTTAGTCTCTGCTTTCTCCGTCCCCGCTTTCCGCCTTTTTCGAGGCATTGCGTGTTGAGTGGCGGATCTCAACGCCGCGCTTTGCCTCAATCTTCCCCGAGTGGGAATCAAACCCTCTTTAAGTTTTTTTAGTAAATAATTTTTTGTTAAGCTCTAATATTAGGTATTAGGATCCAAAATATCATTAATATTTTAAAACAGTTTAAAAAGAAAAAGATCTTTCTCTTACATTTTATTTGTCAACATAAAAATAATAATCATATACGTAATTTATAATCAATATTTCGTAATTAGTTCGGTTCGCATATAAACCAACCGTTATAACAATCGTTTCGACACACTAATTTCAGAGTGCATTAGCTAGCGATAATTTAAGAAATGGTATACATTTAATTACCCTTGTTTACCATTCGACCAAATAGCCTCTATTTAAATAACTGAACTGAACAAAATAGATACCTATCCACCTCGAAGGCGGGGCCAGATATATGTCTTCCGACGCTCGTAAAAATAAACGATACGTAATTAGTTCGGAATATTTGATGATGATAAAAATAATTAAACACGCTATAGAATTTTATTATTATTGATCGTAATGTGTGGTCTTGCGTACGATTTGTTGAATATTTTATCTTTTTGTGACATTTTTTTAGCTTCACGCTTTATCCCGCACATGACAGTGTAGGCAGAGGGAACTGCAGGGACCGTGGAAACCTAGTGTTAAGACACTCCTTTACTTAGTCCCTGCTTCCTACGTCCCCGCTTTATTTTATTAAATGTCTTAAAATTGGAGTGCTTAACTTGGAAGGGGCTGTAGTGGCGCAGAGGCATATATGATTGTAAACACAATGGTTTGTGGATTTGATTTCCAGTCGGGAAGAATGAATTATTTTCATTTTCTTTAGTCTGGTAAGAAGGTATAAAGCGCGGAATCTAGTTCCGCCAATCAACAGGCACTATCTCGAAAAGTCAAAAACAGGAAGCGTAGTGTTTTTACACTAAAATTTAATATTAATATACTATATAAAAACTACACAAAAAATGACTATCTTTCACTCGTTAACAACAATAAGAAATAGCTTTTGTTACGCTACCGTGTTTTTTTATTCTGCCAAAAATAATTCATCGAGGTGACACTTACATTATCTTTATTGCGTTCCCTGACTATGCGACACTTGCGATATATCCTGACATATCAATCGACCAGTTACTAGGAAAAAGGCAAAAAGTGCGTCTGTCGGTTTCACCCCCCGCTGGAAAACCTTTGCGGTCAAAAAGTATCCATCTAAAAAGAAAAAAATCCGCCCTCTAATAGTTTGCTCACACCAAGCAGGTACGGGCCCTGCTGAGCGGTTAAATTTATTTACACTCGATACTGTCACTAGATTGAGACGTCAATTATACAATTAGTGTCAATGCTAGAAAGCTTCCGTAAATAAAACACCTACACTTATCTTAATAAAAAATATATGTATATTTTTTAATAATATAAATAATAAATGTTTATTTACATTATGCCAATTTCTCAAAAGAATAGTTGTGAGTACATAAAACAAAGATCTTACGCAAAAACTGTTTTTGCACAACCTTTGCAATTATAGAGGGTAGAAGTCGTTGGTAATAAAATAAACCTTTCAGCGGCAAACATTGTACCACCGAAGGGTTACTATTTATATTAGTTAACTGTTAACTGCGCTTCGACACTTTCACGTTGAATTTGTACATCATCAGAACGTTACTCGTTAAGGTTGACTTTCCAGCAAGTCCATCTCGTTGCAATTGTAAACGACATAAAAAAAAACTCCCATTGAATGCGCGCTCATAAAGTAATTTGCACAAATTCGCAAAAGGGTAAAATACCGCCGGAGCACAACTTTTATTTCAAAAACCCGTTACCTATAGAATTACGGATGAAATTCTGTAGTTACCGTTAGCCTTTAGTTTTATAACTCTTTAGTCACCATTTCATATTAGTATTTTTACGGCCATTGTAATTTGGAATATGCATTTGCAAACTTAGTTTAGTGCAAATAAAAAAGATGCAAGTAAAGAACTGTCAAATTTTCTCGGAAATCGCTCATATTGTTCAAAAATTTTCATTGTCATTTTATGGGGTTGTGCATAATTAAGGGGTGCCTAGGTACTATCCAGAAAAGAAATAAACCATTTTATAACTCTGGCTTCCTTAACTCTGCATAAGGCCGCCCATAAAACTCATAGGAAGATCGGATCAGCGATATGAGGCGGAAATAAATTGCCGTTTAAAATCAATTTGTGTAAAGGGTGTTTGAAAGAAGTTCGGTGACTTCGGGTGAAACGGACCGATGGCCGGTGGCCTTTCCAATCCGCTTATTTATCCGCTATAACACTAACCTACAGAATAGGAGCACGTACCAACTTTATATTGACACAGATTAAGGGTGGCCAATTTGAGCTCTCAACTTGAAATTGAGTGATATAACTAGTTTGATTCAGCGTTTTAACATTTATAAAATTACTTTCTATAATATAAGTTACTTAAATATATGTTTTAATAAATAAATTGGCACAAAATTAGCATAAATTTTGTAAAAAAATATTTAGAAATAATTTCCGGTTACTATTTAAAATCATTGTGTTGATTTTAATTAGTATTTTAACTGTATGTATTCAAAAATACTTGTCCTTTCTTCTAGTGTCTTAAAGAATTTAATAAGCGATTTAAATGAAGGAAAACGAAAGCTTTGACCTAATACATTTTCATAAATATTACAATGATAAAAACGTAAACTAAGTATTAAGCTTGTAATCTTCTATAAAGTACATAATAAATAATAATCATGACGATATCCCACACTAAAATACCAATATCCTAAACACTAAGTTAAAAATAAAAACAATTTCTTACTTCCATTCTAAGAAACGATCAGAACAACATACACAAGCAAATTGATACAAATCCGCGGAACTTTATGCCGCGGGATATCAGCTATCCGACTTTACCCAATAAAGGGTAACCCGTGATCCGTTAAGTAAACAAAAAAAGGCGGGCGCGCGGCCCGCGAGGCGACGTAACAAGTAAATCACGGTAAGCCTCTATACGCCGCCGGCACTGGCTTAAGCCCCTTAACCCCTTTAAGTTCACCTTCGATATCCAGGGATGTGTCGAATATACGGATATTTTGGATATTTGGTTCACTTCCGCTTTGGCTCGCTCGTTTTTAGTTTCATTTAATTATGGATATTGTAATCAATAATCTATATACGAGTACAAATGTAATATTTAAAGATCAACTTGACGCTCTCATTTTCTTGCGAATTTCTTTATGTGATGTAATCAAGCACTAGGTAAAGTCCAGGACTGTCGTAACGCAGAGGCGTAGTGCCTATGTGTAAACACGACGGTTTGTGGGTTCGATTCCCTCTCGGGAGTGATGGATTGTTCTATTACCATTATCTTCGCTCTGGAAACTAAGGAAAGCGCGGCGTTGAGTTCCGCCACTTAACACGCAATGCCTTAAAAAAGGCGGAAAGCAGGGACTAAGCAACGGAGCGTCTTAACATTAGGTTCCTATGGTTCCTGCAGTTCTCTCTGCCTACCCTGCCATGTGCGGGATAAAGCGTGCAGAAAGAAAAATTAGATAAAGAATAATAAACCTAATTAAATGCAGGGTAAAAAATATCGGAAGTAATATCCTTATAGTTATGTGCAAAATGACATATTCAGTAGCCTTACATACTTACAGCTTACAATAAGTGTGTTAATGTAAGGTGAGCAGTTTCTTTGTTAGTAAGTACCTATATAATTTGTAATTCTATTACAATATGTATATATATAAATATATATATGATATTGATATATGATCGATAATTGCACTCTTGTCACCCGCTGCTACTAACTCTGGAGATATCTCTTATCCCACCGTTCAAAGCTTATGTATTATTTGTAAAACTTAAGAACGTAAGTCGGTGCATTAAAGAGACTGTTATTTTCATTAAATTATAATATAATTTAATGAAAATTACGGTCCTTGATTTATCTCGTCATCCTTGATTTTATGGAAATTCGTCACTTGGTACCTAATCTTTTCATAACCAACAGTAATATTGCATATAAAATTTATAGTTTTTATATAAACGCTTATATTTTTCATTTTTAAATTATCAAATAGGGTAATTCAAAAAGATATGCATAGGTATTATGCTGAAGAAAATCTAAGGTGTAAAAATTCCATACACACATACGTATAAATGCAATACGCTTACTAATATAAGTACTTAGAAATGTTTAATAAAAAAAGGAGCTATAATAAGTCAGTTTAACTTGACTCCCATCATCTATCATCATTTTCATCGAAATGGGCTATAAATAGCCACAAACTGTTCACTTTATTTTTTTTAAATAGTCGAGACAAAAAAATTGTTCGCACTCTTTTCGATTCGTTCTATTCACTTGACCGCGCTATAGAAAATATAAATGCAATTCTCAGGCTAAACTTGTAGTATAATATTCTTTATTAACTTATATATAAGAAGGAAAGTTGCATATTCTTATACATATAAAAACACATTCACATAAATCAGTGTTGAACAAGGTATTAACGTTATTAAGCGATGACAAAAATAGTATTGTAAACGGTGTGAATAGGCGAGATGTGGTCACATGGCCTTTAGTGCTTAGTGACATTCTATTCAGTCTAATGACCAGCCCAGGGGATTACTGGGTTACTCGAATTATAAAATGGAGCACATATCATAAACTGATTATAGAAAAGAGCTTTATTATTTATATTATATGTACTTATTAGTATATGTAAAAGTTTTTAGCAAATTTTAATACTTATTTAAAGTTTTATTGCTAGGTTCTCATACTTAGTGGTTGCGGATATTAGTAAACAGGAGTCTTAAAACCAGATGCTTTGGCTGATTACGTTTGAATAAGTATTTAATAATTTTTTATCCAACTACTATAGTAATAATTACATATAACTAATACAAGAAAAACAATATTTTTTTCAGTTTTTAGGTTACTTTCACCACATACCACTTCAAATTTCCCGTCGTTGTTTCGTTGTCATGACAACTTTAGGTAATTAAAGATTGTGGTCATTTACATGCTAATAGATGGCCTCGATGATATTAGGAGGAAGATGGATCTACATGTAGTCAATATTTTTTTTCTAATTACAGGATTTTCAATGGACTATTATATAGAATAGTGATGTAATAATAACTGTAATGTTTTTAACAATCGCGAATGCGAATATTTACTACCGACATTCGCGAATGCGAATGCGAATATTCAGTAATTATTTTAAATTTGGCGCCAATTGTCTACGGCAAGCAAGATTATAGCATTATTATTATTATGTATTAGCTGATACAACTTTTTTACAAAGGAGAGAGAATTGATTTTTGTTTGTTCAGATTGCATTATATATATATATATATATATATATATATATATATATATATATATATATATATATATATATATATATATATATATATATATATATATATATATATATATATATATATATATATATATATATATATATATATATATATATATATATATATATATATATATATATATATATATATATATATATATATATATATATATATATATATATATATATATATATATATATATATATATATATATATATATATATATATATATATATATATATATATATATATATATATATATATATATATATATATATATATATATATATATATATATATATATATATATATATATATATATATATACATATATATATATATATATATACATATATATATATATATATATATATATATATATATATATATATATATATATATATATATATATATATATATATATATATATATATATATATATATATATATATATATACATATATATATATATATATATATCATCGTCGTCAAGTTTTTTTTTCCGACATTCATTATTAGCAAAATATTCGAAGAATTTTTTGCGAGTGCGAATGCGAATATTCGTTATATCATTATTACAGACTATGACATAATATATAAACTATGACAAGATAGATATATCACCAACCTGTAAATATTCTTGATCTTAGTCTTTAATATTAACATTTGTCACTTTCCTAATTAAGTATATTTTTATGAAAATCTAACAAATACTTATTTTTTACTACACGCCGGCACCCGCACGGTGGATCCATGGAATGCTAAGCAGTTTCTTCTCTATGCTCACAATTTTCTACTAATTTAAGTGTTTATAATAATAATTCTGAGAGGACATTCAATATAACAATATAAACTCTTTTTCTAAAAATCCAATCGGGAGCTGGATCTTAAATTGAGAAAGGCTTTTTAGTGGGTCGTTTAAAAGAACCTTTTTTACAAACTCTATTGAACGTTTGCTGGTTGTTATGTTTCTTTCTGATTTTGCTATTGAAAGTCTAACCGCTTCACGTACTTTACCATGGCGCCGCCATGTACCTATATCGACTTACCTTCTTCTTACTCCAGGAGTACCTTACACCCCACCAGCTAATGTTTAGCTGTCCCTACTGCCTCTTTACAGATATAGAAATATTTATTGGTAGCTTTACCCCATCGAACTTACATTAATCTAGAAGAGCTATTTGGAACGCATTTAGATAGAATTTTAATAGTGCTGAAGACCAGTAGTGAACCATGGTGCGACATTTTAAAGCTTAAGAGATACAAAAATTTCCTATAGTTATCCAGTTTTAAGCCCATTGCGTGCACCTTATATATTTCTAAAACGTACTTTTTATTATTAAAGGTAAGTGCGTACGACGTATTAAGATATCCTCACAAGAGGTGTCGAAGTGTGGAAATCACAATGGACACAATTACAGACAAACGTTTTTCTTGCTTAATTTAATGTGGCGTAGAACGTACCTACAAAAATAAACACAAGCGTTGATACATTATTTAATATATTGATGCAACAAATTCAATAGCTTCAAGTGCCTTAACTAAAGAAATTTAATTTAAATAATATTTTTTCCACCTAAATGAAAAATATATATAAAAAAATTATATAGATAGGTACACAGTCTACCTAAGCAATACCTATTGCCTTCATAGAAGACCCTTTTAACCGTGTTTGCTAACACAAGGTGTCCCGCAGCGATGTTTTTTAGATTCAATGAACCATGCCTCTGTATTTTGACAAAAGCGACGACATGCCTCTAAGTGGATTATTTCTTCACTAAGAGATTTCACGTCACATTTATCCGTCTTTGTTTAGCATTCACAATACAGCTTGTTACGTAGGTGTTGTTGCAATGAATACGTTATTAACATTTTATGAGATAAAAAGATCCTCTACGGACATCTGTCGCTCTGTGGATAACGATGCCGCTAAAAAGAGCAAACTTTTTTAAACCAGAAGCCCAGTTTATTGTGAAGTGGGCTTAATCTTTTGATACAGTCGAATGAGCTTATAAATAAACAGAAAATAAAAACATATACATTTTGTACTATAGCAAAGAAATTGATATGTTTCTTTAAAATTTGCTTTAAAATTTCGAGTTTCTTTTATTTAGTGTATATAAAAGCTTAGTAATAGGTAGGTATATAGTTTACATTTCATGAGTATATACGAGTAGCAGTAGTAATATGTTTGTCACTGATAACAGCTAGCATTAACATTACATATTGTTACTTAAAAGTTTATATACTTTTGTCCTTAGATTAGAAATCTATGCATTGTGCCTATATAATTTTTTTAAGAAAAAATCAATGTACAATCGTAAACACCTTTGATTAATTAAAGTATAATCTGTTATTTTCACAATTGGTCAACAATTAATTTAATAGCAACTAGCCATCTAGTACAAATCAGAGTGAAATTAATAAGCAAAAGTAAAATAAAGCACAGACGAAAAAATCCTAGATGTAGATCTACTTGCTAAGACGAAACAAAACACTGAGTTGGTCAACTCTTCACCGCGCCACGTACATAGCTAAGACTGTTAAGAGACTGGTAAGTTGGGATGAAACTCACAACCACTATGTCTTGTAAGAGCCGGTCGCACTGAGTCAAGATAGTTTAAGTGTAAGACTAAGTAAAAGAGAAATGTACCCTTATATTTCCATAAATGTCCACATGATTAATAAGTTGAATGCGAATAAAAATTTCAAAATAGTTGCCTCTATATTTCGTGTATAAAAACGTATGAATTGTAACACATTATCAGGTTTTTGCCATATTTTATATAAATATAACAAAATATAACAATAAAAATCGTAAAAATTGATATAGACGTTGGTTTTTGCTATGCCATTGCATCTGCTTGATTCATTCATGGGAAGAGATTAATGGTCGGCGAACAGACTATTCTTTAGGCTTACTTTTAGAAAACTTTATGACGTGGAAATAACAATTTGTATTTCGGTAACGCGTAACCCACGTATTGTAGCATCAAGAGGGCGTGACTCTGCCCGTACCCAGAAAAATAACCATAAAATATTTTGAGATTCACTATCCAAATATTTACTTTCCCAAAAATCTTTTATTTACATGCAATTGTGAGTTCTTTTATTACTTTTTTGTATCATGTTTCTATGTGAAAATAAATTGTCTTCATTGAACTATAGATGTAGTTATAGTTTCACTATATTTGATCTACATACATTTCTCTGTGAACGAATTGTATATAATAAAATAATTTAAGTATATAACCTTATTAAGTGATTTTATATATTTTCGATTATAAGTAAGAAAAATCGTCAGTTATAAAAATTTAACTTCTCACTTACTGCTTACATTGCACGTATCGTCTATATGATAAAATGTTTTATAAGACAAATTCAAATAAAACATATAAACGAGTATTAGGAATAGTGATTAAATTTTTTTTTTCAGTTTCACGCCTTATCCCGCACGTGGCAGAGTAGGCAGAGGAAACTGTAGGAACCATATGAACTTAGTGTTAAGACACTCCGTTGCTTAGTGCCTGCTTTCTCCGTCCCCGTCTTCCGCCTTTTTTGAGGCATTGCGTGTTGAGTGGCGGAATTCAACGCCGCGCATTGCCTAGTTTGCCAGAGCGATGAAAATGGTAATAGAAAGATCCATCTTCCCTGACTGGAGATCGAACTCAGAAACCGTCGCGTTACAGGCAGAAGTTGCGCCTCTGCGCCACGACGGTCCTCAAATAAATTAAATATTTTGAACAGTCAATGTGTAATTAACAGTACCTACATGACATAAACATGCTAGAATGCCATGCTTCAAACTATGCGTCTGTTTATCTACGATACGCTCTTACGATAATTAAAAAAATATGTTTTATATTTGTTTCTTATCGTTTAATTTACATTCAAATAAGTTAATTGCATTAAAATTTTATTGTTATGAACCTAGATTATATATTATAAAATATATTGATAAATAATCTTCTCAACCCTTCATGGATGAAATTAATATAAATAGGTAAATATAACTACTACCTATAACTTTTTTCATTAACTGGTATTGAACAAGGAAATATTCCCGAGATTAGGGCATTCAACTGAACAAACTCTATCTGTATAATACTATTATCTATTAGATTTAGATAACCTTCTTTTATCGACATATAAAAAAGATTAGCTCCAGCTTAAAATACTACGAAGAAGACCCTAACGTCAGAGTTGTGGTACATTAAATGACAATATTAGGATCCCTAGAAATCTAATATATAATATTATATTAAATTCAAATTACTTTACAATATTGAAAGTAATACTTCTTAGGATGACATATATAACTATCTGTATAATATGTTTACGTACGCTTAACGATCATAACGTATTGTTCATGAATGAAAAAAACATTCTATCAACATTCACCATTTATTATCTTTTATCAATGGCTTGTCGCTGCCTCACAAAGAATTCTCGGCTCATACAACCATCTTAAATTGACTCTTGAGCTTACTCTGCTAAAATCTCTATAGGAAAAATTATCGAACGCTGTTACAAGGGGGTGCGATCTAAGTTAGCAAAAAGTATTATAATAAGTTTAATGGCCTGTAATGAATGGCATAACATCCATAAAAGGACAATATAGCCACTCGAACATGCCTACCATTATAAAGCTTGATTTATAGTAGATCGCCGCGGAAAGCGACATTGTTTTGCACGTGTCTTCAATGCTACTCCTTCATATAGTGTTCTATAAATCTTCGTTTATATGAAACATTTTTACTTTTTTTTATTATATTTTTGAGCATATTTTCTATAGTTTTATATAGTCTAGAAACAAAATACTTATGTATCTAATAGATATTGACATAAATTAACAATTAATATAATTTAGAAAATTCTTTCGAATTTAATAGTTTTATTTTATTCTTTACACTATAGTTTACAAGGTCTTCATAAAACCGATATGGACGTACGGTATAGAACTTTGGGGCTCTACTAGCAACTTCAATATTGAGAATCTCCAGAGATTCCAAAACATTGCTTTAAGAACTATCTCAAGTGCACACTGGTTCGTGAGAAACAAGGAAATACATGAATACTTGGAGATACCAACCGTAAAGGAGGAAGCATGTATAATAAGCAAGAGATACAAAGAACGACTTAATAAACACATAAATGAACTAGCAAAGAACCTATTAACTAGACAAGAAGAAGTCACTCGCCTAAAAAGAGTGCAAATACTAGACATAGAGCACAGAAACTAAATATCTATTTTAATAAATTTATAGGGTGACATTTAATGAAATGTCACCCACTACGAATAAAGCCCAGAAACCATCTGATTATGGCTGAAAGCCGATTGCAGATAGGAAAAATTAAAAAAAAAAAAAAAAAAATCTTTACACTAATTTGTGAACGAGAACTTCATGACATTGCGGCACAGAGTCTGGCTGTAAACGTGACGACTGTAGGTTCGATTTCCAGTCGGGCGTAATTTTGTATTATCATTTTCTCGCTGTTGCAACAAGATAAAACGCAGAGTAAGGGTTCTGCCGCTCGTAACACATTGTCTCACAAAACGGAGTATCTTAACTCTGAGGTCGTAACCTAAGACTAAAAGAAAAAATCTTTATAAGTGTATTAGGATATAGATTTATAATAATCAATTAAATTGATAATTATAGCAACTTTATTTGATTAAAAAATATTTTATTAACACAAATAAAAACATAAATTATACATCTTAAATTTCATGCTACGCCATCTGTTGACAGAAGTACAAAACATACAGATTACACTGGAGAAAAACATCATAATAGCGCATAACGTAATACTACTAGATGCCAACAGATGGCAGCACATATTAACTGGTATCACGTAGTACTTCATAATTTCAATAGATGGCGAACTTAGGAATTAATCTGCTCTCAATCTAAAATAAGTAGGTAGTGCATTAAATATATAATAAAGCGGTTGAGTATCGTGATATATATATATTGTACATATATTATGTTGTCAAAAAATAAATATTACAAATTATTTATTTGTAAAAATGATAAATGAAGTGATTATTGAAATAATGTAGTTCTTCGTCTTTCTGTTACTTATGTTATTTTATCTTTGGATAAAAATAAGACATGTTGCATCTACATAAAGGGATGCTAGCTTTATTATTATTATAATATTTTAAATTTTTATACATGTTTTACTTCCAAATCGTAAAAACTAATTTTATATATACCATTCACCTATATAGTGCGAAGTTAAAAAAGTAAATTAAAATGAAATAAGTATTGTTTAATTTAATTTGAGATAAATTAATATTCAGAGGCAGAAGTGAGGACGAATATTTACACCACCACAAACTATTTTAAAAATTTACATCTAATTTGGTAACTCAAATCCATTAACACTTCTAAATATGATGACAAAAATATCTTTAGTTTTAAATTTGTTATAAATAATAGTAAGTAGATATTACCGACTCAACCAAGGTCAAGGTAAGAAAATACTTAGAGATAATTAAATAAATAATGTAATTTTTTACATTATAAATAGTAAATTTTTCACAGACTAGAGGAGTGTGGGGCTAATTGTAATAGGAGATATTTATACCTATATAGTAGAGTATTCATTTGATTTTCAATCCAATCTATCATTTAACACGTATTGTAAGATATAAACATGAACAGTATCCTGTCGGACGACGCTGGAAGCAGTGCTGTGTAAGCCCTTTAATAAAGTCACGAAACATCCTTTTTTTTGTTTATTTATAATTAATTTGTATATATTTTAACAATTGTTGAGTTACACAAGTTGTAGAAGATTCCAAAGAAGAATCCAAGACTGTCTCTAAGGACTCCAGAAGCTACATATCCTCACGCAAAATGACTTGATAAAGACAACATGTTTAGGAAGCTACTATGTAATAGGTATTATTTTACACCATCACGAATATATGTGTTATATTTATGAAACAGATAAGTAGGTGCCTTTAGCTAGCTGAAAGGGGTACCCACGTAATATTAACATACGTAATCATTTCCTTAATAAATTCCATCCCACCTATGGTTATGTTTCCAGTTACACTGATATATTTTTAAGGTATTCAGGATGACAGACAACAATAACAACAGATTAATGAAAATATATAAAAGAAACGGCTATAGAGATCATTTCTATAAAATATAAAGTATAAAAAATACGCTAATAATAAATAATATGAGTTTTAAAATTAAGTCATATTGTCTAAAAATGTGTTAATTTGTGTTTGTGTACTATATTCATCCATGTTCAGTAGAACTTCTTTTATTCCTAAATAATGTCCCCCAATATACTTTTACTGTACTGGCCTTTGGTTACTAAATAAGCTCCCATATTATCTTTAAATTAATCTAAACAAGAATGTGACATGTCTGCATCTATAAGGATATTCCACGTCCAATGATAGAAAATATCATAATCATGTCATGTCATGATCAGCTCGTCATAATTTTCCTCTCTATGGTTTTCAGAAAACCATGAATTACGAAAATCTAAGAAGGAGAATTATGTTGATGTATTGAGAACTTTAGAGCATTTGTATCCAGAGAGCCTTACAATGTTATTATTTGATCCCAAAAATAACAGCTCAACTTTTTAAAGGGAGACTAGAAGAGGTAAGATCGTCATTTTAATATTACGGCTTGAAATGACTTTATTTCTCAAGATTACAATCACTTCGAGGAGAAATTAATAAACTTAAGAAATTAGTTGCAATTAATTTACAGAATGCGCAAAAAAATAGACGGAATTACAAAAATGATAATCAAAAACATTTGTGAATATGTAGGTACATTTCAATAATTGTTTTGTCATTTTATATTTTATGCGAACATTTGCTATTGGGAATAGTATAAAGGCCGGTTTACATGTTGTTAGAAATCTTACAATCTTTATTTTTAAAATATGATTATTTAATATTAATAGCATTACCTTTGAAATGTGATCTTTAAGTATTTTTTTATAAATATATATTTTTTTTGCGTACATACATACATACATACATATATACATATATACATACAGACATACATGCATACATAGCTTCAGGCTCTATCCCTAGCGGGGTAGTCAGAGAGAACGGAGCGCCAAACGCTGCGGTCTCTGCATACCTCTTTCGCCTCGTCCACTGTCATTAACCTGTTCACACTATTTTTGCGACTTTTACATAATTTGGCAATGAATTATAAATTCGTGCTCCTTGATACAAAAAACATTTTTTACAGGTGTATACACTTGAATGTTATGTGCCCTTCGTGAGCTTCGTGTTTGTATCTGTATGTTTTTAGTTAATTAAATTTGTGTGTGAATGTTATTGTTTAAAATTTTTCTTATCAACATAGCTGTATTGTATTGGTAAATTTGTGTAATATTAAATAATTTAGTGTCATCGTAAATTTTATGGGTTGGTGTTAGATGTTTGTACCTAAAAAGAGCTTTATTTTTTTGTATTCTTTGTAAACTATCGACGTGGGTTTTAGCAGCTGATCCCCATATCGCAATAAAATAGTCAATATGAGGTTTTACCAGAGAGCTGTATATGGTATAGAGTACTTTTAAAGGAAGGCAATTCGATATATTTCGTAAAGCACCAGTTAGACTGTTCATTTTGGATCGTAAGCTTTCTATGTGCTGCTTCCACTGAAGTTAATATTAATAATATCCAATATCAAAAGTTCTTTGTATGCCATTTTTATATCATTTCATGATTCAAAGATAACATCTGGAGCAACCAATTAATGAAAAAGTACAATTTGAGCTACAAACAAATCTGTAGTAGTATTTCAGTAGGAGATCTGTCACATCATCATAAATCATAATTTAAAAATTAATAAAAAGTTTGTAAAAAGTTTAATACGTATTTGAAACTAATCGAACGATGTATCTTAAAATAGCTGGTCCAAAATTTACGTTTTATCATTTGAAAAACGCAAACTTGTGGCTTAAATATGTAATTTAATATACTTTTTAAATAAAAATATTTTATTTGATCATGTTTTTGGTACCTATTACGTGGTAAGCTGAGTGAACCTACTATTAAAATATTCCGTTTCCTATTCGATCATGATGTTTTACTAATCCATATGTTTTGTTAAACCTAAAATAATTAAAACCTCTTTGAAGCTAAAGATTTCATCATCGCTATCTTTGTAACTGCTAAGGCATATCTACATATATGGAGGTTAAAAAAGGGCTTCCATCTAGATTTAAAATTAAGCATTCTTCGTATTATAAAATTCAACAAATTATCACTAAGCCGCAAAGCCACCATTGCATAGTACTTTTAAAATATAATTTTATTTTTAATATTTTTTTGGCAATATAGAATTTTAGAAGTGATTAACTTAACAATAGGAGACAAGACCGTCTACGATACTTAACGAAGTATAAAACATTACACAACATTCATTAAAACGGTCAGTCGATTTAATTAGAAGAACTGGACGCTAAAAATGTCTAAGCGGCTTAATTTATAACAAACAAAGCAGCGGCGTGTGTCAATAACAACCCTTAATTATAATCAACTGGACGTTGTATATAAAAGTGCATTGTATTCTTGAATAGGGGCGAATAAGGTTTTATAACATTTTACATGACATTTATTTGATACCGTAAATAGAAAGTTTAATTATTGAAATTAAAATACGGGTTGAAATTATTGCGGGAACTGGGAAACTTATAAATATAAACAAAAACAAATTTATTTACAAACACTTCGCATGGTAACCCAAAAATTTTAACGTGTACGTTGTACATGTTAATGAGTCTGTGCCAGCGTTTTTAAAAATAGCTTTAATATTATTTTGTGATTGAACGCAAATTCTAAGCGTTGCTACTAGAGCTTCTTTTAGTAAACTATTGTCTATGATTACGACGTCAGTTCAAATCAATATCTTATTATGGTCCGTCATATGAACATTTAAACTGCAGGTTGATCAGTTGCTATGCTTCGAAAAGGGCGCTCTGACAGATTTGTTGTAATAAGCATGTGTCCCGATGACCTGAAGCGTGAACGAGACTGGAAGAGGATATCTTAGAGGAGATCTAGATCAAAGTGAACGAGAACTACAATTGCTCAGAAAGGCAGAATACTTCCTATAGGAGTTACTGCCCGTCAATAGCGTAAAATCACTATATGAACTTTATAAAATCAATTATGCCAGTCAACTGGAAGAAAAAACAGTAGGTAATCAATCTACCTAAAAACCACTCCACTAAGATGGCTAATATTCCAGAGTGCACGTTGTTCGGCTCAAACTGACAAGGACTCATCGTGCAACCCGCATAAGGTTTACACGTGAATGTTGTAATGTTTGTAATTGTGTAGAAAAGGGAAGGACTACGTTTTTCAGAACCATGTATCCATGGAACTGACTGCTTTGGGGATCCAAGTGTTAGGGTTTGGGTTGGAAGAGGTTACTAGGTACAACTGAGCTGGTAATTCTGAATGGAGACATCGTAACCACCGATAGTGACGTCGAAAGTGTATTCCTCCATTATTTTGTTTCATTTCTATATAAAATTAGTGCTAATGTTGTTTTAATACAATACAATGCTAAAATGCAATGTAAAAAATTATTCTTTGTGTTTAATTCAAAAAAAAAAACTAGCAAATCATGCTTTTGATGAAGCTCACGTTATTTGTACATCAGTATCCCACCTATATCTAAGCGGCAAAAGTGAATAATTGTATTTTAAAATTTAAGCAAAACATGCGATGGGCTATAGGTATTATATTTTTATTTGTTATTTTATAATAGGTTCTCTCTATTTGTATGAAGATAAAACAAAAGAAGATAAAACAAAATAAATATACGTTAGCCTACAAATATTGAAGAATAAGATTTGTTACGTGAACATTTTTTTATGATAGTTATGATACTATTATAAACTGAAACACGTACACAGCCTCTTCATACATTTTCAGCGGAGAGTCCTTATGCTTTTACTTATGCTTTTAAGGTAAAATATTGCATTGTCATATTATTTGTATATATGAATATTTATTATATATCTCAACAGAAACTAAGAATTACTAAACCACACAGCGAGACAAACGACGCTATGAGTGCCTACAAGCTATAGACACGCGCTTGTTTGTAAACAATCAAGCTTGTTAGGCGCCACAGGAATTCATAGACATCGCTCGCCTTTGCAATTTCCCTTACAATTTCCATGGCAGAGTTATGGCATGGTGTGTGCGTGTGTCGATTGGACGTTGACTATTCATATGTAAATATTTGAAATACTATGTCATATCAAACGTAAGGTGGAAGTGGTAGTTGGACAGATAATCCTAGTTTAAGTAAATTTTGTTTATTTATTCAAATGTAGAGGAAAACATAAAAGAAATTATCTTTTAAAGAATAGAGTGGCAACTCTATATTTCTAGATGTTGATAAAGATACTAGAAAAATAGTCCATCAACTTATACGTAATGTGAAATAAACTTGGATTTACTAAATTTTTGTAATATCGTTTCGAAAAATAGAATGTCGCAAAAAAACGGTCTCCAATAGTAACTTCAAATTCCTTTTTTTTATAGAAGGTAACAGCGATTACTCTTAGGGGTCAACTTTTGCAGCGCTGAGTTGTTACGTATAAAATACAACATTTTATCTAAATTTTAAATTCAACTTCATACCATTATAAAAACTCAATAATATAATAATAGAAAATATTGATATGTCGTCTTCCAGACTGGATATGTTCCTTTACTTTAAAACTTTGACAGTACGACTGCAAGAAACAAAAATTTATTATTGTAAATTTAAGTAATTAGATCTCACTCATCTGTAGAAGTTCAAGAAGAGGTTTAACAACAGATACTCTTTATAATCTGTTAAAAGATTGTAACCTAGAGCTATCATCAAGGACAGTAAAGTTGAACATTAATAATCTAATAATATACCAAAAAAAGTGTCACCATACAATGTTAAGTTGTAGGTCTTCTCTTCCGCACTCCATACAAACTAATTTTTTTTTAATATATCAATACTAAAATTTTAAATTAGTACTAAAATATCCACATAACTGAAGGCGTCACGTACCGCACGTCTGTGAAAAAATATGCGATGCGGTCGTGGCGCAAACGTTTCCTCGCTACATTTGATAAATATGCCACATGGTCTTTGGGCTAGCCTGACCTTAACATAGAATGTGTGCTGAAAATTGATTAGAAAACTATCAGCATTTAATCGTGAGGCCCATTTGAGCCAAACCTTCACATGGCAGGGTAGGCAGAGGAACCGCAGAAACTGTGAGAACCTAGAATTACAGCACTCCGTTTCCGGCCTTCCGCCTTTTCGAGGCATTGCGTATTGAATTTAAAAACTTATTTAATTTACACAGTGAAATTCAAAAATATTTTTATTTCTACAAAACCTAACACAACATTTTTTTTTATTTTCAAAAAAAATTATAAAATTCCAATTTCAGAGCAACTTTAAATAAGAACATTATTAATTATAGCATAATTTATAATTAATAATGTTAGGTATTATTTGTCTACGAATATAAGAATGTTATATTATTTTTTTATATCAAAAACACCATATTGACATAAATTTTATCAATTTTAAAT
Organism: Dione vanillae; assembly: GCA_037178615.1. Taxonomy (NCBI): domain Eukaryota; kingdom Metazoa; phylum Arthropoda; class Insecta; order Lepidoptera; family Nymphalidae; genus Dione; species Dione vanillae. The sequence goes on from JAZFAU010000190.1 coordinate 1,396,400, forward strand.
ATGAAAAAAAGTATTTGTAATTCAAGAGCAATCATACCGTACGGGATAAAGCTAGTTAGATTATATACAACATATAAGTACTTGTTTTAGTTTACATTATGAGGCATAAAATTTTATTAGGTACATAAATAGGTATTAATAATGATGTTTATCTAGAAAAATATTAAATATTTTTACATGTAAGTATATTTTGGTGCCTCTTGAATAGCCTCTCAAGAAATTCAAGTAATGCAACGTTAAAAATTTTAAATATTAACTATATTTTTACAATTTTGTTGTGTGAAAGGTTACGGTTCCAAAAAAGAAAGAACAACGGAACTCTTGTAGAATATCTACGTCACAAAGTGCCGTAAACAAATCAAGATGCTAATTTTAAATATCCCTATAGTATCTACTCTCATGGCACAGATAACATTAAGTAACAATACTTTTAGCGCAATAAAAAAATTTAAGTGTCACAAATTGTTAAAACAAACTGTTCATATTCATAATATTATTTACAGACGTGGCCTTATCTCTTACTGTTTCTAAATGGTTGCTTATCGTTTAGAAACAGTACACATTTTTTTTTTTCATTTTATATAAAAATAGCCGTGTAGGGTTTTCTACACGGTCCTCCTTGTTGATATAGATATGTAAATTTTGTTAATAATATGGAATCTGCCAATTAAAATCTTAAAAATATGAGAAAACTCTATAAAAACCATTACCTTCTTATACTGTAGTTCAGTTTAAGTAGGTAATTTATGGTAATGGAGCTTACTTATACTGTAGTTCAGTTCACACAAAATAAGTACAACAAATAAATCTTATAAATCGTACTTCATTGACCTAGACTTATGAATTTCAACAAGTAAGAACTTATAGTATATAATATAAAGGAGGAAAATGTAAAGTTTAACATGAAACTTAAATGATATAACGTCATTTTTTATCTACTTATAAGGATCGAATTCGACATATTGCTTGTTGAGTGACTGAACTTAACGCCGTATCAAAAACCGTATAACTATACTACTGTAAGCTAATAAGTTTGTTATAAAAAAACTTAGTAAAAATATACTTTAAAAAGCAATGAAAACATTATTGGGAAAAAGAAATTGCTGGCTGACTTCAAAAAATAAACAGCTCATTCAAAAGACAACAATAAAATGCCAATATGTAACTTGACGTAACTTTTAAATTCTAAATCAGTGCTTTAATGCTTAAAATCTTTTCAGCTGTTTCCATCATCCAATCAACAATTTGTGTTTTTATAATTGCACAAATCAAATCAATTATTTTTTTATTTCACGATGTGAACGAACCACTACTTCTCATCGGGAAAATCATTTCATCGACATCCTATGCTCAACTATACGCTAAAGTATAAATATTTTAAACGCTTTTATATTTATTTTTAAAAAGGCTGGTAAGATGTACATTAAAAGTCCTTAAAATCGGTCACATAATTGAATGATTACATAGGAGGTAGCTCGGTCGTGCGGTCCCGTTCCGCAACCGCACGGGTGCTTCACGGTTGGTAAGTGTCGCACAGTCAATCCCACCTAACTTAGCTCATAAATTATAATAATTAAAGGTATATTAAATACTTTATATTAATTACAATTATTTAATTATAATAATATTTTACTTCATACAAAGTTTTCTATTTACGTGGAATTATACATTCGTAAATCATTCTACTACTACTTCATATTATAAATGTGTATAAAGCTATTAAAATTAAAAAAAATTAAAAATGTTATTAAAATGCCTATACGAATGCAGAAAGGTGTAATAAGTTGTACTATATTATAATAAGGCGGCTTTGGTAGAATCATTAAAAATTTGGTTAAGTAGTGGGATGAGCTCGGACAGTGAAGGTGAGCGTTAAGGCATTTTAAAGGGGCCCCTTTAAACCTACACTTGGGTCACAAGTCCCAAGCGCTGTTCGGAGCTCCTCTTCCTACAACGCGATGGGCCCGGCACCCGCACGGTGAATTCATGGAACGCTAAGTTGTTTCTTCTTCTCTCTCACTATCATTTTTTTAATTATTACGTTTCAGTTGAGCAGATATCACTTCATCTATGTATAGAGATATTATAAGAGATATTATATTATAATCTCTGTATAGAGATATTATAACTATGTATATACTTGTAATTTACTCATTTATGACACTTACATTAAGATTATATAACCATATTTATATATTTACACAAAATAATACAAAAAATCTAAAAAGGTAAATACTATATTATATGTAACCGTCCGTAGTGGCGCAGAGGCGCTGTAAAGGCTGTAGATTACTTTTTCCATGAGAAATAACTCATAAAATACTACAATATATACAACATACAACAAAATTAAGAACAGTAAATAAATCATTTCATTCAAAAATTATTTTTAAGATAATTTTACCAAACAAACATTTTTTTAAATAGCATTTATAAAGGTCTCCTTTAATTCTATAACATCGTTCTTTTATTTAAAGCATATTAGTTAACGATTGTTAAAATTACTTTACCAAATTTAAAATAATTTCATTTATCACATAAATATTTAGATTAGAAACACTTGTAACTTACACAAACAACATAACTATTATAAAAAAATAAACATTACTGCTTACATACGAACAGTAACTGAAACTTGTTTAGTAGTAAGTATTCGCCAAGACGGTCCCAGTACCGCGCAACAAGTGCCTGCAATTTTTCCCGCAGCGCGTCTTACAGCGCGGGCGGGGGGCGGGCCGCCACGCCCAGCCGCACGCCCACCCGTCTTGAGTACTCCCCGCGGAAAATGCAGCCTGCACATTAAGATAACAATAATAGATGTATATTCATATTTATATAATAACATCATAGTACAATAATATATTTAGTAATAAATCATTCAAACAAGCGGCAGTATCTGCCACATTACTCAACGTATAGTAATTAGGCATGAGTTACTTTGTTCATTATGTCAATTCATTAAGTAAACCAGAATGTGGTCGTCGATTGTGGTAAATATTTTTTAAAATTCAATTACGCAATAAATTAAACAATACGTTTTAACTTTGTTATTAGTCAACGAGCCAGATATGGAATTATCTCGCTGAAACTTTATAGACGACTAGAAGACTTGAGCTATATAGAGAGCAATATAGACATCCCTCTCAGTAGTAACCGCAACGAACGCTACTAGAACGAGATATGAAGAACAAGACTTCAGTGTGAAAAACATAATTATATTTCTCTTTCAATAATAATGGACCCAAACAAAAATGTTAGATTCATAAAACTTATTCAAGTTTCGCTCGTACCACTACGTAGTGCCGTATATTGGAACGAGAGAACAGACCGTATATTTTCCCGGCAAATGAAGCATGGCCAGACCACAGATTGTCCGCAGAGAATGAGGCAGCGAGTGACAGAATGGCGGCGGCTCACTAGTCAGTAGTAGAGAGGCGCGCGGACGGCGAACACGCGTACCTCCGGCCACGCCGCGTGACTCACCGCACGCCCGATACCGTACGCGGTAAATACCTGTGTCCGCGGAACTTACGCTTATGTTTGCAAAAAATATATGGAAATTTGACGCTTGATTAGGAAACCGGCGCTGACGTAGAGCGCGGGGAAATATCTTCAACAATTAGTCGCTCAGCTGATATTGACAGTGCGTGTGTATCCGCACAAGGATATACAACAAAAACAACGCGCGCTTCTTGGAACTTCTTACTAGAAATCCTAATGATACTAGCTATTTTGAATACTTCCGTAGCAGCCTCCTAACTTGTGACTCACATAAAATGACGAAAGTTAAGTTGAAATTAACTTCAAGGTCTGCTCTGATTCCCGCTAAAATACGTAAATACTGACTTGAGGAAAAATTATGCACATGTTCGTGATTGTTTACATCGTTTCGTTGAATGTACACTAAAACGCGAGTGAACTTGTTTGTTTGGTTTGCTTAATATTTGTCGTATAATTGTGTCGATAAATAGACAAGTAGTTAGAAATAACTAAAGATCTCTTTGTGTGTAATTTGCGGATAAATATTTTTACTATTAATATAAACAAAAGTAACAAGTGCTAAGCTGGTGAATAATAAAGTGTGTAAAAATTTTGAATCGGTGCCAAAAGTTGTTTGAAGGTACAAACGTGACAATAAACCTATTACTCATCAGGTATAAAGGTCGTGCGCGAACGCAGAGAAAGTGTACACCTAAAGAATTGAATGTTTATCACGTCAATCACTGCAAAACAAAGAAAATTTGTGAACTAAAAATTTAATTTTTGAATACGAAGTGGTCGAAAATCTCAATAAGTTTGAAGTTCAATAGTGTAGAAGGCGGACGAAGGTGGGTGATGCTGCAATAAAGGATGCACTTGCCGTACGAGTCCAGGGGCCGTCGGCGCCGTGAGATGGCCGAGCTCGAGCCTTGGTGGCTCCAGTCCATCATCGACGAAACGCTGGGCGAACATCCTGACCTCGGTGAGAAACCCGACAAAATAATAAAAAATAAACATTTAGAAAAAATACACATACATATACATATACATATACATATACATATACATATACATATACATATACATATACATATACATATACATATACATATACATATACATATACATATACATATACATATACATATACATATACATATACATATACATATACATATATATATTTATATATTAAGTTATATAATAAGACACATATACAAATATTATTACATTTTAATACACTATTTTTTCCTATTACTTCCAAGACTAAAAGATGTACAAATCATATTTTAATTGAGATGTTCAAATTAACACATTTGCGTAACAAGACGTGCTTAAAATTTAGTTAAGGACAAGAAAAATAATATTAAAGTGTATGCTTATATAATGTGTATGTTATGTAAGATTACAAGGTTTTTGTGACATGCACTTTTTCCTTAGAAATATTTTTTTTAGCTTTACGATGTTATTTTTTTTCATAACATATTTAAAAAAAATCAAACACATCACAGATAATCGATGAATTTTCATTTCGTTGTTCGTTTCGTGCGACGTAAAATCCCAGGCTGGGTTTTTCTTGTTTATTGAAAACAAATAACTAGCTCTATTAATATTCATTTTCAATTATTATAATAAATGGAATAATATATTTCAATACTTACTACGTACTTGCTGTACAAGATTTAATAATCTTCGTTACACGCAAATTAAAAATTAATTAACATTATAAACTAATACTGTCTTAAGATAGTTTTAGAGTAATATTATCTATATAACATTCTCTTACGTGATTTTCTATTATGTTTGATATTATAGTGTTTCTTACAAAAGACATCAACGCATTTCTAACAAAAAAAGGTTCAATCAGTCTAAATGTTAGTAATTACTAGTAAAGTAATAAATATTTTTTTCTATTCTTGGCTAACTTTCTTGTTGTGAAATATATTTGATTAAAAAAAAACTTTGTTTTTTTTTTAAATAATTAAATACGAAATAGAAACATAAGCTTAAAATATTTTAAAATATGTTTACATTTTTTATATTCATAGACTTTGTCAGGTGTTTCTTGATTTATTATTTTGTATATAATTTTGGAAATTAGTTTAAATTAATGATGCATAAACTCACAACATTCTTTTATTCTATTGTTACTTTCTTTATTCTTACTATCTCACTAAAACAAAATCAAGTAGTGCTATTTTGATCTAGAATATATTTTTTTTATCTTTTGTTACAAAACTTAACAACAACTTAACCTTTACAGCTAAAAAAATTACTTGCTAATTCTTGATTAAAACCTTAACGTTAAAAATATAGATTCCAATTCCAAATTTAATACCACTCATTAAATTTTTCTTTTGAGAGAGTAGCAATACACTTTTAATTTTATTTCCACTTGTTATATTAGTATAAACTACTTGAAATTAAAATGATAATGTTAGTTTTTTTACTTAAACAAATTTGAAATGTATTAATACGAATGTAGTTTGACGAATTTGAGTCTATTATTTTAGCTAATCTCAAATACACGCCATATAACATTGTTCCCAATCTATAATAACCGAGCCATCAACAAACTCATGTAAGTTAACTTGTTTTATTTAATGTTTAATGATTGTGTTAGATCTGAATAGCAAATTTATCTCCGCTTACAGACAACTATTAAGTATTTTACTTTATTTTGCACATTTTTTAATATTTTCATTCGTTCTGTTTATATGCTTAGTTGCCATCAATGGACCTAAATGGTGACGCTATCTATCATTGGGCCGGTCTAATCAAAGACGCTAATATCAACGTTAATAAATAATGAATTTTATATTGTAAATTGAACATTTTAGTATTGCATGTAAATAGATACTACTACCTTTTATTTATAATTGGATTATATTTATATATTCCAGAATGTCTGCAGACGGAAATAATAGGAAATATTATTGTTAAATTAGGAAATAATATTGGTTACTAGTATGAAACTCATAATAGAATCTTTAAAAAAAACTATTGGAATAAATGAAGCAAGTCGAATCTATGTTCCAAAAGCCATATTGAAAAGACAATTAGATTGAAAAATTAAAAAACTGTCGAAGAAATTCAAATAGTGGTATCGAAAGTAGATCTTACTGAACCTTTAGAAACTGAATTTAGCAATCACATTGATGAAAAGAAGAATATTTTTTTTGATATTACTCCCAAAGATGTCAGAGAGCTTGTCTTCCAATTAGCTGAGAAAAATAAAATTAAACATTGTTTTAATAAAACCAAAGAAGTTCCTGGTAAAATGGTACTATGCATACATGAAGCGCCAGCAATGTCATGCGTCCAATGATAGCAACTTAGTGGTACATTTAAGGTGACGGTGGTCCAAAGAAAGCAACTCGTCATTGAAAAATTACATTAGTATAGCTCTGAAGTTGTATTGCCAATAATTTATATATCATTAATTGTCTTAATTTGTAGGTGATATTTCATGAGATATAATGTCACAAAGTTAAGTGGTCCAATGATAGGGAAGGTCCCTACATACTATATTAGGGTACTAATGTTATATTAATTATTTTTATGGTTTTTAACGAATTATGCTTTTGTACAACATATTGTTGCGTTGTTAACATGCGATAATTTTTTTATATATTAATGCAAACAGCAAACTTTCTTGCCAAATAATTGTTCTTTGCAATAATCTATGGGTAACGAAATAAAAATAAACAAAGTAAAAATCACTCTACAGAAATGCTAACAATGCAATCATTTGTGTAAAAGCATGTAAGAATTTAGATGTGGCGTGATTAAGGAAACATGTGCTATGTTTTCTTAGGCCTAGTAGTCAGAATGAACGGTTCCAAAAGGCGCGGGTTTAAATCAAGTTCAAGTAGCGTTCAAGTTTTTACATGTTTTGACTTAATGACAAGTAGAATAGCCTACAGTGACCGACATCCGCCTAACAAGACCGTTGTTCGTTTTGCACAACTGATCTTTGCAGTAAATGCACTCTTCTGATATAATTATAATAATAAAAAATCTCAAGTGTCCTTGACCTCGTCCTTAAGCTTAAGCTCTTTATTTTCTCTTGATCTCTCTACATATTGGCACCTTTTCTCTCGCTTAATTTAACAAAGCTTATTACAATTAGCGACAATTAGTCTAGTATGGGGCGCAAAAGCACTCATGGTAATGAGACCGTTCAATGGGAGCTAATGAGGTCAGAAGCCCTCCATATCTGTCCCTCACTGAATCTATTTGTAACCGTGTGCATAATGTGGAAGTTCGCGATACTTCAGTGATGCAAAGGTTTAGCGTAAAACAACTTGTATTTGGACACTGATGTATTGTTTAACCAGAAAACAATACAAAACCTAGCTCAAAAGCTAAATTATTTCCGTAGTGTATAGAAGTCCGCACAATTGCTACCTATTTGATTTCTTTACCAAAATAGTATTACAAAACCTTTTTATACCTATACATATATGAAGATGTATATATATATATATATATATATATATATATATATATATATATATATATATATATATATATATATATACCTATACATATATGAAGATGTAGCAAGACAAAAATCACTTCTCTGCTTTCTGCTTTCCAATAACAATCAAATGCAACGAATACCTGATGATAACTTGATTTTGTATGTACAATTAAGTTAATTTTTTTATTTTGAAAATAATAGATTTTATAACAAATTTTTGACTTTAAGGGTAATCCCTTAAAGTTAAAAATTCTGATGAAAATGCTGAAATGCATTATCTATATTTAAATTTATATATTTTCTTAATTTGCTAGCTAGAGAGCTAGGGAAGCTACAATACTTGCTTACTTTTTTGGCCTAATTCACCGACACCAACTTCCTCACGATTCTGATAGCAATCACTGCCCTTACTCATCCTAAAAGGATTACATTACTATTAGTAGCATTATCTTTTTAAATTTACTTGATATAAACTGCAATTGTTCACTTTTTTATATCGCAAGATATAGATAAAAAAAAGTATTTCCGACGGCATAGTAAAAATTAATTAATAAAAAAAAATTAAAATTTTAAAAACTAAAATTACTGCTTATACATTCAACGGTGAACTAAAATACATATTATTATAATTTATACTGGGGGACGGAGTAGTTACTATACCTGTCTATGGAGGTGACAATATTTTCACATTAAATGTCTCTGTCTACTATATGGTTAAAAAAGACTTTAAAAAAGCTTCTTCACTATGACTCGAAATCAATTGACTGATAAAATTTCTAATTTCCAAACGTTTTATATTCTGAACTAATCCATGTCACATCATCTATTTATTTTGTAAATTTAAAAGTAATTTGATTAAATTACAGTAAATCAATCTAGCAGCTTTCCTAAAAGATTGTGACTTCTCATCACATTGGAGACGCATCCGCATCCCTTTATGAAGCGTCAACCGCAGTTACTTGTGGCCTATAATTTGTACATAGCCCGAGCTTCCGTAAATAGAGTAACCACAGTCAAACTATTAATGGTTTTTTCGCGTCGGATACCGCTACTTTTAAAGAAATTCGATAGAAAATGTTTAACCACATCTAAAAAAAACGTTTAAAATACTTTGTTACAATTATAAACTTATTAAAGCACATTAATGCATTTTGAAACCACTTCAAATGCAAATTAATTAACACTTCAGTTGTATAAAATGCTAAAGAGGTAACGCGATTCGTTCTTGTATTTTTAGTAGTACTCCTTTCCTACAATATAAATTTGTGTGAGAAGATTAACTGAATCTAGGAAAATTAACTGTTTTTTTTAAGTTTCAAAAATTATTTCATTCATTTTACTGTTTATTTTACTTTATATAAAAACATATAGCTTAGCCTGCCGTACTGGCTACTCCTACTTACGATTACTGAATTATTCTTAAAGGTGTTTACTAATATTTTTAAAAGTAAGAATTATTAACTTTATTTTCACGGGCCTGCATTAACGAGTTCAAATCCTGCTACGTTAGAAATTTTGTACGCTTCTCTAAATATTTTTCTATCCTTAATGTGAACTAACTGCTGAATGTATATATATATATATATATATATACATATATATAAATATATATATATATATATATATATATATATATATATATATATATATATATATATATATATATATATATATATATATATATATATATATATATATATATATATATATATATATATATATATATATATATATATATATTATATATATATATATATATATATATATATATATATATATATATATTAATTTGATACTGCTTCATTAATTTATCTTATCAACAGCTAATTTTAACAATTCATTTAATATAAATTATGACCTGACGATACAAAGAGCAATGAGGTATACAAAATTATGAAATTATTTTCCTCGTGTACATTTTTTATTGTATTTCCAATCAACTGTTTCTCGGCTGTTAGATTACCGGACTGTTATTATTGTAATACTCTTATAATATAGTCCAGAGCTGGCACCAATTTTTGGTTAAAAATTTTATGTCATGCATTTCTTCTATTGTACCCCAACACAGAAGGGAAGACCTGGTTGGTGAGTAGCGGAGCTAAATATATTAAAAATATTACTTTATTATTTCCAAAAATCTATTTAAGGCAGTATACAAATACTTAAATGTTGTTGTAATTTAACGTATAAAACATTAAAATTTGAACAAATTAGAGAATATATGTATATATACTATTATATGTACTGTTGTTGAAAAATTAAGTCTCCCGGTCATCGCCAAGGTTTGTGGATTCAATTCCTACTCGGGGAAGATGGATTTTTCTATTTTCCATTTTCTTTGGAAACTAGGCAAAGCGCGGCGGTTAAGTTGCGCCACTGAACACGCAATGTCTCGGAAAAGGCGAAATGTAGGGACGAAGAAAGCAAGGACTAACCAACAGTGTCTTAATTTTAGGTTCCTATGGTTCCTATAATTCCCTTTGCCTACCTTGGAATGTGCGGGATAAAGCATGAAGTTAAAGAAATAGAAACAAAAAAAATCTTTTAATTTTTATATTGAAAAGAGCTACTTTTGATATTCTCATCGGCTCTTCTGAGCAAGACTGCTTTGCGAACCGGCGGCACAGACATATTCAATGGGCGATTCAAAATATGGGCTATTTGAAAAGCAAACATGATTGTGTTTTTTTAATTGTCATATCATCAGAAACACAAATGTACGATAGCAACATATGTTCCTGTATTAAAATTGAAATCTAGTAGGTAACGAGTATAAAAGGAACACAAAAAAGACATTGTTAGTTAATATTAGAATTACATTCATTTAACTTCTTAAAGATTCGTTCATATAACCATACAATCGTGGCAATTATGTTAGTGAATTTTCATAGATAGCTACTTACTATTATACAGTAAAATGTATCAATTAGGCTGAAATAATTGTAATTTATTATGTACATTTTACGAGTATGATGAGGACACTCCATGCTATTCATTTCGTTCAATTATAGATTTCTTCGGCACAAATGAAGGCCATATTTTGCCTTACCACACTTCACTGAATGAGACCGATTAACATCCCCAACTCCTCACCTACTGCGATAATATGTCTGCGGAATTATAAGGCACTTTAAATTACATTTATATTTATTATATGAAACAAAATTAAATTCTATATATAATTACCACCTGAACTCTAATCTAACCTATACAGTTACCTTGCATAAAAAACCAGCTAAGCTTAACGTCAAAATGTTCTACCTAAATGTATATACTTAAATGAACTCACCTTTGTCCACAGTACGGACCGGCAGTCCAGATTACATGTGCTCGCAGCTACCACGACACTGGCGTTCAAACAAAACTCTGCCGGGTGGATTCAAGGTTGTAGCCCTCGGCGACGTGCTCGACGGTACTCAAGTAACCGTAAGAGCGGGCAACGATGAAAACTGTTCAGCAGAACTGAGAAACAATACAGCTGTGATGAAGAATAGAGTCGCCAAGTTTAATGATCTACGATTTGTCGGTAGAAGTGGTAGAGGTAAGTTCGGTAAAATATATTGTTACTTTTTTCTCTGGTTAGTTATTTAGATGTGAATAGAATGTGTTCACAACTCACAAGTTAACTTGCTTGTTCTACACTATTATTAATTCATGATAAAATTTCTTTTATAATAATTTGTAGCCAATATTTTATTCTAATGTGTAACTTATATTACGGCAAAGCTTCGTCTATATATAATATTAGTTAAACATTTCATGCAATCTAACGGCCTTATTCATAAAAAAGTCTTATAGAACGTTTTAAGCATACTTTAGTTAACACGCTCTTTAGGCTTATAGAACGTTCGATAAATGTTTGTATTCATAAACGCTCTATAAGCCTTCTATAACTAAAGTGCCACTAATTTGATTTATACGTTCACATTGTTGCCACTATACTGAAGTCGGTCGACTTGTTGCCGAAAATACCAGTAAATCCACAGATGATAAGTGACAAACGCATTGACATAGTATGACCACAGATAATATTACGTACAAAAATATATTATTGGATCTGGCTTGACATATACCGGCTTGATTTACGTCGTTGTTATCACAAAAACACGAATGTTTATTTTATTTTAGTTTATAAACTTACTTAATTTTTAAAAAATAAAGTCAAAAGAAGTAAAACGACAAAGAATTGAAAATTGTTTAGACGTGGACAAATATTACCTATGTTCTGTGCACCTTTCTTATATAGAATTTATTATTAATAAACTTGTTAATAACTAAATAAATAGTTAATAAATATCGAACAAAATGTCAATTGTTATATTGTTTTGTTTACGAAACTGAAATTGACACTCTTGATGACAAGCGACTCGACGACGTCATATCAATGCTCATAATAGTATAAGCTATAATCAGCTGTTATATGAATCGGCCATCTTTGGACGTTAAAACACTCTTATAGTAGGGTTCTCGGTTCTATAACTTTATGATAGGTTTATAGAACTGATTGGCACTAAAATGCTGTTATGAATAACGTTTTTTGACAACTGTACTATGTCGAGTCTTTAAGCGTGCTATAACTTTTTATGAATAAGGCCGTAAATATATAACATATAATATATATATATATATATATATATATATATATATATATATATATATATATATATATATATATATATATATATATATATATATATATATATATATATATATATATATATATATATATATATATATATATATATATATATATATATATATATATATATATATATATATATATATATATATATATACATATACATATACATATACATATACATATACATATACATATATATATATATATATATATATATATATATATATATATATATATATATATATATATATATATATATATATATATATATATATATATATATATATATATAGCATATCTATAAATACATATTAAATTATATGTCGCTTTTATTCTTATTCTTGATATGGTAGGATCAATTGGCAATATGGTAGGAAAATTGGCAAAGCGTGCAACCCATATGGGCTAGATTAAATCATTATTACCTTTTCTATTTTAGTTACACGTATCTATAATACTATAAGCCTATAGTGTATTTTTATAGTTAATTTATGACATTTGGCTTGGCTTGGCTTGGTTTACTGTAGGCGAAAAAAAGTAACAAGTAGGCTACAATAATCTCATGTTAAGTCACTTGTCTTCTCTATTTTCCGATGAAATTAAAAGCTCTACAATATTTTATCTTTAATCTTGAACCTATCAAATTTGAAACAAAACGCATAAGAAAGTGAAGTGGCGTAAAGCGTGGCGTTAAGCGTGGATAAGGGTGACATGAAATTATGTGACAATCGAAAAATTAGTCACAATAAAATTAAATATTATTATAATAATAATATTTAATAAATGAAAAGGATGGTCTTCATAATAGTTGCACATTTATAAAGCGACGTTTCGTACTACATTCATTGAATATTAAAAAACAAAGTTTGTATGGTATGCTCGTACCTAGTTAAAAATACACTGTTTTCTGATATATCTTCGCTATTGGTGCTTAATTTTTCTGATTATTAAGCTTCTATATAAATAATACAGTTATATTGTACAATCTAACAAATATCACCGACCTCAATGTGCATGATAAATTAAAATACCACAAATATTAACAATTTTTTTAAGTGATAGAGTATGTAAAAAAATCACACAGTTAAACGATTTTACGATTAAAGCCTCTTATACATTAGTGACTATAAAAAAATGATGGCTTGTGGTAAAGAATTTTTAGCGTTATGTCAATCATCAGTGATTGCAACTTTTATAATTTTGAGTATTTCTTTGTACTTAAATATTTTTACAATTATATGCATGAAAATTCAGCATTTGTCTTGGTATAATCGGGACATGATATATTTTTGGCGCTTTCATAAAATATCTCAGTCACAAATTTCTCTGTCCTACTGTGAATAATTTTTAACTTACATTGCATGTCTACCTTAGCCAACCTATTTTTCTTATGACAAAATGAAACGATTATACTAAACACAAAGTCTAAAGGAAATCGTGGACTTTCTCCATCACAGATCAGAACGTCGGATTTTAATTTCCAAACCGCAGGCTGTAAACGACGTTCGCTCTTTACTGTTCCATTGTAATACACAGATCGTCGCCATTACCGGCCCACATGGGTTTGTAAGTTGTAAAATCTCAGATACACAAGTCTCCGACTGGCCAGTGCTAAATAAAATAATATGGACTTATGCATATTGTATACATATGCATAAGTCCTTATGTGCTCGTATGTACGTACCTAATATGTTTCATAAATCCATGTACATACACGTAATCTGGTCGTTTCTCAAAAATGTATAATCTGTGCCCATTTTTAATAACTGTAAGTGTTAATGACAGTTTTAATGTAAACAAATACATTAATGGTAAACCCATCTTAAAAACTATAGTAAATAAAACATTTTAAGAGTAACATAACAGATTATTTTCTAGTGCTGTTAATACGTTGGAATGTGGACACCAGCCAGTTTCATGTATTTGAATTAATTTTTGTTTGTAATTTGTTTTAATTGATTACCACTACATTTAAACATTGCTCCATTAAACAAGCCAAAACAAAAATTATTTCTTGGCTCTCCTCGTTGACCTATGATACCACTGAAAAACTTTTCTCGCACTTAGTATAGTACCTATTCATTAACATGAGACCATCTGTAAGTTACTTCAACATTATTACTACTTAAATTATGCAACGTGTGTTAAACAATTATATAATTTATATTCTAAGCCGAGCGACAACAATAAATATGTACTGTAAAACTATCAATAGGTACCCACGACACAGGAATACCTAGTGTACCACCGGACATTTCATTGTATAATGTTGTTTTTTTGATAATAAACATTTTTTTTTTTTCATTTAAATATTTCTGTTTTCGAAAGTAAAAACATTTAAAAAATCTAATAAACTCACCGATTCCAGTGGAATTTTTATAAATCATTTAAAAAACATTAGGTCCGTAATTCTACACAAGCTCGCATTAACAATAATAACTATTGATTAAAACTAATGAAGCGATTGCACAATTAACTTGATTTACACTATTATTAATATTGAGCTATTAATGCTTTAGTAATGTTGTTAGTGGCAACGGAACATTACGACCATTATGGGAAAAGTCAAAAAATATTTTAATGATGGTTAATTTTGTAACATCATTATATTAAATATGTAAATATTACACAAATGTTCGCATGCTATTGCTATTGCGTTGTTGCATGATAGAAAAATAATGGGATTTATAGTAGAATATTGATACGATGTGCAAAGCTTCAGAAATTATTATATTGTGAAAATGTATGAGATATAAACAAATAGAAGACATTAAATATGATTTAAAAAAGTCATACATACTTTATGATTTTTAAGTTAACTCGTACTTAGACTTGTAATAATCTTTGGGTAGCGAAAATTTGCATAAATTTACCTACAGAGATATTAACAACGTAACAACGTAATAAATTGTAAAAAGCATACAAGAAGTACGCACGGCTTTGTTGTCAGAGCGCTTAGACGGTTTCAAGTCACACTGCGTTTAATAAATGTATTTTATTGTTGCCTCACACTCTATGTTAGTAATATTTAAGATATTTAATTAATCCCACGTATTGTATGCGTCGTGGTCGAATATTTAAACCCATTTTATCAGCACTATTTGGGCCTTTCAAGACCATCATGTTAAAGTCATTCCGACAAGTTCGTAATTACAGCCTACTGAAACTTTACATTTCTATTATCTGTTATTTGTCATGAATAATAATTTATCGCTAAAAATCACTTATTACTGATAGTCATTAATTTTGTCTAACTTATATTAGTTAAGAACACAACGTCTCGAATTAAACCAGTTCTATGAACAAATAAAACGATATCACACTAATTCTGTTACCTATAACAAAAAGAAACAACAAAAATCTTTTCGTCCTGTCGATGCATAATATGCATTTTTTGTAATCATCTGGTTAGACCGTAAGTCGACACCAGTAGTGGAGTGGTTGTGACATAACATGGTAACGCTAATGCGACGTGATGAGAGCGGACGGCTGGGCACTGGAGTGGACCAATTTTGGACATCGATATTGTTGAAACTAATTTTTGTTTATAATAAGAAGAATCCTGTACATACTACTTTAGGACATATTACTTTCAGTTTTGTAAAAGATTGAATTTTTCTTAGATTTAATATGACTATGACTCAACAGATTTATTTGTACTTTTTTCGTTAAGGATATGTGACACGAGTGACAATATTTCTTAGTTTGTTATGATTATTTATTGTTTTATTATAACGTGGTATTTAAAGAGAAAACTTATTGATATTCTCTTTGTGCTCTATTCTCTATTCTTTTGGCTATTAATATATATAGGATGGACCCAACGTAAAATTTTATCAAACCACAGTAGTATTCTGAAAATAGAAATATTATTATTTTTGCGTTATAAGACAAGAAGCATAATTGGAATCCACTACGTAACGCAATATGTGATAATACGGATCACCGTATCTTTTGTTATACATACTTGGTATACAGCTTACAGCTAATAAAAATGTTAAATACTACATTAATTTTATGTAAAACAAATAGCATCATAATCCTATAGAACTTATTCTATGATTTAATTAATTTATTTATATTTCTATTATTTGATATTATACCGAATGACGTCGTATGTGACTAATCACATACGACGTCATTCAGTATAATACCAAATAATAGAAATATAAATATAAATAAATTAAAACTGAAATGAAATATAAATAATAAACAATGAATATTACGCAAAAGTACTTAATTTTTTATAAGTTAGCCGAATTCCCTTATGAGCACACATTAGGAGCAAGCGGCCGCCCGTAAACGTCGTGACCAGAGTGTGACCAAATCATTTTGTATAGCGGTCATCATCATACAATGTGGCATTTCTTCTTTTTGGTCATTTTCTTTACCATAATTTGAAGTGCTGCAATTGGGATGTCAGTTTTATTTATGAGCCTTTCTAGATTTAAAGCTACGCCACTTGTAAAATATGCATACACTCGTATGTATTTATACTAGGTAACATATCTCGAATCTTTTATAGTAAAATATACTAAATCATACTAATAAGAAGACGTTAACTTACTTTTTACATATAAATAGGTATTCATTTAACCATAGTAAACATGGGGCTTACTCATCTTTTATTTAGCTCTGATAAACGAAGTACGACGTTGAGTTCCAGTACCTAATACATATCTTGAATTAGTCAGAAAGTAAGTAACTGAGTGTCTTAATTTTCGGTTTTCTTGGCCAACTCTCTCAATTGGTTTCATGTCGTAGTTTGTCATCTTAATAGTAAATTGTACTTACAACTCAGATGCAAACGTTTAGGACTTATTTAACTCTACACATTTATATGCATATCTCTTAAAACATGTCACCATAGTACATAAGCACTTTAAGAGTCATCGTCACTCACAAATGTCACTTAAAATTTACGCTCGATCGTAAATCAAGATGGCCGCCATTCCCTACGCCCCTTCCCCAGAGCTGCGCCCGCGCATAATTGAATATTTCACGCGGCTCTCTCAACACCTCCGGGAGACCGTTCAAATACAATGTTATGTTTTATAGCTTTAGCTATTGTGTTAGGCCCTAAACTGTTGATGAGTGATCATGCGAAATGCATAAACTTTAATAGCGATTTTAAATGCAATATTTCACATTTCACGATACACCTTTGGAGTTTAGCGGCCAATGTTTTATGATGATTTGCTTTGGTATTGAAATGCGCCGTCGCCGCCAACTCTAATGTTGCTTTGTGACGGGAAAGCGACATCGATATTGAGATCTTATGATTAGTGTACGAGTATGTCAAAATGGATCCCGTAAATTTAATTTGTGTGTGTTTTGTAAATGACTATTTAAATATTATTTAGTTGTTTTAAAAACTAAATTTACCTCATTCGATACAATGATAAAGTGCTTCGTGTGTTTTTATTACAAAATTCAATATTAAGGAAATATTGGATTATAATATTAATCACATTGTATTTACTCGTGATACAGGTTTACCGCAAAGTTAAACGTTTTTATTTTAAATGTAATTTAAAATATGTATTTGGTTTAATTTAAAACTAATAAAACTCAAGAAAATCAACTTGCAATACGAGTTAGTTTACGTTATAAGGCTTCACAGGGAATAAGATCAATATTTTATAAAAACCAGACTGATGGCTTCGCCTGAGTATTTTTAGGCATTTTGATTATATGCGTTGCTATTAATTTTAATATTTTAAAATTTAAAAAATTACACGAAACTAAAATAACATTTTAACTATAGTTATATTTCTCGTAGTACAGTCAGAGAACTCTAATTGATATCATGATTATTGTAGATTCGATCCTCATTATGATAATGTAAGGTAGAAAACGAATTTTCTTAATATAAAACTCTCTCGTCATGACCATCAGGAAAAGGAAAGGAAGAAGGTCAAAAAATTATATATCAAAATATAAGTAGAGTTAACCTATATATTACCAATTTACACTGCTCAGTGTTTGAAACCTTTACCTATGTGATAGATAGTGAACCTTTACCTTAGTGACATTAAGCGCTGCTACTCAAACCATTAGATATTGTATATGCAGACTAGGAAAATAAGTATATAATAATTATGAACATTCACTATATTGAAATCGAAACTTACAATCGTCACAGGCGAGTTCATAAAGACTTATCAATTATCCACGAATATGTCTATATAATTTAAAAATATTATATATAAAATTATAATGTACAAATAAATTGTTAAATAGGTAATTTTGTAACAATTACAACAAGTCTTGACTCGCATCATATATCAGGAAATGGTTTGCGCATGTATCGTTATCGGTGGGAACCACAATGAAATTTTACAAATCGATGTGACTATCGGCTATTTTTAAGTAGATATTTTTATGTCGAACATAAAATTATATTCGTAATAATATATGGTAAATTATATAAATATATACATTTTTTTAATTTATTATTGTAGTTATTTTTATAAAGACCGATGTGGCACAGTGGTAGATCGTCTGACTGTAAACACGCAACTGTGGGTACAACCTAATTTCCTACAATGTCTCGTAAGTTAGGCGAAATCTAAAGAATGAAATATCTTAAATCTAGATTGTTAACCCTACCATGCTATTTGTGAAATATGAAAACTTTTTTTTTAGCTTCACGCTTTATCCCGCACATGGCAGGGTAGGCAGAGGGAACTGCAGAGACCGTGGGAACCTAGTGTTAAGACACTCTGTTAGTTAGTCTTATTCCCTGCTTTCTCCGTCCCCGCTTTCCGCCTTTTTCGAGGCATTGTGTGTTGAGTGGCGGAACTCAACGCCGCGCTTTTGCCTAGTTAGCCAGAGCGAAGAAAAATGGAAATAGAAATATCCATCTTCTCCGACTGGGGATCGAACCCAGAAATCGCCGCGTTACAGGCACATGTTGCGCCTCCGCGCCACGACGGTACTCAAAAACTTGTTTTACGAAAACATTTAGAATAAGCAAAAATATTATTCTATTTTATTTTTATTATTATGCTTATATACAAAATATTGTTAATATGTTCAAATAACCTATATCACGGTTATCTGTGGTTATTGTCTACTATAGTTTATTTTTTTTATCTATGTTCCTTTCATTATATCTAAGTAAATAAAATACTATATGTTACTCAAGAAAGAAATTAATACATACATAGCTTCACGCTCTATCCCTAGTGGGGTAGTCAGAGAGAACGGAGCGCCAAACGCTGCAGTCTCTGCATAGGTACCTCTTTCGCCTTTGAAAAATTAATAATAAGTAGGTAATAATTTGACTATGCACATAATTGATTGATCACAATAAAAAAACTAATTCAACGTCTTATACTAAGTGAAAGTGACATGGCTCAATCATCATCTTCCTGGTATATATACCAACCAACCAACATATGTATATTCTTAATGATTTTAGTATACTATAATCTACGACTGTCATGTACGACGTATTGCTATTTATATACGTTACAATACTGTACCTAATCTATGAAGTAAATTTGAAATCAATATATATTATATCAAACATTATATATCTTAATCTGCAAAGTCATGTCATAGAAACAGGCGTACAGTAGCGCGTCTAATTCGAAAAGGAATACATAAATAGCAACCGGTCGAGATGAATCAATCATTTATACTAAATCGAGTGCGCTACACGCGAATTATCTGCATTAGACATGTTAATCCACTCATTTTAACTGTAATTTTATTCCGTATTTATCGGTGCATTCATTACTGGTGACCGCAAATCGGGCGCCCAAAAAGCTCGCTATTTTCCATCGCTTGCCCATAGGGTCGACACCTGCAAGACGCGGTAAGCGCGAATGTTAATAAGTCAAAGTTAGAAGAAAATATTCAAAAATTCAAAAGTCAATCAATTCATTATACTTAAAATAATAACATTTTCTTATATACGTATTTAATTAAAGTTAATCAGTTTGTACACGTATATTAGTATATCGAAAATTTAAATTTAAAAATATAGTAAACTGCTAAATTCTTCTTGATAAAAATAATACTAAATTATTTAAAATATTTTTGCAAACCCTAGGCATTCCCAATAGTTAGGATGTGCAACACACGTGAGGGTGTCATTCAACAATATTTAACATACGAGTACATCAACCTATTTTGAATTTGTTACTGGCTTGCCTAAATAAGAGCATTGTTAATTTAATGTGCATTTCATTATGTATAAAACCAATGGTTAGCTATTTTATATAGAAAGCTACTAATTGATCGTCAATCATAAGAGAATTCACAAATTATGCTATAATACTTTTATTTTTAAAAATGATTGATGAAGTTTTTTACATATATATAGGGTAAGCAGAGAGAGAGTGTGTAGATAATTAAATATATATATTTTTTGTTTCAGGGAAAAGCTTTTCGTTGACAATAACGATATCGACGAGCCCGCCTCAAGTAGCAACATACCAAAAAGCAATCAAAGTTACTGTCGATGGACCTAGAGAGCCACGATCTAAAACTAGTAAGTGTTTTTATTTTATAATATATGAAAAGTTTTAATTTCCACTACTCAATGCGAAGATAATAAAGTGGAGAAACTGACGTTATTTAAAAAAACACATATAATAATTACACGAATGCGGTCGAACCCATAAGTATATCTAAAATAGTGATGTAACGAATATTCGCATTGGCATTCGCGAATATTAGCGTAGTTTTACACATTCGTATTCGCAATAATCTTTGCGAATGTTTTGCGAATATTGATTATCAGAAAAATAAAAATTTATCGATAATAATACGTTATTAAACCTTAACCTCGTAATCACATTATCAGTCTTCATTATATTTCATGAAATAAATTTTTAATGCAATCTAAACAAACACGAACAAATTCTCTTTCTCTTATAAAAAGCTTCATAAGTTGTTACTTAGTTTTTTAATGTTATATAATAATCTACTTAAACAAAATCAAATACACTATTCTCTTACAATCAACTATGAATATAAAAATTTTTCATAAGGATAATAAGAAACGACGGAATGGACGTCCAAAGTGCTATCTTGCCGTATACTATTGGCGCCAAATATAAAACAATTACTGAATATTCGCATTCACATTCGCGAATGTCGATAGAAAATATTCGCATTCGCGAATGTTGAAAAAAAGACATTCGTTACATCACTAATCTAAAGTGAGACACTACCCTTATTGAATATAATGGTGTTATACAATACGTCATGTAAACAGAACTGTTTCTACCCTTGCGTACCTTTCACATTTGGAAATCATCGAAATATATGTACGTATATATATTAATGCGAATAATTATATGTCATATTGTTAAATAGGTATTTTTTATATAATACGTTTGTTGTTGCAAGTTCTTAGGTAATGAAATAATATTATCAATAAAAAATAAAGTTCCAATAGTAACATAAATGTCATAATTAATAATGATATATTTTTACTACTTACTTAGACAATTTTCAAAAGTTTATTTAAATTGGCAAGCAAGTGGTAAAACTACGAAGTAATACACACTATCTACGACTCAATTTTTAATATCTTGAAATAGACGCGGTTATTGTGACTTCGATTGTCAAGTAATTTTTTTTTTATAATTTGCTCATTTGAAGAACGAAGAAGAACTTCCGAAAACATCCATAACGAAATACAGGTGAATTTGTACGTCGACATTACAACATTATTAAATATCTAGACAGCTAAATAACGACAAGCAATATTACGTACACATTGCAGACTAAATCATAACCCTCGTTTGTCAAATTAACGTAAAACTAAATTAAATATAAATCGATCGGCCATGTCACTGCCTGGGGCACAATTTGTTATTATTCGATGCCCTGTTACAAAAACCGCACGAGAGACGTAAACAATTAAAATATATTATGGACAGTTCTATTATTATCGTATACAATTTTCATACGCGATACAGTGGTTGCGGCCTCGCTATCTATAGCTGATAACAGTTTTCTTCCCACGGGACCTGGTATGGTGATATGTGGACGGGTCATTCGGCGAAGGACACTCAGGAGTAATAATAATTGACTCTTTTTAATAAATTTGTAACCAAAATTACCATCTAGTATTATAATGGAGGCGTGTACTGTAAAAAGTTTAGAGTGTTGCTCAAAATGAGGATGCAAGATAAAAACAGAAAATTCACACGCTTTATCTTTATGTCCTAATTTCGTATATAAATTATTAGATTTAAATTATCCCTAACTAAGCTTAAAATATTGTTCATGAAAATAAAATCGACAAATATTTTTGTATTCACATCATAATTTACTTACTTTCAAATATAAAAGACGGTTTTCAAAAAACATAATACTAGGCATCCTGTCTCCAATCGTCAGTCACGCGAAACTAAGGACTTGTTTAAGTCAAACTATCGAAATTGGCTGTCGGGTGAAAAAAAGCACGTTACACCATATGCCATAGCAGAGCTCGCGGTGAACAATGGCGGAATTATATGTAATAAGTCGGGCTCACGCAACGCAACTGCTCCACCTCAACTGATCACTTTTGTGCTGACGAACAACGAAGGATACGAAACGATACACAGCACCCTGTATCAGTTGGCAATCATTCAAACTGCTTGCTTTTACGTCGCTTTATTAGAGGTAGAGTTCCTCCGTAATTCACTAATGTTATAGTGTTCCGCGCATTATTTATTAAAAATTTATATAAAACTTTTCATTTATATTGACGCTTGAATAAAAGCTTTATCGGAAATAAAAAGCTTTAAATATAATATTAAAACAAATCATGAATGAATCATATTATTAACATGTTATAGAAATAGTGATTAAGAAATTGTTAACAGAATTAACTTATCAAGTCACTTTCACATTTGTCATGCCATGTGTCACAAGTGGTAAGCGTCGATACTCCATACATGCTTGCACAGCCTTGACCGAAAAACTTTTTTCCTCAACTTTTATATAGTTGAGACTATTTAAAATGTCTTAACTACTTTAATATACTTAAATCATTCATTCACCACAGATTATCAAGCACAGTAGAATTTCTCTATACGTTTCATTTCAATTGTTATAACTTTTATATATAATAATCAAATTAATTATATATTTTTGAAATATATCAGTTAAGCTATCTATGCTTTCATTTTCATTTATATAAATATTGCTTGTTTGAAAGCAGCTAACACCACACTTTGCTATATAATAAATAAAAAAAATAAGTAAAATATACGAGTAAAAAAACTATTTAAGTATATAAATAATTTTTTACTCGGAGTGACATTTTGGACCACAGTATTTTAGTTAGGCATATTCTAACAAATTGTTAAAACACCCTCGCATCAAACTAATCAACGCGCACGACGCAACCCTGCACAGATATCCGAACAAAGAACTCAATGTACTTAGTATAAGCCCCAACTCCACCGGACAAGAAAGGAAGATCTCGCACAAGGGACTTAAAAGTTTGCGTTAATAGACTTAATTTGTAGATGCCCCATAAGCGGCTTCGCAGTGACCCTCTTTGTGCTGTGCCTTTTACGATTCGACTATCGATATTGTTTAAATAATTGCCCATTGTTTAACGTTTAAAAATAGTTTAACTTATTAATATAATATGATAATTTTTGCAATTAATTAAAATATATTTAAATATCAATAGCGTTAATAACATATTTTTCTTTTTCTTTTTTGTTTATTTCAACATATACAAAATTTATAAAAGACCATCCCTAGCTACTACGATAATTTTTAAAAGTTTTTAAAATATCGATTAGTAGTATCGTTTATTTGTCAAAAAGTACATCACTATCACATATGTATAATAATAATTAAGCTTGCATTCGTTTGAGTCGATTTCACAACATAATTGCGGCATATTTCGTTGTATTGTGTAAACTCATAAACTAATTATGTGCATATTTTTTTAAAGCGGGATCAATATAATTGCGTCGGTGCCTTTCAAATACCGCTAGGGATTTCGGCATGCAACCTGTCATTTTTGTATGAAGAAAAAATAATGACTTTTGTTTCTAATAAGGTGATTGACACATGGCTATTTTTCGGACCCAGGAAACGAGAGTTCTCCGTTTTTTTTTCTGTCGGAAGTTTATTTTAGTACGAAAAATGGAACTGAAAGTAAAAAATATCAATCCGTTCAATGGAAATTAAAACTGAGTTAAGATTATAAAATAAAGATAAATTAAATAAGTTTACAAAAATCGTTATATTTATTACTGTAATATTTAGAGTATTCATACAATTATGTTATGTATATTAAAAATAGAATCATAAAAAATATATGTTCAGTGTATTTATTTAAAATATATATAAAAGTTCAATATATGTTTCGTGGCTGTGACTAGCACTAACGACAAGATGGGTGCAGCACATATCAAATGCAATGCAAAGTAATGAATATGCCTAAGAATAATAAATTAAAATAATTATAACTGGATATTTAAAAGTTAAAATATATTTTTTAATGTCACTACACAGGTACAAATGTATCAACACACCAAATACGAGCAATAGGCTTCCAAAGGCCGTTCATATCGACCACCTCAATGGCGCTTCGCGATATGGAGTATAAGTCGTCACAAGCCAGAAGCCTACGCTCTCTGTCCCATGAAGAACGCGAGTACAAAACTAATGCTAACATACCAACTGAAGGTAAGATACATTACAGCAAATAGTTTATTTAGAGATGATTTTTTTCTGATTTTTTTGACGTAAAATAAATATTAAAAAATATTTAGAGCTTTTGGCAAGGACGAGAATAAAGAAAGAGTTTGTGTAGAAACAGAAAAATGTAGGCTTATGATTTTTTTCCACAAATTAAACTCTTCTTTATATATGTATGTTACTCAAAATTACATATAGTATTCAAAAAATTATTTATAACTTACAATATACAATTACTCTATCCTCCATATTGAATTAAAAAAATAACTAAAATACTACATATATAGTCCAGTTTACATTGCTAAAACAACGGAATTAAACATAATTATATTCTTTAGTGACTATGCAAGTATCTGTTAACATTGCGCTTATTACACTCTCCATGGCCTAAACTAACTGCCTTATTTGCTAAACGACAAGATGACAACGAATTAAATAACGTGCTTGTTTATTTATGTGTATTAAGTATATTAATAAGCACTTTAATAGCTGAGAGTTGTATGATATATTAAAAATTGGTTTCAATTATATGATATTTTTATACACATTCATTCGTTCGTTCAATCATCGCTAAAAAAAATAGTTACTATACGTGCATATGTATGTTGTCTTTAGATAGTAATTTCCAAATTTTAAGAATATTTAAATAAAATTATTTTTTTATATTTAATCAGGCTTTAAGCTTTATGCAATCTGACAGATATTCTTTCTTACAAGGCAATCCCAGTTTTCATCAGCACGCGGCAATCAGCGCGCGCGCACCTAATGACCGCCATTACGCACATTATTATTAGCCCCTCCGCTCCATGTCAACTGGTGTTTTTTGATTAGGCAATTTGTATCAGTACAGTTGTCTTTTTATTTATATTTGATTTATAATTTGGTTTTTTTTTTAAATTAAAGAATTGATTTTGAAAGATTGATTTACAAAAAAGCATAAAATCTAATAGTAAAGTAATACTAGTAACCATTTCAATTATTCTTGATTTATATCAAGATCTTGTTTCTTTAATAAGCTTAAGTAATATATACTAACTAATATTTCAATTTCCTTCACCCTGGTTACTAGAAAGAGCGCGGCGTTGAGTCCCACCATTCAACGTGCAATGCCTCTAAAAAGGCAGGAAAGCAGGCGAAGTGACTTAACACTAGGTTCCTATAGTACCTGCGTTTCCCTCTGCCTACCTTGTGTGGGATAAAAGCTATTATATGCAAGAAAACAAGTTAACTTTAGTAAGAAAATAATAACACTAAAAACTACTATAAAATCCGCCTATCACATACCAAGGTTAAACCAATAACTATATCGGTTTCTCGGGATCTGCTCTATCAGTCTCATTATAAATGATCTATTTCCTGTCAATAAAATATTATTGCTGCATTTATGTCATATCTCATAATATTTCAATATTAAGCCCTGCTATGTAATTTGTTAAGCCGAACGTTTTTTTTTAAAAAAACGAAAGGCATATGAAATAAAGCTATTGAGAAAATCTATTATATTGCAGATGTTTTGTTTTCTACGAAATTAATATTAAGTAGTCATAATCGTTCAACATTTTTTAAGATAAATTATTATTTATTGAAATAAAGTTCTAAATTAAATAAAAAAATAAATTATTATAAAAAAAATACTTAACAATATACTTATGCCGCTTTGTATAAGCAACATCATCATTGAACTAGACGTACAAATATTCTACAACTCCTTGAAATTGTTATATTCACCGGTTAATACAGTAGTCAGTACAATCGATACGTGCATATTATACTCGAATGATCAGTCGGGTTCCACAATCGGGAACGGCCAATTACATGCTGATGGAACACCTTGCAGGCAATCGCCGCCGATATACGACCAGATAAACAATGGTAATACCGGCACAATCATAATAACTACTAGAACTAGTTTATATTACGGATGTTTTGTTTATATATTTTATATATGTATATCTGATATTATTCTTTTTAAATTATATGTTAACGCAGATTTATATATTTTTGCGAATATACGACTGATTCCATATTGGATATTATGTCAGTATAGTATAAATTTTATACAAATTTTATTATTTTTACTAAATTATTCACAAAATTCTAAATAATACATATATTTTACTTTCAAATTAATAATAACAAAACACGTTATGTTATTATAAAATGTAATTCATTTGTATATAAAGAATATTTATTTATACATTACAAATATTCTGATGCTGTTGCTGTAGATCAAGTCAATGGCCTTTGGATGGCCAACAAGAGGTAATAATAATATTAACTTCAAATGCGATCTCAAGAAAAAACAGACGCCGACACAATGTCATTATGGCGTAACATTGTGCTAAGGACTAGGCAATAATTAGGTAGATAATAGAAATTTGGATATGTATTATATAGATTAAAATAAATATAAAAAATTCATTGACACTAAAAATATTTTTTCCGCCTTGCCTTTTCTCGTAAATATGTTAATTAATTTAAGATGAAAGAAAAGTTTCCTTTCCTTTTGCATTTTTTTTCTAATACAAAAATATTTAACTTTAGCGTAAAGTGTATATAAATCGATAAAAGCTTTTTATTGTATTCACTTATGCTTATTATTTATATTTATGTATTTTAATAAGCTAGTAGGTTAACACATACATATGTAAATAAATTACTATATAATCTTATGATTGATGGAAACATCGCTCAAGATAAATCTAATAAATATTATAAAGAAAGCTGTTTTATAAAAATATCAAATTCAGTGAACAATGTAATATTACATCGCACCTAATTTCCGGTACAAAGTTTTCGATTTGATTGATCAATTTCGATGATCAATATCTCGGGTGCTATGATTGGCTACCGAGAGCTAACAGTGTAATAGTGATGAATGTCTAATACGACTAGTTCCTCCACTTTATATTACAATTCTGGCGTAGTGAAGATATTTAGATCGTTTCATATAAAAAAATAGTACTGGCGTAGCGTTGTATCACAAACAGCTGAACAATCGATTATTGTAGCATCACTGGCGCGTATCTCTGCGGTTACACTTGCTCAAATAAAGTCAATCTTGCTGCGAGTGAGGGTCCGTGTGAAAATTTGATAACGAAACTATAGATCGATGGGGCTGCAGAAATCACGGGGCAATAGCTGCGGTTTCAATCCGTGTGCTACTGCGGGATGAAATGGCTGCATGGCCACGAATTAGCTTCCAGAGTAGCACGCGACTGCTCTACAATCAAGCTGTTTTAAAGAAATATCCACTTATTTTAAATGCTTTATAATATAAAAAAATATTTAAGGACAATACATAAATATATATACTAAAGTATCGATAAAAATATAACTAGGTACTTTTAAGAGCTTAATTAGGTTCGTCTCAAAACAGAGAAGCCTTTAATGTATACACCAGTCATGGACCACCCACGTCAACAAGTGAAGTTTAGTAAAATACAAAGCTACGAGTATAGGGTATATATTAGTTAGTTAAATTTTTATTTCTGTAATTCTTTCTGATACGAGATCACCGTAGCACGCTGACAAAGCGTTTTACTATAAGCGTAATATTTGCGGGCTCAGTGTTTACCTCCAAGATTCAATTATTTAAATATTCCCGGCAATGCGAGAAGCGTCGTCGACTTCCACCTTCTTACATGCAATGTTTCTTTAAATTGGTGTGAAAAATCAGATGCTCACATTAAGTTCCTCCGCCTACTCCGATATGCGCCGTACACAGCGTTACGTTGTGAAAAAAATCATATGTTAATATTATCAGAAGTTTAAGTCATCTTCAGATAAATATATTAGTTTGATCAGTTGGTTCCTTGCTTATCTGGTTACTGCGTAACTATAACTGTAGAGGTTACGAGACCCATCAAGAGAGCATTAAAACTATTAAAATGCACGATGGGCGTGGCGCTGCGGGTAACATTAACTTCTCTAGCCACAAACCACAGCTTCTGGACTCAGTGGATGGACAGATATTATCTTTTGCGTACATCATGTTTCTAATAAGATTTTTTTCTAATATTTCTTGGATGAAATCACTCTTGACTATCTGTTACATAAAAAAGACTTCGAACGAATGCCAACTCGTATACATTCAATTTATAACTCTAATTGTAAATTTAAAAATATATATGTATGGATTCAAATTCCGAAAAAAAATGCTAAGATTTTTAAAATGATGTTTTAATAGCTTAAAATAATATATTTGTGGTGTGATGTGGTAACAATATATTTGTTTTTATAATAAAATACAATAATTGCATGTATAAACAGTTTAAACAAAATTCTATTTTTGTCCATAAAATCTGTTTACCGTCTCGCCGTGTTAATTCTTACTTTATTATTCAACCTATTTAGCCTTTCCCCTCGTTACAATCGGCCACTATTTTCCGAACGCAGCCATCTTCTCGCGTCCGCAATAAATTCGTAAATGCGCGGTCAAATGAGCCAACCGCAAAGCGAAAGGAAAACTGCGATTACCTTCTTAGCTCCGTATCTGGGTACAGTGACAAATTTCACAAAGGGATTTACTAAACAAAAGATACATATATATATAGAAAGTATAAAGTAAAAAGTACTTAAAGTAATAATATACATATGTGTAGCAGTTGCTGACTTTTTTATGCGTACTACGAAATACATACATTTATTGCATTCCATTGGTTATTTTGTACTGCTCTTTTATAATATTTAGCGAATCATCACGTAACGTACAAAATAGGTATTGCAATTAAAAAAATTAAAATAGGTATCAAGAGATACAGAATTCATAAATGAATAAAACACAGAAGGCGAGTGAATATAAAAAAGTGCAAATTAATTCTAGTATATTGTTATGCTTTAACCACAATATTGTGCGTATTTTTGGATAAGCAGCAGGAGCAAGCGATCTCAGACGGTCAGGTGGATCAAAAATCTTAATGCCTCGCATTTGCGGTTGCTGCTGGCAGGATACGCTTGTAGCGTAATGAGCAACACATATCGAAACCTTACAAATAATTTACAAAGCCCACGAAAAAAACACACCGAATCACGTACTCCTATCCTTCGAAGGAAAACGCGTATCAAATAGCACCGTGTAAATTGTTCTCTCTTTCCACCACGAACGAGCGAGCGAGACACAAATCTCATAATCGTCCACGATTTTTCGATACAAATATAAGGTTTTTTCGTACTTAACACAATCAGTTATTGTTTTACGTTTTATATCGCTACATTATTTCGATTCAAGTTTTCTAAAAGTAACATATTAAGTATGTAGTAGCATATGAGCATATAAATATATAAGGTTTTGGTATGTGCTACTTATTCAGTTTAGATCAACTAGTCAAAGCGCAACGTTGAGTTCAGCCACTCAACACGCAATATCTCGAAACGGAATGTCTTAACACTATGTTTCTTCTGCCTACCCTGCCATAGGTTATAATGTTAAGATATACATATAGTCAAACCAAAAGCAGTTGGTAATTTACCTCTTTAGTGAAAAGCTCATTCAAATTCGAGTAGATAGTATTCAAGTGAACGTAAAAAGACTTACAAAGTTTAGTCCTAAATAGGTGTGCTGGTGTTCCTTGATGCGATACTAATTTGATTATCCCAGTGAAGGAGCATGAGCGCTGGTCTGCACAGAAATGTCGATGAGTAGCTTGTTCGTGGCAGTGTAGAGTCGCCGTATATTAGTACTTGTAGTTGCCAACCCTGATTTATCTGTTTCTTTATAATTTATTTAATTGTTATTTTTAAATTATTTTTTCTTAATATCAAAACAAATATATCAACATAAATTTGTTTATAATTTTTGATTTCATTAAGTAAACTCTAGGTACATGTTTTGCCACATACTTTAAAGTCAATTATTTGCTCATTTTAGAGACATTCTGCGTTTTATAATGATCGAACAATATATAACCACGGTATTTAAAATTTAAAAAGTTCGCAATTTTCTTCAAATCGCAAATAAACCTACCTACATCTATCATTATGATATATCATTATGATATACTCAAAAATTACATTTCATATCTATTTTAATTACAAAAATGTATATTATAATCTAGATACCAATAGAACCTTGTATAACTATGCTTTATAGTGTATATCAAATTGCATAGAACAAATATATTGAGTACCAGTGTTCAGTAGGTAGGTAGGTAGGTATGTGCCGAGATGTGATAGGTAACGCAAGCCCGCGGATCGCGTGTACAAAGTATAGTATTACGCGAGCGACCGGCTGTATCAACGGTCGTCAATCGGCCAGATCCATTCCCTGTAACAATACCTTCTGTGCGGTTACGACACGAGCGTGATTATGGGCGAGAGTGTTAGCGTTTGAGTTTAGATTATTAGTCTTGGAGTTTTATAATTTCTTATAGTGATTTTCTATTTCTTTACATATAAGTGAAAAACTTCTCGTGTATAATGTTTGCAAATATTTTCGTACATTGCAGACATTATCCCCAACCTCAATTTTATTTTTTCCTCTCATTAAAGTTACTTCGCAAAAATTACCATTAAACAATAAGCCTTTTGTATAATTTTATGTATATAATTGTTATCATTATTATGGCTATTTTCATTTTTACCATGCATAAAATATATCAAAATAACAAATTAAATATAATTTGAACGGTTACCTAGTACTTTTCAACATTTGAATATCTTGATATAATTTTACGAGACTGCCTTAACTGAGACTGACTAACTTTTAAATTTATAACTAATATTTATCATTTGCAGCACTATGCCAGGACAATTTTTAAAAAATGTAATTAAAGTCCACGTAAATACTAAAGACTTCATGTACTCGTTCTCTATAGAAGTAAATTCAAAATAGATCGTTGATTTTCTTAAGGAGATATTCAAAATTATTACCTAGTTGACAAAATTCTCGCACGTATCAATATAATAATTCCTTGAAACTATGCAATCTGCATTTGATATAGTCAAAAATAATATTTACTAAAATCATTTTTTTTATTATATATATATAATCATATTATAAACTGAAAGCAGAAAATATATATGATTAATTATATAAAAAAAATTATAAAACATATATACGTTAGTTTCAAGGCTTCATATTTATCTCCACAACTTAGATTACCCGCAGTGGACGTGACTTTAGAAGTCCGACGCACTGAACCGCGCGATATTACCGTTTGAGCTTTGTAACGCATTACTTATGTATTTACTCGATTATTAACCGTGACACATATCAATAATCGATTAATTATTTATAGATTAGCGAATTGTTTAATAACATTACACCTATTATAATCGATAATATTTTAGTTACGCATCGGTTTTGTGTTATTAATTAAGTTAAATAATGAATGCTCTCTAGTATGATACTTAAATCTCTTCAATTTTAAATATGAGTACTTGGATATTTTTAAATAACTATGAAATTAAATAATTATGACTTATTTTGGTAATTAGTATTATATATTTAGTCTAAACATATTTAGGCTTTCCATTTTCGAAAAGTCACGTTTTTTTTCGTATAGTTTATTTGTCACTAGAGAAATTCAAAGTAGATACCCATGTATATCTATAAAATACATAGACTCTAGTAAATACTACAAAATAACGATGGTCAATTTTGACTTAACACTAACTTGAGTTAAGTAACTTCGCATAGCAGCATTCTATGAACTAACTTAAGTAAATTAGAAATGAATGAAATCCTTGACAATGAACTATTTTTCTCATAAGATAAACGCATAAGCCGGAAACCGAGAAACAAAATATCTCACTAAGTTCCCTCCGTCTCTCCCGCTAATATAAGCTGTAGTAAAAATCATTAAGCTTTTATATAACTTTAAAAATAATTATATTAAAAATATTATTCAAAGTGTATAAACGTAAATTTTTTTGAATTTAAAAATTGTCTACGATTTTCATTATTATAATTTTGATTACAGTATTTTAAAACAAAGCCGAAGCTTTATCGAGGGCCGTCAAACGCAGGATGTATCGAATTACGCCACGTTACGTTGTAAACGATCGGCAACAAAAAACTTAACAAAACGACTATCTCGAGGGGTGAATATATTCTTATGGGAATTTTATGATTTATACAGCTTCAGGGAAATATGTGGGGTTATTGGCACAGTTCTTTTGTTTTTATAAGATATCAGTGACATCCACTCGTAAGATTTGTTGTTCTTTTTAGAAGTGACAGGTAAAGGTGTTGTAAAGTACTAGTTATTTTATATCGATATAATATCTATATCATGTCCTATATCTTGACTGGGTTATAATGTTGTCTGTCACTTTAAATATTATTTTTATTATATTTCGGTAGAAGTTAATTAAAAGAGGAAATTAAGATATCTTTTATATTTGACATCGTCTACACAATCGAATGTTAGTAATTCAGATTGTTGCATAATATATGGCATTAAATTCTATAGGCTAAATCAAGAGATATATAGCATGCTTAGCCCTCCTTAGTAAAAAGACTATCCAACATTAATTTTTTGCAGCCCACGACAAGCGTTAATGAGATTAGCATGCTCATTCAAATAAATACATTAACTTTACAATGTCAGTTAAATATAGATTATCTGTATTTCACAAATTTAATAAGATGAAAAGCTACATAAGCTCTCCTTGTCTCGAATTTCATTTTAATCAGCCTTAATTTAAATAATTTGAAATTTGAATGCAATGAAATAATTTATATTATTTTTAACATTATAAAATACAGTTAACATATTATAAAAATATGTAACATAGGTGACTAAATTTAAATTAAAATGTGAACACGTTGTAAGAATTAGTATTAAAATTGGCAATCATTATTTTGTCAATATCATTAACCACATACCAAATTTATTCATAAATAGTGCGAGCCTCTCAATTTCAATAATAATTTTTACGCTACCTACTGTATGACAATGAAATTGCAAATGGCGAATTATATATACATACATAGGTGTTATATATATTAAAAGCTTTACCACTTAATTAGTATTCGTTTTATATATTATAATATTGATTTTATGTTTACAAATATGATTTTACTTTTTATATTGGAAATGTAACACTTTATTTTCATACTTGTTTAGGTGGATTAGTAGCCAAGTCAAGTTTAATAGATGCAAGAGTAAATATATTGTTTAAGTTCTATTGAAGTATTAATATAGTAAAGAATGTCATTCATAGGTAAACTAGAAATCATTTTTAGGTTCTTAATTTTTCATATACTTATATGAAAGAAATTCTATCTATTTGATTTAATCAAATAAATTGGTTTGTCTAATAGTTTACATTATAATAAACTCTATATATTTATTAACTTGGACGTAATCTAGTCTCACTCTCCTGTGTTCCAAAACGATGGCACGTAACAAATAAAAGATTATCAAACAAAGGCTCTATAGATCCCCAATTCAAAACAATCAATTATTTACTCCAAATTATAGAAAACAGGGTAATTGGAAGAAAGCTTCAGATTTCATTTTGAACCTGAGTTATTTGCCATCATCATCATCATCGTTCCAGCCATTACCTCCACAACAATCAGATCCTCCCTATCTGAATCCGTCATCATACATCTAGAACATTGGTCTACCAGTCCAATACCGGACACCAAATAATAAGTATTTAGCAACAAGTTATACCTACGGGTGGCATACAAATAAATGAATAACTAGATGCTATTACATAATAACAGTAATTTACCACAAAGTTTGCATGAAATGTGTGACAAGAAGCGATCAAAGGCGGCTAATTACCGCCCTAATCAACAGCCTTGATTGCGTATGTGTTTGCTCTCTACTATAGACGCGTCGCGGCGCGGCGCGGAATGACGCGGATTGACAATCTATTGTGATTTCATTTATTCACAAGTCCAGTTTAATTACATAGGAAACAAATATTATGTATAATAATTATTAATCTTAAGTAAAAATTTTTGACTACTCGTTATATTTAATTAACTGAATGATTTTACACATTTTCATTACTTTAATATTATTCTTAAAATGAACAGTGGGAAATTAAATCTATAGAACTTGAACAATTTAATAGTGATATTTTGTATCGTATTTGAATTTCGTTTAATTGTTGTTTTCATTCCGTGCAATTTCGTTAAACAGCTCCGCGCGATGTTTTGACAGTTCCACGCGTTGAGGGTGTTAATGTGACATTACCTACAGGGTGGAGGCGGGAGGCGGTAATTATCCCACGTCAGCGGCAGGCCTAGGCTCCCTGTCCGTGCCTATGACTGTATGTTAACAGCTAGCTGCTCTCATAACGAACCAACTACTCAAGTTATTATCATCAAGATTAAGCAATTATAACATTAATAAAAGGTTATTTAAATACAAATATATTAAATGTTACAAAACGATTCGATCGGATAACTGTTCAATTAACAGCACAAATTAATTAGCATCAAATAATTCCCCAATATTGCGGATGGGTACATAATACACATAATATGTATAATGCACATAGAGCCGCGGTTTTTCTCTATCACGAACTACATTATTTTACATGACGTTTTATCGTGAACCGCAGGCCCAATACAACGAGCGCTTTTATTTAGACACCTAATTAAATATTTATTAAGTGCATATCTCATTTATACATTAACCCGATTTTAATTTCATGTTCGAGCGCACAAAATTAGGAACAGTGGATAGTTGGACCGCAAAATGAAGTGGGCTCGGCTTCGGCAGCACGAGTGCATTCGACGCTCCTGAAAATCATTATCGGATACTTTTCATAAACGCTAATACATTTTCAATTACGGCTCAATCTGAACTGTACTCGAGTTCTGCGAGTTAATTTACTTTAAATTGTTAGCTATTAACGTTTTGACACTGTATAGTGTATAGTATTATTTTATTTTATAATAATGACAGCTAAGTTATTTGAATTTTATTTACTTAAAATAATTAAAATTGAATAGATATTAGAAAAGGATACTTTGCTATGAATATTAATTTATATTAATAATAGAGAAAATACAGTAGGTATACGCAGAAGGTTTTTACTGTTTCTAAACCTTACTAGGTTTAGAAACAGTAAAAATAAAAAAACGAATTTAATAATAAAAATTAATAGAATAGTACACATATTTTTTAATGAGTAACTGCTGCGGGCACACTGCTAAAAATCTGTCATTTTCGCAACACATGGTTCTCTATTTTAGAATCGAAATTGCAAAAATCGCTCTATGTGTCTGCAACCCGTTGCTTACGAGTATCAACTGAGTCATAAGGTACATTTACAACATATGAAAATTTGATACAATATTAGTCACGCTTTGGACATATCAATCAGTCATTACGCACTTGTTCATTTACGTTACTAACTAGTTGTAGGTAATTCCACGAAAAATTTTTTTCAATACACAAGGACAATCCTGCTATAAAATATTATAAAATGTTTCAAGAAATATTAATTAATAACTAAAAGTACTTCGATACTTAATTTCTATAATAAATTACATGCATAGGATAGGATTTAAAACCTCAATGATTTTACATTACATTTTTTCGACGATTCCGAGTCGATGTTGGGAACGCAATTGTGTCATGAAGAGCCAAAAAATGTGATGATAAAAAAGAAAAATATGTGATGATGTGAGGTACTCTTTTCAATTACGTTCTTTGCAAAAGTTACATTTTATTGTATAAGATAACAAAAATTTACCATTATAAAAAAAAAAATACTTAAAGAAAACATATAAAAATTTGAACGCAGCGGGGTTCGAGTCCCGCTGCGTTTAAATTTTTATATGTTTTCTTTAAGTATTTTTTCTATCCTCAGTGTGGATTAACACTTTAAAAATCATCAAAAATATTTACCATTATATTTTTTAGAAATTTAATTCAAACAATCTTAATTCCAAATATTTATATCCTTTAAACTAAGGAAGAAGGAGATTTAAAATACACTGCAATATTTTACTCTAGACATGTATATAAATATATATAAATGCATGCCTGAAACTTATAGTACTTATTGAAGATTTCTATGCTTACATTGCACACTGTCCGAAGTGTTTTTATTTTGTGCTGATCTTAAAAGAGAAATATATCATCATCATATGTTATCGAAACTTGACCTAACAATGAAAGACTATAAGTAAAAACATATTATATATATATTAACAGTATTGGTTTCCTTAAAACGTCAGTAATGTTAATGACGTCATAACATGTTAAAAGTAACGTAGTATTATTCGCAATTTATATTATTGTAGTATTCTTTTATTTAGTCTTTTGTAATAAGCTTTTATTCGGCAAGACGAGAATGATAGGTATAAGGTGCACGCTGGACTTATAAATGCAAAACGAGTGGCTAACTCTGGGAGAATTCTGTATCCCTTTAGCTTTAAAATGGCGCACCCTAATTCATGACTGGTCTCCAGCACTATTAAATTTCTATCTGAATGCGTTCCAAATGACTCTTCCAGATCAAAGTAATTTAGTAAGATGGGGTAAAGATACCGATAAATCTTGCTACAGCTGTAAAGAGGCAGTGGGGGGGACAGCTAAACATATGCTGGTGAGGTGTAGGGTACTCTTGGAAAGTGGTCTATACTTGCGGCGCCATGACAAGGTACTAGAAATCATACGTGAGCCGTTAGTCTTTCAGTAGCAAGAGCACAGCACAACAAGAAACATTACAACAGTAAGAAAGATTACAACCAGCAAACGTTTAATAGAGTTTGTGAAAGAAGGTTCTGTTAAAAAACACACGCAAAAACCTTTTTCAATATTAGATCCAGCTCCTGATTAGACTCTTTTGATGGACACGTATGAGAAACAGTATAAAATCCCTGAGGACATTGGTGTTTCGTAATCCAGATCGGATATTTTTCTTTATTCTCGAAACCTCAAAACGCGTAGTACTGGTAGAACTTTCAGTTACGTGGGAGACAGATATCCCTAAAAGTCATAGCTTCAAACCTAATAAATATTTCGAACTTACTAACAAACTGACCAGGAATAGGTTTAGAGTAAATTCATATGCAGTGGAAGTAGGAGCGAGAGGTATAACAGCGAAATCTCTCTATAGCTTGCTAAAAGATTCGGCCTGTCTAGAACTATTACTAATACATTTCTGGAACGTACTTCAAAGGTGGCATTAGCAGAATCATTTCGAATTTGGTAAGGTAGTGGGAGGAGCTCGGACAGTGAAGGTGAGCGTTAATGCATTTTAAAGGGGCTCCTTTAAACCTACACTTGTCGAAAGTCCCAAGCGCTGATCGGAGCTCCTCTTCCTACTCTAATCCATGGAATCCTAAGCAGTTTCTTCTTCTCATTTCATTTTGATTTTCTTATGTTGACCGTCTGTTGTTGTTATAATACCTACATTGCTTAAATGATTTTTTATTCTTTTGAGAAATTAAACATTTGAATGATATGTGCTGTTTTGCTTCGGTTTTTTTATGAAATCGCATTTTCAGAGTACGTTAACACTGTACTTTTTCTTAACTCTTTTATCAAGCACATAGTGAAGTAGTAGTAGAATAACCTAATGTCAAAACACTCCAATCTCGCCCAATTTTCGAGAAATTGCGTGACGAGAATTGTCATCTTGAGAATGACAATTCTCCAGAAGAAAAATGAATTTGTCTTTGCTAGAGACAGAAAAAAGGCTCTATGAACCGAAAACTTGAGTAATTTATGATTTCTATTGATTATAACATAATAAGTTAATGTAGAATTCGACACTTGCTTCAAAGCTCAAAAAGCCTCTCTCTGCGTAGCCAAGTTTCAAATGATTTTACTAGTGACAGTGAAAAAACTGTGTTCTAGAAATTAACTGGATGCTTATTAATTATTTTTTTTTTTAATTAATTCTAGATAGGCCGAGAATTTTTCATTTTTTACTGTTATATCACTCGTTCTTACTTCTACCATAAACTAATTAACTTCAAACCTTGGTTTTAACAATTTATAAAAAATTACATTCATTGCTTCACTTTTACAATCATGACATGGGCAGGCGTTATTATATGAACTGATATCTATATAAGCACTAAGCTTCTAATAGAAAATATATTGAATATCATACTTTCACTGATTTTTTTAGATCCTGCTTACTAAAAAGCCGTAAAATTGTCTTTCTGTGCAATATAACGCGTTTAAGTTCGCTTAACTATAATATAGGATTTATTAAGACTATGGAAATACCAGAATCATATATTTACGTCACACGCTACGGTAAAAGACAAGTAATAGGTAATTATTATAATTGACTTCAAAATAATCATTATCGAGTCACGTGACATTGTTATAAAAGTACTTATTTTAAAATTATGCGTTAATCAGAATGCTTATGTATGTTGTTTACCCTCATTATTCCCTAATGATAGTAATTTTATTGCATATTGAAATACTATGACGATTTAATTAATTATTGTAAGTTATCAATTTTTAAATAAATTTTGCAGCTTATGATGATCAAAAACATTTACTAGGACTAAGATTAGTAAAACACTACCAATATTGT
Organism: Dione vanillae; assembly: GCA_037178615.1. Taxonomy (NCBI): domain Eukaryota; kingdom Metazoa; phylum Arthropoda; class Insecta; order Lepidoptera; family Nymphalidae; genus Dione; species Dione vanillae. The sequence continues at coordinate 1,436,161 of JAZFAU010000190.1, forward strand.
CATATTTTAAGTTTTACATATAATGACTACCGAAAAACAATTTCCATATACATATATTTATATTTATATACCATATACATGTTATCATAACCAAGTTGAACCTGGGAATCGTTTTCTGTACATTCAGAGTATCTACGAGACGATGGAGACTTCGGCTTTATTCACACTTAATGCTTCCAGTATTTAAATAAAATTACTAACAAAATTGATACGTCTACTTTATTGTCGTATAGCGTTACGCAGACAAAAGCGATAACTTTATTGGAATTGTGACTAACGCCAGAAGCTCCAATTATAACGTCAAACTCATTACCGGATAATTAAACCACCAATTTTCCTCCATATTAAACATAATTTATAGTTATAACGTAATGCGTCGATATAGGGTGTGTAATGTGTATACGTGTCACACCTCGCGTGTCCCTCAAATATACATACAAAGCTGAGACAAACGTACAAGAATTAGCATAACGATTTGTTTTATCAGTTCTGAGTCAGTCAATGGTCGACTGTACACTTGTAAAGCTATAACGTAAACGATTCACGTACCACAGTAGGTTTGTGGGCATGTATCAATCAAATGCTAATAATGACAACCTTAATTTTTACTCAAATGGCAACATTGATTTTTTACAGAACAATGGGAAGGTCAATAAAAATTTAAAGTTCAATTTTAACGTCAGTTGCCGTTTCTATATGTTTCTTTAGTTGTTTTATAGATGTCTATACAATTAATTACAAATATTATTATATATGTACACGAGCCAGAATATATTTAAGTACATACATATGTATAATATAGCTACCTATATGTTTACTTTTATTTACTCCATACTTGTTATTTGAGGGAAAACCTACTTCACAATTTCGAAATTCATGGCCATTTTACTGTTTACATTTATTTGAGCAATGAAGCTCTATATGAAAAGCTTGTCAATTAATATTTAATTTATTGTATAATTATTTTAATTCCTGTTTATTTCGGGTAATACACGCGTTTTACTTTACATTACACATAAAATGGTTACAATATAAGGCTGTGGTGGTAAAATATTAATACTCAGACTAATATTCGCTCTGGCAACTAGGCAAAAGTACGGTGTTAAGTGCCGCTACTTAACACGCAATGCCTCGAAAAAAGGCCGAAAAAAGGAACAAAGAAACGGAGCGTCAGTGTGAAACTGCATGAACTATAGGAACCAAGTGCTAACACTTGGTTCCTATAGTTCATGCAGTTTCCTTTGCCTACCCTTCCATGTTCGAAATAAATACAATATTAGTTAGTTAGTTAAAATTAAAAAATAAAAAGTAAATTAAAAAATAAGTTTAAGAATTTTTTGTTAAATTAATACTGGCATAATAATAAAATTATCATATTTAAAACACGTTAAAATAAATGAGCCAAATTAAGATGATTAAAAAGAACCAGTCGTATTCATATCTTAACATGGCTTTCTATGCTTCTATGCAATAACTCCATGAATCAGCGGCAATCCCAACACGACAGAGTTCCGCGCGCGTGACCTCCATGATTAACACCTGTCATTGACAATGGACGATTTACTATTACATTATCACTTACCCACCTGTCATTAACACTATTATAAAACACCTATAATTATCCACTGATATATACAAACTAGATATAGAACGAAGATAAATTGAAATGAAAATATACAGTTTGTATTGACTATTTTTTTATTATATATGACTCATCTGTATTTTAAAGCGCAGGCAGCAATATATTAATAAGTAAAATTTGAGTTTATATCCTATTGATATTCCTGACAGAGGAAAAAATATTAAATAATGTACATTAATTACTTACAACTATGTTTATATAATTTATTAAATTAAATAATTGTATATAATTTTTTTAATGTTTTCACGCTTTACCCCGCACATGGCAGGGTGGACAGAGGGAACTGCAGGAACCATAGTAACCTAGTGTTAAGACACTCCGTTGCTTAGCCCCTGCTTTCTCCGTTCCTTGTTTTTTTGTTCTTAGATATTGAAAATCCAAGTTTTTTTTTAGCTTCACGCTTTATCCCTCATATTGCAGGGTAGGCAGAGTGAACTGCAGGAACTATATTTATTTATTTATTTTTTTATATATAAATACAAAGTTATATATTACATTTTCTTCACAGTCTTAAGCTCTTTAGCTTGTCTGACCATTGCACATTCCTAGACTTGTTTAAAAAATATATATAATTTTAAAACTATAATATTAACATATCGTTATTAAATGTTAAGACACTCCGTTGCTTGGTTCCTACTTTCTCCGTCCCCACTTTCCGCCTTTATCGAGGCATTGCGTGTTGAGTGGCGGAACTCAACGCCGCGCTTTGCCTAGTTTCCAGGGCGAAGAAAATGGAAAATAGAAAAATCCATCTTCCCCGATTGGGAATCGAACCCACAAACCGCCGCGTTTACAGGCAGACGCTTACCACGACTCTCTGCCACGACGGCCCTCCTAATAAGTCCTAGTTTATTTAGAATATTTCATATTTATGATAAATGTACACGTATTGATATCAATAAATGTAAATGTTTCAGAAAATGCCGGTAACATCCTGGGGGCAAGTGAGTGGAACACCGGGTACCCTTCAACCGCCTCCGTGTATCCTAGCTATGCACCTATACAGCCCGCGTATTACAAGCCTGACACTACGATACACATACCAACTGGTAAGTTAGTATTCACATATATATTATATGTTGGAAATTGGGGTTGTATCATAGGAACTTTGAAAAGATTTATTTTAAATGTGACTTCAATAAGACGTATAGGGGGAATCCAATTACGCTTTTTGTGAAAGAGAAATATAGATTTTCATATTGAATTGAATTTATATTAATGCCATAATTATTCGAAAAGTCGTATTCATATGATTTGTTCTAAATTGGACTTCTTTAAAATATTAACAAACAAGTTATACTAAAACTATAGATTCTTGAAATCTTTATTCTTTTCCCAATTTGTATAATTCTTGTGGTATAAAAGAGAATTTTGTTTTCCATTTCGCATTTATACTTATTTTAAAGTGTAAGCGCTGCTTACTTTTGTTTAAGCAACACCAATATTACACCACCATAGAACTTCGAACCATACGTGAAAGCCATATCCTATAGGACTGAATCAAAAACGACGGCCTTCTATAATAGCTATGTAGCAACGAAATCAAAAACAAAAAATAATTTCTTAGAATCACTTTCACACTTTACACCACAGTACAATTAGGTAACTAAGTGCGTTTAGAATTGATAACGCACAAACCTTTTCGAAATGCCGCCGTTTTAGATCTTTCCGACATTTTCCGCTTATATTGACTACAAGCATACACCTACTGTCATAGATAATATGTCAAATAATTGTTGAGCCAAGGTAGTGAAATAGGCCGTAACTAAATATTAATCGTAGATCAATTTACAATTTCAAATCAGAATTTATTTATATAAAGAAAGTATAATCAAATATTATATTATCTAGTTCATTAGCAATGATTTCAATAAAATCAAATAAATCATTAAATTTAGAAAAATAAGTAACAGAGAAATAATAATTGCAATAACTGAAATCTAAATCTATTGGTACCTTATTTATGAAAAATAATAAAAGAAGGCAGTTACTTCAATATACTTCCTAAAAACTTTTTTTGCTTAGTTCCAGTTATTCCTGAGATGCCATTGGGACATACGGACTACAGCGGCTTTCAGTCAGGTTCCACAGGATTTAAAGGCAGTCCAAGTGGCACCGGCGGCACTATCACAGATCTTAACGCACCTAACATGACGCAGCGATACGATCCTAATTACTACAACTGGCCCGCCAATTCATATAACTATCAATATAATAATATAAATAATAATCCCGCTTGTCTGCAATCTCATACGCCTTATATAAATCCAAATCCGCAGATGATTCTTCCAAACCTTACCTATTCCACCGTAAATCAGAACCAAATACACGTCCATCTTCATAGTTCAGAAAAGTATCTAGAACAATATATGCCAAGTGAAATCAAAATCAACGACATAGACGGTGGGATCTCTATAACGACAGATTTGTCTGGAGGAGAACCATCTGGTTTGGTGCAAGCTTGTGAAAGCGCCGACGACGTAAAACACGGATTATACGGCGCGGGAAACCAGGAAGTGTGGCGGCCATATTGACAGTTCCCTTATCAACATTCCATTGTACATATTGTGATATAGTGAAATAAACTAATTACAGATTATATAGAAATAATTTAGAAATCAATTAATGTTAAACATTAATTAGATGTTAAGTGTTAATAAATGTATTTAAATAGTAATAACATAAATTAACATTCCAAGTTGTTATGCCTTTTATTGTTACTTAATTTACTTAGTAGTACCATTTTTATTAAATATTCAAAATTAATAAAAAATAATGAGGTCCATTGTGGCACAGAGAAGTAGCGTCTGCCTGTAAACGCGACAGTTTGTGATTACGATACAACTAGACAAAACGCGGCGCGAAGTTTCGCCACACAGCACACAAGACCTCGTCAAAAGGCGGAAGGCGGAGAACGAAGTGTCTTAATACTAGGTCCCCACAAATCCTGCGGTTCCCTCTACCTAACCTTCTATAAACGGAATAAAGCGTGAAACTATAAAAAAGAATATTATTACATGTTGGACGTGTCCAAGTCTTGAGCATTTATGCAGACAGCTTACATTCGAATTTTGAACAATTTCGGTAGACACTATTACTTTTGATTACAATGGAAATCTAAATTATCATTATACAAATTAGTGTTTATGGTTTATTAAAATAAAATTACGATTTAATTTTTACGACTATGAATTACAATGAAAAACATAGAATAAAAAGAATTGTACGAGCTTATTTTTTATTTGATTTATTCCAGTCACGCAAGATACAACTTATTCATTTACGATTTGTTGCACTTGCAGCATTCTTTTGATATATAGTCAACATTACTATCTTTTTTTATATTTACGCATCATAAATTTAATTGGAAAGAAAATAAAATTAGTTTAATTTATTTATGGTATATTTAAAATTTTAAGTGAGATGAAGATACTCTCCGAATGATAAAAAAACACAAATTTCAAGTTTGTGTAGCAGTCGGCAGAAAATAAAAATAAAAAATAGAAATAGTACAGCATAACGTCATAAATTGTAAAAATCAAAGAACTCAAATCAAATTAGGGGTTAAAATTTTCATTATACACGAAATGATTGCTTAAGAAATAGGTTTACAATAAAAAACGTTTCATTTAGGAAAAATTCATAAAATTTAGAAAAATAAATAAATTGTATTTTAAACAAAACAATTTATTATTTAAATTTTATGCAACGCGTATATTCCCTAAACAATAAACTGCCTGGGAAGAGAATATGACATTGCTCTCCATTTTTTGCTTTGTTTAGTGATTAATGTATGGCGCTTTTAGTATACTTTTTTTTAGCTTTACGCTTTTATCTCGCACATGGCAGGGTAGGCAGAGAAACTGCAGGAACCATAGAAACCTAGTGTTAAGACACTCCGTTGCTTAGTCCCTGCTTTCTCGGTCCCCGCTTTCCGCCTTTTTCGAGGCATTGCGTGTTGAGTCGCGAAACTCAACGCCGCGCTTTGTCTAGTTTGGAAATAGAAAAATCCATCTTCTCCGACTGGGAATTGAACTCAGAAACCGTCGCGTTATAGGCAGACGTTGCGCCTCTGCGCCACGACGGTCCTTTTTACTATTAGTAGTAGTAGTAGTGGTAGTAGTAGTAGTAAGTCCTATTAGTATACTTATTAAGCACAATTCCTTTCTGGCGAAATGTCTATAGAAAGATATATAGTATTCTTCAATTATTATGAAATAGACATTTTGTCGTACTGGCCACTTTAATCACAAATTCCTAAATTAAATTTACAGAGCTATTACATATGTGTGTGTGTGTATGTGTGCTCCGTTAACCGTAGTTTATTTGTTTTTTTTCCTTATTTTTCCGGTTGTGTCATTCAGCTTACAAATTAGAAAATTTGACACTCCTAAGAAACTTCACTTCTTAAGAAACGGTCCAAAGGTTAACCCTTCATTAACCCTGATGTGTATCGCAAAAAAAAAACATAGTAGTTCCAACATTTTAATTCTGGAAATTTCAACTTGCAAAATAAGCCCCGTCGACGACCGGAGACCAAGTTTATAATGAAGAATTAAAGACTATTGTGGATACGGAGCCATCACAAACCACGCCTAAGTTAGCTGTTTTATTTCACTTCAAGGAAATTGGGAAAATTAAAAGCCTTAAAAGATGTACCCACCACCTCACGAATTGGTTGAAGGAAAAAGGGCATTCTAGCCGTTATTGAAATAAATATATCATATAATAAAATATTCGATTTTTTTTCCTAATATATTGTAACCTAATATGATATCCCTCATAAGATATATCAACAATATATATTAATTTTAATGAAAACCTTAAAAAATAATTAAATTAACTTAATTTTAAAACTTATATCTGCAACACCGTTTAAAAATATATATACATAATAATAATATTAACAACAGGCAAAAGCGCCATCTATCAAAAATCATAGTTCTTCCGATATAGCGCTTCGAGCGTATATTTCAACAGCAGCTTTTCTAATATGAGTAAAAATGTGAAATAACAACTCAATATACTGAAAAGGGTCCGCTATAACATGCAAATTAAAATGATACAGCAGTGTCAAGTAGAAGGATTTTAAAAAGAGCGTTGTAAGCTGTTAATATACGTTACTAAATAAAAAAGTAAAAATAAAGAAGCACTTCTGCTGTGTTAGTACGAAGTAAATAGTTGAATTTTAAATATTGCATATTTTTAAACTTCAACTTCATTAAAGCTTCTTTTTTCATTTATATTATGCCCCCCTTGCTACACTAGTGACATTAAATTATTTTTTTACAAAATGACGATCACAATGCCTCAGAAACTATTGTTACTTGTAAAACATCAAAAAAATAATTTACAATTGATATGATTTATAAGATAAAAAGAGTCTTAAAAATAAGAATTTGTAAATATCAACGCTATTCACACTTAATTTAAATAGCTTCACGTCATTTTTTTGTCGCTAAATTGTAAAAGATAAAAAGCTATTGACTTATTAGAGATTATTTTTTCTAATCAATATTTTCTCCACAAAAGCTGGCGAGTGGCGAGAGGTAAATATGTTTCGTGTGTTGCAACAGTGGCAACACTAGTAGAAACCAACTACGTGATAAAATGGCGGCTTTTAAGTAGGAGTGACTTACATACTTTTCAAAAAGATTTCAGTTGTGAATAACAAAGTGTGTAAACTAATTTATTGAGTATAAGTGTACAAGCATTAAAATAAAGTTTTATATAAAACATGTAAGTATATCATGCCGAACGTTACCACGTTCTAGCTGCGTCATTGTTGCAGGTTTCTGATAACGGCGGGTGACAGCAAGTAAAGAATGCTCGGGACTTAACCATGATCATTTACTTACAGTTGAAAGAGCCTCTTAACGTAGTAGTGGAAAGGCAATGTCCGAGGAATCGGAACGGCACGGGGAGTCGGCGAGTGACGGCGTCTCCGGCGGCGTCACTAACGTGGCGCGCGTGTTGTTGACCTCGGTGCAGCTCGACACGGCCACCGCGGAGTCGCTACGCGCCTCGTGGAGAAACCAGGACTTGTACATTGACCACCTAGAAACGTTGAACAAGCAGCTGGAAGGTATTTACGAAAACGTTACATCGGCTTGGTAGTGGTCACGGTCGGCGAAACCGACCCGCGTGCAGATATCGTGCAAACACTTTTTAGTTACTTTATATCGACAATGCTTTAACTAAAATTAGTGATACTGATATAATAACCTGTTCAATAAAATGTGACATGACATGTTAATTGTTAAATTTGTGGTATCGGGTGTATTTAGGTGTTATTTAAAGATGAATCAAGAAGAATGATGTTATGCTGTGTAAGAGCGGTGCCAGTGGAGTGATCTGTGGAAGTGCATACATCAAGTGGCCATGGCAAGCCAAGTGAATTTCCAAGTTGTCTTGGAACTGTGTTTATGTTCAGTGTTTTAAAAAATATTACAAAAATGACAACAAGAAGAAATAGTGGTTCTTCAACTATTGGTCAACATAACAAAGTAAATATGCTTCTTATTTATTTTATTAATTTAAAATGTTTTCAATTATTTGTGTACATTTTGACTATGTAAATAGAAATTAGTATACTTTCAAAGATGTATATCTTTAAATAATGACATTGACTTAAGAAACTATAAAAAATTGTAAATATGTGCATTGTTCAACGATCAATCATAACATATTACAGGTTAAATAATATATTGTTTTTTATTAAAGTGTTATAATGTATTTGTTATTGCAGAACTATGTCTATTAGCAAGTTATTTGGACCAAAAATTGTAAAAACTGTGTTTTCTTAATTATATTGTTATTATTCACTGAAAAATTTTAATATATTTTGTCCTTTACAATTCTGTATTACAAAAACTAGTATGCCTTAATATTATTTTTATTATTAGGCATCTGTGGGGAAGGGGGATCTTGTAAGAAATCTTTCTTGTAACAAACTCTTTTGCATGCATTACTTTGTTTCACTAACTAAAACTATAAAACTTATTGAGTTCTTAGTTTCTAACTTAATAACTATATGATATATTTCAATTATTCTATTACTTTTTTTATTTGTATTTTTTTATTTTAATTACAAGATGAAAACTCTATGGTTATGTTAAAATTAGAGTGTAATTTTAGCTCACTAAAATATATTTTATATATATTTTTTTCAATAACAAATCTTACATATGGTATGACCTTGTTTTCAAATTTACGCTATTTATATTTCTTTCCAAATATGTTTTAATTAATACAAGGAAAAATTTTGGGCATCAAAAACATACAGACTATTTAATAAGTACAAACTATATAATCAAACACCAGTCAGCCCTAAAATGATCATGTGCACCTTTGACTGACTGACCTTTTTCTTCTTCCATGGCTTTTCCCTTTTGAGGTGGCCCTTGATTCTGCCTCTAAGTGAGATGATGATCTTTTATTAGTTGCCCCTACATCTAAGTTTGCTTGTGCCAACTCTTTGGCAATGTTGGACCACCATGTGATTTGTGGTCTTCCACTTTCTTTTCTTATTCCAAAATGGACCAAGCAGTTGGTGCTAACTTTTTCCTTTCCCCTTGCATGCCCATACCATCACAGTTGACTATATAATGTGAGTGTAATTTTGAAAGTTCTCCTGATATACTTATTTCATACTTTGTCAAGACTTGTGAGTGCTGCAGCCCATTGAAGCATTTTCATTTTGTTTTGTTCATAGTGTTTTATGGATGCCCAGCATTCTGGACCACACAACTTGCTTGCAATAGCTTTCCTTATGGTATTAGCATCTTTGGGTCACATAGTACGAAAAAAAATTATGCAATGAGTAATGTCTGCATCAACACTGGCATCCACACTCAGCTTAAGCCAAGATCTTTAAAGTTATTCCTTTTAGTAATGGTTCTCTGTTGATGTGTATAGCAGTGTTGTGTATATATTCAATTTTACATCTGTTAACGCATAAGCCAAACTGTCATCCTTTTTCAATATGGTGTTTATTTGTCATTATTCAAATACTGTTATTGTCTTTATAAATCTCTGCCCATCTAAATTATACAAGTGATGTGTGTGTGTAAATAAGATACGGGAAAACAATTCCAAAAACAACTCACCTTTCAAGTGTCCTTAAAAAAAAGCTTCAAGTCTATTCATACTTATTATCTTAACAAAGATACCAGACATGTTTTAATTATAACTAGCAAATACTTCTTCTATAATTAAAAAGAAATATTAAAGTATACAATATATAATAGTTGTATGATGACCGAAAAAAGTTTTATAATAATTATTCTTATGTGAAGCAATGCAGTTTTTTTAGACATTTTCCTCATGTTTATTCCTCTCTATTATAGTTTATAATTTCATACAAAATAGAAAACCTATTTTTCACAACTTTGTGCAACAATTTTAAAGCTCTCTTTTTATTTTTAAGTCAATAAAATTATAAAAAATCTGATTCTCATCATTGATGTATACAAAAAACAATACTATTATATTATTAAACTTTCATATGAAATTTATAAAGCTACAATTGGATTTGTTGTTTATGGATTATACACACATTAAGTACATGATTAATATAATTTGATTTTAGAAAAAAAAATACTTTTTAATAAACAAACTTCTTAAGTTGTTCTTTTCTGTCAGTTAGTGTATTACATTAATATGTGTGAATTTGTCTAAAATAACTCATTATTGTAAATTGATACCTAGAGTTATTTTTTCATATTCATATCTAAACTAATTTATGTATGTTTACCTTATTAATAAATAAAAAGAAACAATCTCCAATTATTGTCATGCCTACAAAGTATTGAAATATTGCCTTTTATTATTATTTTAAATATTAATAAGGTAAATAGAAACAGTTTATTTGTAATAATCATATTGTTTAGTTAAGGTATTGTCGATTTAAAGAATTGTTAACATGTATGATATGTTTGTACAATGCAGTTCTTATTATACTTAAAGTGTTATTTTTTATTTAATTTTTATTTAATAATAATATTTATTTGTATAGGAAGCTTGGAAAAGGCGAAAGAGGTAGAGGATAGGATAAAACAACAGTATGCTGAGTCACAACATAGAGAGAAAATACTGGTTAGAAGGTTGGCAGCTAAGGAACAGGAAATACAAGATTATGTAGTGAGTTCTATTTTGTTACGTTTGAGAAATTGTGTTAATAATTATTTGGGTAATACAAAGTATAAGATACAAATGCCATGCTAATATTATATGCATTTAAATAAATATAGCATGGCTCTTGGCCGAATATTCACTGACTAAAACAATGGTGATATAGGTATATCTCTACTTTTTTACTATATTGTCATATAAATTTCCAACGTATTGCTTTTTCATATCAAAATATATTAAGTAGTATCCTTAAAGCTTGTAAATAATCACATGTTCTCATATTTCAGAGCCAGATCACAGAATTAAAATCATCACATGCAAGTTTGAATGGCAGACCATCATTACTTGATCCTGCTGTAAATATGCTAATATTAAGATTGAAACAAGAGCTAACTTCAACAAAAGCAAGGTTAGAAGAAACTCAAAATGAATTGTCAGCTTGGAAATTCACACCAGATTCGAATACAGGGAAAAAGCTTATGGCAAAATGCAGGCTTTTGCATCAAGAAAATGAAGATCTGGGACGTATGACGTCAAGTGGCAGAATAGCCAAGCTAGAAGGTGATTTGGCGTTACAAAAGAGTTTCAGCGAAGAAGTTAAAAAGTCACAATCAGGTTTGTACAATTTAAGACAATATTTTTCAAGTAATGTACTAAAAAGCCTGTAAATAAATAATTTTGCATATAACTGAATAATTTTGAATGTGAAATTCATTTTACAAGTACAAGTACTAAGTACATCAAAAGGAACTTGTTTTCCTTTTAATAAGACTGCAAATTAATTTATAATATATACAATAAAAATTTTATACTTTTTTCAGAACTAGACGAGTTCCTACAAGAGTTAGATGAAGATGTAGAAGGTATGCAGAGTACAGTGTTATTCCTACAGCAAGAACTCCGTGCTACACACGCCACTGTGAATGGTAATAGATCCTCCCCAAAACGGACTTATTCGGGCAGTGAATGTAGTGACACGCCTCTTGGTAAAAGGAGACGGGCCTCAGTACTCTCTTTGGACTATAATGAAGAGGAAGAACCCCTTACAGTTACAAACGGTGAAGCCGATTAGCCATGGACCTCAGTGTTCTGCAGAACACGCTTTAATATGAACTAGTGAATTGTGTAAACCTTGTTGTGAGTGATTTTCAATGGAATTTCGTATCACTCTTATCATACAGAACAGTGTCTGTTTCTACGTACTCTAGAATTTTTGTGTCATTCCCGTTTCCATGACAACGGTGAGGATTTTTGTGTCAAATGTGCACAAGGGATTCAAACTATTGTTTGCGTTTTGTGGACCACGTGATCTGAACAATGGTGAAATCGTTCTGACATTCGTTTTATACTTATGATGAAATAAACACTCAGTTGACAATTATATAATTTATTTATGTATAAAGTGCATTATTTGAATGTGATATGATATATTAGAGAATCCGATACTTTATGGGCAATGAGAATGTTTTGTTGCAGTTGTCTTGTTTTATGGCATTTATTTTTTTTATGCCACAATGTTCTATGTGAATTGTGAGTCCATGGTACATAGAAATGATAAACGCCAAGCCTAATATTTTATTGAATGCCACGTTTTTATTAAATTTGTGATTTTCTACATAAAATGTTTCTATTTTCAAATTACAATTAATGTATATATATAGAGCTATGTTAATAAACATATTACTGGCAGCCCTTGGTGTTATTTGTTTTATGTTGTTGAGTTCTAAATCTCAAATTCCCCTACTAAGTGGAGAATGGATTATTTTAATATTATATATCTTTTTGTGTGTTATTCTATATATTATGAAATTATCTTCGAAAGAAGTCAAAAGGAATTGACACTGGGAAATACACACAATTAAAGAGAAGAAGAAGAAGAACCTAATAAAAGATTTTACAATAATATTATTTATATTTAATGTAGAGAAGAAACAACTTAGCGTTCCATGGATTCACCGTGCGGTTGCCGGCCCGGCAACCGCATAGTGTTATAGGAAAAGGAGCTCCGAGCAGCGCTTGGGACTTGCCACCCAAGTGTAGGTTTAAAGGGCCCTTTTAAAATGCATTAACGCTCACCTTACATGTCCAAGCTCCTCCCACTACCCAACCAAATTTTAAATGATTCCACCAAAGCCGCCTTCGAAGTGCGTTCTAGAAATGAATTTGTGATAGTTCTAGACAGGCCGAGATCTTTTAGTAAACTATAGAGACATTTCGCTGTTATACCTCTCGCTCCTACTTCAACCGCATATAAGCTAGATGGTGAAGACAAAAATTTTATGTTGTGGGTCTTCGAGATGGTTTTTCAGTATTTTTTTTTTATTTGCTAACCACTAAATTTGGTAGTTAAAATAATGTTCAGTATGTTGCTACTTTGATTTAAATTTAATCTAAGAAAAGGCAGTTCTATTATGACGGGTGGAGTGGTTCTTTTGAACGAATCCTCGATGACGACAATTTTTAAGTGACGATGAATTAAGTAAGACCATTATTAAAACTCACAAAGGCTGAATATTAGATCCATATTATTGCAGCAACTGTATACACCATATGCATAAATTTGTTACAGTATTCTGAGCCCCTCACATGGATCTTAATTATAACAGTAGGTAAGGCACAGTTTTAAACTAATATAACATACATTAGCAAAGGAAACAAAAAACTACTTACTACTTTGAATGCACGCGCATGTCTGTATGTTAAATGTTTACTTTCTTTTCGTATTAATTGATTTGCTATTTTCAAAAGATAAACTTCAATTTTCCTTACTTTTTGATAAAAATACAAAAGCATGTATATAAAAAGTTTTAAAAGTTTATAATTGTTCTAACATTATTTTGGGATAACTGTGAAAAATGTCACACCAAGCCTTTTTGTGGGAGTGCAAGAGTGCAGATGAGAAGAAATATTATTTATTTACATACCTTGACTTCATCGCCGTGTTGTGGAATAGAACTGACTATATAAGCATTGGATACTGGTTCCCGCTGTCTCACACAGGGATAGCTTGCAATTTATCAATTTCAAACTTAGCGTCACGACGAGTTAATAGCTTATTGTCAAGAATATACTATAAGACAGAATACGTTAAACACATAATAACTAATTGTCTATAATTAATGTAATTTTAAAACAATTTTTTTAATAAATTTATATATCTGACATCGTGGTAAACTTGGTTTCTTAGACGTTGCAATTTACAACATTTCTTTAGTTAGATCATTTAATTTTTATCACCACAAACTTACAAAGTAATCAGAAATCAATAAATTTAAGGAAATCGCTACAGAATTAATTAAAAGCATTTCTAAAGTAACGATTATATATACATACGTATAAATATAGGCCTTCCATTAGGACCGGTCTACCACACGCCAACGGCAGGTGATTACCCTTTATACATAACTTGTTCAGCTTGTCCTAAGCTTATATCAGACATTAGCGACCGCGGTCAGCTGAGCCAAGGGTTAATACTGAGTCATGGTTAAAGAATAATCGAGAACTGTTATCTTAAGATTTTTTTTTATAAAAGTCAAAGTCAATGTAAAATTATGACTATGGGTTCTGTAACTAGGGGGAATAGTTTATTTTCATTGTAGTGCTCAGGTGGATAAAGCGCGGCGTTGAGTTCCGCCATTTAATATACAACGTGTCGAAAATTGAACGGTCATAAGGAAACGAAGTGTCTTAGCACTAAGTTCTCTCTACCTGCTGCTATGTGGGATACACAGGGGGAAGGTGACAAAAATAAAATAAAAAATATGTATCAAAAAAGTTATATTAAGGCATTGAAGGCACCACGTTGAGTTTACATCGATGGGATAAATTCTGCTTACTTTTATATTTCACATAAATACATGACTAGCCGTATAAAGCGCATTCAAACATTATCTTAACAGTCCATCACTAAATGTACCATAATAATCTAAATAAATTACATTATGCGATCAATTTTTATTAACTAGTAAGTATCCCTTTTCCTAAAAACACATTTATTTTAATATGTGTTTTTAGGAAAAGTAAAGTCGTATTTTTGACATATTATAACTAATATAAAGCCATTACGAAAATATATATTTTATACTTTGGTGTACCAAAAGTTTTTAATGGCAACATTAGCTATAGCATTTATTTAATAAAATGAAATAAGCCAAGCATTATAAAATATTCAAAGTAAATATTCAAATAGTAACATATAATTACAAAATGTCAATTTGCATATAAGATTATCTTTAATATTATGTCAAACCGTTATTATTTTATTAACCAAAAATAACAGGTTATTAACTATACACACAAATATGTTCAATATGTATGTACAGTATAATAACTTCACGTGTATTTTAAAATGTATTTTCCTTATTCCAGCAGACTTGACTTGACCGTTATATAAAAATTATGTGATGCAACAAGGAGATAGAACTTAAAATATAATAAAGTCAAACATTCGAATAAGATTAATAATTTATCCTTATATTAGTTAGTTTAGTAAAGAATTAATTATGAGAATTATAAAATAAATTGGGTTACAAATTGAATTTTATTTAGTTCACTAAGTGACTAACTCTCACTAAGTGAGAACGGCTCACACTTGGCTGTTATTTTCAAATTCTTCGTTACGACAAAGTATTATTCAGCTAACAATTCTTAAAAAGTACTAGTGATCATTTAATTACCTTTAAGATTTGAAAAGTAAAAATGTCTCGCAAATCTATGTACAGTACATTGACTGTTGCGAAAAACGCATGGCTCAACACACTTCGACTTTACTCATTTCTTAGTATATTCGTCATTAGAGCCACGTTGTTTATAAACAAGCTTACGTCAGATTTTCGTATATTATTTCACACTAGTTGGTCCTATCGAAAAACTCAGCGTTTATTCAACCGACATTTATATCGTAATAAGTATGGATGCTTTTCAATTTTATTACAGACGTAACGCCGCTGTAACCTTCAATATGATTTTCTCGCTGTTTAAAATTAATTATATTTAAATCAATGTCGATTTTTATCATTAATATACCAATATTAAAATAGTCAAAAGCTTTTCTAGTATATCTTAAGGCACTTATCACTCACTTATCACAATGTTTACGTGTTTGAAATTTTTATATGGAGTTTTAAAAATTTAATTAATACATAATACAATTAATAACACGATATACTAAATGCCTATTTAGAAAAATATTCAAATTGTACGTTGCTCCTTAACTGTACAACTAACAACTGCTTTGACAGAAATAACTTGTAATTCATAAATAATAGCGAAATACGCTTGTTACAATGCATACATACGTAAGCTCGTATACATATATGCTATGTTGAATATATTATTATACAGTTAATAGGTAAACAGCCACATATGTTACATCAATTAAATTGTACCTATTTAAAAAAAATATATTATATTTAAAAACAGTTTTATATTGTATTACGGACGACATTCCATGCTAAATGAATATATTTATTATAAAAAAATATTACTAGGCACGTTCTGTAAGCACAAGAAATTTAAAACAGTATGACATGTACCGCAATCTAACACGTTATATAAATTTCAATGAGTTGAAAAATTATATTTCCACTTTATTTAAAAAAGTAATTATTTCATATTACCAAAAATATATTAAAATCCATTGTATCCTCCGAAAAAAATGCAAATATATTAGGTACAAATTAAACCTATAATAACCAAATGAACGCCACTGTGCACGTAAATCACATTTAGTTAAAACTTACAAGCAAACGTTTACATTTAACGAAAGTAGAAAACATCACGAACGATGTCCTGACACTAGTGATTAGGGTCATTGTTTACAAAATACAAATCTTATAGTATATATAATTTAACACAAACTACAGAGCCTAAATAAAAAGGGATGTTGTGCGTATATTCCTAGAAAATGAAAATGAAGCCAGTAATGTAGCAGTCGAAATCACGTTTATCATGTTTAAATTTGAAGAACTTAAGCCGTTCGGAACTATTTGCTTTCTTATAACCTTTTAAATAATCCCAACATTCGTAAATCTAAGCTTATTTCTGCATTTGTTCTTTTGGCTTACAAACTTTATTATCACCACCTGCGTTCACGTCACTCCTATAATCGCACTGGTACCTTAAGACTTTGTCGTCGGCCGCTTTCACCCTTTCTTGTAAAATTTCCACCGTCCTGTTTAGTAACTTAATTTCCTCTTGTAAGGGATATAACTGCATGTTCATTTGCATTAGTTCTTTCTCATGTGCTAATTGTAATGTGTGAAGCTGTGTATAAAGATTAATTGTTATTTTTGACATTCAGGGGATTTTGGCGCAATGGGGAAGTCTGACTGTGAATGCGATAGTTGTGAATTATATACAAGTTCTACATATTGCATGTAAAAAGGTCTCGAATAAAAGTTAAATTCGAAGAGGCATATGGTTCACCTAGCATATGTACGCAAAAGAATATTATAATTTTATTATTTCAAAAGTATTTGTTAATCAGTAAGGTCTATATGTAATGTAAAGTTCTTTATGATATTATTTTCGAATATTGGACAAAAGCGTCATTTACTACATTGTTTTTATCATATGAAAAGGATTAAATTAAATAAAATTTAGTTTTCATAGAGACTTGTATTTCAGTATTCTTAGCTATCTTTATTATTAACTATCGTACGAGAATAAACCTGTTAAACAATAATTTAAATATTTAACATTACTCTGATATGTTATATTATTCTTAAAATGTTCCCAGTTGGATTTCTATAATGAATTAGTTCTTTGAGGGATGACAGAAGGCAGAGTACAGCGGTACTTAACGCTGTACTTTTGTCGTACCAGAGTAGGTTTGACCATAAAGTGACAAATAAATTAATTTATAAATCAGAGTGAAGATCGACTTCCACTCGACTATCTTTTTATAAACAATCGAAAACGTGAAAACATCATATAATTACATAATCACAGTCGATAATAAACGTATGTATGCAAATATAACTTTTAACTGCAAGACAAGAAAATAAACTAAAAATCGAACTTTCTTTAATACAACATAACAATAAAAAAGTAGTAACAACAGTTATACCAAAAAGAAAGTAACAATCGCATTCATCAGAATGGAGCATTAAACTATTGAAAATCTTCAAAATAGCATATAGATGGCTAGTGATATTTTTTAATGTGTAAGAAATATATAAATATATATCTATAAATTTCTTTAAACGGATCGTGAAACTGTTTGTATAAAGAGGTTACTTACGTCAATAAGGCTAAGCTAAAACAATAGTAATCGTGATTTAAGCAGTTAAAAGGACATGTTTTTAAGTCAAGTTACTACTAGTACTTGTAATCTATATTATATAATATATAAATATACATACATACATACATACGTCGAGGACCGTCGTGACGCAGAGGTGTAGCGCATGCCTGTAAACGCGACGGTTTGTGGGTTCGATTTCCACTCGGGGAAGATGGATTTTTCTATTTATATTAATAGGGACGAAGCAACGGAGTGTTTTAACACTAGGTTGCTATGGCTCCTGCAGTTCCCTCTACCTACTTTACCATGTACGGGATAAAGTGTGAAGCTATAAAAAAAACTTACATATATTTATATGTATTTCTTTACTTACATCTTGAATCCTCTTCTTCTTTAACAATATTAAATCCTCATTGGTGCGTTTGAGGGACGCCAACAACCCCACCCTTTCTTCGACCAGCACTTCCTTTTGTTTCCTTGTCTCACTTAATTCAGCCTCCATTTCCAAATTCACTTTGGTTGATATATTTTCTGCAGATTTTGCCGGTTTGCATATCTTTTTTTGGGGATTCAAGTTTAATAATACTAAAAAAGGAAATTTTTTATATTTCTTCATTGGTGTTATTTCAGCCATTAGGACTACATGAACCGAATTACTTTTATTTTGTTACACATTATATGCCGAGAATTCGAATTAGATAATCTTTTAGATCTGACAAATTACCAAGGTAAACTAATTATTCAAATTTCTGAAGTCTACTTAGGTGAAAAGTATAAGTTAAAATTGTTTGTTACCAGTCATTATATCTATAAAGCAAAAATCGAAAGAACACAACAAATATATAAAAAAATCTCTTACCTTCCTTTTCTTTTTGCAGATTTCGTAAATTCTTCCTCAATTCTTCAGTTTCCCTATTGATTTTCGATATAGTCCGCTGCTTCACTGTAAGTTCAGCTTGAAGCCCTTTAATAGTCGCCACCAAATAGCTATCTTCCTTCAGTTTATTAAATATTAAGGCTGAATTTTGAGTTAGTCGACTGACCGCTGAAGATGCCCGATCTGCTTTTACCACTGTTTGGGTAGCAGTCGTGTGTGTGCGTACATTCTTGGCCTCCGTTTGTACTGCTACATTATTTAAATTTGCTCTATTTATTTTGTTCTTTAACTCATTGTTAACTTTTCTATCCTCCATTAATTGTCGTTCAACATCTATAATATGATTCTCATATTTTTGTTTCATATCGCCAAATTTTTCTTGAAGGGTCAGCAGAATGCCCTGGAAATGGTTCTCTTTATCTTTTAGTTCTTGTTCTAATCTGGCTATACGTTCTTCTAGTAATTTCTTTTTATTGTCCTCAAGTGAGGTTGATTTCGATGCAACTATAAAAAATTATAAATATTGCTTATTTACATCTAAGTATTCTTATTTAAATCTAATTTATAGGCCAAATATATTTGGTATTGTATGGACCAGTGAACTTAGGGTAATCTTACCTGAAAGTCTCGTCATAATAATAAAATAAAATCATACTGTTAATTCAATTTGTTACGTATTATGGCATTCGAGATACATATACATATACACATATATAATAGTTATCAATTTTAAAAACACTATATGGACGACATTCATCTAAAGGGAAAGTCACAGTCGTGTATAAATTAATTAACATTTTAAATCTTTATTTCTGTTTCAAAAAAGTTAAAATTTTCAGTACCTATTAAAGCGGAGACAGAATCGGGATGTTTTCTTTTCAGTATCAGTTCCATTTCCTTTACTTGTCTCTGAAGATCTTGAATAACTATAACGTCCTTGTCTCTTTGAATAGTAATATTTTTTCTTTCATTTCTCTCTTTAGTCAGCTCAGCCATTAAACTTTGTTCGTTTTGTTTAGATGCTTTTAATTCAGCACTTTTATTTTCGTATTCTTTTGATAATTTACTAACAATTTTTTCACATTCCGCCACTTTTAATTCTGCGAGATAGTTTTGCTCGTTGACTTGATCCAATTTTTTACGTAATACTCTGTTATCTTCAGTTAGGTGAACATTTACTAGTTCCAAATTCTTCATTCGCTCATTATTATCCTTCAATTCTTCTAACAAGGATTCGTGTTTACAATTAACTGTTTTTTTAGGAGAATTTGTTCCAAATCTAGCAACTTTCGCGGCTTCCTTTTTCTTTGATTCGATGACACCTGCAGAAAATGGTCTTAACTTTGGTTTTCTTCGAATATCGTGTCCTTCTTTCGTACCTTGTTTTACAGTGTGATTGACCTAAAAATTCAAGAAAAATAAAAAAATATTTTATAAAAGTTATTTTTTATAACATTTGTAATATAAGTTTTTTTCTATAAACACCGTAAACTAGTAGATATCTTACAAAAGACTCTAGAACGAAATTAACTGTAAAAGCGTCAATAATAAGGCTGATGTTAAATTTCTAATAAAAGGCAGTAAACGAAGAAAACGTGTTTACAGTAAACACGGTTTCTTGTTATTATAAAATAACTGCAACTTAGAGGCAATGACCGGGAATGGCGCCTTGCTACGACAAAAAGGTTGTCATTCAGGTTCCAAAATAAACACAAATGACTAAACAATATTCTTTAGTATTAATACACGATTTCCTGTAATCTATTCCATTTAGATATTTGGCTCTACTTCTATATAGTATCTACGTACGCACGTATCTACTTACTGTAATAACAAGCATGCTTAACCTTAATCTTAAAAAAACACATATTATGTTCATTGAAATCTCATTTACTAACTAAATCCATCCTAATGCCCATAATACCATGAATGATATTAAATATTTAAAAAAAAATACAGGCATAGTGAAACTGTCGTGCAGTACCTAGTAGGTTATGTAGACAAAGTAGGCTGCTATATCTATATATTTTGTTTTATTTAGATGATATATTTAATTATTGCGCAATGAATCAGCTTTGAGAGCTTATTGCACACAAGTGCATAGAGTCGGCTGTGTTTATGTATGGGACATCGCCGTCCACCGTCAGTCACGATGGGGAAGTGGTCAAGAACGCTTGTGCTTCTAGTGGTCGCTACAGCGGCTACCTGTTCTCCATTCATCAATGATCTCGAACCAGGAAAAGGTAATACCCAGTATATATATATTATTTTATTTAACATTATTTTTAAATATATACTTATATATTGTGTAATTTAAATATTATTTAAGTTCTAATTTAAAAAAGTCATTATCTAACTCTATACTCTTATTGGGAAATACCTTTAAATAGTAAAAATAAATTACTGCTTACATATTTTACATAAATATAATAAACACTATTTATATTGAAATACTTCTATACAATTGTATTTAATTATAAATTATTTGAAATAAAAAAATCCGTAAGTATTGAGTGAAGCTTACCACATTAGAATGACGAAAACATTCGAATAAGTGAAACCGTTTCTGAGATTAACGCTTAAACACGCACAGACAAACATATATTTTTTAACTTTTCTTTTGATTTTGTAATAATTATGAATACATAAGTGGCCCCAATAATGGTATCTTTAATATACCTTCCATATACGAGGATCGATCAGTTAATTTTTTAATTATTTTTAAAAATACATAGATAATCTAATGGGAGTTTAAATCTAGAATATTAGCTAAATAATTAAAACAATAAAAAAAGGTTTTCTCTATGTCTAATAAATTTTGCTATCACAAAACAAAGGAAACAAACACTTCCTGATCTACAGTTACCTTCAGGATACGTGAACGAAATGAAAAATCGGAAACTGCGGAAACAGCTATTGTTTTTCAACGCCATGAATAAACATACGTATTGTAATATATTTAAATAAAATACCGCCAAATCAAAATTTATAAAGATAATAGTGATTGTATAGACTTAGGTAAAATCATATATTTGTATTTAATACTTAACGTAGAACCGTTAAAGCGAGATCAGCAGAACCGCAATGGAACCGAGGCTTGGTCAGAGAAAGTCATTTAACGTGTCACATGAGAACTGGGGCCGCATGCTAATTGCGTATTTTCAAATATATCCGGCAATATATCACTGACAACCAGCATTATCATTTTGGGTTAGAGTACACATTGTAATAGGGTTAGAGTATACATAAAAACAATTTATTAGATGTAATTTCCAATAATAATTAAACTTTCTATATGTCGATAGCCCATAAGTAAGTACGTGACAAGGAATTTTACAAGATTTTTACCATAACTTAGCTATGGTTACTTATACCTATATCTATTATTATATTGACACACTGAAATAAAAAAATATAAAGCAGCCAACGGAAACAATATAGTTTTGTTAACGTTACTTTTTAATAAATGCATTTTGTAAGTTCAATCACTTAAAAATTATTATATTTGTTCAAATAATATTTATTTGTGACGGAAACAGCAATAAATCAATCATAGATAGAGTCGTAGTCGTACCTAAGAATGTGGCGCATTTAAAACAAAGGTACTTTTATATTTCAAATTCTTTCCGCATATTTCTGAAACATGATATGTTTCATTTAAAATATCAGATTGGTCTGATTACGTAAAATACGAAATATCTCCGGATAGGAGAAAAGCATACCTACACTATATGGACCTATATCTAGGTTGCTTTTATATATTCTGTAAGTACCTATATAAATACTATTAATTTCAGTATTAAAACTTTAAAATATGCAAAATTTAAATTACAATGTATTCTATTAATAAATACCATAGACTTGAAATAATAGGAAGATCGTATCATTGCGAATTGTATAGGTAAAACCTCGTAACAAACAAAATGATAGTCACGGCGTGATACACCAAAAGAAATAAATTGTAACAAATAATACCTACAGTATAATTACTCACGTTCGTCTAACGGAACAGAACCTCGTAGCGAACCCAAACCAATTATTGTGCCTTAATTTACAACGACTAAGGATAATGTAAGCATATTTCTAACATTCGTACGTAATCAACAGAATGGCCTAAGCGTGGTGAAGTAAAACAACCTCAAGAGAACCCGGAATACAGTGGAACAACAGAACAAACTCTTACTACCAACGTAGCTGAAGACCCTCCGGCTGACATTAAGGATGAAATCGAAGAAGAAATTGCTATTCTCGCAAAATCCGCAGATAATGTCGACACGAAAGTGGATTACTCGGGCGCCCAAGTGTGGAAAGTTTCAACAGAGAAATCTGGTGTAAGGGGAATTCTAGGAAGACTTCGTCGAAGAAATCGTACGTTCTACATTATAAGAAAGATATTTTCTATTTATAATAATTTATTCAAATTGTTTTTTTACATAATTCTTAATATACTTACAGTTATATCGACATGGGGTGGCAATCATACTTACGTGGATGTCTTTGTGAAGCCAAATGCTGTCCAAAATGTAACAAGAATATTTAATAGGGAAAATATCTCATACGACGTTATTATTGAGGATTTGCAGAAAAGGATAAACGAAGAAAACCCGCCGTTGGATGAAAACGAAATCGAGCTTCAGGACAGACGAGGTTTGTTTTATTAAGTATATTATATGTCGGAGGAAACTTCATGATCGATATTCCAAGGGTTGATGTGGTCTTGTTCCAGCGAGAGCTTACAATTTTTGGCGTTACAGGGCGAATCTGCGGCGGTTAGGTTTGGTACGTGCCTATATGGGGTACAATTCCATTAAATTGCCCATGGAGTATTGGCCATATGCGAATTGGGGTTCGTTTTTGTATAGGCGTCATACTATTTAATTTGTTTTTGGGGATATAATACGTTGTCTATTGTTTAACTTCACATGTTCGGTAGAGGATTTTTCGCATGTTTCATTGTTTATTAAATCATTTATAATGATAGATTTTGTAACTAATTTTTTTATGTTCAGTATCTAATAAAAAAACCGTATACAAAATTATATAATATATAAATATAAATATGGCGAAAATAAATGTTTGCTAACAATAAATTTATAAATCTGTGAATTAAAAAATTAAATGTACGAAAACTGTGCTCAAACGTTTACTAAACCTCGAATGTTAATAAAGTTATGATGAGAACAGAAATTATCATTATAGAAAATTCATATTTTTTTCTATTATTAGGTCATAGAATGACGTGGAAGCAATATCATAGGCTTGAAGATATTCATGGTTTTATGGATTACTTAGCCAAAACTTATCCTAAAATAATAAGCGTTAATACCATAGGAAAATCTCATGAAGGAAGAGATCTAAAGGTTAGTACATAATTGTTACTAAATACAACATGTTATATAAACGAAAATAATTTAAGTTATACTAATTATTACCACTAAAGTAATTTATAAATAAGTCTCTTTATTTTACGACTGTTCGATAACATTAGGTTAGGGAGGAAGTAAGTTAAGTAATAAATAAATAAAAATATTATTTATTTCTAAAAATTTATATACCGATTGATAGCGCTGAGATTTGCCAGTAAGTAGTCAAAAGACACTTGTGTTGGGAATATCTAGCTGCTCCCTATCACATATTGTTACACTTTTTACAAAATAACTAAAATATATTGTGCGTGAATGAGCGTGTGTGTGCATAAGTATGCGTGTATGATGCGTGTGAGTGGTTTGCGAGTGATGTGGGTGGATAAAACGATACGAATTAGATATTTCTACACAAAAAAAGGCTCTCAACCTCCTCAAATGTGAGTTTTTTTAACCATCTATCCAACGCAATCTTACACTTGTGTAACGTCACAGGGTAAATGTTTAAGTGCTTGTTAATTTTATTGTACTAGAATGGTGATTGACACTCATACTGCCTTTTAGCAAAAGCAGTACGAACTAGGTGAGGACGCGCCACATAGTCATGTCGCCTTATTCTTAAAATATTTGAATTATACGCTAGCGTTTTATGATATTTTAGAATTAAGTTAGGTTAAGTAGATCGAAAAAGCTACAAAAAATTATAAATTATAGGTGCTAAGAATTTCTGATGGCAAAGCTACAAACAAGGCAGTATTTATTGATGGAGGAATACACGCTCGGGAGTGGATAAGCCCCGCCACTGTTACTTATTTCATTAATCAATTTGCGGAAAATTTTGATGAAGAATCTGATGATATCAAAAATATAGACTGGTGAGTTTAGTAAATCCACATTTTTGTTTTCATTTTCCACTTTCTGGCCATTTAAAGGCATTGCGTGTTGGAAGAAGTGCAACGCCTCACCTTGCTATAATAGTTGTCATTATATAATAACTTCATTTAAAAAGTTATCCAAGCTTCCTAGATTTATTTGTAATTCCAAATGCTACGGTCCAACTACTATTTTCATTATTCATGACTTTTATATATTTTTTGTTAGGTACTTCCTACCAGTGGTTAATCCAGATGGTTACGAGTACACGCACGTAAAGGATCGCTTATGGAGAAAAAATCGTAGGCCATCTTATGGAACTCGTCAGTGCACAGGGGCTGATCTTAATAGAAACTTCGGGTAAGTAATACTTATTACCCGAACACTTCTTATCTTTTATTAGGATTTTTACACTACCCAAGAAAATTAACGCTTGTAAAAGTCTTAGCAGCATTTATTTTTAATAAATTTCACAAATACTACTATGCTTAGACTTTTTAACGAGATTCACAATTTTAGAAACATTATTTGTTATTCCTATTTACATAGTTTACTAATTTACATTGTAAATGTAATTTACACATATTAGTATATGTTCGTATGTACCTACATTGAAAATGCCCTAATGGAAAGCAAAAAATAGCCTATATTAAAAGACAACCCCAATACATAATTTTTTATATAATTATTATATACGTTCTAGTTATCATTGGGGAGGCAAAGGTTCATCAAGCAATCCTTGTAGTGAAATATATAGGGGATCTAGAGCGTTTTCGGAACCAGAATCAAGAGCTGTCTCGGTAAGTAATGTGTACATTTTAGGTGTAAGTACCTAAAATATTTATAGGTATGCATAGATATGAGTATCACAACATCATTATAAGTAATCATTACCCATTAAGGTAGTTAGATAAAATAACACTTGAAATACTTCAAACTTTAATTATTTACATCATTACAATTTAAAGGACTGTTAAATAATATGTTATATGTTACATTATATGTATATGTAGATTCTTCTTTCTTATTTAACAGCCAAAACAATATTATTTTATTTAATTTTGACATTTAAGCAATAATATTTTAAATTTATAGTATTTCCTCCTGAAACTGATACTGAAGAGTAATTTTGAATAATATTATATGCCTTAACCCTTTAAAATATTTTTTTCCAGGAATTCATCAAGACTAGTTCAGCTAACTTCACAGCATACCTAACTTACCACAGCTATGGACAGTATTTGTTGTACCCATGGGGCTATGACAATGTTGTGCCGCCTGATCACACAGAATTGAATATTCTTGGAAAGAATATTGCATCAGTATGTTAAAAACATATTATATATTATATTCATTTGATATGATTCACATATTAAATAGTTTTAAAATTCTACCATTAATATAATAAAATGTGATAGAGGACAAAATATATTGCTATATTTTGATGATGAATTTGTACTCAAAACTTTACTAAAAATAAAAATTATATTCTGAAATAATACATAAATTATGTTATTGTATTTGGAAAAAAAATTCTAATAATATGTTCCCTTACAGGCTATAGAAAAGACAGGTGGTTCTAAATACTCAGTTGGCTCATCAAGTGGACTCTTATACCCAGCTTCAGGAGGTTCAGATGACTGGGCCAAAGCTCAAGGTATAAAATATGCATACACTATAGAACTCAGTGACACCGGTCGCTATGGTTTTGTTTTGCCCACATCATATATTGAACCAGTTGGAAGAGAATCAATAGCTGGCTTGAGGGTACTTGCCGCTCAAGTTGCAAAAGTGTAACTTATTTATATAATTATTTATTTTAATATAGGTTGTGATAACATACATTATCATATTTTGAAAAATTTGTATAATAAAATTTAAGATTAAAATAATGATAATATTTTATTTACCTTTCCTGTAATATTGTATTCACAGTTGATATTATTATCAGTGGCTTGAGTAACTTTTATTTGTGGTATATTCCCTGATGCAACATTATGTCGACTACTTTTCACAGCCGCGACAACAGGGCTACTTTTTAATAAACTTTCAGTCTCTAGGGCAATATCTTCCGCTCTTTTCAAAATCAAATCGACATCATCAATATCTTCCCCGAACTCAGTGTCGTTGTTCTTGGCATCAGACAACTTCTTAATTTCATTAAATATCAATTTAATTTCTTCATCACTATCTTTGTAAGCCTTGCAATTATTTTCATGAAACAAAAATTCCTTGGTACTATTGTCATTAGAAACCATTTCTTTATTTGGCAGGCTTACAACAGATTCAGCCATAGCTCTTTGAAATGAAATAAGATCAAAAAGATTTTTATTTTTATTTGAAATAATGTTGTCTAATAATTTTCATTAACCATTCGTTGCTAAGCAACAATTTCATTTGTCAACATATCGCATAGATAAAAAATATAAGTGTATTTAGAAGTTATATTTTTTAAGTTATATTTAAAAGTTATATTCTTTAGTTGAACTTAAGACAAAATATTTCAATTCATTAAAAAAAGAGAAAGCCATCAGTGATAGTTTTTTATTGGTAAAGTTTGTTTTAAAAGTATATTACTTAATACGCACCTCTAAAAGTATATTACTTAGGAAGTAATTTCTACTCAACATATATCAATCTATCAACAACGGTGAATATTAGTATAATTATATTCAGATTTGCTAAAGACCTGAGTTAGAGGATACGGGATCTAAATATTGCTGTAAACATTTAAACTTTGAGTATAATAAGCAACAATTTTCGTTTGCTGTAAATATTTAAAACTTTGAGATTAACAAGGAACAAATTCGTACATTGCGTGTCGGATGATAGAACTAGGTTGAATGATGTTGAAATTATAGGTAGCCCATCAAAAAATATTTATATCATATATATACATTGGAGTTGGTGATTTGTGCAACATGGGCACTAGCATTGATGTGAAGTAGTTTGACCGTGTCAATTAGGTTTTTTTTCAGTCAAATAGCCTCATTCAAGCGGTGTAGCTGGGCAATATAAAGCTTCGAGTTAACGAGTCTCAAAATCCTACCAAACACATATCATGATTTTCTGTGGATGAAAAATCGGCTTGATTCTCGGCTTTGGCATATCTCCTGAAGCCACCTTCTTGTTGCTTCATATATAAGCACCATTTGTCATCCTCTGTGACGGTGTAAAAGCGCTGTTTAAACCCGCATATGGATTGATGGTAGGCAAGATGCTGAGAGATAAATTAAAGGACTTGACTTTCTTTGTTTTATTCATTGAATAATGGGCCACCCAGGCACCAAATTTGTCGGTAAAACTAATTTAAATAAGGTGTTTGAAAATTATTTTACAATCATAGTTTAATGTTTTGGAAATACACCACTGGTTTGTCGACCGTTCTCTTTCGAAAGAGGTGTGAGACGTTCTTCACTGAATTCGGAAGACATTTTTGTAATTTACAAACCATTTCCATTCTATAGACTCACGAACGTACACGTTCTCCATAATCATCGCAAATAACCAGAAATCAAAAATGTTTTGCCTAGTATAACTATACTAGAAATAAAACTATACTAGAAATAATTATAAAATTTAAAACTCATCCACCACCAAAAGATGCTCTTCAACCTTTATTAATACAATATTACTATGTTTTATAAAAATATACTGATATTTACAAACAATTAAATACCCAACTTTCACGCTGAACAACTGATGATAAAATGGCATTCCATTATTTCTTTTAATTTACTACAGACCCCTATGGTTGTTACAGTTATCTGATAATCTAAACTGAGAAGTTTTTAGTTATTTAATTTTTTTTAGCAAAAAGAGGAATAATTCATTTATCTGAGTGTTGTTATTGCTTCAAGCACTTTAATGTCAATTGTCAAAGCCAGTTGTCAGTTTAAAGTGTCAGATTTGTTACATGTTTGTTGTGCCTCAATTTATCAAAACAAGGGAATATTTCCTTACTAAGTAATTGTCAATAAACTAAAACGAGATGTCTGTGCCACCACAAGCTTTTGTTAACAAAAATAAAAAACATTTTCTAGGAATCCCGGCACCACTAGGTTATGTAGCTGGTGTTGGCAGAGGGTACGTTTGTTTGCTTTATTTTACAATCTCTGTCTTCTGTCTTTCAATAGTGTTTAAGTGCTCAAAATGAGATGAAAGAGGATAATATTAGTGATATTTCTTTTTCAGTGCTACTGGATTCACTACTCGATCTGATATAGGTCCTGCCAGAGATGCAAATGACGTATCGTAAGTACCTTTAATGAACAAATCATCAGCCACAATTTGTCAATGACAATTTGTGAAAAAATATTTTTTCTCAAATATTTTTTGTATTATCTTATTTATAGTGATGATCGACATGCTCCGCCAGCAGCCAAACGTAAAAAAACTGAAGAAGAAGATGATGATGAAGATCTAAATGATTCCAATTATGATGAATTTTCTGGATATAGCGGTTCCTTGTTTTCAAAAGTACCCTTTTGTTGTTTATTTATATATGTTGATAATACATAAATTGGAGACCATGTTATTAATAGTTATGAAACTTAATTTCAGGATCCATATGATAAAGATGATGCTGAGGCAGATGCCATTTATGAATCAATTGATAAAAGGATGGATGAAAAAAGAAAAGAGTATAGGGAAAAACGCCTGAAAGAAGATTTAGAAAGATATCGTCAAGAAAGGTATTTTCTTTGCAATGTTTAAAATTAATGATTTATTGAAATCTGAATAATATTTTATTCATTAAATTTTTATTATGTATTTGCTTAAAGTTGAGTACCATGTTTCTGTATATTGAAATACATTCTAATAATATTAAATCACTTTAAGTATCAATATAGTTTTTTTTAACTGATTTTATCATAAAAAAATTATTATCTATCCTCAGACCAAAAATACAACAGCAATTCTCTGACTTAAAACGAGAACTTAAACAAGTGTCTGAAGATGAGTGGGCTGCTATACCAGAAGTGGGAGATGCCAGAAACAGAAAACAAAGGAATCCAAGGGCTGAGAAATTTACACCTTTACCTGACAGTGTGCTATCAAGGAACTTAGGTGGTGAATCATCCTCTACAATTGACCCTAGTTCTGGCTTAGCATCTATGATGCCAGGTGTGATGACACCTGGAATGTTAACACCTTCAGGTACTATCATCAAATATTTTATAAAAGTCTTTTAAAAAATTAAATTTAACATATATTGATATAAGTATTTAATTTTTTTATTATTCTTGCAAGATATATCTTTTCTACACTTGCATATTTCTTTCGTTTTATTTGAGGACCGTCGTGGCGCAGAGGCGCAACGTCTGCCTGTAACGCGACTAACACGGCGGTTTCAGGATTCGATTCCCAGTCGGGGAAGATGGATTTTTCTATTTCCGTTTTCTTCCCTCTGGCAACTAAGGCAAAGCGCGGCGTTGAGTTCCGCCACTCAACACGCAATGCCTCGAAAACGGCGGAAAGTGGGGACGGAGTAAGCAGGGACTAAGTAACGGAGTGTCTTAACACTAGGTTCTAATAGTTCCTGCAGTTCCCTCTGCCTACCCTGCCATGTGCGGGATAAAGCGTGAAGCTAAAAAAAAAAAAAAAATTTTTCTTTACTGTAAGAATTTCAACTATGTATTTTATTATATATATTTTTAAGATATATTAAAATTTTTTTTTACAAATAAAATAAAATTCTAGTTAAATAAATTATTAAATAATAACTATTTACAGGTGATTTGGATCTCAGAAAGATAGGTCAAGCAAGAAACACATTGATGACAGTTAAACTATCACAAGTATCGGATTCAGTAACTGGTCAGACAGTTGTTGATCCTAAAGGTTACCTAACAGATCTACAGTCAATGATACCAACTTATGGGGGTGATATTAATGATATAAAGAAAGCCAGATTGCTTTTGAAGTCTGTACGTGAAACTAATCCAAATCATCCTCCAGCTTGGATTGCTAGTGCTCGTTTGGAAGAAGTTACAGGTACCTACGTTGTGTATTCATCGTGTATTGGCGTAAAATTAAGTATTTTAGGTTATTCTCATCTTCATAAATTTTTTTTGGCAGTCGACAATAAAATTATGTAACATGTAATATATGTTTATAAGTAATATAATAATTAATAATAAACACTTTCAGAATAGTTTTCACTTAGTGAAATATATTTTAAAAATATCATTTATATCCATAATAACTATTAATATAACTATATTTCTGTACATCTGTATTCCACATATTTTTCATAACGCAATAAAGAATATTTATATAGATGAACGTTATTGTTCTAAAATGATTTTACAGGTAAAGTTCAGTCAGCCCGTAATCTAATAATGAAAGGTTGTGAAGTAAACCCAAGTAGTGAGGAACTCTGGTTGGAAGCTGCTCGTCTCCAACCTCCAGATACAGCAAGAGCAGTAATAGCGCATGCTGCAAGGAACTTACCCCATAGTGTAAGAGTGTGGGTAAAAGCCGCTGATTTGGAACAGGAGACCAAGGTGAGATGTGAGATCTATACTTTTATACCATGATGTCCAACTGTTTATATGAATGGGCACAAATTTTGAAGCTATGGCTTCCTGCAGGATTTAGAACTGTTGCTTAAAAAGAAGAAATTCCTCTCCTAGAAAATCCTCTTACCCACACTAAATGCTATGGAGACTCTTTTACTATCAAAACTGTAAAACTCTGGAATGCGTTGCCGGAGGAAATTAGAAAATCTCAGACGATAGAAATATTCAAACGTCGGCTTAAAAAGTACTATCTTACACAGTAGTCTCCTGTGTGTATGAATTTCATTTACATGTATGTATGTATGTATGCATGTATGTATGTATGTATGTATGTATACATGTATTTATGTATTTATGTATGGTAGTATGTATGTATTGATATGTAAGTGTATGTATATTCAAACTATTTTAACAATTACTTTTTGCACTCTTCCGTGTCCTTTACTGTCTTACTGTCTCTAAATGGTTGCCTGTAAGAGATCACTTGCAGTGATAAGGCCGCCGTTGTACATATGATACATCTATACCTATTTACCTTTTCTCTTACATTCTATGTTGTGTGTGCAATAAAGAATTATTATTATTATTATTATTAAAAAATAATAAATTTTTCACCACAGCTTTCTTTGATATGTGGACACATATCAAAGAAGGCTATAATTTTTGTTACATTTTATTAATTATTTTGATGTTACCCACTGAATCTGCAATTAGAGTTACCTTGACAAAGAATATGTTTTGTTTTATGACAAAATAATAATTATTAGCTGTTTTTATTTTCGCGAGAGTAAAGTTAATTTAATAAATATAAAATATTAATTATATTAAGAAATATTTGATACATAGAATTAACAATAATATTACTAAATATGATATGACAATTTATTTCCAAAAAAGGTAATATATAAAAATATTTTATAATACTTCAGTTTGCTTATATATTTTAATAACATTAAAAATGTATTGTCAGGTTAAGATTTAGAATTCATTATAATTGATAAATTTGTAATGATTTTTATTTTTAGAATAACTCTAGGTTTTAATTTAATCATATTATAATATATATATTTCAGGCGAAACGTCGCGTTTACCGTAAGGCTTTAGAACATATACCCAATTCAGTCCGTCTTTGGAAGGCTGCAGTGGAATTAGAGAATCCAGAAGATGCTCGCATTCTTTTATCAAGAGCTGTTGAATGTTGTCCTACTAGTGTAGAACTTTGGCTAGCCCTAGCTAGATTGGAAACATATGAAAATGCAAGAAAAGTACTAAACAAGGCTAGAGAAAATATTCCAACGGACAGACAAATTTGGGTTACAGCTGCCAAACTTGAAGAAGCTCATGGTGAGTCATATTATTTACTTAGTAACTATTTCTTTATTGAATATATTTAGTGTTGTTTAAAACATTTAGCCATAATAGAAGTTTAATTAGTGATACTTTTTAATAGAATGTAAACAACAAAGTTATATATTTATTTTAAATATTTTTTTTGTTTAAAATTGCATTATGCAATTGTAGTAGTCACAAAATTCTACTGTACTAGACGATTATTTTAAAAGTTTAATATTTCTATCTATAGTCAAAGCACCTATCCCCATTCAAACCCGAGTGTTTTATATCATTATTTATAACACATGGAAACTGTAAAACGAAAATATATTTTTTTTAATAAAAAATAGGTAGCACACATATGGTAGAAAAAATAATAGATCGTGCTATAACGTCTTTGAGCGCGAACGGTGTGGAGATTAACCGGGAGCACTGGTTCAAAGAGGCCATGGAGGCGGAGAAATCTGGAGCTGTTCATACTTGTCAGGTAAATTATTTTTTTATTTATTTTATTATCAACTTCACCTTAGTAGTCTTTTGAATTTAATA
The DNA here is from genome assembly GCA_037178615.1 of Dione vanillae. NCBI lineage: Eukaryota > Metazoa > Arthropoda > Insecta > Lepidoptera > Nymphalidae > Dione > Dione vanillae. The sequence goes on from JAZFAU010000190.1 coordinate 1,469,699, forward strand.
GAATTGGCAGTAGATTGGAAACAGGTGTTAAGACAATTTATTTTCCATTTTGATTGTTATCTAGCAATTTTGTTGATTATATATTATTTAATAATTATTATTTAAGCATTGTAAGCAGTGCAAAACGTTTTAATTATTTAATAAATTTTATTAAGATAAATGATTGACTTACATAAATGTATCTGTGTTACCTACATGAATAAATGATTTTTGATTTTGATTTTTAATGTATAATTATATTTCTATCTATATTTTATATAAATAAACCATAGATATGCTAAATTTTTATATATATAATGAACTTGATTTTTTCTTCTATAGTAATATGTTTTTTTTTTATTACTAGGCAATCATTCGTGCTGTAATTGGTCATGGAATAGAGCCAGAGGATCAAAAGCATACATGGATGGAGGATGCCGAAGCTGTAAGCTATTAAATACTATACACAATTATATAATGATTTTAAGTTATCTACTGTTTAATTATTATTTTTTTATCTGGTTTCTTAAAAAATATATTATCTTTAAATTACGTTTTATCATTCTATACACTCATAAGATATATGATATACATAAAAAAAAACAAATTTTACCTTTACTTTATTCATACACTATTGATATACATAAAAAAAAACAAATTTTACCTTTACTTTATTCATACACTATTGACATATAGTCTTTAAAAAAATGTCTATTTAATAATAATATTTATATATGAATTATTGATAAAAAAAAAAACATGTTTCTCAATACAGTGCGCAAACGAAGGTGCCTATGAATGCGCACGCGCAGTGTACGGCTACGCCCTCTCCGTGTTCCCTTCAAAGAAGTCAATATGGCTGCGAGCGGCTTATTTGGAGAAACAACACGGTACCAGAGCTAGTCTAGAGGCATTGTTGCAACGAGCCGTCGCTCATTGCCCTAAAAGTGAGGTGCTTTGGTTAATGGGAGCTAAATCTAAATGGCTGGCTGGTGAGTTTGAATTTTATCACTCTCATTTTTATGATTTTTATAGTGTTAATCCACACTGAGGAGAAAAAGATATTTAAAAAAGACATAACTCTTGTTGTTAAGTTTTATCTTGTTTGTAGGGTGATATATTGAATAAGTCAAGTAATAATATTGTAGGATATAATTATTTATTTTTGAAACATTAAATTTAATTTACACTTCTTATTGTAGTATCAATGTTTGCCACAAAATTTGCATTAAAAAAAACTAAATTTTATTTATGTTATTACGATAGTCATTCGATTTACTAAGATATTGCTGCAAAAATCAATACCAGATAACAAAATCGATTCACGATAATATACCTAATGATATAATACATATGTATGTAATTTGAAATAACATTTCAGGTGACGTGCCAGCAGCCAGAGGTATCCTGTCATTAGCGTTTCAAGCGAACCCCAACTCCGAGGAGATTTGGCTGGCGGCCGTCAAGCTGGAGAGCGAGAACAAAGAGTACGACAGAGCGAGACGGCTGCTGTCTAAGGCTAGGGCGTCCGCGCCCACGCCACGGGTAAGAACTGACTTTCCTTAGATGAACTATGAAACCCCCGGGGATTTTTTTAGCTTTACGCCTTTTTGCCACGCACATGGCAGAGTAGGCAGAGGGAACTGCAGGAACCGTTCTTTCTCCGTCTCCACTTTTTTTGCCTTATTCGAGGCGAGCGTGTTGAGTGGCGGAACTCAACGCCGCACTTCGCCTAGTTGCTCAGAGATTTTATTTGTGAACATTTTTCTTTTCTGCTATTTCAACCTATATTCTTTTAGATTATTATTTATGTATACTATTTTTTTGATTTTTTATATTGTTAATCTACATTGAGGATAAAAAAATATTTAAATAAACTTATAGACATTATTGAACGCAGCGGAATTTGAACCCCCGTCCGATTGCGAACCGTGCAAGCGCTCTGACCACTGAGCCATGCTTCCTTTATCACGCAGCGTCAAAATTTTATATGTTTTCTTTAAGTATGTATACTGTTTACTTGTTATCCAAGCATTATGTTATAGAGTTTTGTACTTGAAAATAAATTAACAGCAACTTCAGTTTTAAGTTTACCATGGCTATGGTAAGGTAGGCATTGTGAAAATAAATTAACGTTTTATATTATAAGTCTATTTGTATAATATGTAAATACTTAATATTTTAATTGAACCCCCATCTATCAAAAATATTTACTTCAACTCCAACAGATTTAGTACGTATTAAAATATATGTCCGATGCAAATACCACGAAAATGCATCAAAAGCAGATTTTTTATGAAGCTAATGTTTGACTGATATTAACGAAAGCTCTAAGAAACATAGATTGTTAATATCTAAATATACTAGAATGCCACCACCATTTTAAAAATTAAACACAACTGAAAATAAAAAATAATAAGTTAAGTTGATATTTTCCAAATATTTTAAACATTTTTCAGGTAATGATAAAATCAGCAAAACTAGAATGGGCGTTGAACAACATGGATGTGGCGTTAAATTTATTGGAAGAAGCAATCAAAGTATTTGGAGACTATGCCAAGCTTCACATGATGAAAGGACAGATCGAGGAGCAGATGGGGAAAGACGATGACGCCCACAATACCTACTCGCAAGGGGTAAGAGTCCATTCTTAAACAAAATGAAATATTATTTATTTTTATACTATTATATATACAAGAGTATATGTACCATTTTCAATTCTTTAAATTTATTACGTATTAATGTTATCATATATATTTAGATCATAGGGATGAGGTTAATTTACTAAATATACAATATCTCAATAAAACAAAGTATTTTAACATTTGAATCGCTGACTATAGTAGGGTATTATGTGCTATACAATTAGAAGCTATATTTATATATATATATATATATATATATATATATATATATATATATATATATATATATATATATATATATATATATATATATATATATATATATATATATATATATATATATATATATATATATATATATATATATATATATATATATATATATATATATATATATATATATATATATATATATATATATATATATATATATATATATATATATATATATATATATATATATATATATATATATATATATATATATATATATATATATATATATATATTATTTAAATATCTAGTTCATATTTAATTACTTAAGAAATCTATGTTTTGCAGCATATATACATATATACCACTTTAAGAGTAATAATAAGTTATGAAATGTAAATGTGTTAGTCTTTTGCTCACTTCTTAAGTTCAAAATTTCGGATTTGTCGAATTACTTAAAGTTGGTTGACCGTCTGGGTCAACCAGTTGCTCAGCTGCTAGATGGGATTTCATCTATTTTATATATTTAATATTTATTGTATAGTAAACAACTTATAATATTAAACTTTTTAAAATTTGGTACATAATATAATTGGTACATAGTACAGTTAAAAACTTATTAAAAACATTATATTTATAATCATAGCTGAAAAAATGTGCAACTTGCGCGCCGATGTGGATTTTACTGTCGAGATTAGAAGAGAAACTAAAGCGTGTGACCAAAGCGAGATCTGTACTGGAAAAGGCGAGGCTAAGGAACCCAAAGAATGCCGAATTGTGGTATGACCTGTACTTATTTATAAGGAGAGAGTATTATGATATATAGAGATGGTTATTGGCCATTTGCATTTAGATATAGGTTTATTTTATTTAGTCTGAATTGAACTTAAGTTGTCTTAAACTGGTGTAATAATGTGTAAATAAATATCTTGCTTCAAACTCTTTCCCGCAGATAGCTGTGTAGGCAGAAGGAACCTAGTGTTAAGCACTTCGTTTCCAGCTATCTGTTTCTTTATAACTTGTATGGTGTAACTAAACGCCACGCTTAGCCTTGTTTCCAGAGTGAGGAAATGAAATAATTCACTATCCTAAATGGGAATTGAACTCACAACTGTCGCACAGGCTATGCCGCTGCGCCACGATTTACACGTGATATATTACAAAATGATATAGATACATAAAAAATAAGTATGGTTTGTGTGTCTTTATATTTACATACTGGCACACACGTACTGACAGTGTGTACGTGTGTGTAAAGGGTGGAATAATGATTTATGTTGAAACATAACCCTATTATATAAATTTGGAGTAAAGTATCCACAATGTCATTTAAATAGAACCAAGAGTTATCAATAATTCCAAAGTCCGTAAAACCATCGATCAGTTGCTCAGTAAGTCTACTGGTATTATGAGTGCAGGCTGGAGAGCGTGCGCCTGGAGGTGCGCGCGGGCTGCGCGGCCGCAGCGGGCTCGCTGTTGGCCATGGCGCTGCAGTTGTGTCCCACAGCAGGTCGGCTGTGGGCCGATGCCATATTCATGGAGGCACGCCCGCAGAGGAAGACCAAGAGTGTTCGTATTTTTTTTCTAGCTTCACGCTTTATCCTTACATGACAGGGTAGGCAGAGGGAACTGCAGGAACCATAGGAACCTAATGTTAAACATTCCGTTGCTCCTTATCCGTCCCTGCTTTCCGCCCTTTTCTAGGAATTGCGTGTTGAGTGGCGAAACTCAACGCCTCGCTTTGCCTAGTTTGTCAGAACGAAGAAAATGGAAATTACCTATTATATTAATGAATACCCCGAGGAATCGAATCCACCAAAAAGTTTATTTACAGTATATTACACTGTTATACGTCCCTAATACTCTTTATTAGACAATTAGTTAAAAAATAGTTTAGTTTACGCACTAATAAAAAGTTATCGATTTAATATTTTTTCCTTCGAATAAATCTTTGACAAATGTACTAATATAAATGCTATTCTAAATTCCTAACTTTCAGTTAAAATATTTTCCATTAGTTTGCTATCAAATACTCTTAAGGTAAAATTGAAATACATACATCTTTCTATTTTGAAATAAATATATATATTATTACTTTATAACAACTTATAATTAGAATTTTAGCTATTTTAATTTATGTTGCACTTTTATAAGTTTTTTTTCGATTATTTTAATTTCCAATATAGTACATACATATATTAATACAATTATTATAACACAATATACAGGTGGACGCGCTGAAGAAGTGCGAGCACGACGCGCACGTGCTGCTGGCCGTGTCGCAGCTGTTCTGGACGGAGCGCAAGCTCAACAAGTGCCGCGAGTGGTTCAACAGGACGGTAGGCGCTATTACAAATTACACACAATATTAATTTAGACGACATTAATTTACATACGTAATATTAATCTACGTTACTAAGCAAATTTGGACTACATTTTTTTTTAGCTTCACGCTTTATCCCGCACATGGCAGCGTAGGCAGAGGGAACAGCAGGAACTGTGGAACCTAGTGTTAAGACACTCCGTTGCTCAGTTTCCTGCTTTCTCCGTCCCCGCTAATACTAATATACTAATACTTAATACTATTTATAACGCCGTTAGATAAAAAATAAACACTGCATATGATATTAAACTTATTTAATCACTGTTTCACAATTTAAATATGATAATTTATGTAACAAAAGTAACCCCAATCACTACACCGCCGCCTATTTTATATTACTCTCCTCTCCTCTCAGCAACGCACCTCCCGTCTTCTCCCCTCCTCGACAACAACTCCCCTCTCTAGTCAACACACCATCTGTTTTTCGTTACAATTTTTTGTTATACACGCGTCAATATAGGATTAATTAAATATTTTATGATTTTTAAACGGGTTTTGTACCCGCGCCCTCTTGTAAACCTCTCAAGGGCTCTGATCGCTAAGCCATGGGTTCTTCATCACGCCTCGTCGAAATTCTTATATGCTTTATACAACTTATTTGGCTGCTACTATCTCTGTAGGGGCGTTTTTACTAATTCCCAATAGACAGAATATATTAGATTATTATTACAAAAACAATCATTTGTGTTATCTAGCTGTTATACGTTTTAAAAAAATATTTAACTTATTTATTATTAAGTTAAAATCGACCCCGACCTCAAAATATTTTATTTATTTACTTGTACTTATTAGGTAAAAATCGACCCTGAACTCAAAATAGTTTACTTATTTATTTCTGAAAATCGACCCCGACCTCAAAATATTTTGTATATTTATTTCTACTTATTAAGTGAAAATCGACCCCGACCTCAAAACATTTTACTTATTTATTTCTACTTATTAGGTGAAAATCGACCCGGACCTCGGCGACGCTTGGGCTTACTTCTACAAATTCGAACTCCTGAACGGCACGGAGCAACAGCAGGAAGACGTCAAGACCCGTTGTAAGGCAGCGGAGCCCCACCACGGCGAGCACTGGTGCAAGGTGTCCAAGGACATCGCCAACTGGTGCTTTAGTACGGAACAAATATTGTTATTAGTTGCTAAGAATTTACCTGTACCGACATAATTAAATATATTTTGTTTTTTTTTTTTTTTTTTTTCATTATTTGACAATATTAAGTCTATAATTTATTTATTTTGACTTTGATTTGATTACTTTTGTAATTTTTGAGTATAAGTAATGTCAGTTGTCAGTACATTCCCGTTGTAAGTCAGCTGGTCGCCATAAGTAGAATTTCTCTTTTGTAAAATGTTTTTCCTAATGATTTAGTTTTTTATAACAGATTTGTTTTGATTTAATATTAGTTTAAGGCAAATTTGCGTTTCTATGTGTGCTAAAAGTTTTCACACTTACTTATGCCTCTTATGCCACTTATGCCTCACTTTGGGATACAAATTTTATTTGAATTTATTCTATAAATATTCAAACCGCAATCCCCGACATTTTAAAATACTAGTGTAAGTTTATAACATTAAAATGTTAAGTTAGTAAAACTAAATAAACGAAGGGAAAAAAGGCAAAGATGCCTTTACATTCATTATTTCACATGATAAGGTAAGTTCAAAAAAATATACTAGAGAAAAGATAAATTCAAAATAAATGTATGTACGTAGTTTTAAGTAATATAGATAAGTAATAAAAATATTTTAATTTTAATTTAATTTTTTTATTTAAGTGTACAACTATACAAATTAGTGATGTAACGAATATCCTCATTCGCATTCGCGAATATTTGCACATTTTTACAAATTCTTATTGGCATTTGCAAAAAATTCTGCGAATGTATTGTGTATAATCAATGTAAGAAAAATAAAAAATTTTAGAGGATAATAAGTTATTAAAATCAAAATCAGTTTACTTCTTGTGTTTATTATATAAAAAATAGTAACCTAATCTCGTAATCACATTATCAGTCTTCATTATATCTCATGAAACAATTTCTGCACTATAAACAAACAAAATCAAATTCTCTCTCTTCTAAAATAGTTTTATAAGTTATTGTTTAGGTTTTATAATGTTATATAATCATCTACATAATAAAAAATTAAAATAATGAGCAAGCAAATACTCTATTCTTTTACAATAAATTTTAAATATGTATAACAATTATTTCTAACCATAAAGAATAATTGTGGACCGTCGTGGCGCAAAGGCGTAAGCGTCTGCCTTTAAACGCGACGGTTTGTGAGTTCTATTCCCATTTGGAGAAGATGGATTTTTCTAATTCCGTTTTCTTCGCTCTGGAAACTAGGCAAAGTGCGGCGTTGATTTCCGCCACTCAACACGCAATGCCTCGAAAAAGGCGGAAAGTGGGGACGAAGAAAGCAGGACTAAGCAATGGAGTGTCTTAACTCTAGGTTCATATGGTTCCTATAGTTCACTCTGCCTACCCTGCAATATGCGGGATAAAGCGTGAAGCTAAAAAAAAACATAAAGAAAAATAAAAAAAAATAACAAGTAACGACAGAATGGACACTCCAAGTGCTATTTTGTAATATTCGCATGAAATATTCATGGAATATTCGCATTCGCATTTGTGAATGTCGATAGCACATATTCGCATTCGCGAATGTTAAAAAAATGACATTCGTTACATCAATAATTATTTTTAAAAAGTATTATACTTTTAGAAACTAGAAGTGATTAAAGTTCATTTTTAAAATAAAATTTCGAAAAAATGAAATACACGTAGATGTTTCGATCATATTCGGACAGAGATTCTACGTTATATTAAATTAAATAAATAAGTCGAAAAAGGCGGAAAGCAGAGAAGGAGAAAGTAGGGACTAAGCAATTGAGTGTCTTAGCACTAGGTTCCTATTGTCTCTGCAGTTCCGTCTGCCTACCCTGCCATATGTGGGATAAAGCTTCAAGACATAAATAATACATTGTAACAAAATGCGGGATATCAGGATGGAAAAAACTAACTAGCCGGTTGTCTTCTGAATATGTAAGCCTTCTACTTATTACACTAATATACTAGTATTTTTCAACTGAGTCGCACTGACTTCACAAACTAGGACAGTCTTCACGAAATAGGTTTGTGAGGCTTTACGCATTATCCCACTCGTGGCCGGGTAGATAGAGGTAACCGTAGCAACGGTGGGAACCTAGTGTTGAGACACTCTGTCCACCACCACCACCTTTTCGTGGCATTGCGTGTTAGCGGAACTAAACGCCGCGCTTGCTTAATTGTCAGAGCAGAGCGTAAATTTAATATAAACTTATTCGTAATAAAAAGATTCAATCGTGCATCTAAATAACTGATTCTGTTTATCTTTTAATCATGACGTCTAAGTCAAGTGCAAAACAATAATGTTAACTTATTGATATATCTAACTTGTCTTTTTAATTTTAATTTGATAATGGCTTTTGCAATTGCTAATATATGAGCATTTACTACTGAGTCGAACTCAATGTCTAAATAGGCGGAAAAAGTTAAAACTTACTCATTTAATAATGAATGACTTTTAAGCTTAATCCACAAACGACAGGGAATGTCAAGACACTCAGTTCTCAGCTTATGACGACAGGAAGGAGAAAAGTAAAGATGCAGCCCCTACTGCTTTCAATTCACAATTAATCCTAAACTCATAATCAAAGAATCCCCTTAGGAGCATTTAAATCTAATCATGCGTTCAAACATTTATAAATAAAACTATTAAATGACACAATGATCATTTTGTATGCGTTTAATATGGTACCTCAATATCGTTCGGTACTTTAACACCCATATCACATTATATTTTGATATAACTAAATTAGAATGTGTATTATGTACGACGCAAACTGTAAACACGTTTTGCATATAAAAGTTCTATAAATAATACTCGAGTCTTGTGTGCGTGAATTATATAGTACTGGCACTATGCCAAGCGTGAGATGCGCGCGCGCTAAATAGCTCCACGGATTTTTCACTTCTTTCCGTTCTGAAAAGCGAAAGTTATAGTACCTATTGTGATGCTCAAAATTTAACAATTAGTTAAAGTGACTGATAAAGTGTTGTGAAAATGTCGCCCAAATGCCCTGTTCCTCCGTTACAAGAAGTGACTTTATCGGTGGTAGCTAGACAGTTAATCCACGCTCTGTCTCAAGCTACGTCCGATGAAGATGTGGCTCTACCGTTCACAATGGTGTCGTCGTACTACGAAAGTATGGGTGCAACGAGTGATATATTTCAAGATCTCCTTAATCTAATATTAAGCTCGGAATACTTAGATCCGTCAATTAGATATTTCACAATGAGATTACTTTTAAAAGAGAACGTGAAGAACTTGGCTACAGGTATCTTCCCTTGTCACTATTACAGGAAAGTCCTTGAACTGATTGCAGAACAAGGCCGCCACTTGACAACTCTGAATTTAAAAGGCGTGTGGGTTAAAGACGAACAGCTGTCCCTTTTGTATGAAATTATTAAAAATCTGTCAAACTTAACTGCTCTAAATATACCTTACATAGCTAATGATGAGGTGCTCAAATTTATAGGTGAAAATAACAAAGTATTAAAACTACTAGACGTGTCAGGCGAAACTGATATCACCGAAATAGGTATAGATGCAATGCTAGCGGGTAATCCGCAGCTGACTCAGAGTTTAACAGTAGTGAATATAGGAATATATGGAGAAGAAAATGTTGACCACACAGATATTGCACTTCTTATTAGAAGATTACCAAATCTTACAAATTTAGGTTGTTACAATTTTGTTGGTAAAGCTCTATACTATCTTTACAATAACGACTGCCCGCCAGGCTTTCAAACAAAGTTACAGTACATACACGATGTCCAAACAAACTCTAGAATTATGAAGGCCATGATCGTTTTATGTCCAATGATAGAAACGATCTACTTAGAAGAACCAGATCAAGGAGTGCTACAAATGGTTAAAGATTTTTCATGTTTAAATAAAATAAAACTAAACAAGTTCCAATGTCACGAGCTACACCAATTGTTGGATAAAATAGGATATAAAATAGTTACATTGATGCTTTCTGGATCCCTCGGTTCGTTCAACTTTACTCGAATAGCAGAAACTTGTCAAAATTTAGAGAGCTTAGAATTCTATTCTATACAAACTGCAACGCACGAAGAGGAGGTGCCATTTAATAAACTTGAGCACATAGAAATAATACAAGGAAATCTTTCATCGTCTTGCCTCAGATATCTGATGACGGAAAGTCCTAAGCTCAAAAAATTAATCATAGGCGACGAAATAAAATTAGATGACAACGATATGGCGCGGTGAGTAATTAACCTGAGTGAAAGAAAATAAAATAAGCGTATTTGAACCTTTAAATCATTTTAATTTATAATATAAAATATGATTTCTAGTTTTTTATTATTTATGATATTTGAAATATATACAAGTACGTTTATTTGTTCTATAGTATAATATTAAGTAAGTATATCTTAGCTATTAGCTCTACAATATATTATCTTAAACATTTCAGGATGCTACGACGATACAGGTTTGACCATCTAGAAGGAATTTGGTTCCCCATAGCACCCCGCTTAACTCGAGATACGGTAGAGCTATTAATGGAGAGTTGTCCAAATCTGAAGAGTCTTGGACAGCTAAGTGGGTGGAGGTTCACCCCAGATGATATGATGTTAATGCGAGCTATCATTGCTAGTACTAACACGGACCTGGTACTGTCACCACTTGGGATCTTCCAACAAGGCACTTAATGAAAATGTGATTTTATTTATTAACTTTTATACACATATTTATTTCAAATATATGATTTTTGATATTTTAATATGCTGTACTTTTTTTTTCTATATAATTGTTTTTATTTATATTATATACTTAATTTGAGCTATAAAATATTTTTTATTGTTTTCTTCTTTTTAATTTAGCAATCAGCTTTTAATTGTAGTACCATTCGCCTATTGGTACACATTACCTATAATAATATTGTGAAAATAAGTAATTAATACGTAACAAAAATATAAAATATTATTTTTTGAGATTTTTGTCGATCATGCAAACACTGCTTACTGGGTAGAGTTTGATAATTTACTTATTATATTGGTATTAAGCTCCGGCAAAATGGCAACCGACAATTAATAAGATAAAGATAAATATAAGAAAAAATAATAATAATTCTAAAAAACATTTATTCTAAATAACTAATATTAATACCTAGGTACAAATAAAAACATACATAGTTTAAAACAGCATAATAATTGAGTATTACTGGTACTGTCAATATTACGTATACAAAACATCCTTTGGCAATTAATTCAAATTATAATTAAAATGTCAATAGCATCTATTGTTTAGCAGGTGCCTCCTTAACGAGAGAGGGTGGCCCTCTTTTAGTTTTCTTGTTTTTCAGCCTCTGCTTAAACATTTTGCACTCATCTGCACATTTCGTTGTGATAATACCCCTGAATAAAAAAAAAGTTTATTTACATATAGTATATACTCATACATATGTGATTGCATCAAGAGCGTTAACTTTAAAAACTTTTCCTACTCTGAAATAAAGGTAGAAATAGCTTGGTAATACCATAAATATATATATATATATATATATATATATATATATATATATATATATATATATATATATATATATATATATATATATATATATATATATATATATATATATATATATATATATATATATATATATATATATATATATATATATATATATATATATATATATATATATATATATATATATATATATATATATATATTTTAAAAATAATTTGTAAAATTATTTGTAGTTTCGCTTACCTCACTAAATTTTCTTTGACTTTAAACTTCGAAGTTATTTCTATAATAATGTCAGAGACGATCTTTGGATCAAGACACATTTTTGCAGGCTTGTCTTGGAATGCAGGTGAACGTTTTCCAGTCAGCGAGTGAGTTGCTAATATTCTGTAAGCCGACACAGATCGTTTTTTATGATTAAATATTTGTAAATAAAGTACTAAGTAGTAAATAATAACTTATAACTTGTTCATTTTAAGTTTAAGTGTGTATATGTGTTTGTGTGTTTGGGTCACGTGTGTGTACGAGTTCATGTAGGTATGTGTGTATGTGTGTAAATGTAAATGTAAGTCAATTTGTATGATATTCATTCAAATTTTTGAAATAGGTTTTCAGTTTGATTGTAATCCAATGAGAGTAATCAGTCATCAAAATTGATTTGCTTTCCTTTTTTGCGTTTTTCCTTTTTCCAGTAAATAAATATTTAAACGTTGATTCATCAAATTATAGGGGCGTCCACTCTGGTAATTATAAAGTCTATTTATTGTTGACAATGTTCACATATATATTATATATTGTAAATAGTCTGCAGGGGTGAAAATGAATAAGTCAGTATAATTTACTTTAAATATGAATAAACAGTGTGATTTACTTATGAAAGATCAGTCAATCATCGCTTAGCAGGTGGGCAGGTAATTCAGTCATAAGAAATAGGTACCAAGAGCGGAAAAATAGATTCTACTTCGTTAAGATAATGTATTGTGATAATGTGTGTGTTATGTTCATTGAGATAATCTTATTTAAAAAAAAAAAACAATATATTTAAAAGTTTAAAAGTTCTTAAATCTCTCATCTATATACTTTAACAGACAATTATTTGTAGTTCAAATATTTCATTCAACCGACGAAAAAATTTAGGTAAATATAAAGTAGGTACCTTCGTGGAAATGTAGCTAGAAGTAATGTCCGAGTAGCAATGGTGTACGACTTCCAGTTAACCTTCCTGAACTTGTCTTTGTGGATGAGTGTCTTACCACTTCCAATAGGTATCTGAAATTAAGAATAATGCATAATAGTTTTAAGCACTTTGTTTCCCGCTGTCCGCTTTGCTTGCGACACAAGTGCGACGCAATGGTCATTTGATTGGTTCTTTGATTGCAACTTCACCAGAGCATTAGCGTAGATGCTAATTCATTTTGAATATCTGTTATTTATAATTCCTAATATTTATATCTTATTAATTTCGAGAAAATGTATTAGGAGTTTCGTATAGAAATAAAAAAAAATGTGTGTAAATGTAAATTAATTTGGATTCGACTTTATAATATATATCACGTACATTTATTCCACTTATGTTTTATCTATTGCCTATAAAAATTAAAATATTTAGGTCTGTAATACAAAAGAAGACGTACCCATTCTTCATCATCATTATTTTTTTCATTCCTCTCCTCGAGAGTCTGTTTGTATTCGATGATATTTGTTTGTAATGAGAACGTTATCATTGGATCGGTTAGACTCCTCGCTCTGGCTTCGTTCACTGCGGTCGCTGTCAAAGGCTGGATCGTCAGTTTTCTCTTTAGAAATCGTCGGATACGCTGCATTTAAATCGAAAGATTCGCCACCGACATTATTATTCTCAACATTAATTTGAGACTGGCATGCAGGTGTTATTTCGTTGAGAATCTTGAATAGTTCCTCAAAAGTCTTCTTCATTTCTAAAATGGCTTGTTGTCTGGCACTCATTTTTACGCCTGCATCTTTCGGCGGTGAAATCTTCTTTTGAGTAGAATCAGGTAACGATTTACTTGTAATTGGGATATCGCCATATTTTCTTTTACGAGCATCATTCAGGCTCCTATTGTTTACGTTAATCTGGCGTTCTTGTAAAACATTTACGACCGCATTGGGTCTATGTACTGGTACCGGTGCTTTTTTACAATTCCTCTTTTTAACGTATTGACGAATGTATTGTTCCATTTTTATTGTTTTAGCTTTGATTTCCTGGAAAAGAACAGAAACTGTTGTGTTAGTGTTAATAAATAAAGATAAATAATTCAGTTTATTTTATATTTTTGTTAATAACGCTTAGAAAATAATAAACGAGTTTTAAGTTTTAATTATTAGATAATTAAATAGAAAAGTGTGTACCTTGTCAGAATCTTCTGAAGACGAACTTTCGTCAGACGGTGCCCACGACGATGCACTTGGGGAATAATCTCTTTCCTCTTGTGGCGTATTAATTGCGGTTCCCGCGCTTTCCTTTGCTTTCAAACGTTTTTGTGTCACTAAAAACCGACATAGTTAAATCAAGATATCTAATATTGAATAGTTTATTTATAGTATTAAGTGTTTTGACTAATAGAAACTTTATTAACACATAATTAAGTGCAACAATGTTTATCATTATATATGAATTAATGTTAGATATTAAAGACTGAAATAAAACAGATTCATATAAGATATTTCACAACGTTTCCTAAGCACTCATATATGTACGTACTATTCTCACTGCAAGCTCTACAAAGACGTGCATTATAATTGCATTTATATATGAAAGTGCACTTACATGAATTATCCCCTGCTTTATGTTCATTATTTTGTTCAGATTTCACTTCCGTGTTTTTTGAAACTTCTGGGGATCGATTTGAACTCCAATCTGCTAGTATCCATTTCTCGATATTATTTTTCGGATTCATTAGTTATGAAATAGATAACCACTGGCACCAAGACGGTACTGCACGTTACTAGGCACCCGATGCATTACCCGAGCCTCAGGTAAAAGTTTCATTGCACCCTTACTTTAGTCATTATTACAGCCCCCGCCCCATCCCGTCCGGAACAATACGGTATTCGCTAACCGACAACATCAACAAAAAATGCGACCTTTTCGCAACCATTTCTAAGTAAGAGATTTATTATATTCTTTTATATAGCACACTGCACCCTGTTTTCTATCTTCCAAAGTCGTAAATTTATTAAACAACGATTCTCCATACAAGACCTAAAGGTACCACGCTCGATTTTATTTTCGTGTTAGATAGCGTAAAAACAAAAGCAACGATTTTATCGCTTATTCGAAGTTTCAAGTACACTAACTGATTAACGTCTTTGTAGTTTAAAATTAAACATTTGTATAGATATACCCCTTTTAATAAAATTGTTAGGTCATATCAATCTACCCACAATTCATTCAAGCCAACGAAATATTTATCATGAACAGCTGTCTACTGCTATAGATGATTCTATGCGTAACATTTGAAACGTGATATCTGTAAGCTTTATGCCAAGCGTGAGTGGCACTTTCGCACCCGAAGATTCTGTACCAATTTCATAATTTTAGGTAACAGGAAAGTATAATTATGAAAATTAAAAACTAAACTATGTGGACGTATGTAATCAGTATGTATGAAATAATAAATTTATTTTGTGCTCCTTTTTTTCCTATGATAAAATTACAAATTACCAATTTTTACGTTTTGTTCTTCCTACTATGAGTTCTAACTTCATATATTAAAATGCATAGTTTACAATAATTATTATTTTCTTTAGCTTCAACGTTGGCTCGAGTAACCCACAGTGGGTTACTATTACACTCCGTTCCCTGCTCTCCGTCATTTGAAATAGATGATAAGATGGAATAGATGATCGACATTCAAATTTTAACATACGAGTACTTAGTATAAAAAACTAACGATTATTTTAGCGCAGTGCTTTTTTTATAATCTTTGTGATCGCATATTCTTTAGATATTTAACGAAGACGCTTGATATTTTTTAATTAAACCTGAAGTAAACTTTATTTATATTTAAAACGTTATTAATTTATACAACTATATATGATGATTATGATCTTGTTTTCTCTCTAATTATCTTGTTATCGCTTGATTACAGAAGAGATTTCAGAAGAGCTTCACTTGATTACGGACTGAGCTTTGTTAATACGTTCTTCTTGTAATCTTCACCAATATAACAGAAGAGTTACAGCAAATGCTTGTAGACTTGAACAATACTCAAACAAGTACGCACATAAAGATAAAACTCTTCAACACATGTATTCTACCAATCTTTACATGGCTTCCAGACATAAGCTCCCACTAAAGCACAATGAGCGCAACTCAGAGATATAAAAATAAATATATTAAAGAAAAGAAGAATCCATATGATATGTAACAAGAATTTAAGAGACAAAACAGGGTTTACTGATGCTATAAACAAGACACACCAAATGAAGTGGAAGTGGGTTAGATATACTAGAACTGTGCTAGATATAGGTAGGTAATTTAAAAAATGGTCAGATGAAATCGAAAATATGGCTGACAAAGACATTATAAGAATAAATTACATTATTAAAATAAAAATTAGACTAGAGGCCCTTGTCCAAAGGCATACAGAATCGGTTATCGTAAATGAAGGAAAATTAGATATAGTAAAAAGTATTACTTATTATTTCTGATGCATTATTATTTCTGATGCAAGTCTATAAATATATAAAATAATATATATGCATAATTCTACGTCTGAAAAAGTTTTAAACATGTAAAAATAGAAATTGTTTTAAGATATATTATATCCCATAAACAGATATTTTTGTATTTATTGAATGTATTTATCAAAAAAAAAGTAAATATAGTCTAAGAGTTCCAAATCTGATTTCCAAACAGGATTTTTCTGAACAGGATACTAATTTTTCTGCCATCCGAAAATATTCATCATGACGAACAAATTTAGTCGAGATATAATTTTCATATTATTTTAATTTTCCTGGTAATATAAATAATTATATCAGAACTTTCAGGTTGCACATTTGGACAGCTTATCCGACCAATTATGCAAAGAAAAGATCTACAAAGTGGCATATTTGGCATTGGCACCAGCTGGGGTGTCAAAATGGAAATAAAGAAGAACGCTAAGGCTGTTGCACAGGTAGTTTTAGCATGTCAAGAAAATTAGTGATGAATGGTAATAGTATATATTAAGCAAGTAATGATGTAATAATCAAGTCGACGAGAGTAAGGAGTGCCGACGTTTTACAATAAAAAGTCGGTATTCCTTCCCTACTTTTACAAAAGGAGATATTTCTGCTGTCGAAGGAAGAAATTCAGGTGGTGCCACAGTAGGAAATGGAAATGGAAGAGGTTACTGCAATATAATATGAAAAAAGAAAGCAACATTTGACATTTTTACTTTGTAAATATTTGGTACGGATTTAAGTTGAGATTATAAGTATTGCAAATTTTTTAAAGACATAAGTCACGAAAAATATAAAATTTTCCAACCCAACACTTTTTACCCTGTTTTAAATAGATATTTTATAGATATTTTTTCAAGTAAGTTTTTTAAGTAGTCTACTATACAAGGTGGTACTTCATAGGTCTACATACTCTAGCAAAATAAGCAATTGACACTTGACATTAAAAGAAGAGTAGCATGAACTAGGTTATATTATTTAAACCAAAACTTCTAATGACTTTACGCGAAATCGAGTAAAGTCACAAATAAATTACATATAAAATGGAAGCCAAGAAATTAAATAAATCCAAAGGCACAATTAGTAAAGGAAAAATCAAGAAAACGCTTAAAAATGTTATTTGTCGTCCAGATATTGTGTTTTGGTAAAAATCTCTATTATTGAATACAATTATGTGTATTGAATATGTTATTTCTAACCAAAATAATTATTATTGCAGGCCAGATGTTTCAGAATCAGAAGTAAATGATATTGAAAAAATTCTTAAACAGTATTGTGTTCCTATATCTAATTTCATAAAACCACACTGGAAAGAAATTAAATCATTAAAGAAAATTGATAGGCCGAAACCACCACCAATTAAGTATGTTTCTACCTCCACTGATATTTCTTTTATAAGTATTTTATAAGTTTTTTATAATTATTTTTATTTTTCAGAAAAGTGGATAATCTATATTTTGGTATTTCTGAATGCTATGATGCAATACAAAATAAGACAGTTTCAGTAGTAATAGTGGAATCTTTAGTAAATCCTCAAAGTATAGCTCAACCTATAGTAGATGCATGTGTTAAATTTACTATACCGGTTGTTTGTGTTAAAAACTTAAGGATTTTATGTAAAAATAATTTTGGTATTCAAACAAGTTGTTTAGGAGTTAAAACTGGTGGCTTATTAGATTTAAGTAGTAAAGTAAAAGAAATATCACAGAACTATAAGCCTGTGAAAATATCACCTAAAATTGAGGCCAAGGATGAAGTGTGTTTAGAAAACAATGAACCTATACAAGTCGAAGTTGGAGTCAATGATAATCCATATTTATACAGACCTAACAAAAGTGTCAGAATTTTCGTACCTTCAAACACAGACAAAACTGAGGACAAGAATAAATTTAATGGTCAACAGTTTATTAAAATATCAGAGAAACATGATGATAAACCTGATATATCACATAATACTTATATGAGAATGATTTTAAAGAAAATACGTAATAATCCTAACAGGGTAAAAGTAAAGGAAAAATTATAGATAGTAAGTAAATATTACTTAGTTGTGTTTATATTACATCACTTTATTTTTATGATGTTAGTTTAATTACTTTAACTTACAATTAATATGATGGAATTGAAGAGTGGGCGACAATATAATTTTTTGTTAGAATTATAGAAAATCTACATATATTTTAAAGTTCTAGTAACACCTCTGGATATTGTATATATATATATATATATATATATATATATATACAATATCCAGTATATATATATATATATATATATATATATATATATATATATATATATATATATATATATATATATATATATATATATATATATGTCTTGTTTCATTTTTTCTGGTTAAGAACTGACACTGGAATTGGAAGGCTGTTAATGTAACCCTAACTATGTTGGGTCATTTTATTTGTATAAATGATAAGATTTTTGTAAAATAAAGTCAATTATTTCTATTTAGATATTTTATTCTTAATGTAAATTATTGCTGTCTTTATAGACATAATTTTGAAATTCCTTATAACAAATTATTAACACTGTGCTTAACATATGTCAGTTGGTTAGTGCTCTAGGTATTTATACATAACAAAGTTATATAAAAAATACATAATCAAATTTTGTCCATTGTTTTGACAAATATAGGCAAAATTTGTTTATACTAACTAAAAATATGAATGCTATACTTCAAATAAATTTGTAAAAATATTGTTATTTGAAGTAAAGCAGGCAAGTAGATAATATTTATCTTACATTTGATGCATTGCATTTAAGGTTTTTTTAACAGTTCAATTTAATAAAATCAAACAATAAACAGTTAACTATAATTATGAATTAAACTATGTTTATC
Organism: Dione vanillae; assembly: GCA_037178615.1. Classification (NCBI taxonomy): domain Eukaryota; kingdom Metazoa; phylum Arthropoda; class Insecta; order Lepidoptera; family Nymphalidae; genus Dione; species Dione vanillae. The sequence continues at coordinate 1,489,080 of JAZFAU010000190.1, forward strand.
TATATTTATCTAATATATATGTATCTGGCCATTAGCACCTTATGTAAATTTAAAAACTTACAATTCCAATAAAGTATATAATTTCATTGTTCTATATAAGAAAAGGACTAAAAATTGTGTATTGTTATGTTTTGTTCGGTGTAATTAATTAACATTCTTTATTTATGTACATAATTTGGCCCTGTCTTATAATAACAATAAAATATAACAAATATGAATATGACAAAAATCGTTGCTCATTTCTCATTGTTAAATTTGTTTGTTCAAGAAACATATGTCTAAAAAATTAACAGATACCTCTAATAGGTACACAGTACCAGTATACCATCACAAACTTTATAGTTATTGCAATACACACCAATCTATAACTTACACTATGTTTGAAGCAGCAAGCAAAAACGGACTTACCTTATAAGTAATATTTAGATATAATATGTATATATATTTATATATACTTTTTTATATTGCTAGAACATTTTAAATTTGAATTACTTCAAATTTTTGCTTTAGCCTCAAATTATAAATGTCAACAGCAGATGTCGTAAATATAGTTCAAGAAACAATAAATTCAATTCAATGTGATTTTTTTTATAATTTTAATAAGAAAAATATTCTTATGCAACTTAAAATAATGTAATTATTTTTATTTTTATAATTTTATTTTGTATAAGAGAAAATTTAATAGTAATTTGAGTAAATTTATGTTATTTAAAATATAGCATAACAAAAATGTAGCTAATTGATTTTTTTTGAATGCATTTAAAAATGCAACTTACTTGATATAAATAATTACAAATACATAAGGAATAAACACATTAAATTAGTCAGTTTAGTCATTATACATAGTATATGTGAAAGCGACAATTAAAAAAATTGTTTTTTTTTTTGAAAATTCTTAGGTTAATCTTATAAAATATATTTTAAATACCGACATTCACTTCCCAGAAGTTTTTGTCTAACAAAATTGAATATACAAATAATGCCTTTATATGGTAAAAATAAAACTTTTACCAGTTACCAAGCACCTTAGGGCCTTGATGTTTATATATTTAATGATTTAATATACATATGTAGTTAGTTATATTATTTATACTAAAATATAAAAATTGTTTAGGGTAGACACAATGTAACTTGTACCAACATGTCTGTATTTTCGATACAAACATGTACCCCTGTCAGATTTTATACTATAATCTTCTCTGGATTAGTTGGATTAAAATCTTGCATTGTTTTAAAATGTGTTTATTTTCACATTAGTATGTCACATGACTTTAGTATACAATAATTCACAAAGTCCATTTTTGGACAATATACCATTGCTTACTTTTTTAATTTAAAAAAGCAAGAATATAGTGCAATTGTATCAATTTTTAAAGCCATATTTAATAAAATATGTCTGTCGTATACTTTCTTGTCTAAGAATTCCTAATCCGATAATTATGAAGTATGGAATTTTTTTATGTAAATCTAGTTTCTATGCGATCATGCTTGATTAGTTGAACATGACGTGACTTGTATAATCAATTACATTTTTAATAATATTTCGCGGAGCTGATAAATTGATTATCTTTACTTGATAACGAATCAACTGACAGCTCAATCTATGAACATAAAACCTAATTTCGATTAAAAATTAGGAATAATTCACAGGTGAGCAATTCAATACGTGAAGTAATTATCACATTTTCAATAATTTTTCCTCAAAGACTAATGAGGTAAAATTCAGTGTGCAGGTCTCGGTAGCGTGGCCTCGCTCGGCCTGTATCTGTCTAAAATGATTGCGCACATTTTCTGCGGATCGGTTTCTTCTGGATATGTCGCCATAGCTTCTGTCACTTGAGCTTCGGGGAAAATGCCTGTTAAGTGGAAGTGCATGCGACGTCGCGCCTCCCAGTGTTGAAGGGCGCCTTCTGAAGCGCAGGGCGACATGGACAACCCTGCCATATGTGGGGCTACGGAGGCCGCTGCGCCTACAGGGGCCGACGAGACCCGAGCTGCAGCAGAATGTAATCGAGGATCACAAGCTGGGTTGAGGGTTAACTGGCGAACTAGTTTCCTATGCGGATTGTCTGGTTGAGACGGTCCCGTCGCCGGTCCCGGAACTTGTCCCGTCGCCGGTCCCGGAACTTGTCCCGGCCCAGGACCCGGAACCTGTGCGCGGTCGAAATGAGTCACCAAAGACGGATCGGAGAGTCTCGGCGTGGCGGAATGTGCTCGAGTTAGAGGCTTTTTGTTGTCAGTCGGCCTTCCTCCGGGGGGCAGGCTGAGCGTGTGCAGGTCTTTAGCTTTCCTAGCGGCACGCTCGGACAGTTTCTCCGCAACAGATTTATGTGGACGTCCAGCGCGCTCAGGATGGTGGAATTTACATTTGTTGCCGTACGTACATTTTCTACCGTACGGACAGGCGGGGGGCGGGTCCGCGCGTGACGGTGGAGCGCGTAGGAAGCAATCCAATGTAGGTCCAGACCGACCGAGGGGGTCATCGGGGGGCATGAATCTGTCGTTAACGAAAGAAAACATCAATAGGCGTTCTTCAACTACTTTTCTGAATTCTGGACTTTCAGAAGCTAAGTCCCTGTAGTTATCATTGGACACTACGATCCCGTCTGTCTCTGCGGCCAGTTTTAGAATGTATCTATCATCGTAGCACACAAGTCGTTTGCCCCCTAGGTGTCTGCTTGGTGTGTATACGAGGACGCGGTTACGTTCTAGACGTTCTAATGCATCGCGGTCCGCTACAGGATTGTCAGGACGAGAAGCTTCTTTCCGCCATTTTGGCACAAAAACTGTAATCTCCTTGTGCCCTCGAGCTCGGAACCAGTCCACACATATCTCAATGCCTCGACACGAAAATACTTCCTTATTTCCGTGGCTGTAAATAATAAAATATTATTGATTAGGCAGAAATATTAATAAACATAAAATATATTATTAGAAATTTTTTTCTGCAATAGTAAACTATTACGAAATTAAACAATGACTACTTGATAGGTAATATAAATCATAAAAATGAAATTGAAATATTTTCACTGGTAATAGCACAAATAAAAAGAAAAATAAAATAAAGCTTTTTTTTTAATCTATACTTAAATTTTAGAGATACAAGTACACACAGTGAATATAAAAAATATACACACTAATGATAGTCATAAGTCATAAATATATAGCAATTACTATCATACTATACTTATGTGCTTACCTCATAGCCACATTGCTTCCATCGATTACAATATGCCGTAATGGAGCTCTGTCGGGAAGAGGTTCCGGTTCGCACGGCAAGGGCGGAGAGATGGCCCGTGGCGGCCTCTTTGCTGCTAGCTTGATTAATTCCGCCAACAATTCGTTACGAGGCGGATCAGGGCCCAACCTTTGCAAAGCTGTTCGTGCGAGCCTTTCTGAGTAGCCCAGTTTCACCGCAAACTCAATTTTAGCCTGTCAAAGTTAATTAATTTAGTTATATCAATAATCTAATATTTTATGTTAAGGAGTATATTAATTAAAACGTGGGTGTACAATCACGTGGGAGGATTTAAAAGCGTGTTTTGACAACCGTAATAACAAATATTAAATATTGTATGCTAAAATAGGTGTTACATTTTCATGGCCAAATCTGTGTACTGATTTCGATTGTAATTGGCAGCAGTCAAATTAAGATAACGTAGATAAAAAGTATAATTTAGACAAATATAATTGAGGTTATTAAAAATATCCAGATCGATTTATAATATCATCAGAAAAACGATATATTGTGGCGTTAAAGTATTTTACAAAACAATACAATGCAATAAGCTTTTATTTTTTTAAAGAAAACATAAAAAAATAGAATCTTGCAGCGGGATTTAAACCAAGATTTAAGATTGTGCGAGTTTTGCTGTTTGCACGAACGCGGGTTCAATTCCCCTTGCGTTTAAATTTGTCCTTATATATTTCCTTTAAATATATTTGTAATCCTTAGTGTGGCAACACATTAAAATCATCAACATAAGCCTTTATTTCTCTGACAGTTTTACAATTCTATCTGACATCGTCCAGCTTTTTATAAGGATAATTGACATCCATTGACTTAGGCCTCCTCTATTTTCCGTCACACATCCCATAGCAACAATAACATAGTAAATTAAATGACTGGCAAATAAATGTTGTAAGAACAATTATTAGAGATAGATAAATAATCGATATAATACTTATAGATATCGATTACCAACATAAATCAACTTGTGAGGAGCGGAACAGTTTTCAAGATATCGGTCGTTAACAATAAAATAAAAAAAAGATTAATTTTTCACGATTACGCTGCACTAATCACTTATATAGGTGGTCATAATGGTATTACTAAGGTAACGTTTGTTAAATTTATAATATCGTGCAATGTAGTCTATTTTTACGATAATGCCGACTTAGCGTAATAAAAATGTCGAGATATTGTGCTTTTAAATTATGTAACTGATCTTTAACTTATCACACTAAAATAACAATAAAGACTTGTAATTAAAATAAAATAACATTAGTGTTAGTGAATTCAATAACCGTATATGAGTTATAAATTTATTAACTATATAGTACGAATGTTTGGTAAGGGCTAAACCTTTTAAATATATGTTTCAAATTAAAAAGTAGAAAAGCACTCTCTTCTTCAGAAAAAAAAAACACCGATACGCCTTCACTTAAGACTAGAGTATATTACAAATCTATTAAACATTGTATAACTTTATTACAATTTATAAAAACACATACAAATGAAGTTATGAACATAAAAGAATTTATTTTAACGAAACTTAATGTAACATACTTGATTAGGCTGTGGGGGTGGAGCCAGGGTGACGTACTCCGCGAACTCTGCTGCGAGGGTGTCAGAGGGAGTCCGGGAGGCAGTGCGATGTCCGCCATCGTCATCACATTCGGAATCGTAACTCGAGTCCTCGCCACGCTCACCCGCCCATCCAAGCGACGACTCCACATATTTCTGAAAATAATGAATTTTTCATTAATTTTGCATTCGTAACAATTAAATATCTTTATATATATAATTTAATATTTATATATTTAACAAACATATAGCCACAAGCTAAAGTCACAAGCAATAAGAACAATCGTGATGACACAATTTAGTGTATAAAAAGATAATGAGACGAAAATGAGTTGCTATCTCGCTAAAAAATGACAAAAAAATAAATTTCAAACCATGAAAAAGCTATTTAAGTACTTAACTATGTAATTAAAAGTGTTACTTCTAATGGCAGTACAGAAACAATACGTCCAAACTCTACACGAAATTAATTAGGAAGTTTAAATGTGATGCATTAAACAACACATGCATTAAAAAACATAAAAAAACAAGCAAATCTATTTGTGTTTGTTTGTCTCATTCCACTAAGCATCGTGTATAAAAAGCCTTGGTCCTTTCGATTGAAATTTAAGATTCCGGATCTAACTGACTACATTTGAAAGTGCATTTGATATTGATATATGATTTAGATAAAAAATATTAAATATATTTAAAACATTTTCTTACGTATCGACGTCCACAAATTTAGCTTATCACTTATGTATTATCTACGGGCACTTGTGCTGTAGGTAATCAGTGAACATTTTCTGCTACTCAACAACACCAATACAAGACAGGGTCATGAGGGCGTCGAAGCGGATCTACGGATGATCATTGACCTTTACCGCGCGCGCAATTCCTTAATATACCGGTTGTAACTAATTATATATATTATAATGTATAACTTCTGATATGAATACCGAAACGCAACTACAATAATTAAACTTATATCAAAAATATTCAACTATCGATAGAATTAAGACGCCTACCTAAAATAACTGAACCTAGGTTGAAACCACATCCGTGTTGAAGCTCGCTTATTTCACCTGACGCAGATCTAAACTCTGATTAGATTACTTTTGACAGCTAGTTACATTAGTAAAGCACCGTGTTGCAATAACTTCTCGAGCTTATAAAATATCAGCTTACTACATTCCTTTAACGTCCAAGATATTAGGTAAGTAAACCGGTAGACCTCATTATTTACAATATTATCTTAATGTTAGCATAAATTGTTTATTAATATGATAAATACGGATCAATTTTAAAACGACGTTATGATATCATAAAAAATCAATAGGTGAATGGGAGAAGCGATTAAAAAGTGAATAAGGTAGGTATAATTAGAAAAATATTAGGATCCGCTTGTTAACAAAATATTATTACAAACAGATTTTATATATTTTTTTAATATATACTCAATAGATAGCTGTCATACTTAGCGGCAGGTTTTTATAACTGGTTGTATTTACATAAGTTCTCATAGAATAGCATAGCATTGTTACTATCGTTTATTAGTCCTTTGATATTTACATGCGCGAAGGAAAAGTGATATCTAATAATATCAGTGTCAAACAACAGATTAACCTTTAACCTACGTGTATTTTAATTAAAATGCAGTGAGTGTGTCTTATAAATAATATAAGAAATTCGGTTGTACACGGAGCCTACATCCGAACTGTGTACACGGAAGTGCTCCGCCTAGCGCGAAGCCGGATACAACTTTCTAAAAATATAGTGCGCGAGAATCACCGCAGCGACTCAACTCTCAAGACCGATAAAGAGCTGTAATGCAAAATATTTGTATTGTGACTACGTAATCTTGTAATTTAATTAACATTATCGTGTATAGGCAAAGTAGTACTACAAACTTTTAAAGAATTTAACTTTCTTTAAAATCATTAAGTACATATATAAAATTTTATTAATTATTTATATATCTAATCATAGATAATATAAAGTTTAAGCATTTATAAGTTATCCTTATGTAGATCAATCTAAGCCCACAATAATTTAATTACATTCATTGGTAAAACAAAAAAGAAGCTAAATTAAAAAAATCAAAAATCAAAAACATAACAAATTGTATCAATTAGGTAGGTACAGAGCGTCACATAAAAACAAAAGGCAGCCGACAATATCCTCGTTTTTCACAAGTGTTATAAGTTCCAATACAAAATAAAAAAACCCATCGGATTCTCCCGCTTTAGACACGGTCGTTTACGCTCAACGTATTTGTTTATGTTTTTTTCCTGTTTGGACTTTGTACGTAAAGGAACAAGCTTCTATTTATGCAGTAAGAAATCTTAGAACCGACAAGGTTAGATATATAATAGATTCCCATTAACACTTGAAATACTACTGCTTGCTTACCTATGTCTTTGACAATATTATTACTAGGTTTATTATTGTTTTTTATTATATTAAAGTAGCATAATTCATTCTTTACAAATTAAAATATTTTATATATATAAAAACTTCATATTACTTATATAAACTATTTGTACTGTACTTCAGTATGATGTAAGCGTATTTCTATAGCAATTTATCGCATTTATCAGAATATACTATTCACATTCTATTTAATTTTTATAAATAAAATAAGTGTAATATTAATTAAAAAATATTACATCGTAATTAATGGTTACATACAATTAGTGTACACTTTTAATAGCATTCATATTGAGCAGTGCCCACGAAATGATTAAGCCTTGATATATAAATCAACAAAAAACGCTGTGCCAAAACAATCAAACGCCTTGATGTCTTGGCGACCCAGATAATTTTGGAGGTCGCAAATCATTTAGGATACAACTTACGCAATGTCACATGTTCTTATACTGAAGCACTTTTAAAACGAAGAGTTTGTGCTTGTGTTAGAGAATATAGCGTCCAAATATTTATAAAATTAAATACAAAGTCGTGTCGATCATTATTTAGAAGGTTGACAGTTGATACTGTTGATAAGGGCTATTCCTTATTGCACATTTTAGAGCGACGAGTCTTTCAAATTCTTATCTATTTTATCATAATACTTCGTATATATACTTCCTTATATCTCCAAGTACATTTTGTCAATAATAACATTTATTAATATCAATTCCTTACATATCTCGTAATTGATAGTATAAAGTTATCGGAATATTTCCATTATTTATTGTCTTTACAATTATATGATTCAAACAATTATATTTAATATAACAGCAAGCATGTGGTGGAAAAGAGACACTTAAGTTAACAACTTCAGAATTCTTCTATCTGATTTTAAAGGCGTTGCTTATTAGAGCGGTGGGCGCCTAGATAGACTAGATAAAAATGTTAGGGCATATTCTCATATTATGACATTAAATTTTGTTAAGTCCAATTTTTTAAAGGTACAAAGGTTATTTACTTATTATGCATAGTATCGGTAGAGATAAAAAATATTCGATAATGACAATCTGATAAACATGCCGGACACAAATAAGTATTAAGGAAATGATAAATATCGTAGAAAAACTAGAAAGATAACATTACCGCGATAGGTTATCGAGTCTAAACAATATACAGAATAGAATAGTCCTTAAAAATCAAGTAAGTGTATTGAATAAAATTTAATATAAGTAGCATTTTCTCTGGCCAAAAGATTGTTTAATCTATTGGCTAACAATTGCAATAATCTTTGATTAGCGAAAAAAAATTCCCTCTAAAGATAAGTAATTTCCCCCTAAATTCCCCCTAAAGAGAAGCTAAGAACAAAATAAGTATACGACATATAAAAATTTCGACGTGGTGTGATGGCTTAGCAGTCAGAGCGCTTGCACGGATTGCAAGAGGCGCGGGTCCATATTCCGGGGCGTTGAAATTTTGATGTAATTTTTTAAAATGTCTTAAATGTTAGTTTTTTTGGATGATTTTTTTATGCTGAATGTGGCATTACTAAGGGCTAATGTTTTTAGATGCCGGGGATTTTGTTCGCTAATACTACATTTATCTTAATTTATAGGACGAGTTTTATTGCAATATAACAGAAGTACGAATAGAAACTATTCAACATTTTAAATAAACACTACGTCAAACAACAGAACTACGTCAAACAGTCACTGTAAACAGAAAGAATCTGAAAAGTTTCAAGTTTGGTCCAGAGGTTACATACATTGTTTGAATTATTATGTAATTATATAAAGCCATCAAGATCGCCTACAATAAAATCAATTACATTTATGTATATTATAAGTAATTTAAATATTAGGTCCCCACTAAAGTACTATTAATATAAATACTAATGTATTGTATAGAGTTTTACTTAGATAAGATCTAATTGTTGATACATGCTATGATGATACTTTATTATCAACATGAGCCAGCGAAAGCTAATATTTAACTATCGATATCATAAACAGTCTTATCAGACTCTAGATACTAAAAATCGATACCCCTACGACTTTTATCTCAAACCAGTATTTTCTCAAAATCATTTTACCAGTTCAACTTTCAATAGAAATTTATTTGTTTATTATTTTTAAAATGTTTTTCAAAAGTCACGAGATCGCGATGTTCAAAGAATTTTTTTAATTGTAAAAAAAAAGATACATCAACTTGTTATTTTACATACATTATATGCTCTATTTTCCTACAAAATGATTTACAGCCAAAGAGTATATTACACCGAAAGAACAGGTGTTTCTTTAGATAAGATTGGCTAATATATTTTTACGTCATTACACAGCCGTTGCTATTGAGCCATACGCACGTTTTTATATAACACACTTTCGTACGTGACTGTCTAGACTCTTGAGAGTCAGACATAGAAAAGTATAAAAAACAGTATTAAGTAGTAGAGATTAATCAAATTTCATTTTCTTAGTCACAAGTCTTTTAACTAGTGATCTAGTAACATAAATATTAAAACCACAATACGAATATAGAAGCAAGGGTTATCGTAAAGACGTCATTAACCGGTAATGACGAACTTCCACAATAATAAATTGGACTTGTATCAATTGCTTATCAATTTTCTATTATTGTACTTTATAAACATTTTGTGTAATAAATTATTAAAATTTATTTAGAAAATGAAAGCTGCCGATTCTATTGGCTCAAACTCAACTTAATAGTTTCAGTATTAGTAAATAAGTGTAAGTTTAAAAAAATGCTTGTATTAACATTTTTCTCTTGACATGTTTATTTAGAAAATGAAAGCTGCCGATTCTATTGGCTCAAACTCAACTTAATAGTTTCAGTATTAGTAAATAAGTGTAAGTTTAAAAAAATGCTTGTATTAACATTTTTCTCTTGACATGTTTATGCACCTAATAGGTATGTCACCGTGTCAATTGTTTACACAACTCTTAGTTCCATATTTTTAACTGAATGATATACTTGCTAAATTAAAGGGGGGCCGAATGAGTTTTATAGATTAAGTCTGAACTCACTCACTAAATAAAACTAACTTCTTGGATTTTCCAAGTAGTTTCCGACTGCTTATATTGTAGGCTATATAAACTACATCTACAGTACAGTTTCGGATTCACTTGCAGTCATATTTCTAGGAAAGCACTACGTGTCGATATTGCATATGTACTAGCAATAACATCCGATGCATTTCGGTTGCTAAGTGCACACGTACCGCATTTTTGTCGTTATGCGCGCAAGTCGTGTAGACGTGTTGCCTTTGACAAACAAAGTCATAAATCTGTACATTGATTATATATTGGACACAATTAGTTCCGTTTACAACTGGAGAAATTCTATCGCACGTTCTTGAAGTGATAACAGCGGCCAATAGTGTAGGAGTATGCGGGCGACGTCGGCTCATGCGATGTGTCGTCACCGGCGAACAGGATGCGATCACGGAGCACGCGACACAGTTTGTACAGAGCATACGCAAGCCGGCGCACACAAATCGCAATGCGCTCTTTTGTTTTGATAGCGTTACTCAGTTAACATTTTGTTAACGTTAAAACAAAATGGAAAATATAATAAAACATTGCTGTTTTGAGATTAAATAACCTAAATATTTACTTCGTCAATAAATTGAATAACTTTTAAAACTGAAAGGTGCGTAGTTAAGACAAATGTCTGCATGCTGCACTAACTGATCGCCACATCATAAAGATAAATATGAGTGGGCAGTAGGCACCTTCTAATATTTCGTGATCTCGCGTTATCTAGTAAGCGTTTAAAAATATCAAAGCAATAATCATAATATATCACGATGTAAGCAAAGCTGTGTGAGGGCCACCAGGTAATGAATAATTTATACGAATAGTGGATGACGTCATACAATAACTATTGGGTGGCCTTCTCTTTCATGCAAATATCATTGAAAATATTAAAGATTTTTTTTGAAATTTCTATTCATATATTGGCGGCTGACTTTGACTGAAAACTGCCTGATTTTAAATATTCCTTATTATAATGTTCATTTTAAAAGTCAATAAGTGTTAATAATCTAGAGAAGATTACAAATGTTAAAATATTTATTTAAAAAAGCATTGCTTTACCTCCATATCTCTCGCATTGATACATATAGGAAACTTACAAAATCGACTTTCTTTGAGAAAGATTTGTTTGTCAATTTACTTAAACTTTTTATATTACGATTTACAGCGATTAAGATTAATAACATATTAAGCGACATTTAGATTTGAATATTCACCTAATTTTTATATTTGCAAAACAGGTAATTTTCCTGTTGATGGTAGAAGAAGAATTTGAAGAAGTTTTACACTTAGACTTCATTGTTACTTCATTATTTGTTTTTTAGTAAAATGTATAACATGCGGAAACCCAGAACCAAGATCTATCCTCACAATCTTTCATATTTCGAACTAAGTAAACGAAATATTTCGAATTGAACATAAATATAAAATAATATAGTATAAAATGTAATAATACGCCGTACATAAACGTGGCGGATACAGCTTATATAATATATCAGCAAATAGAAGGTTACAGTAATCTTTTAAGCGACCTATTGTTATAAGGTGGTAGATATATAACGTTTAACGGTATAAACCTACATATACGAGTCGAAAAAGATTTGAAAATTTAAAATAAAATTACTAACTATATTATCAAACCTCCAGGAGCCAATTGTGACTAATAAGTTTTAATCAAAAGTTCAAGAGGAGTAGTGTAAGAAACGTAATTATCATAAAGTTTCAAATACACATTGTTCTAGTGAAAAAAAAGGAAAGTAAGTAAAAAATGAAATAAATACTATCTATAGCTGAAATAACACTAAACATACCTTATATTTTTTACTATATACTAGAATGTGTAGGATATGCAAAGTATATTTTTTTTAAATCAAATCAATCAAATTTAATTAATATATTGTTTTTGTTTAGGCTTTATTTAGATGTCTATTTTATTCTACATATAGCATGGAAGACAGAGAATTAGTGTCAAGACTCAGGGCTTTCCACTTGAACACAAGACAATACAATATACTTAGAGACTTATCAGAACAGAGTAATTCAGTTTAATACAGGATTTCTCTGGTGCGGATATTAAATTTAAATAAATAAAAAAAAATTTTATAAGCAACAAAATAAATATTTAACTTTTTTTATCTAAAGTATATTGTATTAATAAAAACTTTTATAGTCCTTCTTTAACCGGTTAGCATATTCATAATTTTCCTTTTAACGACAACTTTTAAGTGAGAGAAAATCATCTAGCCGGTTAGGTGAAGAGCTCTATCTACCCTACAGTGTTATATTCAAACTTAATACAACTTTCTAAGTCGAAAAGGATCCGGCAACGGCTGATTTATCAATAGGCCAAGTAGACCCGGACCTAGGGCGGCACGATTTAAGACCACCTGACATATGAGAGATCGTTTTGAAAGTGATTTGTGCAGTGTTAATGACATAAAATGTCACACGCAATTCATTTAAGGAAAATAATAATGACACGAGAAGGATAATATATACACATATTTTACTATAACTCATATTTTGATATTCTTATCGTATCGTAAGCAGGTGCAGAAGTATATTATTACGAACAAAAAAAGATTTATTACTGTGATCATGACGGTTCACAATATTTAAGCTTAAGATTATTCTTAAATGCTGAATATGTTAATACTCATATTTTTTTTTACATATACCGATTAAGATCTTACTTAGTATTACTTTAAAAATGAATACTTTTTAGTTAATTCAAAATATAAAGACGTAGGTTATTACGTCATATAGTACGTCACATTACGTTTAATGATAAGAATATTTAAAAATAGACACAAAATTTGAAAGAATAAAAATAGCAGTACTGTATGAAAAAAGAAAATAATAATTAAACTAAGGTAAGGTACATAAAATTATTGCAACGGCGTTATAGTATCATCATACTATAAACAATTTCTCTATCAGGAAACATCAAATGTACCCAAAAGAAGTAATAGACTCCAAGATAATATTTCATTTGTTTGCAGTAATCATTCTATACTATGAACTGTAGTTTGCAGAGACCATAATACTGAATAGATCAACAATGATCGCAGGGATACTAACTACGAAGAAAGAGAAGAAGGAAAAGCAAGGAAAGTAGTTCGTACGCTAATTGTAATATATTTTATATGCAGCCTTTGATGTACAAATAAAACATTGACTATCTGTTAACGCGCAGTTTTATAAATAAAACATATAAATTTCCTACTTATATGGAAATTAGGGAAAAACTATGTTAAGTTCGCGCATTAGATTCAAATCCGTGATCGGATGTCGTGGATAACGAGTGAATATAAATTACTAGAACTCAACGTAGTTAAGTGAAAGTCCACAATAATATTCAAGTTACGGCCAACTGTCGCAGTTACACTAAAATGCCGTTACTTAGAAGTTTTTTTAATTATTTTAATATATGCAATAACACTCTATATATATTAGATATATAAAAGCCACCAAATATATTATTACTTAGTAGTATTTATACTTTCGCAACAAGCAGCAAAACAAAATATCAATAAAAATTAACAATTTCAGTATTAAATCCTTATTTATATATTTTTTTTAATATTATATTTGGTTTCCAGAAATGTCTATACATTCTTAATAAAGATTGATAAATCCTAGACATTACCATGGGTTATTTGTTGGTTGTAAACAATTATATCGAACGATTAATACAAAGTCTGCGATAATAATAAATATTACCTAGTTACGTGTTAGGTTCACGATGACGCGCTAATTGTCCTGTTTTGCTAACTTCTATTGTTTTGAATCGTAAGTATATCAAGTGCACGTATCTATTATACATTTATATATGTTCATGTATAAACAAATGTTAATGGTATAAATCTATATATTATTTTATTATTATAATAATCAATTATATATTTTTTGGTCTATTGATATTAGACGATTCTGTTTTTTTTTTAATCAATTATTTGTTTACGCACAAGCTACGTAATTATAATTACGTACTATGTTAAATTTAAATATTTTAATTAAGATAAATAATAATGTATGCGTATCTATATGTATATACACAATTTATTGTATCTCATTTAGGACGTGGCTAAATGATACTGCTATATGAGATAGCTATGAGTGCATTTAGCACGATAAAGATTTGGAAAGCTTTAAGAACTTAATTAGTATTATGAGAAAACTTGCAGCTTTTCAATTCTCAATATCTCTGGATAGAAAGTACAGAATTATATAGTGGATACATAGGTTCTCTGTTTATCTCCTTATGCTGTAAATGGTTGATATGTACAAATTTATGAAAAAATATATATATCATAGCGCATTTACAGGTGTATAATATTATCGCTTGAATGACTAGCAAAATAGTAAGCATTCAAAATATAAATATTTACATAATAATAAAATTTTATATGAAGATAAATTATATTAGGATAATTAAATAAGACACTTTACCCCATAAAGATATTACGGACATAATTTACTTTTAACTAAATAAAAAAAACATTAATGATTGGGCCGTAATTTCAATTATTCTTATTTTATATCACTTACCCAGAAATCGCTCCAAGATATAAAATACGAATACAATGTACAACTTACGTATTTATCAATATTTGAACAATGTCGATGGTAATTAGCATACCTAGATGACGTTAACGAACCGGCTCTACTTCCGGGATCGTTATTCGTGCGATCGTGAATGAACATCATTACAATACTACATTAATCGCTTTGGAAACTTCGTTTTACAACCCACAGCGTGATATCAATATGTATAACTTAGAAATGCGACGCGCTCACCTGGGAGTTGTCAATCGCGAACATAATAAGTGTTTACTTGTCGCATGGCATGACGCGCGGGCGCGAGCGCGGGGTTTCGCGTGACTACTGAGTTGTGAGCCGGGCCGGCGCATACGCACACCACGCATGGGTCCGCTGGGTGAAGGGGAAGCGGGGCAGAGATCCGGGTTGCGAGTCGACTCGCGCCCACTGCAGCGGGTGGCCCCCAAACAACCGCACTATTGACCTCTGTCACTCAGTATTGTGCCAAACGCGCATCATATTTCTTTTTTTTTCAAGTGAAATATATTGACAAAACAAATTTTATTCTCGCATACAATTTATATACATATATCTATTTTATTTTAATAAAAATTTTGGAAAATGAGAAGTCCAATGATTTTGTCTTTTTAAATATATAAGAACAATATGGATTGTTACATTTTGTTTCTAATTTGTTAATATTATAAATAAAAAGAATAACATGGAAGCAAACTGTCAAGTAAAAATTATTAACTTTGTCGTACTCATTCCTTTTATTTTATTAACCTATACATTCACTTTCTCATGGTATTTACTGTTTTCAAAATAAATAATATCTTTATTGGTTTTAGTTTCAATTTAAATAAAAGTATACAAACATTCAATTTAAATATATTGATAAGTTAACATTTCATAAATAAATAGTATAATTTAATAAATAAGAATAAATGTATATATATATAAAATATACATCAGATCTTACCTTAATCTATAAGGAAATTGAAAGTAGTATTCATCATTTAATCTGTTCTGTAATCTCTAGTATTTAATTGATATAATTCGATAAATATCTTAACATTTACAATGTCTGACTAAAATATATTTTACGATATGTATATTTTTTAAATTACTAAATAAAAAAATATAATCTTGTTATTCAAAATGAAAAATTACTTACTTATTTTATTTAAAATCCATTTATATTTAACTTCAGGTTGTAAGACCCATCAATTACTTAATTAGATAATGATAATAAAAAATAGTTATATAAGCATCAATAGTAAGAAATTAACGAGAAAAAGTATAAAATGTTTAATTTATTTTTCTTACCTGTATCCGCTCGACTAGTTCTCGTGGGTTGACATTACTGTCCATTGAATTTATGTTCAAAGCTATATTAAAATGCACGTAATCCGAATTTTCACAAGCATTTCCAAATTTATTTTCAGAAAGTGTGACACAGTAAAAGGTTTCAACTAAATTAAGATATTTACTATAGAATTCATTTAAACACGTACGAGGTACTAATATACTAAAGTTAGTTTCGTTTGACATTATTTAATAAATTTATCAATCGAATGTTGAGCACTATAATTGCAATATATTTGCATAATCCAAATCAAAATAATCTCGTATAACTTTTATTTCTAACATAATCACAATCTACAGATGTTATTTTTCCCGACGTTTGACGTTAACTGCTTCTGACGTCTAACATAATTTAGACTTCTGTCAGTAAAATAATGAAAACTACCAACAGATAAGATATAAGCGTTGTGACAAATAAACCTCATAAAACATAAATCATTTGTTAATCTGTAATGACAATATCTATAGACTGGCAAAGAAGAGTCTGACACGCCAGACAGTTGGAACTAAAAATCAATAATAATGGCAACATTAGCTAACTTGTCAGCTACTAGTATATCTGTGTTAAAATAATTCCTTTTGTGTTTAAAATTTCTAAAAATAACAAGTATCAAATACTTTCGAGTCGTATTATTCTTGTATGCCAAGTGAAATTGAAGTTACAAGTGCAATACTAGTAACTTCAATTATTCCATTCTTTTTTTTGCCAAACTGTATATATAATTATGTAACTACAGTGAATTAAATATACTTAAGTTACCTATGTAAATCTGAAATTTTAAATACATAAGTAACTAAAGATATTTATTTCAAATGTAATTTCATTTTATTGACGTGACAACGTCTTAAATTAGGTTGCGGCTCGGAGTCACATATGAAAAAGGTAACGTAACGATGTGTCAACTGTCACCGAACTATAATCGGTCCGCCGCGCGTATCACTTGACACATGTACAATGTTTTAGTAAACAACATATATTTTCTACAGTTAAAATTTGTGCAATTTATATTATAATTATTAATCATATCAATAAATATTCTACCGAGAAAAAGACGTTGTCACGTAAAATTTTCGCCCGTGAAACCCACTTTACAGGCAACCATTTTTTTTTTAAACATTTTAATTTTTATTTTCAATCGTTTCCATCCCAATCATATAATAAAAGCCACGTTAATTTTTGTTTGTTTATACAATTTTTAAACATTTGTACAACAATGTACGGTTATGATATAATAAGGATATGATGATTTCATGTCAGTAAGAGGGATCTTTATTACAAAAGGCAAAAGGGCGATAGATATATTAACGGTGTAAAGTAAAACAAATCGTTACCAATCAAACACAATATATTTTAAATGTATGGAATCCACCATTTTATTTACACTTAAGACAAGTAATAGCTGATACATTAAAAACAAATGACCATTGTCAAAATTGTTTTGTCATAATCAAAAGTGACACTTGTAGGTGTAGCATTTTTGGCAAGTTCATCTACGCCACTACATCATTGATTTTTTTCAATCAATTGCAAACATTTAACAATTTGGTCGATTGTCACTCTTGGTCACTTTTTATGTTTCGTAAAGGTAGTAATGGAAGATTTTACACTTAGATGTAAGCTATTTTTTTAATTATTAGCTTCTTTTTCATTTTCTTTGCAGCTTTCTTCTATTTTTAGACCAAGATATCAAGATAAAAGATCAAGTAAATGCTTTATAGATCTTGGTGGATCCCGTAATTGCTAAGTAAGTTCTGGTGCCTTCTGGGTTTACGCACCCAGGTCACCATTGCAGCATGCACAAGTTGTGTTGTGTTGTTGCAACTATGTATTAAATTTAAAATGCCCTACTTGAGTATGCTTTCTCAGTTCTTAAATTGTATATTGGTACCATAATATTGTGTAACAATATAACAATAAGTAATGCTTCTACTGAAACATATTTTGTTTATCTACTATCGATTTTTAAAATTTTATTAAAAATACATAGATCGTAAAATATTTTTTATAATAACTGTAGTCGTACACACCTAGTACTTTACAATAAGAGTAAGAGGGCTTGTCGTGACGTAGCGGCACAGCTTTTGTTTGTAAACGCAAAGGTTGTGCCTACGATTCTTATTCAGGGAGAAAAATATAATTTAAGATATATACTTCGCAGGTTATATTTTAAGATTATAACGTTTCTCGTTTTTAACTATAAGAAAGAAAAAAATATCTATTCAATATATCATTGTTATAAGAATAAAATACGGTTGATTTAAGTACATTATTTTTAAGTAAAATTAAATTTTATTCTTAATATAAGTACACAGGAAAATTGGTATACTAAAATTTCCATCATTGCTATTATAACATTTCTAAGGTAAGGTTTTTTCTAAGGTTCATTATTATATTTTTATGGAGAAGCATTACCGGAAATTATACAAGTTCCAGTACTAGCACTTCGGATATATCCAAGATCCAATTATATAGGATCCGGAATCCTGAATGACCAAAAAATTTATGTAACAAAAAAAGTACAGTGTACCATGCTTCGGAAGATTCAAAAAAATCTCCTAATAATGACAACCAAAATACAAAGAGAAACATAAAAAGAAAATAACACATGGTAATGTGTAATTATTATACTTAACAGAAATGACGACAATATAAGCAAGTTGACACTTGCTTTGGATATATATACTTGTAATTTGAAATTTTTAGCAATTATATCGTGACAGTTTTGTAATCAAAATTCGTTAAAATTAAACAGCACTAATTAAAGAGCTATTTTTAGCTCAACAAAAATTTACGTAATAATCGTACTACGTAACTAAACGACTAGGCTAAATCAAAAAAGAAATTAATTACTAATTATTACATATCACACTAAATTGCACCTAAAATTAAAAAAAAAACAGCTTATAATAATAAAAACATGCTAAACCTCATGATTATCCTACCTCCGTTCCATTTTCCACAATTCTGTCGACAGAAAGTAGTTAAGATGGTTTATTATTGATAAAAGCTACGTAACTATTTTTTGTTTTTTTTTTTTTTTTTTAATTATCTTAAGTATTAATCTATACTTATTTTTCATAGAAAATACCGTAAACACCTGTGCGTAGTTAGATGTGTTTATAGATTCTACGTCGATATTCTATATTTTTTTTATAATTTATTGATTATTATATATTTTTTTTTTAATTTTTTGAATATTTTTTTTACTATTTATTGTGTGTGATATTCATAACGATGTGTCACACCCCATATCTCCGACATCTCTATTTATACGTCAAGTTTTCGATAATCTGCAATTTGATTAAATTCAATGTTATATCTTTGTTAGCATATATATTATTTATATCTTGTAAAGGAGTTAAGTTAAGTTAACTCACGTACTTTCATTTACGTAGAAAGATATAATTCATCGGATATATCAGAATCGTCTGTCGGCGGTAAATTCTCCTTTTTAGCCTTTTTATTATTTTTCTTTTTATGTTGCTGACGAGTTCTTAGCATCTTACTTTCATCCGCGCATTTTGTTGTTATGTTGGTTCTGAAAATATTTTGTGGTTTTTAATAACGAATCATAGTACATGGAAATTATATACTTAATTATAATAATAGTAAATATAATAAAAATATTAATTATTTTATTTTTAGCTTCACGCTTTTATCCTGCAAATGGCAGAGTAGCCAGAGGGAACTGCAGAAACTACAAGAACCTAGTGTTAAGATACACCGTTGCTTAGTTGCTTTCCGCCTTTTTCGAGACATTGCGTGTTGAGTGGTAGAACTCGACGCCGCGATTTGCCTAGTTACTTAGAGCGAAGAAAATGGAAATAGAAAAGTCCATCTTCCCCAAGTAGGAATCGAACCCACCAACCGTGGCATTTACAGGTAGGTTGCGGTCCCCCACGGTAATTAAAATTATATTAACAGATTAAAATAAAGTTGAACATTCATACCTCACTATGTTTTCTGGTACGCCACACTTCTCCACAACTGTTTGTACGATATCGTTGACCAATGCTGCATCTAATTTCTTTTTAGCGGGCTTGTTTGGAAATGCTGGCGACGGTTTTCCAGTCAATGAATGAGTGGCTAGAACCCTGTTTACAACAAAATTGATATTATATAAATACATAAATTGGACAATGTCAAATGTAAATGTGATGTAGATTTGTTCCCACTTGATTATTGTTAATAATCTTTATAATATATATTAATACAAATTTATGTATTATTTTAAATAACTTATAATGTAAATACTTTCAAAAATAATATATAATAATATATGCATTTATTTTGTTACAAGACACCTATATAGAACGTAGAGTTATCTTTTTATTTATTAATTTCTATATATACGGTGATATTTATCGAGCAAATTTGTATATAAGACTTATGATTACTACTCACTGTCTTGAAAATACAGCTGTTAACAATTTCCGAGTCGCATTAGAGTGACAAGACCAATCTATATATTTGAGAAGACGAGCCGGAACTATTGCATTTCCGTCACCAATAGGAACCTGGAAAACATATTCAATATCTTATAAAATAAATTGTCATGTTATGTTATCGTGGTACAACAAAGAGGAAGCCGGCATTTGACTACGCCTGTTAAAATAATGTGCGGCGCTGAGTTTCGCTCTGTATTTATATAGGTATTACACGTATTATCGTTGAGAGAAGAAAAATAAATACGGAGTGTCTTATCACCAGGTATTTATTTCTTTTCCAGCTACAAGTAAAACTAAAAGAGAAAAATGGAATCGGAAAAATATATGTTTTATCTTACCACATCGCTGTTACAACTTTGAAGTCGCTTATTTTTATTTAGTGCTCCCTTTTGATTTTTGTTGTATCTACCATCGTTTATCATTGTGGTATCTTCGTGAGAACTCTTAAAAATAATGTTTCAGTATTATAAGCAGTATATATAAAAGATTTGTTATTGAGACATAATGTATTTATAAGTACTTACGGACTGTGTACTATTAAATGAAGATTTACTCCGTCTGTTAGATTTACGCAAAGACTCAGAGGGGTCTTCTTTGGATGATTCAGAATACCGTTCACTAAACGAATCTGTAGTAGAATCTTTATCTTTATATTTTTGAAGTTGCTTTTTAAGGGACAAATTTTCTTCAGCGAGTTGCTTTATTATTTGCTCACTCTTTTTTAACAAAATTGGTACAGAATCTGTTTGTGTTTCAACATCGTACATTTTTAAATTTTTCAAATCGTTATTTAATATATTTTCAGTAGAATTGTTCCATTTTTTAAGAAACGACTTTGGCTTTGGAGTGCTGGTAGTAGTAGGCAATTCTGTCACCTAAAACATTAATACAACTTAATTTAGATATGTAATTATGTGACGTGAAATTTTATTGTACATTGCTTTAGAATATCTTAAATGAAGTAAAAAAAAAGCAATGTGATATAATGACTAAATTCAAAAATCAAATGTCTTTTTGCTTTGTACGTAAGAAATTTGAAATTGTTAAAAGAAATATTATATAAATAAAATTTATCCCTACCGGGGAACTTATAAAAGTTCCAATAATTCTTGCAATCGCAGGTTTTTCATCAATCTGTACGTCAACTGAAACATTATATATTTAATTAGTTTATCAATAATGTAAATCATAAATAAAATCTGGTTTTAGTCTATAAATTTTTGAACTTACATGTTTCTTTATTTCCACTACAGTCAGCTTGAAGTTCCAATAACGCTTGAGCTGCGTCCAATTCGTTCATTGGTACGAATGAAGTCATTTCAACAGAAAATCCAAAAATCGATTAACAAAAGAGAGTTTAAAATCACAACTATAAACTTAAATATGTTCACATGATTACTAAAAACAAACTGACTAGTAGGCTACTAGCAACATTTGTTGTTACTTTATGAATATGACCGGTGGAGGGGTTGTCCAGGCCAGGCTAGCCCTCTCATTGTATACTCAGGTAAACAGCGGACAATTACTGGTTCATTTAAATCTTTCCCTTTTCTATGTAATATCTTTTGTTTCTTTAAACTTTTTACAGCGGATTAAATATACAAATCACGATTGAAAAAAAAATATATATTTTCAAGTTTCTTTTAACTACACATCTACTTAATAAAAATAATGTGGATTACATTTAAGTATATGTTTGACGTAATATAGGATACATTTATTTAATAATATTTACAAAAATACTATGAAATAAAAAAATAATTTTACTGCCAAAATGTGTATGTTCATTTTTTTTATGTCTTCACGCTTTATCTCGCACATGGCAGAGCAGGCAGAGGAAACTGCGGGAACCATAGGAACCTAGTGTTAAGACACTCCGTTGCTTAGTTCCTGCTTTCCGCCTTTTTAGAAGCATTGCGTGTTAAGTGGCAGAACTCAACGCCGCGCCTTGTCTAGTTTCCAGACCTAAGAAAATTGAAATAGAAAAGGCCATCGCCAGAGTGGGAATCGATCCCTACAAACCGTCATGATTACAGGTAGACGCTAAGCCTCTGCGCCACAATGGTATGTTCAATGAACATACTGAGGACAGTAGGTTTATTAAAACATTAAGCTAATAAATATTTTTAGGGTTCCATATTTCATAATTGAAACGTATAGCGCACTTCCCGTTTACCTAGAATTCTATTATTTAGCAATAACTCAGAACTAAAATAACAACAAAAGGACAATTGAAAGTTTATTTTTATGAAAATTGAAAATTTATAGGTATATCCCCAAAATAAAAGCTATTTCAAACTTATATTGTAGGTAATGTCATATGAAATTAATATTATTTATATAAGAAAGATGTAGAAGTGGCATTGCGTGTTGAGTGGCGGAACTCAATGCCGCGCTTTGCCTTGTTGCCAGAGCGAAGAAAATGGAAATAGAAAAATCCATCTTCTCCGAGTGGGAATCGAACCCTCAAACCGTCGCGTTTACAGGCAGATACTCACGCCTCTGCGCCACGACGGTCCTGTAATTATTTTCATACAAATTGAGTGGATAGAACCACAAATTTAGGTTTATATTTTTATACGTAACATTCTCCTAAGTGAAATATCTGTAATCAGGAAACTGCTATGAAACCCTCGTGCTATAGTACTAGCACTATGTTATTGTACGAGTTTATATGTTGTTTAGACAAATTTATAATTAGTTGCAACTGTCACAATTTGAAAATCATTTAGGCGCCATTTTTAAAATGAAAATGTTTCCAAGATATTTTTAGTGCTATTAATACATAAAGTATAAAAACTATACATGTATAAATTCGATATAAGCAAGGAAGACTAATAAAATCAGTATAAACTTAGTAAAACAGGAATTTAAAAATTTAGTAGTTTTTACTGTAGAATTTGACCTTATAGAGTTAATATCAGCTGCTTATATTAATATCCACGTATTTGATTGTGAATTAGATAAATAGCTAAATAAAATGGCCATAAGAGCATTACGAGATGTAGAAGAAGTCGATGACTTGATTAATTTAATGCAACAATTTACTAGACAACTACAAGTACCTACTTAAAACAAAAAAAAATCATTTTAACAAATTAAATAACGAAAAGGAGAAATATTGTTTTTCTATAGACGAAGTGTTGTTTATAAAGCCAATTGTTTGGTAGTAATATAGCAGTGGCGAACATGGAGGCATTTTATTTTCTGTTCTCAGATATTAATAGCTCTGAGATATTAGGGCCACAATGAAATCACAATTTATATTTGTTATATACACTTTGGACATAAATTTACTCAAATTTTAATTTTATTTAAGATAAAACTTAGAACCCGAGGCCAGTTTTGCATTAAAGGATACAGTTCATTGAATGTTCTGGTAAATTTATTTGTTATATAATCAAATATATTTCATATTCAAATTATTCATTCTAAATTATCAACTAAGTTTTAATGTGGTTTGCAATGTCATTTAAAAATCATGAATATTGTCGCTCGTTGGCGTGGGAGTACTCTTGATTCCAGAATATTTAATGAAAGCCTTAATGCAACACATGGAAGATGGCCTGTTCCATGGCGTATTAGGAGACTCTAGCTATGCCTGCATGCCTTATTTATTCACTCCACTTTTATAGTACGAATACTATATATTTCTTACTGAAGGTAAAAGAAATTAAGAATATACCTATATAATATATTATAATTATATGAATAATGAAATTAAGTAGTTAATAAAAAACAAATATTATTTCTAGAATTAACCTTTTATGACTACGTTTGTGTGAGGTGTGTATCATGTATCACTGCGCGCCGCTTTAATATTACTATTAATTTTTTTTTAGCTTCACGCTTTATCCCGTACGTAGCAGGAACCGTAGGAACATAGTATTAAGACACTCCGTTGCTTAGTCCCTGCTTTCTCCGTCCCCGCTTTCCGCCTTTTTTGAGACATTGCGTGGCGGAACTCAACGCAGCGCTGTGCCTAATTGCCTGAGCGAAGAAAATGGAAATAGAAAAGTCCCTGAGTGGAAATCGAACCCAGCAACTATAGGCAGACGCTACTCCTCTGCGGCACTACGGTCCTCAAATATTAAATTTCAAGCTCAATACAGTATAAAACGGAGAAACAACACTAATTTCCTCACTATACGCCTGAATTCGAAATGTTACGTATTGTTGACGAGAAAATAATAAATATTACCGAGTGGAAATCGAAGCCATAAACGTCGTGGTTGCAGTCACCTAGTCAGTTGATGTATCGTGGCGCTACGACGTTCTCAATCTATATGAGTACATATAATATTTTAATAGAACATAAAACCAGATTTGGTAAATATTTTTATATTGATTAGATAAATGAAAGTATAATAAACTATTATATTTTCATTTGTAATAATAATTAAAATATCTAATAATTCAAACGATACTTGAAAATTATACAATTCTATTTATAATGATACCTACCTAAAATTTTATAATTCATAACTTAATCAATAGGCCAAATTTTAAGTATAGAGGCTGAATATGAAAATACATTTAATCCGTTCTTTTCTTTAAAATTTATTTCGACTGTCAAGATTTTAAGATTTCTTGTATGTCTTTTTAACTTTATTTAAGTATAAAACCCTCTTTCATTTTATCATATTGGTAGGCATAAACGTAACTGTGAATTTAAAAACACCAGATGTTGCCTACTTTCATTAAAACGTTTCAAAAAGGTTTTTTTTTATATTTTCAACTTCTTATTCTTTTTATGTTTTATTTCTTTACCTCTGCATAGTGTTATTTTAAACGTTCATTTGTTCAGCCCCAACATTATATTAGATTAAATTAAACAAATAAATTTAGTACTATATTCATGGTATCTTGTAAATATCTTTTCATGATTAAATTAGAAATTATGATATATAAAGAATAATCTTTTTTTTTACTAACATTTTTTTTACCAGGCTATCTGTGGTGTTCTAGAAAGCGCTTAGGTTGTTTTTTATCTAAATTACCGCTAATCGATTATGGATACCTGGAACGGATTTACGCTACATAACGTTTATTGCACCTACCAATAAGCCGTCTTTTGTTCCTTTTCTTATTAGTGAAACAAAAGAAAAATAGTCCTGGACAGCTGGTTTCAAGCATGCTTTTTGAAGAACTAGTTTTATAAACTTACTTAAAGTAAGGCAAAAAAAAAGATTTTATGTGACCTTTTTGTTTCTGTCGAACTTTTATTTTTCGCGCTTACACGGCCGTCCGTCACCGTCACATGGAGGCCTCTGAAAATCAGTGCTGGTATATTAGTTTGCCAGCTTTAACTGATGGGGTTTTCCATTTTGGATGCCACACCACTTCAGAATTTATAGTTATTTTTATTTTAGTTTTGTTCATTTTTCATATTCTTATTTTGTCTTCTATATTGTTATATAATTGAATTTAGATTTAGTAAAAATAGAAGTAACACAGTTTTTGTAAGTTAGCTATAAGTTTTAATTTTTTTTAATATATTTTTCTATTTCTTTTTTTTGTATTTTAATTTATATAAAATATTTTATAATTTTTTTTTTTACTTATGTTGTGGTGTGATCCAAATAAAATTTATCTATCTATCTATATATCTATCTATAAACCTTTACGATTCAATATGACAATCCAAATTATAATAAAGACAATTAATAATAATAACACTATAAAAATATGTTACATAGAAACCTTTTCACTACAAGATGTCTTACAGGTAAATATATATTAATGCATGCAAAATGCATTTTAAAATTCATCATCCAAGATAAATTAAAGATACTTTTTTATATCTAACTAAAAACGGCATGGTTCAAAAAAATAATGCCCATTACCTACTTTTTATATACTTTGTATTTGAATATACATTCATATATACACATTTACACACTACATACATACAAACATAACTATGATGATAAAGTAAAAAAAAATTAAAAAGGTTACTTACTGACCGAGGTGGCATTTTTAAGCTTTCGTTGAAATATTCCTACCGTCTGAGATCTTCTTATTGCTTCTGACAAAGCATTCAAAAGATAAACTGATATAAGACTTTAAGAGGAATTAATAATAGGCACTAAACGTATGTATTTTGCGTTTAAATATAGTGTATATGTTTTAATAAAGAATTGTGTTACCTATTAGAAAATATTTTCAATAAATTATCTCTAACATTATCTTTAAACAACCTATATAATGAATTTCATCTTTCTAGACCTGGAGTTTTAATAAATTTCTTTTAATATTTACAGAAATAGTAGAAAATCAATATCAGCTTTTTCATGATTGCCTTTTGTTCTATGAACATTTATATCTTGTGCCTTGTACTTTTTATATCTTGTGCTTGTTTACTTCCACTATTAATAATTCTAACTTTCTCTGTGTTGTGCTTTGTGTGTGAACATTAATTATACAATATATGTGTATACAAAACTTGTGTGTAAATTATTATTCTCCACCTTTACACTACCAGCCGCCGGAGACGCGTAAGGTAATATCTACCCACATTACCTACACCGTGCTTGTTCTGTTCATCGTTTTTAACAAGGCGGTTCAAACTTGGTACATAAAATATTTCAATTTCTCCACTCTAATTGCCCTCATACCTAATGATTGGCCTCTGGTCGTCATATTCTGTTTAAATATGTGAGGAAATTCTTTTTATAAAGGAAGCTGAAACCTGCTGCTATTATTATATTTTATTTTAAGGTAGAAAAGAAACTTCTTAACATTCCATGGATTCACCATGCGGATGCTGAGCCTATGGTGTTGTAGGAAGAGGAGCTCCGAGCAGCGCTTAGGTCTTGTGACCTAAGTGTAGATTTAAAAGGCCCTTTTAAAATGCTTTAACGACCACCTGCACTATATCGTAAGTATATATTATATCATGTTCTTTATATTATTGATTTATATGGTTCGCAATTTATGAAGTAAATATAGAAAAAATTATATTATCATCAAATATGATAGAGGTAGTCTACATAAACACATATTTTTATGTGAAAACGTAACGTATTTCTTTTTTATTTTTTTAGCTTCACGCTTTTATCCCGCACATGGCAGGGGAGGCAGAAAGAACTGCAGGAACCATACGAACCTAGTGTTAAGACACTCCATTGCTTAGTCCCTGATTTCTCCGTCCCCGCTTACCGCCTTTTTTAAAGCATAGCGTGTTGAGTGGCAGAACACAACGCCGCGATTTTGCCTAGTTGCCAGAGCGAAAAAAATGGAAATAGAATACTCCATCTTCCACGACTCGGAGTCGAACCCAGAAACCGTTACCGGTCCTCTCTATTTTTTAATATATATATATATATATATATATATATATATATATATATATATATATATATATATATATATATATATATATATATATATATATATATATATATATATATATATATATATATATATATATATATATATATATATATATATATATATATATATATATATATATATATATATATATATATATATGTTTAATAAATTTCATTATAGATTTATATTGTTCTCTAAATTTAATCTATATATAGAAATGACCGAACAGATACCTAAATATCTATACAGAACGGGTACTTAATAACTAGACACCGGATACTATGCAA
The DNA here is from genome assembly GCA_037178615.1 of Dione vanillae. Taxonomy (NCBI): domain Eukaryota; kingdom Metazoa; phylum Arthropoda; class Insecta; order Lepidoptera; family Nymphalidae; genus Dione; species Dione vanillae. The sequence goes on from JAZFAU010000190.1 coordinate 1,517,309, forward strand.
CATAAAAGATTTGAAATATCCATGCAAATATGCATGAAAAATGCTTAAACTACAATATATACACTCACAGAATAAGTAACATTAAATAACTTTTAAAATTATTGTTAGCAAATATTTGTCATTATATTTGTTTTACTTATATTTGTTTTACTTTATTGTATACCTACCTTTTATCTACCTTTCTATTATTTTTTAATAAAATTGAAGAAATCTATTAATTTTTGATTTTTAATAAAAAATCTATTACCTAACTATTGATGATAATCCATGTTAGTCGATACAGTAACATGTTACATTAGTTCATATTTATCTAAACATTACTACAGTATTGTTCTAAATGTCCAGTGGTAAGATTACGTCTTTGATCATTCAGAAATATCATTCAGATTATAGGCCGAAAATTATCGGTCCACATCTGCCGAGGTAACTGTCCAGAATTTGAATAACTAACTTGGGTATGTAGGCGCTTATATTTTCTGAAAACTTCCGCAGGCCCATTTATAAAGCTGTCAATTTGACACATGTTCAAAGCGCGATAAAGAGTACAAAAACAGTGAATGCGCCACTTTCGAAATATACCTTCTATATTTTTTTATTATGGGAAGAACCATGCCGTTCTGGTCACCTGATGGTAAGTGATCACCGACGCCCTATGTAATAGCAGAGGTGTGTTGCCGGCTTTTAAAGTGGAGGTAGACGCGCTTTTTAAAGGTACCCATGTCGTATCGATCTGGAAACACTGCACAGGATAGCGATAATATGCATCATCAATAGATTTTGGTAAAAATATGATTTAACCTTGAAAATGGCTTAAACATGCAAGAGTTTATTATCCAGTCTCTACTAATTAAACTATATGGTAGCTTATTAGATAAATTCTAAAAATCAATCTCAACTCTCATTATAAATTAGTCTAAACAAATTTCTCTAAACAATTTTCTATTGTAACAATGTTCTAAATATTTTGCTATTCACTAACTTAATGTGCAAAAATATGCTCAACGAGTGCTGTTTAATAATATAATATCTTCTATTGTTCGTTTGTAAAAAATACTAAATAATACTCTTACCTAGTAGTTCGGCTTTTTTGAATACATCTTTGATGCATAAAAGTAGTTGAAAGATTAGTAATACCAGGAACGGTAATATATTGAAACAATAGCGTTGTACTAATAAACTTTTCTTTATTCTTGTTCTATTCTTATAGGGATAATAAAAGTTATTATTTAAGAATATTTAAATATTTTTAAAGCCTCCAAAGTTTTTAGGACTTTAAAGAAGATCAACACTTCCCGGCTTTATGCTTAATAATATTATTAATAGTCTAATATAGGTATTAACTGCAGTGTTTACCTACATCACTACATAGTACACTATGTAACTTTTTTATTAAAAAAAAGTTGCACTCTCTGTCCCTATATGCCTATCTACGCTTAAATCTTTAATTGATTTTGCTGTGATTTTTTTACAGATTAAGTGATTTAGGAGGAAGGTTATATGTATAATAAAAATCATTAAATCGTGTAGAAATACTGTTATTTTTGAGGTTTCTAATGTGGTGTCGTAAATGATTACATTTTAAATTTTTTAGAAAAAGTCTATAGAAAACTCTGCAATGATATATGTCTGCAATGATCTATCTCTTATATGGATATCCCAATATAACATTTATTTATCCTTTGCTTTTTACTTTAATTTTAAATGAATTGAATTGACTGAATTTTACCTAATACAGCTTTAATCCTTATCCAATAAAATGCCTTAAGTAAATAAAAAAACATAATATAGAAAGGGGAATTGTTTTAACGCATATGGGCAACTGACAATATTTAAAAAATTCAAAGTATTGGATCGATTTTAATCATTATATCAGTGAGTGAGTGATATAGGTATTTTGTATCAAAACCGGTGCGGGCTGCTGTTTTTATATACAACGTTCACAGGTTTTGGAGAAAATAGGGCAGAGTATGGTTCCTGCCTTCCCTCTGCTTACCCTGCCACGTGCGGGATAAAGCTTGAAGACATTATAAAGAAATCGTTTTTCAGTAGTGTGTTTAATATCAGCATTACAAGATTGCGAAACTGGGACGTGAAGCTAGCTTATAATAAAATTTCAACCTACTTTTTACAAATTATTCTAAATAATATATGGTTATTTACTACCTTAGTGTGAATTGTTTTCAGGACATAATGACAGAATAAGTATTTCGGTTATACGAGAGCAGGAAAGGTTTCTTTTTGAGATCCATAAATATTTGTATGGTTTTTTAAATTCTTCTCGTTATAAATTTTAGACAATTAACATTTTTTTTTTATTTATTTGGCATACATTTATATATCATGTTAACTTTCTTGTCTCTTTATACAAAACCCCTTATCTTATTTATTTAAAATTGGAACGACCTTTTTATTCAATTGATATGTACAATGGACATAGTTAAAACTCTTATTTAGTCAGATAATATCACAAAATATTGTTATTTTTCAGCTGTAAGAGAAATGCAGAGGGCATTTCTAGGTAACTTTCTACTCCAAAGCTTTGCCACAATGATGGAATTATGCTATCTTCGTCAAAAAACCTCTGGTGACCTGCGCAAGCTTATTCCATCTGACGTCTACCGATTGTTTACAGTTATATATAAAGCGTTTATTAAATTACATACAATTTTGTTAGAAATTTTTATTTTAATACAAAAATTATATTCAATATATGTTTCATTTGATATTTTATCTAAAATAGTATATTAATCATAATATCTTCTTAAAGATATTAATAGAAAATAACATTGTGTATACTTAAACAAATAATGACATCCGTAGATAAAAAAGAGATAAAAAATAAAACAAATATTTTCTTTATCTTCCGTCTTTTATTAAAGTAAATTAATTGTTTCAACTAGAATTTTCATATCAGATACAAATTTGATGTTAACAATTGATAAGCAAGGATTAATTCCATTCCTTTTTTTGTTTTTTTTTTTAAATAATAAGACTTCTCAATACAATATAATAAGCATATTTCCATATTAATAACACTTTCGTAACAGCCAGTGTGTGACTGTAAACGATAAAATTTTGTGTCTAATCACCGCTAGAAGAAATTATTTTTATTCATGTCCCTGCCCTGCCCTGCCCTGCCCTAGCGAGACAATGCGCCGCCATTAAACATCTAAACATATCTCGAAATCTTGCGGAAGGCGAAAAACGGAATATGTTGATATGAAATATGAAAGCACCTAGGCTTTCTACCTATAAAAAACTTTTTTATAATGCTTTGGATATTTTTAAATATATTATAATATATTTATAAAACGTATAAATATTACAAAAATTAGATATCTCTCAGTTACGTTAGTAAAATCTAATCAGCCGTTTTGCATCTTTAGAAACTAGAATTCCAGAATTTTAAGATATATATTACTACCTATTAGGATTAGAGAGTTAAATACCTTTACAATTTATTATTAATAAGTAAGAACGAAACTTATTAGCATAATAAACAGATCTATTTAAAAAATTTTAGTGGTAGTACGCTAATCTGTTGTAAAACGTACGCAAAACAAAAGGCATAATAGAAAAGGGGCTGAAATGAAAAACAATAGAAGACTTTATGACTTAGAACCTGAGTACTTTGTGGTGGGGATCGTGAGTCAATTTTTGCAATGATAGTTGTATTCCCAATCATAACAAATTTGGCATTCGAGACTTCAACAGTTGTCTCAGTAGCACCAGTTCGAGTCCTAGAAATAAGGAAAGTGCTGTCCTGTCCTGTCAAAATCTTAATATCACCCAGTAAGTGTTCACTTAAATATTTATACTTTATTTGCAATATTTTATGTCATTCTTGTCTGTTTTCATTAAGAAATAGCTACAACTGGATCTTTCTTCTAGCTTCAATATGACTACGTACTTACCACTCATGAGAGCTGCAGAGTTGGACGCAGTGCAAACACTCTTAAGCTTACAAGCTGGAGAGTATACCCCACGTAAGAACGTGTTTAAATATTTTTTTTACCGGTTTTATTTATTAAATTGTGATTTTATTTATTTATTTAATTGTCTTAATATATTTCTCCTTTCATCCAACTAATTACGTTCGTTTTGTTTTAGCGCTACCAAGTACGTCATACGGTACGATTATCAGCTCTCAGGTACATACAGATTTTGCACATTTATATTTTTTTGCATTTACTTTAATATATTTGTTATTAAACAATTTCAATATGCTAATATGTATTATTATTTTACAGGTAACAAATGTTGTACATACTAATATATCCAAAAAGAAAATATTTTTATCCAAATGGAATGATACCATGGGCGAAAATAACGCAGTGGCTACAAAAGTCACAATGTCTGACGTGGAAACACAGACAGATCTGGAGCTAAATAAAGAAATAAGTACCATTGTGTCGAATGAGAAAATCATTAAACAGCTAACAGATGAAAATATACAGCTGAAAAATGAGCTAAAAAAATACGAACAAGCCAACTCTGTTATGGAATCAAGTTCAGAACGATTAAATGTTTCTCGCAGTAGTAATTTAAACACACCACTTCCACGTAAAACCCGTAGGAGGGTTTTGGTTGATTATAAAGCCTTAGTAAGTATACAAGCTTAAAGAACTAATTTATAAAATACCAATATTACTTCATATGTGATTATTTCTTTATAATTTAATTTTTTTAGAACGATGATTTGGATACAACAGACAGTGAAGAACAAGTAAACAAGTCTCCTAGAGGCAATGCTTCAAAAAAATTTAAAAGCAATAAAACCATAGCCACGAATACAAATTCCGATTCGGTATGTGTGTAAAATAGAATTAATATATTTTAAATGTAATTCACGCGTTTAAGAATTTGTGTAGTAATATAAATACTTTGCTCTTCAGATAAAACTTGGAGGGGGTAATGCGACGGTTTCTGCTCGTCTATTGAAAAATATAGATTGGTCATGTCATTCAAATGCTACCAGGAAGCTTTTAACAGCCGTATTTTCTCGACAGTATGTACATTTAAAAATAATTTGTGAACTATATACAGTTTCTTTATATACAGTTTTTTTAACAAAACTAGTATGTAATATTGCTGAATTTTGTTATTTAAAATATTATAATTTTTCAGAGTTCTGGCAACACATTCATTAACTGGTAAGCGATCTCCAGCTTTCCCAAATAAGCCTGCGAAAAGGAAATTAAACGCGGCATTAGTTAATGACATAGTTCAAACAGTCGTTGAGAAATGTGGTGTCCCTGAGAATTTAGTGAGGTAAAATATTTATAAATAAATATATGCATTATATGTTTATTTTATTATAAATTATAAAAAACATTTTTATACGACTTAGATTTAGATTTCTTATTTCATTTTGTAACTTTTAGAACAAGCATTACTACTAAATGTGCCGATGAAAGTAAAATGCTTAGAACTCGTCAACTGAAAAAGAAGATGGCTAAAGAAAACACTCCACCATCAGATGAAACGGATGTATTTTATCTATCTAGATAATTTTTAGCAATCTATGATCTCGCAATATTTTAGGGCATGAATATTACTATCTACATTTTAAGGTATACAATAACAATTTTGTTCACTTTATCAATAATTTCACAATTTTGTAATGTACTGCTTATTAAAAATTAAATTGGCATAGATATTAAAAAAATGTAAATTATTAAGAAAATAATATATTATAATTAACGTATTATAATTTCAGGCAGTGTGCAATTGACGATTGGTGCTAAGACGAAGAAGCCATGAAAAGTACAAAATTAGTTTAGTTTAGTTAAATCTACTTATACAATTTAGTAATTACTTATTAGTTATTAGGGCATGATTTGTTAAGTGCATGAATTTTTTTTAATAAATATCTTATAAAAATTATACTTTTATTTTGTGAACCAATATCTCACATTCATTGAAATTACTCAAAATAGTTGTTATAGCAGAGCATATATAACTGTTGCAAACACAAAATATCATATTTTAAGCGAAATTTAGGTTATTAGACTTATTAATGCAGTAAAAAGCGTCGTCAAGTAGCTAGCTTATCGGTTTTCTATAGGATGCACTTTGGAGAGTGCTCAAAAGCTCTCTTCGAACTGATTAAGCCTTATCCATTCCTTTATCGGACAACTAGGCGTAGGCAAAAGTTTCATACCCAAATGTCGAACTAAACGTTTTAGCAGCTCGTTTTTGGTGAGAGTCGCCAAGATTTGGAACGACCTGCCTGCGTCTATTTTTCCTGATAAGTTTAACCCTGGAGCCTTTAAGAGTAGAGTGAACAGGTTTCTACTGGACGGGCGTGTACCACCTTCGTCTTCATCTACACTTCCCATCAGGTGAGATGGGAGACAAACGCCTGTTCCATTACAACTATAAAAAAAAAAAATTCCAGATTCCACCAAATACAATTAAGTAGATTACCAAGTAAATTATTTGAAACAAATATCAAAAATAGAAGTAAACACTTAAATATTACCTCTGCAATTGTTATCAATAAAACTAAAAAAGGATATATATGTCATTGCATAATATATTATTTTCGTCTGTTATTCATGTCTTCTGTTGTGTTACATAAACACTTACTTTAATGATACCAAAAAATCATAGACATTTTTAATTTTCATATAAAATAAATGAAAAACTAATGTTATTTAATTACGCAATAATGCAATGGCATAATATTGAAACATATTTAAAACGTTTATTTACATCTTGAGCAAATATTAGATATATATTCAATTATGAAGACTAAACATATTGATGTAAATTATTTCTTTATACTTCTATAATCATAAGGTCTACTAAATTAAACTATGTGCAGTATTGCCTACGTAGTGCGTTGAAGTCTTTTATAAGAAAATAGCGATTATAACAATATGATTATGACTTTTGAATGAATATTATAATATAGAAGCACCACCTTTATAATTGAAGATGAGTGAATAATACAGTTTGTAAGAATTGACAAACACTACAGAATTTAAGAGTTCATACATGCAAATAGGTCGCGAAAAGTTAAAATAAACAATCATAATATTATGTTATTTCATCTTCTTTCTTATTTTTCCTAAAGCACACATCTAATTGCTAAGAACCTTTAGGTATATAGCACCTCTGAAACATAACGTACCAATGTACTATACTTACGAAAAAGAATAATCAGTACCCATTCATAAAATTGAGGAGCAGTTGCGTAAAAATCATTAAAGACAAGGAACTTTTACAGTTTCAAAATTCTGTTAAAATTAATTTTCTTGTTACTTGTTTTAATATAGTATCGACAAGTAGTTATAAACACTTAAGAGATGAATTATACCTGTCATAAATTGTAGCTTATCTAAATAAACCAGCAATAAGTACCGGCTAGTTTCGACTAGTATTAATACATTTCTATAACACTAAATTCCCCTTCATCGTCAGCTCAACAGTCATACGAGGACTGTAGAATGCAAATATAGCATTATACATATATGAAGCTACATATAATAAATACTTAGATACGAGTATATTAAAACTTAAGATTTCCTTCGATTACTCTGAAATTTTACAATCACATTTTGACATGGTTGCAATGGAGTCACCTCATAAGCATGCGTTTTTTAATAAAAAAAATTGTTTTCTTTTTTTCGCTTTATAAATAACGGAGATTTTGTCAGATAGTATACACAAAATATATATCATCAAAAATATTATTAGCATCGATCATAGAACCTCCTGTTTATATAGAAATCCGTTATATAATATAAAGTAAATAGGTGGTCAACGTCGAATAAAAGTATAAAGTTATAGTGCATAAAGCGCAAATAAAAATGTGAAACTACTTATATTTTTTACTTTAATAAATGTTTTCTAGGGAGCCATGTTAGGGGACAGAAACCCAATTGCTATTGTCATTCATGTACCTGAGTAACGCAAAGACGGATTTACCGTTCATTTCGATTTTGTTCTTCGCCGCGTTTGGATGATTGTTATAAAATTTTATATAATTTAAAAATGGATCAAAATTTATGGCTTCTTGTTGAGTGGATGGATAATTTTGAACAACATTTATTTTCTAATTACGCTATAGTGAATTCTGATTGTATAATTCGGCACGATGGCGATTTGCACACGGGAAAAGTGATTTTCCTTCGTGACAGACATAACAACTCACGTAAAGCCCAAATTCTCCGATTATCAGGTAAGATTTTTCATTAATTTTTATGTGATAGTATAACAAATAGTGAATTACCGTTGCATGTGCATAAACTTGGCGCAATTCGTGAGATCGTCTGTAAAAAAACGAGGGTTGTTTTTTTTAAGTAAGTATACAAGATGGGAAGATGTTTAATGTCTATAATCATAGCACTTTATTAACGATGTATATGTTTTTACAACTGCGATTAATGAGATAAAATAGTGAGATAAGTACTATATGTGGATTTTTAAAGTGAAGGTACTTGGAAACTCAACTAAATAAAATTATATAATGACGTATAGTGTACGAATAAAGAATGATTACGATAGACAAAAACAAAATAAATCGTTAAAACAAAAATGAATCGTTTACGATGGACAAAAACAAAATAATAGGTATTATATAGGTTCAATATAAAGCAATAGGTATTATATACAGGTTCAATAGAATAGTTTGAATTGACTAGAAACGTATATGTTCAAAAAAATACAATTTACGTTACAGATAACAAGCGTTACGTGAAGGAATTAAAAGTAATGCTTGAAAGACAAGACAATCAAGTTAAGAATGTGTTGTCTTTATGTATGAACACGATAAAGGAGATGAAGACAGGACCGATGGTGAATATATTTTTTTTTGATTATATGAACTAGTGTATAGTTGTCGTAATATATTTTTTCATTTTACCCGCTACATTTAGTGTAAACTTGTCTTTGTTTAATTACTTTTAATAACAATGATATACGTGTTTAATCATATTATAAATATATCTACTAATTATTCTCATACATTTTATTGTCTAAATTTTTGTTTATAATTTATGCTACTTTATTATACTTAATCTAGTTGTAGCCCCTGATTTCGTTTGGCGAACTATAATGCGTAATATGTGTAATTTATCACACACAAACCCAATTGTAATTTACCATTTTATTTGCTATAATGTGGCCTAACAGAAATTTCTATTTGAGTAATTAGGCGGCGGTTTGTACATATATTGTTTGTTTTTTTTTTATTTTCTAGCTCTATGGTGATCATCAGCATATATCGTTCCCCGGTGCGGCAAAGATGCTGCACGCGCCAGATTATTCTGACTCCAGTGATAGTAATATTGAACCAGAAGTAAGTACATGTTACTGTATTTTTTTATTAATACGCAATCTTTTAGATTATCTAGTAATAAAAAATTACATAAGTTACATTGTTAAAATACTAAATGATTTTCAAAGAAACCATTTTTTAATTAATAATACAAAAATTATTTATAACACGAAAGCTTTATACTGAAGCATAAATATCAGCGTGTATTACAAATTAATTTGCCAAAGAAGATTCACTTTTGACTAGTATTCCTTGTACGAATGCTACGTTTTTTTTGTTTTGATCGTGTATTTACAGATGAGCCATGACCTTAATCTAACGAGATCCACTATCAGACACGATAATCCGCTGCGACGCACTGAACTAAAGCTAGACGAGAGAATGAGTAAAATACTAAGAGAGAAATCGTTGTTTCCTAAAGGGAGACCCGCGTTCAGTAGCACACCATTGCCGGATAGAATGTTTGGAAGAGGCAAGACAATGTGCGACAAGGCCACTCAAACAGATCCACGTCCTCCAAGTCAGCTGGAGAAACTACAACAAGTAAACTTTGTCCTCAGAAAATTGTACAGTCAATTTGCAGCTTTCGTATCTGAAAAAGAGGAAACACAAAGCCGTGCTATACTAGAAAGGAGTTCGAATAGACATGAAATATCGGATTACGTTGAACCTCAAGTTCAGGATATTGAGGATGACGGAAGACCGAATGGGATAAAAATAAGAAGAGTGTCAGCACAGACTACTAACAATGTTATGCCGGCGGATAATAGTGATCTGGTTTGTATTTCTTATTAAATCAATAATTAATTTAACTTTTTAATTATAAAAGAATGTTATTTTACAAGAATGTTATCTTTAACTATTTCACTATTATAAAAAATAATTATAATAATGAATAAGTAACTTTAATTTGAAATTAATATTAAAGGTATCGATTGGAAATGGCAACGCTACTATTCCAGCCAGGATTTTAGAAGAGATCGACTGGTCTTCTCATACAACAGCAACACGCCAGTTATTACAAGCAGTTTTTCCAAGACGGTACACTTAGAGAAATATGTGTATATTGTTATATAGCTTTTATAAACGTGCTCGATTTTTGTGTAAAATAATAAGTGTGCTGTTTATACATATTTAAATAAAAATGAATTATAAATTGTAGGGTCTTAGCAACTCATTCATTAACTGGAAAACAATCGCCAGCTTTTGTGAACAAGCCGCCAAAGAAACAATTGGACCCGAAATTGGTTGAAGACATTGTGGATACTGTTTCTGAAAGATGTGGCGTGCCTCAACGAATTGTAAGGTAGAGTTAATAATATAAATATATATTATTTATTTAACCCTTAATTTAATAAATATTTTATTAAGCTAATTGTGGTTTTAGTCGCTTAAATTTTTTATATTGGCTTATAACATACATATATCAAAACTATTAAATTTATTGGTTATTTAATTTAAAAAAATCATTACAGAGCTTCAATAACAACAAAATGTACTGACGAGGCAAAATTATATCGTAATCGTCAGCGTTTCAAGAAAATGCGCGAAGAACAAAATCAAGAAAACATGCCTCCGTCTTCAGGATCATCAGAATCTACCAACATGGGGGATGAAAATTAAATATAACGAATACTTAAAATATTCAATTTAATACATAATTTGTATTTTAAACGTAAATTTTCAATAATCAATAGAAAATATACAAAGCTAGATATTATTATGATAATGACATTTTCCATCTAATGAATTTAACACTCAATTACGTTATTTTCATATTGATTATTGATAATTTAACAATATTTCACTTTTATTATAATTGATGTGATAAACACTATACCTACTGCATATCGATGCATTTGACATACTTATACTTTTAATTTCAATAAATGATGCTGAAGATTAAAGGTTCTTTTACTTATGTTAATTTAAATGACTTCTTTTGATTCAAAATATTTTGTAAATTAAAAAAACAGTCGGTAGATTTCTTTTATATCTTATTATCTTTTATGTTACTTTTATTAAGACGGTATACCTAAGACAAAATAAAATCCACATTAACATTAAGGCCAAGATGAGACATATAATTAGGTATTGGATAATTTAAGCTAAAGGTTTTTTTACAGAAATTTAAAATATATTTTAAGGAAAACTCATGAGATTTAATTAATTTATGGAGTAGATGATTGCCTCAAACTCAATTAAACGATAACTAAGACTTTAATTTCTCTAAATTTTAGTAACATGTAAATTTTGTTGACTTACATCTGCATTAATTAATATTTACTTATTTTTTATAGGTATACATCGAATAATTTGAATGGTTTATTTATCAAAGAAGTCAACAAGAGTACTAGGTACTCTTTTTCAAATAAAATCTCAAAAGTCATAATTAATCAAAATTTTAACATATCTTTAGTAACTTTAATGTTTATTACGCACAAGGTTATATTGTAGTCTATGAAACTAATAAAGATGGCCATATCGATAAACATAACACGATAATACACCTGATTTTTTTACAAAAACTAAAAATTAACAACTGCTGCATGGTGTTGTATAAATTTATAAACTACATTAGGTTATATTTTCATTACAAAATGTTGATGTAAACTGATAATGCTAAGTTCTTTAAAATTTTCAAAGCTGTTGAGAATAACTATGTGAGATATTGAGAATACCTATGTATATACTCGTCCATGAAACGATTAAATTGTAATGACAGGCAATTTTTGATGTCTGATGAATCGTCACTTCAATTAATATATGCGATCGATATCATTACTTATTTGGTCACAGCACCACTACTATCAAATTAGAACTGTAAACTCTCAACAGTTTAAAGAAATTGAAATTGTATCGTTGATTGTTACGAGACAGACTATTTCCTACAGATTTACTTATCTAATGTATTTCTACTTAAACTTAATAATTTAATGTTGTTTTATTCAAACTTAATAATGTAACATGCAGGCCGTTTATATTAAGGATATTTTTTTCATGTATATTATTTTAGTGTATTATTAATAGACTACATACAAGCACACACAGACCTTTTCATTGTAAATTGCATTTATGTCTCAACCGACAAGTATTTTTTTAATCTTTTTAAACCTCTCACCGAGGGAGTGTCTGGTGACTATTGATTATTAAAATAAGCTCAAATCATTAAACAAGCGTCAGTTTAAATATAACGTTCAATTTATATTTATACATTATGAAGAGAAATATTTATCTCAAAATGAAAAATAAAACTATATAAATAATATTTTTATTATCCAACACAAAAAAGACATAACTTGCAACACTGATTGTAGTCATTATAAGCTATTAGGTGGCAACTGACAGTGACAACTGGCGAGTAGTGCTTTTCCACTGTCACAAGTCAGATGTGAATTTCAATTACAAATGTCATTGAAGCATTTGCTAACCTAAAAAAACAGTACTAAAAAGTTATATGAAACATTTTGTCCAAGTCTTATTTAACTGACAATGGAAGACCACGACGATGGTGAATATGTGGCATCTGAACATGATCGCTTAGTTAGTGCTATAACAAAACTTGACAAAACACAGCATATAACAGAACCAACAAGGAATGAACCAACAAATCAAAATTCAGAATTTAATTTGATCAAGTGGTCAAATAAGTTAAACCTCGACAATGTAATTAAAGTATTGGAAGATACAGCAAAAAATGTTAAAGTTGGTAAGAAATTGAAAAAATCTCAAGATGCCAAAAAAATTCTTCCTAAACCATTAGAAAAACCTCAAGCGGAGCGTATTAAAAGGTCTACGGGCTATGAACAAACTAAAAAAAAAGTTGGCAGATGGGACTCAGTAGTGGCTCGCAATCGTACTGTTGATTTTGTTTCATTTCCGATCAAAACTTCCTCCAATAAATTGCAACCAACAGATGTGTTCTTATCAAAATTAAAGCTTAAATCAACTTTGGAAAAAGAATTAGAAGAAGTTGATCCTCAACCAGAAGTAGAAATACAAGAAGAAGACGAACAAATATATCCAATGAGCTACCAAGAAATGTTAGAACACAGAGAAAATTTGGCAAAATTTCGGGCTCAGCAATCTTATAAAGCCGCAAAGGCAAAGAGACAAAGCAAAATTAAAAGCAAGAAATACCACAGGTAATTTTAAGGCTTCATTGATTAATAAATAATATAGTCTATTTCTATTATTTGATAAATAAAATATTTTAAGCCCAACAGGTTATAATGGCTTACTATTTATAGTAATTTATGGAGGATAATTAAATAAATTAATATTATTTAATCCTAACCAGTAAATGTATGCATGTTCTATTTGTTAAATATTGTAAGCTTCAAATAGTTATATATGAAAATTTTATTTTAAGAATATTGAAGAAAGAAAGATTGAAGCAGCAGTTAAAAGAATTTGAAGAATTACAGAGCAAAGACCCAGAACAAGCCCTTAAAAAGTTAGAGGAACTAGAAAAAGCTCGTGCCTTAGAAAGACACACCCTTAGACATAAGAATACTGGAAAATGGGCTAAAAGTAAATTAGTCAGAGCTAAATATGATAAGGAGGTACATGTGTTTTTTTTTATAATTATAATAAAATATTATTTATTGAAACTACTAATATTTAATTCAGTATAGAGTGCTTTAAATGTGACAAAACATACCAAATTAATTTGTCATTCATAAAATGTATATATTATGTGTTTTAGGTTAGACAACAATTGGCAGAACAATTGTCTGTGAGCAAGGGATTAACACAAAAAGTTCAAAATGTAGAAAGCTCAGATGATGAGGCTGACGATGAAATTGTGCCAGATATTACCTTGGACCAAGATCCTATGAATCCATGGATGATGAAGAGATCTGACAAAACAAATATTGATGCAGAATTTGACTTTGGATACAAAAAATATCTAAAAGATAAAATGTATAAGCGGCAAGAAAATATTGATTCTGAATCAGATGAGGAACATGAAAAAATTAATAGTGAGTCAGATGGTTCATTGGCAAACCTCAGAGAAAGTGTAAAAAAATTAAGTAACAATGTTACAAATGAATCTGTAACTAAAGAAATACCAGTTAGTACATACAATAACGAAAAAAAAGATGAAGAACCGAATGAAGACAAACTTACTGAAGGGAAATCAAAGAAGAGATCTAAAGCTGTTGCTACATCAAACTGGGTGGTTGAATCTATTGACAATCAACCATTGAACAAAAAATTGGAGACTAAATCTGTTGATTTAGCATTTGATAATTTTGAAAGTAAAGTTGCTAGTAAAGTAGAAAAGCAAATGAAAAAGTTGAAAAAGCAAATATCTAAATTAGAAAAACAACCAAATGAGAAAAAGTTTAATGAGGAACAGAAGAGCAAAGATACAGATAATTTAGAATATTTAAAACTTAAAAATCAAAATTTAAAACCCATTATTGATGAAGAATTAATAGAGACACATAAAGGAGAAGTAATTAATGATATAACACCAAAGTCCAATGTAAACTTAAACATCAACGATACATCAACTGTAGACACTACTAATATGAATATTGATCCTAGCAGATTTATTGAAGTAAAACCAAAATATTTAAATACTGCAGTATCTAAAGAGGAAAATGGCATAGATGATTTGGATGATGAAGAGCAAGTTGTTCCAAAAGTTGATATTGAAGAAGTGTTTGAGGAAGATGATGTTGTTGCTAGCTTTAGACAAGAAAAGGAAGATGAAATTAATAAGGATATGACTCAGGAAATAGATTTAAGTTTACCTGGATGGGGCAGCTGGGGTGGCAAAGGGGTAAAACCTTCAAAACGTAAAAAGAATAGATTTATAACAAATACTCCTCCAAAAATGCCCAGGCGTGATGAAAATAAAGGAGATATAATAATAAATGAAATCAAAAATCCTAAACTTAGTGTACATAAGGTATCTGATGTACCTTTCCCATTTACCAGTGTAAGGGAATATGAAGCTAGTATAAGAACTCCATTAGGTAATACTTTTATCCCAGAAACTGCTCATAAGAAACTCATCCGGCCCAGTGTCATTACTAAAGCTGGTACAATTATTGACCCAATGGATGAAGATGAATTATTAGTAAAAAGGAATCTTACATTTAAAAATGAGTCTGTTATAAAACTTTTAGCCAAGAAATAAAATGAATAATGCATTTAATTTTTTATTATCCTTAAAATTATACACCAACACGGATTGGTGGAGATACCAATATAACACCATCTCCTCTGACAAATAACATGGGAATATTTCTTTTTGTTGTTCGATACACTTCTTCATAAGTTTCTTCATCTATTTCTACTGTAGTAATGGTCTCTTCAGCATCACCCAAAACCATATTTAAATGTTGATCATATGCCTAGAACAAAATCCAATAACATCATTAATTTATTTATTTACATGTACGTATTCGCAGATCCAAAATATTGCATAGCACTAACAAAATTGTGTACATAAAGGTAATTATTTTATAATAGCAAAAATATATTTAATTTCAATTAAATTATTAGATGGGAATTACTGACATGTAGTTTCCCGCGAAGTTCCCGTTCGTTGCGCATTTTAACGTATATTCTTTCATCAAGGCTTAGTCTGATTAAGTCAAGAGGTTCCTTCACTGTCATCACAGCTACCTGTAATTAACATTTATTTTCATCATTAATTTCCAATATAATTCGTATTTTACTGTGACAATTAAAAAGAACAGTCTTACATTATCGCCGTCGTCAGCCATTATGGTTGCAACACTTAACTAGTATATATCTAAATGAGAAAGCATAAAATTACTCCATTGAACAAAAACAATTTTCAGATATTTTAGGTTACAAAAATGCATATAAATTTACATCAATCCTAAAAGTCAGTTACAAATACGCAACGTAGACCTAAGGAGTAACAGCGTATCCAACTTATACCAACACAAAAAAAGAATTAAGATGGCGCCACTGTAGTATATAGGTTTAAAAAAACAGTTCCATTGATGAACAGATACAATAAAAGAAGAACTAAAAAGTACTAGTAAGGAGCTAATAGTTATTATATTGTAAAATGTCCGCTGTTAAGGAGAAAAACTTAGAGAGTTTCACCGTGTGTGTTTGGAATTTATTGTTACTGAAAGTGTTGATTTTAAATTATTTCTTGTCATGTATTTATAAACAAAGTTCTAAAGTAAAATAAAGTGAAACCTTATACGATTAAAATTACATATGAATTGTGTGTGAATTTTAAATAAATCTTTCCCCTGTTTCGCCCTCCTTGAAAACGATTAAATTAACGTTTGCCTTGTGCTGTATTAGTGGCCCGTGCAAATTGCATTTGCAAGCGTTAAAAAAAAAGAAAAAGAAATTTAGTGTTTAGTGCACCAATACATTATTATCTAATAAGTCACATTATACGTTACGTTTACTTGTCTAATAAATAAATAAATAAGCTTTTTGTTTACAAAACATATTTACTAAATAGAATTGGAATAGACCACGTTAGGTATTTTTTAATCGAATACTGTAATATAATATATAATAATCTGTATAATCTGTAATTACTTTTGTGCTTGTCTCTGGTGAGCTGACATGAAATGTGTTTTTATACATTCAACTTTAAGGATTAAATAAGATTCCACTTATATTGTTTTATAATTCTTAAAGCTAAGATTTTGATGTTCATAGTTAATAAAGTGTTTTCTATAAATAATGCTAGTAATAATTTACTTACAGTGTGACAGCAAACCATTTATTTTATCTTGATTTTCTTTAATTGTCGTTTGTGTAATAATGGTTAGGAGTGGGTGAGTTATATAGTGAAACTAACATATTAACGGTGTTGTCAATAGTTAAAGCATTTAATGTTGTATTGTATTATCCAGACGTGACAGAGATCGAGATCGTCGACGCTCACACAGCCGGTCTGCGACTCCAGAGCGAAAGCGTCGGCGATCCCGATCAAGGAGCAGAGATAGAAGTTCAAAGTCTTCGAAAAGGAAGCGCAGTCGTAGCAGGGATAGAGAATCAAAACGAGACCGTAGTAGAGATCGAGATAGAGATCGGAAAAGGTGAAAATCATAAATTTAATTTGATATGTGATCCAACTAACCTAAACCATTTTTTTTAATTTTGTAAATTATGTTATTGTAGTGATAAAAGGGATGATAAGAGAAATGGGTCTAGTAAATCTAGGAAAAGGACTCCAGATAGGGACAAAGAGAGAGAAAGATCAAAATCTAAGGAGAAGACTGTTAAATCTGAGTCGGGGGATTATAATCCAGGAACTGTTGACAAGGTAAGCCACTGCTGTCTTTCTTAACGAGGTTATAGCTTATTATAACCTGTTAAAAATATAATACATAAAGGTTTCTCGAGTGTTCAACTAAACTATAACAAAAATAATATTCCATTTAAAATTTCTTTACATTATGTATTTATTAAATATATAGTAATTATTATATATCTATAGGAAGAAGAGCAAAGTCGACTAGAGGCTGAAATGCAAAAGCGGCGTGACCGTATTGAAAGGTGGAGAGCAGAAAGAAAACGCAAGGAATTGGAGTCTGCTAAAAAAGAAGTGCAAAAAGGCAGTATTGTCACTAATATACAAGTGCCAACTGCAAAAAAATGGTCTTTAGAAGATGACTCTGGCGATGAAGGTTAGCGAAAGATTATTCAAAGAAATAAAATATATATGTGTTATCAACAATAGTTTTTAGAGCACAATAAAATTGGTTTACATGCGCAAATGTGCAAGCTCTAAATGCTTACACTGTACAAGTTAGCCCTTGGCCTGGCTGCAAAAATAATGTTATAGTAAATTTCTAGTGTTTTTTATACACTAAATTGCTACTTAATTAATAATTATTTTATATAAGTCTTAACAAAATTGATACTTATAATGGTAAATCCATCAGCACAAAAATATATGATAATTGTATAAAAAAATTGAGTTATTAAATAAAATCTTTAGTTTTTATTATTATATTTATATTAAATCCTTTGATTTAATAATGTAATAAAATAGGTTACTAAATTTTTGTGAGTGGTGTTACTCAGAACCAATTGATTTTATTCCAAAAATACATCTACTTTAACATAAGAGAGCTTATCAAATAATGAACTGACTTTAAACAATGTAATAAGGAAAAGGTGTTTTTGATTTTAATAAAGTACTATATAGTGTATGTATTATATAAAACGTCATATTATTATTCCAAATAATGTTTATGTTATGATATGTTTTTTAGATTTCTATGGAAATATAACTGTTTCGATTAATATTTTAGGTGAAGAAGGTGAATCTAAAGAAAAACAGCCTGTTGAAGAGAAGAAAGTGGAAGAGGATGAAATAGATCCTCTTGATGCATATATGCAAGAAGTGCAGCAAGTAAGGCTCAGTCACCTTCTTTTGTTCGTGTAAATTATCATAATTATAATTGATGCCTCTGCAATTATGTTGGTACAACAAAATTAGAAATTTTGAATTATTTTATAATTGAATTGAATTATTTCTTTGTGACTACCTTAAGCATGGATACTGTTACAGGCAATATTTTTGTGGAACTTTCTGTTAGAAAAAAGTAACCTTTGTTTGGTGAATATCTTTACTGCCATATATTACTATGAATTATTCTGTAAGGACCATACATTTTAAAAAATATTCATATAATTTGAGTTTTTATTAACTATAGTAATATGTTTATGCATCAGGAAGTGCGTAAGGTGAATCAAATGGACCAATCTAAAGGTATAATTAGTGTACCAACCACTGGTGGAACTGGTGTCATGATATTGACTGGAACTGCTAAGAAAAAGGTTACTGAACAGAAAAATAAAGGTAACCATATTTAAATTATTGTAATGTAATTGTGATGGTAACATAAATAATATTATCATAAATCCATTTCAAAATGCTATTTTAAAATAATTATAATAATAAGCCCCTCTTTATTTATAAAATATCTCTGGGCTCAGTGTGCCTCTTGGCAAAGGCCTCCTCCAACAATTTCCATTGTGCTTTATCTCTAGCAACCCTTCTCCATTTTGGGCCTGCTGTCATTTTTAGCTCGTCTTCCCATCTTTTGCTTTGTCCTCTATTTCTTCTCCCATCCCTAGGGTACCAATCTGTTATGATGTTGCTCCACTTGTCTTGTGTACCGCAAAGCATGTGCCCAGTCCATTTCAACTTCAGACTATCTATTCTAGAAAGTATGTCTATGACTTTTGTCTTGCTTTAAACGAAGGTGCTTCATATCTTATTTGTTTGTTAATACCTATCATACTTCGTTCCATAGCTCTGACATTGCTCCAGCATGTTTCTGTGAGGTTCGTAAGAGTCCAGGTTTCACAACCATATGTAAATTTTGATACTAATACTGAGATCTGTGGATTTTGTAACCTCTTTCAGTTACCAGTATCTTTTACATCTGTTAGCTGTTCGTCTTTTAATTCCTTTTGTAATTTTATCTGTATGTGAGATGATTTGTCCTAAATAGATATACTCGTCCACATATTCAACAGGTTGATTGTTAATTTTTATTTCATATTTGTTTGAATTCGTTAATAGCTTCGTTTTGTTTATATTCATAAATAAGCCTCCTTTCTCGCTCTCTCTATTTAGATCTTGCATCATTTCATCTAGGATCTCTGATTGTTCTTCAAATAGAACAATATCATCAGCTAATCTAAGATGGTTTCGTTTTTGTCCATCGATATTTAATCCATATTGGTCCCAGATTAGCTTTCGAAATATGTTTTCAAGTACTCTTGCCTTACTGTTGGAATAAATGTTTTTAATGATGTTTATGTATACCATCGAAATTCCCTGGTTTCGTAAGCTCTCCCAAATGGCTGTGTGGCTAATGCTGTCATTTTTAAATAATTGAAATTTTATAAATAATACCAAAATTTATTGGTTTGTGAAACATTTTAGTTTTGTTCTTTCTAATTTGTTTTAACAACTTAAGTAAGCTATATTTAATTATATACATAGAATGTGGCATTTATTATACATAATTTACTTTTTGTAGGTGAACTCATTGAACAGAACCAAGATGGCTTAGAATATTCATCTGAAGAAGAAACTGAAGATATCAAAGATGCAGCAGCAAATTTAGCATCCAAGCAGAGAAAGGAATTAGCTAAAGTGGACCATGCTAGTTTAGATTATATGACTTTTAGAAAAGCTTTTTATACTGAAGTGAGTTGTAAAGATTTTTCTCAATAACTAATAACACTAGAATAAATTTTGATTTTTATCATATACTTCCACACTAAGGAAAGAAAAAAAATAAGCTTTATAAAAAAATTAGATATTTTATTTGGATTTGAATGTATCATCAGTGTATTCAAAATTTTTAGTATTTATAATGATACTGTGTAAATTTGTAGTATTGTTTTTTACAACAATGGCTTGACTACTTTTTGTGTTTTTTTATTATTACAGTTTAAACTATAGCATACATATTTTATTTTACATAAGAATAGTTATGGATTATTTTAAATAAATAATATTAATTGTAGGTTAGTGAATTAGCTAGAATGACTACAGAAGAGGTAGAAGCATATAGGACCGAGTTAGAAGGCATAAGAGTTAAAGGGAAAGGGTGTCCAAAGCCAATAAAAACTTGGGCACATTGTGGTATTAGCAAGAAGGAATTGGATATACTGAAAAAACTAGGCTTTGAAAAACCCACACCAATTCAAGCTCAGGCAATACCAGCTATTATGTCAGGAAGGTAATTTGAACATATTCTTGATTTTTACAAAAGATTTTTACTCATGATAACAAAATAATAAATAGCTGTACTCAGAAATACTTCATTTTTAATGAACTTAAATCGTGATTATTATGAGTTTATATTTTTGCCATGTTATATATTATCATTAATCTATAAAAAAAGAATATTTAAATTAATTTTTATTTAAAATTGTGTAGGTGTAAATAAAAAAAATAAACTCTAATTTCAGAGATTTAATAGGTATAGCAAAAACTGGTTCCGGTAAGACATTGGCCTTCATCCTTCCCATGTTTCGTCATGTTTTGGACCAACCTCCTTTAGAAGATACAGATGGACCAATATCGCTCATAATGACGCCCACTAGAGAACTTTGTATGCAAATAGGAAAAGATATTAAGAAATTTGCTAAATCCTTAGGATTGAGAGTAGTTTGCGTTTATGGTGGCACTGGGATATCTGAACAGGTAACCTTTTTGATAAAAATCGTAGATGTTAATAATGTTGAAGATTAAAAATCTTACTTATAGTATTTAATTTAATACTATTTAATAACTTAATAACTGCCCCTTAATAAAAATTTTTAGTGGTTGCTTTAATATTGCCATTCAATATAACATAATATGTATTTGTGTATGCGGAAGACATCAAATTATTTCAGCAATGTATGCAACATTGTTGCAGCTATTAATAAATATTTTCGAAATCATGTAGATATCATAGATACACTTATGCACGTCAATTTTGTCTACTACCATTTCGGTAAGGTGTTTTGTTGTGGAGGAGCAGAAATGGCGAAAGAAACTCGTCATAACATCTTTTTTTATTGTGAAATGATATTTTTAACATTTGCATATTTCATGATGCAACAGTGTTAGGTATCAATCATATTTATTAATTACGACAAAATCTAATGCAATAGTAACATTCTATCAGTAAACTTTCAATTAGTAAAGTGTATTTTAACAATTAACACATATTATTTATCTAATAGATAGCAGAACTAAAACGCGGCGCAGAAATGATAGTATGCACTCCAGGACGTATGATAGACATGTTGGCGGCCAACTCGGGTCGCGTCACCAACCTGCGGCGAGTCACCTATATAGTGCTGGACGAGGCTGACCGAATGTTTGATATGGGCTTTGAACCACAGGTTAGTGTTAAGAAAGCTACTTAGCATATTTTGTTGTAAGTTTAAACATTGGTTTAGTTTGAACATTATTTTGAGGATCGTCGACCCGCAAAAGCGTAGCGTTACCTGTAAATGCGACGGCTTGTAGGTTCGATTTCCACTCGGGGAAGATGATTTCTATTTCTATTTTCTTCGCTTTTGAAACTAGGCAAAATGCGGCGTTGAGTTGCGCCACTCAACACGCAATGCCTCGAAAAAAGCGGAAAGCGGGGACTGAGAAAACTATGACTAAGCAACTGAGTGTCTTAACACTAAGTTCCTATGGTTCCCTCTCTACCTTGCCATGTGCGGGATAAAGCGTGAAGACATAAAAAAATAATTATCGCAGCATATACATAATATAATTAAATATTGTATGTAAATAATATATATTATTATATATTTTTTTTTATATTATCCGGGTAGGCATATGACTTCACTCCACCTGATGGTAAGTGGAAGTGGAGTCCAAACGCGAAGGCGACTAGTACTGACAACAAAAATGAGCTGCACTAGTCACCCTCGCCATGCCGGCCCGCAAGATGCCTCTTCACGCCTCGTTTAAAGAGACGTGAAGTGAGCGACGCTTTGCCATGCGACATAGCTCGCTCAGGCACTGGTTGTACGCTGACTGATCTCGAAACGCGGTTGTATAGCCACTTCACGAGTTTTTCACCATGAGTACGGTGGGAACAAACCAGGCGGATGATTAACATCCTACCACCAGATGAGCAGTTGGTCGCTCAGATATCCCTTAGTAGCCTCTTACGACACCCATGGGAGGAAGGGGCAGTGAATTTTATTCTTTCTCCGTCACTGCACGGGTATTATTATATGTTGTTTAAATAATGAGAAGAAAACTGTTTAGCATTCTATGAATTTACCGTGTGGATGCCGGGCTCATCGCGTTGTCGGAAGAGGAGCTCCGAGCAGCGCTTGGGACTTCCGACCCAAGTGTAGGTTTAAAGGGGCCACTTTAAAATGTATTAACGCTCATCTTCACTGTTCGAGCTCCTCCCACTACCTAACCAAACTTTAAACGATTCTACCAAAGCCGCCTTTGAAGTGCGTTCTAGAAATGAATTTATAATAGTTCTAGACAGGCCGAGATCTTTTAGTAAGCTATAGAGATTTTGCTGTTATGCCTCTCGCTCCTACTTCAACCGCAAATAAGCTAACTCTAAACTTATTCCTGGTCAGTTCGTTTGTAACATCGAAATACTTATTAAGTTTTAGATGGTGACTTTTTGAGATATTTGTTTCCCACGGAACTGTAAGTTCTACCAGTACTACGCGTTTAAGGCTTCCAGAATAAAGAAAAATATCCGGCCTGGATGATGAAACACAAATATCCTTAGGGATTCTATACTGTTTCTTATACGTGTCGATCACAAGTGTCCAATCGGGAGCTGGATCTAATATAGAGAAAGGTTTTTTGTAGATTTTTTATAAAAACCTTCTTTCACGAACTCTATTGAGCGTTTGCTGGTTGTAATATTTCCCTGTGCTCTTGCTACCGATAGACTAACGGCTTCACGTTTGATTTCTAGTACTTTATCGTGGTGCCGCGAGTATTGACCACTATTCAAGGGTACCCTACACCCTACCAGCATATGTTTAGCTGTCTTCTGTCCTACTGCTTTTTTACAGCAAGATTTATCGGTAGCTTTACCCCATTTTACTAAGTTACTTTGAGCTGGAAGAGTCATTTGGAACGCATTTAGATAGAATTTTAATAGTGCTGGAGACCAGTCGTGAATTAGGATGCGCCATTTTAAGCCACAGCCAGTCGTAACCACTCGTTTTGCAATTCTAAAACCAATGCTTGTCGTTCTCGTCTTGCCGAATAAAAGATTTTATTATGTCTGTGTCTTGGACTTTCCTCTTTGATCCTAATCTTACTTTACTAAATTGTGCTGCTATCATAAATTGCGTATGGAATTTAAGTCTTGACTCGAGCTCTGGGACACTTCTGTCTCTTGGAAGTGACTTAACAATCTCATCCCGTGATTTTCCCGGAATATATGTTTAGGTGTTTATAGAGCTCCGATGGTTTCTTTAATCTCAACCCAAAACTATTTTTGTCTCTAAATAAGGTTGGGATATCCGCCGAATGCGCTGGCCCAAGCCAAAACTTCAGTATCTTTTCATAAAGATACTGAGTCATCCCTTGCATCTGACTTTGTTAAGAGGGTCTTATTGAAATCATACACGAGGAAACGCCAATTCAGACGTGATATTAGAAAATTGTCGTAAAACTAAACTTTCTTGACATTACTTATAGGTTGATGATCTACCTTTTAAAGATCCGTCAAAAAGCTGTCGACTAGTACATCTAAAGATGGAGTGCGGCCTTTGTAATCTATTTTCTTGCCGAGAAATTTAAAAGGTGCCGCTTCGGAAACTATAGGAATGCTTTTACCGCCATTTTTAAGTCGTATTGGGTATATTTAGTGTTTCGCCTTCCCAGACATAAACAGTGAAACTTATTAGGTTTTGTCCTCATTCCTTTCGTCCACGCACAAAATTCGTCTACTTCATCCGATAGCAGCTGGCATTAGTTTGGGTTCCTTGTCAGTATCGCAAGATCGTCCGCGTTTCGGATGGATTCTGTGTACTTAATGTTGAACTTAAAGCGATAACACTATTTTTTCTCTTGTTTAATTAGATTATCTATTAAAATATTTATTACGATATTAAATATTATTGGGGATGAACAACAACACTGAAAAAGACCAAATTTATAGCCTAAAGGTTTTGAATGGCCGTCTTTTGAGGTTATAACGAATTTCAATTTCGATAATATGATGCGATTATATTGCTTATTATCGTGCCATTTTAAAGCAAACATCAATATTTCTATATAATATCAATATATTTGAAAACAGGTGATGAAAATAATAGACAACGTACGTCCCGACCGCCAGACGGTCATGTTTAGTGCGACTTTCCCCCGACAGATGGAGGCGCTCGCGCGACGGATACTGCAGAAGCCTATTGAAGTTCAGGTAATATTTTTTTTAAATATTCTACCATAATAATAACAAATTGATAATTTGGTTTTTTAAATTAACTATGTAATATTTAGGAATCAAATGATTAAATTACTGTATGTAATATTTTTTATTACTCCTTTGCATTCAGTGCTCTCATGTGGGATATTAAAAGTATACCAGAGTTGCAAATAATTTAATATTTTTGACACCAGACTATGATGGTGTAATTAATAAAAAATAAAGTCATTTTTATGTTACTTATATTGTCTGGTTGAAACTTTGACTTTCTTTTGTAATAAAAAACTGTAAAAGTACTTAATGTTCATTAAACTTTTTAGCTTTTGCATAAATTCATGGCAAATATTATGTTTGTCGGCAAAGAACATAGTATATCACTGTGGTTTTCTTACAATTTGATTTTATAGCAGATATTGTTAATTATAACTTTCAAAGGTGGGAGGACGAAGCGTTGTTTGCAAAGAAGTAGAACAACATGTCGCCATATTAGAAGATGAAGCGAAATTCTTCAAACTATTGGAATTGCTTGGACTTTACAGCCAAATGGGCAGTATAATAGTTTTCGTAGACAAACAAGAGAATGCGGACAGTCTATTAAAGGATTTGATGAAAGCGTCTTATTCCTGCATGAGTTTACATGGGGGTGAGTTTGAATATCTTTATATAGATGTATAATAAATATATTTTTGTTTATTTTTAACTATAATAGTAGATTGTAAATTTATATTAATTTAAAAGAGTTTGTGTATATGGAATGATTTTGCGCTATCAATTATTTTAGTTTACTGCCTAGGCTCTACAAATTATCTATAGGAAAATTGTGTTTTCTTTAATAAATATTGCTTATGTATTATATTGTCAATTACATGTATAAATCAATTATTACAGGATCACTCACTATGTAATCTCAATAGCTGCCATATTTGAATTGTTATTAATTGAGTTGGGGAGTATTTATGTATAACATTGAATTTGTATGTGAATAGCATATTCAAAATTTTAATAAACTTTGTATTTGTGTAATCTTATAATATGTATATACGCAGTATTATTAATATTATGTATCTGTTTTTATTTCAGCTTGAGTTCCTGGTTTACAATACTGAGGAATTTTGTCATAAATGTGTTTGAGTTTTTGCGCACTGTCTTCTTTAACTGTTAGGCATTTATTAGTATTTATTGTATTTTATATATTTGATCATCAATGAATATATAAATTACATATTTTTTTATTTTTACATTAAATTAATTGTTTTTTCGGGTAGGGATAGTGATGCTTTCGAAATTAAAATCGATTAGTAAATGAAAAAAATATAACTCATCATATGTTTCAATTTAATATATTATTATTAAAACATTAAATATCCATGACTGACAATAATACTTAATGCCAATTTACAATTATCTTAGGTATTATCATTAGGAATTTCCATAGTATTCAAGCGTTGCAGTATTTTATTTAATACATATTATTTAAGAAATTTAAAATTTAATACATTTTTAACTTATACAAATCTATTTTAATATAACATTAATTTCAAACAACGTAAGAGAAAGTACGCAAAAACTGGCAACAAAGTAAAAAAGCGACATATATAATAATACCGCCTGTTACAGGTATTGATCAATTCGACAGGGACTCCACGATAGTGGACTTCAAGTCGGGCAAGGTGAAGCTGCTGGTGGCGACCAGCGTGGCGGCGCGCGGCCTCGACGTCAAGCAGCTGGTGCTGGTGGTCAACTACGACTGTCCAAATCACTACGAGGACTATGTTCATAGGTCAGAACACAGACTATATTCGTTTTTATTATGCTATATTTTTTTTATATATAGCTTGACGCTTTATCTCGCACATGGTCGTGTAGGTAGAGGGAACACACAGGCTGTATTAGTTTTTTATCATACTACCTTTTTAATTTTTTTTATAACTTCACCCTTTATTCCGTACATGGCAGGGTAGACGGGGGAACAGCAGGTACTATAGGAACCTATTGTTAAGACACTCCGTTGTTAGCCCCTGCTTTCTCCGTCCCCGCTTTCCGCCTTTTTCGAGGCATTGCGTGTTGAGTGGCGGAATTTAACTCCGCTCTTTGCCTAGTTGCCAGAGTGAAGGAAGTGGAAGTAGAAAGATCATCTTCCTCGAGTGGCAATCGAATCCACAAACCGTCGCTTTTGCAGACAGAAGCCGGCAGACGTGGCGCAGAGGCTTTTTTCATTTCAATTTTCTTTGCTGTCGCTAGACACAATGTCTTGGAAGACGGTGGAAAGCCGAAAAGAAGGGAACTGAGTGTCTTAACCCGAGGTTCCCATGGTTTTGTGATTTATGTTTATTTTTCAAATTAGTCATTTGTATAAATTAAAAGAATATGAGGTAGTAAAAATTAAAAGATATACAGGGTGGGCCTCGGAGTTTTGCGAATTTGAAATCGCCATAGCGTTGGAACGAGGGAGGGGGGCGGAGCGCGGGAGGTGGGGATCTGTAACTCGGGCCTTGGAAATTTAGTCGCAATGGAGCACTTCACGGGTGAACAGCGTGCGTTCTGTGTAAAAAATTATTACAAAAATGCTGATTCGTGCGTTATTGTTCGACGTTCATTTCGCTCCCACTATGGATTGCATGATTTAAAACAGTGTCCGAGTGAAAGTTTGATTAGGGCGTGGGTCAGAAAGTTCGAGGCTACCGGTTCGACCCTTAATCAGAAACCTAAGGGGCCCGAAAGGACGAAAAGGTCAGATAAAAACATAAACGATGTCGGAGCTTCCGTACTACGCAATCCTGGGCAATCAACTCGCAAGCGATCAGCAGAGCTATCTGTATCAAGAACGACTTTGC
The DNA here is from genome assembly GCA_037178615.1 of Dione vanillae. Lineage (NCBI taxonomy): Eukaryota > Metazoa > Arthropoda > Insecta > Lepidoptera > Nymphalidae > Dione > Dione vanillae. The sequence goes on from JAZFAU010000190.1 coordinate 1,545,349, forward strand.
GTCGTATTTTGAAGGAAGATTTAAAATTGCACCCGTATAAACTTCAACTAGTGCAAGATTTGAAGCCAAATGATCACAATTTACGACGTGATTTCGTCGAAACAATGTTTGAGCGGTTTCGGAGCTTCAACAATATTCTTTTTTCAGACGAAGCCCATTTTCACTTAAATGGGCACGTAAATAAACAAAATAGTCGTTATTGGGCCTCAGAAAATCCACAATTCAAACACCAAAAGCCTTTGCATTCGCCAAAAGTGACAGTTTAGGCGGCTATTTCAGCACACGGAATCATCGGACCCTTTTTCTTTGAAGACAAGCGAGGGAATTCTGTGACAGTTAATACTGAGCGATACACAGCCATGTTGCGCGATTTCTTTTACCCACAGCTGTCAGAATTTCGAGGGTACAATAGTTCGACATGGTTTCAACAAGATGGCGCCACTTGCCATACCTCTAACGAGAGTTTGGCAGCCGCAAAGGAGATGTTTGCTGGAAAACTCATTTCGCGCCGAGGTGACATTCCATGGCCACCGAGGAGTCCGGATTTAACTCCACCCGATTTTTTCTTGTGGGGCTACATGAAAAGTAGAGTCTACAGTAATAATCCGACCACGATTGCAAAGTTGAAGGCCAATATCCGCGAAGAAATGGCCGCTATTCCGCGTGCCATGTGCGAACGAGTTTTTGTCAATTTGAGGTCGAGATTCGAAGAATGTTTGCAGCGGGATGGTGCGCATCTGGATGATGTTATTTTTAAGAAATGATTTTCCCAAATGTTAACTTTAATTTAAAAATAAATTGGTTTTAATATTACTTTTGTTTTTTTTTTTATGAATTTTTCAAATTCGCAAAGCTCCGGGGCCCACCCTGTATTAGGGAGTTTCTTTCGCCGTTTTTTCTACTTCATGACGAAGCTCCTTTCTGATATGGTTATACGTAAAATATTTACGTGCATAAGCGTATCTGTAATACATACATGAATAAATGATTTTCGATTTTATTATTAATTATGATATGTTATTGAGTCCATTAAAAGTAACCGGGCCGAGCGAATAAATGATTTTTTAACGACATGTGAATGTGTCCATTGAAAGTAACGCTTTCCGGATAGATACGGGCGAACGGGCCGAGCGGGCAACAAGGATTACGCGTATCTGTGAGATACCTACATAGATAAATGATTTTTGATTTTTATTTTATTTTCAATAACAAAAACTTCAAGTTATTTTATTGAGTCCGTTGAAAGAAACTTTTTCCCGGGTAGATGCGGGCGAACGGGCCGAGCGGGTAACAAGGGTTACGCGTGGACGTTCCTCACGCCGGAGCAGGGCAGGTACGCCGGCGACGTGCTGCGCGCCTTCGAGCTGGCGGGCACTCCGCCGCCGCCCGAGCTCAAGCAGCTGTGGGAGACTTACAAGGAGGCCCAGGAGAAGGATGGCAAGAAAGTGCACACCGGTGGCGGGTTTAGTGGGAAAGGTTAGTTGTTTTTTTATGTGTTTGGGTAGGTAAGGAGATGTTTTTAGTGTGGTAAACCTTCTGGATATCCCGATCACAATAAGTCTGTCTGTGCCGATGAAATGGTGAACATTTGCAATTGAGTTGTGGAATGGGATTGAAATGAGATTCAAATATTTAGAGGGATCGCGGAAAACATATTTTTTCAATTAGCTTTCATCACTGTCATAGAACCTCATAAATTTACTTTAAAATTCTATTATACGATTTATTTGTGGGTTTCCATACTGCTACGTTTAAATTGTTATGGTGTTTTTAAAAAAAATCTATTCTTAAAATTGTCAATTTTAAAAATATTAAACAATTTTTTCGTGTTTAAAGGATATTACATACATAGTAAAACTTTTTGTTTACGTTTAAAAATAGTCTTAAAAGTCGTTAACTTTCAATTAATAACAATAAATTAGCAAAATTTTAAATTTATTCTTAGGTTTCAAATTCGACGAATCCGAAGCCCAAGCAGCAACAGAAAGAAAGAAATACCAGAAAGCGGCACTAGGTCTGCAGGACTCCGACGACGAAGACGTCGAAGGCGACCTTGACCAACAGATCGAGACCATGCTTGCCGCTAAGAAGATAGTCAAAGAGATTAAGGTACTTATATTTATATATATGTATATGTTTTCACGCTTTATCCCACACATGGCAGGGTAGGCAGAGAGATCTTCAGAAACGATAGGAACCTAGTGCTAAGACATTCCGTTGTTTAGTCCCTGCTCTTTGCCTTTTTCGTGGCATTGCGTGTTGAGTAATATCTTTACTTTATGTATATTAGCGTTTTAATATAATTTAGTAAATGGTTTTTTTAATATCCCCAATTCTTAACGAGACATTATTTAAGCATTGCCTAGTTGTTTCCTGGATGAAATAGTAACAATTTCCCATGTGTGTGTGAAGCCGGGCGTGGCGGCGGCCCCGGCGGCGGCGGCGGCGGGCGCGGACGGCAAGCTGGAGCTGGCGCGGCGGCTGGCGTCGCGCATCAACCTGGCCAAGGGGCTCGGCGTCGAGCAGAAGGGCGCCACGCAGCAGGCCGCCGAGGCCATCCTGAAGGGCGCGCCCTCCGCGCACACGCTCATCACTGTTAGTAATGATAGATTATTATTTTTTATTTTTTTTTTCTTTTTTTATGTCTTGTCCAGTAACAGGTTTTGAGCAGAATTCTTCAAATTTTTTTGTGTCGTCCCCTTGACATGTTTTTCCGTGTTGGGTAGGGACTACTTACCTAATTGATTTATTTCCTATAAATTTCTAACTGTAGTGAATTTTAGTGGTGAAAAAGTTAAAGTAAAAACATGTATTGCGACCACAAACCGTATAACAACATCCTACAACTTACACAATTTTATAAACATATATATACTTTTTTTACTTCGTAGATACTTTTATAAGTAATGTATATGTTTTTTATGGTATTTAAAAGTAGTATGATGTAAGTAAATAGGTACTATCAGTGTACCTGTTGAGATCCACTATCATGGACCCCCATTTTCATTTCATGGACCCCCAAATTTGTTTTCGCTGACGTAGACCCCTTGCGGGTTGTCATAGACCCCTAACGGTCGATATAAACCACTTTGGGAATTACTGGTTTAGAGTTAGCTTATATGTAGAAGTAGGAGTAGGAGCAGTTGAAGTAGGAGCGAGAGGTATAACAGCGAAATCTCTATAGTTTGCTTAGAAATCTCAGCCTGTCTGGAACTTTTACTAGTTTATGTCTACGAGGTGTGTTCAAAAAGTATCGCGAATTTTGAATTTTCGCGGGTTACGTATATTCGAATTTCAATTTTTTTGTGGCGTTATGTTGGTACTCATGTCTCTCACTTATGCCGACAACCTCGGCCATTTTGAATGTTCACTTAATTGTTGACAGCTGCTTTGCTTGCACGTGTTTTGGATCGTCTTCGATTTTTACCCATTCAAAAAAATGGATCAAAGAACGTGTATCAAATTTTGTGTGAAAAACGAAATTAAGTGCGCGGATGCATTCCGAATGTTGACTGTGGCATACGGAGAAGCTACCTTGGACCGAAGCAACGTTTATCGGTGGTACAAAATGTTCTCAGAAGGCCGAGAAGATGTGAACGACGAAGAGCGTGCCGGACGCCCGAGCACTTCAACAACAGACGAAAAAATTAATGAAGTGGAGAAAATGGTATTGGCCAATCGTCGAATCACCATTAGAGAAGTTGCTGAGGACCTAGACATATCGATTGGCTCGTGCCATTCGATTTTTATCAATGATTTGGGCATGAGACGGGTCGCCGCGAAATTCGTACCAAAATTGCTCAATTGCGACCAAAAACAGCATCGCATGAACATTGCTAATGAGATGTTGGACTCTGTCCGCGACGACCCAAATTTGCTCCAGAGGGTCATAACTGGTGACGAATCGTGGGTTTATGGTTATGACGTGGAAACCAAAGCTCAATCATCTCAATGGAAGCTGCCGCACGAACCATGACCGAAAAAAGCGCGCCAAGTTCGGTCGAATGTGAAAGTTTTGCTGACAGTTTTCTTCGATTGCAGGGGCGTGGTGCATCATGAGTTCTTGCCACAGGGTAGAACGGTCAATAAGGTTTATTACCTGCAAGTTATGCGCAACTTGCGCGAAGCAATCCGCCAGAAACGCCCGGTTTTGTGGAAGAACAAAAATTGGCTTTTGCACCACGATAACGCCCCTGCTCACACATCGTTGCTTGTGCGCGACTTTTTGGCCAAAAACAACACACTAATGATGCCGCAGCCACCGTATTACCCAGATCTGGCCCCCTGTGACTTTTTCTTGTTCCCTAAACTGAAGAGGCCCATGAAAGGACGACGTTATGCTACACTTGACGAGATAAAGACGGCATCGAAGGAGGAGCTGAACAAGATAAAAAAAAATGATTTTTTGAAGTGCTTCGAAGATTGGAAAAACCGTTGGCACAAGTGTATAATATCTCATGGGGATTACTTTGAAGGGGACAAAATAGATATTCATGAATAAATAAATAATTTTTGAAAAAACACAAAATTCGCGATACTTTTTGAACACACCTCGTATAACACACTTTAAAGGCGGCTTTGGTAGAATCTTTTAAAGTTTGGTTAGGTACTGGGAGGAGCTCGGACAGTGAAGGTGAGCTTTAATGCATTTAAAGGGGCAACTTAAACCTACACTTGGGTGGCAAGTCTCAAGCGCTGATCCGAGCTCCTCTTCCTACAACGCGATGGGCCCGGCAGCCGCACGGTGAATCCGTGGAATGCTAAGCAATTTATTCTCTTCTCTAGATACACTTAATATTAACACACTAAATTGTTTGAAAAACTATTTATTTGCTTCCAAGTTATTATTATTTTTTTACAATTTCTTATATTTTAAATAAAATACAACTAATTATTTCTTGTAATTATAAATCACTATTAATATACTAAATGCACTCAATGTTACCACAATGCTTTAAAAAGTTTTCATTTGGCTCTTTATCAATTCATACTTTTTATAATATTTTAATTAAAATATAACGAGTTATTTGTTGTAGTTACAAATTATTACTTACATTTAAAAGATTTTCTCCAAAACCAATTTTAGGTAATATGAAGCATATATTAAAAATCACATTGTTTTCTTTAACACCTACGGTAATGTTATATACACATAAATGTCATACCACCAGACAAAAACAGTCAGCTGTCACATGACGATAGTTCAACAGCATTTTTAGTGCAAAAATTACCAAGTATACGCTGATACAATATATAAATATACGACTTGTGACTTTAATCTGGCATATTAGTACCTTTTATGCTTATAATTCATATTATTATAAAGAAATGAATCGTTGTTGTCAATGAACTTTTATTTGTTTTAGTAATTATTTTCAAAGGCATTAAAGCAGCTGTTATGTCATAATATAATTACGATCATCATGGCATAGCAGATTGTCTGGTTATGTGTAGATAGAGTACTTAAAGCTAACGTATATAACTTGCTCGGTCTGCAAGAGGGCGCGGGTTCGAGTCCCGCAGCGTTAATTTTTTTGTTTTCTTTAAATATTTTATCTATTCTCAGTGTGGATTTACAATTAAAAAATAAAAATATGTGTAGATATTTTGTGTTTATATATATATATATATATATATATATATATATATATATATATATATATATATATATATATATATATATATATATATATATATATATATATATATATATATATATATATATATATATATATATATATATATATATATATATATATATATATATATATATATATATATATATATATATATATATATATATATATATATATATATATATATATATATATATATATATATATATATATATATATATATATATATATATATATATATATATATATATATATATATATATATATATATATATATATATATTATATATATATATATATATATATATATATATATATATATATATATATATATATATATATATATATATATATATATATATATAATTTTATGTATGCAGGCAAAAACAGTAGCGGAACAATTAGCGGCGAAACTCAACACCCGCCTCAATTACCAGCCAAGAGACGAGAGCTCGTCGGAGCCGGCAGAAGAGGTGTTCAGGAAGTATGAAACCGAATTGGAAATTAACGATTTCCCTCAACAGGCGCGTTGGCGGGTTACTAGCAAGGTATTTATTTGTAAATGGATTTTTTTTATTCCATTGAGATAGAGAAGTAAATTAAAGCTTCTGAATCCGGCATTAAAGCAAGGTAGGCAGAGGGGCTCTAATTTTGTTATCAGAGATACCTTAGTTAATAATTTACTTTAGTGAGAATGAAACTCAGAACAGGTTGCTATTTAATTAAATATTTGCTATGGATTTGATAGTAATATTGGGTATGATGAAATCGAATTTTCATAGGAGATATTAATAATTATGAAGTCAGCGGATAGTGACATATTAATAATATCGGTTGAATGTTACATTTATACTTAGATTATAAAATAATAGTAACATGACTATGAGTAAAATATTATTTATAAAATAACCATTTGTTTGTTAAATAACAATACACAGTCATCATACAATGATATTTTGCTGACATTGTTGGGAAAGAAGGAAGCTTTATTATTTTTAATTGTTGTGAATTAGAATTTTATTATATAAATATAAATATAAATTAATATAAAAAGGTTCAAAATATTTTTTTTCTACTTAAAAAAAAAGACACTGAAAGCTGGTAATATGAATAGGTTATCTTATAATAAAGTATGTGAAACGGGTCAGTGGTTATCATTTGAAGCGTTTAATTTATGATTTTAGTTTTCAATTTATGCATATACTTTATACATACAGTTGAATAAGAAACTGATTTAATATAAAATTCTTTTGAAAATATCTTCTTAAAATAGACTTTTATATGTAAGATAATTATTATCTTATTTTAAGAGTTTTATCTCGAACTTTTTATTAAATTAAATTATTTATGAAATAGAATTATACTTTAAATTTATCATAAAAAGAACTTTTTATAATTATTTAACTTAGTCGATTTTTTTTGTTTTTTTTTTTTTTTTACTTTTTTAATAGCATTTACTATATTTATTGCAATTAGGTGCCACTATTCGTTTATCATTTCCTCATATGATTAAATTCGCTTGTGGTAAATTTTTCTTTATTCAAACTATGTTTCTCAAGTATGAACATATGTTATGTTTTATATGATTGTTGTTTTAATTCTTTTATACTTAAATACGTATATATCTATTACAAAATAAATGTAATTCAGTGTCTAGTAATTTCGGTACTCCAAACTTTTGTTTTATTTACAAATCTTGCTTCATCACTTGATCATCTTCACTATATCATCTTCACTATATCTATAGAATACAAAGATTGAGTCAATGTGCTTCCAAAATATATAATCTACATAGCTTGCTTGTGCTTTTTTAGCCATTTTTCGTATAGTGTGAAAACATTAATTAAAAATTAAAAATGATGTTATATACTTTTACCAAAAAACATAAGTGGTCGGATCACTTAACTATCCTATACAAGCCGTGTAGTAAAATGTTTTCTTTATGTTAGAAATTTGAATTGATAATCGCGAATCAAAATGTTTAATGGGTTTTTATAAAAAAGTTTATTATTAAAATATACGCGATTCATTCGGTAAACGAGTTCAGTTCATTTAAAATGCGTAAAAATAACGAAAATCTAAGATAAAATATGTTATGTATTCAATTTTTATTTATGTTGTAAAATAAGATGATACAATGAAGTAAACAACTTTAAGTATTTCTAACACTTTGTGTAACTTTATGGAATTTTTATATATGGAGTTTTTTGATACACTTAGTTGGGTTATCTGCGCTATTCGTTTTCTTAGGCATTAACATTTTTTACGGATGGTAAAGTGGCATGGCACGCGCAAATGTTTTTTAGGCCAATCCAATTGGCTAACGTGTGGAATTTGTTTAATCATTTATAAATAGAACTATTGAAGTTCAAACATTGGCTATACTTTTCACAAATCCGCTTTAACGAGATCTTTAAAACCACCAAATTACCAAAAGTAAAATTCTGAAGTCATAACGCCTCTCTAAGTGTCGGCAATTGAAATGCTGCCACAAATATTGTATAATTGTTTATATTTCAAAATATTATTTATACCTTTTTGTATCATTATCCTAATCGCATGTCGAAGGCGTGTATTCTAACGTACATGTTGTGGTTTTTATTATCCATTGATATTTATAATGTACATTAGTTCCGATAACATACGGTCACGACTCTGACGTCAAAAATCACCTGAAAATAGCAAAAATTACTGATAATGCAACAATCTGTCACGCATTGCCGTTATATAAATAAGTATGTGTTTGGTATCTATAGATTTGTGATATTGTACTTAAAAATATCGTACGATTTAAGATAGGTGCCCACCAATATTTCGAGTGCTTTTTTGATTTGACAATTGATAAAATATCAGATTGTTTTTCAATTTTTTTTATTCATGTTTTTTTTGTGAATGCCTTAACTTACATAATTCTTAATTACATAATTCTTTTTAAATTTACTTATTTCTACCTAAAATTGTAAATAAAAAGTTTCTTAAAGGTATATTATGTAAATATTTTCAATATACGGGGACGGAGAAAGCAGGGACTAAGCAACGGAGTGTCTTAACACTAGGTTCATATCGTTCCTGCAGTTCTCTCTGCCTACGCTGCAACATGCGGGATAAAGTGTGAAGCTATATTCAATATAAACATATATATAAACATTACAATGTAAGCATTGTACGTAAATATGTATCTCTTTATAACCTTATTTACTTAAGGCTGCATTTTATTGCCCTTAAGTCCATAACCCCATCATATTGTATGTATTGCAATGAGTTCATAATAATTATGATAACCTCTTGTATAACGTATTTATGCATCCAAGAGGATATCATCCCCAGTACATTTCCTAAGAACGAAGTGAACAGTACAAAATGTTGTTAAAATTAGCAATAGTCGGTGTTATTATATTCTTTTGTGTTAAACTTATGAAAAGGCGAAGATGCTTTTATTGTAATTAGTCAACAGGTATTTTATTATGTATTTGTTTTAAATTTGTATGTAATTATAAAATTATTAAGTTGTATGTATGTATATATTGTTTATGTATAGCGGTAGGTCATGGATTTGATGTTACAAAGTTGTCTTGTTTACTTTATAGAAGTAATTTAATATGTAAATATTTTATTTAATTATAACCAAATGCATATAAGTTTCTACCACATTTTCATGACTATTTTAAACAATTTTATTCTTAAGTAATTAATAAATTGTAACCTTATATATTTTGTTTTCTCAGGAGGCGTTAGCGTTAATAAGCGAGTATTCCGAAGCGGGTATAACAGTCAGAGGTACATACGTACCCCCCGGGAAGGCACCCCCCGAGGGCGAAAGAAAACTATACTTGGCCATAGAAAGTTCACAAGAACTAGCTGTAGCCAAAGCCAAATCGGAAATAACTCGACTTATAAAGGAAGAGCTTCTCAAACTGCAGACTTCGGCTCACCACGTGATCAACAAAGCCAGATACAAAGTTATTTAATGTATGCAAATATAGTTTGACGCATCTTTTACAATTATGTGTTTTTATTTTTATTTTATTTTTGACATTTATTTGAAAATATTATTTTTCTTAAATTTATAATACATGCATATATGAATTTGAAATTGGTGGGAAATAACGTGACGTACATCGATTCTGGTTTTGGAAACTATTCGCTAGATATGGGAATCGATTTAAATCTTAATTGCTTATATAATTTATTTTTGATATCAACATTTGCATAGAATTTTTTTATAGTCAAAATATATATTTCATGGCCGTTGTCAACAACTCTACTTTAAAACACCACAGTCTAGTAAATATTTTTGCTGGGTTTTGCCACTCAACACGCCGCATCTTTGAATCAGGTTTAATATAAAAAAGTAACGTAAAAAGTAGTTTGTCAACACAAGATCTTGCTATATGATGTCATTATACTAAAAAATAAATAACAATAAAAATAGCCTTTATTGTTTGAACATAACATCTTAAACACATTTATTTTTCTTTTAAACTCTTTATACTACATTCTATTTTAAATATATAAATTTTATTATGATTTTACTCATATTATATAAACAACTGAAGATATTGCTTATTTTAAAACGCTGATTTCAAGATGTCCTGGTTCGAATTAACTTTTTCCATTCATAAAGTATGCTATCAACAAGGCTATTAATTTTCATAGTAAAGCTCAAAATTAGTCGAATGTAAAAGCTAGCTTATATTATAAAAAGGTAAACAATCTTTCGAATTTCTTATCGGATTACCTCATAGTAATTTTAATAAACATACAAACACATACGTAATGAATAACATTTAAATGTGTTTTTTTTTAATTTTTATTTTTATTACAAATTATGTTGCCTCTGATTACGTGGAATTAATATTGCCAAACTCTTTCGTTTTGCACAAAGCCAATTATAAAAGTTAATCTCTAATTAAAAATTTAAAATAATTTTCGTTCAAATAGTAAAGTCATTACGTATATTTAATCAAGTCTTAATCTATCTTACTATCATGGAAATAGCAAAGATATTAAAGATTTTTTATATTTTTGGCATAAATTTAAAATAAAACACGAATTTATCAATTACGATACAGATTTCCAGATAGTGAATTACTAAAACAAAAAGAGCATCTACATACACATAAGTAAGTTTTAGGAAATTTCGAGACCATATCAAATGGTATTAGCGCATGACATGCTCATGATGTATCATCAATGATAATCCACCAACACGAAGTGGTCTTACTATAGGTACATTATCTTAATACCATCTCAGCTAAAAATAATAGTCTAAGTCTATATGTATATAAAAATAATTAATGCAAGTTAATCGTGGATAATTACGATATAAACAAAATAAACTGGTAACATAAAGATTTAATTGAAACAAGCCTATTGAAAATAACTAATATATAGGGAATAAGAAACGAAATCGTTAGAAGTAGGACCGAATAAACAGATCAGTTTTCCCAAGCATTACTAAAGTAGCAGGTTATATATGACGTTATTTAAATCTGATGTAGACCACATCTTGTAACGTGTATCGTTACAAGATGGAATAAACCTACAGGAAAGAGGAATACAGGCAGGTCAATGGGCTAATGATATTATGGAAACTGTATACAGCAACAAATAAAGAGGTATGTAAGAGGATGCCTTACCCAAGCAGGGGTTCTATCCAAGAACCTGCTAAACATGCTAATACTAGCTATATATAAAATATCATATGACTGATAACGTAAATAAGTCAAACCAAACAACATGTAAACACTTGGTTGTAGAAAAAAAGGTTTAATTATTAATATTTTGTTAGCATTAGCATTTCTTCGTTAGTACCAACTATACAACTTAGCCTCTGTGGTGAAATAAAAATAATTAATAGTAAACAAAAGCTGACAGATCTATTGGTGAGAATAAGGGGTATAATGAATGTCAACGGTAACATATTATATAGCCTAGGTGTACTTTTTAATAAATTCGTATAAATTGGAACCGATACTTCCTGAGATCTCTTCAGCCTTACAATTCTAGTACTAATCATTCTGCGATGTTAAATTGTAAAAAATACAATAAGATCCCAATATATACAATAAGTCGTTATATCTGCATCACACTTTATTAGGGGTTTATTGCTGGAATCCTGAATAGCAGCAACGAGAGCAGAAATTATCATATTAAGCTATCATTTAGTGCAATAAGTGAAACAAATGCATGATACTAAAGGATTTATTAATATGTTTTTTATTTTTTAAGTAGAGATTCCATAACGTTTGTTATAGATCGATTTCTTAAATAACATTTAGACCTACAGTTACTATGTTTCTGAAATATTAAGTCAGCGACCTTAAGAAATGACAGCTTCGTGGACAGTTTTGAACTATAGTAACTAACATATATAACTAACTCGGTATAATAATAAATTGTAATAAACAAGTAATGGAAAGTTTAACGTCTATTAGAGAAACATATAAACATTGTCAACAGTTTTATCTCGATAGGTATTTTTGTTTGCCATATTACGCCGCCTCATTTTGTAATGGGTGACGTAAAAAGCTTTATTGTTACGTCGTGTTGACATAAAAAATCGTGATAACAGTATGATTTACAACATTTTTGTTAATTATCTATGTTTTTTCTATTTAGTTATAATAAAGCGTTTAAACGTTTTCTTAATAAAAAAAAATTATTAGTAGATACTATTATATATAAAAATTTAAACATCAGATCATAATGATATATATATTTATTAAAAATAAACACACGACTGTTAATTTATGTAGAATTGAACATTGTAATCTGCTAAACGACGACTGAACATTATAATACGACTTAAGACAAAGTAAACTGAGATTGCTAAAGAACTCTGTAAGGCGTCGATCAATTTCACTCAACCCTAGCGTAGTGGAATGTTACATACAAGAATAAGTAATGTTTATGGCAATTAAGGTCTCAATGGAGAATTCCAAGCAGATAACTAGGCACGTGTTCTACCATCCTGAGATAGCATGTGTCAATAATAATTGTATCATCGAAATTATAAATAACTCTGCGCGTCTCGTGCGCCTAAGATACTGAGGTTATCTGGCGGGAAGATTCCACCGCAAACAAAGTGCTTCCAGTGTTTATATATGCTGGTTAGTGACGACCTTACGGTTAGATACATAGAAGAAAATCCAAATATTTTTAATAGTTGAATTGCTAATTGAAAGAAAACAACTTTGATCTGTTTGAACTTCATTTCCTCTTAAGTAATAACAATACTATTAATTAGGTAAATCTACGAATATGTACTCTACAGATAATTATAGATAACATCAATCGTCATATGTGTTATCCAAGATCAAACTCGTAGTTAGTGATAAAACCATTCAGTTTAAATAATGTTCATTTTTTTAAATAATTTGCCTTATATGTATTAAATAAATTTAATTCTTTAATTCAAAGGAATCGGAAGACCGTTGTGGCACAGAGGCGTAGCGTCTGCCTGTATACGTAAAGGTTTGTAGGTTTGATTCCCAATCAGGGAAGATGTGGGATTTTCTTTTCCAATTCCTTAGCTCTGGCAACAAGGCAAAGCGCGGCGTTGAGTTACACCACTCAACACGCTAAACCGAACAACAACGTTATACCATACAAACGTTATACATATTGCCTATATGGCTTCGTAAAAAAATATGTTTTTATATATTTATTCATATATATTTATTTCTATATAAATAAATATACAAGAGTCATCTTTTATTTTTCCTGTATAAAATATATGTAATATAAACAATCATATGAGCATTTATCAGTTCCTGTAATAACTATATACACACATATATCAACACATATCTATACGTTACGTTGATTCTTTCTTACTTAAGATAAAATCATGATTTAATATTTGCAGCTATTTCGTAATTTGTTTTATATATCTACTACTTAATTTCCTCATCTTTGTAATGTGTTATGAAATTTTAACATTAACAATTAGTATTCATGTTTTAAGTAAAGTTTTAAGTAGGTATATATGATACCACCATTCTATTCCAATTGAATACATAATTTTTTTTTAACATCACGCATTATCCTGCATACTGCAGGGTAGGCAGAGGGAACTGCAGGAATTATATGAACCTAGTGTTAAGACACTCCGTTGCTTAGTTCTAGCTTTCTCCGTCCCCACTTTCTGCCTTTTTCGAGGCATTGCGTGTTGAGTGGCGGAACTCAACGACGCGCTTTGCCTAGTTTCTAGAGCGAAGAAAATGGAAATGGAAAAATCCATCTTCCCCGAGCGGGAATCGAACCCACAAACCGTCGCGTTTACAGGCAGACGCTTACGCCTCTGCGCCTGACGGCCCTCTACATAATTTTTAATAAATAATAAATTATTTTAATTTCCTCGGTCTAGTAGATGTAGATGAATTGCTCAACTTCTAAAGTGAGTCGAATTTCGAGTCCCTCAAAGGGACGAAAGTAGTGTTTTGACAGTAGTTTACTTATGTAACATGGTTGAATGACACTTTTGTAGTCAAATATATCCGATCTGACTAGAATATTTTTCAAAAGGAAAATGGAATTGAGGACCGTCGCGGTGCTGACGCACACACACCACATATACAGCAGGCACATTTGCTTGTAAGCGCGAAAGTTCGTGGTCTTAATTTCCATTCGGGGAGAATTAACTATTTTTATTTGCTTCACTCTAGTACCAAGACAAAGTGCGCGACGTGCAGGTCCGCCATTAAACACGTAATCTTTCGGAATACGGAGAGTGACCTCTATCTCATTTGCTATATGCAGGTACTGTATGAAAACTATCAAATTAGTTTTACATTTAATTCTCACTGTCTCTAAATAAGAGTTTTTAAATAATGTCTTTCAACATTTAATATTTAAGTGTGTAATCCAACATACTTTCCAATGGATTCAATTAATAGCGCCATGTATATTAACGTCACAGATAATATAATATTAATTATTACTATAAAAATGGTGTCGAAAACAGTAGATAGAACACTGTCGTTATGTCACCTATTGCCCTAATATCAACTGAATTCCAGTGATTTCTCACTATCACGACCAAGTAATGGTTTATTAAGAAATAATATAGTGCCAATGTCTTCACTCGTGACCTCTTCAATCAAAATACAGATAAATTTATTTGGTCGTTTTATAATAATTTTCACTATTTTAGATGTAGAATGTATGTAGAAACTATAGTGTTAGGCTATTTTTTATTAGTAGTATTTTGTTGCGTAATAATTATGTAAACGTGTATGACTAAAATAATAAAAAAAATAACACGAATCTGAACAAGGATAGCTAAAAGCCAAGTATTATGCCCAAGAAAGAGACGGAATTATGACAATAATATACATTATCAGAACAGTGTCAAATTATGGAAATGCTAGAAATTTCCGTTGGTTTAGGTAAATGTATTGAGTGTCTTGGGAGAACTTTGGGGCGAAAATGCGCAAAATGAAATCATTAATAACATTATTAGCGACAAATTGGCGTATGGCTGTATGGTCTGTAATATCATACTGTGGATCTTGTATGCAAGAACTAAGAACCTTAGAAATAACCATCGAACGCTGCAAATGACATATTACCGTTATATCGTTCTAAAACAAAGGTACATATACTTACTTAGCAAAACATTTGTGCACTAATGCAGCAGATTAAGCTGACGAACGTTCATGTATTCAAGACATTTTGAAACATTGCGTTGTTGAGTGGCGAACGAAAAAGTTTAATAATTTTTATTTTATATTTCGGCTTCACGCTTTATCCTGCTCATATCAGTGTAAACTAGAAAGCGCAGGAAATGTGGGTACCTAGTGTTAAGACACTCCGTTCACCGCTTTCCGACTTTTTAAGACATTGCGTGTTGAGTGGCGGAACTCAATTCAGCGTTTAGCCTTTTTGCTAGAGAGAAATTAAAATGAAAAATCTATCTTCTCGAACTGAGAATCGAATCTACAAACAGTAGCGTTTACAAGCAGATGCTGCTAGGAACACGTAGTAGTTACAATAATACTCTGTGCCGTTGCGCTAAAACTGCCTCAGCGGACTATATTCATTATCTCAACAACACAACTCTCTACAAGTTTCCATTTTGTTTTTGTAAATAAATTATACAAAAAATACACATCATACGATCATTTAATTAAATTTAAAACAAAAGAATACGTCATACTTCTATACTTATAAAAAAAGAAGATAGTAAAAATAAAAACAAATTTAAAAACGCAGTACTTAAATATGTGATAGTGCGTCAGTTGTTTTCTCACAACAATCTTGGGGTCAGCATGTGTCGTGGCAGAGAAAGGACCGTCATTGATACCACTTAATTACCACTAATTAGTTTGTCTTTCTTTTTTTTTATTAGTAGTAAATTACGAAGGCGTCTTACTAGAATTTAGTGAATATGTATTATACAGTTCAATGTTGAAAGTTAATTTTTTTACTACGCTTCATTTTAAGATTCTATCTAACAACATATACTTTAGCGATATCTATACGTGTTTTTGTGATTTTATAAAATAATGAAAAAAAATATAGCAGGTGTGTCTTTAATGATTTTATAAGCTCTAATCGTGACAATGATAAGAGTCACACAGTGTACACGAGCCCATTTATTGTTTTTGATTAAGTATTGATAATGTTCTTACGTGACATAGTGTGTACAAATAGCTTGTCAATCCACATTTTCACGTATGAATAAAATTAATATTTTCGATATCTGCTATCTGTATGAAAAGTCAAAATCTTATATTTTTTGTATGCACCTTCGTAATATATATGTAATGAAATAAAATCTACTTTTATTACTTTTAATATTAAAATAGAACTATATAACTATAATCATTGTTTTAAACTTACCTGCTATTAATTAATTCGTGGAATGTTTGCATAAGTGAACAATTGATTACTGCAATCGACGTACCACCACTGAGTCGCGTGGCGGAACAAGGATATCGCTGATATGATTTAGTACTCGTGTTAGGGCGTGACTGTACGAATGTAGTGATTGTGTTGTATTTATAGATAATTAATAATGATACTAAAGTTGTTTAAAAAATTTCCAATATTACATTTTTAAACATATATGTCTTTGTTTCTTGGTCAAAGGTAGGTAGATCTACCATAGACCATTATTGAAATTGTTTGAAATATCTGGTTCCAAACAAAATATATTATAAAAAGACACATATTTAGGCTTCCTAAGCTCTTAGAATGTTTAGAGTATACCTTTTTAGTTAACCTCCTTATAACATTATCATCGTATTGATAAAAATGGTCGAGAAGCTTCATTAGATACCAAAATTACTAAAAATAGAACACTCATTTGTATCTACATTATTTAAAACTTTATCAATTGTTATTATATTTATTTTCATCAGCGACCTTCATTTTATTTAAGCGTTATTTTTAGTCAGTTGTTAATAATCGTGATTTTATTTGGGATTTAATATGAGCAAAAACAAAAACAACCCTAATCTATTAATGTACAATCAAATAGAATTGAATTGTAATTGACTTGAAAATCATTTTTGAAGTATTATTCTGCCTCCTTAGCTTAGCAATAGTTATATATCTACCTTCTAGGTACAGCGTAATAAACAAGAATATGTTTCTACTAAAATAAATTTAAACAAAAGATAATTACGATGAGAAAGTATGATGCAATCTTCTCAAGTTTTTTTACGAACTATTTTTAAATATCCTGTAATTATATCTTTGATGATGCAATATAATAGACTCCTGACTCAGCGCGCTTTATCGCTTACCCCAGGGATCAATGGCTATTAGCGTGTGACGGATGACCTCTGAAGTCTTGTGAAATTCATTTAGTATTAAACTTTGTAGAATTTAAAATATAACTATTTCATAACAAATGAACTTAATTTGTATAAATATATGTATTAAGGTCCAGTCTATATTATACAAGTCTAGAATTTTATCTCTTCATGTAATGTTGCGTAAATATTAATTATTATTCTCATGATTGCTAATATTGTCGCTTATTTTATAATTTTAGATATGTCAGTTACTTTACCCAACATCTTTTATTAAAATGCAAAATTGTAGGATATTTAACGTGTTTCATGTTTCGCATTTATTGGAAGTTTAGGAGCTTTCCGAGAGATGGCATTAGAGCTTTTAAGCTTCCACGTTGACATTTAGTAAGCTATAGATGTCGCTAGGGACCTTGTTTACAGAATGATTAAAATACCATATTATGTGTTTTATATTTTAAGTAATATCAAAATGATGAAAATATCAATATCACTCAAGAATGTGTTAGTTTGCCAAAATGTTATTTATACTACCTACGTAAGTCTAATTTTATGGACTTTCATAAATTATGTTGATTAGGTAAATATATGCAAATATTCCTGATATATTGAATATATTTCTTTTTATACGTCATTCATTATTGAAGATGTGCTGTAAATATTTTAAAAACCTAGAATTAGTCAGGCAAGCTATGCACATTATCTATTCAACTGATATTTTAATTGTATAGCATCGTGATGATGACTTAGTTAGTACAAATGTAATTTGAAATAATTTATCTAAACTGATATGTATAATGACTATATTAGGTACAGTTTTAGACGATAATGTATATTACAATATAAAAATTACCACTTATATATTTTTTGTGTGAGGAAATTTTAGAAAATTCCTTTATTAATTAATTAATTTAATTTATCTTTTCTTGTATGTTACATTGTGTCTGAACATTATTAGCCTTAGGTAATTAGATTAAATAAATTGTTTTAATTTATATATAGACAATGAATGTATTTTTAAAATTTATTGATAAGACACGTTCTACAAAGTATTTAGTAAATATAGGCTTTTGTAATACCATATAGGCATTTTGTGTCGTCTTCAGCATAGTGTACAGTAAACAGGAAAGTTACTGAGCACGCGCGGAGGCTACCGTGTCAGAGGTCCGCGCCCTTAACCTCTTTAATATTTATCACGTCTACTTTGTATTGTTTGTATACTAAACTTATGTTCCTAGCGGCATATTAGCGCATTCAGATTTAAGTATCAATAACTATTAATAGTCATTGTTTCAGTTTATTTTTCATTTTATCCAATATTTTATTGTTAATAATCACTCATGTCAGTATCAATTATATACTAAAAGGGATGTTTAAAATAAAATGCAGAAATAGAATTTATAATAATATTGTTTAATTAAATTATTCTTTTTTAAATGTTCACAATCCTGTGAAATCTTTTTAACGATAATAAAATAACAAATAGAACCTACTCATAATCGGCAAGGCTCGATATCTCTTTACAATAATATTATTCTTTAATATCACAAATATACTTAACAACTACTTTGATTAAAGCTTTCGGTTTAAACTTATGAACTACATTTTTAAACCTACACTAATAAGTTGTGAGATCTACAATTTCTTGATAACACTTTAGTATGGATCAGGGCGGACACTTGAAGGGGCGTGCGACTCCGAGCGGTCTTGGAACAGATGTAACCGTGGAGCCGGGTCCGCCCGCTCCGAGTACCGCGCTTTACCACGGCCGCCACACTGGAGAGGACTTCGGGTAGCTATTTGTACTGCAGTCCAGGGGCACGGCGGTGTGTACTGGCACAGGTGAGGCGGGCGGCGAAGGAGACACGTAACCAGATGAGGAAGACACGGTTGAGAGTGCTGGGCTGGGTGGGCTGGCCGGAGGTGTATCGTTGCCGGCTGCAGCACGCTGGATGTCGTTCAGTTTGTGTCCGAGATGGGTCATGAGTTGAGTGCCCAGCCTCACATCCACTCCAGGAATGGAAGCTAAACACCGAGACACTTCGTTGGCAGCGTGAGTAAATCCAGCACGGAAGCGATCAGCGTCAACTGACGGGTTCAGAGACAGGCGACGTTGACGGCGAAGTTTGTGAAGATGACGAACTGTTAATTCCAAAATATCAGCTTTTTCCAATTTCGCCACATTTTCACCCTCCGACTGAAGAGCGCTGACCATCAACTCCTTGAGTTCGTCAAGGCAGCGGTTGATGCGAGCGCGCCTTTTGCGCTCGAGCATCGGCTTCATAACTTTGCGATATTGATAAGTGCGCGAGACTGGCTGCGGGCCGTCTTCTGTGAGCGGATACGCGATATCGTAAGACATGGTAGACATTTGTGTGTGAGTGAGTAGTGAGCTGCGTTAGCGCTAAGCGTTGAACGCGGAATGTGGCAAGCCGGTAGAGCGGGGGCTTATATAGGCAGCGGAGGGCGCGCGATCGTGGGAACGCGCAGAGCCGTCGAGTTCCCACACGCGCCACCTGTGCGGAGCAGCTGCCGCCGGGGCGCGGGGGGACACGCGCCGCGCCGCGCGTGCGAGCCGTAAACAATCGCCGGCGCGAGCGCACGCCGCGACGCCTGGACGCCCGAACGCTTGGCCCCTCTAATTGTTGCTCATTGCTCTCAGTTCATCCCATAGATGTACTAAACGCTATTTTGTTTCCCCATCTAAATATCTACACGGACTTGCGTAAGCGTAGCATTGCTATAGATTCTAATACGCATCAACAAGGGTTAGCGAAGGCTCCACTTGTAGTGTCAATGCTGATTAAAGTAAAACCAGAGTTATTTTTAATAGTAAGCAATTATTAATATTCTGAACTATTTAGTTTTTTTTAAATTAACCAAAATTCTTAATGTTTTTGTTTAATTAATATTTTGATTTAATATTTGCTAGTAATTTATTAGCTATTATAAACAAAAATATGATTTGTATATAACGTTAAATTTAATTTATAGACATTGAAGGGCGGTCGTTTATCACGATTAGTAACGGTCATTCAAAAATATACAATATATCGGTTCTCACAGTATCGTATCAGGGATTCATTTCACAACTTATGTGTAATTAAACTTGCATTTAATTAAGAGTACAGATTTATAATATATATATTTTATATGTCGTAACACAAGATTGGTGCCACAAGTCGATCAATCAACCGACGGGCGCCGCGCACAATGGCCGGCGTCAATTATAACTTGCTACTGTTGGCGTTCATCAATCATGGATTATGCGGAGTTATAATTATTGACAGATAGAATTACAGATGATGTTGCATTATTGTCCAATAACAGTAACCGTCTTTTGATGCCCCAAGATCCTAGAAGTTATATAGTCATCCTAACTAAGGATGCATAGTGCGTTGGCTAGGACGTGATTATGTGATTAGAATGCATTTTTGAACTAGCTCTTTCTCTAGCCGCAAGCCAGTTTTACATTTATTAGGAAAATTAAGTTTTATTTATAATGTACGATTTTAATAATAATATACTAGGTGAACTTTTAAATATAGCATATGTGAGTAGCGTCGACACCGGTAGCTGATCCAGGGATGGGCGCATTAGTCAGGCGCGTGGGCGGTCACCCACGCCAGAGTCGGCGCTGAGAAATTGTCCACTCAACTTGTTCCGACACATCCTACGTATATACAGTTCAAGTTATCTTCTTTACACACCTACTTTCTCAAAATACACCTACATAATATGTTGTTACTCATTTGACTTAGTATCACACATTATAAGGAGCTCAGTCATAAATAAATTGAATTTAAGTTTTATTTATCCATTGTATTTTAATCAAAGTAAATTAAGTTATATTATAATGCTACAGTATGCATACCGTAATATATATATATATATATATATATATATATATATATATATATATATATATATATATATATATATATATATATATATATATATATATATATATATATATATATATATATATAATATATATATATATATATATATATATATATATATATATATATATATATATATAATATATATATATATATATATATATATATATATATATATATATATATATATATATATATATATTTTATTTATTTATTTTCCACTTAGAATCAATAAGATGATCACTTGTGTACGTCAGATAGAGCGAACGGAGGAGTGTCAAAGGAGCCCAATTTGATAGTAGTTATCGAATTGAGCCCCTCTGAAACCTACACACTCCATGACTTAAACTAAGGTTACGAGGGTTCCAAGCGCGGCCTGGTGAGAAGAGCCCACAACAAACTCAGCCAGGTTTCCCTAAACCTATTGTGATCACTTCACAAACGTCACTCGAACTTATGAGCAATTCATTAATTCCATGCCGTTTTATCATCAATGTAATCCTTTACACTATAATAGGATTTAGTAATTAATTGCCGTTTAACATAGATTTTAAATTTATTTAACGAGAGATCAAATACTTCTTTCGGCAGTTTATTGTAGAAACGGACACAATTACATGGGAAGGAGTAGCCTATTTTATGGAGCCTAGTGGTGGGCATAACAAGTTTATACTTATTCCTCGTATTAACATTGTGAACATGACAATTTAATCTAAATTTATCAATATTTTTATGAATATATATTAAATTCTCGAATATATATTGACTGTGAAGAGTCATGATTTTAAATTTTTTAAATTTATCCCTAAGGGAATCTCTGGGCCTTATGTTATAGATTGCTCGAACAGCCCGTTTCTGAAGAACAATTATAGTATCAATATCAGCAGCATTACCCCATAATAGTATACCATATGACATAATGCTGTGGAAGTAACTAAAATAAACTAGTCTAGCGGTATTGACGTCGGTTAAGTAGCGGATCTTTTTGATCGCATACGCGGCTGAGCTAAGTCTATTCGACAAATCGTTCACATGAGGGCCCCACTGAAGTTTTGAATCTAAAGTAATGCCCAGAAAAACTGTAGTATTTACTAAATCTAGTTCCCCATCGCCAATTTTTACAATAGTTTTGGCAAATTTAACATTCGGGAGTGTGAATTTAATACACTTCGTTTTCTTCCCATTTAACAGTAAATTATTGACATTAAACCATTGGACAATATACATATATATATATATATATATATATATATATATATATATATATATATATATATATATATATATATATATATATATATATATATATATATATATATATATATATATATATATATATATATATATATATATATATATATATATATATATAGTCACTATAGTATATTCAACAATTCATAAGCAATTTCATTAATCAAATCATAATCACATCAAAAAATAATTATTATTACTAATTCGCATAATGAGTTAACCTTCACACCTTCACCTTCGTTGAAAACTTTAATTAGACGTCACGTGTTTCTAATAATTGCAATCTAAAGGTATGCACATGCATGTGACTCTATTAACTACATTTGTAATGTACCTATGTATGTATTTGTTTTTTGGGTTTTTTAATTTATTCGGTACCTGATTACGTTTTTCTTAAAGAAAATATACTTAATTGAAAAAAATAAAACATTTTTGTGTAAGAATAAAAACCTGTCGGAGATAACTTGTTGAAACATTTCTAAGACATTTAAGAAAAAGTGTGAGATTGCTGTTCATTAAAGTGCGACGATCTGTTGCAAAACCCAGTTTGATTGAATGATGGGTGTATTAAATTGTAACATAGAAATAGATAATTTGTGAACGAATAATATTATTGTATGTAGTTTTAATCTGACAGCCACTTAAAGGTACAATAATTATTTGTATAATTTGACAGTTTGAACAATGTTGTAAGCCATTTACTTCATCAAACTTGCATTTAACATAAATTATGCAAATTACGTTTGACGCAACGATTTCTTTCCTACGAAAAGTCTTAAATACGACATCACGTTAGCGTATGCCATTTCCTGATTTCTCGAAATTTCATCAAAATTTACAATGACCTACAGCAGATTTACAACATAACGATTGTTATTGGGAATATTTTGAATATGATTAGATTTCGCTAAATTTTCCTTTCTATAATTAGCACTTAATGAATGAAACGATTTAAAGTCTATTTGCGACACATCTTATCTAAAACGCATTCGGGTTAATGGTTGGTCATGTTCATTCCACAATTGACTTGTACTTGATAGTAATTATAGGAATTTTCCTATATATATAATTATACTTGTAGTAGTTATTTGTGGTGTCACCGAGCGCACGCGCAAGTAATTGCTCACCGATATTAAGTAGTCATCGTATCAGATAAGATATCGCGCATGTTCCATTTATAAACGAGATACAGGTCTACATCAATCACCGCCGCTTCTGGAGCTGTCATTTTATTACAATCTATCGTCATTTCTAATTCACATTACATTTATCAACTTTCTTGTAAATTAACATATAAATTTTCGTCACACATTGTGTTGTCTCACGATTTGTGTTTATAGAACGCCTAATGACTATTTCCGATGTAATTAAACAAATATTCAACAGGATGTCCACAACACATTTCGTATATATTAAATACTCGTATTTTATTCATATAAGATATTTATGAAGAGAGTTTTTGTAATTTTAGTTTAAAGTGGGTACCTAAATTTGTAGTTTCTTTTTTATCTTTTTACTGCTTTCCGCCAATAGCAAGGTAGGCAAGGTAGGAGAATCGAACCCACAAATATCTCGCATTAGAGTCGTAAGCTTATTATAATGCATCTACAATACTTATTTAACGATAAGAATTGTAGAAGTATGCACCCTTGAAAGTAATTGTTGTCAAGAATATAATTATTTACATATTTACATTGGATCTGTATTCATTAAAACACTGTTAATAACAGTAATACTATTGTGATTGCCTAATAAACAATCTTCAGTATAACATTATTCCATTATAGTAGGCACCTACAATGTTGACACATTTATTAGATTATATTAACAAAGTCGGTTTTCCTCAATTGTCATCAGTGTCTAAGTCACGTTTACAAAGCATAGGGTAAAGTGTCAGCAAAACTGCGCGTACGTGCTATTAGGAACATACTCTGAGGTTGCCACGCGTTTCGTGACTCATGGCCTGCGCGTGCGCGGGTCGCGGCTTTGGATGTTTTACGTTATTCTTTTTTGTTATGAGAGTATATGG
This sequence comes from Dione vanillae, assembly GCA_037178615.1. NCBI lineage: Eukaryota > Metazoa > Arthropoda > Insecta > Lepidoptera > Nymphalidae > Dione > Dione vanillae. Next base: position 1,569,932 of record JAZFAU010000190.1, read on the forward strand.
CTTTTTGTGATAGTTAAAGGTGAAACAAAATAAGTCAATATTAAATAAATTAAGTAAAAATTATGTATAAAACGCAAAAATACTTTCGTAATGTGGAATTCCAATTAAATTCTATTTTTCTTAGTTTGTAAGTCTTAAAGGTAACATTTGGTGACAAATATTTACATAAATGATAAATTAAAGATAGGAAAAATTTCAGATAGCTACTGGAATTACCTACATGAGCGTTTATATGCTGATAAACGCAGCGTGATAACCATCTAAGGTTCCGGATTGCATGACGAAGTTATTATTATTCATGGTGAACCGGTTCTCACTTCTGGTAGCTAATCTAGCTGCGGAGGTCGCCTGAGGGCGCTTATGTGACGCGTCGCTTCGTCAAACAGTAATGTTGCCACTTTGACGTCATTTGCTATTCACGCAAAAAATACCTCTGACTAAGATTGCCTTTTACACGCTTTATCGTAAAACTGCGTCATTTTCTTAATAATATTTAAGAGACCATCGTCATTGTTATATACTTTCGTATCAAAGAAGTTAGATGTTGCTTAGATATTAATTGTAACTTTCCTGTTAAACGTTATTATTTATCTTAGAATATCCTATCTTGTTTATGGAAATAACTTATCAACAGGAATATTTTTAATTAATTTTCTAGAACAAAAATGTATAAATATTCTAATAAGCATAAAGTTATACCATTTCATTGCGAAATATATATACCGTTACATTTATGTCATTTTTATGTTAATTATTAGATATGTTATCGATTTTGCAAAGTACAAGCAGCTGTTACTGGTTTTGTTACCCGTTAGCCGCCTATTAGTTTAGTTTCGATACCTAATCTCATGGTCATTTGTGTTCATTTGGCGTCTCTTCAAATATTATTTTAGCTGCCGTCACAAAGTGTCTCCTGTCGGCACTAATAAAAGGCAGCGGCTCCTCTGTCGTCTCGGTGGCGCCGAGATTTGCTAGCATCACCAAATATTTGAGCTCAAGATGCCAGGCCTAACTAATGAGTACATGTGTGTAATTTTTTTTTTACCTTTTCGCTTTCGTCAGCATTACAAGTTTGTGAATTTTCTTTCAAACGTTATCATTTAGCATCAAACGTAAGTCCTGTTAGGTAGTAAATGAAGTGTTAACAATTAACGGTCTCTGGCCATAAAGTCATAACTGACGATCATGACTATAACTTGTTTTTTACATTATTAAGGTTATCTCATCGGCATCTTTTAAGCCCGTTCGAGGAAGACAAAGGCCTACAAAACTAGCCAAATGACACGTGTTCGTAGCCTCCTTTGTCTATTTGTTTCTTAGAAGTAAGTAGACAATAGCGTTTGACGTTAAAACAGGTAGGTACAGCAAGTGCAAGTGCGGGGCGTAAACAAAAAAGTTGCTCTTGAAACAGTTACAAATCCCGAGGGCTGAGATAATACAATGCGGCGCCAATTTTTTGCCACTTGTTTCTCTAGAGATTACATTTACTTGGGGAGGTGACAGGACAAATGACGTGAAATGTCTGCTTTTTGTATTAACCGTCAAGTGTCGGGAGGACGACAGAACACTTGAAACGCTAAATGTTAATAATTATAAATAAAATGAGTAACGGAAATATTATAGTTTCAATTGTTATCTTTACGTAAATTAAATTACGTATATGTAGAAGCCATGGTACACTGGGGCTGACTGTAAGGGCGACGGGTGTGGGTTTGGCACTCAATTGCATTTAGGACAGAGAGCTTAAAATGAAGTTAGTTATTCTTAGTTTCGCTTTTCCCCTTTAACGTTTCTTCTACAACTAAAACTAGAATTATTATAATATAAAATAAATCTTTAATTGAAAAAGCTTTAATAAATGTTAAGTAATACCAACTAAAAAGCTTCTGAAGCTTCTGATCATATGAAGTCAGAGGCGTGTTAAAAAATAACTACAGGTAAGCAAATTCCGCCTTTCATAAATTATTTACCATACCAACCGAGACGGAGTTAAAATTGAAGTGGCTTTTTTGTTCTACGAAAACAAAAATTTCTGAGAACGTTGTAAAATTAGAACCCTTTTCTAGTAAAATGTTTGCTAATATCACGTGCCGACAAGTAGACCTTAATATTTTTAACAAAGAGTAGGCCTTTACTGGTTTATGAAGGACACGCCAGAAATAATAAAATGCCTCATGCCGTCAAAGGAACCGCTTCTCACTGAATAGACTATGATCTAACATTTTAAAAGTCATATTTTATTGTTGTCTAAATTTTATGGCCGCTCTTGTAATTTTATGATTTTCAATTTTTAAATTGTACTTGAGATTTCTATTCTAATATATAAGGACTCCTTTGTCGTGTCACCGAGATTTTACGGTTATTTAGATAATTATTACGAAAACGAGTTTGGTGAATAACAATATATTTTTTATATCTTTACATATTTTCTACTTTAACATATATTAAATATAGATTGGTGGATTGAAAGAAACTAAAATTATAAAATATATAGGTACTATTAATAATTGTAAATTATTTTTGTTTAAGTAAATAATATGCAGAACATCCTCCTGTAAAGAAATGGGGGACCGGATGGTTTAAACACTAGATTTCGTGGCAGAAGCGAAGGTCGTGGGTTCAATTTGACTTGGAAGTAATGGATTTATTATCTCTGACCCCGGCATTGGTAAATCGTGAAGCTATGTAAATATGTATGCATATATATTATTTCTTCGCTTTGTTCAGGAACAAAGCTGTTACCTCTTTTATCATAATAAAAGAAAAAAATGTATAAATATTAATTTATTAAATGCCCAAAGTATTTTATTAAAATTTTTATACAGGAAAAATCGTCAAGTAGCAATTTAACTATATGGTGGTAGACCCTATGCAAATGTATATATAACCTATGGCGTATGACCTTGAGCGTATTTTTTTATAATACTACTATAAGTTATCCGTAAATTTAATTATACACGAGTAAATACAATAAAGGTATTTTTATTTATAAAAATTATTCAAACATAAACGACACGTTCACCATTTGCGCTTTAAACTCAACAAGTATCTGAGATAAGTCGATTATAAATTGAGCACAATATAAGGTTTGCCAGGTACTATATAATGGCATGATTCGCCTCCGGGAACGGTAGCTGATGTATGATAGTATCTCGGATAAATTGCTGGGTACCACGCAATAGGGTGGGAAGCAGACGACAAATAGTTATTTAGTAATTTGTTAATCGCTTGTGTAAGTATTGCTGTCTTTGAGGCCATTGACTCAGCTTCTATGTAATTTATGTATATTTATGATAGAATTTTCCTTATAGATATAACGCTTCTGTTTGACACGTGCCTAGATGTTAGTGCCGTGAATGGTTATTCAAATGAATGCTCATAATATACTGACTGCGAACATAATTATTTTTAATAGTTAATAGATATATTTTTTATTATTGTAATAGTTTTTTGTATAGCTTCACACTTTCGTCAGCATGGTAGAGAAGTTGTTGTTATGACACTCTGTTCTATTAAAGATTCTGGGAGAATATTTGGTGTGTTTTAGAGCATTTCTTAGTTTTTACTTATGCTTTATTGAAATTGAAAAGATTAGGCATAGAATACTTTAATTCATGAGTCTGTCTTTCTGTTTGTCCGGGTACTTTAATAGTTGAAACGATTGTTATGAAACTTTCACTAGAATATAAAAAACTTAGAACTTAGAGGCTGTGGACCGAAAGTTTTGTGCAATTTTCTTTTAAAAAAAAGTTTTGTACCCATATCGAAAACACATGAGTACCTACTTACCTCCCCCGATAAATCAATGCTTATAAAATATTTTATACACAAAGTGATTCGAAAGAAAAAAGTACAATACATAGATACACTTTACGAGAGTAAATCCGATAACATAGTATTCATAGTGTTCATGTTTATACTAATATGAACACAATAGTTTCATACTAATTAAAAGCCTCGTAAACCGTTATTATATTTTATTCACTAATTTATTATGTTACGATTAAATTTAATTAAAATTTACATATATTTAGTGTTCACGTGTTTCGAGGTGTTAGCTGTAAGATAATGTAGTCATATCTTGATATACGTTTCCGTTTCTAATATAAGATCAGATATAAATATTATAAGAACCAGATTACGGAGTTATTTTAGTATAAAATGAAATAAACATGATTTTCTGTTTCTGCTCTAAGTAAAGAGAATCTGTGTCCGTTTAAAACATTGGGGAACTCAACGCTGGACTTTGTTTTATCTAGTTCGAGAAACTAGTGAAAATAGTATTTTTTTTAATATTTCGCAGCGTTTGCGGACACTCGTTGTCCTACTTATCAGATACATGTGATCTAAAAAACTAAGCATCAACTCTCCTTGCATTTAATCAAAATAGCAAACGCCATGTCCAAGCCAGTTATCGCTTTAGTATTTACGATTTAAATCTTATATCTAGCTACTACTGCCTGCCGTTGAAACTTATCTCAATCTTTAATCAGTACCGGTCATTCTCTATAGAGATAATAACTCAACTCGTAATGTATTCGATAGCATGTTTATTTAGTCTTGAAATAGATTGTGACCGATCCGGTTTCTGAAATAATATGTTGCCCAAATATAGTTTTCCTTGTCTATTTATATGAATTCTTAATTTAAATAAAAACATATATTTTATTTTAATGGTACCTAACACAACAAAAATACAAATTAGTAAAAAAATAATAAAATCTTAATATCACTAAGGAATTTACTTATTTGAAATTTAAATGTTAGCGCATTTCTTACGTAGATATTTCATTAGTAAGTAACAAGATATCACAAGCAATTTAACGATAGTTACATTAAAAACTTATCAATTTTTCTTAAAATGATCTGTTTAATTGAGAGGCAGGTGCAACCTGTTGTATTAGAGGTCTTATTCCTGTACCACTTCCGTCACTATTACTGGTTAATACTAAATTAGGTGGTTATATTCATAATGATGGCGATGATTGCGTGATAAAATAGGAATGTTATATATAAGTAATTCATTTATATCACCGTAGTGGCTCAGAGGCACAGCATCTGCCTAAAAACGTTACAGTTTGCGGTTTCGATTCCCACTTGAAGAAAGTGGATTGTTTTATTTCCATTTCCTTCGCTCTGGCAACTAAGCAAGCGTTTCGTTGAGATTCGCCAATGAATGCTCAAAGCTTCGAAAGGCGGAAAATGGGTTATGGAGTGTTGTAACACTACGTTCCCATAGCTCCTGCTTCTCTATTCCTACCCTGCTATGCGTGAAGGTATATTATAAACTAGTTGGTATATTACAAACTAATAATACATTATTATTATAAAACGTCGTTCAAATAAAATGGTGCCTTTCTTGAAAATAATATCTAAGCATTAAACAACTAATTTATCATGTTTTGACTTTGAAATAATGTATATATGAGTCCAAGTTGCACAATTTCTTCAAACAATAACTCTTAATGCATTTACACTGTTCCTATATTACCGAAGTGGATAAAGGGATCCTACATCCTAATTGTTTATTCAAAATGTTCATATATATAATTTATATGGTTATATCTTGTATGCGTTTAAAAAACCTACACTTAAACCTACACTTGGGTCGCTTGTCCCTAGCGCTCATCGGGGCTTCTCTTCCTACAACGCGATGAGCCCGGCACCCGCACGGTAAATCCATGGAATGCTAAGCAGTTTCTTCTCTCTATTAGGAGTTTTATTCAAAATGAAATATATTCAATAGCATGACAGTTGTTTTTTATGCGAACATATACTCGTATATATTCTAAATATCTAAGCGGTACTTACACAATAAAATCTTTTAATACTCAAACAATTTAATTATAATTATATCATTATTTTAAACTAAAGATTCAATTTTGTAATTTATTAACTTTCGTTAGTTCAACTATTTTCAATGTGCACATCAAAACATAGTACACGTATAATTGGGATGATGTAATTGGATGGTAGGGCAAAGCTCGTTATAACAGCTTAATGGACTATTGAGCTTTTATGCATACTTTATTAAAAACATTACTAAGGAAGCGAAACATCATGATTCCAATTACGTAACGCCTTTCACGTCCTTCGCATAATTTTACGTCACGTTTCTTATATCTGGTTACAGTTTTAAATTAAGACTTAAATTAAAATTTAAATCAAGTTTAGCGAGTAAAAGGTACTCCCTACGTTCTTTACCTAGCCTGATACATGCGAAGCAAGAAATATACATAAAAAGTATATTGTTTTCCGAAACAAGTTTAAAAATTTACTGGATTTTAATATTATTTTTGTATTTAGATCACATAATTATCTCACATATTCTATAGATGTATATAAATGTTTAAAATATATAGTGATTTATTTAAATCTTCGCCTGTGTGGTGAAATGGAAAAAATATTTTGATTAAATTAGGCCGTGTATTTGATACGAAATGCTTAAAACAAATGAACGTTACATTGGGTTTTATCGAAATGGTTAATGTGATATTACATATACTGTAAATATTATATGTATGTTGTTAATAAAACTTAAATACTATATGTTGAGTAGTTTTATTAAAATATATTGTTAGTTACATGCTCGTTGTACCAAACCAACCTTTAGGTTAAGATATTAGGGAAGACATTATTTTTAAAAGAATCGAAATGAAAGCCTTTATTATATTCTATAAAATAAAATAAAAACACTACACACTTTATTGTTCTTACTCTAATAACTACACCATAAAATATATTAAATCAATAAAACTTAATTTCTATAATGTCTAAATAAATCAATTCTGCAATTGAAGTGTCTTTTAAAGATACAACGTGTACTTTAATTATAACAAGTAGTGGCGCATGTTGCTTTGATTGCTCATTATTTTTCTCATTTCCTCTCGTTGGATAAAAAGTAAATTGACTATTTGAAGTAATGAAGATCCTAGATGGTTATCGTTGATTAGTTTACAGTCTAACTATCTAGGGTTAGTTTACCTTGTACCTTGTGTTTATTAGTTTTTGCAAGCACCTTTGCTCTTTTGCTCTACTTGTACATATATGACTTTACAGTATAGTATGTTAATGTTACCTTATTATTTATATACGCACTATATTTATAAGCATTTTCAATTGCAAATACGGTTATGAAGATATATAGTTATAGTAGGTACTCTACATATTTTAAACGGCTCTACATCAATCCATCTGTGAGTTTCGTGACTAGGTATCGTTTATTTACTCTTGAACTTTTATATCTTGAGGCCTCACGTCGTGTATAATCATACAAAAGGAAAAAAATATTAAAAATTCACGACATCAGCTATTTTAATACTTGAAAATAATAACAGATAATTTTTAAATGATGCAAAGAAATGATACCTTCGTCGCAGTTTACTTATACATACTTAAATAGGCAGCTACGTGTGGTTGTTGGTCTTTGTTCGTGTTTTTGTTTTTAGTAATAAAAGTAACATTAAACGTATATATAAGAATAGAATGATTTTTCAAGCCTATGCTATATTTCATAAAGAAAAAAGTAAATAGAGAAATTTTGGTGTTAGGACTTTACGTTTCGTCTTTATTTAAGACTACATGTACTACCCTTATTAGGGAAGACTGAAAATAATTGATTTCCTTAATAGTAATCGAACAAAATGTTTCTTAATATATCAAGATAATATATTAGAAAATATGTGAATTACATGGTTTTTTCACTACTATTTAGTAAAGTTATTATTCTTTGAAATAATTATATTTTGAACAATTTCATTTCCACAAGTACATTTCATTTCCACAAGTAAAACTTTGGCATACTATGTTGAATTTATTATACAAAACCGCGGTGTGATTATGAAAATATATCATGTATTTAGCTTCAAAGGTTTCTGGCCATTTTTTCAACGTTGGACCGTTACGCATTTTTATGTATTCGTTATTCTCACGGATGCGTCGTTATTTACTCAAGTGTTATAATTACGAGAAAACTGTGTAATGAATGAACGAATTTACAAGCGATTTTTTAATTATATTATTACAAGCGATTTAATTATATTTAACACCTAAGCGAAAGTATGAAGTTATTAAAAGAGCTATGTAACGGCAAAAAAGAAAAACTTTGCTAAATACAGATAAAGCGAGGAGAAAATAAGGTTATACAGGACTAAACATAATAATTGTGAGAATATTGTTAATTTACGATATATTTTCCAATTTTTCATCCATTTAGACGTTGGAATTCCGTTCTCGCCAAGTTGTTTCTCTAGAAAAGTAAATAAGTCACCTTTTCACTTTACTTAACTACTCCCTCAATGCTTCCCTGTCATAGACTTCGTCATGGAGACATGTAATAGAATATTACAACAGATGACATCGGCCCCATGCGATCTTATTGCCAAAAAGAAAATAAACCGGTTACCTCAATCTAATATGCACGTGCTGATAGAATCAAAGCTTAATGATATGCAATATTTTATATCTTATTTTATTTTTTAAATATGCAAATTATTGAGACCGATTGATAGAATTTTTAAACTTAAAAGGCTTTATGGTGCTAATACGTTGAGTGAAAACCAGTTTCAATTGATAAGATTAATACATGACAATATCACTAACGACTATCAACACCATTACGAAAGTGTAAGCTAAATATATTTTATTTTGTAATTTTTTAGACTTGTTAATAAACTAATAGCAAGTTTTTTATTAAATTATATATTTTATTACTATATCTTTATATTTCTTTTATCAAATTTATACTGACAGTATTAGTATGGACTAGAGTTGTGGAAATATGTTCTGACGACAGTTGAACAATAACAATTTGAATATTAAATTAAAAAACCTTGCTGAAGATCGTTAAGTAGATACTATCTTGGCGCAGAGGCGTAGCGTCTGCCTCTAAACGCGACGTTTTGTGGATTCGGTTCTCATAAAGGGAGGATAGAGTTTTTCATTTCCATTTTCTTCGCGCTTGCAACTAGGCAAAAGCACGGCGTTGAGTTCCGCCACTCAATACGCAAATCCCCAATAAGGCGAAAATCAGACAACAGAGTAACTTAATATATGGTTACCATGGTTCCCGCGATTTCCTCTGTTAACCCTGCTATAGAGCGGGATAAAGCATGAATCTGATAAAAAAAGACGATATATTAATTTTAATGCGAATATGAAAGAGAAAAAGATATTTGTATAAATACCTTTTTTAAAAGTTATTCTTTAGAAACGAAGTCAATTTTTATTTAGTACTTACTACTAAACGTACGTTGAAAATTAGATCGTTAAACAAATGTACTAAAACGTGTGCCAGTAAATAATTTTCTCAATAAATGTTAACTATTAATTTATTATTGTAATGGTTGGCACATCATTTCTATTAAATAAATTTTGTTCTCACCTTTCAATCGCAGTGTAGGAAATGTGACTCCCACGCTTTTCTCAAAGTACACATGTCGCCTAAGGTATTTCATTGAATTTTAATGTGATATAACCTAATTCATTCTTACTTAATGTATGTGAATGGATAGGCGATGTCAGATGTTCATTCACTACCGAATAGTTAAATGATTATCAGACTATTCTAATGAGTGTCGTACTTTTTATAAATAATTTTTGGTTTTTACTAGTTGTAGCTTACATTAATATTCTGGCATTTATATATCGAAGGGATCACGATATTAGGTAAGTGTCTATTTTACAGACAAAATCTGCTTGATCTATACATACACGTATCAACAGGTTATCCTTTCATAAATCACGTGCGCCCAGATATGTTAAAACAATGAAGTAAACTTAATCCCCTGTAAATCCGTGACGCGCGCCCGCCCACACGACCATAAAAAATGCCGTCCACGGAGTTACGCACACAAAATAAAATTTACTTGTACACGCTTATACATACGTATAAGTTGCGCGTGCGCCACTCGCTCCACGGCTTCTTATTATTATTATTTATTGTTGAATAATGTGAATGGTAATGCGTGGTTGTTCACGATCCCGCATAACACCTGCCGTCTTTTCCCACAGTGTTGAGGATGTGCGAGAGAGAGGTACAACTCGCGTGGTCTGCGCGTGCGCAACCGGCGCAGCGATAGCGTAGCGCGTAGCTTCGTAGCGCTGAAATTCAATTAATTAGATTTATTTTTTACTTGATTTTTTTATTCCATAAGAATATTTTGAAATAAATATTATTTGTAATTTTGAAAAATATATATTCAATCGAATCCATTTATATTTGCTTTAATATAATTAAAATTTCTAGCTCAATAACAACTATATATATATAATAATTAACGTAACAAAAAACTTGTTTCTTTTTGTTTAGTAAATTCTAAGTAAAAAGTTGTTTACAACTAAAAATATTCTATAGAAGTATTTTTACACTGTATGAACATATGTTAACATTTATTAAAAAGTTATTAATAAAATATCTTGAAAATATCTTGAAATCTATATAAATATATAATACAGGTGGCTATCATATTTACTATGATATTGTTTACATAATGGCTATCATATTCATTATTATATTTTTTCAAACATGGCCTAATAACTATATTTTGATATGTGGCCGTTGTGACGCTGTGGAACGACGCCTGACTGACCAGATGATTGTTGAAATTTCCCACTCGAAGAAATTTTTATTTTATAATTTATTAATTCCTGTTCTTTTAACACGCACGTGTTTTGAAAATCAAGCTGACAGTGGGGAACGGAGTGTTTTGACATTAAGGTGCTTTTGCCTACTTTCCAAAAAAAGCATTATTATAGTATCAATATGGTATGATCGATATAGTACATATACCTATTGATACTATTATAATGGTTTTTTTATAACAAATTATTTTTTATATAATCTAAATGTGAACGCATTTTGATGTTGGAAGTTTTTGTAAATAATTAATTAGTTGTTAAAGTATAATAACAATATTAATTATATCAATCAATTTGTATTTTTAGAGTGACTAACTTTTTCATCATTTAATGCTTAAGTAATTACAGTAGTGTTATATAATTTAATGACATGTTTTTTTTCCTCCTTGCTTATTTTGAGTACGTACCATATTTCGATAGTCCATATTTATTGTGATTTGAACAATGTGTGTAAATTTTTTATAGGTGCGACCACAATTGTCTTAGAAAGTAACATAATTTTATATATCACTCAGTAAATTTTATAATTAGAGATTTAACATAACGAAGACCATTTTTGTTACTACTTCATATTATTCTTCATCACTGTCAGATTTCTTTTATAAAAGTTTAGTATTTACATCTCACCTTCTAATGGAAAATAGCTTAATGACTGCCAATAATCGATAATCTTGTAAATATGCAGTGCATTTCTAGTATTATAATTGCATGTTTAGATCTATTTATAAATTGTTGTACAAAGCGTTCCTGTTACGCACACCAAAATAGCCATAGTTTGTGAATAGACACCCCGGAAGTTCGCTATTTAGTTTAGTACAAGTCAATGGATGCTATAGCTGAATTAACAATAAAAATTGCTCATCTCAGCTTTTCAATACGTCATCGATGCTTAAAATCGATTTCAATTCTTATTACTGAGGCACAGAGTTTATTTTGTTACGATAAACTTCTTTCAAGAGATTGTCCACCATGTAGGTCAGTCTATTAATCTGGTTGCCGAGTGCCGGATGAGGTTATTAAGTTTCAGAGATTTAACAAAAACTATATCTTATGTTACGTCACCTTATACCTTGTTTACTTGAAAGCTTGATTATAATTTTAAAGATTGTTTACAAAAAATGGTTATATGTACCTATTGTTTATAATTATATGATTAATGTAAGACTATATTTTTATATTAAACAGTATAATTTGATAAATAGCTTTATATCGAATTGTAAAGCTAAATCTCATTATTTTTTCTATTCATAGCTAGTTTTTCAGGAGGAACATCAAATGAATGCGGCGCTCACTAAAAGAATAAAGAAGTCTGATTTTCTGTAACATATTTAAAATAAATTCATTAAGGATAGGGTATTGTATTTTGTTTTCGATACAGTCACAATTTACTCTTAATTATGAATCACGTACAAAAGTAGGATTTCCAGGTCGTTGGTTTCACGGCGGACTGGCTCTAGACCTTAATGGCGGGCTTTTTGCGACATTTGGCGTCTTTCGGGGTCAGTGTGGTCGCCAAATGTGCTCGTTCACAAGAAATCCGAGCCGTGAAAGTCGATCCCGACGCCGAGATTCGCGACACATGGACACGGTACGCTAAAGGTCGACCGAGGTGGTATTTTTTATAACCATCCTTGTTTATGTCACCATAACTCAAGATTACGTTACGTTGCCACATTTTCAAAACTGACTCAACTTCAACATAATACATCGCAGAGGAGATTATGAACCATCAATAAAGAGCTTACATATAAATCGTTAATTTACAATACAGGAGTGCGATTGCGAAATAATAAACGCATAAACAGTAGCAACGAGCCGAGCAAAGACACCTCCGCGATAAATCAACATCTCCATTATAGTTTTATTCTTTAGACTCCCTTTCACGGTCCTCGAACGAAGGATTCGGTTTTGAACGTTCACAAATAATTGTTGGTTGTTGTTATTTTATTGTCGTGTCATTTTTTCTTTTACTGCGTCCTTGTCTTTCTTTAGCCATTAGTGTGCAGCGTCTCGCTCTGTCTCGTTTGGATTATAGTAGCGTCGCGAGCACGTGCGACACGTTAAAGGCAGAGCGTTCCCACGGTGCGAGCTCGAGCGGCCGCCGCGCCCCGCCGCGCCTCCACCCCGCGCCAACCCGCGCGTGACTCTACTCCGGACACTCGTGCCAATGAAATGAAGTGCCGGAGACCCAGCACGTTCCAATTGCAAAACGCTGCTTGAAGATTTCGTGGTAATGAAAGTGTTGGAAAGGATAAGCATCGAGGGTTGAGTAACCGTCAAACCTCGCCATTGCTACCAGATATCATTTTTGAAACGTAATTGTTCATTGATAAAACTCTTTGCAAAAACTCTTCAAACTGATTGCATTTACTTTTTGTTTTGTTTCTGGTCATACTTAGTTTCCGCGGTTTTTATTATTCAAATGGCGATAAATTTTTTATAGCTGCGACGATTTGTCTTTTTTTTGTGACGAATGCGTTTTTGATTACGTAGTAACTGATTAAAGCGTTCTGCAAACTGGTTTGCTTCCAACGCAATAAGTATCTATTTTAAAGCCTTGTTAGCTGTTCGTTGTAATAAATTTGAATATATTTATTCAAGTTATTAGACAGTGAATGTTATGGCCTACGATATTTAATCCTAAGGATCAATGTTAGGCATATGTCCTTATACTTAATATAAAGATAAACAAAAAATTTAAAACATAAAATATTACTTTGTAAAAGTATTTTAATTTTAACAATAATTACATTTAATAAAATGCCTAACGTATAAGCGTTGTAAAGCTTTCCTCAACACAACGTAAGTAAACATGTTTTGTCCCCGAGTAGGTCGGAATTAACAAGACCTAATGGGGCTTCTGTTAATTAACGAATAACATACCATGGTTATTTACTACCTGTGGCCCAATTTGATACAACTTTGCTCACTTTAAAGTATCTTGAATAACCAAGATAGTATACATTGTATTGTAGTTTATCTTAAGTGTACACCACTGTTAATTAACTTTTAATATACATTTCTTTTTCATATACTTAAATCTATATAACTATGTTAAATTATTATTTTCAAATATTTAAATACATATATATATATATATATATATATATATATATATATATATATATATATATATATATATATATATATATATATATATATATATATATATATATATATATATATATATATATATATATATATATATATATATATATATATGTGTTATTTTAATAGTGTTGTGTTTAACGATAAAAATTACGTAAATAGGCTTAAAATAGTAATAGACGAAAACTCAAAATATACTTTTTAATTTGAATTTATTAGTCTCATCCGCAAACTGACACAAGATCAATCGTAGTTTTACACAAGCCATATCTAAAGGTCACGCGTATGCCATCCACTACATCACTTTATATTGAAGAAACTATCCCATTTATAGCTCGTAAATATTGCACGCACTTACACTTTTGTAATATTCTGAACTTTCTTTCGACTAAATAAGGCATAGAATAGGTTGAGCTTAAAAATTTGTAACAACCATTTAAAATTATTTGTTAAACATCGAACACAAGCCACAGGTTATCGGAATGGTATCTTTGTGTAGTTACACTAAGAGCTAAAATTACGTTTCGGCAGAAGTAATATTGTGTATCGAAAGCCAGGAAGCGCATTGTTAGGTCACGTTCTCACAACTCCCCTTTTCTTCGAGGGGAATAATTGCACTTTTTTCTGTCGCATATGCCCAAGGAAACGGTGGATTGTGCAAGATCGTTCCCACGATTCGCCCCCTGGGCATAAAGGCCGAGGTCAGGAAAAAATACGTGCCGGCATAATGCGGGGGCTTCTTTTGTAACGGCAGATGCATTCTAGGGTTAAGTGTGGAATAGTAAATGGATTGATTGACGCGACTTTGTTAGCAAATCGTATTGGAATTTTTTCGTGACCGTGACGAAAATATAATCGTGTAATGTGCAATTGTTGCTTATCATTTATTTTGATGTTTGTGTAATAATAATACAAAGGTTATTGTTTTGATTATATATTGCATCGGTAGTTATATGAAGATACGCACAATGTCATGTTAACATACTGATAAAATATTTGAAAGATAGCTTAAGTTGAGAAGCGAAATTTTTAACTGTAAAAGATGATGTGCTAAAAAACAAAACTGCAACAACCATAAAATCGTATAAAATGAAACGTTAGTTTTTTTCGGAATACTTATAACTATTTTATCTTCTTATATCGCATTCCTCGGTTCCGATTTCGAATTTCTCGCCACTACTCCATACGGCTGCCATTAGAGACAAAAAGTTGTGGACAAAAAAAGAATTGCACCTTTTCTAAGGCGTTCTTTACCTATTCGAGAACTGGTCGCGTTCCCACGCTCGCTCGCGCCAGTTGCGCGTCTCCCCTCCGTATTTTTTTCTTTTTCTTACCATATCAATATTTATATGTATCATTAAATTCTATAGCATTTTATTTTTAATGTAGGAAAAGTTTTGTATTTGTTTATGTAATGTTTTTTAACGTTGATAACGCTGTGGTGTGATTTAAGGAATTTTCCGAAATGGATTTTATTTATTAAAGTAGTTTTATGTATTAAATTAAAAGTTAATCTTCCTATATACAGTCAGTCATAGTTAAAATTAAATATCTAGCTTCTGATTCAAAGCAACTTACTAAGAAAATACTTTTTTTTAAATAAGTTAACCAGTGAGTATAAAACAGTTCGTTACACAGATACACAGTGTTTTCTCGGTTACTTGGCCTAAGTAATCATAATTCACTCGATCAATGGGGCATGTGCGGATATAAGATACGTAGAACGTACAACCAACTGAAATTCAATCTTAAGTCTTCCACGGAGCTTTTATATTTATTTCTTTTATGTTATAATAAACAGAGCTGTTGGAAATTGTAAACCGAACTTTATATCAAAAGAGGTTGGATATAAAATCAGGGATGGTGCAGTGGAGCGTTGACAATCGGGAAAAGACGAGCACATTGCGTGTGCTTGTGTTCGACGTGTTCCCACGGTCCACGCGACATATGGCGCGAGCGGGAGCATTTACGCGCGAGGGGTGACGCGTGCACAAAAAATACTGGACTTAGAGCTCTATGAATAACGTAGTGATAGATAAACTATTATAATTATAAAGATCAATTTTATAGCTAGATTGTATTTTTTTTTTCTATATTTGTACCATCTGAATTGGTCGACTCTCAAATGAAATTTAAACTTATGTATGCAAAAGTATTTGCAAAAAATTGAACTATAAAGATATCAGTAAGTACATCTTATAAAATTATAAAACAATAGAAAGTTGCAAACAAATTCTCCAAAGTGATCAGATTTCATAACATCAGCGTAACATAAACAAAACAACAATGTGAATGTGAATCAACAAAAAATTAAGGTCATATAAATCGTACGTAAATTAGAATTTTCTTATTTTATAGAAGGGGCAGGTGGCGCGCGCGCAACTGTCGCCGTTCCCACGGCCTGAGCACCGGGCGTTCGCGTCATACATCGTATGCCAATTATGAAATTGGAAATTGTTCGAATTATCAACTTTGGATGTATCTTGTTTTGTTGCTTGGGGCTTTTTTTGACATTGACATTTGATTGTTTTTTTTTTATTTGTCGTATAAACTTCATTGCAAAAGTCGAACATTGTACACGTTAAAAACTTAATTAAAATTATAATTATTTCTTTCGTGATTATCAGCATAATTATATGATGTTATAATTTACATTAAGTGCTTATATACATACGGCTTCGGTTATTTCGTGAGTGTTTGTTATTATTATACACATATATATTTTTTTAATTATAATTTTACATTACTTTGCAATTTTTTAAGTATCATTTTATAGACATATCTTTACAACAAAAACTTCAAAAAAGCTTAGCATTAAGTATTTAGTAACCTTTGAATAGGAGCATTATTATGTATTATTGTTTAAGTAATTGTCAGTGTAATGTATACGTGTGCGGCGCACGAGTCATGAATGTTCGAAAGGCTGCGGGGACCGCTAGCTATTGTTAGAGGTCTACATTGAATAGATTTTAACTCGGCGAGTAAATTTATATTATTAATTTGAGTTGAGTTACAAATCTTAAAAAAAAATTATTCGTACTTTATTAACATAATAGTTTAAAGTATTTTAAATAATGTATTTGTTTTAGAGTGCTCTCAATATTTTCAACTTTTACATATATTTTTGTTTTATTCAATTTCAATATGCACTTAATTTAATAATTAATTTTAATACGAGCAAAAAGAATCCTATTTTTTATGTTCCGAATAATATACATAATATATATAACATAATTATATATAAGTTCACTTATACATCATTAACAAAATTACAACTAAGAAACAATAATTGTTTGAAACAAGGTATTTTAATTTTATTTTGATATTTTTATTTGTTATATATTATATGGTACATATAAAATGCATTATTCAAAGTTCCGCCATCTAGCGGACCTACTAGGAACTAAAGGTACAATGCCGATGTGATAAGCAAAGGGGAATCGGAAGTATGTATCTTCAATTGTTTACAGAACAATATCATCTTTGGGTCAAAGTTTAAGGCACTAGGGGCCGTGGGAAAGAAATTTCGCAAATAATTTGAGGGTGAATCTTATTTAGAACTAAATACTTACAGTTATAAGCTCAGTTACTATTTGGATCGCATACAGGAAGTAGGCAACGGAATGTAGTGCAGTTTATGTGAATCATAGTGCAATACTAAGAAGTGACCTATAAAATTTAAAACATGATATTTATTAGTTATCTGTATTGTGAAAGTGTTATTTTAAAAAAAAATAGTGTAAAACAAATATTTAATGTGAAAAATGACGAATTTTATAAAATTATAATTATATGATATGAAAATGAATCATATATAAAAATTAATATTATGAATTGTTTAATGAGAGGCTTTTGAGAACCACGGCGATGAGTCACAAGTTTTCAGTGCTGTTAAATGGTCATCAATTTGCTTTAAAATAATTAAAAAAAGACTCATGTTGAATATAACTCTACGTTATTATGTTAAAAATGCATACATATAAAAAATGTTCACTGCGCGTTTGAAGGATATTTAGGTATTTGCTTTCATTGTTTACAGTTTAAGCCTTAGCAAAGAAAATATGTAAATATATACCAACGTTTACCTAATAAAATATTAAGCCCAAAATAATCTAGCTTAAATAATTATGCAATTTCCACAACAAAAATTAAAAAATAATTGCTGTCATAATATTAACCAACAACGTAAGATAAAGCTTATATTTTTAAATGAATTTTTTTTATTACTTTAAATTAGCATGCCCATACTTAGTCATACTAGTGATTTATATACAAATATCAGGAAAAATAAAGAAATAAAGTACAAAATATATAGAATTACATAAATTAATAACAAAAGCCATATTGACCTTAACAGCGAACGTGCCAGCTCATGCTGTTGACGCGCCGCGTTGACGATCAAAGCGATCATCTGAGTACACACGACGCACGATGATCTCACCACTACTAAACAATTGCTCAGGTGCACTAATGATAATAAAATATGCGTATGAATGAAATATTGGCAAAATAAATTACTTACAGAAATTTCAACTGCTTTGAAGTAACTTAAAAAAATTAAAGTCATTTTATATATGCTACTTACATAAAATATAAATCACGTAGTAAAAGTCCTGAAATCGCAACAGATAAAATATTCGCATTTTTAGGATGTATTGTATTGATCATCATTAAGCCTTCCAAAAATGGCGGAAAGTGAAAAACAAATTCCTGAGTTGCGACATCCTCTCTGTAAATTCTTGTTTCAACGGATATTAAGAAAAAATGTGATATGCGGAAATTAAACGAAAAAATATATAATTTTTTTGCGTTTGCTTCACGCATTTCCCGCGCTTTTTGACTGACAAAAAATAACTTAATGGCGGTACTTCTTTTATATAGTAACATATATATGTAGACATGTTTATTATGTAGTAAGTAATATATACTAATAATATTAAAATGCTTATTTTTACGAAATTGTTAGTAAATTATATAAAATCCTAACCTAATAAAATCTATGTCAAAATTAAAACCCACGTTTAATAAATATTGTGTTCACAGAAAATATAACGCCATTAATTTTATTAATACACAACATCAATTTGTAACTAACTCAAGACGTCATTCAGGCTATTTTTTTCCGTTTCTTTTCCCATTTCAAAATAAACAGTAACTATATACCTATGCTTGTAGTCAGTGTATTGTAACACCATTAAGTTTTAATAGTTAGAAGTTCTATTTTGCATTATTCGCATGCATATAAATAATCTGTTTTAAAAATATTTTCTTAATATGTTTCTAATTGTAATATAATATGTTACATGCTGGTATTCAATTAAATTTATATCTGGATCATAATCCAAACAAAGTACCTGTATCTTATGTATTTCATTATTTTTTTGTAGATATTCTTATGAATAAATAGCGATAATCGCTTTATCGATTATGTTACATAAAACACCTTCTAGGCGATATCCAAGTAATAAAAACTATGTTGAAAGCAGTGCCAGTAATTACACTTGCTCTGTGTGCAGACCACACGGTATTTTTTTTTTTAATGTTAGTCTTATTGCTTTTATAGCATTCATATCGGCGTCAGGTCCATTATAGCGATTTAATTGTACTCGGGAACTAATTAGTTCGATTCTATACAATCTTCAAATACCTATGGCCTATGATTCTCTATCGTAATAATTATTATTGTGTGTGGCTCAAAGAAAATTGTTTAGGATTATGTAATTTTAGATAAATAGAACTACACGTGCACGATTACAATTTCATATTCAATACTTTGGTATTTCAACAATTGTTCTGCACGTGTACAGAGTACGCCACTAAGAAATTATTATGAAAAAAATTAACCCAAATATCGCAAGAGTTGCGGAATTTAGGATAAGGGGTTGCAAAAAATCCTTTCTAACCCGAAAGTCCGACGCATCGAACACGTGTATGAGGTAACAATGCATCGATGAGTCACGAACGGCCCAAAACGTCGTCGATACCGAAACGGACTACATATTATTAAGAGGAAAAAAAAGATACGCGCTCCCTCGTTGTGCCGTCAAGAAATTGTACATCTGCCGAAATTCTCACGACTCGATCGTGAGCGCCTCGCATGGTATTATTACACCCGCTATATGCATGCTTGAGTCTACTGATTATGACAACTGGGCGCTTAGCGGTATACTTAGCGACCACTTTTAATCAATAGCTTGTGATTTGCATATCTGGTTGGGTTATGTTGAGGCCGTACAGACGGAAAAAGTTACTGCAATGTCTACTTCGTATGCAAATTGTCTTTTTACTGGCAGTACTCGACATTTCATATTTTTATTTGGAGTTCACATGTCTTTTTGATATCCGATATTTTACTCACATATTATATTAGTAGGTATAGGTTAATGACCATATATGGCGTATGTTGTATATTAATAATGAAATACTATGTTAGATGCGCTTTTGTATTCAAATAAAAATTCTACAGCCAACTTGCAACTTACATTGTAATATTGCTACGAATCAGTGTCTTACCATTGTTAATAATTTCGTGTTTCATAAAGACAAAATTAACGACCGATGTCCGTTTACTAAATGATGAATAAGAAAATGAGCTTTTGTAATTGCACGTGCGTATACAATATCGTATTGTCACAAAATGTATAAGAAAGTAACAGCGAGCTTGATCATTATTGTCGTTGTATTGTGCAAAGTTGTTTTTATATTTAAAGTTGAGCAACAAGCACCTCATCTTTAGGTGTTTTCGCGACAGGTTGAGACTTGTCGGGACGTGCAGGAATTGGTTTTTGCTTTCTTGTAACTTTACATGCACTTATAGTACTATGGAAAATGTTTTACAAGTAAGACACAAGTATCGCTCCAGGAATAATTCTATTCTATTACGTTAGCTAATTATAAAAATTCATAAGTAATTTCAACGTTATTATTTTATTTGGTTTGCCAAATTCCACGTTTATATCAAAGAAAAGTTATTACTAAGATGTTTCATCCCCCTTAAGCCGAGCTTAAGATTTTTAGAGCTGTATTTCGATTACAAGTAATAAAACTCTATGAAACTAAATAAATGTAATCAATACAAATAAAGTTAAAGGAGATGATACTATTAACATAATAGAAGCAACTACCTATTTCTAGTCTAGTTGTCATATTAAGTAGTAAATTTATCTTTCAGTTAGTCTAGCTTTCCTAACGTAAGTTTTTATTAAACTTTTTTTTAGCTTCACGCTTTATCCCGCATATTGCAGAGTAGGCAGAGGGAACTGTAGGATCCATATGAACCTAGTGTTAAGACCTAGAGTTAAGCACTCCGTTGCTTAGTCCCTGCTTTCTCCGTCCCCGCTAAGTAAGTAAGATAAGTTTAATATAAACTTTTGTTGTACCTGAATTTTTTTTAAATAATGAAAACACAAATATTAAAGCCCTCATTTCATTAAGTTATTTTATATTTTACTCATTCTATAAAATTTTTATATTTATATATATTTTACTGAATGTTAGGCTTTTAAAATACAGTGCATAACGCGCAGAATAGGTAGTTAAGATTTTATTATGAAAAAATTAACTCATTACTAATACAGTAAGGATTTTTTTCTCGAATGACTACAATAATAAACTGTTGTAAAAAATATTTAATGGTCTTTTTTGAGAAAAAGAAAATTACTACCCAAAGATGACCATTAAAAATCCAGTAGCGAAAACTGCCTCAAGCCCTGCACGTGCGCACGCGCAAGAAATGTTGTTCACTGAGTATGGACTGGTCAGTCTTATATATTGGCGCCAATTGTGTCTGACCAAGTTGGCTTAATATTGGCTCTTGGTACAGCGTCTTAAGTGAGATTTAAATATTGGTCAAAAGTTGGAGTTCACGTTGGTTCTTATATGTACCTAATAGAGATAAATTATGTTGGCGCGAGCCGCCTCGCCTTCGTTAATATCTGGTCGGACAACTTTTGACTGCATTGGATTTCAAAACCACTTTAAAATATAAAAGAAATTTAAGTAAGTCATTTGTTACAAAATTTTAAATATAGCCTTTTTACAAACAAACTAATTATCATTCATAATTATAAGTATTCAGACAATGAATATTTAAGGCCTTTTTTAATGATTTTTTGTTATATAATGTCTGGGTTTGAAAAAGGAAAGAGTATAAATTTATTTTAGTTATCATTTTATTCTTAACATTTCCGACAAGTCGACTTTAACATATAAATATATAAATTACTATTCCTAATACATTTAAAGCTGAGATACGAATTATCACAAGAATAAGATCCCTATGTCTAAGCTTAATCAATTTATACAATATCAAAATATCACAACACTACGTAATAATCAAAATTAAAGCTCGATTGCAGTTATCACGAACATTGAGCGAACTAATTCTATTACTCCTATTAGACCTATCATTATATGGCACCATAGAACTATCTATTTAAAGCTAACATCACAGACGGTTGCTGAAACCACGCGTATGGCAGGCATTGGTTTCTCGGAAGACACTAATAGTTGTATCATTTCTTAATTTAGGCTTGTACCCAGCGATCTTGAAACACTGGGTGTTGCTGCTCAGCGGTTTGGCACTCGGAGTAGCAGTCAGCCGTAGCGAAGTCAGCTTCAGGCTTGGAAATAGCAGTCCAGAAGAAAGTGCCGGCATCAGTACGTGCGAAGTGTACTGGGATGTAGAAGTCCTCTCGGGAAATTGGCGTCAGATCATATGAGTTATCCTCGTTGCTGACCAGGAATGCTGCAGATTGGCAAGAATCCATCTCGTTGTAGATTTTGCGTTCCAATGCTTCGTTACAAGCATTTTGATCATCTTCGTAGCACGTGTCGACTATTTTGGTAGGAGCACGCTTGGTAGTTTTCTTGATCATTTTCATGATCGGCTTCAGTAAAGCCTTGAAGCCACTGTTTTTCATTTTTTCACTGTTATATTTATTCTCGTTGATAGAGTTGTTAGTCGCAATAATGTATTCGTTATTCGCGTAATAAGACATTTTGGAAAGTAAATGTGGAGATGAAAGCGTGTGTTGCTAGTGAGTTTACAAGCGGGAATGTAGGGCTGATCAGAACGCGCGCGTATTTATACCTGGTCGGCCGCCCCCAACATAAAAAGCTGCGCATGCGTGAAAAGCTCCCCTCTCTATGTGTGGGTGTAAGTGGTTTATTCGATACTATTATATTTTTCGTAAACACGAAGTCCCTTTTTCATTTTTATCTGTTAAGGAACTGTTATTTGTATCAGAAGAATAGTGTACAATTATGATGTCTTATAGGGAGATAATGCAGCTTCTTACTGCACAATTACTTGTTATTAGTAGACTAATTATATAGTGCACGAGTAAACCAAAGTTAATTAAATTTTTCTGTTAAAATTTAAAGCCACGTATTTTCTATATAAATCTAATATTTTATAAAACGATACTAAATCGTCTCATTAGAGATATTATCATACTACAAAAATATTTGTAATAAGGTTTTATAATGGAAGGGAAACATTACATATTCAAATTTAATAAAACAAATATTGGATCTCCTTATCAAAGTCTATTAGCTTTTTGTAGTGTCCACGTGCGGTCCGCGCGCCCTTTATAATGATGCTATTGTTCATTACCGTGGCATGAGGCCACTTATAAAGGTCATAGGGTGACGATTCCCTCGCAAGGGTGACTGATCATGGCGCACTTGATTTAAGGTAACTTCATTATATTACAATGAATATGTTGTGTTTAGGCTAGGGAAAGCTGTCTTTTGATATCTCTTTATATGTCATAATGTCATGTATTAGGTGTATATTTTTGTCACTTTCTACATACCTACGTATGTAAAATAGTCCAATGTAATTAACTAAAAATGTAAATGTTCAGACTATGAATATTTAAGACCTTTTATCTAAGGTTTTTGTTTTATTTTTAAAATATTCAAACGAAAGCTCATCAACATTTTCTTTACAATAAGAAAGATTAGACATACGATGCCACCTACGTACAAAATATTCGGCTCGTACCGGTCCAAACATGTAACATTTTTTCTATGCATGCCGAAGAAGTATTACAAAAAAATTAAATTTAAAAGAAATCAGTATAGCGGTGATAGTGGGCGCTCAGCCAATGGGGTGCGCGCGCGCCGGCAGGTGCTGCGATCGAGCCGGGCACACATACGCGTCACGTTAAATACAAGATCTCTGAACACGTGCATTCGAAGGGGATGAAAATATGGATCGAGCACTCAAACGAGCGAGAGCCCCAATATTTTTTATCGGTATGAATAGATTCACGACTCCTTCATATCCGAAATAGGGTAACGCAAAGGCTAATTTGGTTATTGAAAATTGAGGGGTTGTTCGTGGGAATACTCTCTGATCTTAGGTTCCCAGGGTGGCTCGCACATTGAGCTTTTTTCGGCGATTCGAGATTCGGAACAACGACAGATGGCAAGCGGTCGATCGATCCCGTTCTGCTTTGTTATAATAAATTGTATGGGTATTGGAATTAAACATTCCATTTAGATGGTTCAGCGCGTTTTGTATAGGGGTGGGGGATGAAGATGTAAACAAGTGTAAAAGGGGTCAGTGGAACTCGACCGGGGCTGTAATTAAATGTCTATTAGAAGCATTTTAAGATGATTAGGACCGATTTTGTAGAGTTATTTCTTTTTCATTTTTTTGGTAATTATACCAATTAATGTTTCATAACTAGAATTTGGGGTAGCTTTGTCATTAATGTTACTCTGAGCGTTGGAATAATCGATGAAATTATCTAAAATTTTAAGAGAGTGTACGCGCAATGCATTATACTTTCACGTATTATTTATTTAGACAGATAATATACAGAAAATAATAAATGTTTTTTTTTTATTTTGTATGAGATTACTAAAAAGTTCTTATATTTATGTAATTTATATTTAATGTCATTTCTTTACTTTAAAATACAAAAACCAAGTTGAGACAAGATATAAAGAATACATTTAAGAAAAGCACTTTGCATCATATTTAAAAAGTTGTGTTTACTACCTCCTGGCGTGACAAGTGTGAGATCGAGGGGTCGAGGGCTCCCCTTATACGCATTGTTTGTGATTGCACTTGTCGTGTAACTTCAGAGTGGGGTTGCTCTACCGTGATTTCATTTTTATTTGTTGCTAAACTTTTTTTGCTACTTGCTTGCTACATGCATTATTTTAATTTACTTGGTATCGTTAACACAATTTTATTAATAATTTATATTTAGTAAGTGTATTTATTGTATTTTTATTATTTTATCTGAACAGCAAAAATTACTAATTTTTATGATGGTGGTAAGTAATAAATCAGTTTAATTATTAATAAGAGTAATTCGTAGCAATTTTAATTTATATGTGTATTGTATTTATTATTAAGTAACAATGTAGTTTGCAAGATGTATTGCTTATTGTGTGAAGAGTGTGGGAACTTCAGTTACGTGATTTAATGGAACAAAATCGAGGGTGGAAGATAAAGGAATGTATAAATCACCCCTAATCGTTAATTTTTTTGGCTTGTACACTTGTTGCATCACCCACGCTTGTATAATGCTCTAACAATTTTATATTTTACAGTTGTGCTTGACAAAAAATTTAAACTGAATCTTATTAAGCAAGAAAGAAGGCTCAAAATGTTTTTATATATAGTAATAAAATCATATTAACTTTGTTAAGGGCAAAAGAATATAGGGGAGGTGAATTTCAGGGGTATATGAACAATTAACCAAATCGCAGGTAGACTAATTTTATAATAAAAAAAAGGTTCGATGATTTTGCATTTGTATAGATGTGATTAAATTTTTAATATTATTAATAGTTATTTGTATTTTTTACTGTTATGATTATTGTAATAATCAATAAATATGAATAAAGTTTTATTTTTCTTTTTAAATACACTTGTAACATGAAATATATTTGTTTTATTTATTTTTGATATAAAAATAAAATTCATTAACTTTAATATATACCTAAATTTGTAAATAATGATAGTTAATAATTTCAATTTCAATTACAACTCGTATCTCTGGTTCCGACATTAGCAGAACAGTACTTAGTTCGAGTCATTAAGTGTTGAGTGGCGGAACTCAACGTTTTATCTTATCAATCAGAGCGAATAAATGGTAACAATTTCAATATAACCGTTCCTCAAGAGATTATAACTCACAACTATCGCAGTTATGGTGCCACGATGGTCAAAAATGTAGGTACTTACGATTTTAATTTAATATAAATTTTGTTTTGAATGAAAATTTTCAGGGATCGATTCAATTTAAAAAAAAAGGATTTCGTAAATGTATCTATATAATACTTATTTAGAATAATTAAGCCTTTCATCATGTTCCAAGCATCTAAGGTTCACTTAATGACCAGGAGGATCGTTAGAAGACGTAAAAGGAGGTGATAAGAAACCTCCTCCCTCGTTAAAGTTCTATTTTATTTTGGAATAACTCAGAAATGACTTTCGGTGTAATGTTGAAGCAATATCAAAAAAAAGGTTATTATGCTCTGCTTTTAATTAAGGATTCGATGCGCTCTGCTTGAGCGGTCTAATAAAAATCAAATAGCTTTTTCTACTGATACCATCGACTTTATTTTAGATTATGGCCGTGATTTGAAGGAGTTAGTTGGTAGGATGTTTAATGGATCTGTATCAAATTGTTTTAATACCGGTTATATATCGAGTGGTGATTAAAATATTTTTTTTTTAGAATGCATTTGTTTTGATTTGATGTAGAGAAATGACGAGGCACGTTCAAAGTCGAAACATTCTTTTTTATCTTATTAGAATTGATAGCGGACTGATAGTACATACTTGTAACAAATAACCTATAGATAGAGACAGATTTTTCAAACGAAAGTAAAGTATAATACAGATTTGTTCTTCTGGTAATATATTGCAGCTTATTTCAGCAAAGCACGAAGGCCAGAGCTTGCAAGAAACTATTGTACCAATTTATCTCGTTTACTGTAACTTTCAATTAGGTCAATTATATTAAGTGATTCATCACGTGATGTCGCAAGAGAAATGTAACACCAACAAGTGTCTTAACTAACAATTAATTTAAAGTATGTGTATACTATGTAAAAATTCTCGTTATTAGTCATGATCGTTTTATTTTGACCACATTTTGGTACTTATGCAAAAAAGTGTGGCCATTATGATGTAGTAGTAATTATGACTACAAATGTTGTAGTTGCTGGGTTCAATTCTAGTTAGGAAACGATTAAATTCATACTTTTTTATTTACCCGCTCAAAGAAAACAAATTACATTCAGCTACTCAAAGCCAAGCAGAAAATTGGAAAAACCTATAAACATAAAGTATATGTCACTTCATATTTTTTTCTTTTTAAAATTTGAGTTTGTTTCATAATTTGTTAAAACAAGTAGGTATATACTGCGTATATAGGTTTGATATACATCATACTCGTGTTAACAAATATTTTTACTACATTACTTTAAGGAGGTAATTTCTAATATAAAAAAGATCATTATATTTTCGTAAAATTTAACTATATTTTGAATTAATTACATAAGTGTACTGTTTCATAACGATTAATAAAAAATAAAAAAATAGCCGATGTGGCGCAGAGGCAGCATCTAGTTATAAACACGACGATGGTGGGTTCGATTTCCAATTTAAAAGAATAGTTTTATATCCTAGCTACACTCAAGCAGCACATATTTTTTCAAAATTATACTGAAACTAGGAAATTGAGTGTTAAATTAACATATAAATTTGAATCTTATGAAAAATGTAATTTTAAATTACTTAAACAAAATTTAAATTGCACAGACGATCTAATACGGCATACAAGTGTGTTTGTTTAGAAATCCCTCCACAAATCATACATACACGTACAACAAGTAGATACTGAGTACTTGGAAACCCGTTGAGTCCCACCACGCGTGCCTGTGCGTCCGAGTAATTGAAGCTAATAGTGACCCGCGCCGTGTTCGCACGCGATCATTGTTTATGTTTACATGTACCTAAACGTCATATATATTTTGATTTTGTTAATTAAAGATTATATAATATTAATGTACTAATAAATATATGTCACTTTATGTTTATGGTGTTTTATTATATATTAATGGTATTTTTTAAGGTTTCGATTAGATTTTTTTTTTTTTTTTTAGCTTCACGCTTTATCCCGCTCATGGCAGGGTAGGCAGAGGGAACTGCAGGAACTATTAGAACCTAGTGTTAAGACACTCCGTTACTTAGTCCCTACTTACTCCGTCCCCACTTTCCGCCGTTTTCGAGGCATTGCGTGTTGAGTGGCGGAACTCAACGCCGCGCTTTGCCTTAGTTGCCAGAGTGAAGAAAATGGAAATAGAAAAATCCATCTTCCCCGACTGGGGATCGAACCCAGAAACCGTCGCGTTAGCCGCGTTACAGGCAGACGTTGCGCCTCTGCGCCACGACGGTCCTCAATTAGATTTTCTTTACAAATATTTTTAGCCTTACATTTTGGTCTACATTTAAATTTTGGGCCAGTTAAATATCGGCACACGATGAATCTACTAGTATACTATACAACTATATCACATAATATCTTTAAAAATGAGTAAAACAATGAAAAGATACAATATTATCTTAACACCGAGTCTGCCTTTTCCACCGTATGCCGCAATAACCTCACGTTCAGCAATCAATTATGTACTAAATATTATAATCGAATCGATCGTTTTCAATTTAAACCATAACAAAAGATCCCTTATTTATTACAGAATTAACACGTCAGTTAAGGGATGTTTATAACAACCCTTTTGTATAGTTATTGAGGTTGGATACCAATTTAACCCTTTTCGAACACTTTAACCTGTAATCAATCAGGGGTGGAATGATTTGATCGGTGTTTAGTCTATTATAACTTGCTTTAGAAAACAGGAGGCTAAGAATTACGTGCTTTAAGGAAATTACAATAAAATTAATTAATTAAAGCTTATTTTTTTCTAATTTAAGTTTTTTAAATTATTTATTCATTATTCATTTTCATTAATATGAATTGTATATTATACATATGTATATAGTAAGATACCTAAGTAAAGGTAAAGATACTTCCTACCATAATAACAGTATTATAGTTCAATGATATTATAAAAACTTATCAGATTTTGCTTCGGCTTTATAGCGTCAATTATCCGTTTTACGAGGGACGGGACAAGGACATCAATTTTAGTGTTAAAATCTAAAATTTTAATAGCAACTGATTTAGGTAGATTTGGCAATTAAAATAAAATAAGAAGTAAAAGCTAAAAAACTTTAAAAAAGAGTTTACTTGCAATATAAAATTGTAACCATTTAAAAAAATTACATTTTTATTTTCTACTTAATTTCCTTAAATAGCTCTTAGATTTCTTACATACATTTTACAATTATTGAAATAAAAAAAATATTAAATAGCCCTTAAATGGTAAAAATCTCACTTCCGCTATAAGTAGGCAAATTATGCCGCATCAACTTAAATTTTGGTGGTAAATGGTACCTTTAGTTAACCATATATGAGGTTTTAATGGAGGAGATTTAAATTCCCGCGTGTAACACCTTTTTGGCACTGAGCATCTAATTATCGATGATTGGCATCATTTTACTTGATTTGTCTTAATGACTTCAAATTGCCGTTGTAAACTCGGCCCGTGCGTCCCACTAACTTCCATTCCATTATGATATATATTTTTTCAAGCATCCTTCATTACGTATGTCTATTTGGAGCCAAGAATTTTATTAGCTTTTTTTCCACCCAAATTATAATTATAGGCCACAAACAGTTTGTTAATATAATTTGGATGCCTCAGTAATTACGCTTGCTCCAAGCTTTGGGTAGCCTTTTACGATATGCTCTTTTTGGTTTATTATCGAAACGTGCGGCGTTGAAATTAAAAGTATTTCTAAATTTTACTTTAAGTTATAAGGATGAGAAAAAAATAATCTTATCGAGTCGTATTCATTTTTTACGCCTCCACCTAAACCCTTCTTTACACCAACTCCAAATCTCAACATTAATGGAAGATAATAACGAAGGACTTTTAGCGTTTTATCACGACCCTAAATAATAGTGATAAACTGCCGAATAAAAAAGATTCCGAAAGATAAATATGTATAGGCGGAAAGTTTATCGTTTTGATAATAAAATATCGCTTAACACCGTAATAAAGCTCGCATATCTCGCGTGAGTGAGGCGGAGGTCGCAGTACAACCTTACAACCCGAAAGATAACATTTTAAAAATGTCAAATGAATACCCTTTTGTGTGAAGAAAGATTAGTTACTTTAAAGCTTATTTTTAGACTTCGTTTTTCATATCAGTAAATCATGAATTTGATATCGTATTTAACAATTAAGCCTAAATTTGTGATATTTGTTCATAAGTACCTTCTTATTTGAATTAAATATATTGTGTAGTATCATAAAATGATAATATATATATTCAATATTACATTTACATCTATAAATGAATGTTTGCTTAAAAGTTACTCAGCTTTTAATAATGTTTTTTTATGTCTTCATGTTTTATCCCGCACGTGGCACTGTAGACAGAGGGAACTGCAAGAACCATAGGAACCTAGTGTTAAAACACTCCGTTGCTTAGTTTCTGCTTTCTACGTGTCTGCTTTGCGCCTTCTTCAAGGCATTGCGAGTGGAGTAGCGGAACTCAACGCCGCGCTTTGCCTAGTTTTGAGACCAAAGAAAATGGAAATAGAAAAATCCATCTTCCCCGAGTGAGAATCGAACTCACAACCGTCGAGTTTACTGGTAGACGCTACGCCTCTGCGCCACGACGGTCCTCAAATTTAATGAAATTCAAGTATTTATTGTGTGAACTAGATACCAATTAAAAAATTGCCTGCTGCACATACATTTTATTAAAAGCTCACATTTTTATTCTTATTTTAATCAATTACATGATAAATTTATAGAAAATCTATTTATTATTTGAAATAAAAAATTACAAAAATTTTAAGAAAATATATTTTGTCTAGAAATTTGTCCTCTAAAAGTAAAATATTATTAGAAGAGCTGCATTAAGAGGGAAACCATAAGTCCCATACAACGCTATGCCTAACAAAACATGAAAAAATAGACTCGAAGATTTATTTAAAGAAGCGTAAATATCTGTTTATGGTATGGGTCGGTAATTAAGGGGCGGCGACACACGTGCGCAGAACGAGCGAGAAAAAACTATACCTGTTCCCTACTCGAGTGCGACAGGTCCGCTGACGCTACGGGAGGGATGCTTCTCAAAGTAAAGCCATATGTATTGATATAAGTGCTAGTTAAATAAATCTATTATATAGAGTTTTCCCAGAATAGTACCTATTTATTTTTAGCAAACTTTTGTTATGTTAAATGTCTCTTAAATAATTGACTTAAAATTTTAATTATTTATATAAAAATAAAATTTGTAAAAGCGTATAATACTATGGATTGAGTTTATTTATTTAGGTTGATATATAATGTAATTAATGAATTTAATGTATATTACTATTAATAATGATAGTGGGGACGAAGTAAGCAGGAACTAAGCTACGGAGTGTCTAAACACTATCGCTACCGCTGCAATGTGCGGGATAAAGCGTGAAGTTAAAGAAAAAAAAAGATATAATAATGAATATAGACAAGTGACTACTAAATAAATAACAATAATTCAATAAATAATTTTATCATAAATAACAATAAGTTAATTTAAAAATCTCGTCTAGAGCAAATTTTTACACTACACAAAGTTTGAGAGCCACAAAATTTTTGGTTCCTTAATGTTATCTTATTATGGCTAAAATGACTTCGGTGTCCAAAGATAATAGTCGGGTTGGGGTTGTGCACGGCTTTTTATAAGCTGCCTTTCAAGATAATACGCCCTTAGACGTTGCGTGTTGAAGATGATTTGATTCCGTGATAGATATTTGTGAGTCGTTGACTTTTGACAAGGCGAAAAGATTTTGAAATTAATGATTACAGACCCAGTTTCTATTATTTTTAGTTAGAACGCGATGCTTTTTGACGTGTTCATCTTGTATGTGTCAACCACTGTTGTTTCTAAATTCAATCATAATTTTATGATTGTTTATGAATAAACATAATATAATGGTTTTTTATTAGGTGGTGAAATAATGATTTTTCCCAGATTGAAAAACGAGCCTTGCATAAGTATACTATTTTATTAAGGATATCGTTACCAAGCGTCGTAGAAAGATTGGGCCTAATTATGTATAATTAATTCAAAGAAATAAAAATAAATACCTTTATTAGAATAGCTTAACGCAGTATAGCTAGGTTTCCGCTGATAGAATGGGAGGCACAGGAAACCAAGTTTGTAGACACTCCATTCGGATTCGGATTCATTTCGAGAGATTGCATAAATAAGTAGTGGTGGAACTCAAGAAATTTATCACTAAAAAAGTTGTACGTTTTTTATGTTTAATATTATAAATATGACAACAAAAATATAACACGAGCAATAAATATTAATTTCAAAGGCATTTTTCAATGAATATCATAACTTATATTGCATTGATTATGAGCACTACGGGGAACAATGTTATCGCGGCATCGGCACGTGGCGTCCTTTGTTTACAAAGTAGGCCCTCGTTTTTACAAAGAAGGTTATTTAAAATTTTACTGAATACAATATAAAGTAAAAAAAAAACAATAACAAACTTCAAAAATATGTAGATAATAGATATTTAATAAAAAAGAAAGGTTTATTTCACTTGAAAATTTAGATGCTTCTCTACGAAGTATCATCTTACAATTGTTATTTTGTTACACTTTTATCTTGATATGTACATAAATACTAATAATCTGTGACCTGACTATAAATAAAACATTTAATAATCATGAATATGTACCTTTTTATTAATAGTGCAAGCAAATAATAAAGACGTTTTGGAGAAATTACATTGTAGTAGAAAAATTAAATACACTATACAATTCAGACGCTTTCCTCTGTCTATAAATGGCGTCCTTATTGTATGTAATTTAACGTAAATTTTAAATCGATTTTTAAGAAATTATAAACGTAGGAACAAATTAAAAGTGTAAAAAACATTGTAAATTACTTACAATTAAAATAATTTTATTTTACTTGCTTTACCTTTCTAGAATTATTATAATCTTTGATAAAATTATTTCATTAAAGTGGATAGCTCATTGCAATACGACATTCTGGATACGACAATAGATTAAAGATTTTGTTAACAGACGGTCAAAACGTGACTTGGAAACTAATGGAATAGGACATTAAGTAACGTAAACATGCTCAATAATTTTGTTAGATTTAAAATTAAGCTTCTAATTAATAATTTTTACATATAAAACTCTTAGAAAGCTCAATACGCCAAGCTCGTGGCGCAGAGAAGTAAGCGTCTGCTTGTAAACGCGACGGTTTGAGGGTTCGATTCCCACTCGGGAAAGATGGATTTTTGTATTTCCATTTTCTTAGCTCTGGAAACTAGGCAAAGCACGGCGTCGAGTTCTGCCACTCAACACGCAATGCCTCGAAAAAGGCGAAAAGCGAGGACGAAGAAAGCAGGGACTAAGCAACGGAGTGTCTTAACATTAGGTTCATATGGTTCCTATAGTTCCCTCTGCCTACCCTGCAATATGCGGGATAAAGCGTGAAGCTAAAAAAGTACGCCACCGTAATGTAGGATATTGTTGTTTATATATTGTTGTATAGAATGACGATTGTGAAGTGATCACAACAGGTTTAGGGAAACCTGGTTAAGTTTATTGTGGGCTCTTCTCACCAGGCCGCGCTTGGAAACCTCGTAATTTTAGTTAAGTCGAGGAGTGTGTAGGTTGCAGAGGGGCTCAATTCGATATTTATTATCGAATTAAGCTCCTCTGACACTCCTTCGTTCACTTTATCTGACGCACACATGTGAGCATCTTATTGATTCTAAGTGGATAAGTTATAAATAAATAAAATAAATATAAGTATAAAATTGGAATTAGCTGTGACATTTTGACACTGTTATAGCATAGAGGCACAGCGTTTAATTTTAAATAGAATAACTTTGGGCTTGAAACCAAATTGGAGAAAATATTATTTCATATAGTAGAATAAGCGCGGCATTTAACTCCACCATTACACAAGTAAATTGCCGTAAATTGGAAAGAGAGTATTTTAATGCTAATTTACCCTGCATGTATTTATTAAAATGTTATTTAAAAATTGAAATATTTTAATACAGAATTCGTCTTGACTAACTTGATAAATCACCCCTCAAAAAACTAACATGTATGCTGATGACAGAAAGATTTAAGTTTAATTTGATTAGTAACGTCTCCAGGGCTCCGTAATTTACTTCTAACGATCCTCGGAGATTAGTCGATGAAAAGATGGCCATATGCCAAATGTTTGTGTTGTTGTGTGAACGACATGCTTGTGTTTAATTAATGTTAAGTATAAGTTAATTAGTTTCTTAATATGTTATTACCTATAACTACCTTTTTAAATATTTTTAAGGTATATTATACCTTAATAATAATATTTTAAAGTATATTCTTAAGTATATCAGGAAACTAAAGAAAGAAAAAATATAAAGAACTATAAAACTTTACCAACATAACAAAATCTTAGTGATTTTGGAGTAGCGGAAATTTGCGCTTTGCCTAGTTTGCCAGAGCGAAGAAAATGGAAATAGAAAAATCCATCTTCCCCGACTGGGGATCGAACCCAGAAACCGTCGCGTTACAAGCAGACGTTGCGCCTCTGCACCACGACGGTCCTAATCATAGTATATTGGCTTATAATTGGCACCAATTATAAGCCAATACAGTTTAAAAAACAGTTTACTTTAATTTGTCATTGAAAACAGTTAATCTTTCAAAAGCAAAATCCAGTAAGGTGTACATATAAAAACTAAACACTATTATTTCACGCTTATCTTCATCTCTGGTGTTAGTTACACCGTATCGGCGACAGTGATAGCTATCTGAAGGCGCTTTGTCGACGACTTATGGGTTTTCTTTATCTTTTATCTTAGAACGTGTAAGTTACTTTGATTTGGTTAGAGTAATCGCGTTATGTCATTATGTGGTCCGGATGTACGATTGTCTATGGCATTGCAAATTTCTAGTGTTGGATAAAATTTTAGATAGTTTTCTATGTTATTAATGGAATCCTATTATATGTACTAATATCATACTTTACATATTATTAAGATTTTCTGTAATGTGATTTTTCATTTGAAGCCGTCGTGGCTGTTATCGTGTAAGCATAGCGGTTTCGGGTTGAATCTTCTATTGAAAATTAATGAAATTGAAGTTATGAATTATTTTCGATTTTCAGCTTCGTTTCTTCCGTTGCAGTGTTAAATTCTGCCACTCAACATGCTGTGTCTTGATTTCAGTTTTGAAGCAGAGTTCTTAATGTGTTGACATTAAGCGTAAATCTAAAAATGTAAAATAAAAGATACTTGCAAAATTACAACGAATGTATAACATTTATCTTTAATTTAATTATAAATGATTTTATTTGTAATAAACATTAAATATACAGAGTAAGGTTAGGTTTTTGTAAAATATAAATAAAAATAATATTCTTAATCGCAAACAAGAGAGTGGAGACCCAACTATTCCTTATTCGGTGGATTAAAAACAGTTATGTTGCTAAGTGTCTTAACGAATAATGAATATGAAGATACACAGCATCGTTTATGAAATTCAATTTGCAAACATCTGAATGTCAATTATAAAAAAATGGAAAGTAAACAAATAACATAATGTCTTATAAAATACCTATAATTAAAACGTTGGAATGTACATTAAGTATTATCTACACCTATCCTATTATAAATTTCTTTGATGAATATTAATTTGTTCTTAAATGAAAACATACTAAGAAGAGAAATTGCTTAGAATCTAAATTTAGTGAAAATAAGAATAAGTTATCTAATCTTTTTTAAATTTAATAACACAATTGAATAAAGGAAACAGAAACATAAGTATTTGATTATTTTTTAAATTTTCCAGGCGGAGCTTATTGATAAGACACTCCATTTCGTAATTTTCAACTAACTAAATAAATAAAAATAATAACTTCAAGTCAAAATCAAATCTCTTTACCGTTGTGCAATGTCAGCCATTAACATATATATGAATTTAATAATCCACAGTATATATAATAACGTAATAACTATATTTTACACAAAATATCTCAGATGTATATACAAGATAAGGACCAACATCTTAATCTGGTGACATATGGTTTAGCAACACGTAACACAAAGTCTATAGACGTTACACATTATTTTGCACAATATAATAATCTCGTCACGCTACACTTGATGCGTATGCGCATGTGCATTCATCAAGGATTACCGCGATGTTTATCAATGTTTCCTTTTCGCAAACATTCTTACTTAACAACGTGCTTCTTACAATGATGGCATAATATTTATATTGTTAAGCTTAGTTTATTTTTGATAATAATATCGTGTAAACGTGACATTTAGATATAAATCTTGTTGCTTAAAAATAAGTAGGTACCTGTGTTAATTTTAAATGTCTTAAGGGAATTTACGCTTTTTATCAAGATATAGTACAAATTCAGTGTTAAGTTCCGCAGCTCAATCCGCAATATCTCAAAAAGGGAAGAAAAAAGCGGAAATCGGGGCGAGAGTTTTTTTGTATTTGGATTTAAATCATATTATAAACAATAGGTATATACAACTTTATTTCTACTGAATTTTATTTCTCCTTACTGTGAAATATATGTAGAAAAAATATTTTTCACAAAACACAGTGTCATTTTGAAAAGAAAATGCAAATCATGTTTCATAAATATTTAGCCTTGCTATTCACGTCTGTATTCTTTAATTCGCAACACCTTTACCATTCAGCATGTATGACAAACGTTAAAAGCTTGTCCAATAAAGGCGTTTGAAGCGATCCTAAGCTCTTATCTTAGCGATCTCTGGTCCAGTATAGAGTTACAATGCGTACAAGCTACGTTAGAAAAAGAATTGAATGTAAGCCTTAAAAACCTTTTCATTTGACCCACGAATATACAATTTACGCTTGATTTAATTTCTTCAAAATGAGAGATGTTAAAATTGAGTTCTTCTATAATATTTTTTTAAGTAATCTTTTGCGATGTTTTAATAATGGATAGTTACTTTTTGCAGAACGTGTTTGTATTTTCAGAGTTAGGTAGTTTGTTCGAAAACGTAATAATTTAATTATAAGTCTATAATATTTTTTATTAAAATAGCTCTATTGTAAATTAGTTTAACAAAGTAAGACTAATTGATATTTTTAATATTAACTATTTAATTCAAAGCAAATATACAAGAAAAAGTGCGGCGTTAAGTTCCACCATTCAATGAGCAATGACTTAAAATATTACGATATATATTAACACTAGATTTTAAGAAATAAAAAGATATATAATATTTAACTTCAGATTTTTTAAAAGAGGTTATCAGATTTTCAGTTAATAAAAAAAATATCAGATATTATTTAAAACTATACATTTATGGCATTCTAGGATAGATTATTATCTATAAGCAATTTTTTAAAGATTTAATACGCCTAGAATAGACTTAAGATATTGCATGCCCCGCCCGCCCGCAGGTTGCATCCTCACTTACAAATATTTTGGAAATATTTCTACAACTTGTCGCCGTTTTATCTACCGCTTCTTTCCGTTTAGTTGCCTATTGCCTTGCAACTTAAATATTGAAACATCATAAGAATAAAAACGAGCAATTAAATTTATGTACTAATACATTTGTATAAAGTTTATTTTTCAATAATTTTATCCAATACTTACGTCATTTTTTTATTAACGATCGGTTTATTATCTAAGAGCGAAATCTTTACGAAAAACTTAAAATGGATGCGCGCAAAAAAGCATGATCTTTGCGCTGCGATAGGGCTGTCATATAAATCTCAATTTATTATACTATTATATGTAATAATTTGATTTTAATAAATATTAATTTTGTCTATGTATATATAAATTTAAATTAAATATTCGGTCCCAATTTTTTTTAACTCCTCTCCCAACTCCAATTTTAATTACAGCGAAAATTAAAATAATATTTTAGTGATTTTTTATTTCTTGTTTTTTATATTACTATTTCTCGGTAATTTATTTTAGTAAAAAATTAAGCACAGATTATTATTTAACATTTTGAAATACGCCTTATAAAAAAAATCACACCAAATGTATAACGAAATAAATTTTAAATTATTACATTAAACTGATCATAACTATGCTAGCTATCATTAGTACTTATAAAAAGAAAAATAAAACAAGACCTGTATCTTATCAATGTTAAAAATCAATTACCACGTATTCAAGTTTCCAGCTAAGTACAATAAATAAATTGTTTCCAGCCCTGAACTTATCTTCCATCTCGTGCCACGTAATTTGACACTTTTCTTTGACAAAGCCCACATTTACTCGACAGACCTATGAACCGACCCGCAAAAACCTTTACGAGGACAAAAAGCAATTAGTGTTTTTTGTTAGTCTATTTCGTTCAAAATTAATATTTACAGGAATGTTTTAGAAAAACTATTAGAGCACGTGTTAAACTTATATGCGGACTGCAAAATATGTCTTATTTCTCATAATTAGGCCGTGAACATTTCTTGAGGATTCTTAGAGCACTTGACAGGGACTAATGGGGTGGTCTCAGCCAAATTGCTTCTTATATGTTATTAAAGTAGCTTTCTTTTTTTTTTACTTCCGCTAAGTGTAGTGTAGCTAATACTAAGTGTAGTATGCAATGTTTTGAGGCTAGGCAGAAAGCGGAGAGTTTTGGCTATAAGTAAAGATATCTATTTGCTTATATACTGTACCATAATAACAGGGGTATGTCTATAATATTATTTATTCTTTTCTCTAAGACCTTTTAAAAGAAATAAATAAATGATAGGCATTTCACATAAAATCCTTGGCTAAAATACATAATTTACAATGTGGGTCCTAAAATCTCTTTACTATTAAGTACTACAATTATTTATTATAATATATCATGTAACTTAACAAGAATAATAAAATATCATCAATCAACGTCGAATTGCAAAATAAAAAAAATGCGCGAAATATCGAGATAACGGCTATGTCCTCGGGCGATATAAGATCTGTATCGTAATCCCAACAGGAAATTCATTGTGGAAGACCAGATGCGGAATTCCAGGATTGTATGAGATTTCTAGTAGAATAGTGCACTTGTGGGCGTGGTCCAATTGTGCATTGGAATTTTATGGGTTCCGTAAAAGTTCTATGCAATTGTTCCCCTAAAAAATGGTGTCAGACAGTTAAGCTTTGTTATGCTTACGTACTTAATGAAATATCATGTTACGCAACATCTTCAATTTTTTGCATATGTAGTACTTCTTGTGTATTTTTGCTATACATTTCAAATATCAAACGATCAATTGTACTAAAATCGGCAACTTTAGTGTTTAAACTTATCTTTGCTAAACTTTATCAATTCTGAACCTAAGATCACGACAAATATTCTTATATATTTTTTAAATCTATATCAATTTTTGTGCCAAGGTGGCAATCTTATAAAACCTTATAAAACATGTCGAATGTATAAAACGAATTGAAAGAAATAATTCAGGCGGCAAATTGGTATCGAAAAAGGATTTTGTACTGTTTTGAAAATAGAACGTGCACGGCCGGTACACTTTGTAAAGGATTATATTTAAAAGTTTAAGGATTGTTTTTACAGCTTACAGGGTTCTTTGTCGGGTTTGCGGAACCAGCTATAGAAGGAATGGTACAATGCAGTTTGTAGCGTCTTGCCATACAATGCCATAGAGGTCCTTACAATATAACTGAGTCCTTTAGTAGAATCGCCCATTTTACGGTTTTTCAATGGGTTTGCATCCTTTGATGGAACACGTTTAATGCCTTGTTTCAATTCCATGGTCTTAGATCGGTAATAGACTGCGAAGCGTTTACGATGCGTGCATTAGTTTCGCTACCTAATTTCGTTGTATTTCTGCCGCAACCCTTATAGGCACTTTACTTTTGGCTTAACTTTTTATGCTTACAAGTATTTGTTGGAACGTGTATCTTCGAAGTTATGGTTCGTTAATATTATAACCATAATATAAAACCTGTGTTGGAACTACATATTTAGATTGTATGTACCCTCAAACACCAATTTTTTTAAGTATTTGAAACAAAATCAAATTTCTATTTTCACATTCATATTAAATATTTACATAATACCCTGAAAATAAAATAAAATCCCTAAAATTTATTACTCCTATATACCACATTAATTAACATCTAAGAAACAAAAACGCTACCTCACGAGCTTATTTTTTGTGAAGCCCAAAATAAATAACTTTTCATTAGCTACTTGACTTCACATGTTCCCTTATTAGCTCACACTATTTAATATTAAAAATCAATATAGTATAGGAATTTCGCGTTCAGATTAGAATTTTGTATTTTGATTGCTTTAGTCGGCTGTACGTTTATTTAACAAGTTTTATACTATACGAATCATTTTATTTATTTAATTCTTCATATATTAAATTGGAAATCCACACTTCGCTATAATTTATAAACTACTGTCTTATCTCATTGATAAGTTTTTTTTTTATTTGTATTTTTTATCCCGAGCATGGTCAAAGAGAACTAACTACAAATAATATGATTTTTGCTTACTGATTGACTTTACCATCGCTTTTTATGTGTGACCTCCAGTTTGAACTTGAGTTATGGTCCTTTTTTTCCCCTTTTTTTCACGATGTGACAAATCAAGATATATTAATAAACTTAGAAATAGATATTTTGTTAAAGTTAATCGAATCCACTCTTAACTTAATCTATCTAATCCTTCTTGGTTAACTAATATTTTAACTATTAGGTAAGGTGAATAAATGGACTTAGTATATTAGAATGTTGAAGATTGCATATATTTAATTTATATTGAGGTTAAATCTTTTGGCTTTAAATTAAAAAAGAACAACTTTTTAGAGTCTACCTGCCAAGACTGAATCATTATGGATTCAAGGTGTGTCATATCCTTGCTTTGTATCAATCATAAATCACCATTTCTTTTATAATGTAGGTATATTCCAAAAAAAGGGTCGCTTTTTAGCATAACCCACTCGAAATAGCCGGAAACCATATGTGCACAAATATTTAAAAGTGGTTCGCCTGCGGACATTTTTAAACCTTTTTTTTTTCTAAATTTATTTAATGGTTACTTAGTTACGTGGACGTATAAAGCCCCAGGGTCTGACAGATTAGCGTTCATGTCATTTTTTACGCACGAAAAACTTTGCTTTGTTGAATTTGTGACAACGGCATTAATAAATAACGAATTGCCTAATAAGTAGGTTGGGGGCATATTTTATTTTCAAATTTTTAATGACATTTTTTTGGAAAAAAGTTTTTGATATTTATATTTCTTTTTGTATAAAGGATAATTATTTTTTTATTTCCATAGATTGTTGTCAATACAGATTATATGAATTATTTTAGCAAAGTTAAGCTAATTCGTCAAAATTCTGGACATTGAGCATTGTTAATTTTACATATATTATTTTCATACTAGCGAATAATTAGTACTTAAATAGAGGATTGGGGATTAAGGATTTCCCACTACCATTCACTTACTGTCACACTAGGCCACAATTTTTTAATCATGTTTTTAAAATATGTTTTTTTTAATAACTGCTTCAACGGGTACAGTAGTAGTAGTGACATTCTAAAACTATTTGTTTTAGAATATTAATTAATTTAATTTATATAACTTGTTAAACTAGACCGACAACACAAAGTAGACTTAATTTTCCTTATTTTATTTAGAGCTACGTAGTAGAGTGAGCTACATAGTAATGAGCCCAAGATCCTACAATAAATTACGTGATAATAAATTTTTTGCATATAAACTGAAAACTAAAAATATTGAATAATATCTAAAGGAGTAATAAGATTTTTTTATTAAAAATTTACTATCACCCGCATACTGAGGCGAACAATATTGAAAGCAATTGTCAAGAAATAAATTGTACTGATTGATGATAGGGACTTCCCTCCAATCATACGACCGACAATACTTACATTGGCCCCAAATCTGCCCATGCTATAAATAATACATTATACTCGTCAAAAGAATCTCAATGTAAAGCCTTAAGGGTGGATGATCTCTTAAAATAACAAGTGTTTGCTTCAATGATTATCAACAATACGTGGACCTTTAGCTGCCTTATAAAAGCCTTCTTATGACACAGAAGCGAATTTAAAAGAAATTTTGAGACTGTTTGAATTTCAATCTTCGATTATAGGAATAAGGTCTATTTTATAATTAGTATATTATGGCGTGATTGTATATACGTTGAGATATT
The DNA here is from genome assembly GCA_037178615.1 of Dione vanillae. Taxonomy (NCBI): domain Eukaryota; kingdom Metazoa; phylum Arthropoda; class Insecta; order Lepidoptera; family Nymphalidae; genus Dione; species Dione vanillae. The sequence goes on from JAZFAU010000190.1 coordinate 1,612,019, forward strand.
TTAAGCTTTATAATCTTGAAATAGAGTTCAATTTTAGTTAGCCCCTATCAATATGAAACAAAGCTTTAAAGTAAAATGCGCGTGAAACATCACGGCCAAGTTGGTTCACCATAACATAAAGAAACATTCCCCTATTGATACTTTGCTATTTAAATGGTTTTACACATTTATAATATGAGCCGCTATAAATAGAAGTTTTTGTGATGCGTTTTTATTTTGTTCCGTGCTTATTGTATGAAACTAATGTATTTAATACTATATTCAATATTTAGACGATCAGTTTTGAGGGTACTTATGTTATTATAATTAATACAGAAAATACATATTAAAGGCTTAGTTAAAATAAAAATTGAGTAAGAAATACGATTTAGTTTTTCATTTTGTTGTATGTATGACGATGCAGATAAAGAGAATTTTAAAACATCAATCTCAATATTTATTTCCAGAAATATTTTTTCTAACACCTCCAAAAAGTTAGGAAAAATAAATAAAAATAAATAAATCTTCCAAATTAAAAAATATTTGTTATTGAGAATCTTATATAATTAAGTTGAAATTCTAATAATTTATATTGTATAAAATACTTTTAAAGTATGTAAGAAAGCAATATCACTCAGTGTTATTAAGTTTACAAATTATGAGAATTCATCATTTCACATGTAGCCGTTCCCGCCCTAGATCTCGAGCGCTCCGCCCAATCACGCCTAACTAGTTGCTTCGCAAGGAATCGATTATGATAGTTTTAAAAAATACATTTATTTTAGGCAGGTGTTAAAGGAAGTATTTAATAAGCTTCTCATTAACTTTTTTTCTTTATGTAAGTATCAATAAAATGTTTATATTGCAAAAAAACTAATGGATATATGCATTCTCTTCTTCAAGTAGCAATAAGTCAACCCATAATCTTTGCGTGTTCTCTATATAAAATAATATTGGCAAAGAGGTGAAGTGTCGATTTTCAAAATAATTTTAAAATTTTATTTATATATAGCTTCACGCTTTATCCCGCATGTAGCAACCGCAGGAAACATGGGAAGTTAGTGTTAAAACACGCTTCTTGCTTTCCGCCGTTTTTGAGGCATTGCGTGCAATGCCACATTTTGCCTAATTGCCAGAGCGAAGAAAATAGAAATGAATAAATCCATTTTCTCCGAGTGGGAATAGAACCCACAAAATAAAATGATATTGATGTTGTTCTTTTTATATTGCAATATTTTTGCTAGTCTAGTTTAGTCGCGAATTCCTACCGTGTTTGTGTGGTGGATTTACAACTCAAGGACTTTTACCATTAGATTCACGAGCTAGGCCTATCAACATTAAATATCTACATATATCTACAATACAAACATTGACAAAATCTAATTTTTACATCTGCCTCCTAAATTTTTCTGTCTTTTGAAGTGTAAATGTCCGCCTACGTAATTAATAACGCAAATTTCAACAAACCAAATATCCCGTCCCCGCCTTAGGTTTCCAGTGCTCCGCCCAATCACGCCTGTGCTGTAAAGTTACGTTAAATTGTTACATTCAAAGGCGGTATAGTTAAATAGGTTGGTCAAAATTACTTCCTTTCAAACGGTGCCGCTATTCTAGGAAGTTTAGAGGTGTCAGGCAAAATATTTGACAATGAGAAGATATTTCACTCTTGAAATGAAGTACAAATACGCGTATTTATAATTTGTAATGTACCGTATAAGTACATTTAACAGTAAAAAAATAACCAATCATTTATGCATAAAATAAAGTAAAGACAATACAATAGGCACATTTCAATATAAAGTTTTATAATAGGTGTGATGTTTCTATTATTATTATTATTTTATATTTAATATTGCTATTTTTTAATTGCTTATTCCACAAGCAATATAGAATTAAGATATGAAGAACCAAATTTGAAACTATAACCAGTTGTCTTAAATTGTATATACCGATTTCAACTTTTAATTTTCAAGTGCATGAAGCCACATCGTACTGTACATATTTTATTTTACATTCTTTATTGCATATATTACTTAAAGCAAAGCAAAATTAAAATGAGTTGTATTTAAGTGGCGACAAAGCAATAAAATACATTATTCTCTGAAATTTCACTTGATAAATAAAACCTAAAATTCCGTTTCTACCATTTCTATTTTACGCTCAGAAAATCCTCGCTTAGTGCATCCCTAGAATTTCCATTTACCATATACCAAAGTATACCAGTATACCAAATTTAATATAACTTTTAATACTTTTGCTGCTAAATTCAATTTTGAGTTATCTGTCAGGAAGTCACGAAACATTTTTATAGATTATAATCTGAGACAGTATCAATAATCATTTATAATTAACTATTGACTGATTTAGAGATAGCCACAACCTGATTTACTTTTAACTTAACACTTCAACACAAATTGGTTGCAAAAAACAAACAAAGCGCGTATTTTCCAAAATGAAGTACCGCTTTACAAAGACGTCACTACTAAAAGTTCTTACTTCTGTCCTTTCGAACAATAAAAAAAGAACCACTCAATGCTATTGGGCTCTCTAGTTTGTTAGACAATAAGTCTCGGGCCTTATCTGATCTTGAGATGTTATCAGCGATCTAGGGTCTAATCCATAAGTATACACACAATGGGGCCAAGTCGGTCTACACGTGGCCATTCACGCCATTCAAATTGGTCATTACAAGTAAGTTTTTTATACACATATTAAATATTTACTTGTTACGATACTTCAGCTGGCTTTAATATAGAGAATACTGGTGACTTATGGAATCTATAATAAATAATAATATGAAATTTTGATTGAGTAAAGCTTCCTTCATGAGAACAATTGCCCATTAAGTTTCTGGAAGAGCTTGGAGCAGTATTTGGGATTTGTAGACTTAAGTTAAAGCGGATTAATGCTTATCTTTTTACTTTCAAAGTGCCGCTCCCTAGCTAGTCAAGATTAAAACGTTTCTTATATTACATTTACATACATTTTTAGAATAATAAATTAAATATTTATAAATATAATATTCATTGAAATGTTTACTTAAAAATGTTAAAGAATGTGACATATAACAATAGGACTGATTTATGAAGATATGAAACAAAATGGATGTATATATAAGTAAAGTATGCAGAAAAAAAGACAAGCAGATAAAAAATAATAGCAATATAGGGTACCTCTTGCTATGACACTCTGTTCTCCATTTTTACATATACATTACATTTTACATATGCATTGCATGTGATTATAACATAACCAGTCCCAAGAGTGGGATTTAAATCGCAATCATCGCGTTTACAATTACACACTGTCGCACAACAACGCGCTAAGGAATAGATGGACGGAATGCAAGTAAGTAGGATATATTAAATATATTATATAAAGATAAAATTATTTGACGAATCAAGGTGTCACGTATTACAATAATAGCGGAGTCATTATAAGTTAATAGTTACAGCTTTATATGTTCATGCTACATATAAATAAATGAAAGGATTTGTTCAAGCAGAATATATGATGACTTCGAGTTGACGGCCATTGATGTTGTTAGGCCTATTGTCATTTTAATCGTTCAACAATATTGCTAAATGATGAAATTTATACAGGTTGATCCAAAATGTAACATTTTTTTTATTAATTTAAAAATTCCTTTTATAAATTTAAACGAAATAACAAATGTTAAAAATTGATTATTTATAAATATATTATATAAAATTTTGTATGTCGTATTTATTACTTAATAGGTATTTAATAATTTAGTCTAAAAGGTACATCATTTTTAAATATGATCAATATATATAAGGAAAAAGCCACTTTTAATTATTTTTTAATTTTTAAAACAATGTTTTAATTATATTTAAAACATTATAAGTAAAAACACTCTGTATAAAAGCATATCGTTGCAGTCAACTACAAATCAATGGAGGACAAAAAGCGATTTAATGGACCTTTTAGCGTTTTAAATGGAGACAAATTCGCTTTAAAGTCAATTCGTACGTTTGTCAATTCATGCGAGGTATTTCATTGAATGTTTTCATATTTCTTTATATAATATATTAAATAATGTATGGCATGTATTTGGTCTTTTGTGTGATATATAAAAAGCACAGATCTTATAATTGCTGATCTTGTAACGTCAATAAATTTTTATAAGTTATGTTATGAGACCAAAAAATCTCTTAATGTTCAATAATATTCTTTGTACGTATTAAGAATAATAAATGTGTATTTACTTGAATATGTCATTTGTATGTGATATTTATATTAAATTGTATGTAGAATTATTTGAAGTAGTTTCTTTTTTTAGCTCCACGTTTTATCTATTAATGCTTAATATCTAGCAATTAAAAATAATTAATAAATTGCATCACGGCTAGATCGAACACACAACCACAAGATTTCCAGCAAAAAATATATCTCATTAAAAAATAAATATAGTTAAAAGTTACCTAATTATAATTGTTAAAATCATTTTTATACATACATAGAAACATACAGGTACATTCAATAAATACTTAATAATAAATAGGTAGAATATAAATTAAAGTTAAGAAATAGTTTTAAGAATATGTTGCAACAACAATTTTTTTATAGAAATATTATATACATACATAGAAACATACATGTACATTCAATAAATACTTAATAATAAATAGGTAGAATATAAATTAAAGTTAAGAAATAGTTTTAAGAATATGTTGCAACAACAATTTTTTTATAGAAATATTTCAAACATAAAAAATTAAATCGACCTTTAAAGTCACAATTTTGTTATTTAAATTTTTTTCTTTCTACCTCGTAATTAGGTAGCTCGAATTAGGTAGCTCTTACATGTTTCCAGTAGCTGAGTATAAAATTATGATAATATGCATTTTTATTCATGAATTAAGTACGTTAAATTGAATATAAATGCTTGCTCATTACATCTGCTTGTAAGCTAAGAAAACATTCTTTACGTCAAAGCATGTTCACATTCCGCCTAATTTACTCCAAAGGTCTCGATATAATTTTATTCGAACCATTCTTGAAAGCATGCATGAATATTTCAAAATATAAAAATTATTTACGCCAAATGCTTCAAATCGTAAAGAAAATGTGATCTCCTTTTGAAGGAGAATTCGACAAAAGATACGGTATAAAGGATCATATTTATTTCATAATAAATGACAATTATCGTAAATTGATTTCCGAGTCGACAATAAGCCTGCAGCTAACCAAACACTGGCCAAAAAGGATAGGTCGATGTCATTGTTGAGATTTTGAGCCATAAAGGAATCTTTCTTGTTACTATAAGACGAATAGAAGAGGTTTGTGTTCATTGTGATAGAGGCAACAAATATTATGTATGAATATTACGGTTAGTTTAGATTTAGTTACAAGGACTTTTAAATATTATTTCACTAAATAATGTTTTGAGTATTATCTAAACATAATTTTAATAAGTATTTATAACAAAAACGTTGTTTTAATGCCTTCTTGACCAGTTTAGGTAAAAATGGTTATTTTATCGTGATGAGCTTGTACACTGATTTAACGTAGTAATCTGTTAGTTATTTACCAGATATATCTATCTACCTATAGAAAAAGAAATATATACATTTCAGAGAAAGACATATTTTTTACTTCTCGCTGTATTCCGCGTATCGCACCCTGCTATATTAAGGGACGCTGTATAAAAATGCTTCTTTCCCCGCCTTTCACGTTTCTAGACTTTGTCTGTTGAATTGAATTGGTACCAGAGCGAAGAAAATGTGAAAATAAGTTATTCTCTCCGAGTAAAAGAACTCCGGGAAAGAACTCACGATGATCCTTTCTGTGCCGTGATTGTAATAGTACAAAATTAATTGGATTTTAAATTAAATAACATTATTATTTTAATTAATTTGAATATGCTGTTTTATACTCCTTATATGTTACCTAAGGGGGTCGAAGATGGAAGGCTTGCACGTAGCGACCCCTGCCAGCCCTACCTAGGGCTGCAACAGTCCATCAGCCACGAGCACCATACGGGAGCACACTGCTAGGGCGTCCCCCCGAGGCGACGCGCACCAGTGCGTCCCCGCTGGTGTGACAAGTGGAGACGAATGCGGCGTTGGGGACCGCCACCCAGCACGCCATGTCCGGAACGGCGGGAAGTGGAGGACGGAGCTACAAATAGCTGCGTGGAATGTAAGAGGAGGGATGGACCAGAAGATGAATGAACTATTAGATGTGATGGATGAGCGAGATTTGGATGTCATTTGTATGACTGAGACCAAGCGAAAGGGCAATGATGCAACCGATTTGCCGGGCAGCCGCGTCGCTCTCTGGGCCGGCGTTCCAGAGAGCGAACGCGGGTGTCAAGGTGTAGGTGTATTATTGTCCTCTCGATTGGTTAGTGCAGTGGTAGAGTACGAGGCGATCAACCCTAGACTGCTTTGGGTTCGCTTCAAGCTGGGGATTACAAGAATATTCTTGTTGGTGGCATATGCGCCGGTATCCTAAGCTTCATTGAGCGAGCTTGAGGGGTTTTGGGAGAGTGTCAGGGATGTTCTAGGCAGTGTTAGAGGAAATGAAAAATTAATATTATGTGGAGACATGAATGGATGGGTCGGAACCGCGAGAAGTGGTTACGAAGGTGTGTTAGGTCAATATGGTGACAGAAGAGTGAATGAGGCTGGAAAGCTCATTTTGGAACTTTGCAAGGAAAGGAATTTGTTTGTGGCAAACACGATGTTTGACCACAAACAAATTCACATGTATACATGGGAGCGGACCACTATTTAGTAATTGCTAGATTTAGGGGTTTGTTCGTAGGATGGCGTAACCGCACAAGGTGTTCATACTTGGAATCGAATTATCGCATAAGAAGCTAGAAGCTTCAAGATCTACCGATCAGAGAGGAATATACAGAAAGGGTTTCCAAAAAGCTAGACAGTTGTGAAACAGGAAATGAAAGCGTTGAAGTATGTTGGCAGAACCTTAGGAACTGCATGGTGGAAGCTGCGACAGAGGTATGTGGTACAATGAAAAGAGGCTTTAGTAAAAAGCGTGACGAATGGTGGGATGATGAAGTGAGAGATGCTGTAGAAAGAAAGAAGAAGGCATGGCAGGATTATAAAGCCTCGGTTAAGAATAAAAGTATGAGCGAGTTTAAAAAGAAAGAGTACAAGCTGCAAAAGCACCAAACGAAAGCACTGATAAAGATGAAGCGTGAAATAAACGAGAGTAAAAGAGATGAAAGGTTGACGAGCAACTTCCGGGATAACACGAAGCTTTTCTGGCGAGAAGTTAGTGATTCACGGAGTTGTTCGTCAACCTTTAGAATGAAAGGGGTGCTTTCGAAGGACGGTGAGATATTCACAAACAGATCACACGTTTTGCAGCGATGGGCGGAATTCTATAAGGAGATGTATGAATGTGATGACGCTTCTGCCTCAAGTAACAGCGACAAGCCGAGTCTTGATGTAGCAGATGGCGAAATCAGTATAAAAGAAGTTGAGAGTGCAATAAGAAGGTTGAAATGTGGTAAGTCAGCGGGAGCGGATGGAGTTACTGCCGAGATGATCAAATATGGTGGACCTCGCATCTTGGACTTGTTCTGGTTTCTGTGCAATTTGTGCTGGAAATCGGGGGAGGTCCCAGATGATTGGCAAAGTGCAGTCATCGTGCCTTTGTATAAAGGCAAAGGTTCACAGATAGACTGTGCAAGCTATAGGGCTATCAGTTTGATGAGCTTAGGTGGTAAAGTATATGCAAAAATGTTAGCGAGAAGAATGCAAGAAAGATCCGAAAGGCTACTGTGGGAGGCCCAAGGAGGTTTTAGACCTGGAAGAGGATGCATGGATCAGATCTTTTCCATCCGCATGATCACAGAGAAGTTTTTGGCTGTAAACCAAAAGGTTTTCTGTGCTTTTGTGGACTTGGAGAAGGCGTTTGACAGGGTTGTGAGAAAGAAATTGTGGGAGATACTACCCCGGTACAATGTGAGCGGACCCTTGCTGCAGGCTGTAAAGTCTCTTTATAGAGATCACTCAGCCTGTGTGCGAGTAGGAGCCGACATGTCGCCTCGGTTTGGCATCCAATCGGGTGTCAAACAGGGCTGTGCCATGTCGGCTTGGTTGTTCAATTTGTATTTGGATAGCTGTCTCCAAGGACTGAAAGAAAGTGATATGGGTGTAAAAGTGGGTGACTTGAAGGTAAATTGCTTGTTGTACGCAGATGATGCAGTGCTTATTGCATCATCAGAAAGCGAGTTGCAGGCATTGGTCACCATTCTGTAAGACGGGTGTGAAACTAATGGTCTAAGCCTGAATGCAAGTAAGACAAAGGTTTTGGTATTTGAAAGAGACGAGGAAAGGACAGATTGCAAGATTTTCGTGAATGGAAATTTATTAGAACAAGTGAATGAAGTAGTATACTTGGGAAGTATGTTAAGTAGAGATGGTAGATACGAAATGGATGTGGAAAGACGTGTTGCTGCCGGTAACAGAATGAACGGTGCCTTAGCTGCGTTGTTGAGACGGCAGAACGTCAGCATCGCTGCACGTTTGGCCGTACACAATGCAGTTTTGGTTCCGACGCTGTTATATGGCAGTGAAACGTGGGTATTACAGAAGAAGAATGAAAGAAAGATGAATGCTGTGGAGATGCGATCTCTTCGAAGGATATGCGGAGTCAGCTTAGCTGACCGAATCCGCAACGAAGAGGTACACAGGATGGTAGGTACCAGAGAGGATGTCACAGTAAGAATGAAGAAGAACGTGCTCAGGTGGTTTGGGCACGTCGAAAGAATGAGTGACGAAAGAATGGTAAAAAAGATATACGATGGAAAAGTGTGTGGTAAGAGAGGTAAGGGGAGACCTCGGTTGACTTTCGAAAACACAGTATCGAAGATACTGGAAGAAGGTCACGTAAAAAGCATGAGGACTCCCCGGAGAGCATGCATGAAGAGGTTAATGACAGTGGACGAGGCGAAAGAGGTATGCAGGGACCGCAGCGTTTGGCGCTCCGTTCTTTCTGACTACCCCGCTAGGGATAGAGCGTGAAGATATGTATGTATGTTACCTTGTTATATTTACCCATAGTAAATAACTGTAACTTGACTTGCTGGATCAATGTATCATTTCGTGTTTAATGTTTAATTTTATGATATCAAAAAATTGAAAAATTTCGTAACATGATTTCAGATCTAGGTACTATGACTATACAGTGAAAGAAAGTAGTGATTTTTACTGTACATTGAAGTTAAGATATATGTATGATTTTATGATTTTTGCATATACATTGTGAACATGTTTGGATGAACTGGTCGGATATGAGTGAAACGTTTTTGTTGTATAGATATATGTTAGGACAGGGCAGGATCGTCAGGTTGAAGTTAGGTCAGTACTTTCAATATATATAAAATCAATGACAGTCAGACTAACGACAGTGGACAAGGTATGCAGGGACCGCAGCGTTTGGCGCTCCGTTCTCTCTAACCATTCCGCTATTGATAAATTGAATTTAAGTATATATGTATGTATGTAAAAAGTTAAAAAAGTGATGGATTTTTCCCCGTTTATATTTTAATATAATTATCTCAAAGATCAAAGATCAAAGATCAAAGGAACATCTATGTAGAACTAGAAAAAGTACCTATATTATAATAAATTAAAAAGACGAAAAAATGTCCTTACTATTGATTATTATTGAACCTAATGAGAATTTTCCGTTGTTGCATAAAAATCTAACGTGAGGAACACAATCTCATGAATCTAAGATATCAGTCCGTAGGTAGGTAAGGAGGATTTAATTTTTGATATTAGAAAATTATACCTAAAGGTTATCATAAAATTATATTTAACAAAAGCAAATACATTTCAAGTTGGTAATAGTATTTTGCATTACAAATAAGCTAATGTGTGTGTATTTGATAAAATGTGCTATTTAAACATGCTCATAATAATAGCCTATTGTAATTAATTAAAACGGCGTCTTAGGTTACATATAGGTATATACATATTATACATTTTTTTTTAAGTATACTTTTCCAAAATCGGTGCCAGTAAATACTATTTTATTATCACCTAGATCTTGCATTATCGGTTGTCTGGTTGCTTGAATCAGTAGTTGGAAGCCATAGGTAAAGAGAATATTAGTTAGCTCAGTTTTCTGTCCGAGTTTGAGAGTAAGCATGTTGAGTTGTGTTCACTTGAAGAAGTTTCAGTTTCAGAAAGTAGAAAAATTCGTTCAACTTAGTCACATGTCAATAAATACTCAAAAAATATTTGCAAACAATTTTTTTAAGCCAAGACAGCAGGGTAATATAGCGTAATATTTGACGCACCTATTCTCCAAATATGTTCAGTTAAAATTTTACTGCATATTGCAGGGTATCTAGTAAAAAAATCTAATGCCATGGATGCCACTATGTTAAGTGTGTTTCATATTTGAGACAACAACAAGCACTTAATTTACAATCTTCAATACTGTTTATACACTACATACATCACTATAAATCAATAACTATTGTTTTCAATCACAGGATACTGGGTACCCAGGTGCATATCACAAAAATTGTTAGCGACTTGTTCTACATTTACAACGAGTGGTCATCAATTAACCGGCCTTAAGCATGACATTCGTGTTGAGGACTAAATAAGTCCAGGTGCGCGAACAATTAGATAATCACCATATTTGGAGAGTTGTCACGAATATTCTTAGAAACGTTTTGTTGTCCGCCACCCAGCCACTCTGTTTGCAAACTCTGAAAGAGCCTACCCCAATATTTGCCTTACGAATGAAAGAAACAATGCCCTACGGGACAGTTAGCGTTTTCCTGCGAGTCACGAGGACAGTGTTAAGGTGTGATTTCGTTACAACTCATTCTTCTAAAAATTATAATTATGACATAATAGGATGTTAGTCTTTTCATAATAATTATATAGACTTGATCTTAATATTAATAATAATAAAGCTATTTATATTTAATATCTAATATTTAACATGTATAGAATATAACTACATATCTACTTAACAGATATACTAGAATTCATAAAAAAATTAATCTACACGTAATTTAGTTTAAAAAATATATACATACATAAGCCAAAAAGGAAGACACAAAACAAATTTATTTTGATAAGAAATCATATTTGTGCACTATGAAAATGTTCCAAATTCATTTTATTTTAGTAACACCAACGAAACCGAACCTTAACAAGAAATTTAGCGAGCAAAGGCGTCTATGTTTGCACGTCCACGTCGTCTCTACGGGAGGCGAGACCACCGCGTCTATCTCGCCACTTAATATATTGTATTCACCTCAATACTTTATTGTATTTACCCACGAGCCATTCTATTCTAGTAACAATGTTCTACTTAATTTTTTGCCTGGAATTATTTCTTTCCAGCGAGCGTCATAATTATTGTAAGGCTTAAGTATTTAAGATGTCACAAGTTGGCATTAGCTTCCTGAATGATTATTAGAAAAGTGCTTTAGATATTTTTTGTTACAATACCTAAAAAGAGTAGCAATCTTTCTAAAGTTGGAAGAATTATTATCTGATACAAATTTTCCACATATTAAGACAGGAATATATAAGAGGAAATTTCCATATAGACCAAGATGATCGAGATGTTTAAAAAAACTAACTTTTTCATCATTTTTGAAATCTTTTATTTCAAATTATAAAATAATATTTGGTTAATTTTAATAAGGAAATTCGTTATATGAACCAATATCATCTTATCCGCTTTGCCTTAATCCCGGGGAGTGTCGCCAGGATTTATGTTACAACTTAAACATCATTAGTCAGTTCAATAGCATTTTGCTTTTGAAAATCCTACTCATTATACAAGTCGTTATCTGAGAGTGTTAGCTTATACAAGGATAGACAGGTTTATTAATTTCATTAGGCTTACCAACAATTGTTACAGTTCAATATGCACATAAAAGGTGATAAAAACTATTTAAAAGACGCAATTAGCTATAGGCAGCCACCACTGGCAATAGCAATTTCAAAAGAGTCAACTGTCAAAAAATTGTATAATACAAAAAAATGATAAAAACAAAAAAAATACGATATAATAAATAAGTTGCATCAAAAAATTTAAAAAATCAAAGTATTTTTGCGAAATAAAACATATATAGTGTAAATTATTTAAATCTTTATGAACTAAAGCCTGTTTACTATAATACAGAATTAGTTACCTATATACTCAATTTACTTTAATTATGTTAAATAGAAACGCTTTACTATATACCTACAATACAATTAGAAGTACAGGTATTTAATACTTACCTGTATTCCTATATAATATCTGATACATTGACATGTTATATAAAAATATCCCACTAAAGAATGTACAACAGAAAAAATATATATAAAAATGAGAAAAATTATTCGCAACACTCTGTCTAGAGTAAGATGTAAATCACATGATATTTTATGGCTTCCCTAGCGGATACTACATAAACAAGTAAGTGATTTATACTATAAATTATTCAGATAGATAGACAACTTTTTAATATATATATATATATATATATATATATATATATATATATATATATATATATATATATATATATATATATATATATATATATATATATATATATATATATATATATATATATATATATATATATATATATATATATATATATATATATATATATATATATATATATATATATATATATATATATATATATATATATATATATATATATATATATATATATATATATATATATATATATATATATATATATATATATATATATATATATATATATATATATATATATATATATATATATATATATATATATATATATATATATATATATATATATATATATATATATATATATATATATATATATATATATATATATATATATATATATATATATATATATATATATATATATATATATATAATATATATATATATATATATATATATATATATATATATATATATATATATATATATATATATATATATATATATATATATATATATATATATATATATATATATATATATATATATATATATATATATATATATATATATATATATATATATATATATATATATATATATATATATATATATATATATATATATATATATATATATAATATATATATATATATATATATATATATATATATATATATATATATATATATATATATATATATATATATATATATATATATATATATATATATATATATATATATATATATATAGGGTAAACTTGCTTAATTCGTACCTGCGCTTAAATCGTACCTCCTCTATATCTCGGCTTGGGTAATAGTTATTAGTGCCTTTAGTACCATAAAATATTAATAACTAGCGGTCACATTGCCATATGACAAATAAAAATCTGCTACGTTGCTCCCGACTAAAATATAAAGCAGGTAAGTTTATTCTTACTTTTTGAACAGTTTTTTCGCATATTTCACAAGAACTGTCTTATAAGTATATCGTTCTTAAGCTATTTACCTTATTATAATATAATTATGCGTATATTAATGAATGTATTTCACAAAATAAAACTCCCTTGTTTGTTGACATTTTTTTTTGCAGCAGATTTGAAATTCAGTTGACACTTGTGCCTATTTCGTACTCACAACAACTTCTTAAATCGTACCGGTACGATTTTGGAAAACTATTTATAATTTCATTTTAATTTTTAGTTATTTTTTGTATTTTATTTGTATCCAATTATTTTGTTACTATTTTAGGGCTACATGTCAAAAAAAACAGCAAGATTAATGTTTAAAAGGTAATATAGAAGAAAAATAACTACATTCTTTCTTCAAAGCTAATTCTAGAGACACTTGGAGTATTGTTGTCAATAAATTCACTTCTGGGACATTAAAACCAGTTAAAAGAAAAGCCAAAGGCACTCTTGTTATTACAGGAAGTCTATATAAACAAGAGCCTGAAGTTAAAGTAGAAGAAACCAAGAAGAAGACCATACCAAAGAAGCTAAATGTAAAGAAAACGAAAATACTTAAAAAAAAAAAAAAACAAGAAATAGACAAACAAGAACAAGATGAAAATAACAGTTGGATGATGATTACAACATTATTCAACAGAAACAAAGAAAACATGATTAAATGCAGTAATTGAGAATTATGGATACATAAGCTATGTGCAGGAACAACAAAAAAAATTAAATGTTATTACTGTGATGACGGACAGGAATTGGCAGAAACCATTGGCTGTATTACTAAATACTAATGTACTAACATTCAATACATTAGCTACTAAGATTTTTAATTTTAATATTGTAAACCAATGATAGGATCTCAAAGTACGATTTAAGAATATACTAGTACGATTTAAGACGAATGTTCTTAAATCGTACTTTTTTTATGTTTTTGAAATTTGCTTATTTTTCAGAAATTTAAAAGATTTACGTTGTTTTATTTTAATATACTTATAGAATATTAGTTATAGTTAATAACTTTATATAAATAACTATGTATTTTTCCTTCTTTTCCAAAATATTTGAGGTTCTCCTTAAGTGATACGAATTAGGCAAGTTTACCCTATATATATATATATATATATATATATATATATATATATATATATATATATATATATATATATATATATATATATATATATATATATATATATATATATATATATATATATATATATATATATATATATATATATATATATATATATATATATATATATATATATATATATATATATATATATATATATATATATATATATATATATATATATATATATATATATATATATATATATATATATATATATATATATATATATATATATATATATATATATATATATATATATATATATATATATATATATATATATATATATATATATATATATATATATATATATATATATATATATTATATATATATATATATATATATATATATATATATATATATATATATATATATATATATATATATATATATATATATATATATATATATATATATATATATATATATATATATATATATATATATATATATATATATATATATATATATATATATATATATATATATATATATATATATATATATATATATATATATATATATATATATATATATATATATATATATATATATATATATATATATATATATATATATATATATATATATATATATATATATATATATATATATATATATATATATATATATATATATATATATATATATATTTATATATATATATATATATATATATATATATATATATATATATATATATATATATATATATATATATATATATATATATATATATATATATATATATATATATATATATATATATATATCTGATACACAATTGTGGCGTGTATCAGATATTTTATTTTTATAAATAACTATATAACTATAACGTTTGATGTAGGTTCGATTTCCGATTGAAGGAAATTTAATTTCCCATAGTAAGGTAAAGTGTGGCGTTGAATCCCATCATTCAACGTCAGGGTATCTCGGATTCAGGCGAGGAGGGAAAAAAATACTGTCTATATATTACATTTGCTATATACGGAACAGCATATACAGAAAAAAGCATATAAATATAGTGTTTTAGCTTCACGTCATTAATACAAAAAAGATAACAGTATTATAATAAAAAAGAACATTTAAGCTCTCATGAGTCTACGATATGTCCTAGATATACAGCTTATATCATATGCATAATTAGACTTTATTATTCAGGTATTAAAGTTTTTTTTAAGCATTTACTAATAACATTTATAAACAACTAATATTTTAACATGATATAAGTAAACGTATATATAAATGTGACAGTTACCAATTTAACCTTACTAATTATAGTGTAAATATGCAAAAAAGGCCATAACAATTATATAACAATTAGTACATATAAATTAACATTTTAAATAGCATTTTTTTATTTTTTAAAAGTCAATGGACTATTTACTAGTATTTAGCGAAACTTATGTTCCAATAAAAATGTATTTTATTTAAATAGTAAGGGTTTTTTAATGTTATTTTTTTTAATTTAAATATCAAACTAATTGATTTGTTCTGTTTGAATACTGTGCTCACAGAATTTTCTAGTTTTAGTTCAGACACATATAATATATAAGGTTATCATAATATATAATCTTCTAGTTAGACATACGAAATTATTTTTCTTTATTTATCCAGAAAGGAAATAAACATACACAGGGTCACGCTAGATGGGTAGTCAGCAGCAAATATAGCTAACGCTACGGTCCCTGCATACTATTTTCGCCTCGTCCATTATCACTAACCCTGTATACTTGTCCTCCCTACATACGGCATCCTCATATTTATTACGTGACCATCCTCTAATATCTCAAAAATCAACCGTGGTCTTACTCTACCTCTCTTACTGACTCTTGCACAAAACTTCTACCTATAATTAAATTTTATTGCACAAAATAATTTATTTTCCAACATAAAAATCAAAGACATCACACGTGAAATGACCGCTTGCTGCGTCATTATGATCACACCTAAACTCAAAACTCGGAAACTGACAGCTTTGTGAATGCGACCCGCAGTGCTAAAGATTGTTGTCGCACGTGCACTTTGAATGGACCCTTAGGGCCGTTCCTATTTACGGGACCTAATTGAATTACGGGTCTACATGTTGTGGTAATTAAATTATTTAGATACCTAACATATTTTTGTTATATTTTACAAAATTATTGCTGGATCATTTTAATATTTAAACTGAATTTCATTGGAAAGGGAATTAACTATTTTTATTTCTTCTTTCTAGTAAGAATCCAAAGCCAAAGCCATACGTAATGTCTGGGAGCATGAAAAATGGGAAACGAAGTGTATCAGTGGGTTCACTCTTCCAGGCCATATGTGGGACAAAGTGAACCAAAAAATATTTTATTTACATATTAGTAATGTTGTCGTGTCTATATATATTAAGCTTGAATTTAACTTCCTGTATGGAAATGTATATCTCTATATAACATTGACACATCTATACGTCACGAATATAAGCGAATTCTAATATATGTAGTGCATACATTTTATATGTAATATTAATTTTTTTAACTCTTAGTCGCTGAACTGCGATCACTAACAATAGAGATCTCATAAACAATAAGATGTAAATATCGTTTCGTTAGTTTTATAAAAATAGCTTAAAGAGTTCTCTTTCAAGGTAGGTTTTACCTTAATATAAAAAGTTGCTAGTGGAAAATGTTTTGAAAATGACAAGGAAAATATATTTGAAAGTATATTATGATACATTAATCGTAGATAAGTATCTTAGGTAGAGTAAAAACACCTTATATTATTGAAAAAAATATATATTTCAATATCAAAACATACGACAAAGATATTGTTATAATAACAAAATAAATACGACAAAATAAACAACGTGACGCACTAAATCGTTAAATAGGTATTACGCCCTTAACGCTACCTGTAAAAAACAGGGCCTTACACCACTGGAGGGTCTACCGTGTTATCTAAACAGTCTCGTCCTTGAATGTTAAGCATATATTTGTTTTTCGATTCGGACCGACTCTTGTTATCTTTGCAAACAAAATGTATGTTTGCTTATCACAAAATGGCGGCAGTAAATATTCAAACGAATTTAGTTTTTATTTAGTTAAGATTTGTCGGATTTTGGTGTTCGATAAATAACCTAAGCTTATTGACGGGGTGATTTTTTTTTTAATGTAGCATTTACATTTAAAAGTACGCAATTTGTTTTCTATATAGGTAACTTAACTATCTTCATTTAAATATTATTTAATATATATAGCATTTCATATAAAATTCTCTATTATGCCTATCAATGAATGGAGTTTTGTGTGAAACCAATAATGCGATCAGCGATAAAATTAATTTTTATTATACTTCAGCGTACAAGAACATTCAAATTGTACTCGACTACACTTGAACAACTATTACAAAAGAATTTTAAAGGATCGAAAACTATCCGTATCAAATCAGTAGAAACGCTTCATTCATAAACTGCAATATACAATAGTATGGGAAAGATAATAAGGAAATACGAATTATCCGCTTTAGAAGGTAAAAAAAATGAAATATTACATGCAAAATGGAAGCCGTACGGTATCCGCTACTCAGATCAAAGAACCGTTGGGTAATCGATTGCGCATACGCAGCTCATTCAAATGCCTGACGAAGCAAAGATCCTCAAGGAAGAATAGTGGAAGACAGCTTTTAAGTGTCTAAAATATTGATATAATAACAACCCTTGTTGCATTTATTCATGAGCTTTGAAGCACAAAAGATTTTGGCGCGTATTTCTGGTTATGACTAAAAATATAATATAACATATTTTAAAATAGTGTTAGACAATTATTTAAAATTTTTATAAACATCTTCATTTTTTGTTGTTATACAAAAGCAAAAAAAATCGTCAATATAATAAATAATTAAGTTTTTTGCATTATTATACAAAGTTTTGTTACAAGGTAAAATTAAGAATAACAATAAATACTAGAGTTTTCTTCAAATATTTTTTCTATCCTCAGTGTGGATTTTATAAATCCAAAAAATGTTTAATACAATCATTTTATCTAAAATGAACACCAATTTTATATATATGCATGTATGTGTGTGTTACCTATAATATAGTAAATACCTACAACTAGACATGTAGTTTTCGTACATATAACAATAAAACGACGTAAAAAGCGTGTTGAGGAAAAAAATATAAAATTATCGGCAGTATAATGAGCCCCTATAGCGCAGCGTGAGTCCGAAATTCAATCAAAAAGAATTTATTGCTCAGATTCGCAAGGCTACGCTTCCTTTTAACATTTCGATTGTTAAGGCGGGCAAGTTTTTTCTCTTTTTTTTTTGATAATAGCTCGACCCAACGCCGCCAACTATTATGCCGAACTAAAATGACAGTAAAAGTAACGCCCACTTTTTAAATTCTTTGTGTCTGCATCTTCAAAAATTTTTAAAGATCATATAATACGATTAGTATATAGAGTTACAAACGGTTTTATATTCAACTAATCTGTTATGGGTACCTATATATTTTTTATAGGTTTGTACATATAGTATATAGCGAAAAGGAAGAAAGACATAACCTATCTGCCAGAAAATTATAACAGTAAATTAATCATTTTATTTACTTCATAAAATTTTATATACCTACTTAAGTAGATAACATGGGCGTTATCTCTAAAAGTCAACTCTTAAATTAAAATCTCGACAGTGTAACCCAACCTACGCTTGTTAAAAGGTTCGCTGTTATCATGATTCCCGTAAACAAGCCCCAATGGTTTTCTAGTGGCCATCTAACACGTGTTCCGGCTATTTGGTTACACTGGAGTCCAATTATAACGAAGTTAAAATTATTTTACGACACTCTATTTTTAACCATATACAAAAGTAATACAGTCTAAATTTCCTTTTACTTTTCTACTTAAGAAGCTGCAAAAAATCTTTTAAATCTACGGGAAGTTTAATTTATTTTGTGCCTTATATTATAAGTATAAGGTTCAACTTTAAATGTCTTTTTCAAAGTTGTATAAAGTCTAGTTTTCATGAGCATAAAATTGAATAATATCACTTCATTTTTAAGGGGCACTTTAACCGTCTTAGCGATGTCGTAGCGAATGATTGTGTTACGTCGATCCATCACAACGTAGACACTTCGTAGGCTTCTATAGAGGAGTTTTTGCCGCTTTTTCATTTCCTGTGATCGTGGCCTGAGGCTAGTCGCCCAAATTTTGCAATACAATTAGATTTTTTAGGCAACTTTTTGGTTTTTTTTAATTTTCGGTCAGTTTTTACTGTGTTACTACATCAAAAAATACGGATAGACGTTTTGTAAAGATAGACAAAAACAATTTTTAACCGAAAATGGTTGTGGATAAGTTTTTTTTTTGAGTTTCAAGATTTTTGTAGGTTCTTTGACCGCACCGGTGTTGCAATTTTTTTATAGCTATGCATTACCTATATAAGGCAATTATATATTTTAAAAATGCTTTGTTAAGAAATTATAGCGGCGTTAATACTAGAATATTTATTATTAATTTTCTTTATAAAACGCTTAAAGACAAACAAAGACAAACATACATGCACCTATTATTTAGTTTAGTTACTACGTTAATTATTAAAAATAATTATCAATTATTTTTTTAGCTTCACGCTTCATCCTGATATAGCTGGGTAGGCAACCGCAGAAACCGTGTAAGTCTAGTGTTAAAATACTCGGTTTTCTGTTCTCCGCCATCTTTCGAGGCATTGTGTGTTGGGTGGCAGAACGCAACGCCGAGCCTGCCTAATTAGAGCTACTCTCACAGCAAAGAAAATGGAAAGGAATTCTTCTCAAGTGGGAATCGAACCCACTAATCGTCTCATTTACAGGTAGATGAGGATCCTCTGAGTCACGACGGTCATCATTTTACATTATGATCTTTCAACTTTAAATTAGTAACAAATTACATATAAGAAAGACGATGTTTAAAAATTGCATTATGAGAACAATTAAATATTTTTTATAGCGAAGTCTTGGCACCGCATCATTATTCACATCATCATCTCATTTCGCAAGGTTTCACAAGATAACTGTCAAAATATGCCAAAGTTATTTTTGTCAACACCCAAAAATCTGCAGTTTCCGCTTAAAAAAGTAACACTGTAATTTGAAACTGCACGAAATTGCCTTTGCTACACGTGCAGATATTTTTTCAATTGTAGCCATGTTTTATAAAAACAAAGTGGAATGCACTTTTTTATATTGTATCTTCATGTGTTAGTGATTTGCCACTAATGGTGTGTTGCTGTTTCCGATTGCGTCGGTGTCACAGTTAAAACGCTCCTTACTATTGTAACCATGTCTACTTGTGAGCTCTTGAAACTTTCCTGACTTGAACTTAAAGTTCTAGAAAAGTTCAATAAAAAAATGTAAGCTCTGTATATGAATATTTTTCTTAATGTTTACACATTAGCTTTTCGCTTGCTGGTAGCAATCAAGATATTATATATTGAATTATGAAATTCTTAATTTTAAAGCATTATAGGTATTTTAAAGATTTTAAAAGCTGGTTTACTATTTTTCTCCAATTTAAGAAATACTTATGTTTTTTGGCAGTTATATAATTTAAAGTGAGCCTTTTATTTTAATTTGAAGGTATTTATACTATTACTTTTTTGAGACTTTGAATTTATATGATAATTTAAATTCTGTTTAATTTAACAACATTTAAATGTGTTATTGTACAATTTTAAAAAGCTGCCATATTTTGATATCTTTTAGGCAGACCTGAACCTAGTGTCGACAAGGGATTTGTATGTTCTACGTACGAAAAGTACGTAACGTAACTTTTTCTACTTAATAGTAAAACTTTCTAATCGTAGTTATATTATGACTTTGAATAGGTGAAAAATATATTTTTTTATATTAAAATAAAGTTGATTTAGTAACTGTTGATAATACGAATGTCCTTTGCTAGCCCTTAAATTAAAATCTTTTGAAATTTAACCACAATTATCTAAAGACATGTATTAAGACTTATATAAGACATATATTATATTAAAACACATAAATGTATAAATTTTACATTATTGTACATATAGCTTATTTTGAAACTTTATTGCTTTCTTAATAGCTTTTATAGTACAATATCCAAGAATTTCAAAATTTCTGGAATACCTACACTCAATCGGAAGTATACAAGTGTTACTTAACCACCTAATTATGACTCCTAAGTAACGGTTTCCTGGCGTTTAACGTTCTTGTGGAGTTGTTGCAAAATATCATTTTCGAGTTTATTACGTATAATGGTTGTAAATATAGTCATTGTAAGTGATTGATAAGAAGGCATTCGTAATTCCGTATTATATTCGTTATTTCATATACATATTACTTTAATGACGTAAATCGCATAATAAACTTTTGTTAATACCATTTTATAATATTTATATGTTTGTTGTTTTACATATATGTACGCATACTAAGTGGTATGAGCATAGTGTCAAAGCACTCTGGTTTTTCGTCAGTCGTTTCGGTCGTTTTCTACGTGTTGAGATGTATATCACAATAGAATAGAGTAGAACACTACCACTAGAGAAATAATAAAATAATAGAGTAGATTAGAACACTACTATCGTATAAGAGTAAGTATTAATAATAATTGTAAGTATTAATATACATTATTTATTGAAATAACGCAATATTGAAGTAGGTAGCTGGGTAAGAAGGTAAGTGGTAAGTACATTATTTTACAGAAATTCTTCAAGTTAAAATGTCATGATAATCCTACTCAGTTTATTTTATCTTCACAGGTCTTTGGTTTTAAAAGGTGTAGTTCGTGTTAATAAGAAATTTGCAATTTGAAAGATTACTAAGTACTTATATAGTGGTAAATTTCTGTCCTTTTCTTACATATACCTTATTAATTATACTACTAATATTTTAGAGCACTATATGTTCAGTATTGTACATAATAATACGTAAAATAATATTTAAGAAATCACACTGCAACCATGCTAAAGGTATATTTTATGACCACATAATTGTGGGTCTAAAGTACTTCCTGACTACTTAACACGTCCTTGCGAAATAGCATTAGTGAGTAACACCAAAGTGCCATTTCCTTATACTTCGACACTTCGAAAGTAAAACACTTGAATTTTAAAAGCAAATGGTTATTAAAGGCAATTGTTTTAAAAATGTGTGAACCATATTGGTTTGGTGATTAAAATTGGTCACTTGAAATGTATTTAGTACTATATCCTCTTGAGAATAATTCTATGACATTAAGGAAAGTGGACATTCGACTTCCTCTATACCTGTTTATATGAAATACTAAGTTTCCTGTATAAATTATTATGAATCAAAATACATATATGTATTCAAGTCTACTTAAGAATAAGAAAAGATTCGCTACTCGTTGTTAAATATTAGTTTTTTTTTTTTTTTAGATTCACGCTTTATCCCGCACGTGGCAGGGTAGGCAGAGGGAACTGCAGGAACCATAAGAACCTAGTGTTAAGACACTGCGTTACTTAGTCCCTGCTTACTCCGTCCCTAAATATTAGTTACTTTTAAATAAATTTAAGGCTCCTTTTACGAAAGTTTACGCTCGCCTGACTGATATTGGTCTAAAATTAACATCTTTTTTCCCTAAGCCTACACACCTTGACATCCTCATTGGCACCCTTAAAAGAAGTTTTTAGCACAAACTGGGCAACTGTTAAAAGCGGCACCTTCTTGAAGCAATACTGATGCGTGAACTCTTCCTATTTACCAAATTTTATATTTTGTTTATAAATTTTGCTAGAATACTTCAAGCATTCAAAATATGGCTTTAAAGTTGATTATCACATAGCATGTAATTTGTAATGGTAGAACTAAAGTTGTATGAGCTTTTATTAACAGCTTTATCCGAATTTTACTCGAGACTTGTTTGTCTTACGCACCAGTATTTTGCACAAAACATGGTTGTGAATTTTAACAAGGCAAGTGGCAAGTTCTATTGATTTTCACAGGTCTTTGGTTTTGAAAGGTGTAGTTCGTGTTAATAAGAGCTGTGGTAGTTTGCGATCACTGTGATGCTTAACATTTTTTTTGTTATGTTCATTGATAATAAATAATAGACAGTTTTAAAGCTAGCTTTTGTATGATGAAATTCTTAGGCTTATAATTTTTCTAATACATTTATATGAATTTACAGAAAATGTTTACTTAGTTTAGATAGGCAGATACCAAAACTTGGTGTCAGTGTCAGAGACTACCGTTTACCATATTTAATCTATATACGATACTGTGTATTCCGTCTCACAAACAAACTAAGCAACCTGTCAAAGCACAACGCGGGAAAATCAAAATTTAAGGTTAAACTACAGCTATCTTGATTAGGTACATTAAGACACAAAAATTACATACATAAATATAACATATAACTGAATCAATCTAAGATCAACGTGTATACCTATTCAAAAACTTGTAACTATAAATTACAAACACATTATCTGTCAAATGACTAGACTCCTTGCATTTTTCTCGCCAATTCCATTAAACGAGGTTCTAGCAGCTGTGACGGAAGGTAAGTCAACATCAATGTAACGCGTCGCAAACCGTGAAATGTGTCGCGAAATCTAAAAACCGTTGCGGATCAATGAATAGAAAACTAGGCTAAATCAAAGACCATGTGTTTGTAATACTGACACCCGTTCAGCGAGACGAATCGACGAAGAAAGCCCGTACAAATTCCAAAGAAATAACCGAAAAACCGAAATTTTGCCGCGATTCGTCACAGCGCCTCGATTTCACGGTACCCTATTACTACATCCCTCAGGATTTCATCTAAAACTGCCTTTTGACAGTGTCGTGAACTAAGTCGCACTTTTGTCCCGATATCGCAGGTTCGGAACGAATCGCCCATAGAAAAGTACCGATTTATCATTCTTAAACGTTTGTCCACGATGCATTATATCGTAAATGGACATCCAACACTTTTGTATAATGTCACGTATCTTAAACTGTTCCTTGACACGTAATATCGATATTTTTTAAGTATTATGTCCAGGTTTGAATATATTTTTTTATAAAAAAAATACTGTGCACATATATATGAAGATTTTATATATATATATATATATATATATATATATATATATATATATATATATATATATATATATATATATATATATATATATATATATATATATATATATATATATATATATATATATATATATGTATATATATATATATATATATATATATATATATATATATATATATATATATATATATATATATGTATATGTATATGTATATGATTATTGTGGACATGATCCTAACTTGTTATAGATGAAATAGAAAATGACAAGGATTATATTTATATTGTTAGGTTTTCCAACGACCATTTAACTCGTAGTGTCTTGATGAGAGTAGACGAAAGGTGGAGAGTTGAGTGTTTTAACACAAAGTATCAATCAGAAAATGTAATAAAAATGCATAACAATGGTTTTTTTAATAAACTGATCCAAAATGATTGCTTAAGATTATAAAATCATATTATCTTCTAGAATCGTACTGGGTGTAATTAAAAATTACATTTCTTATTTTACCATGAAATGTACTATTTTTCTTTAGTACGTAAATAATTAAAATAATATATTTAATATTTACTTAATAATTAATCGACATACCAAAATTAAAAGCTAAAATATCACATTATTTTTTATTTTTACTCGTCTATTACGTATAGGTTATACACATAAAGTGCAACTAAATATGGACTAATGCACATAACAACACATTTTGTCAGACTGAATAGTACCTACACAATGGCTGTCAAAGGCTTGTGTTTGCGACACGAAGTAATTTGTGCCTTCCTGAACTTAGGTAGTTGGCGTAATACAGTAAAATCGTACATTAAATTTTATCGACACGTTTTCGTACTCAATAAACTAATTATTGCTGAATGTTTTAATAGTTTAAGATTTAATTTCATTCAAAACTTTTACCAAATATGTCACGTATATGAAAATAAAATTTAATAATGCAGTTCGAAGAAACTATTAATTAGATTGTCCAAATCAATACCTCTTCATATTAACAAAATTTTAGATAGAAAAGACAAAATATACTTAGATAATTTGCGTTTAAATACATTCATTTACTTGATTTTATTATATTTGAGGGTATTTATTACAATTAGATGTACAAGCCTATATGTATTGTATATGCTAGCCGACTCTTTGACGTGTATCATACTCGTTGCCATAGCAACGTGTGTAACACGTTACAGAAGTGGAAATTGTCAACATAGAAATAAGTGTAAAATTTTATTTATTGATTTAGTATACTTTATGAAAATTATTTAAAAAAAATATTAGCTTTGGCCACTTCTCCTACACGCAAACTATAAGTAAGCCAAATTTCGTATGAGGACCGTCGTGGCGCAGAGGTGTAGCGTCTGCCTGTAAACGCGACGGTTTGTGGGTTCGATCCCCACTCGGGGGTGATGGATTTTTCTATTTCCATTTTCTTCGCTCTGGAAACAAGGCAACGCGCGGCGTTCCGCCACTCAACACGCAATGCCTCGAAAACGGCGGAATGCGGGGACGGAGAAAGCAGGGGCTAATTAACGGAGTGTCTTAACACTAGGTTCGTATGGTTCCTCCAGTTCCCTCTGCCAAACCTGCCGTGTGCGGGAAAAAGCATGAAGCTAAAAAATAAAAAACTAATATAATCAATCGTCATATAATATGATCAACCATCTCTTACTCTCAAACAGCGTCAACTCATAGGCAATTCCTAATTCATGAAAATTTAATCGTTCTTTACTCACTAAAGAACTTTGATACGTAGGTATATTGGGTGAAGATTCATTTCAATACAAAACATATTTTACCATAAAATAGAATATAAGAAGTAGGTGGTTGGTGAGGACCGTCGAAGCGCAAAGACGCAGCGACTGCCTGTAAGGGCGACGTTTTGTGGGTTCGATTCCCACTTGGAAAAGATGTATTTTTTAATTTCCATTTTTTACGCTCTGGCAGCTAGACGCAGCGCTGCTTTAAGTTCCGCCACTCAACACGCAATGCCTCGAAAAGGCGGAAAGCGGGGAACGGAGTGGCTTAACACTAGGTTCCTGCGATTGATTTCGCCATCCTGCTTTGAACAGCATAAAGCGTGAAGCAATAAAAATCCTATTATGTAACTGCCTAAAAAATATATGTTATATTGGGATGATAAATATTATGAATACTAAATCATGTTAACCTTAGATCTAGTGGTTCTTTTTACAGTAAATTTATTGCAGCCAACCCCCCCTCCCCTTGATTTACTGTATACTTGGAGGGATATTTAGTAATCAATTAGATTTGGTCAATACATTATGTCCATAGTTGGATACTTTTAATAGAGAGGTCGTAGTTGTGCAGACGATGGTGTTCTAATTAGACTCCTTGTCTTAGATCTTCCTTGTAATTGACCTCGATTTGAGTCGGTTAGCAGCATCTCGAAAGCACTGGAGATATACTCGGTTGAGTGCTTGATCACGCCGCTCCAGTAAGTCAGCGTTAGGTTGCGATGTCTCTTGCCTTCTACTTGAACCTGGTCAATATATTATATTTATTATCTAATATCATCTTTAAACATAAAAATACATAGGTATAAACTAAAACATGGTTGACTTAATAAAATCATTTTATATGCTCACTTAGCACGCAATATCTTCGAATGAACGGAAATCGGACATTATTTATATCATGAGTTACGAGGGATGTATTAGGAATTTCTTGTTTTTTTTTAGGTTCACGCTTATCCCGCACATGGCAGGGTAGGCAGAGGAAACTGCAGGAACCATACGAACCTAGTGTTAAGACACACCGTTGCTTAGTCCCTGCTTTACACCGTCCCCATTTTCCGCCGTTGAGTGGCGGAACTGAACGCCGCGCAAAGGAAAAAATCAGTATTAAGCGGAAATTTATATTATTTAAATAATATTATGAAAAATAGTATGCGACAAGTGTGTCACGTGTGTGTGACATGTTTTACAATAATAATGTATATTTATACACACTTGTTTCAAACAACAACAAATTGTAGGTACCTCGAAAAGGTCGTTAACGATACACAAACGCATATAGGTATTAACTGGTCATTACTTACTTTTACTTCACATTGTATTATTTTGATCATTTTCATATTCTACATTACTATAAAAAATGGATATTTTTGGCTTACAAATTTTTGACTTACAGGTGTGTAATGTATAAAATATTTGATGGCGTTACCTAACAGTTAATTATTAAGATGTCGTCGACGTCTTAGTATCTTTGATTTTTAATATCAATTAATTTGTATGCTGGGATTGGAATAAAAAATATATATTTTATAAAAGAACATTTATTAAGATTCAGAGATCAAACGAAAGTCTTAAATTTCTTAACAATCAGTCTACAAATTGGTCTAATATCTAATTACATTCTTAAACTAGGTATTATAAACT
Organism: Dione vanillae; assembly: GCA_037178615.1. NCBI lineage: Eukaryota > Metazoa > Arthropoda > Insecta > Lepidoptera > Nymphalidae > Dione > Dione vanillae. Next base: position 1,640,001 of record JAZFAU010000190.1, read on the forward strand.
AGACTTACAAAAAAAGGACAAATTATTCTAAAATCAATACAATAATGGGCAAATCGACAAAATTATATAAAGAGAAAAGTAATCATACAGAAAATATTATAAAGCTTATTACTAAAACTTAAGAATATACCAAGACTTAAAACTAAATCTATATATAAGGAAGAGCTTACATTAAAATTGGCACGTTCGGCCCACTTTTGCATGACACGTAAAAACACATGGAAGATATGAACAAGCAAAATGATAATAATTTTTTAATCTTAAAAACTACGTAAACCTAATTAAAGCTTGAGATTCATATAAAATTTACTCGTAAATATATTTTTTCCAACAATAAGTGCAATGAAAACTTATATGAAAACAAAATATCAACAATGGGAAGACGTGATTTTGTTTCAATATCACTTCATCATTGCACTTATTGCTAAATATCTTTATAATAAAACTCTATATATTCTCTTCTTAAACTAATTAAAGCTTCAAGTCATTTACTTGTGATATCACAGATAAAACCCTTACAAACTAATGGAAGACGTTGGACAAAGATGTTAAAAAAAATGATATGTACCAAGGAGTAAAGTTAGAAGATGGAAATCGGTGCATCAATAATTACAGTGCAGTAACATTAAAGCTGTCTACCAAAACATGATGGGCAATTTATATGGTTACAACATCAAATACTAACACACGTGATGTTCTTGTACATCTATCTTGCAAACATATCAAACATAAACTATATAATTATAATAATCTAAGATCACATTTAGTTGAAATCACAATTGTACAGATATATGTACAAGAACCTCACGTCACTAAGTCTAATGGAAGACGTCAATGTGCTACCGAAGCACTCACTTAATCTAACATTGGAAGACACGATTTTGTGTTCACTGCATTAGTACCAAATTGTTAATGTTTAAAGATTACTGGAAGACGAAGTGATCTTGAAATACACATATTAATAGCAGAGCTTACATACAAAGCAGTTAGATTTGGTCGCCGAGTAACAGATTTCCCGAACTTCATTGGCCATATTGTCACTGATCTCTTCTTCAGAGATAAGTTCGAACCTGTTAGAGTTCAAGATGTTCTGGTTTTCAGCGTTATCGTTGTCTTCGACAGGTACCGGTTTGACCGGATCTATTGGATAGAAGTACTCAGAGAACGGCACCAGGACCGGTTCTTCAAGATAAGCAGTCTTATGCGATGGCAGGTCAGTGCGAGGTGAAGAGTTGGAGATCAGTTCTCCAAGTTTCGACCAACACTTGTTCAGATTCACCCGTGTGGAGCTTGTCACCTTTCTTGGAAGCCTTGGTTTTGAGCTCTGTAAAAAATAAAGCGATAATTAGTAATCTAAAACATACGAGTATCTCTACTATAATTACTTTTGATATAAAGAATAACATTCAATGAAGACAATAAGGTTATGTCTTAAGCTTACAAACGGATTGTTACCTGACGGTTTAAGAGCTTCATCCAGGGCGAACGAGGTGACTCAGCCTCCTTCTGTGGTGATTGTGAATCTTCCTTAATGATACACATGTTTAGTAATAAAATTGTATACTACGATAAAAATAACCCGATAAACTAGTACTACGTATTTACAAGGTTGCGTGAGAGCAAGCAACATGCACACACGGAGCGTACGAAGGGAATGATGGAATCAGGAAGGGCGTCAGCTTTATATAGTGGGTCCCCGCTACGTGTGCGCCCGCGCGTGCGTCCCGGAGCGGGAGGCGCGCGCGCAGCACGCGAGCAGTAGCGCGCGCCTACAGACTGGTTTTTACTAAAACTTCTACGAATAGAGCCTTTGACGTGCCGCGACTTAGAATACTCACTGACTAGATTGTGCTCATAAAGCCTTATTAATCATTCTATTACCCGACTCGGATGAGTCTTCGAGATTCTTAATGTTTTTATTCGTTTCTTTAACATGCCTTCGAGTTGTTTTATTTTTAGTGGTCTCTTAAGCCAGACATTCCTGCATGCGGAAGAGGCTGAAAGAACATTTATTTCTTGACGTTAATTTATACATATACCGTGTTCGTTTAATTCTCTACTGTATTTTAATATTGAATACATTACTTCCCTTCAGCGTAATCATGTTCTGCATATATTTGCATGAACTAGACAGGCCAAGTTGCCGCTGGCGAATCTTTAGAATAAACAAGGCTATCGCACTATTATGAATCACGACTAGCAGCTGGCTAGCAGTGGATAGATAAGTTCCGCTGCAGATTGATCATTGCTGCGCCCGCGCCTGTGTCGCTTCCTGCGATTACATCGACTCCGTAGTGCGGCCGCTCGCAAATCACGTACTAAACTCTGATAAATCACTTCCTTTGGTCTCTAGCTAAAGATATACTGATGAATTGTTTTAATATCTAAAAAAAACTAGTATAACAATGTTTGTATTATTTTATGCTTATACCTTAAATAAAATAAAAAAATGTTTAAATTAAGGATGACAGAAGTGTCTATCATTTTAAATAATTCTTTCACCTTTAAATTCTTCTCCATACATTATGCTTATACAAATAATGTACGGGTTTATGTGATATTATATTAAATTTATTGGCCTATAAATCTGGTCAAAGCCGTCAAATCCATCTAAATTTTTATACATATGTAGATGTTTGTAACGAAAATATACTCGTTTTACTACCTAAAACTACAAGTAGTCGTAAACTGTTATATTTTATGAAGTGTCGAGTAGATTAGAAAAGACAAAAACTACTTACCAGTCTGGCCAGTTACTAAGTTTGATACTGGCAACCTTTTTTTGTTAATTAAATAGTTTTTTTTTTAAATTTAAATTTAAAAGTGTCATTTAAATATTGCCAATAATGCCATAAATGTAAATAAGTTTAAAAATTATATTATATTAAGAAAATTACTCATTTCTGAATATATACACATAATATATACTAAATATATCTTCAGTACAATTTAGTAGTTAGTAATTTTTGTAACGTGTGGGTTTTATTTTGTATATGATATATATGTAGTATTTAAAAATATATATAAAATAATTGTCAATTCTAATAAGACAAATTGGAGTAGATATTTTCGTAGATACTATCGCGCGTGACTTCAAGAATACTCCCTACAACGTAGAAATCTCTGTATTTTGACTTTGAATGATAAGTTTATGGCATGACTTTCCTTTACAATTACTAAATAGTATCACTTTAAAGTTGTCAAGGTTTTAACTGCAGCTGTACTATTTTGCCCAGTCTGTATGTATATATAGCGTCATAATTACTTATAACAATAAGAAATGAATTTGGTTTCTTGGTCCATATAATATGTTATTATTATTATTATAATTAGTCGTTCCTAAACTGTCAAATAGTTAAGTTAGAGTAAAAATATTTATAAAAGTATATATAATACACAGTCGCTTTGTTAAAATATTTAAATAATATATTAATAAAATAAATTTCTTTGGCACACACACAGTGTGAGTACTATTTTTTCTCGCCATTATATAAATTTGGTTCTTAAAAGTTTATATTCAATTATTATTCTAAGTAGCCTCCGTAATTTTATATCTTTATTTTAGGGTACCTAGTTTCAGCTCAACTAGGTACCCAAAAATAAAGATATAAAATTCAGGAAAATTTTTAGGACAAAAAGTGTGAGATTTCTTATTGGAAAATATTCCAATAATAAATTTATAAATATATAACTAGGCTAATAAGTCATAATTATCTACATTTAAAATAACTTAGCGATGCATCGCCATCCAAAACCTTCGAAACCTTCGAAAGCCGTCGTAACCGATCCCCTTGCGCTCTCTGAAGAATTTTACTCAACATAATACTTTCATTAAAAGAAAAAAACCTTAGACCACAACCCGACCACGTGCAACCTTTGCTTTATGAAAAAAGAATATAAAATCTTAACCTTTTTGCCGCGTCCCAGGGTAGGGTTACAAATGGGACTTTGTTTCCGTACGTTACGTATCAAAGTATACATTATGCTTTGGACTATTCATATAGGGGTAGCACTGTTCGTGTGCGTGGAGTGTGCACTACGTGAAGCTCATTGTTGACTTCGGTACAGATTTGAGGCGTCAATTATGTAAATATCTTTTGTTATGTTGAAAGGGAAAATTGTTTTGTTGAATAATTTTAATTAGTAATTATTAATTAAATTATAATAATTTTAGTTGAATAATTTTAATTAATTTTAATTGTTTTGTTGAATAACTTTAAAGAAGTTGATGTTTTGTGATTGAATAATCAATATAAATAATATTGTAATATTTGAGTAGCTAAGCTTGGTTTACTTAAAAGTAATGTTACATGTTTAAAGTGTCTTTATACAATATTATTTATATTTAACTTAGACACAAGAAAAAATAATGATCTTAATTATTAAACCATTGTTTCTCTTCTATAAAAAAAATTCTAAAAAAATATTTTGAACAATTTACATTTATACTTTTAATTATTATTAAAAAACAAAGCCTCATTAAATTCTAATACAATGAACAACGTATGCAGCCATCAGCCCCCTATAACCTACTGTTGGAATGCAGGCATTGTCGCGTGTTGAGCGTACGCGCGTTTATCTACGCACGTGATTGTTTTCCAAAACCCTTTCCTGCTCCATAGACTGTGAAGTGTTCATTGTGTTGTAATCAATAGAATCATAATATGATATGTAATATGCCGAAGTATTTTAATTAAATATAAATATTATTTGTTTATTTTTTTTGTATAAATGAAGTCTTGTTTAATTAAATAAAAATAACTAGATGCTTAATAAATAACTAGAGACTGGAAAAATATTATTTAATATACCTACTACGTCACGCTTTTATCCCGCACATGGCACGGTAGGCAGAGAGAACTGCAGGAATTGTGGAACCTAGTGTTAAGACACTCCGTTGCTTAGTCCCTGCTTTCTTCGTCCCCGCACACACATATATTTTTTAACATTTAGTCTAAAATCTTTTCATGAAACAATTAAAAAATTATTCTAAATAAAATCTCAATATTATTACTCAAAATTATTTTAAACTTTCAAAGCTATTATTGAGGTGACAATAACTATGTTACTATGCATGTCCGAGCGCGTAGAATGACCAAACGTGTTGACCATTTTGATTGTGATATCTATTGTATTGGTGTGCACTCCATTTGTATGGATGCCTTTAATAGACCAATTGAATCTATCCATTATGTTGTTCAGGATATGGTCCATTAATATTAAGCTTTTATTAGTATATTTTTACTAAAATTTAATGTACCCTATTAACTTCTCCCGATCGTATGGTAGAAAAAAATATTTCTAATTATCTTACACGTTTCACGCATTAGTCACTTGTAATCTGTAGGTACTTAATTCCTGTAAATGTGCAATGTGCAACAATTTATTTCAAAGATGCAATTATTACAGATGCAATCTAAATGAGAAACTACCGTAGAAGTAATTAGACGCTCTAGTCCATGCATTAATAAAAACATGGGAAACATGGATCTATTATCGTGGTCAATTATCATTAAAATAATATAAGCGTGCATAAATCAAATCACGCACACATAGCATATATGTAGATAGCGTAAGTATGTAACAGCCATTGGCATGGACACCGAGGGCCGGTTTCACCTCTTGTTGATAAAATCCTAGGGAATTTGTTATTTGTCAGCCAGATAAATAAAAAATTTTGGTTTCAAAGGTCTTAGATACAAATATCTAGCAGATGAAAACCTGTTTAAACAAATCTTAATTTTGTAGGCAGCATTATCTATCAGGTTAATACCTGAGATTATCCGTAGCCGATGAAATTGGCCCTTAGTTTACTAAATCCTGAAATCGGAGCTTGTATGCACGCACACTGCGCACGCGCAACGCTCGAGCGTGAGCGTGAGCGTGCACACACTGCACTCCCCTGGCCCCGCTCGTTCGCTTCGCGTGGCAGTCGTGTGTGTAGCATCCCCGTTAAGGGGCGCAGGTGCGGCGTGGTGAATGACGCTGTCCGTGGGAACACGGCTCAACCCCGAGTTCCCATGATCGTCGCCACCTGCCACCTGCCGTACTACGCATAATTCGCGTTCGTAAATGAACGGTAGTGACCACGTGTGCGCTACTTTTTTCATCTCGACGGGGACGCGGAAGACCGGTGGAGCCCAATTAATTTTATCTTAATGATACTGGACCGCGACGATCGATGAGTCGAGGGTGCCTTGATGGACGTCTCCCGGAGCTAATCGATTACCAACTGATAACTTTACATGCAAAACCTATTATAAAATACTTGAAATAATTAAATATTAATCACTTAGCTGGCTTTAGTCTTTATTCTATGATGACTTATAAAGATTAAGGGGCGACGATATTATCTGTAATTACGGTCCTCGACCGCCATCGTTTGCAACCGGTGTCACTTGTTAAATTACTTTAATGGCGAATTCAATAATGAAATTAATCAATCATAGTTCAAAATGTCGTAAAGATTTATTTAAAATGTAAAAAGAAGGAAAAGTAATTACGTTCATCTTATTGATTTAGTAGTTCCTCCACTTCAACATTTTACATAGTAAATTGTTTTAAAATGACAAATCTTTTTTGTTTTATTATTTTTTGAGTTAAATCGCAATCACTGTTATTAATATCTTTTTTGTAAATCTATTTTCGCAAATTCAATTCTATTTATAAACTGAGTATTAGGTAACAAGGTGAATAATCCACCCCTCGTTACAAATGAATATCATTATTTGACCTTTACACTTGCTACTGACACTTGTTCCGGTGTTAACTGTCTGTGTATGACATAATACAAATGTCATGTCGCTTGGTATTTCCGGTCGTGCAGTTATGGCCGTTAGTGACGTCATTGACGGTTATTTCTCATAATGTCTGCTCTTCTTTCAATTAAATATTATGTAATTTGATGTAACGTTGGATATTAAAACGATATCTAATTACTAATATAAGTTAATGTTTGAAATGGAATTCTTAGAGCTATACAAAAGCGATCTGATGTAAGCTTAGAATAAGCTTTGGTAAGACAAAGGCAAAGCAATCTCTGGGATATTTTCTCAAATTCAGGCGAAAACCGTTGAACGGAGAATCTTCATACTATTACAATAAAACTACATACCTATATGAAACATTATATAGAATAAAATGCTATAAAATAAATTAACCAAATATTTTGTATTGTTATTGATGTTATGTGAGAAGGAGAACCAAAATACGAAAGCGATATGCTTAGTTTATTATATCGCGACTAGATGGCGATGCAGGCTTCAATCTTTTAAGGCTTCACATGCTCGTAAAGCACTTACATAAAGTCATATATTTAGTAGTAATATTCATAGATAAATGAAATTGTTTATCGATACTCATTACTTAAGGAATATCATTCATTAAAAGAATAAAAGAAAGCTTATTTTCACAAACGTAGTAAACTGTTTCAACGTCAATAAAAATAATGATGAAAAAAAAATGCAGTATACCAAAAAATTAAAAATACATTTAAAAACTGTCACTGAACAGTTACTTGTCCTGCAGTTACCAGTTACCAGTCATACAAAATACAAAATATTATATTTTATTCTGTCATCTTTGTTTTTTACAACAGTTGCCATATTCGGAAAACAGTGGCAACAACACCTCAATTAAATCGTAAGTACAGTATGCGCCGCGGGCGAAATGTCACTTCGACTAATAATTACGGGCGCGTTGTTAAACGTTATTGTGGGCGTAGCGGCCTGAGGAACGGTAATAAACGGGTGCACTGTACACTGTACGAGTACACTGTACAATGTAGTCATCTTAAAAATAGGGTGCACATCATTGTCAAAATCACCTCCTTGCTCGCCTCCTCAGGAAATGTTAAAACAATGTTAAAACTGTCGGAATACGTAATTGTTATTTATTTGGCAATTTCGTCAGTGCTCGCTTGTTTTGCATGAAACTTTGTTGTATTAACATTTTTTGAGTTTATAATTTAATTTTTGTTTAAAATAAGAATTATTTTTAGAACTATTTGAGGACCGTTGTGACGCAGAGTGATAGGGTCTGCTTGTAAATGCGACGGTTTGTAGGTTCGATTTCCACTCGCGAAAGATGGACATTTTCTGTTTTATTTTCTTCGCTTTGGCAACAAGCCAAAGCGCGGCGTTGAGTTCCACCACTCAACACGTACGTATCGAAAGGGCGGAAAGCGGGGAACGAAGTGTCTTAACACTAAGTTATGAGTTTTTATACAAATTACGATAAATAAAAACTAAGACTGATATCGACAAAATCAACCCCTCTGTTAAACTATTTGTTATAATCTGAATAAAAATATTTTGAATAAGTGAATCATAAAAATGTATAAGTATGAATTTTCTTGTGTTTTCTTCTTGCTATAAACAATTACTTGTCTAACTCTATGATAAAATGCTTTAGAGGAGACAATATCTAGAGCACAATCTAGTGATAGTCATAGACGTTAAGAAAATCTAATACGTGAGTAGCTCGAAGCCATATCTTTTGATGGTATTTTAAAAATATTATTGTAAAATTAAAACAAAAATATTTAAACTATTAACATATAATGATTTGGGTCCAGTTTAAACGAACGTTATGTTGGTGTTAGGATCTTTCCTATACTGCCATAAACGAGATAAGCCAAAAAAGGTTATTAATTTCTTTTATTTCCCGCTTCTATAATTACTGGCTATGTGAATGTATTTATGAATTATATCTACTCGTAAGTAGTATTTATGCTAAGAATATGGGTTGTAATTTTAGAAAACTAGTTATAGAGTCTGTTAAAGTTAATCATACTATTATGTATATAAGCATAAGATAAGCATAGAATTTTTCATTTATTTCGGTTGATATTTTTCTTTCATAATTGCTTGAGCTGTTTCTTGTTTGAACTTATTGAAAAGAATTAGCACATACCATTTTGAAAGAAAAAAATCGATCCAAGTTATCAGACTTTTAACTAACTTTTAAATAACTTTTTAAATAACAGATTAATTGCAGTGTTCTCACGTTCCCACGTCCCACAATCCACGTTCTTCCTGTATACTCTCAATTGCTTTTCTTAAAGGTGTTTTAAAGATATCGATCTGTCAGTTATTTTTAACTTTTAGGTTTACATTTTGCCAATGCAAAGACAATTTATTTATAAGAGTAAATAAGATCTGTGAATAAGGGTCAAATTAAATCTTAATGCAGTCCGACAATGTGCGTATTATCAATTTTTATTGCCGACCAATGTATATTAACTACTTTTAGAAAACGCACGTCAGTTCCACAAAATACCACTTCATCATCACCATCATTACCGTTTTTGTGTTGTTCGTGTTGTTAGTAGTGTGGACTTGTTAGAGATTCAAAGGCAGGCTTTGAAAGCTTTCTCACTTAGCTCATCCAGGACGATCTCATCCAGCTAATACGAGCGAAAGTGAAGTGTTAGTAGTCCTCCCAGCCTCCATTCCCAGCAATATTCTAAAATGTTTTACGATGATGATATAGAAATCCTCTTCATTTAATAGATATAATTTATTTTAATTATGATGTAAAATATTTTTAAAATCCATAAAAATATCTTCAAATTATTTTTAGAGCTATAATGGTCATTTTTTACACTTTTCAAAAAAAAATTACAGGCTTACATACAATATAACTACGTTAAATTTGAAAGCAATCTTTAAAAAAACACTAAGAAAATGCGCAGAATAAGCATCGTGGTATTATCGAGAGTATATTAACAACCATATTTTTGTATTCTTATGGATAATCGCCTGTGCACTTACTTGTTTCATAAAGCTTCTAGTACGTACGTTGCACGTACAAAAATAATAAGTTATCATTACGGGGCACACCTGGGCATAATAATAGCTAGTTGTGGTTTACATGATTGTCTTAATTTAGGGTGGGGAGTGCAATTTTTTTTGACGTACATTCGAAAGGTGTTCGAAACAATTTGCTGGAAAACATAAAAATTACACAATGACCTTACTGTACCTGATATATGGCTCACTTAAGTAATTATTGTGGTATTTAATTTAAAATTCTTGTTTAATATATATTTAAGTAAAGTATTAGCAATTTAGCATCTTTTGATGCTGTATATGTATCGTGTATATTTGCTAAATGTTATACATAAATAAATATATATCCATACGAATATATGTATATTCAACAATTAACGTCTCGAATACGAACAGGAAAACGTAGAAAATCTCGAAGCGATAACGCTTAAGTAAATTAAAATATTAAAACTTCAATGTCATAAAAGATACTGTAATTATATATGCTTATTCTGTCGGAAATGATAAGCCGGATAGAATAATTATGAATCCCTACACGTTATGCAATAAACTCGCATGTAGAATTTAAAGAAGGCCACTTTAATTAAAAAGACTTGAAGTTGACTCAGACGCTTAACGATGTACTTAATTTAAAATGTAAATTATGTTTTAAAATCTGAATTTCATCCGTCGCGAATTCCATCAACTTTACAAGAGTGTTTCTTTTTTAGCTTTGCGCCGTATTAGAGTAGGCAGAGAGTGCCATAAGGAGGAGAAACCTAGCGTTAAAACACTGCTTTTCTCATTTTCCTGCTTTTGAAGCATTGTGTGTTAAGTGGTGGAACTTAACGCTGCGCTTTGCCTTTTTGCCAAGACGAAAAAAATGAAAATCGAATAATTAACTTCGAGTGGGAATCGAACCAACAAACCGCCATGCTTATATACCGTGTGCTTCCGTGTCACCAAAGTACTTTTAGTTACCTAAGTATACTATTAATCTACACGCTTTATCCTGCACATAGCTGAGTAGACAGAGGGAACCGCAAGACCTATGGGAACCTACTGTTGAGACACTCCGTTCTCCGTTTTTCGCTTTTTCGAGACATTGCATGTTGAGTGACAGAACTAAACGCCGCGTTTTACCTACTTGCCAGAGATTAGAAAATGGTAATAAAAAATCCATCTTTCCCGAGTGGAAGTCAGAACCAAAAGCCCTCGCGTTTACAAATAGACGCTGCGCTTCTGCGCTACGATGGTCCTTACTTATAAAGATAATATATTCAATACATAATAAAATTTTAAATTAGTAGCGATCTAATGGTTGCAGGTAATTGGAGTGCATAAAAGTGTATCTAGATGGTCAATTTAACATATAATATTTTAAGATAAAATAGCCATAAAGTGCCATACACGCTACAACTGTGGACGCGTAGGCGTTATTTACTAGTACTTGAACTATAATAAATATTGTTGTTAACTTTACTGCTTTTTAACTGCTGCTTTGATTGCATTAGTATGCTATCAAGAAATTCAGATGTTAAGTATAAAATATAAACATTTTTATGTCGTTGTAATTAAAGAAGTAACAAATCAAATCTATCATAGTTAATTAGGCTCAATATTTTTTATGTGTTTTAATGTACACTATAAAAATATGAAGGTATATTTTATGAATAGTCTTGTATTTTAATCATTAGTCGTGTATTATTGTTTTGTAATTAATAACGGTGAATAAAGCAAACTAAATTATTGTCCCGTAAATTAAATAAACTGCATCTAATCGCTTCGAGTGTAATATTTTTCGCATCAAAAATGCGCAAGAGCATTCCATTCGCAAACTGATAGATGAGTCGCAAAGACAAAATTTATATCCCCTCATTTCATACAAGGGACAGTCCTGCCAACCTCTAAGAAAGGTCACGCGTCGATCTTAACGACTCCACTTCATTTAGACACCAATTACAGATGACTTAATAAATTAAATAATAAAAAATTAAGCTCATTCCCTCGAAAGCGTCGCAAAAAGCTGTCGCATGATAACCGCCGTACCAAAAAAGTAAAGTGTCATTAAATACACAAATAATGTTTTTCATTTGCGCAGACGCTTCGAGGCGGGTATAATATTGTATACTAATGTTTACTCAGTAAGAAGTGCTTCGCATCGGTAACACCTGCCGCGTTTTCCCACGATTGCATTCGAGCGTCTTCGACTCGAGTCGGCCGCGGTCGGTTACAGGCGTGTGCACACAAAAACTAGCAATGTTACCTGATTTTACTTGTTGCATGAACATTACTGATTTTTTTGTGTGGAAATTATTTAATCAGTTATTATACAACATGTTGTGAATGAGATTTTTACTACACATTGATGATGATGTTTTTGGTACGTGCATTTACGAAATCTTTAAGGTTTCTTTAAGGGTGACAAGGAGAGTGTTGACATATTTTTATTGTATATTTTGCGTAAATACTAATGTATTTATTATTTATTTATTTGTTTTGGGTAATCCCAGTGTTTACAAATATGATAAAAATGAGATTGTAGCTTGTTGCGAATTTTTTTCAAGTAAATTTTATTTACTAATAAGCTGCCAACTAAATCATGCAACTTCTATTTAATAACATTTTGCTTCCAGAGTTCAATACTCCGTGTACGTGATCTAATATCATCGCATTCGTTTAATGATATTTAATTTAAATATTCATTTATTGACATGTGTCAATTATAAATATTTATTTATACGTAAAATGCTTAACGAAGCTTCCAAAAATAGCTTGTTTACGCTAAGCTTTATCACTTGGCATCAGGATATTTTTAAGTGTACAAAACAAAACAAACACAAAAAAGGATCGTGCATTAAACACGTTTTATATAGCTGTGATAAAAAATATAAACCCACTATAACATTTATCGTGTCCGTTATATCAAAAAGAGCAAAACATATTTACGCACAGCGTAGCAAATAGTAAAAGAGGATAACCTAGACCGGTGTTTACAATATATTAGTAGGCCAAATAAGTAGTGAATAAATTGCAACACGATGTACCGTTGCAAGTACCGCTTGTGATATTATTGGAATAATCCACCTATATTTAATATGGATGTGTGAATTGTTCGTCTGTATACTCGTTTGACTCGTTTGTGTTTTGTTTGCTTGTTATAATGAGATTCATACAATTATTTTGCTACGACTATTTTTAATAACGAGTTGACGTGGATAGAATTGTAGGGTCTGGTATTAAATGGGCTAAGTTGTTATTATTGAGACATAACGGCCTATTTTTTTAAATGAAGATGATGTGTTTTTTTCTTAAGGTATAATGTTTATTATTTCTTAAGGCAAGATACTAAATATTATAACGTTAAGTTCATCTTGTTTAATTTTTGTACTTTAAATATCATACATATATACATATACATACATATATTTATCTATAGAATATACTAATATTTCATTTCTGTTATGAGAAGTACTTATTATATACAATAAAATTTTTCCCATATAAAATGAAACTAAAAAAAGTAATTCAACTCAACAGTTCCGGCTAATAACTCGCAATACACGATTACTTAGTAAGCGTGTTTTTCACCGAGTCCAGTGTTAATTAAAAATCAATATGACCGCAAAAACTATAGGTACGATACGGTGTCATGCATACGCGGCACACACCTGCCTATTTCTCCCACGGTAAAGCATCGCATTTGCAATTTTTTGCCGTTTTTTACCTTTGCATTTTAAAGTAACTTTCCTTCCAATTTTTAAATTATTACACCTCGTCCTTCATTCTGTATTGGTACTTAATGTGACTATATATAGTTATTGTTTTACATTTTAATTAAATATATTTATTTAGTTTATTTTAATGTTGAAAATTCACAGTAACTTAGTAATTTATCAAAACATTTTAATATATTCGATATTATTTTTTTACAAGTAGGAATTTGAAAATTTAATTATTTTGATATTATAACTATTTGTTAAATAAAAAGGAACTTTTAAGTACTACTTGCCATACAATATTACATAAAAGTCTTATACAGTCCGAAGAGGTTTTGAAATACGATAACTTGATTACGTATTGATAGAAGCTTTTAAAAAAAGTTTCAAATTTGATATTAAGAAAAACGCATATTATCATTACAAGTGGATAGACCCAATTTTGTGCGTAAAAAATGTTATGAATTTGATTTACCCATTTCATATAACAATAGCGTTATCTTAAAAAAATATTTAGCCCCAAATATATTTGGTTGACAAAAAAGAAGCCTTCACAGGTGTTTCATTGTTATTCAGTTTCGCGTTTGAGTTTAGTAAGGGTAGTAGATTTTGGTCAAAGTTTCATTTTTTTGATTTCCATTTCGTAAAAAAAGTTTCTTTGAAATATTATGATATCATCACCAACGTCATGTTGATTTTAACGCTAAAATACGCGTATAAAAAGAAAGGTAGAGTGAATCTGGTAATAAGGCACTGAAGCGCTTCCTGCGTTCCTGCCTTAGCAGACATAGGGAGTCGAATTGCGAACTCAACGCAGCATAATGTTTTAGTACCACCAGAGTGAGGAAAATGTAAAAACTAGTAGGTACTTTACTAGTAGTAGTAAGTACTTTTATAAAACTAGAAGGTGCTCTGCGTCATTACGTGGTCGTACCTAGGATAATTGCGATAAAATGGGTAGATATATATATATATATATATATATATATATATATATATATATATATATATATATATATATATATATATATATATATATATATATATATATATATATATATATATATATATATATATATATATATATATATATATATATATATATATATATATATATATATATATATATATATATATATATATATATATATATATATATATATATATATATATATATGTATATATATATATATATATATATATATATATATATATATATATATATATATATATATATATATGTATATATATATATATATATATATATATATATATATATATATATATATATATATATATATATATATATATATATATATATATATATATATATATATATATATATATATATATATATATATATATATATATATATATATATATATATATATATATATATATATATATATATATATATATATATATATATATATATATATATATATATATATATTCAAACTTTCAAACGTAAGTATTCACAGCTCCATATCTTTATAAGTAATAATGGGATACATTCTATTTTAATTACGTTAATACATTGGTTCATTGAGCACACATTAAGAAGTTAATCATTGATTTTTTGCTTTTATTTTACTCAAAATATAAAGAGGCAACTATCCCTAGCGAAAGGGATAGTTGCTCCGAGTTTTCAAAGGATAGATGCCCTTAAGGGCTTCTTTCTCTGTATACTATAAATGCCTGAATAATGTATTTTAATATTACGTCATGACTATTTTGGTGCTCACTAATAGATTTTGTAATATCTATGTGGGTACTTGCATGTCAAGATATTAATATTATATATATGATAATTCATGCCTACTTTGATTATGTAGGTGATTCATGCCAAAGAAACACGAGAGGAAGGAGGGTGTGTGAGCTCGAGTAATCTCTTGGACACCAGAGGAGCTACAGCCAGCTTTCAATTAAATTGACACTAAAGAATTGGGTTTCAATGAAATATCCAGACGATTTAATATCCTACCCAGAACATTAAGAAGACGTTACGCAACTAGAGACAAAACTATTTTTGAACCCAGGTAGACGAACAATTTTAATAATGAAAAACAGATGGCTGGGAATGAAGGGATTCAAAGTTTTATCGAGCAAAATTCAGAGTTGTCTATCAGGCAAGCAGAATGTTTATCTATCGTCAGGGCTGAAGGTCTCAGTAGAGAAGAAGTGAATAATTTTCATAAACTACTGACCAAAGTTCTGATTGATAGTGACCAAAAACCAAAGGTCTACTTGTGAAGAACACGAAGAGAAATAAACAAGAGAAGATTAAGGTACAGAAGAAAATTTTTGCATAGAATGCTTTGATAGCTACAATAACACGAAGTCTAAATCTGATTGGATTCAGTGATTGATGTGCCAGTATTGGCTACACGAAACATGTACACTTTTCAAGAACTATTGCTCTACATGTGAAAAGATCGAAGCAGTTTCCGATTCAAATTGAAAAAATTAATAACTATTAATTACTAAAGTTTAATGAAATTGTTAATTTTTATTTGAATACAGATGCAAATTAATGTTGATTTTTAAAAATATTGAATAATAATTTATCGCTGAAAAACTAATTCTGTTGTGAAAGAGATGCATATATTTAATTATGGTCATGCGTATCATATTACCTATATATAAAGTTATTGATAAATATTACATTATGATTACTTATTTTTGTTGATTGCTTAAAAGGGCAACTATCCCCCATGACAGGCATCTATCCTTCGAAGCGATTTTATAGTGAGGCATCTATCCAGTTAGTTAGGCATCTATCCCCAAAAAAATTGTCTGACAATAACTTAATTTTTATAAAATCAGTAATAATTAAGTGAACAAATATAGGCTCCAAAGTTATATAAATGATCAAGCTACCCATATAACAGGAATAATTCATGCCAAAATATTTAGCATTCAAATAATGAGGCTTTTTCAAAAACTGGGGCATCTATCCCGGTTTTACCCTATATATATATATAGGGCGTGGCCAGGCGTGTTATGTGATTAGCATTAGCATAAAGTGGTACATTATTGTCCGCCCGAGCTATCGGTCCCATTGACTTCATTCCATAATATTTTTTTATTGTTGTTCAACTTCTATTAATATTAGCGTGATGATATATTTTATATTTATATTATATTTCCTGTATGAATTAACTATTTAACACATTTTTTATTTAAACGAGTAATGTTTGAGACTTCAACGTGCAAACAAACAAATTCTTTTACTTTGTACTATCACTATAGGTTGTACTAGTAAGAAAAATAGTCTATATGTTATATATACATATATAGAACCTTTACTTAATAAGTTTACATCTATATACATTGTTTATAATTATCATCACTAAATACAAAGAAAATTTAACGCAATATACAATTTTCAATCGTTAAAACAATAAAGCTAAACGCTTTCCCTAACATCAAACGCGAAAAGTCCTGACCTAGCTCTGCCTCCCGCCGTGATTGGCTCACGCACGGCCAATAGAGACGGCCACACAACGCACGCGCCCGCCTACCACACTATTTTCCGATCTAAATAGATACTATGTCCAGATTAACCTGTCATAGTTACCGATTTCCTTTTTAATCATAAGATTGTTATATATATGTACAAAAAACTTATATGTTACACTCCAAATATGTACCTATATATGTATAGATACTATATCATTTCTTAATAATTAAATTAGTTTTACACGTCTTTAATATATAATGAAGTTCTAGTGACATATCATTTTGATAAGTTATTACCTATATCCGTCCGTATGTATTTACTTACTTAACTTTAAAAATTATTAGAATAAATTTTATGAAGTTGTAGACCATGTTCTATCATTCTTTATTTTTTTATTAATCAAGTAAGTGTAGGCACTAGATGGAATTAAAGATGTTTTACGTATGTTTTAAAGTATCAGTTAAAAGATTTTTTTGAATTCTTTTTTAAGAGTTTTATTTATAATGGCTTTGGTAATTACATAGGTACGTAGTACGTGCTTTTAAAACTCATATATATATATATATATATATATATATATATATATATATATATATATATATATATATATATATATATATATATATATATATATATATATATATATATATATATATATATATATATATATATATATATATATATATATATATATATATATATATATATATATATATATATTTTTTTTTTTTTTTTTTTTTTTTATCTTCACGCTTTATCCCGCACATGGCAGGGTAGGCAGAGGGAACTGCAGGAACCATAAGAACCTAGTGTTAAGACACTCCGTTACTTAGTCCCTGCTTACTCCGTCCCCACTTTCCGCCGTTTTCGAGGCATTGCGTGTTGAGTGGCGGAACTCAACGCCGCGCTTTGCCTTAGATGCCAGAGCGAAGAAAATGGAAATAGAAAAATCCATCTTCTCCGACTGGGGATCGAACCCAGTAACCGTCGCGTTACAGGCAGACGTTGCGCCTCTGCGCCACGACGGTCCTCAATATATATATATATATATATATATATATATATATATATATATATATATATATATATATATATATATATATATATATATATATATATATATATATATATATATATATATATATATATATATATATATATATATATATATATATATATATATATATATATATATATATATATATATATATATATATATATATATATATATATATATATATATATAAGTTTACGTAGGTACATAATATGTCGATCTATCTTAAATAAGAGGCACGT
This sequence comes from Dione vanillae, assembly GCA_037178615.1. Classification (NCBI taxonomy): domain Eukaryota; kingdom Metazoa; phylum Arthropoda; class Insecta; order Lepidoptera; family Nymphalidae; genus Dione; species Dione vanillae. The sequence continues at coordinate 1,658,249 of JAZFAU010000190.1, forward strand.
AGACCTTACGTAGGACCTTATCTGATATACTTTCCACATAATTAAGATATTATCAGACTGTCAGTGTGTATTCAGTTGACGGAAATGGACTATCACTGTGTCAGATAGATTTTATTAGGTACTTATTCTTACGATGACAGTTTTATCGAATACAGGAAGTGTATATCGAATACTAAACGAGATAAAGTGTTTAGTAGTATCTTCATCCAGTAAGAAACTCGATTAACTGTACTAATTGATGTTATATATGAATATAATCGAATAACTGGGTTTTAAAAATACATATGTAGTTGAAGTTACATTTAATTCAACTGGGGATTAAATAATCAAATTTTTACTGTTAATATTTCTGAGATAAGCTTCCAGATACATACTTAAAGTTTTGAAGATATTTAGACCTACGGCTAAGTTCTTCTGTAGGCTAAAAATCTAGTTTGCAGTTATATAAAAAGATAATACGTGCTGAATACTACCTACAATAAATACCAGAGAATTATGTAGGTAGGTCTATTTACTTGAATATTAAGAAATTTGGCGATCTCGTGATTCGTAACGTTAGGATGGCGCTTATTCCTAAGTCCAAAACGTGTGACAAATATAGGCGTTGAGTTTTGCCAATTGACAAAAAAAAGCACCCCGCTCTCCAATCCTTCCTAATATCAAGATACTCTTTGACCCTAGGTTCTATAGTATGTAAAAAAAGCTTATAAATATTTCGTTTAATCAACAACATTGTAAAGAGTGCGCCAAGATGGCGTCAAGCAATATTAATCTAAGTCTAATCTCTAATTTGATGTACAACTAATTACAGCTTCCGGTGAATCGATTTATAATATATATAAACCGTAGCATCGACTACGCTATAATAGTTACGTGTTTATAGATACTTGACTGTAAACCACTTAAATGTTATTCTATCGTAAATATATGAAAAGGTTGTAAAAGTACCTACTGTAGGTACTGAGCAGGTACAGATTTATGATATGCTTATAAGTTCTTAAAGATAACTTACAAGAAAAATAAACTTTTGTATTACTATAACTTGAGGACCGTCGTGGCGCAGAGGTACATCGTCTGCATGTAGGTAAATAAGGGACGGTGCCTGTGGGACTGTTTGTTGGTTCGATTCCCAGTCGTGGAAGATGGATTATTTAATTTCAATTTTCTTTGCTCTGGCAAGGCAAGTGCGGCTTTAAGTTGAGCCACGCAATGTCTTAAAAGGCCGAAAACAGGAAACGTAGTATCTTAACTAATTAAATTACGAACTTACAATGGCAACACTAGGCTACCACGGTACCTGCGGTTACCTCTGCCTACCCTGTTATGAACGGGACAAAGCGTAAAAGTAAAAAAAGTACTATAATTTTCAATTCCATTTTTCAATTTTTTTCATGGTAGGTTACCTATATGTGTAATGTGGTATATATATAATATGAGGATAAATTCATACATATCGTAAATTTGGAAATAATGTCATAATTAATATATTTTGTGCGCTTATCCGTCAAGAACATAAATAAAAATGTAATCGAACCATTTAAGCAAAGCCGCGAGCGGAGCACAAGTTTAATTAACACATCTCAACTGTAACACGTTCTCTTTAATGAATGTAGATAGATCTCAATATTAATATCTTATAAATATCGTTTCGCTAAATTTATTTAATAACGTTAAACTTGTAAAGTCGTAGCATACATTATAGAGTTGCAACAAAACTATTAATTAAAATAGAAAGACCGTCGTGGCGCAGAGGCGTAAGCGTCTGCCTGTAAACGAGACGGTTTGAGGGTTCGATTCCCACTCGGCAACGATGGATTTTTCTATTTCCATTTTCTTCGCTCTGGAAACTAGGCAAAGCGCGGCGTTGAGTTCCGCCACTCAACACGCAATACCTCGAATAAGGCGGAAAGCGGGGACGGAGAAAGCAGGGACTAAGCAACGGAGTGTCTTAACACTAGGTTCATATGGTTCCTGCAGTTCCCTCTGCCTACCCTGCAATATGCGGGATAAAAGCGTGAAACTACAAAAAAAAAGAAAAAGTGATGTCGTTTTATTGTAGGCAATTGCTTAAAGACTCCATATTAATTCACTGTTAGACGACTTTGCAAAGGATTTATAGTAGAATGTGTACAAGTATTTAATTTAATTACTCAGTCAGATTATTTCCAACATTTTATGTTAACTTATTTATTTAGTTATTTTAGATAACTTGGATCAATAATTAATATTTTATTGCAAAATAATAACATCAAAAATAACAAATCAATAATTTTCTGTCACATAGAAATAAATAGCTGGTACGTGTGTCGTCTTAAAAAAATGAGCGATTCTATATCTTATTAGATTAATAGTAAATGTATATGGACACAAATTAAGATATCATCCCCACCATCTGGACACGTGGAACTCTTCTACTGTGCGGTTCCGTAGGAACTTTTTTCCACGCACCACACTAATGTGGAATAGCCTACCTGCGGCAGTGTTTCCTGATCGATACGACATGGGTACCTTCAAAAAGCGCGTCTACGTCCACCTTAAAGGCCGACAACGCTCTTGTAACATCTCTGCTGTTACACAGGGCCGTGGACGTCGGTAATCACTTACCATCAGGTGACCCGACCGCTCGTTTGCCTTGTCCTTCCCATAAAAAAAAAATAAAAAAAAATGTAACATTGAGTATGTAAAAAATAAAAAAGAATGCGTAGCTTTTTTAAAATCATAGCTTAAATACAGATTTTTTAATATTTAAATGATTTTAAATATATAAATTGATAAGATTGCTCAAATATATTATTATATGCAATGACATGTGTTAAACATTAGGAATATATTACCACAAGCAATTCTGTAATATTTACAGAATAAATTAATCTTATAAAACAATTATAGTCAAAAAAATATACAAAGCCAACCCTAGTAAAATGTTCTATTAAATATCTTTAATAGATTCCAAAATTACGAGCTTATTCGCGCCATCTATGGGTAGAGTAAAGAACTCAAGCTTCTGGTATTGTCCATTGGCGCTAGTGATGCAATATTGCAATGTGATTGCGATTTTAAATATATATTTTTTATTCATAGGCATAAAGTCAAGGAAAATGAATTTAATTGCTAATTAAATTGTTCTATGTGAACCAGTTAGTATAAACGTAAGCAATTTTTTTTATTAAATGTTTTATAACTTAACGTTACCAGAATTTGCAAGAATAAATCTTTTTACAAAGCTTGAACCTAGTTACCTAGACAAATATACTTATTATTATATTATAAATTGTAATAGTCCGTTTACTAGTTTTAAATTCTAATCCGTAAAATTTATACCACTTTGCCAAAAAACATTGCTCTCGTAATAAATAGCCTGAAGGTTTAAAAATACGGCTGAAATGTACATAGCGCCCTCTTTTGTTATTACTTTGAATAAGCTGCCACGAGCCAAATATATAGCTTTCTCGCTTATATACAAACTAATCCCTATCTGCTGTCTCTGTTTATTATTTTAGTGCTTGTCGTGCGTCTCGCTCTTATCGCATCGATCATTGATCTTTGAAATTCGTCGGTAAGTTGAGTGCGCGCGCGCAGCCCGTCCGACACTGATGCCGTCTCGCTCGCACGCGTGTTCCACACTTACCGTTGTCTCGTGTTTCTTTTATTGCCGTTTTATTATTTCTTGTAGATGATCACGCGATTGTAAGCTGTCGCGCGGCGCGCACACGTCATGTCATCTGTCCTTATCGCACTTGGATGTAAATGCATGTTTTGTCCCAGTCACGCCGGCGTGGGCGCACGTCGACTCGCTGCCGTGCGATGTTTTGGGAAGTGCACCCGCCCGGCGTTCCCACGGTTCACCTTTACCGACTTCCTTACGAAAAAAAACAAACAAGAGCACTTTGTTGAAGAAAATCGACGTCTGCCGGTCGCGTTGAATGATTAATACAATTATGAGCGCGCACGCCGCTACCTTCTCGTCTTGACGTTAATAATAGTTCTTTATAAAGGACACGTGGTTGGTCAGTGGCGGTTTGGTGTTTTGGTTTAGATTCTTTTTAGAATGATCTTCTTTAAAAGTTATATTATATTATTGATTTACGAAATCATATTATTTCTCAAATGGCTTATTTGAGTTTTTACAAACACTGACATATATGTATACAAATATGTTACTTTGTCGTTTCTAAACAAAATAACAATAACTTAAAAATTGGTATTTCTATGATTGACAACATAATAAATTTTTAATACGTATAGTAAGTATTTACGAGTTCGTTTTTAAGAATTTAATTTAATATCTGTATGAAGAGAAACAACACATGTTGTGTATTTATAATTTTAATATTTAAAAAAAATGTATGCTTAGTATATGAAATATTATATTTTAATTAAGCGTCACATAAAAATGACTACCATGAATTATTTGATAAGCAGTAAATTAATGATATAAAAATATACATGTAGCACATATGTCGAGGCCGTGGGAACTAGCTCCTTCGGGATTTTGTATAAGGGATATTGTTTCTTGAGCACATGCCCGTTTGCGACCGTTGTAGTGTTGACATGTCTGCAGGATATTTTATATAATAAAAATATTAAGTCGAACTCAATTTTTTAAACAGACGCAGATAATAAAATTAAGTCATCTAATGTTCATTATTTAATTACTTGATCACAGTTTAATTATAAATTTAAACAATGTCGTTAATATATATCTATATATTTCACTTTACTTTTTACGGCACTTCATAATCAATGAATCAATGAAATTTAATGCCAAATTTTCCATTAGTAGACTTCAAAGTTAGGAAACAATTTCAAAATATAATTTATATACACTTATTTACAACTTAATTATTATTTTCATACTTTAATTTAAATTTAAGTGTGAACAGAATATCCACATAACACCAACCAGCCTCGTCTGATTGAATACATGGCACTCAAAGGAAGATTTGCCATCTGGTGTCGTCGCCTCATTGAATCACGACCCGTGGTCCATATTAAGGGGCTAAAGTCATACGTACTGTATAAAAAACAATTTTTGTTTGTATTACGCTATAAAAAACAAATAATAATACCTTTTTTGGCATACACTTGTAATAAGATAGGTATTTTGTAAAATCAAAAAAGCAAATTGGCTGTATACTGCAAATAAATTAGCTTTTACTGTTGCATATAAATTTTGAAATGGACGTAAAGGAATTTATATAAAAAGTATATTATAAGATTACAAAGTTTGTATACAAAATTTTGTTTTTTTTTTTTAAGTTTTTTTCGCATATATCTGACTTGTTAATTAAACAGAATAATGTCAGTTCAACACTGTCACACACAGACGTCAATTAGTATTTAACTAACGTTATGATTGACATATTCTAACTGACGTTATGATTTTTCGCGCTACTTTATAACCGAGTAATAATTAGTGAAACACTAATTAGCCGTTCTGATTGTGTCCATAATAAGCTATATTTACTTCCCCAACATTTTACTAAGTACTAGAGTTAAATGTATAGAATGAATTATTTGCACCTTACATTCACAGATTGTTAGCAACAAAACGTCTGTCGTGCTCTTTTTCCTGCCGTCTGTCTTCATTTAACCAATTTATATCACGACCCTTTCTTACGTTGGATATATACGGTAAACGTTTTCTTTTTTAAATGTAATTATTTTGTTTACAGAACAAAGCTATTACTGGTTTGCTAAATTGTAAATTATAATATTAATATTTATTATTTTTGTAATTTTTTATTAAATTAGTTTTTACAGTGAAACAAATTTTTAATTGACTAAGTATTTTAATATTTTGTTTAAAGTATGACCGTCGGCCAGTAATTGTAATGGTTGTCGATTTTATTCCTACTCGGCGTAATGATTTTATTTAATTTAAATATTTCTCTACTGATAACATAACATAGTGTTCAGTTCTGCCACTCAAAGGATGGTTGCAAACAACTACACACTTACACTACACGCTTATATTAGCTTATCTTTGCCTGCTGTGCCTTTGCCTATTATTTGTAAAGTATTAGTATATATACATATATATATACATATATATATATATATATATATATATATATATATATATATATATATATATATATATATATATATATATATATATATATATATATATATATATATATATATATATATATATATATATATATTATCTATAGGTACTTTATATGTTCTTATTATAAAATAAAATATTTACGTAAGAAGCCGTTTTTATGCGATTACGTAAAGTTAAATCAGATGAGTAAATCTGAAGGGTTAAGAGTGCAGTTATTTGGCTTTAGTAACACAATATCTTTTTTTTTTTGGTTAAATTACTTAATGGGGACGAGATAAGAGTGAGCGGAAATTGTATAATATTGCAATATATGGCTTCTTATTAATTAATTTAAATTTATAGAAAAATATCAGATATTTATAAAAATTTTTAACAATTATAATATAAATATTTTTTTGAGCACTGCTTTTTCGTTTAGCCTATGTATGATTATTTTCTCTGTTCTCTCTTTAAAGAAGTCGACTTCGCCCATTATCCTGCATAGAGGATAAAGCATCAGCTCTCCGCTTTTGGCTTGAATCGGAAAAACTTTGTGTTTAGTACAGAAAACCAGCGTAAATTACCTTTGGAGCTACATATCGCGTTACGTCACATTACTTACAGTGAATTAATCTCATCAACTTAAAAAGCGCATTACATTTACAGGGTGCTGTAAAAACGAGTGTAATTTACAAAAAAACTTATAGGCCTAATTGGATTCCAAAATTACCGACATCTAATTGACGTTAAGTTGGCGTATCAGTGCCGCTTACGACTGTACCGATACTTCCTTGCACTTAGCTTTTTCATATTATGACGGCATAACAAAAGAGCATAGATAACACACCATAAGACATTATATACCTTATATAGACCGGTTTAGAGTTGAATTTTCAACGTTGTACGTGTAATCATGTCTTCGTAGGTTCTTTATAAAGCGATAAGTGACACCTGTCTTCTTTTCCCACAGGCAGACGGATGTTGCATGTCAGGTTTTTAAAAACATATATGTATACTTTAAAAACACCTTCGTTTATTATATTTAATTTCTCCGTTCCGTATATGGTGTTTTGATTAACGATCTTTAATATTAAATACAGAAAAATGTATGGCACTACTGTTTGAAGATATAAAAAATAACTATTTACAATTTTTTTCTGTTATTAACTGGTTTATATTTTGCGTAAAATCCAATATTTGCTTAATTTGCTAAGTAATATCTCTTCATTATAATTAATTTGCCTTGATATATATTTATTATGATATTATAAACATTAAAGATAATTTAAATTAAAATTTTAATATTCAAATATGAATAATGGATATATATTATATTATTTATATTTTTATACTTCACGCTCTATTCCGCATATAGCAAGGCAGGTAGAGGCAACTGAAGGAAACGTGGGAACCTAGTGCTAAGACACTCCGTTCTTTGCTTTACCCCTTTTTTGAGGGAAGTAAAGGGAATTGAAAAAATCTATTCTCCTGCTGACCACTAAAAACGTATTAGGTTAAAAATAGGTATTATTAAATATGAGAACTAACATAGAACAAAATGATCGTCTAATTCTATTTCACTCTCCTCTCATAGGTATTTTTCATATTGTTTTAAAAAAAATCATAATTTTTTACTTTTCTTGTATTAAAGATTTAGTTTAAATAAATTAAGCCACCGTGATACAGTGCGACAACTCTCATTGCAAAATACGGTAGATGTAGATTCGATTCTCAATCGGGGGAATAAATTATTTTAAATGAAACTACTAAAACTAAGCGGAGAATTGATAACTGGGTTCACTCTGCTTATTGCATTAACTATATAGCTTAAGCAAAAAAGAAATGAAAATTCTAAAATAGCTTTAAAATAAATTGCGCCATATTGGCCTAGTTTGTAGGCTCGTTTCCCAGTAGGAAAAGATGACTTTTTGATTTCGATTTTCTAAGCTATTGTAACTAGATACAACGCGGGGTTGAGTTCTGCCATTCAACACGCAATGCCTCGAAAAGGCGGAAGGCGTTTACCTCTGCCTACCCTGCTTTGAATGGAATGAAGCGTGAAGCTAAAAAAATTATTAGATACATTAGTATATCTCACATAACATCTAAATTATAAAAAAAATGATTTAACTCTTAAAGAAAACATAAACATTCGAATTTAGCGGGTTTTTTTATAAGTTTATTTAAAATATTTTTCCAATCCTCAGTGTGGATTAACGCTTTAAAAATCATAAAAAACATTTGATTTTATCTTTTATCTTATTTGCATTTATGATTGACATTACATAAATTAAAATCATAGTGTCTTATATTTAAATAATAACGTCTTTACTTATTTATGATACAACATACAATTTTATGATCAATTTTGAATATTTTATTACTATTCTAAAGCAATAAAAATATAGATTTGATTGAACGTGTTATGAAAAATATCTATAAATATAATGTTACGAAAATAAACTTTGATTTTTGCCATATTTACACATATTAAATAAAACAATTTAACTGGGTTAAACGACTAAATTGACATTTTCGTTAATTAATTAAATATTCAATTTCATATTGAGGACCGTCGTGGCGCAAAGGCACAACGTCTGCCTGTAACGCGACGGTTTCTGAGTTCGATCCCCATCGGAGAAGATGGATTTTTCTATTTCCATTTTCTTCGCTCTGGCAAACTAGGCAAAGCGCGGCATTGAGTTCCGCCACTCAACACGCAATGCCTCGAATAAGATGGAAAGCGGGAACGGAGAACTTAACACTAGGTTTCCACGGTTCCTGCAGTTCCCTCCGCCTACCCTGCCATGTGCAGGATAAAGCGTGACACTAAAAAAAAATTCCATGTGGTGACTGGATATGGTCGATGTAAGTGTATTCTGCTTAGACAAATTAATTTATTTGGTTTCTCCGTATACTATAATGTGTCGGAATAATTGAAATTGGAGAAAGTTTAGTTATTACCGAATTTGGATTATAGAAAAATAAAATTATTATTTAATGTATGTACCTACATATAAAAAATTAAAGTAAATAAAGAAGGTTATAGTAATGTTTGCGCCTCTCTCAACTTCTATAACTATCCCCTTAAGTTTCTACACACATATTAATAATCATAGTACCTATCTGTATATATGCATGTATTTAACTACACTAGAAAAGGAAGATTAGTAATTTCATCATTTAGTTAAAATATGTCTAATAATATTGTAAATTATTTCAAAATCACTACAAAGTTACTATTGTTACAAAAACCAATTTGTATTTAAGGAATACATGAGTACATCATGGCATAGTAGAACAGCTATCATGGCATAGTAGAACAGCGTCTGCTTGTAAACGCGATAGGTTCGGTTCTACCTTTTTAAGCAATTAATTTTATACATTTCTTGTATTAATTGTATTCACACTCGACTAAATCAATTATAATTTCTAAGATGTTGTATGGCCCAGGTGGTTTTGAGTTGACACTCACCAGGAAATATCTCTAAATCGGGAAAAAATCGAGAAATTATGACTTTCTATGATGCACTAGAGTCTTACTTTTAATATGTAGGTGTTAAAACTCAAATTAATATGTATCAATTCGACTAAGCATGTAGTTTTTCTCACTTACCTTCACTATATTAATAAAATCACCTTAGATAAGTAGACAATATTTCTAAGAGCTAAGAAAAGCTCTGCTATGCATAATTGGCCATTTTCAGATAAAATTATAATAGACGTGATATTAAAAATTTTAAAACAGTGCCATATTATTTCTCATTGTAATATGTTTACACAGATATATCTAAGATTGTATAGATAATCTCATCATGTTGTTCATTATTTTATATATATATATAATAATATTTTAAATTAATTCATTTATTCAACTTTAAACAACTTGAGATTTTCCAAAGTAGATAATCTAAATGTCAATTTGGCGACAAAGTAAAAATGTTATTTTTGGATTAAAAAATAAATAAATATTTCTTCTATTTTAGCGACTTGTAGATGTTTAAGGTTGTTTTTTTTTAATATTTTAGTTTGTCTCATATATTAACTACTTATAAATTTGAGTATTGGTGGGTTAAGCAATAGAAAGTTACTTTCTTTGGACCACCGTCGCTTTGTATGGACTAGTAAGTTGATATGAATGGACAGGTTAATTAGTGAGAGTCATTTGAAACACAAACAAAAGTAACATTTTCAAGTAATTTTAATAATATATTTTATTTTTTATTTTCATAGCTTCACCCTTTGTTTTAAAACTGACATAGTTAAAAGACTGCCATCATCTATCAATTCATCTACAAATTCTTTTCTACTAATTTCAGGGTGGCTTTGCATCCAAGGCAAAGGAGTTTATCTTTAGCAAGAATTCTTGGTGTTACAATAATTCCTTCAGTTTTGTGATCAGCAGCAGTAAAGCCATGTCAAAAGCAAAAAATCTTACTTTAATAGGTTTAATTACTTGACGCTTTATCCCACACATAGCAGGGTAGGCAGAGAGAACCGCAGGAGCCGTGGGAACCTAGTGTTAAGACACTCCGTTTTCCGCCTTTTCGAGGTTTTGCATGTTGAGTGACGGAACTTAACGCTGCGCCTTGCCTAGTTGCTGGAATGTAAAAAATGGAAATAAAAAAAGAACCCACAATATATATAGATACAAGTTTTAAAAAAATAAAAAAATATCGTTGAGTATATTTTATTGAAACGGTCCATTAATAGTGTCACCGTTGACATCCGTCCGAAAAGCTTCGAAAAGCTAATTAGGGCTACAACAACACGCCACGGATACAGGCAGATGAAGATAGGCGACGGAAACCGGAAGTAAATTTAATACCTATTTTTATTATGCTTTTATTATTTTAATTGAAAAAAAGAAAAGAATTGTTTAAAGCGAATAATAACTATTAGAAATATTTTGAACAAATTATATACTAATTACTTTTGGCAGGGAATCGTACACCAGCTAAATTACGAGCTTATTCTGTATTACTAAGTAACTTAAACAGAAGTATAACTTCTATTTATGTTACTTAGGTTGTAAACACCTAGTTCTGCGGCCTTATAGTGTAATTAACAATATTTTTACATGATCATACAAACATTAGCTTAATTGAAATTTTCCTTTATTACCTTCCTCCATATGTTTCACTTACTAATTCTTTTATTAATACGAGATGTTTATATGTGTTTTTTTATATTTTTCAACATACATACAATATTAAACATATATACAGAAGGTATATGTTACAGATGACTCGGAGTTCCATGTGTCCAGAGCCATTCCTAGTGAACATAATGCGAAATAATGTAATTTCATTAGAATCATCAATCTGATTCAATTATGCAGTAATAGTGTCATCTTACCATCTCCTCAATTGTCAACAAATGACTGTCGTTCCATTGAAACAAATGAAACATCGTAAAACACACGGTTCCAACATCGTTAAATCCGACAAATTGGTTAAGTGATATTATGCTAGTGGGAAATGGTTATTGCGAATATGTGATTGATGATAAATAGCAATTTTGTTTCCTAAACAATGTAAATAAAAGTTAGATGGATTAAGTACCAAGTAGTTCATACTTAAGAGATAGGATTGATTAAAATTGCTACGTTTCATAAAAACTCTTCTGTCGAAATCATACAATATAATATTTTTTATATAGTACTATATCAAATTTAGTATATTTGGTTATTTTCGAAATAAAATGTGGGTATTAGTAAATGCGATGATTGTGAGCTCAATTTCCACTCGAAGCAATTTACTATTTTCATTTATTTACTCTGGTAATCCAACACTATTGATTTTCGCCAGTCAAAACTTAATATATCATAAACCTAGTGAAAAATAAGGAACAGAGTGTCTTAACTGTAGGTCCCGTCTACTGTTATACCTGAAGGTATATATAAGGTAAGGTATAAGAATATTACGCAAAGATATAAAGAATAACTTCTCGAATCTTTAAACATTTTTCTTATTCACTTACAAGCACTAAGTAAGTATTAAAGAGCAGGTGCTGAGGAAACTGTTCCTGAAACGTGGTACGGAAATTATACCGCTAAGCGGCGAACTTGTACCGTTCACTACTAACGAATTGTTGTGTACTCGTTTGATTGTAGTGTTAGCATTAATATTAATATACATATGTAAGATAAGATTTTTTTCGTTATTTTTATGTTTCAAATGTCTACTTGTCAAGTACTTACTACAAAGTAGGCTAGTCGGACTAGCCTTACATATAGACAAATAAAATATAAATACAAAAACAAATATTCATTACAAAATTAACAGTGTATTTTTAGCTATATATGCCTTCAGTTAAATTTTTTGTTTAATTTTTAAATAACACTTTATATTAGGACTTTTAATTACCTACCTATCTTTTAGAATAAAAATAATCACTATTAACAAGCTTAGTTAATACAAAGACAAATTGAACTTGATCACAACAGCACTAGTAATATAGAAGCACTAAAATTTAATAACACAAGGTTTACTTTAATAAAGAAATACCTCTCACAATAAAGTTTCTAAAAAGTATTTTAATATACATAATATGTTTAAATTATATTACATATAAAACAAAGTATTTAGGTGGTTGTACGAAAGCTTTATACCTAACCTTGTTTATAATCTTATGACCAAATTGCGTTAGAACGTGGTTATTTTATATTCTAAGAAGCAAATACAGCAGCATCAAGTAAAACCTATATACATACGATTACGCATTTCTGGCATTAATATTCGATAGATGAACTTTGATTTATCGCGACTTGGTACGTTTTATGTCACTTAGATTGTTATCTTGAGCTGACATCACTTGTGAGCGCAATAAAACAAAATAGGCGGGGTATTTGATGTATATTAAGCTATAAAATAAAGGATTTTCATGAACTTAGACTTATAACTTGGTTTAACAGCAGAGTCTTGAATTCATTGGTGGATGCCTCCCTAAAAAACTATACTTGTTTTAAGAATATATTTAAAGTGTTTTAAAAAGTTTATGAGGAGTTACCTTGTGAAAATCGTGACGTTACACTGCTGTGTATAGTCGAAAAAAAATTAAAAACTCTTAATTCAAGTTAAGCATCTGACTGAAAGAAATACATACAGATTTCACATATGTATATGTAATGTTTTCTATTCATAATTTATTCATTGAAGGCGTGCTCAATTAAGTAGCTTCTACGCGTAGTCAAAAACAATATTTGTATAAGTAAATTAAAATAGTCCCACGCCTAATGTTTTAAGTAAACACATTATGATGAACATGAAAACTTTATTACGCAAAGCAATTTGTACGAGAACTTAACACTAGGTTTCCACGGTTCCTGCAGTTCCCTCCGCCTACCCTGCCATGTGCAGGATAAAGCGTGACACTAAAAAAAAATTCCATGTGGTGACTGGATATGGTCGATGTAAGTGTATTCTGCTTAGACAAATTAATTTATTTGGTTTCCCCGTATACTTGAAATCGGAATAATTGAAATTGGAGAAAGTTTAGTTATTACCGAATTTGGATTATAGAAAAATAAAATATTATTTAATGTATGTACCTACATATAAAAAATTAAAGTAAATAAAGAAGGTTATAGTAATGTTTGCGCCTCTCTCACCTTCTATAACTATCCCCTTAAGTTTCTACACACATATTAATAATCATAGTACCTATCTGTATATATGCATGTATTTAACTACACTAAAAAAGGAAGATTAGTAATTTCATCATTTAGTTAAAATATGTCTAATAACATTGTAAATTATTTCAAAATCACTACAAAATTACTATTGTTACAAAAACCAATTTGTATTTAAGGAATATATGAGTACATCATAAGCTATCATGGCATAGTAGAACAGCGTCTGCTTGTAAACGCGATAGGTTCGGTTCTACCTTTTTAAGCAATTAATTGTATACATTTCTTGTATTCATTGTATTCACACTCGACTAAATCAATTATAATTTCTAAGATCTTGTATGGCCCAGGTGGTTTGGAGTTGCCACTCACCAGGAAATATCTCTAAATCGGGAAAAAATCGAGAAATTATGACTTTCTATGATGCACTAGAGTCTTACTTTAAATATGTAGGTGCTAAAACTCAAATTAATTTGTATCAATTCGACTAAGCATGTAGTTTTTCTCACTTACCTTCACAATATTAATAAAATCACCTTAGATAAGAAGACAATATTTCTAAGAGCTAAGAAAACCTTTGCTATGCATAATTAGCCATTTTTAGATAAAATTATAATAAACGGGATATTAAAAATTTTAAAACAGTGCCATATTATTTCTCATTGTAATATGTTTACACAGATATATATGAGATTGTATAGATAATCTCATCATGTTGTTCATTATTTTATATATGTAATAATATTTTAAATTAATTCATTTATTCAACTTTAAACAACTTGAGATTTTCCAAAGTAGATAATCTAAATGTCAATTTGGCGACAAAGTAAAAATGTTATTTTTGGATTAAAAAATAAATAAATATTTCTTCTACTTTAGCGACTTGTAGATGTTTAAGGTTGTTTTTTTTTTAATATTTTAGTTTGTCTCATGTATTAACTACTTATAAATTTGAGTATTGGTGGGTTAAGCAATAGAAAGTTACTTTCTTTGGACCACCGTCGCTTTGTATGGACTAGTAAGTTGATATGAATGGACAGGTTAATTAGTGAGAGTCATTTGAAACACAAACAAAAGTAACATTTTCAAGTAATTTTAATAATATATTTTATTTTTCTATTTTCATAGCTTCACGCTTTGTTTTGAAACTGACATAGTTAAAAGACTGCCATCATCTATCACTGCATCTACAAATTCTTTTCTACTAATTTCAGGGTGGCTTTGCATCCAAGGCAAAGGAGTTTATCTTTAGCAAGAGTTCTTGGTGTTACAATAATTCCTTCAGTTCTGTGATGCTGTTAAGATTATTCAAGATCAGCAGCAGTAAAGCCATGTCAAAAGCAATAAAATGTAACTTTAATACCTTTAATTACTTGGCGCTTTATCCCACACATAGCAGGGTAGATAGAGAGAACCGCAGGAGCCGTGGGAACCTAGTGTTAAGACACTCCGTTTTCCGCCTTTTCGAGGCCTTGCATGTTGAGTGGCGGAACTTAACGCCGCGCCTTGTTTAATTGCCGGAATATAAAAAATGGAAATAAAAAAAGAACCCACAATATATAAAGATACAATTTTCAAAAAATAAAAAAGTATCGTTGAGTATATTTTATTGAACCGGTCCATTAATAGTGTCACCGTTGACATCCGTCCGAAAAGCTTCGAAAAGCTAATTAGGGCTACAACAACACGCCACGGATACAGGCAGATGAAGATACGCGACAGGAACCGGAAGTAAATTTAATATCTATTTTTATTGTGCTTTTATTATTTTAGGGAATTGTTTAAAGCGAATAATAACTATTAGAAATATTTTGAACAAATTATATACTAATTACTTTTGGCAGGGAATCGTACACCAGCTAAGTTACGAGCTTACTAGAGCTTACTAGAGAATACTCTATAACTAAGTAACTTAAACAGAAGTATAATTCCTATTTAAGTTACATAGGTTGTAAACACCTAGTTCTGCGGCCTTATAGTGTAATTAACAATATTTTTACATGATCATACAAACATTAGCTTAATTGAAATTTTCCTTTATTACCTTCCTCCATATGTTTCACTTACTAATTCTTTTATTAATACGAGATATTTATAGGTATGTGTTTTTTTATATTTTTCAACATACATACAATATTAAACATATATACAGAAGGTATATGTTACAGATGACTCGGAGTTCCATGTGTCCAGAGCCATTCCTAGTGAACATAATGCGAAATAATGTAATTTCATTAGAATCATCAATCTGATTCAATTATGCAGTAATAGTGTCATCTTACCATCTCCTCAATTGTCAACAAATGACTGTCGTTCCATTGAAACAAATGAAACATCGTAAAACACACGGTTCCAACATCGTTAAATCCGACAAATTGGTTAAGTGATATTATGCTAGTGGGAAATGGTTATTGCGAATATGTGATTGATGATAAATAGCAATTTTGTTTCCTAAACAACGTAAATAAAAGTTAGATGGATTAAGTACCAAGTAGTTCATACTTAAGAGATAGGATTGATTAAAATTGCTACGTTTCATAAAAACTCTTCTGTCGAAATCATACAATATAATATTTTTTATATAGTACTATATCAAATTTAGTATATTTGGTTATTTTCGAAATAAAATGTGGGTATTAGTAAATGCGATGATTGTGAGCTCAATTTCCACTCGAAGCAATTTACTATTTTCATTTATTTACTCTGGTAATCCAACACTATTGATTTTCGCCAGTCAAAACTTAATATATCATAAACCTAGTGAAAAATAAGGAACAGAGTGTCTTAACTGTAGGTCCCGTCTACTGTTATACCTGAAGGTATATATAAGGTAAGGTATAAGAATATTACGCAAAGATATAAAGAATAACTTTTCGAATATTTAAACATTTTTCTTATTCACATACAAGCACTAAGTAAGTATTAAAGAGCAGGTGCTGAGGAAACTGTTCCTGAAACGTAGTACGGAAATTATACCGCTATGCGGCTAACTTGTACCGTTCTCTACTAACGAATTATTGTGTACTCGTTTGATTGTAGTGTTAGCATTAATATTAATATTAATATGTAAGATAAGATTTTTTTCGTTATTTTTATGTTTCAAATGTCTACTTGTCACGTACTTACTACAAAGTAGGCTAGGCGGACTAGCCTTACGTATAGACAAATAAAATATAAATACAAAAGAAATATTCATTACAAAATTAACAGTGTATTTTTAGCTATATATGCCTTCAGTTAAAATTTTTATTTAATTTTTAAATAACTCTTATAAATTAGTACTTTTAATTACCTACCTATCTTTTAGAATAAAAATAATCACTATTAACAAGCCTAGTTAATACAAAGACAAATTAAACTTGATCACAACAGCACTAGTAATATAGAAGCACTAAAATTTAATAACACAAGGTTTACCTTAATAAAAAAATCCCTCTCTCATTAAAGTTTCTAAAAAGTATTTTAATATACATAATATGTTTAAATTATATTACATATAAAACAAAGTATTTAGGTGGTCGTACAAAAGCTTTATACCTAACCTTGTTTATAATCTTATGACCAAATTGCGTTAGAACGTGGTTATTTTATATTCTAAGAAGCAAATACAGCAGCATCAAGTAAAACCTATATACATACGATTACGCATTTCTGGCATTAATATTCGATAGATGGACTTTGATTTATCGCGACTTGGTACGTTTTATGTCACTTAGATTGTTATCTTGAGCTGACATCACTTGTGAGCGCAATAAAACAAAATAGGCGGGGTATTTGATGTATATTAAGCTATAAAATAAAGGATTTTCATGAACTTAGACTTATAACTTGGTTTAACAGCAGAGTCTTGAATTCATTGGTGGATGCCTTCCCAAAAAACTATACTTGTTTTAACAATATATTTAAAGTGTTTTAAAAACTTTATGAGGAGTTACCTTGTGAAAATCGTGACGTTACACTGCTGTGTATAGTCGAAAAAAATTAAGAACTCTTAATTCAAGTTAAGCATCTGACTTAAAGAAATACATACAGATTTCACATATGTATATGTATGTAATGTTTTCTATTCATAATTTATTCATTGAAGGCGTGCTCAATTAAGTAGCTTCTACGCGTAGTCAAAAACAATATTTGTATAAGTAAATTAAAATAGTCCCACGCCTAATGTTTTAAGTAAACACATTATGATGAACATGAAAACTTTATTACGCAAAGCAATTTGTACGAAAATCAATGTGACGTACAAACATACCTACATATTTTATTTGTTTAGAGTATATAATGTGTATCTATTTTCATCTACGAATTGACATACATAGATATTTATTTTGACGTAAAGGAACTGTTGGGCGCAAAGGCTATAGTTCGATCCTTGACCTAGATTATACTTATTTACTTTTCTATATACTATAACAAGGCGAGGCTACAAGGCTGTATTAAAATACAGAGGCTACTTTGAAGGGAGATGTTAAATACTATTTTAAAGGATAATATGTATACGAAAAAAAAATTAAGTCATAGCGAATGTATTTTTTTTAAATAATCTAGACATATGAACGTTGACATCAAACGTAAGGATATATTATCATCATCACCGATGTCATCATCAGCATGACCTCATCTACTGCTGGAAATAAGCCTTTTCTGCCAGCCATTTTTCTTGCGTCATACGTTAAAGATGTCACGTCACGTTTTATAATAATGTAGTAAAGCCCAAGAACTTACTTATTACAGATATAGGTAAGTAGATATTTTCAAATTTAATTTTTAGTACTATAAGACTTCCGCTCTTTGCGATATCTCATTAATTTTCGCGTTTAATTTTCGTATCACATGAATTATCGAGTTAATTAGCTAAAATTCAATATTAATGGACTTTTATTGACAACTATTAACCTTTAAAAATTTATAGCCTTAATGGCTAATAAAAAGAATTAATAGTGTCTTACGTTTAAGTGATTTTTTTTCTTTTATGCTGTAATAATTTATATACAAAGATGGCAGGCAATGGATGGATGCGATCTGCCCAAAGACTGGATCTTTGTGATCCGCGTGATGAGGAAGTAGTCATTTTTTAACTTTCCAGGACTCCGAAAATCCAAAATTATTTATATTGTATAATTTAAGCCACCAATTAAGTTCTCTACATATATTTACAAATATTTAATACATACAATGAAAAAATATAGACCCTGACTACAATACCACGTAGAACTTTTTGATCCTAAGCTCTTTTTATTTTTTTCACAAGGAATCACGAGATGACTTTATTTATTTATCATTTATATGTAAATTACAAGCAAAGGATAAATGACTTTTAATCCAGAGTGTTTAATGTCTTAAATTTGAAATTCAAATAATCCAACTTAACTTTTCTCAGCCTTGACTATTTTTATAATTTACCAGTTTATAATTTAAAACGCCTAGTTTAATTTATTTTAATCATTTCGTAAAGCTGTACTTAATAATGATGAATAGCATACGAATTGCATACGGTGGAAAAAATACATTGGGAGATGAAACTTGTAATAAAACCGTGTACCTACTTGCGTCCATAATCCGATTACAAATGACTCTGTTATTTTATTTTTTCATGATTACTGCCAGTTAAGACAGACCTGATGATATATGACGCCAGTTACAACTATAACCTTAGGCTGTAAGGAATTCTCAAAGACATTGATATATAGGCCCTGAATAGTCAACCGATATGGAATAAGTGTTACTTCCAGTTTTATTGGAGTAGAATTTTTAAGTAATTCGAGTTCGAATTCTTGTTAACTATTATGTCGTTGTATAATATGTTCTGTGTCTTACAAGGAACTGTTTGTAAATTACTTATTGTACATATTTCAACATGAGATATTTAGGAGAAACAAATTCTTTTTTTTTCAATTAATTTAAAAAATAAAAGAAATATAGTTTGATACAAGTGAATAGATTAACATACGAACATTGTACAGTATGTATATTTGTTGAATGATTTTTAATTGAAATAAACCTAAAACTTCGAGGTTACAAGTGACATTTAGTAGTAATTTTCTAGTTACATTTATATTACCTACATATAAACTACCGATATATCTACCGTACAAAATTCCTTATAATTTTTTATTTCTAGTTACTTATTACCTATTATTAAATGAAAATGAAATATCAAAGTAAATGTAGCTAAAATAAAAATCGATCGATCGATCGATCTATAATTATTATCGACACGTCTCATTTTGAAATAAGCTGTGCAAAAAGAAAAAAATCTTTATCACCACCCAAGTGTACCAGCATACAGAAACTAGTAGTTAATTATTGAGTAAAAAACATAATTGAGCCCTTAAGCGGATCGATGCATCACTGAGATGCTACATTGTAGCCTTGTATAAAGAGGCTTCGCGTGTCGTTTTCCTTTTTAATGTAATGCTCAACTTTTATATTGACTATTTTATTAATCCTTTGAAGCATTTTTATTACAAATTGTTAGCTTGAGTGCTGTGCAAGTTAATTGTTATATGTTGTTATATGTTGTTTATGGAAATATACCCGTGGATTGTATAAATAGGTATGTATGTATGTATGTATGTATGTATATAGTTATATATATATATATATATATATATATATATATATATATATATATATATATATATATATATATATATATATATATATATATATATATATATATATATATATATATATATATATATATATATATATATATATATATATATATATATATATATATATATATATATATATATATATATATATATATATCCTAATAAATAAACTGAAAAAAAGTCAATCTTTTTCCGTTTTAGCTGTGATATTTCATACTGGATTAGTCTCTTAATACGTTGTAAGTTCCTCATAAGTACAGAGGATTTTTTAATATTTCATACTTTTGTATAAGTATTTAGATATTGGTCTTAAATATTATAAATATATTTTTGACATTCGATTTAGTAATAATATTTTACGAGTTTGAGTTTAACACATATAAATGATCGAGTGGAAATATAAGATTTAAACAAAAACGTAATCGTAAACGATGCATGTCGCCGCACTATTTACGCGTTAATGCATTACATGTCGTTAATGTACGCCTTTATTGGACAAATTGCTTGGGGCAAAGCAACACTAATATTTAAATAAAGCTTAATGGATCGTTGCCATGTGTACTGAAACTGGAAATAGAATTAATAAGTACTTAGAAGTGTCTGAGAATTTTTTTTTCATCATTGCACTTTTCCTGCCTTTTCCTTTTGTTGTTATGCCAATTACATTTTGTTCTATAAAAACTAATGTTTACCAACTGCAAGCCACTTACCTTTTTAGCCCTATGCAATTTTGCTCTAGATAAATTATCAAAAAAATTGTTAAATATTTCTTCTTCTTCTTTTTTTTAGATTCATGCTTTATCCCGCACATGGCAGGGTAGGCAGAGGGAACTGCAGGAACCACACGTACCTAGTATTAAAACACTCCGTTGCTTAAGTCCTGCTTTCTCTGTCCCCGCTTTCCGCCTTTTTCGAGGCATTGCGTGTTGAATGGCGGAACGCGACGCCGCGCTTTGCCTTGTTTCCAGAGCGAAGAAAATGGAAATAGAAAAATCCATTTTCTCCAAGTGGAAATTGAACCCACAAAACGTCGCGTTTATAAGCAGACGCTTACGCCTCTGCCTCTTCTTCTTCATTTTAATTAAAGTGTTTTGAGCGTGTCGGTTGAGTACAATTCACTTCTGCAATGTAACGTATAATGAGGAACACACGAAGAAGAATGTACGGTAAAAAGGCAATAACATTACACAAAAGAAGAAAAGATTGTGACACATACTATTAGACACAATTAAAGACGTTTATAAAACATATTTATGTATATATATATAGAACTTTTTATACATGTGTGTACGTATGACATATATGAATTGATAGTAAAGTCTTTTTAACAAGTTTTTCTATATTTTATATGTAAACTAAACATAGACATTTTATACAAAACGAGGTTGATGTGTATAGTTGACCTTTGCTTATCGCTTAATTTATTTAGACAATGTAAAATAATAAAATAAAATTGGTCCCATGTGGAGTGATTTATACGATTATTCTTTAATCTCTATTATGTATATTAAAAGTGCTAATCGGTTGTTTACAGATAATTGAGAAAGATATGGTTTAGTTGATTTAGTATTCTACTCAATATGCAAATTTTTTATACTAGGATAAATAATTTTAGAAAATTCCATAAAATCTAGTTTTTTTTATAAAGTAAATTACATTTTAATATTTTTAACAGCATAATAAAATATGGAAAATAAATTATCAATAACATTAATATTATTATTAATATAATAAGAAAGCTTAAAAAGCTCATAAAACTTTTCGTTAAATTCTGCAATAACAGAAACAATATAGTTATATTTTATAATAAAAAAATAGTTCAGTGCCTGTAACATAACATTCCTAGGTCTATAGTACTTAGAAAAATCTATACGTACGTTCTTTTGTAATACCTGAGGTATGCATAATATTGCACACGAATAGAGTTATCATGGTAATGCGATTTAAATTGGCCCGGACTCTTTGACACCTGATGTGGGAATAATCAAAGGGACATAAGAAAGACCTCTATTTGATAGGGCTTCGTGACTTACTGTCGATGGATGCTACCCCGTTCTACCTAGTTTTATAAATGGTATAATTAGTTTTTTTTATTTTTTGACATTACATATCATTATAGATATTTGTGAGGTTAAAAGAACTATTAACTAAAACAAAGAATATTTTTAACACTAAATGTAATTTATAGTGTGTTTTATAATATTAATATCAAATTTAAGTCGTAAAGTAGAGGCAAAACGTCAAATAATAAATGAAATAGTTGTAATAAATAATAAGTATCTAGCGAGGCATGAAATTATTTATCAAAAATATCGAAAATTTGTGATATAAAAATATATAAGCAACAGATTTTTTTTAGATTGTAATGGAAGGAAGTAAAAGGAAATTAACACTTAGCAAAACTCTCAAGTCGAATGCGTAACAGACCTCGGTCATAAAACACGCGAGACCATGTATAATGTTATAAGTAGGCATTAAGCAGAATATTTTTGCCTACATTAAACTATGCTATTTAAATATACATATGCCTGAACTAATAGCATTGCCTATAATTTATAATGTGGTTGAAATAAAACGAGAAATGTACTGCAGATGCTCCAATTCGTAATGGTATATAAAGACATATGGCTGGGTTATTTTTCATACATTATATATGTGCATATATGTTTGTTAAATATAGCGACAATAAAATTATATGTTTTAATAATACGTATGTCTTAATGTTTTTAGAACTGCAGGATTTTTGTTTGACGCATTGCGTGTTGATTGGCAGAACTTACCGCCGTACTTGCCAAGTTGCCAGAGCAAGGTAATGGAAATAAAATAATCCATTCTCCCCTAGTGGAAATGGAACTCAAATCGAATTTAGAATTAAGAGAAATATATATATATATATATATATATATATATATATATATATATATATATATATATATATATATATATATATATATATATATATATATATATATATATATATATATATATATATATATATATATATATATATATATATATATATATATATATATATATATATATATATATATATATATATATATATATATATATATATATATATATATATATATATATATATTTTTTTTTTTAATACGTAATTACATGTTTTTTTAATGATTTCCAAATGACCTCATTATAATAGTCACAATTTATTTCAGTACCTACAAAACATATAACACGTGTTAAGCACTTTATAATGTATGCTTACTAAATTCCAGCTACTTTGTCATATACTGTAATCACAATTTCGGACTTCGACCTACACTGTTTACATTTGACATTTGTTGATTAATTGGACTTTGGGCGCATTCAAATGTCAAGTCAAGTATATGTTACACCTATAACGTGTTGAATTACGCTTCATTTTAACATAAAAATATTAGAGAATTATATTTTAATATTTAAGTAGGTGGATCAAGTGGACATCACTGTTTTTTTGACACAATATAGAGTTAGGGAATTATTAAAATTACGCAATAAAAACAGAGTTGGCAGGAAAAACATAGGGCCAAAACACTCCTTTTCTCCTGTTTTCAAGTAGAAAAAAGGAAAAATCAGAGTGTTGTTTTGACAAAAATTGGATTGCGGGATGAATATAAATTACATAAAACTCTACCATTCAGCGAGCATTTGTTAAATACATAAGACGTCATTGACCTCCTGTGGTTCAGCAAAAAATTGTCACATTAAAGGTTCATCACAAAAAATTGTTTCATTAATAAATTTCCCAGCGATCTCAGGTTTAATTAATAATTTCATTGATTCGCTCACTTTAGGCAAAGTTCCTGTCACGCACCCAACGTACGATCTATATATGCACTATATATGTATGTAATTAGAGTCATAAGTTGTCTACGTTCACTATATAAATTATATTTTATTTCTTTGTTCTAATATTTTAGTTTGTTTATTTCAGTCCAATATTCTGAAAAATTTAATTCCAACACTTACAATTTTCTGAAACATTTAAGTTAAACTATATAATTTTAATTGAAAAATCAATGAATTATATTCTAAATTGTACAGTATATACTAAATTATAGTGCTCTTTAAAATATTAGCATAGTTTTTATTGATAAATAAATAATAAAGTGTTAACTGTACAAGTAAAATCAGTGTCATCCACTAGTGTACACAAAAATTTCAAATGAATGCACAATAAATCTTATCTTACAGCGTACGTAGGACGTGGGTGCAACTTACTCGAGCGTGTAGCATCTTACACAAACATCGTGACACGAACCGCTACTTAGCGAGTGACATGGTTACTTTAAAGAATCCTATATACCAAGCTTAGTATCAAAACTATATGCTAAATGTACAAATACGTTCTAATTTGCAGCCATGAACAAATAGTCTAAAAATTCCCATCGACACATTTACAATTATTTACATAGTTGACATAGCTTATGTCTTTACTTAATATTTCCATAAGGGAGGGACTAAGCAACGGAGTGTTAACACTAGGTTCATATGGTTCGTGCAGTTACCTCTGCCTATCCTGCAATATGTGGGATAAAGCGTGAAGCTATAAAAAAAATGTATATAGATAAGTTTATATGGAATATAACCAAATTTAAAAAAAAACTTAAATTCATAAGCTCCAAATACCATTTGGGCGATAACTCCGTCTTTGCCTTATCGTCTAGACGGAACAAATAAATAAATATTTGCTTTACTACTGGTGCAGCAAAGGGCAAAATAATTTATTGCAAAAAATTACACTTATATATGCGAGTATGTCGTTCATATAAATGTTGGATACCTATGGTCATATATTTTAAGGGTTAATAGCAGGCGCTTTAATACTTATAAAGGAAACCAGAAATATTTCCCCGGAATCAATTAAATAATTCTAAGCAATGCTAAATTTATTGGAACTGGGTATTGCAGTAGGCGTATGCATGAACTTTTATAACGATATTTAATAGGTACAGGATATAGTAAATATTATTTTATATTATATATGCAGTAAAAGAGTATATGTCATATAGGAAGTATGTACATAGTAAAATGTACTTAATTGTGATTGTAAATGTAATTAATTATTATTATAATACAACATAATAAAACTAATATATATTAATTTAAAAAATATCACAAAATATATTATATAACTAAATTAAAAAAAAATCATTATATTACAATATTATTCGGTAAAACGCTAAAATTTTATATCCACAAGTATTGTTAATAAGTTTGGGAGTAACTACATAGCTTTTGTTTAATTTAGAAACATATAAAGCAAACATTGTCAGCATTGACATGCATCAATTTGTATATATAAATAAGTGAATGTATTTATAAATACCATTACAGAAACAATAATGTACACCGATCCTAACGATTACTAATGAGATAGGAGTTACTCGGTACAGTAATAAATTTTAATAGGTGGCATACTCCAGTTTGTTTACAGGCGTGGCGGTAGGCGTGAGTAAATAAGACCTTGCGGTACATTTCAAGCTATAAAAACCAAGCCACTATATATCTATCTCAATTGATCTATAACATATTATATGTCAATTATCTAATGAAATATTAATGTGATATTGATCTATGCATTAATCGTGCTATGCCCTTTTTTGTACAATGGTAATGTAAGATATGACTATTACATATATTATTGTTAGTAAATAATTTAGAATTCGCTAAAGTAGATCTATATCATTACATATTATGTATAATTTACAAAATATGTAAACGCAATAAGGACTTTAAATAATCAGATATAGTTTTTTTATATCAGTACACTTTATCCCGCACATGGCAGGGTAGGAAGAAGGAACTGCAGGAACCATAGGAACCTAGGGTTAAGATAATCCGTTGCTTAGTTCCTGCTTTCTCCGTCCCTGTTTTCAGCCTCTTTCGAGGCATTACCTGTTGAGTGGCGGTACTCAACACCCAGAAAATGGACAAAGAAAATCCTTCTTTTCCGAGTGGGAATCGAACTTACAAACCGTCGCTTTTACTGGTAGACGCTACGCCTCTGCGCCACGACAGTCCTGAGGTATAGTGATTGTTGCATACATACAAGAATAGGTTTAATTTTTCACAAGTCTTTAAATACAGTAGGTATATATCTATGTCCTTATCTCAAATATCAATAAATTGTATGTAAAACGTACGAAAAACTGGATTCTATATAATTTAAATAATATTCCCATGTTTTGATACCAGGTGTGATATCTACGTCTTTAAAATCTGGGCGCGGCCAGGTGCGACAACCTGTTTACCTCACTCCTTGATAATGTTCCCGTATCAAGTGCCCAACGCAAACAATTCTTGTTGGTTTTTATAGATTATTAATAGCCAAATATTAGTAGGAGTTCAATACACCCAAAACATCAAATATTTGATAATAATTTGAAATAATTCGGTAGAACGTGAGCTTACTCGTGCGCGCAGTGGCGTGTCGTTTGACCACCGCAGGCGGCGTACCGACAGGAAGATTGACGTGTACTCAGATATTGATTTTTAAAAAGCACACACATGACAGAAATGTTAAAGTAACCTATTATTAAGACGCTCCATTCCCAAATTCTACTTTTTTTAATTTGCGTGCTAAGTGGAGGAGCTTTATAGCAGTACCTACCAGGGCACGAAAATTAAAATGATTAAAGTTTCTGAGTAGAAAACAAATCCACAAACGTCGCTTTTATACACAGCCGCTGCTTTTATTTTCACAATTTTATTAAATAATTATACTAAATAATTACTTTATAATTTTTTTTACAAATTATACATAAATTATAGGCTTTCTTTAGCTTTAGTTTGAAAACACTTCGTTTTCTACTTCCAACCAAAAGTAAAACATCATAAGTAGGGAAATTACTATTTTACAATATTTTCTAGCGTTTTGTTTTAAATCGGCGCTCTTTTAGGATGCATTATGAACAAAGACACATAATAGCGAACTAAACAATGCAATACAGTAATATGGTGTCGCTTTGTATTTTCTCTCTTTAATATTGAAGTTGAAGTCTTTGAACATTAAAAAGCCACTATAAATGAATATAACTGTAATATTTTATACAGCTGTTACTATACTGCAAATAGAATCAAGGGAAAACAAAGATTCATAAATCATAAAATTATTTTTTATATATTTATGTAAATTCATATAAAAAAATCAATATGTGAAATTTCTACGCTTCATTGTTATGTATGACTGAAGGTAGTACGTAAATAATTAGATAGTATTTATTTCGTGAAATTGTGACTGAACGTTCAACATTACTTCAAAATATAAAACACATATTCTAAAATAGTTACAAGTATAATGTCAGTGATACAAAAGGCGACCCAGGTGGGTCTTTGCGTCACCAGTCAACAAAACTTTAGTCCACGCGCTAATATATTCAACGCAGCGATTGATGAAGTATAAAATTTCTTAGTACCATCTCACTCACAATGGAATTATGATAATTTATCGGTTGGCTTGTGCCGGCCGAGTGTGTGGGAACGCGCGCGGCACGGGCTTTCCCACGACAGGGCAGTGCGAAGAAGAATGTCGCTTCTGTATACAAATGTCTGGTACTTACGACGTTTATTCTTTCGTTGATTATAAGCACTCAGCTCCAAAACGTCGTAAGTGATTCAGGCGATAGTTCGCGGTAGTTAGCGCCCATCGAAAAGGTCGATTCTGGCACTTAAGACGTTTCGTAGTCTAGCCACGTAAGACAGAATTGGAGTAAGTAGCGTCACGGCAGTTTCAACCGCACAATGGGTCGGTGTCGAGTCGACTAGCGGTGCTGGGAACTACTCACACCTTTGCATCGATAAAGCGATGTGATTGTTTAGTGACTAATTAGGATGAGCTTCAACTTTTTTAATTATAGGATGAATGAGTAACGTCAATTTTAAAGATATGATAATTTTACAAGTTTAAAATATAATAAATTTGTCTTTAGATGTACTTGTAAGAAAAAACACGATTCTAGTTTTAAAGTAAATTATTTAAGAATTCAAGGTAAAACTTACACACGTGTAACTGGTAAGTTTAAAGTTTAATATAAACCTATAATACATACAATTTTGCTCTATAGCATCAAGCAGGCCTGTTGTGAATCATTTCTTTATGTACAATAAAGAATAAATAAATAAATTTATAGTAAATACCTACGTTCATTTAAAAATAAGTTATGGAGTTTCTGATTGCAACTTCAAGATAAACCGTGTAAAGAGTGGTAGCTTAATCATAAGAGAAACGAGGGAGTAAAGCTTTCAAAAGGTAGCAAGTATATAAGTAGCATGTTTTTAACTGATAATTTTATGTCCAAGCAATAAAAAGTTTGTATAGCAATTTCTATCCGCCTTGTCTGTCTATATGACCGACGATAACACGCCGCGTGTCGCGGGACCTGTGATGGTAGGGTTGCGACTCGTAATATTTTTTAATAATACTAAATAGTAATATTTGAAACAAAATGCATTTATTTTTATTTAAGTATATGTTAAATATTTAAAAATTAATAGTAGTTATATATGATATAATATAAGTAAGTATATTTTTATATATTTAGTTATTTCTTTTAAATATATATATATTTTTTCATTTTTTGCTTCAAAACATTCTCTTAGTAATATTATCTATATATTTTTTTATTTGCAATGACAATGAAATGTATTATAAAAATTGCCACGAGTCGTAAGAGGGAGACACGGCTAGACGTCATTACATCATTGTCTCACCTTTAGGGGAGCGTCTTACGATGCTTGCAGCTTTCGGAGGGTACGCGTGGGAACGTGCTTGCCAGGTGATATCAGCTGATGCCCCAAGCAGTCTTACAGCTGTTCGATCATTAAAACTATTAAGAATTGTTAGTAAATTTTAATAATTACAAATTATACAAAGTTTTTTTTTTTTTTTTTTTTTTTTTTTTTTTTTTTTTTTTTTAGCTTCACGCTTTATCCCGCACATGGCAGGGTAGGCAGAGGGAACTGCAGGAACCTAGTGTTAAGACACTCCGTTACTTAGTCCCTGCTTACTCCGTCCCCACTTTCCGCCGTTTTCGAGGCATTGCGTGTTGAGTTGCGGAACTCAACGCCGCGCTTTGCCTAGTTTGCCAGAGCGAAGAAAATGGAAATAGAAAAATCCATCTTCTCCGACTGGGGATCGAACCCAGTAACCGTCGCGTTACAGGCAGACGTTGCGCCTCTGCGCCACGACAAAGTTTTAATCTATTAATTATACTTTAAATTAAATAAAAACAATAAATAAGCAAGCCATTTCAATCTATATATTACTAATATTAGTTAGTATGACTTAAAATAAATATTAATGTGTAATTTAAGAATATATAATTATTTATCGCAAAGTTAAAACATATGAATAAGATAAAATATAGATTACGAAGAATAATTATATTTTTAATAATAAAATTTTTAGTAATTTATCTTAATAATATTTTAATAAAATCTATTATTTTACAAAAATGTATCCCACATTATAACTAAGCAGTGTGCGTGCCACCCCTATTTTTATCACGGGCGCTTTGCTACAATCGGTGTAGGGCGCATAAAAGGAGAGAGGCGACCGTCGCGCGCGCCATTCGCTCACAAACCGTCGCGAGAGCAACAACAATGATTCTTCCAACTCGCACTATGTCCCCGCCGCATGGGGCTTTCCACCCGCCAACACACGCGCACCCCGATGAAGAACCTGTCTCTCGCACTTATCAGTACAGAAAAGTTATGAAACCAATGCTTGAAAGAAAGCGACGCGCCCGCATCAATCGTTGCCTCGACGAACTGAAAGATCTCATGGTGACAGCACTTCAAGCTGAAGGAGAAAATGTGTCAAAGTTGGAAAAAGCTGATATACTGGAGCTTACAGTTCGTCACCTCCACAGTCTAAAGCGGAAGGGACAGCTTGTCCTGAAACCTGAGATGTCTTACGCGGAACGTTTCCGCGCTGGATTTGCACAGTGTGCTACGGAAGTGTCACAGTTTATCACGAACGCAACAGTGGCAGCTAATGCGATGCACCGACAGGGACCGGTGGACCCACAAGCTGGTGCCAGACTACTGCAACATTTAAGTAATTGCATTCGAAGATTAGAAACTCCACCCGTTCAGCCCCAAGCTATAGCAGCAAACAGTGTTGCGAGACCTACACCAGTGCAGGCGATACCACAAACCACACAACCTCCGCACGTCCTCCAAAGGACATCGCTGCTGGAACGAGGAGTTAAGAGGCAAGCAGAGGAGCTGATCGATGTGGAGGCGATTAGTACTAAGAGGACATACGCGCCGCCCTCGCCTCCTCACAGCCCCGCCTCCGAGACAGACTCCGCCCAGTCGATGTGGCGGCCGTGGTGACCAGACCCGCCACACATGATCTCTGTTCGTCCAGGATTGTGACCCAAGTGTGATAGTTACAAATGTTTTGTTTTTTGATACCGTTAACGTTCCTAGAACCGATGTGTGTTAAATACTATGCATGAGCTCGCTTTGCTTGTTGAAGTTTGTTTTTAATTTAATAAAATAAGTTTTTGTTTTTTACGAGTTAACTGTTATTTTTGTAATCCTAAATTCGTCTTCCGCATCGGTCATGCATTTACTTGTTAAGCACTTAGTACCATAATATAGTAGTAGCACCTAAGTTAATACTGTGATACCTATTTGTAGCTATGCTCGAATAGGAATTTGTTAGGTCGTATATAAAAAGACGTAAGCTTATATCATTAATCGCTATAAAGTGAAAAATACAAATAAAAAAAGCTATATAAAATATACATACATTGTTTCTGTTTATCCCACCGTCATTATTAAATATAATTAGTATATTTATATTAATCTCATTTAAATAATTTTAAGCATTTCAAAACAGGAAATACGAATAAATGATTTCCAATTCGTGATCTCACATTAAATTACAATGTCAACGAAACTGGAAAACGTGTGAATATTCTCTGGGTAACAAAATCATAATTGCATAAATTATATATAATATATATATTTACAAATAATATATTATGCAAAATATTTAGCAAATAACAACAGGTGTGTCATTATTCAAATATGTATATTAGAACAAAACAAGTAAGTCACCCAAAATAATAAAAATATAATCATGAAATATTCAACAGTGACTCGAGTAAATGTCAATTCCCACGCTGTCGGACTATCGTGAGCATCAGCCGTTACGAACGGTTCTTTGCGACCCAAGATAGCTTATTTTCAAATCATTTAATTGATTTAGCACAATAAAAGCTTATACTTGCGATAAATAAATACAATATTCTCATTTCAATCAATTAAAATTTTCATTTTCTTCAAAAATTAGATAGTTTCAAGTTGTAATGTTAAAATATACATTATATATATTACGTATTGCTACACTTTAAACATCGAAATCCTTTTTATTATTTGGATTTTGGGAATCCATCATCGTCTAGAATATAACAATTGATAAAGCAACACTTCATTTACTAAATATATTAATATTAGTTAATCAATCTCAAGATAGCCTCGTGTTAAAACCCTAGATAGTTCAACTACCACCCACTAGATAATTAGAACATGGTTATATGGCAGAATCAAACTACAGTGTAACACTTAACATACATAAAAAATAAATAAAGTGAGAGTGGATTAGCACAAAAAGCGTATTCTTGTGCTAATCCACTCCGTTCCCCATTTCCTGCGCAATTTTCGAAATGTTGATAGAGAAAGTTGAGGACCTCATAGACGACTTCTCACCAGCTACTTGTCTATTTACAAGAGCGACGAAATGGAATAATTTATTCTCTTGTGTAGAAATCGAACCCACAAACGACGTTTGTTGTTTGATGATATTTATATTTAAACCCTGTGTCGCTACGATAATTGTAATACAAATGAATCAAAAATATTCACAGCGATTAATGTTTGAATCTATTTTGGTCTAGGTGTGTCAATTTATGCATATATTTACCAAATCTAATAATAGCTAATCATAAAAAATCTAGTTTTATCTGATTTGGAGTCAAATATCGTATAATAAATCTTAAAGATAGCATCCTGAACATAATACAACTTGTTTAGATTCAGAAGATCTCCGTGCAATTCGCAATCTTCAAGAGGCACGCCTAATAAAGTAAATCTACAAAAATTGCAAGCAACGGTATCAATGTAGCAATTACTTGTTATTGGTATAATAACCATATTTACTCGACGGTGTAATGGCTGCAATAAACAAAACTTTGAAAAGTTAAACACTTGAAATTTAACTATTATTACTTTCGTTCTGGATGTTTTTATTACGAATGGCACGCTAGGATTTGATTGAGTTTGATATATTTGTTTCTCTGCATATGCTGCAATCGAGTGTCATTAAAAAGACCTACAACTGTTTTTACTAAAACACTACAATTTAGCATGTTTAAATTGAGTAAAATGTGGAGTAAAAATAATATAATTTAAATATAATATATCGAACTTACTTCTGCCCAAAATTAAGTATAATTTTTCATAAAAGGTAATTGCTAGAATATCTGTCATTTAATTATAAAAGAACAACATCGATAGCTTGTACATAACTAATGTACGATGCATCCTTACACTAACAACGTATTATGATTAAATAACAGTTAAATCTGAGCATAATTACTTCGTTATTAGCCGTCTAGTAAGTGGCAACTCTACAGTATACATCATATCGATACTTAAACATCTATCAAACATTTAAAAGCAATGATTACTACGCCAGTAATGATTATTAGCCGCCAGTCCAATTTGGTCTCGTTGCGTGCACGGCCGTGGGAACTACGGTATAGTGAAAACTTCAGATAGCAATTTGGATTTAGTTATGGTATACGATTTAGTGTAACAAAATATCACGAGATCGACATTTTTGATTGTATCACTTTATAAATCTTTTAAGATTTAAAACGTTAAAATTTAATATATGGATGCTATATTTAGTTTTTTGCTTTATAAGAATTTATTGATATGTTTATATATTAAGAACCCAATAAATGACACGCTGAAGTTCTGTCTGTAAACGCGACGGTTTGTCGGTTCGATTCTCACTCAAGGACAAGGAAATTTATTCTTTTGCTTTGTTCTGGCAATAAAGTAAAGCACGGCGTTGAGTTTTCCCACTCAACACGTTACGCCTCAAAATGCGGTAAGTGAGGAATGAAGTGTCACAACACTAGGTTTGCCTACCCTTCCATCCTTCACGTTTCGATGCAGCGTAAAGCATAAATATTTAAATATTTTAAAATAAAATTTTCATATTTTGCAATGTACTAAAATTTGTTTAATTAATTCTACTCTTTTTTAAATAAAATAATCACCTACTGCGATGTAATATCGCCTATATTATATAAATATATTATAGGCGATATTAGATAAACTTCTTTGATTAATAGTTTATCAACCCAACATAAAAATATATCCTATATAGTCACTTAGTTAGTTTTTATACGTTTTCTTTAAGTAAATTTTCTATACATTAACATTTTAAACTTATACTTATATATTAACACACTATGTACTTTTATATTAACATTTTAAAAATCATAAAAATATGTTAAATAATACCTGTCCAGAACTATCACAAATTCAATTCTAGAACGCACTTCGAAGGCGGCTTTGATAGAATCATTTAAAATTTGGTTAGGTAGTGGGAGAAGCTCGGACAGTGTGAAAGGTGAGCGTTAATGCATTTTAAAGGGTCCCTTTAAACCTAGACTTGAGTCACAAGTCCCAAGCGCTGCTCGAAGCTCATCTTCCTACAACACGACGGATGCGGCACCCGCACGGTGAATCCATGGAACGCTAAGTTGTTTCTTCTCTTTCTAATACAAACAAATAGTTTGCAAAGTTATCATGTCTAAATAAACTTCAGCTTCCTAATATATCTGTATATACTAACAGCAGGAGATTAATTCCAGGGAAATTCTTAGTTGCAATAGAATTTCATTATCCTTGCCTCGGTGGTCAATGCGGCAATATTTTTTTCTATTAATTTGCTGTATACAATAAATATTAATAACATTGTTGTAGAACATAAATCACGATGTTATACTTGAAATATCTAGTATTTGATTGTAGTATTTATTTTATATAATTTATTTGTTTATTTTAAATTTCTGTGCATAAATGTCAGATTTATTATAAATAATATTCTTTACATAATAATGATGTATATATTACAAATAATTTTATTTTTTAAACCTTTATAACGTCACTATGTATCCACCATCTATCTGGGAATAGTAGAATCTGCTGTTAAGACTGTTTCTGCCCAATATACGAGTTATTGCAAAAGAGGAAACAAACGTAGAGTTTTGTATATCAGAACAGAGAAAAAACAAGCACATCCTCCAAGCGTGGATCGAACCCATAGCCATCGCGCTTTCAGTCGTATCGTGTTTAACTGAGCCACGACGGCACAAAAATAGTAATTGTCATCATATATTTTTTTTAATTTATCGAATTGTTTACGAAAATAATTTTCCACAATGTTAGGTGCATTTAAGCAATATTTTTACTCTAACCAATATACAATAAGACACAACCCTATCGATTGAACTTACAACCTTAACTAAAAGACTATTACTTTTGCACTTACAACTGCGAAACTGCTGAGTGAAAAAGATCGATTTGATCAGTTAAGATACTCAATAGAAATGGATAAAGCTTTTTGCACATCACATTGCACAAAGAATCATTAGACTCGCTTAAATAATAAATATATTTTTTACATATTAGCCAAAACAAAATGGCGATCGTGTCAAAACGTAACGACAAAAAAGTAAAAGGCACAGTACTCTCTTTGCAAGTGTTTCGAATCGGCTTCAAATTTTTACGTAACCTAAAAACATCCAAGCCACTTTATTATACGTAATAATACTTTCTGGCTTTTGTTATGATATTTGCGGAAGTCTTAAGAATGTCTTTAAACAAAGTAGAAATGTTTTTGAGAACACATTAGGTACCATGCTGGCATATAATATTACTTTAATCAAATTAAATCAAATATTAACAACTTTTCTTCTTTCACAAGATTTTACTTTTGTTTAGTCTATATTGAGACGCAAAATCTACTACTGTAGATTTTGCAGCACCGAACACGTTATGTAATGTTATTTGTACTAAAATACTATCTTATAAGTTATAGCTATACAGTTCAATATCAGATGCACTCATTAAAATATTTGCTTTTAATATATCTATCTTAATAATATAAGTATTTTATTTTCATATAAAATATATGTAATTTAAACTAATTTAACACTCCGCAAAAGAATGTTTGCAATTATTTTGATTAGACTGTAATCGTGATGACTATCTGTAATTAATGGCTGCACGTGGAGTAATTAATTCGTTTAATTTCTTTCTGGCAAGATAAAACGCGGTGTTTAATTCCGTCAATTGTAAATAATATATAAAAGTCACTATACATAACAATTATAAATTTTATATGACTTCTATATAAAGATAGTAATATTATATTTTTTTTTTTTTTCTAAACCTACATAGCTTTGTTATTTGAAACTATGACATAGTATTAAATAAATTTTTTGCTTGTCAAGTGATCTACACGTTTTTAAGCTTCCGTAGAAAATTAATACGTATTTTTCATAAATATCTCTTAAAACTCTAAGAGTCACGTTGGTCACGTCTGTACATTATATTTTAAATATTTTTTTTTACAGTCGTTAATGTATCTTGATGGTGCGGAGTGTTTCTTTTAAAAGGATTAAGTAGTACATTTACTTAAAGAAATTATTCTATTATAGTAGTAAAGGAATGATGTCGATTGAAATAATATAGTTGTTATTAATCATTTTATATCAAGAGGACCTGTTTTTGTTCTGCCTATAAACGTGACAATGGTGAACTATATTCCTATCCGCTCTGGCAACAACGTGAAAAGCGTGGCGTAAAGGTCTGTCAAAAGGTTTGCCTAGTTTCCAGAGCAAAGAAAATGGAATTAAAAAAATTCCATCTTCCCCGAGTGGGAATCGAACCCTCAAACCGTCGTGTTTACAGGCAGACGCTTACGCCTCTGCGCCACGGCGCATAGAGAGAGATTAAACGGTATATATCTATTAATACATATTTAGTTGTAGTAATAATGTTTTACTAAATACATAAATATATCTCTATGTAACAGTCGCGATATCGCTTGCGTAAAGCGCGTCAGAGCTCAGCGTCGGCGTCGTGACCGAGGCGCGCGCCGCCGTCGTCACGCGCCCGCGGTTGCACGAGCGGCTGGGGACGGACTGTGACCTATAATTATTTTACCATATAACTGACTTTATTTATGTTTAACTTATTTTACATAAGCTGAGACATAGAGGAATAGTAAATATGGTTTTTTAGTTAAACATTTACTATCCTTACATATAGGTGTACAGTTAGTGTAATAAAACTTAAATTACTCGTCAGTGCTACTTTTCAGATCATTTTGTAACATGAGATTAAATTTTAGTATCATTAATTAAATTCCAATTTGAGGCACATGCAAGATAATATCTACATCAAATTTATAAATATACTGTTTTTGTTTCTTTGGAACTAAGAACCCTATCTAAGTAGTGTAACTTACAGAAACATTATTAATACAAATATATACTCAAATATATTACATTCAGTTTAATTAAAATAACGATAATGTGCAGTAGATACTTATAAAGATAAATTATAAACAGCCAGTCCATCCAAATCCATATCTGCACATCACTCGCCACAGGCGATAGTTTTCCCACGGTCGCGAACGGCCAAGTATAGTCCTGCCATTTGCATGTCCGCCCCCCACTGCCTACTCGATTACGCGACCGAATCGAGAAGTGTTCTGTGTTTCAATAACTTATAAACAACAAGTGATTTGTAATTCAGTTAGGTTACATCAACCGATTCATTAGGCGCTTTTAAGCGGACTCAATGCCGCTTTAGATTGTTAGCTATCCCAATTATGTTGAGATGAAATATAATATATTATTAGGAGGAATGGAATGTAACAACGTTTTACTGTATATTATGTTGATTTGTAGGTAACTTTAATATATACATATTTTTACTTTTTTTTTTTTTTTTTTTTGTCATTATACAAATGAAATTTTGAAGACAAACAACATTTTGTGAAGATTTACTACATTATACATACCTACTTGCGAATTTATGATTTTGCAAACCTTACCAATATTCTTTAGTGTTTGAAATAAGCCTAGACAGTTGTCTATAAGTGTTTTATTAAAAACTAGATGTGATTAATTTTGCTGTATGTTTATAAATAACCTCATAATTTTGATTACACATATACCTATATATTCATAATTAAATATTAAATTTTAGCAACTATATTTTGCTGAGTGACAAGTTTTATATGTATTTAGTGGTTACTTGAACTAAGTTGTAAAAATGTACAACTTCATTCAATAAAAAAATATTAATGTATAAAAGTGTACAAAAATATCTTATGACATCACTAAATCAACATGTCACTTTATTTGGGGTAGACTAACTTATAAAATGCTATAGATACTAAGTTCGACGTTAGAAATCCGTTAATTATGTTGTTGTATTATATACTCAATCAAGGGTATTGTATTATATACTCATCAATAAATAATATTTATTTATTTAGCCCTTGATTGAGTGAAAGAGTTTATCTACATTGATTATTAAATGCGTTTTATTACAAGATAAATGTCCCGCCACAGAGTGCTTGCTGGCAAATGCCTCTTCCAGTAGCTTCCGTTATATACGATCTTGAGCAACTCTATTCCATTTTGGTCCCGCAGTAAGTTTTATCTCACCCTCACCAACAAACTAATAAGGTTTGTTGTAAAATTCTACTAATTCTATTATAACTATTAACTTACAAGAACAATAAATATTTACTTTTGAATGTAAATTAAATAAGCTAAGTGCATATAAATTATAAATTGAACGTCCTTCAGTGAAGGCGCAACGCGTGTGATGGATTGCAGTGCGGACATGTCGATAAATATTGTTAGTGCACTTACCGTTTCTATTATTTTCTTCGACCTTTCCTTGAATTATCAATATTCGATAAATTGCTTTTATTTCATACAATGCCAAGTTTACTAGCATTTTATTTATATATTCAAGGCATCGACGTCTAATTTAAGGTATTGTTACTGATGTGTCAAACTTTAAGCAAAAAAATAGTAATTTCTCTACATTATTCACGAGTAAAATTCTAAAGTTTTGCGTAAAGTGACGACCGTAAGTTCAAACTTATTGAACGTTTGTTTAACGCACCGTTCGCTATCATTGATTAAATCATAATTAAATGCCCCCCGCGGGACTCTCTTGGTCCCACTTTTCGTGACAACTAAATGGTACGGTGTAGCGAACTGAGGAAATTGTCACGCACTCGATGATTATATATTAAAACAGTAAAGTTTTTAAGGTGTTATGATTTACACTACTTATTAAATTAATAAATTAATATATGAAATTTATTACTGAATAAAATAATAAATATTATATATTATTATATATAATACAGCTTTATACTAATTTATAATATCTCGAGCGTCATAATTACACGTACCACCCACATCAACCTCTGTTCAGTTATAATCACCGTATAATTATCACTGCATACATTGTAACATAGAATAGACGACCGTCGTGGCGCACAGGCGTAGCGTCTGCCTGTAAATGCGACGGCTTGTGGGTTCAATTCCCACTCGGGGAAGATGGATTTTTATATTTCCATTTTTTTCGCTCTGGAAACTAGCAAAGTGCGGCGTTGAGTTCCGCCACTCAACATGCAATGAAAAACCGAGAAAGCAGAGGGACTAAAGCAACGGAGTGTCTTAACACTAAGTTCGTATGGTTCCTGCAGTTTCCTCTGCCTACCCTGCCATGTGCGGGATAAAGCATGACGCTAAGAAAAAAAAGAATAGATTCGAAATTTGTAGTGTTTATTTTTTGTGTCTACATACATATCACCAGAACTGCTAGACAGATTTTGATATTCTTGTTGTAAATATTATAGTTTGTGGGTCCGGCAACGGAATGTTTTAACACTAGGTTCCTAGGGTTCCTACAGTTCCCTCTGCGGGTTTCCCTCTGCGGTACCTTGTGCGGGTTAAAGGGTGAAAACAAAAAAATAATTTTATTGTTTAGAGAGTATTTAGTATTGAAGTTATTGTTTAACTATTCAAATCAGCAAAATCTATTTGTAATGTAAAGTTCTTTATAATATTATTTACTGACTATTGTCAGCTGTTAACTAATTAAAAAAGGACTGAATAATGTAAATTTTCTGTCTTATGTATCAACCACGAGATAAACTAAATATAGAGATATTACTTTGTTATTTTATTTTGAAAAATAGACTGAACAACGAAACCCAAACCTACAAACTAACCCTAAAAAGCAGGGACTAAGCAACGGAGTGTCTTAATACTAGGTTCCTATAGTTCTTGCAGTTCCCTCTGTCTACCCTGCCATGGGCGAAATAATATCGTAAAGCTAAAAAAACCGAAACTCTGGCCTAGAGTCGACATATACATATCTGCAAGTTATTGAGAATAATTAATTATAAAGGTCAAAAATCTGAGTTACAGTTAGAATTGTTTGGTAAAGGGTCAAAAATTGGTCTAGCGAAACTATAAGAAATTATGAAATGCCGTTTTAACAAAAGTTATTCAGCGCGGTTCAGTTTCCGAAGAGATATAAGAAATGAGATCTGGAAATTCTGTAGAATCACAATAGGCTATTAAAATATAAAGAATAACAAAATGGCACAGTAATAAATGTTGACAAATAAGAAAATCATTAAAAGATGAAACCATAGTGGTGTAATGGGACAGTATTTGACAGCAAACGTGGTGTAAGTTCGATTACAGTCTTGACATTAGAAGAACCTAAAGTTAATTTTTGTCTATACGATACAAGAAAACCTACAATCTCCCAAATGCGTAACGAGAAAGTTTTAAAGACAAATAAGCACTTTTCTACGGATGTACAAATTATAACACTTCCACACGGTTAAGGTATAATTCTAGGGGTAGGGTAAGCGGTAATGGGAAGCAACTGAAAGGTGGTGTATGGAAGAGGGAACTAGTACAGATAGTAAAATTCAAACACATAAATATAATCTTTATATAAATCCTTTTTCCTTATCTTCATTTAAATTCTCTAAAAAAATATACATAAGTAATTAAATACATAATATATATCAAAATTAAAAATATTTATTTTAGGCGTTATTTCACTGTGTACTAAATTTATTCCCACTTTTTTAATCAGGTAAAGAAAACACGCCTGACAGTGACTGAGACAAATATTTGTTTGTGACTACTGTACCCAAATTTGTTATAAATGAAATATTTATATTTTTTTATAATATATAAAAGTTAAAAATTTTAATATATTTATCTAACCTGTCTTAGAAAAATACCTCATATGTTAATGTCATTCAAGAAATAATCACACAATCTGTATATTTACCGAGCTTATCAGTTCGTTTACATTATCTAACATAAAAGTACATAATAAATCTTCTGTAGGGACTGGTTTAAAAAACCACAAAAGGCTTTTATAAAGCCTTATTAATTAATTATATATAATTTTTAAATGTTTAACATTTAAATATATTATAAATTACTCAGACGACGAGAGACGTTACATTATATAGGGCTTATAATTTGAGGGTCTTGTATATTTAATGACTTAATTTAAAAAAAAAACATTGATTATTCTAAATCTCATATTAGTTGCTATAATAATATAATTATGTAATAAATCGTTATAATTCTTACTATATAAAAAATAATCTTAATATCGATATATCATTGAACAGTTTAATCTTTAATTCGTTATAGTTAAGATGTTGTTATTTAAAAAAATAAACAAAGTTTTTTTTTTTCAACCTTCAATATAATGAAAACAAGTCTAAAACAACGGAACATTTAACGATTCGTGAAACTATTAATAAAAAGATATTGTAACTATCTATTTAATACAGCAGTTTGCGATTTTATTGAGAAAACCGACCGTCTCCCGTTCCCACGGCCGAGTTTCCGGCCGGAGCGAATTTTGACAGATAACTGTGTAGGGATAACATTAAAAATTGATAACATTTTTTTTTAATTATTTTAAAACAATCATCCTATTAGAATTGCTTATCTATTTCAAATAGTCTCAACGTTCAACGCAACGCTACAGGATAACGCTCTGTAAGCTTTTTTGACTGATTTAATTTATTAGTTTGGTTAATGCGTATAGAATTGTACAAAAATAAATAAATGTCAAGAACACATAATAAATATCAACTTAAAGCTACTTTTTTTACCGTAGAACAGAACAGAACAGAACAGAAGCTACTTTTTGTTCTTAAAAGAAGTAAGAATAGTAAATATTTCTTATTTCTCTAATAATGAGAAATTAAAGAAGTTCTATTACTTACGAAAATATTGTAATAAGTGATATAATTTATGGATTTAACATAATTAACATAATTTATTTAAATTATTTCTTTTTCCAACTAGAAACCTAACCTAAGTAAGTTAACGTATCATTGCAAAACAACAAGGAGATGAGAAACAAAACTGTGAAGATAAAAAACATAATATATTGGCACGTGCCTCAAATTCTATTCCATAACTTATACTTTATATGGTTATATCACTATAAATCAGCATACAATAGTAATTTAAATTATAAGCAGTTTTTTGTTATCTCCTTGTGATTGTAATGTAAAAAATATGTATGAATAATATCTCTAATAGCTTTTTATATATGAATATTTTTGTATATTGACGTTTTATATTAAAATGCAATACAGAAAAAACCTAAATTAAGAAATATTAAGCGGGGACGGATAAAAGCAGGGACTAAGCAACGGAGTGTCTTAACACTAGGTTCGTATGGTTCCTGCAGTTCCCTCTGCCTACCCTGCCCATGTGCGGGATATAGCGTGAAGCTTAAAAAAAAAAAAATAAATATTAATAATAGGGACAGTCAATAACACATTCTTGATATGTCACCCCATTTTCGTCTAATGCCACATAGCTTCAGCTTTTCTCTGCCAATTTTTACCAGCTACTTTCAATTCAGATTTTTAATTCAAAAAATAATCATATTATTTTTCTGCTGTCGCTTTCGTCAAAGAAGAATGACCATCAATTAAGCGCAGGCGCCATGTTGCCGCAAACTAGTTCTACACTATCTTCGATTATATTGTTTTTACTGTCGACAATCGATACATTAATTTTTTGTATCAATAATTTCTATTATAAACAATATTTTATACGCTTACCTTGTGATACTTATATGTGGCCATTTTTATAAACTGCAATACAGTTTTTAATAAATTAACCAATTAGATTTTATTAAAGTTCAATAAATTAATAATAAAAATAAACAAGTTCAAGAAAGATAAATACTTTATATCTACAGACATACAAAGTGTAATAAGTACGTATACATATTTAATAAAATTTGTATGTAGCATACATACATACCTACATACCTACATACATACCTACATACAAAGAAACACCAGTGTTGTCACCAGTATATAAGATCACAATATTCAGATTTAAAAATCCAAAGCTTAACTTAAACTTAAACTAAACCTTAGATTAAGCTTTAATATAAAAGCTATTCTATAAATAATTAATTTAAAAGCTAATGCTATACGTAGTAAAAGAAAATCGCGTAATAACTTAGTAGCTGACTTCGAAATTTATTTTCCTATATTATATATGGTGTTAATCCGGTTATAATAGTTTCATTTAATGGTGTTAACTATTCAGTAGTTCATATTTAACTAAATTATGATAAAGTTAATTAATAAAGGTTTGTATTAATGACATGTTTTGATGAACATCGGTATAATATAATGCGGACGCGGTTAATTACGATTGATTTATTGCTTATTAACTTTAAACTGTTTTTACGGGCCATAAAATTTTAAAGACTTATTATAGCTGGCCAAGATAACTTGAAAATTGAAGAAGAAATATTATTACTTTTCTTCATATATCTTATCAATTTTGATCATTTTGGTTCATCAATTATGAATTCAATTTATATAATGTTCGTACAGGTCTTTTGGCAATACGAGTACATTATATAAGTAAATTTAATTTTAATATTAAAGATATAAAAATTTACTTCTTCCCGTGGTTTCGCCATTTTGCAATGTTTTTTTGGATTTAAATTGCAATTAAAAATGATTTTGTCACTAAAACTATTTATTTTAATTTTCTTTTCAGTTTTTTTTTGGCCTCTCAATGTATCCTGTATGCAGCAGAGTAGGCAAAGAGAATTCTTTCACATATCCAAGAGTTCAATATAAGTGTAGCATTTTGTTTTACCAACACTGAGAATTCAAGAAAGAAATTCTTAATTTCTCAACATCAGGATCAAAATCGCAACTATTGTATTTATAGTCAAACATTTATTTTTATTTTGTTTTCGTTTTTCGATTTTCTGGCCTTTACAGCGGTTACTCTGAAAATTGATTGAGTGATTCTATCACTCCTTATTAATGCATCACGTGCTTAAAATGAGTCGTCGGCGACTAGGGCCCGACGGGATTCGGATTTCGTCTAGGACATACGCCAAACGAATGCCTAAATAACAATCCATTTTGTTTAAATTACAAAAGAAAATAACTTGTACAAGAAGTATAACCATAATTATACAGCAAAACACACACTTTTACCATATTGATCGTATTCTTTTTAAATTGTCTACCCGGACTACCGCCAAATATACGGAACTTCTAGTTTTAAAAATTACGTTAGATAAGGTATATTTTTATATAATAAATTTTACATGTAATTAGATTTATTTAATCATTTATATATTATACTTTTAATTAACTACTACACTTATGAATTATTAAGTCAATTAGATATATTAATATTGATTGTATGTGTATTATTGTACATAAGCCTTGGCATTTTTTATAATTCACATCTAACAGGGTGTCTACCACAGTCAATAGTGGTTTATTTACATATATACGTATGAAACTACGCTTATCAGTTATTACTGTAAATGCTTAATTTATTCTATGTTCTAGGTAAAGAATGACATATTGTCCTATTGCTGGCGGAGTATTAGTTATAATAGTACTGGTGTTATACCTTTCCCAACAAAAGTGATATATAATTAACATATTTATTATAAATTTCATAAACTACCTACTAGACATTTTTATTTATGACATTGACGTCAGTTAATCCATGTCGATTACGAGATTATTCTAAAATTTATGTTACAACTTATATAGGCATTCGAACGATGATTTAAATATTTGGCTTATCAACTAATTTATTATAATTTTTTTAATTCAATACAAGTAAATATATGAATTACAAAAAAGATAAAAAACAAAAAAATAAAAAAAAGATAATTAAATGATAAAAAGATATGCATTTAAAAACGGTCACAGTAACGGTGTAAGACAGCGTC
This sequence comes from Dione vanillae, assembly GCA_037178615.1. Taxonomy (NCBI): domain Eukaryota; kingdom Metazoa; phylum Arthropoda; class Insecta; order Lepidoptera; family Nymphalidae; genus Dione; species Dione vanillae. The sequence continues at coordinate 1,702,983 of JAZFAU010000190.1, forward strand.
TGATTGTAAAAGCAATGGTTGTGGGTGTAATTCCCACTTTTCAGCCGCATCATAAACAAGTACCTATCTACTGTCCGAAATTACGTTTTTGTCGATATTCGCTAAAGATATAGTATATATACATATAACTAAATATTCTGTTTTAAGCATCAACCTGTTACCGTTAACAAGAAACAACTTAGCGTTCCGTGGATTCCCCGTGCGGGTGCCGGGCCCATCGTGTTACAGGAAGAGGAGCTCCGAGCAGCGCTTCGGACTTGCGACCCAACTGTAGGTTTACCTAAAGGGCATTCACTGTCTGAGCTCCTCAAACTACCTAACCAAATTTTAAATGATTGTACCAAAGCCCCCTTAGAAGTGCGTTCTAGAAATGAATTTGCTATAGTTCTAGACAGGCCAAACCCTTTAAGTAAACTTAGAGAGATTTCGTTGTTATACCTTTCGCTCCTATTTCAACCGCATATAAGCTAGCTCTAAACCTATTCCTGGTCAGTTCGCAGTTTGAGCAAAAAAAAACGAAAAAAACACGTTTATTGTTTTTTGTAATGTACTTATAAATTGCCATTGACGTTTTATTTTTTTATTTTTATCCGTTGTTATAATATTTCTTTTATTATTTTGTTGTTAGAATATTTCAGCTTTTCGGCTATCGCATTTTTATCATTGTAAGGTGGTCTGATGACAGCGGCAGCTTAGTAATAGCCTGTAAACCCTTAAAACGTTCCACCACAGACTAAAAAAAAATATATATATGGCGAAAAAATTAAGAAAAGGGGTCTTTTTACTAGTTTCTCCCCATCAACCCTGCTATGGGAAATAAAGCGTTAAATTGAAGAGAAAAAACATTCATTGAGATTTTGGTAGTATTCAAAAAAGGAAAGTTTGAAAGTGTGAGAAGATTTCAAAAGGCTTAAATACTTCTTTACATAATTAAATAATAAATCTACAACACATGTCTCTGTGGGATGTGAGCTTAAGTGACGATGCTCGCTTATCAAAAGTATTATTTTAATTTATATATTTAATTTAAGCAAAGTATTATTTTTTTATTCAATGTCAATTTTATTTTACATAAGTATATTTTAAAAAGCGTTTTAGTGTTATATCTTAAAAAGAGTAGAAATTTGCGTCTGTAGTCTCAAAAATTGGACAGAATTTAGGGTAGACTTTAACAATCCTTATAGTCAACAAAGTAAAATTAAAAACTGAACTAGAAGAAACTTTACACATGCCACAATGACTAGATCGAGTGGGATATGATTCTCCAAATCATGTAAAAACAATCATTTTTCAATTCCTAGGCGTACTGAATGTATAAAAATGCAAATTAATATTAAATATTTTAATTTTTTAACTTTATGAGATGAGATGGATACATCTCATAACAAATATCTAGTTTATTTAGTTAAATACTTTTTATTTTAAAATTGATTCCTTAATAATTAAATAAAAATATTTTAAAACAAAATTAAACAAGAACCTACAGCCTTATCACATCTGTTTACTTCAAATAACCGCTTATCCCTCGGTACATATTTCATAAATAAGACCATATTAGTATTGACACGTTCCACTGTTTACCGTCAAAGGTATGTGTGTGCATTAGAAGCTATTGTTTTAATTATACGATATGCATAATGCATATTACCAAGAAAAAATTCTTATTCTTATCGAAACGTTTGTTTACGTATCGTGTGTTTGTGGTGAGAATTGTTGGTCGTTTCTTTCCCACGCGTGCCGACGTACACCCACTGGCGGTGGTTAATTACGATGAAGCAATTATGTCCACGTGTGCTCGACTAATTCCTCTACACTCTGTCAAGTTTGTAGTGAACGGTATGTTTGGTAGGTTTTTATTTGCTTTTTTTATGTAGAAAATCAAAAACTACTTATTTTGAATGTTTCATACGACTAATGCCGTCTTAGAAGATAAAATTATGAAGGCTATTAGCGTTTATCGTGAGAAGACCACGTGGATCCTCTGTCCAAAATGTTGAGAACTGTTCCCTTTTGTATATGTCGGTATAGTAAAATCCAATTTTAGTTATAAATACTAAGATTTATAAAAAAAGTCTATATATTTTATAAAAAATTATGTTAAATATAAAAAAGTCTATATATCTTATATTATATGATATATAGATTTATGTAAAATGCAAATACAAAACAAATATTTAAGAATAGATAAATATATCATGTTATGCGAAGATAATATGCTAATATAAACGATATCAAATCTTTTAAGTTTTATTTTATCCTAAAAAACTTATCTCTAACTTGAAACACATATACAGGTATAAGAAATAATTAATCTCATTAGACTTTATTTACTTTAAATTGAAAGAAGATATAATTACGTTTAATAAATATCGAAGAAAATTTGTCAAAATAAGTTTATTAAAGAGGGGCCAAAACTATTGAACCTAAAGTAAACTTTAAATTTTAAACCAAAACATAGCAAAGGCTTTAGCTATAAAAAAATATATACATATTTATAGAGATATAAATAAAAATCTAGACATGTTTATCTTGTTTCTACATATAAATACCGTATCATGAATGACTGATTGACATATATCATCGAGGGTGTTCTTTACATATGGACTTTTGATGAGAAAAGATTTTCAGCTTTTCGGAACTTTCTTCTATCTTTATGGAGATGAGAATCTAAGATATATATTTGGGATATGGGATTGTATAGAACAACAAAATTCCTTTGATCAGACTACTTAAAATTTAAAATAAACATTCTTTAAACAATAATCAATTGAAGAGGTGTTTCTTTTTTCATTAAACTTCATCATTCAATCTTATTTAATATTCAATTTGAAAAAGACTATCAAAGCGATAAGCTATACGTACATAGAAATAATTATATGATACTAAAATATAAATAAACGATTTAAAATATTTGTTTATCTGATTGACTTTTTATTTATTCGGCTAATCTGTGGAAAGACTTTATTTTGACGTGACAACGTCTTAAATTAGGTTGCGGCTCGGAGTCACTTATGAAAAAGTAACGTAACGATGTGTCAACTGTCACCGAACTATGATCGGTCCGCCGCGCATATCACTTGAAACATGTACAATGTTTTAGTAAACAAAATATATTTTCTATAGTTAAAATTTGTGCAATTTATATTATAATTATTATTCATATCAATAAATATTCTACCGAGAAAAAGACGTTGTCACGTAAAATTTTCGCCCGTAAAACCCACTTTACAGGCAACCATTTTTTTTTATGATATTGAGGTAAACTTCTTTTAATACAAGACTAAGAATGTCTCTTATACTTAGTACATCAAAACTACTAGGATTGAAGTAGATATTTTCAATTTATCCTAACATACGTTTAAATAAAGAGGCCATAATGGCAATTCTGAATTACTATTATAAATTCATGTGAAATATTTACAAAATACTCTCTTAAAAAGCTATTAATTAAAAAAAGCGCTTCTTAAAAAGAAAAAAAACATACGTTAATAAGAATATATCGAAGTATCATATGTAAAAAAATATATATATATATATATATATATATATATATATATATATATATATATATATATATATATATATATATATATATATATATATATATATATATATATATATATATATATATATATATATATATATATATATATATATATATATATATATATATATATATATATATATATATATATATATATATATATATATATATATATATATATATATATGTATATATATATATATATATATATATATATATATATATATATATATATATATATATATATATATATATATATATATATATATATATATATATATATATATATATATATATATATATAATATAGAAAATCTATGTAAATCGGATAGTAATTATTTAATTTAGCGTTAAGGTTGTTGTAACCGGTTGGATAAATAATTCAAATTAAGTTACAGGATATTGCTTTATCTCATCGTATTAACATACATTTATGAATATCATACGAACGTTTGACACGTTTTTACTACCTATATAGGCATTTTAAATAACTAACATGTCAATTAAATTATACAAAATTATATTATACATTCAATTAATTTATAAAATGCATAGAAATAGTTTAGTTAAAAGAGGCGTTTAGGAAAATCGCTTGTAAATTGACTTAAAACTGCTTATTATAACTATTATATAGTATTAAATATATAAATTGGTCATTTCGTCTTTATTTCTTACCGCTTTATCATATTTAAAATGATTATAAGAACTTTAGTTTGCTAAGATGCTAATGGTTAAGCTTTGTCAAGTGATAGCATTAAAATGCTTAAAATGTCATTTTGTGATTACTTTTATCATTATAGGTATATGTTTTATATGCTAAGTGGATAAAAGCATCGATACCTATAAAGATAAAAATAGCAAAAATCTTAAACAAAATCAAAGAGAAATGAAATAATTCAGAACACAAGTTAAATCGAATAATTACATGACAATTTTGTATTATTTGAAAATTTGTAAAGAATAGTACAAAAAAAATGAATTTTGAAAAAAAAACAGCTGAAAACATATACCTATACCTACATATATAAGAAGAAAATAAAACGATATGCTAAAACTAAAACAATAGTAAAACTCATTTAATATTTATTAAGTTAATATTTATTTGATTGATTAATATTTATTTTGATTCTAACATTTATTTGGCTTGACACCTCATACTATATGATATGACAGACTAAGCTTTAGTATCAAGACACTCCGTACATACTGAGTAGCGGATCTCCGTGCCAGTAACTTCTTTTTGTCTTCTTTTTAAGTTAAGACAACTTTTTTGTTTTCTCATTGTCTCTAATTTTAGGGAAAAAAGATTAAATTAAAATGGTGTTAAATTTAAGTAAAAGCAGTGGTCTATATTACCAGAACAGCAAAATGAAACGATCCATTTTTTCGAAAATGCCACCACCTCTTTTGCAGTCAGCTCAGTCCCTGTTGTGCCACAATGTAGAAACAAAATTATATTTAATTAATAATTATAATTTTTAATCAATTTACAATATACAAATTCTTTACCTATTCTTTAACTCTAAATAATATAATCCTACTTAACATATTTGAAGGCACACGTCCAAATTACAATTTTAAATAGTTAATATTTAAATGATTATTATTTAATTATCGTCAAACAACCCAGATATTTATGCTAATTTGTCAGATTAAAGGAATATATTCGTCGCAGCTTAAAATAACTTAAAATTGTAGGTGGACGGCTTAAATGGAAAATAAACAATTTAAATATTTAATTAAATCCACGTGTAAAGTAAATAATGTAATCAAGATTTTCTTAAGATTATATCCCTTTATCAATACCGACTCTAAAGTCCTTCAGAATTTGAAGATAATAAGTATGTCATATACCTACTAAATACGTATATAGCATATCTAATATATATCAAGTATATTATATGTAACTTACTAGTAATGAGGAGCTTTTTAACTATCTTGCTTAATGGTTATATTATTATATGATGTAGTATTACACATATAAATATATTAAATTGAACATAATATCAAAATGATGATTTTTTTCTCATTCTGATAATTATAAAAACAAAGAAAAAGAAAGACTTATAAAGCTTTTTAATATTACTACAATAATACGCTCGACGTGGTATTATCTTAAAAGAAAATAGAATTTATATATACATACATATATATATATACATATATATATATATATATATATATATATATATATATATATATATATATATATATATATATATATATATATATATATATATATATATATATATATATATATATATATATATATATATATATATATATATATATATATATATATATATATATATATATATATATATATATATATATATATATATATATATATATATATATATATATATATATATATATATATATATATATATATATATATATATATATATATATAATATATATATATATATATATATATATATATATATATATATATATATATATATATATATTATATATATATATATATATATATATATATATATATATATATATATATATATATATATATATATATATATATATATATATATATATATATATATATATATATATATATATATATATATATATATATATATATATATATATATATATATATATATATATATATATATATATATATATATATATATATATATATATATATATATATATATATATATATATATATATATATATATATATATATATATATATATATATATATATATATATATATATATATATATATATATATATATATATATATATATATATATATATATATATATATATATATATATATATATATATATATATATATATATATATATATATATATATATATATATATATATATATATATATATATATATATATATATATATATATATATATATATATATATATATATATATATATATATATATATATATATATATATATATATATATATATATATATATATTATATATATATATATATATATATATATATATATATATATATATATATATATATATATATATATATATATATATATATATATATATATATATATATATATATATATATATGTTTATTCCTATTTGTGCCGCCCCCTGCGATGACCCCCGCGCGGGTTGTCGTCAAAGTCTTGTGCCAACTCCCGGCGCGAGCGGTCAGTAGTAGTTGTCGAGTTGTAGTAAAGGGGGCACGTGTCACGGCCGACGCGAGCGCACGTCCTTCCTGAATCTAATATTAATTAGCGGTGTGATTTTCCCTCCCTCAGCCTTATTTGATTTCCCTTTTGTGTATTCCCTCTTGATATTGAACCTGACAAAGACAAACCAACAAAAGATAATAGTGCAAGTAACCCCTAGTGAAGAAGACTCAAGTTAGACATTCCACGTGCCGGGAACAATCAGTGTTTGTGTTGTGAATCATGAAGATAAGGTACTGTACAATTTCTATTATCCTAAAACCGACTATAAAGTAAATAATTAATAAATAACCTCCCCCTCAGCACGCTTCCACAAATGCGGCACACCCTACCCTATATTATTCAATATACATTTCTGGTAGCAGAGCGTAGTTCATTAAATACTACTATATACATTTTCTGGTAGCAGAGCGTGGTTTTCATCCCTCTGGGCCCCCTTAATCACAGCGTGGTTTTCATCCCTCTGGGCCCCCTTAATTATAGCGTGGTTTAATCCCTTTGAGTCCCCTTAATAAGAGCGTGGTTTTCATCCCTCTGGGCCCCCTTAATTATAGCGTAGTTTAATCCCTCTGAGTCCCCCTGATTATAGCGTAGTTCATGCCCCTGAGTCCCTTTCATTACAGTGTTATTTTCCCGTTTTGGTATTTTGGCTTTTAATTTGGTACCTAACGCATAATTACAATATAATTTGATTTCCTAACCTTTTAAAACGTGTTCGCATCGAGTTGTTTAAAATATAACGCAGTCGTGGGTAGAATCATATCGTCGCGCGCTCGCCTTGCCGCATACTACGCGTTTCATTCGAGTATGCTCGTGAATTATATTTTATTATAAATAATGTTATATGAAATTTTTATACATATAATATTGAATATATAATTGTGTAGGGTGAATGCATAATGTGTAAAATATATAAATAAATATTGAATATAATTTTATATATTAAATATAAAATATAATAAATACACATAATATGGTTACATATATTTTATAATATTACGCCTATACGTTATTGCCTATCCCGTTTTAAATTATAATTGAAGTTAGTTAAAATATTTTAATATAATTTCCTTAAAAAACTAACTTACTTTAAAATATTATCCCTACACTTTTATTGTTACCCTTTTTCCTTTTATTTTTATTTAAATGAAGTTTAAGCCTTAATTGTAGTCATATTATATATCATAGTATTTTATTATATTGCGATATAGTAGATTGCCGACTCGACGCGTAACTGGTTTCTTATCTCGCCAGATGTTGTGGATTCATTGTTTATTACGAGTTTATTATTTTTTTTAATATTTTAGTTGAGTTATTTGTTTACTTGATTTCTGATTTCGCCCGTTGGTAGTGGGTTCATTGTTTATTACGAGTTTATTATTTTTTTAATATTTTAGTTGAGTGATTTGTTTACTTGATTTCTGATCTCGCCCGTTGGTAGTGGGTTCATTGTTTATTACGCGTTTATTAATTTTTAATATTTTAGTTCAGTTATTAGTTTATTTGATAATTTAAAATGGCTACTCATGATGAAACAGTAAAATGTTCCTTATTTACGGAAAGCGCGGAATATAGAAAAAATATAGGTGTGATACGCTTTGTTTCCGATTGGATTACCGATACCTCGGAACTTCTTGGTACATCTGAAATACCTAGGTTATTAATTAGGTTCAAGGATTTAGATTCTCATTGTAATTCATTTGTAAACGCGTCCTCAGTGCTCCTGGGTGGGTTAGACCCGGCTATCGATTACCAAGAAATTAGTTATGTAAAAAAAGAAGTGCGTTTAGTAAATAAGAAAATAGACGACCTCCGGGTGCGTCAGTTAGAGTTGTGCCCACCTGCTCCCGTAGTTGATCCTGTCATGGCCAGTACACCCGTAAGAATGAGTAGTAGAAATATTACTGAGCGAACTCCTTATAATAGATTACCTGATTTACCTATCCCTAAGTTTGATGGACGTCCTGACTCCTGGATAAGTTTTATTGACCAGTTTGACAGTGTAGTAGATTCCCAACACCATTTAACCCCCACAATGAAATTACAGTACTTGGTTGGATCCTTGGCAGATGAACCTAAACGGTTGTTGTTACATTTAAAAATTGAAGAAGGCAACTATGAAGTTGCTCGTGAGTTGTTGAAACAGCGGTATCACAATACACGGGTTCTTGCTGATACCTACATAACCCAGATACTTACCCTGCCGGAGATTTCGAATAAATTTACAGGTTTGCGCGCGGCCTTTTTGAACCCCTTGTTATCTGCCTATCGCTGTTTAGAACGTTTAGATTTACCCGTATCCTATTGGTCTTATATGTTAGTACATATATGTTTGACTAAGCTTCCCTCTGATTTGAAATCCCGTTTTGAGCGTTGTTATGGCGGTGACGCTAATGAATTACCTACCTTTAAAAATCTTATTACCTTTTTGGAAGACGAATGTCGTCACCATGACAACGTTGGCAACACCTCCCTTGTAGATTCTAACCTGACGAAATTTAAAAGTACTGTACCTAAACATACTTACTTTGCGGCTCCTCCCTCCCCTATATTAAACAATAGACAAAAAATGTTACCTGTAATAAATAATAGTAAAAAATGTTACCTGTGTGCTTCCTCTTCCCATTACCTCCGTGAATGTCCTGAATTTAGAGCTATGAATCCTAGAGAAAGATCGGGATTTGTAAAACACTCCCGGTTATGTTATAGGTGTTTGGACAAACATTCAATTCTTATGTGCAAGCGGGATTACAAATGTTCAACCTGCGGTCGCTCATCCCATCACACTATGCTATGTTTTAATGATTCCCGTAACCCAATGTATCCTACCTCATCCAATCGCAATTATAATTGTAATTCCAAATTTGATAGACGCAATTATCCGCGTACCTGTCCTTCTTCTACCCGCGGTCCCCATATGGGCGGGGGCCAGCATAAGAAATATTCCCCTTCGCAACTCCAGCGCTCCCCCCAACGACATTCCCAGAGAGCTTCTCCCCCCAGAGAAAATGCTCCGCCCCAACCTAGACAGGTTGAACATAATATAAGATATCGTGATAATTCCTATAATAGAGAAGATAGACCCACATAGCTAGATACTTGTATTACTCCCCCTTCCCCTTGCCTGAATATCTCACCCAATTCCCTTATATTATTGCCTACTGTTAAATTACACGTTAAAACTGCTAGTGGCTATTTTATTGAATCGCGTGCCTTATGTGATACCGGTGCCCAGGGTTGCCTCATTACAACCGATCTTGTTGTTAATTACCTCAATTTGACCATCTCCCCCTCCTGTGCCCCTGTACGTGGCATAGGTAATATTCCTTTAGTGGTTTCCCGTGGTTCTATTTCCCTGTGTTTTAAACCTTTGTATAATTCCTTCCCTGAGGTGTCAACCTCTGCTATGGTTATAGATGTGATTGCCGGTACGCATCCTGAGTTTGAGTTCCCTGAGTCTGTGTTTTTTCCTAGTAGTGATTTTTCCCTTGCTGGCCCTACCTATAATAAGCCTGGGCCGATAGATATACTATTGGGTGCTGACGTGTTCGGCGCGCTTTTATTACAAGGTAAAATATTTAACTTTAACGGCCTTACTGCTTTATCTACAATTTTTGGTTATATTGTTTGCGGTCCAGTCGCTGCCGATTATGGTGAATTAGAGCCCCCCATGACTGGAATATCCTTATCCCGTCTCATCGAGAGATTCTGGAAGGTCGAAGAGACCCCTCAACCTATGATTGCTTACCCCTTAGATAACGATGGTGAGATTTATAAATAAAACCCGAAACTTACCCGTTGAGCTATCTGTATCCTTATCGCGTTAACGCGTAGCGTTTCCTTGCGGTCTTCCCTAAGACGACTCTCACTCTTTCTTGACAAAGAAGGAATCATCAGAGTCGGTGGTCGTTTATGAAACTCCTTTAACATTCGAGGAATTAACTACAATTTTTGCTAAAATTGAAGCGGTATTAAATTCCCGGCCGTTATGTCCCTTATCTAATGACCCTAACGATCTAGAAGTTTTGACGCCTGGTCATTTTTTGATTGGCCAACCTCTTAGTGCTTTGCCGGAGTATCCCTATAACAATGTAAAAATTAATCGTTTAACCCGTTTTCAAGTAGTGCAACAGATAACTCAACATTTTTGGTCGCGGTGGCAGTTAGAGCACCTATACACTCTGCAGACTAGGCAGAAGTGGACTGATCCAGTGAATCCTCCAACAGTAGGCGAGCTAGTCCTCATCAAAGATGATAATTTACCCCCTTTACAGTGGCGACGTGGTCGCATTTCCCAAATTTATCCTGGTAAAGATAGCGTTGTGCGTGTGGTCGATGTTAAGACATCGACAGGTATCCTAAAGAGAGCCTTAACCAAATTAGTTCGTCTACCTATTAGTTAGCTACTCCCATTTTCTCGTAAACATTAGATGTTTAGGGCGGGGGCTATGTTTATTCCTATTTGTGCCGCCCCCTGCGATGACCCCCGCGCGGGTTGTCGTCAAAGTCTTGTGCCAACTCCCGGCGCGAGCGGTCAGTAGTAGTTGTCGAGTGGTAGTAAAGGGGGCACGTGTCACGGCCGACGCGAGCGCACGTCCTTCCTGAATCTAATATTAATTAGCGGTGTGATTTTCCCTCCCTCAGCCTTATTTGATTTCCCTTTTGTGTATTCCCTCTTGATATTGAACCTGACAAAGACAAACCAACAAAAGATAATAGTGCAAGTAACCCCTAGTAAAGAAGACTCAAGTTAGACATTCCACGTGCCGGGAACAATCAGTGTTTGTGTTGTGAATCATGAAGATAAGGTACTGTACAATTTCTATTATCCTAAAACCGACTATAAAGTAAATAATTAATAAATAACCTCCACTTCAGCACGCTTCCACAATTGCGGCACTCCCTTCCCTATATTATTCAATATACAATATATATATATATATATATATATATATATATATATATATATATATATATATATATATATATATATATATATATATATATAGGTGAAGGTTGCGATCATTGGACCGGCTCTTTGATTGGACCACCCAATTTTTTCAAAAACTATACATGTCACACTAAGTTTGATACGTTGCTAGGCAACAGTACCGAACCCCTTGCCTACCCACCAAACCTCTGTGCGCTCGCGAAACGTGGTAAGGAGTGAGGTCTGTACATGTGTTTATGGTGACCGTGATACAATAACCGAGCCATCAACAAAGTCATGTAAGTTACATTGTTTTAATTAATGTTTAATGATTGTGTTAGATCCAAATAGCAAATTTATCTGCGCTTACACACACTACTAAGCTTCTAACTTAATTTTACACGTTTTTTAATAATTGCTTTCGTTCTGTTTATATGCCTAGTTGCCATCAATGGACCTGAATGGTGACGCTATCATTGGACCGGTCCAATCAAAGAAACTTATATCGACGTTAATAAATAATGTGCATGTAAATAGATACCTACTTTTTAGTTGTAATTGAATTATATTTATATATTCTAGAATGTCGGCAAGAAGAGGAAATATTATTGTTAAATGACGAAATAGTATTGGTTACTAGTATGAAACTAACTATAGAATTTAAAAAAAAAACTATTGGATTAAATGAAGCAAGTCGAACGTATGGCGTTTCAAAAGCCATATTAAAAAGACAATTAGATGTGAAAAATAAAAAAAAATGTCGAAGAAATTCAAATAGTGGAATCAAAAGTAAAAAGTTCTTGCGGAGGCTTTAGAAACTAAATTTAGCAATCACGTTGTTGAAATGGAGAATTCTTTTTTTTATATTACTCCCAAAGTTGTCAGAGTGCTTGCCTCCAATTAGCTGAGAAAAATTAAATTAAACATCGTTTTAATAGAACCAAAGAAGTTCCTGGAAAACAGTACTGTGCATACATGAAGCACCATTCAGATATATATATATATATATATATATATATATATATATATATATATATATATATATATATATATATATATATATTTATATATATATATATATATATATATATATATATATATATATATATATATATATATATATATATATATATATATATATATATATATATATATATATATATATATATATATATATATATATATATATATATATATATATATATATATATATATATATATATATATATATATATATATATATATATATATATATATATATATATATATATATATATATATATATATATATATATATATATATATATATATATATATATATATATATATATATATATATATATATATATATATATATATATATATATATATATAAGGTCAAACAACATGTCATGGACTTCAAACGCAAGCCTTTGTGGATTGGAAATTTAGTAGTTTCTAAAAAATAGGCTTCAAAATATATTTCAACATATTGCATCATGTGTCATGCATATGTGTGTAATAATAAATAAATAATTTGTAATTGAGTGACTCATAGATAACCAAGCGAAGAAGTTAGATTTTTGTTCGCCACTACATGTCTCATGTACCTATGTATCGTAGGAACCCGCTAAGAGATGATTTCTTGAAATTCCTAAGGGAACGGGATAAGACCAAACGTTACGTAGTTAATGCAATGTTTTTTATTAATTTCCCTTTTCCCCTCTTATACATCAGAATGTACTAAGAGGCAAAATAAAAGCTACCCTCCGATCTGAACTTTCTACCTAATTTTTGGTACACTTTGTGTTAAGTGGGTACTCTGCGCGTTGTGTTCTTCTACCTAAATTTTGGGAAACTCTCTGAACTTTCTACCTAATTTTTGGACATTTTGTGTTAAGTGGGTACTCTGCGTCTTGTGTTAGCTATATAGGTATAAAATATAATCTTTTAAGTGAAAACCTTTAGATATTAAGTATGAAAATAAACCAAACTAATGAAGTTTCGTAACCTTATCCTTCCTCAGCTACGTTAAATTCCTGCATTACGATTTGTATAAGATATTGTCCCGTGACAAAACTATGAGCATACAGGAAGCAACGGAGATGTATGATGACTAGCTTTTAAAGAATTTTTCCTTTTTAAATATTCTAAGCTGAGTAATATTTGGCTTTTGCATTATTCAGATAGTTTTTTGGACAGTTTAGTTACTGACATTGCGTCAATTACATAAAAAAAATAAGATTTTTTGCATGGTATATAAGAAAGTGGGGTTTTATACATTTATTCTTCAAAGTTAGACTTAAAAGTAGCTTTTTTGAGTTTGTACTTAGTGTTTGTAGCATTGGTTCACTTAATGTGGTTCAAACGAATATAATATCTTTTAATGATAACTCATTAAAATAATGGCGGTTAAATTGTATTAAATAACTGAAATATGACATTTTGCTTTTTTTTTTATTTTAACCAATGCTAACCTCCAGGCTATAATTGAACATATTTTAAACGGTAATTTTAATACAAAGTAAGGGTCGAAAATGACAAAGACCAACTATTTGGGTGTTTCAAAGAAGACTCGCGCCAAATTCTACCTGAGTAGAAAAAGGTAATTTAGCTGTGTCCCATTTTTGGTCCGCTTCATTTATTGCCTAACTTTTTTATTTCTTGAACGCACCGACAAAGTAAGAGTTGTATGTCGGTATTTTAAGATAAATAGCGCCATTTATAAACAAATGAAATGTACTACAGTTATCTTTTTGTTTTTAATTTGGTGTTAGTTTAACAGTCCTAATGACTTAGGTAAAGTGTGTTTATTACCCCATTATTCTTTAATAATATCTTCATGCTTAAAGCAAGCCGAATATATTGAAATACAAAAGGAAGGCATGCTGTTATTGCATATCCCGTTGCAGTAATTAGCCACGTGGTATTCAATTTGGCGGCTCATTTCTTTTTAAGTTCATTAATTAATAGCTCGTAGTGTACCAAATAGTTTTTATATTTAAACGGAGTATTAATACTAAACTCTAGTATTTATAGATGTGAAGATTAAAATTGTATATGAAAATTATTTTTGTCTACATTTGCATAATCAAAGGTTTTTTTTTTTTTAAAATGTTCAAAAATATGAGGTAATAATCAAGAAACGAATTGTGTAAAAAGTTTTAACTTATTTCTTACTAAAATCATTTAATCTGTTCCTGGGAAAGTATTTCACGCGTGTTGGTAAGTTGATCCCAGAGCGGGGCCACACGTGCATGCACACGCCATGAATGAGGGAAGGGACGGGAAGGTACGGGATGAGGGGGGAAAGTAGGCTTTTTTCAGGCAGTACAAGCTAAAACGCGGCCGGAGGCGCACGCGCTCGTTCCTATCAAATAATTTTAAAGTTTAAAGCAGTGATCGGCTTTCAAGGTCAGAAATTAATTACAATAAAAAATAGATAAAGAACTCGAATTTTACTTAATCCTGAATAATTATAACATAAATTATAATATAATAATTGCGTCAAGTTTGTGTGACAAATTTTGGAGATTTACAATTTTATGACTTTGTTCGTCAGGTCTTACAAAATGTCGTCGGATCCTGCACCGCTGTCTAAGACGGCTAAGTACAAGAAAATAACTAAGCCCCTGCTCGAAAGGAAACGGCGCGCGCGCATCAACCGGTGCCTGGACGAGTTAAAAGATCTAATGGTCGGAGCTTTGGAGGTGAGTTTTATTTGAAATATCTTTAAAAATATTAAAAAGAAATACGCTTATTTGTACTTAATTTAATAAAACGTACGAAATTTTAATAATATTAAAGTTTATTATATCGTTATCATATGTATTACAGTAACTGTAATTAATTTAAATTATTTTTATTTAATTCGCCGCCACCAACTTCTAATTGCAATCCCGCCTTGTTTCATTCATGCTTATATGTATATTTATCTCAGACCGGTTATCTTTTTGTTTGTTATCCGACTTAATAAATGCGAAACTTGAAGACTAAAAATAAACAGAAGCCAACTAGTACAGTTATATTATTGTAACGTTTAACTCCCGTAACGTGAGACTCGAAGTGCACCTGCCCTTCATTATACTATTTTATTTTGTTCTCAGATCGATGACGACAACCTGAGCAAGTTGGAGAAGGCAGATATCCTTGAATTAACTGTTAATCATCTTACAAAGTTGCATAGGCCGAAGGATCCGGTTTTGGAAGCCAAGAAGTTTCAAGCTGGGTTTGGGCAATGCGCCGCGGAAGCATGCAGATTTATTATGTCCGTGCCAGACCTAGATTCTAAAGTTAGTCAAAATTTGATAGGTCACCTATCGAGAATGATTACTGTCCAGCCATTAACTATCCAAGTGCCAGAGAGACCGACATTTTCACCACCGATTTCACCATCGTCTGTCACCTCTGACAGACAACACTATTACAGCGACCACGATAGATCATCTTCTGATGCTGAAGATTCTGTTTATTCAGCGGAAAGTGCTTCCAAATCATGGTCGTACGTCAGGCCTAATAGTAAACAAAGCGGCCCTATTACCGGTCTACTCACAACAGTTGACAAACTTGTTTCACATCACAATTCCGAACATGGGACAATAAATGGCCAACGAAATGGGAACTACTTCAACAGAGTTCCAGCCGAAGCTAAAGATGTCATTTTACAAAAAATACGTCAACACATCATGGACAAGCGCGGAAATGAAAACAATCACTTTGAAGTGAACACGAACACTGACGCGCAATTAGAGCCGAGATACGCGAGAGATGATACATACAGAAACGATGCCGCTTACCATTATCCTACACAAAGTTACCCGAACAATGACACATTAGATCTTAGGAAAGTGCGTTCACCAACTAAACCTTCTATTGTACAGCCAATATCCCCAAATATACACGTTGAAAAGATAAGTCCTCGCGAGCCTGAATTACCGACATATGAAAGGAAATCTCAAATCAGCGCTAATCTCCCCGAATGCGAATCACCGATGGATTACAGTAACTTACCACCAAAAAAGAAAAGGAAGCTGATTGAATATCAAGAGTACAAAAAACAAGAAGAAGCGAGACGGCAGCTCGATGCTTTTTATGCTGAAAAAAAAGAAGGACCACCAATGGACCATGAGATAGACGCAAACAAGTGGCGCCCCTGGTAATAATAACCTGCTTTTTACGATAGTGATGATGGTAAACTAAAAGATTACGAAGAACCTTATTACGATGCCACCGATTTGATTATTTTTACGATCAATGTAGGATGACGTGTCGTTTTATCATTGTGATAACAATTCTTCCACGATAAAGCTTTAATTTGTTTTAATTTGTTATATTATAGATTATAGAATAAGTATTATATATCACATTAGTGCCTTATGAATTGTGTAGTTAAGTTTTATTAAAGATAAAATCAATAAATTGCAAGCATGTGCCATGTATCTGATCTCCATGTCTTCCCTTATATCGGAGTCGCTTTTTTTTTGATATCATATTGTTGTTTATGTTTAGTTATAAGTACGATTATATGATTTTGTGTGATTCTACTTAATTTTACAAATATTAAAAAAATTAAAACTAATGATTTCTAATTATTTTCCTGGAATAAAATGAAAATTAAAAAATAAATAAAATAATTAATTCATAAAATAAATTAATTAAAACTTTAATATAAATTAATAACAATTAATTAAAGAACAAAAGCAAACCTTTTTAATATAGAGTTTTTGTCCATATATTAAATCCGTAAAATAAAGTTAACAAAAAGATGGTCTATTTCATTTATATTTTTTTAATATAACAAGATCCATCAATGTCAATATGTAAGCTGTATTTTGTTATGCTTTATATTGGGATTGCTAGTGACATCTATATTAATAATTAAAAAGAATTCTTATACATTAGCTTACTGATTGACATTTTATTCGCTAGGTGGCGTATATTCGAAAGCGTAAAGTTCTTCAGCGCCATCTAGTAAAAAAAGTGTAGATTACAACGATGCTACTTCTACCTTCTGTAATGCCATCTATTATGAATTTAAATCAAAAAGTTTGAATATAAAATTATTTCTGCTAGATAAGAGATGTCACCAAAAATTAGTTCCTATTTTAATAACATACAACAGTTTTGAAAATCACCTATAAGACTGAAAATTAATTTTAATAGCTTGTTTTCTTTTGATCTCCTATGTACAATATCATACAATCTCTTATATAGTACACTATAAAATCATTTAATTATTTATTTATTTATTCTTTATTGTACATAAAACCAAAACTAAATGCACAAAAGCATTTTCTACCGCCGCCCCGTGTATAAATGTGGAGGTGGGAAATAAATGTGGAGGTGTACAAAAAACTGACACAAGAAAAATAAAAAAAAAACATTTAATAGTAAATAGCTTTTAATGTTTATGGAATAAAATTATAACATGTGCATATTATAGTAAATATGAAATAAGTTTAAATATTATTTAAAATAATTTGATTTTTATTTAAAATAATTTGTTTTGTGCATACTACTTATTAACACCAATGTAATTTAAAAATATGAAACAATACTTATTTTATTAAGATATCTATCTACTCGACGCTAGATGGCGTCGTATATAATCGTTCTGTAATCACCAGCATTCTAAGCGTCTCGTGCTCGTAGTATTATAGTAGTGGGGCGCAACAACTTCATTTATTCAATGACACGCCGGCGAACTGGCTGGTTGTTGTCTCTCGCACAGATAACAAAATGAATTGCGCGCGAATTCTAACGAACACATTCGAAGTTTAAAAACGATTTGACAGTTACATTTAATTTGACATTTCGAGCTGGACTAGATTTATTTATTTTTAATTATTTATTATTTATGATTTTAAAATATAAAGAGTGTTGTTTTTGGTGTTAAGTGGAGTGTTTATTATTGAAATGTTGTTGTGAGGCAATGCTTGTGGGAGAGCAATCGCCGGCACCGCGGGTGGTGGCCGGCTTGCGGAAACTTAGACCTGAACTGACACCAGGACCTGTGCCTACACCAGCCGATCCTAATCTCAGGATATCAGGTAAAGTTCTTATTCTTATCTTATATGAATTGTAAAAACGTATGGAAATTGTATAATATGAATTATAATTTCCATTCCTTAACAGCCTAAATTAAACTCAACAGTACATCGACCCCCTAGTAATATGATTAATATCATAAGTAAGTAAGCTAATGGTGTATATAAGCAATAAAAATGATTGGTCTGATGGATGAATGGTCTCTTACGTTTTCTTCGGGCAATAACATTTGTAACTTTGTATTAGGTTAAGTTATAATAAGAGGGTAGGATGGAAGTTTGTTGAAATTATTCATACATACTATTATTAAACTTTAAATTGCTGAAATTTTGTAAAATTTTTAAAATAATACGTTTAATTCTTTCGATACCCATTGCAGTGTTACTATATAAATATTAAATTTACACATTTGAGTTAAGTAATGTATCAACATTACTTTACAATTGCACATCCCACATGTTATTCTTTATTAAAAACATCTGTTATCAATGGGGCGGAAAGCGAATGGGATAACTTAACATCTGGTAGACAGTACATCATTGTTTTATTTGACTGATTGCATCTTGTCTCTTCATTTAATGACGTTTTTTTCTAAATTGTTGTAAAATCTAGCTGTGTTCTATAGCTATAAGTAACGCTTATTACGATTGTCGTAAGAATGTAAGTCTTAAAAGTAAAATATACAAAAGATTTAATGTAATTATAAATCGTTACTCTATTAAATGATTTAAAATTAACAGAGACGCGGTTTAATATTTATTTCTCCTTAGAAAAACTTAGAGATTAGAAGATAGAGTAAAATTAGAAAATAGAGTAATATATTGTTTTATGAAACATTTCAGCTCAAGAAGTGCGATAACGGTGCTTTTTGTAATAATTCTGAGATAATTGTTGACTGGAAAACAAAAATAAAGTTAGAATTTTTTTAATATAAAAGGTCTTTCTACTAAGTACAATTTATAATACTTTATTTAATTTTACTGTATACTTATATGTATATTGGCGTTATTGGGAATATCAGACTCATTGACTCATTCTATTTGGTTATTATCGTTACAATTGTTTACAATGTTATCTAAGCAGCTGCTCTGTTAGGCGCCCTTTAACATTTCTAGAGTTTGATTCATATTGTACATTTCAAAATAAATTAGTTGTCCAAATGACAAAAGATTACTCTGAAGCTAATTTAATACTTGCTTGATTTTATTAGAAATGTTTAAAAATAAAGTAACTCAACCTAAAACTAAAACATCTCTCTCGTTATAAATAAATATAGTAAAACAGTTCTTTATTTTTTTTAAATATAAAGATTGCTGCTTTTTATTACTGTTGAATTCCTTTTTAATTAATATTTCAATGTAAACAAGGAACTTCTTACAGCGTAAAGTACGATTCACGTGGTTGGCGCAAGGTTGTACCGTGTGAATTTCATTTATTTTCTCAATTACGCCAAATACATTTTAGTAATACAAAAGTCAATTGCAAAGTTACTCCAAATTCTTTATTATTATGGGATTTCTTAGGTGTATTATTTAAAAAAAATGTAGGATTTAGATTCTACTTGCTTAACAAAAATAACATAGTTTTCTTTAAAACAAGCTTTTTAAATTATCATAGTAAATGTAATCTTTTTTATAATAAATTACAATGTTATATAACTTCTACCGCTAATTTTATACATCGTATTGACTAGCTAATAAAAGCTTAAGATGGTCCGAATCCAAAAGCTACCGCTACCACTTCCTTGTAAAAAATACACGAAAACAATATATATGCCATAAATATATCTAATAGTCACTTCTCGATTATACGATCGCGTGCCTTATCACAAAACACGCAATACTGTTTGGATGTTCTGTCGATATATATACAATAAAATCGATAATGTGTCGCGTGACGATTCGGCTGATGGCTTATAATACATAAAGTTAAATAGAAACAATCAAAAATTTATCTATTCCCATTCAGCAACAACAAGCGCTCCAGGTACCCCTTTTCTTAAGTACAGAGATTTAAATGAAACAATTAACGTTATGCTTACCATAGCCTATAACCTTTTAGCAATAAATATTTGTTCGAACCGTTCGTTTCTGAAATAAGAGCTTTCAACCAGTTGAACTCTTCAGCCTAATAGTAAAAGATAGAAAAACGTCCAGAAACGTGTCTTCATCTTCTAGTGGAAGGTGAAACTATTGAAGTTTCCCCAAGTTTAAATCGGGCCTACAATACACCAAAATAGTAACAGTAATGTATATAACATAGATAGTTAAGTTATATATTAAGTTATAAATATATCTATATTTTTAATAAATTCTTTCCATATCAGTGGTTAACCGATTCGTTATTATAAGGCGTGTTGTAAGAAAATTAAACATTCAGCAATTTGCGAATTAATCTATTGTACCCACTTGGTCGTTTAAAGAATTAGGTCGTGTGCGGTTCGTGAGTTAGAATTAAATTTAAAAGGCATTTATTGAAGTTAACCATTCAAGGTCTTAACTAGGTTAAGTAGTGACATTTGCTTGGTAACTCGTTTACTTATTTGTTGACTTACATAATATTGGGTTGTTATACTCGTTTCTAGTTTGTGTACATGGAACTTGACGGTCTCTCGAAATGACCGTTTGTTTGTTTTTCTTAATCGGCCATCTAGACTCAGAGTGTTAATTATGTAATTTACATAATTTTGTGAAATTAGTCGCTATATGTGTAAACCGAGTCACGAGTGTTTCAAAATTAACTAATACTTCAGAGTATATAAAATTTCTTAATTGGTGGCGATATTTTGTTTATGACTTATGTTCTAGACACAATTCTTGACATAATGTTATGGTATTTAAATATTTTTGATATGACAATTAATAAGCTAATTTCAAATATTACTTACTTTATTGTGCTCCACCATGCTCTATAAAATGGTTAGTCTCTATATGGCAAAATCTCATTTAGTTCTGTATATTAGTTAAAGTTTAAGTAAAACTATACACACACATTTTCACGCTCTATCCCTACCGGGGTTGTCAGAGAAAACGGAGCGCCAAACGCTGCGGTCCCCGCATACTTTTTCCGCCTCATCCACTTTCATTAACTTCTTCATACATGCTCTCTGGGGAGTCCTCATGCTTTTAATGTGATCTTGCTCTAGTATATTCGATACTGTGTTTTCAAAAGTTAACCGAGGTCTCTCCTGTATACCTATTAAACCGATATATAATTTCTAAATAAGAATTAGTTACTATTTCTTACATATTCGGTTATTATTTTCATGGGTTACAAATACAAATGAATCTACTTAAAGACTAATCCCACCCCAACAGGTGTCCTGCGCCAATACTACAATGACTGACGACCAATCATTCGCGTGGGTACGAGCGGCGGTGCGTGGGGGCTGCTTGCTTGCATGGCGGGATGGTACTCTGCCCCGACGCTCAGCTGCAAGACTACCCCTCAGACACTTGCACCTACGTGCGGCCGCAACCTTGCCCAATGCGTTCCAGTTGTCGAGGTTGCGGGATGATGTCGCTGTTGCCACGTTTCAGGTATTACATTTAAATTGTTTAAAAATAGTATTAGCTCTTTATGGTTAACATGTGAGTAAATGATAAAAAAAGATAAAAATAATCTATATAAAAAGATAATCAAAATAGAGTATAAATAATAAATATTTAAAGGAAATTCTCTGCACACTACTTATCTTAAAACATAGTGGAAAAGAAGAGAGAGAGAGAGTTTTGTCAAATTACATAGTTTGATGTATATTTTGCTGTGAATATATTTTTGGGATTGTGCCATTAATTACAGACAAAAGTTTTCTTTAATAAAATATTGGTATAGTTTTAAAATGTACTATTGAATAAATTATTTTTAACTAAAACCTTACTTAAGGCAAAAACTAATAGTCTAACGTAATACTTACACCAGATACTAAATATCTATAGATTTTCACACGGCAACAAACAAAAATCATTTATTTTCGTCACCAATTGGCGGTGATTGTGAATCGACATATTGACACGTTGTTTATTGGAATAGTTAGCGATTGATGAATGATTTATAAATAAATTATAAATTTCGATTTCATACAAAGTAATCTACCAAAGTATTTGACATTTCACAGTAATCGTTCTTTCGATAGTGATCAAACTAAATTGGTGTTTGTAAAATTCTAAGGCTATTCGGAGCTGTGATTCGCAAATTAATATAAATAATTTATTTAAAACATTTACTATGTACAGTATATAATGTACCAATTGAATTTAATATATAAAACGAATATTTGAACTCAGGTCTTATACTAAGTCATAATTTAGTTTACTTAACTTATATTTACAACAATTATGTAACATATACATATAGCTACAAGATATGCTTACCATAGCAAAATTGCTATGGTACTAAATAGTAGTTTAAAATACATCAGAACTTAGAGACACCAGTTAGCGCTTAAACGAAATTAAGTTAATTGTTACTTAACACTGACTTTAACTATGGCATACTTAACAAATTAACAAATTTTCATCTATGAGCGTAGCGGGACCAGTAATTTGCTGATATATTATAAAATATTAATAATATTTTGATTGATCTACTTCTTATTATCTTGTTCAACCGGAATATAAACTAAGCAGCTTGTAACTCATGTGTTATTTTATTTAAAGGACAAACGACGCCAATTTACAGACAGGAAAACACGCGACAGCAGTTTCTGACGTTATTTAGTTAAAGTCGTTGCTATTTATATAATATTCATATTATTTTCAATTATGGTAACCGAGGTAAATAATTATTGTTGTAAAGTAATGGAATTACTAAATTTGTATATATATGTATATATATATATTTATATATATATATATATATATATATATATATATATATATATATATATATATATATATATATATATATATATATATATATATATATATATATATATATATATATATATATATATATATATATATATATATATATATATATATATATATATATATATATATATATATATATATATATATATATATATATATGCGTATAACTTGCTAACTTGTTATGTATTAATATCGCTAACCGTTCCATTCAAATGGACATATTACATAACCAAAATATATCTCTATATTAGAGATGTTATAAGATCGCAACCAATGCCTCGACCGCGTCCTTGACGACTCGTTTACTATTGCAATTATTATTAACATTAATTCGATACCATAAGAAAATTACACCTGCGGTACAGTCACCGTCGGTTTGTCTTATAATTAACAATAATTGTTTTGTAATGTACGCGTTATGTCTTTGTGCTTTATATTTACTGAGTCAATGTGTTTTCATTATACACATACTTAGAAAAGTGTTTATAGCGTACCTAGTATATACAAGGCTAGAGCTTTTGTAAGCTCGAATCTATTCATATAAAAAGAAATAAATTTTTGAAAATTCTGTCTCCTTCCATTTGCCCAGAATTATCTGAACTGATTTCTATAGAACTTTCACAAGAACATAAAGGAAATTGTCAAATAAATATAGGCTACTTTTTGTACCGGTATTTCTGCAGTATCGAGGTTTACGAAGGGAAATCGTGTTTGGTATACGCGAGCTTTTTTCTTCCAGACATTGCCTATTGCGTACACTTTGCGTGTAAAGGGACTATTTTTATTTATATATGTATACAGATTTTCTCTTATTTTTCTTTGACATGGTAGTATGAAAGGATATATAAATAAATAAACAGTAGATGCCTATTATTAGTAGTTAAAAAGACTTGGACAGTATGCAAGAGAAGCGGATTCGAACCTAGCTACTTTAGATGGGTTTTTCTTAGTGTGAAATTATGACCAAACGGTACCGGTACAGGTACATATTCGTTAGACAGTTAATTCGTTTAATTTTATAGCTATATAAATTTATTCTTGTATAGGAAGAGCATTCGAGTAGTTTAATCGCAGTTGGTTTGTGGTTCCTGAAATCAAAATTAAATAAAATTATAATTCACTATTACGGATTCTGTTCTACAATATAAAATATGTACATATATACAGAATAACTACAATATTTTATTTTTACGAACATGTTTCTCCTAAGCGAGTCAGATTTGAAATATTTGCCGGCACGTGTACAATTATTTCTAAATTAAGCCACAGCGAAATCAATTAACTTTTTAATGCGATTAATGATTCTAAATTTAATTATATTTATATTAGACTATATAATCATTAAGATATTTTGATATTAAAGCTTATGATATTACAAACCTCTTCGCATACTTACTTATTGACGTAAGACCTTGGAATTGTTATTAAAATGCAGTGTGCTGCATATAATACCATTAAGGAATCTATGACAAAGTGGACGTATATGTAACTAAACGTTTAACATTTGTTTTGCTAACGGTTAAATTATGTGTTCATCGATGAAATATGTTAATTGATGTTTAATTAAAGTAGTGTTGCAAGTGTACTCGTTTTTGTATACATTGTATAATAATATAATAATTATTTATATATGAAGTAGGTATATGACATTATTTTTTTTAGCTTCACGCTTTATCCCGCACATGGCAGGGTAGGCAGAGGGAACTGCAAGAACCATACGAACCTAGTGTTAAGACACTCCGTTGCTTAGTCCCTGCTTTCTCCGTCCCCGCTTTCCGCCGTTTTCGAGGTATTACGTGATGAGTGGCAGAACTCAATGCCGCACTTTGCCTAGTTTCGTTAGTGGGAATCGAACCCACAAACCGTCGCGATTGCAAGCAGACGCTACGCCTTTGCGCCACGACGGTCCTCAATTGAAAATGACATTAAATATCTTTAAAAAAGTAAATATTTAGTATCAGCATTTAGATATTTGAAGTTTTCAAATCTTTGTCTTGAATTTAGTGAAATAACGTGTAAATTTAAATATTACTCAAAATTTGCAACAAAAAAAAAACCAAAACTCCTAAATTTTATGAACAATAAGTTATTGCATAAATTAAAAACATGCAATCAGTCTACATTGCAGTGATTTAAGACGTTTGTAACATTGAAATTGTCACGTTACTACGACAATATCGTGTAAATAATTTATAAAGGATTGTTGTTTAACAATGAGCCTACGTGTGAATGAAGCATACGTTGCAGAGATACTTCGCTATGCGGTAGATTGAATAATTGCATTTATTAACAAACACAAGTAGCTGTAAATGCACGTTGATTGTGAATTCTGCGTGATCGGATGACGATTACGTGATGGACAGCTCTGCATTGTATGTAGGTAACTTTGTGAGAATAATAGAGCATATGCATAAACATATTGTATACATATACATTATGTTACTCCTTTTCACATAATAGGTGGCGCTACATTGTGTTATATATTTATAAATGCATATATTTTGTCTTAACATACAATAAGTACTAAACATCTATCGGACATAATCACGAAAAAGTACTTTGAAGCTTTAAACTGAATTTCTCGGATTATTATGCCGAATTATGAGTCTATTATTAACATTTTTTTCTTCTCCTAAAACTGTAGTTCTACTAGTTCACAATAGGATATCAACGTCTTGTAAGACGTTCGGGTCCCCTTCGAACTCACCTTTCTCACGACTCGCTCGATTTAATAGACCTCAATAAAGCGCAACACCCGTAAATCATTGCTTCATTGTACTGTATGATCTTTTGATGCCACTATTTAACATAAGAAGGGCTAGAAAGCGAAGGTGTTGACACGTAAAGAAACACGTTATGACGAAAAGAAATCCTTGTTCCTGCATAACATAATAGTCGAAACTAGTCCTGTTTTCGAGATCAGCTTAAAGTCAGGCTACCCTTTAAATATTCATACTATGACTCTATTATCTGAATTGAAATAATAATTTTGGTTGCATTCACAATAGATCAACGATTAAGTCATAAATTTCTAGTGCCGTTTCTTATAAATAGTAATATAATTTTGTATTGTTGCAGGCTTGCAATGCAACGGATTACGCCCGATGGGTGCGAGCTCTTTGCGTTGAAATACTCGGTCAGACGCCATTACCACAAGTCAGATTTTTGGACGTGTTACCGGCAGCAGATACGGCTAGCAAAGAATCAAAGAAAGTTCCCATTCAGGAGACGCCTGTATGTCCTCCCCGACCACCTCCTCGAGCGCGACGAAGGTTACTGACCGCTCCAGAGACCCAGCTCCCTAGAAGAGATCATTCTCCTGCCGCCACGGATGAGGGCATCGTCGTAGAAGACGACGATTATGATTCATCGTCCGATCGCAGCCTCGATCTTTCTCTGTCACTAGATGCTCTGAAAACAATAGATGTGGTCGATGCGCCGATAAGAAAAGCTGAGGTCGTAAAATGTGATAATTGTAGCAAACTAAATAACAGTCCACAACACCACACTCTTCCGCGAGCGAGAACTAGTGACACGGATATAGGGAAGCACAGGTACTTGAAACGTTGGGAGGGCACCACAGGCGGGGCTGAACGCGGCAGATTTGCGATGGTCGCAGCCAGAAGGAAGACAGCGTCGCTAGAAAATCGCGCAAGATCGTGTTCCCCAAATTCGCACGAAGTTGTGACTCAATACGTTCCGGTGCGTGAGAGGCGGGCGCTGTTTGAGTCGCTTTCGCAAAGCGGTGGAAGTTTGGCAAGGAGTACTGAACAGTTGGCTCGACCTGTGATTGTGAACGATACTCCGAGAAGGGCAGCCTCGTTGCATGACCTCCAAGCGCCTCCGACGAGGTCGGTCAGTGATTTAAGACAATTTTTCGAGGCGGTGGCTCGAGGCGCAGGACAGTGTTCGGGCTTGCAGAGATACAGTGCACCCCCTAATCCTATGTCGAGAGCTTTCACATCGCTCACAGTTGTTTAGTAATGACATTCCTTATTGACTATATTATGACTCAACTCCCAAAATGCCAAAAATGAACTTTAAAAGCTTTCCTAGTGACTTCCTTGTTTCGCACATGTTGGCAAGCTTGACTTCTTGTATATAGTGTAAATATAGACTGGCGTTGACCGCCGACTCGCTAAGTCGTTCGTTTTAAGACTGTTAAAAGTATTGTTATAAAGTACCTAATATAAAATGTATTAACTATACAGTGTTTCTTTTAAACCCATTAAAGCTAATGCATATTGTAGGCAATAGGCATGATAGAGTACGGTAAGTAATTTTTAGAAGTAGCAACCGCCACGCATTGTTTGCAACTAAAATAATGATGCTCTGAGCGTTTTGATGATAATCTTTAGTTAAAATGTCGCTTCAGAGCTCGTAAGGTCGAGTCCTTCAATTTTTTATATTGTGTTGCTAGTTATTATTACGTTCACCTTCAACATTATTTTTAAATATATTAGTTAGATCGTATATTTTTGTTCGGATAGCTTAGTATAACCAAAAAAATTTTATAAAGTTTTAAATCAATCAAAGAAATGAATAGTGGCGTTATTCTTAGTTAAATTAGGTTATTTTCTTCTTGGATATTTTCAGAATAACTTTTCAAAATAAAGAATATAATATTCTGGCGGAAATAACGTAAAAATGAAAATGATTCATTCTCTCAAATTAAAAATTGAATCTACGACCATCGTCTTAACAATAAACTGATGCTTCCACGCAACGATGTCGTCTTAATAAGTTCTTGTGACTAATTCAGAGTGTATTCTATAAAAAGCTGCTACGCCCCCACTGTACTTCATAAGGAGAGACATCTGTACTCGATAACGTCATTTTGCAACAGTGTAATCCTGTTCCACTGTCTCTTAATAGAACATGTAGAGAATCTACTATAAAGCTATGATTCAACACTGACTACTTAGGTTAATGATACATTTATTTTTCATACATAACTAGTAATGACCACACAAGAAAGTACTTTATACGAATAAATCGATAAAATTTAACGCTTAAAATGCGTATATATTCATGAATCTCTATATATAAAAATCTATGTTAATCTTAATATTTTGGATAGGATTTTACTTAGCTTTCGTAGTATTCTTAATATAAATAAAGACAATCTTATCAAAAAGCACCTTTCTTTAATCTGTTTAGTTAAATATTCTAAAAATTGCTGTTAAATTTTACGAGAGCTTTATGAAAATAATTCACTCAACCAAATTGCGGTTGAACCCACTACAGCGGTATTTTTAGACAGACGTTATCCCACTGAGTAACGCTTACCGACCTCGTGTTTTATTTAATCCTGTAAAAATTGTCAAAAGTATCTCACTTTACTTTTTAATTCTTAATAACATATACATACCTGCTGACGTAAAAAAAACCTACTCCGTAAATCACAACAACTAAATTCTGAAATGAATATCTGGAAACACGTAAAAAATAATGTAAACATTAAAAGTAATTAATGCCAACAGTAAAGGTTTTAAAGTTCTAAAATCTGACCGAGATGCAACGACTTAGTTAATTTTTACAAATTTCTATATTCAACAATCTAAAAATGACCAGAACTATTTACTAACAAGCATGGAATGACAGGAATCTAAATAAGATAAGATAATTACATCACTTCCGAAAAAGATAAGCTGCCCTATGAATATCTTATGTCCGAAATCCTTAAGACAAACCAAAAGAATGCGTCACTATATGTATCATATGTCAATTAACGAGGCATAAAATGTGTAGTTTTTATTTATAGTAAGTATATGGTCATTAAATTAGTAAATTTAGGTTTACTATTTAATAACTATGGGTAGCTAAATATAAAAGATGAAAATGTAAAAATTTCAACTGTGTAACTATCAGAGTTCCTCAGATACAGCCTGACAGATGGATATACAGACAAACAAAGTTACGAACAGTGCCTTAATAGTAAAGTTACGTTTTATGCTTTGGGTACGGAACCCTAAAATTATATTTGAAATTAGCAAAAGAATCATATTTCTATTAAAAGGACAGGCGAGAAATGACATACTGGTATATAAGATATAAGTAAACATAATAATATATAAAGATAGATTAAAAATATATGCGTGCTAAATAAGCTTTAAGGATCTATATACATATGTAAGTATGTATGTATGCATGTATATATATTTTTTTCCCTTTTTTTTAACCTATTAATTAGATTGCAATCAACACCGTACAAGCAATTAAACATTTAATTTAATTAGTTGCAAAGCGATTTAGTTGCACAAGAAGCTCGCATTCCTTAAGCTTACATACAGCTATTTCTAAAGAGTTCAGATGTTAAACTGAAGTAATTAACCGTTTAATCGAGACAAAGTATAGATACCGACTTACAATACAATACTATTCGCGTAAACTAATTGTTGTTGACTAATTGTGAAACATTCTTAGAATTAGAAGGTTGTAATCGTTTTTTTACTATCAAAATTAAAATTAGTATATATTTTTAGAATAAAAATACTTCTCCTTATTATATACATTAATAATATTGCATATTTATATTTATTAAGTTTATTTTTAAAAGGCAGTACACAAAAAATATATAAACATAAGTATTTCTATTAGAGAATTGTTCTATTAAAACCACGTACTTGTTAACAGTTATTATAATACATTTAAAACAAGTATGGCCGAGTTTGGAACAAGTTTTTCTATAATATGTAGCTCATTCATAACAAAAAAGAGATCCCTTTCTAATGCACAGGGTATATTCTAATGCTACCAAATTAGCAGCTGGAATGTGAGCGTGTCGGAAGCAAATAGACACCGCATCCACAAAAAATATTTGGACAAAAGGTAAAAAAATGCACAAAGGGTGCCGGGGCACTGTAATAAAACCGTTTCTATCAGATTTACTGTCTTCCACTGTTAAGAATGTGTCAATGATTTAACTATGAAGGATTATATTTCCAACTGCCGAAATTATTATTTTCATTTTCTTATTTATGTATCAGGATAAATAAATAAATATTAATAAATAAATAAATAATAAATAATTTCTATTTCCATTTTCTTCGCTCTGGAAATTAGGCAAAACGCGGCGTTGAGTTCCGCCACTCAGCACGCAATGCCTCGAAAAACGGCGGAAGCGGGAACGGAGAAAGCAGGAACTAAAGCAACGAAGTGTCTAAACACTAGGTTCGTATGGTTCCTGCAATTTCCTCTGCCTACCCTGCCATGTGCGGGATAAAGCGTGAAGCTATAAAAAAAAATAAAAAATAAAAAAATCTTATTTATATAGCTTTGGAATAAAATAGTGAGTGTTCACTCCGTTCTTTGTAAATGACATAAATTTACATTGGCAATAATATTTAAAAATAATTAATTAAATTTAACCTTATAAGACAAAAACATTTTCTTCTTTTTTTTATTTATGGCGTTTCGAAAAAAACATAATTCCTAGTACAAGCACTGAAATCTGTCAATTATTATAAACAACTATGAAGCGCAATATAAATGTCACTATGGTGTAATTTCCAGCATTCTCCAAGACAAATGGTAGATTAGTTCTAAATAATTAATTAAAACAAACAAATACGTGTAAAATAAAAAAGATACATTCATATATTAATAACTGCGACATGAACCTAACCATACTTTATGTAAGCAATAGTAAAGTTTTATTACACAATGACCTTTAGTTTTATGAGTTAACATTTAGCGGTCCATAGATATCTACTACTGAACGTTTTTTTTTATTTTTCAATCGAGTGCACTTGCTCGAGTGATTCACGTTCAAGTGACTGGCGATATTATTTTTTCTAACTTATATACGCAAGGTCGATTGCAAAGTGCTGAATTTGTTTTCTTTGAATTAAGTAAATAAAAATTACATAAAAGAAAGAAGTAAATTTATTTAAAGATTGTTTCTAATTATCTAATAATAATAAGTCTTTTTCTAGCTTCACGCTGTATCCTGCATATTGCAGGGTAGGCAGAGGGAACTGCAGAAACCATATGAACCTAGTGTTAAGACACTTCGTTGCTTAGTTCCTACTTTCTCCGTCCCCACTTTCCGCCTTTTTCGAGGCATTGCGTATTGAGTGGCGGAACTCAACGCCGCGCTTTGCCTAGTTGCCAGAGCGAAGAAAACGGAAATAGAAAAATCTCAAACCGTCGCGTTTACAGGTAGACGCTTACGCCTCTGCGCCACAACGGTTCTCCAAAAAGTCTTCATTTATCATAATATGATGGATATGGTATTTATAGATTACTTCTGCCATTTCAAAACCAACGACTAATGTTATTGTTAACAGACATATTTTGCTGTCGGTTTGCCTGCCTGTCTGTCTGTATTGCCTTGTCTACATCAACGTAATCTGTACTTAATATTTAACATAATAATTTTGGAGTCCATTAGTGTCTAAAAAAATGTCTTCAACTAGGTACTTCCTGTCGGCAGAAGATTACAAAATTATGAAAGAAGTAAAAAGTTACTCTAATAGAGTAAAATTTTACTTGAAAATGGAAACAATTACGAAATTAGTGTAAAAAATAACGAAATTGTGTCATAAATATGTACATAAATATATCGAATATTTTACATTTATTTGATATAGCGAAATACAGAGGTGATTTGAGTAGTCAGTACGTTTTAAGTCTGATATATTGTCAATGAACAACAAGAAAATCTGCTGTTCTTATTGAATACAAAATTATTGACTTCCAGATTTATATTATCTAAAATACTAACACTTAGGTTGTTTTAATATTGTAATACTTAATAAAATGTCTTTTCCTTTTAAATAAAATTGCATTTCTTATGTATCAGTTGGGTTGTCATAAAAGGGCGGTCAGAAAATAATTATAATTGTGTATTTGATCGTACGATATCGTACCCGTATATCCCGCATAGTTAATCAGTTAAAACCTTTGTCATATTGTTAAATTGTAACATCCCTCTCTTTCCTGTAATGTATATACATTAGATTATTATCTCTTGCTTATAGACTTTAATTCCCTCGCCATTAAACTAAAGTGAATTTAAATGTTTTTAATTTTAATTAATATTTAAATAGTGAGGAACCGAGTGTTTTAAGTTTAGTTAGGCGCCTAGTTATTCAATATCGTAAACTTTTTTTTAATTAACACACTACAAACTCTTGGTTCGTAATTTTTAATTTTTAAACAATAACGTCGAAACACACGTAGACTATATGTTTCGAGAATCGAGCCAGAGAATCTACGTAAGTGTAGAAAACTACATAAATCACTTAAGAACAATATTTCTGAGTATTAAACTTCCAATACGGGCGTTGCCTGCATGCAACAGCCTCGATTGACAAGATTTCATCGTTTCGTTTTTTCATCTACCTATATCCTATTTTAAAAAAGAATAACTAAACAATAATTTATTTTTTGTCATAAATATTAATTATAATACGATTAATGAATGTTGATCAGATTCAGAACAATATATATATTTCTGCTCTTTTATTAATTGTCATTTAGAACTAGAGCTATATCTAAGCAAATAGTTCTTAAAAAAGTTTTACACTATTTAGCTATAATACATACTAACTTACAAATACATAAAAGGTATTTAAGTCATGTATACTATATTTCAACAATATAAATATAATACAGATATACTAGAGAAATACATACATTACATAAGAGCTACATAAAAGAACAGAATAAGACCGTCCTATCGCTTAAAGCGACCTCTTCGGAATTGAAAAAAGTGCATTTAATATGACATATACGTAATATATACATACAAAATATAAGTAAATTAATATAATATAAATATCAAAATTTTACTTATATATGCATTCACATAATATGAGAAATTATAAAGTTAGAAACTATATTTTTTCCACTTGACAATTTCAATAAGTGTACATATTGAATCTTTAACAACAGTAACAGTTGTTTTTACTTTATTGAAAGATATTTACAATTGTCAATTAAAATATTTTTTTTTAGCTTTACGCCTACCAACCGCACATGGCAGGGTAGGCAGAGGGAACTGCAGGGACCATGTGAACCTAGTGTTAAGACACTCCGTTTTTTTCCGTCCCCGCTTTCCGCCTTTTTCAAGGCATTGCGGGTTGAGTGGCGGATCTCAACGCCACGCTTTGCCTAGTTTGCCAGAGCGAAGAAAATGGAAATAGAAAATCCATCTTCTCCGACTGGGGATCGAACCCAGAAACCGTCGCGTTTCGGGCAGACGTTGCGCCTCTGCGCCACGACGGCTTATGTTTGGCTTGTTAAGAACAACTATATAGCTTTATACTATATCCCGCATATAACTTTGTATGCAGACATGTATATACCGCTAGGTTCTATATCGCGACATTGCTCTCATAATGGCAGAACTCAACGCCACGATTAATCTTGATTATATAGAGAAAGTTATAATATTTTTTAGTTTTCCGTCGTGCCGCCGTCGCGCCGAAAGCTTTACGTGAAATTATACTTAAACCTGTTATTTAATCGCTATTTGGTTTCGTCCTTCATAAACCGGTAAACTAGAAAAGACAGCTGGTTAAGCATGTCTATAATTCTCAAAGTAATCCATTTTGTTTGCTAAAATATATCTTGTTACACTAGTTATATAGGTTGTTTTGCTTTAATATATAATTCGGTTCATCTCTATTATATTTTGGGTATAAATTTAACTATGAGAAAAGATCTAGTGAGGATTAACGCGGACGGCAGCGAAAGGGTAAAATGTTTTCAAGAAAGGTGTAGGCATAATAGAATTATTCTTGCGTCACAATAACGTGGACTCCTGTATGTGGTTTAAACACAGGGGTAATGTGGGAATATATTTGTATAATTTAGTTCGGTAAAGTGACCTATTTGTATCACAAGAATTTAGAAGTACATATTTATATAGAATATTTGGTGTACTGTATATACCTGCTCTAAGTCTTATTGTAAACACGACAGTCGTGGGTTCGTATTCATGTGGTTTATTTATCTTCGCTTTGGTTATAGAATAAAACGCGGCGTTGAATTCCGCCAGACAACGTAATGGCTGGAAAGACGAAAAGTGGAAAACGGAATATCTTAGTCCAATTAACTACCCTCTGTCTACCCTGATATTTACACTATGCAACCTGAAGCTATAATAAGACAAATATAATAACATAACTGTGTCATAAATGTTATTAAAATCTAACAGCAGATTGCTTGGCATCGGTCGTTCTTCATTAACTATTCATTCAAGGAACGAAAACTGAAAAACCTGTATACATAAAACATTTTTTTTATATTTAAGAGTTATTTTATATATCTAAATATATAAATTAAAATCAATTTTCATAATCAGATAAGTCAGTTTTGTCAAGGTAGTACAGTTCTATCTTTACCAAAAATGCATACGATACCTGTGACTCCCTGTCCCTATAGATGCCCTGTATTTGAATGGGCCCCGAAATAATTTGGTTTATTTTTCAACTAGGCCCTAAATTCATGTGAACCTGAGAGCTCTGATATTACCTAAAACAGCTTTTAAAGAACTTTTGAGATAACTTTTGAAGAACATAAATGCTTGTGACATCACCAATCAAAAGACAAACACGTTTGAAAACACGGTTTAACAGTTATTTAAGTCATCATACGGCAACAATTTAACAATTATGATTAATATAAAGCTTTCGATGTCACAGAAAAAATATATTAATGGTCGAGTATTGTGATAGGCGACCCGGCGTGATGAAATGCTAAGGACCATTCAAGCTGGTTCTAGCATCAAACCATAGGTCATTGATATAGTAAGTAATAATTCAAATAAAGAGAAAGTAGTTTTTTTAAGAAATATTCATATTTATTATCTTCAGCTCTTAAGCATACGTAACTTTTGTATAATTTTTTTTATTTACTGCAATATTATAAGTATTTATAAATTTCACATCGATTTTATTAATCTCTCATTTATACCTAGTAAAGAAATTTGTTTATCAACCAATCGATCGTAACGTCTCAGTTTTATAGTAATTAATACGCTGACATACTTACATTTATAAATACTTCATCGATGCTAGGAAATAAAATATGTGATTTTATTTTTTGTGGTGGACTATTCCACTTGTACATTCAATGTTCTTGTTTCAGACACAAATATTATTGATGTGTTAAAAACTTAACTTAACTGGAAGGTTAAAAATGTACATAACTTTTTTTAAATTTCATATGAAAATTCACCACATAATGGAGTTACGGACGCATCAAATTTAAATAATAGTACTTATAAAATAATATACATATATATAATAAAAATTACAAACCAATAAATAAATTCCGTAATTCTTACGTTTTATCTTGATACAAATTAAATTGTGTAGGTATTTGAACATGAATTTAAATTGTGAACTCAATTATAATATAGACTAATTAATTAGTAATTAACTTGCAAAATAGTAATAATTGAGGACCATTGTGGTGCAGAGGCGCAACGTCTGCCTGTAACGCGACGGTTTCTGGGTTCGATTCCCAGTCAAGCAAGATGGAATTTTCTATTTTAATTTTCTTCGCTCTGGCAACTAGGCAAAGCGCGACGTTGAGTTCCGCTACTCAACACGCAATGCCTCGAAAAAAGCGGAAAGTAGGGACGGAGAGAGCAGGGACAAAGCAACGGAGCGTCTTTACACTAGGTTCCTATGGTTCCTGCAGTTCCCTCTGCCTACCCTGCCATGTGCGGGATAAAGCGTGAAGCTAAAAAAAATGTCATTACAACCGTTTAGTAAAAAGGAACTGTGACACTTATTTAAGTACCTATTTTTAAATTATAAATGATCGCATGGTCCTCGAATAATCGGTAAAATTTATTGAACATGACTCAAACGTACAACATTTTTCGTTTTTAATGTTATATTTGTACTTCAAGAATACCGTTATTGCTTTAGACATTTTCGAGTACAGTCATTAATTGCTGTCCGCCCAATTGAAGATAAAAATGAAGCTTATAAATTTGTTCGCAATCAACAAAAGTCATTTGGTCGTACAAAGAATTTTAAATGGAATAACTTAATTTATATTTCATTGAAAACGATCACAGCTAAATATAGAAATTATATTGAGGAAACTATAATCTTTATGCGACTTCTTTCATCGGTCAATACTGGAGCTACTAATGGTGCCTATTGATTAAGGGTTGTCAATTTCAGATTTTATAGCATAGTTAGTTATGACTTTTCATGGCATATATAAAATTAGTGTTAGGACACTCCGCTTTCGCTTATCATCTTATATCGAAACACTATGTGATTGGAGGAACTAAACAAGTCTCATTGATACTACGTTTACAGCCGCTGTGCCACGATCATGTGACTGCCATTTTTTTGTCAACTACACACTTCTATTATTTTAAGAAAGTATGTTTTTAATGGAAAATATAAATTTAGATTGTTTATTTTAATTAGTATCATCGATTGGATAAATCTCATAAAGATTTTCTTTATCCAAATCGCTCACTAAAGAAATTCTATAGGTATATTGTAGATTTTCTCCAGACTTTATTTTAAACCAACTTTATTTTAAATAGATAATATCTTTTGTTATGTACAGACAACCCTCAACTATACATGGTAAATATATTTAACGTTCCAAAACGGATGTTAGTCTATTCTAATTTTATTTAGTTATGATATCTACATGAGTGATACTCGCACAAATAATAAGTTATAACTAGGTAAATACTACAGGGTAAGGTAAATAAATTACAAATAATGTATAATGAAGTTAGAAGAAAAAGGAATTGAACAAAAAAATAATTAAAAAAATAATAATAGAAATAACTTAATTATGTAAATAATATTAATAATAAATATAATAATTTTAAAACCTTATCAAGGTTAAGTTTATGTTAGCGAAATTAATAACCTCCACAGCACTTAACAAAGCTTTTTAATAAATTACTTTTAATCGATACGCACTTCTATAATACGTCAAGTTTATAACCTTTAAGTATATTTTCCGAGAACGCAAAAAAGTCAGAGAATCCTCTTAAGAAGTAACACCTACATGAATAATTTATAACTCCCCTTGCCTATTTAACATATAGCCTATTTAACATTTAGCTCTAACGATATTTGTCTTATGAAAGAGTTGTATTTTACAAGGCGTTACCAATGTCGTCCGTGAAAAACACGAAGAGAAGTAACTGAACGTTTTATATAATATAAGACACAATTTAATCGTACTCTGCTCTTGTGTGTACTAACTAACTTCAACTCTGATCGTAAGAACAGTGGATTATTTCGAAATAATTATTTTAATTAACATAATAAGGTAGTATCTCTTGATGAATGTACCGTACCTATCTAAGAAAGAAAGAACTACTATCCAATTCAAAAATAATTTTTAATTTATTGTTGTAAACTAACAGGAATTATCCTGAGATTGGAGCGTTAAATCAACCAAACTATGTAAGCTAAACTCTTTAAACTTTATAATATCAGTAAAAATAATATAGATACAGAAGTTAAAAACACTCTTAGATTTTTACCTTTGATTTGCGTTATATCGTTAATTTTGCAATAATTCCTCATATGGGTAACATTTCTTACACCTACGTTTACATTATTACTGCCACTTGTAGTATAGGTGCTTAGGTATATTCCAAGTTAGTATAACTATATAACATTGACTTAGATCATTCTACAAAAGATCACTTCTTATGCGTCCATTAAGAAATAAGCTATACTGGCATTAGGTCGTAGTGGCGCAGCGGCTGTAAACACGACGATTGTGGCTTCGATTCCAACACACAGGGCAAAGAATCGCTTCATATAATTTTGCTCTAGTTACATGATAAAAAACAACATTGTGTTCTGCCACTCAAGACTCTCATAATTGTATGAAAAATAGTGAACAGAGTGACTTAATACTAGGCCTACCCCACTGTCCTGCTCTGTCCTGCTCTATGTGAGAAATAACGAGAATATCTAGTTATGTATTATATTTATATTAACATTGATTTATAATATAATATTTTTATTTTTGACACACAATGAAGACGTAAGCATCAGTTTAACAGTTAGATTATATTAATATAAATAACATTTGCTAGAATTTATTTAAAAGCCGATGTAGCTCAGTGGAACTGCGTTTCACTCTACTAACTTGAGTTCGATTCCCATAGAGAGTAGGTAAGAAGACAAAATACTGCGTAGAATTCCGCTATTCAATATGTAACAGTAGGGATTGAAGTATCTTAACGCTCTACCAATGCGAGATAAAGCGTGAAGGCATAAAATTGAATTATACATGAATATAAAATTAAAAGTAAATGACATTATTAACATCCGAAATGCAGAAAACAAAACAATAACGCATTTTACTATAAAATTATCGATCAGTAAGAAGTTTTGACATTATCATCTCAACAAATCACCTGTACACATTCATATTTAAAGTAAAATTACTGATAAATGATAATAAATGATGCTCATAAAAAATACTTACATAGTAAGTCTTTATTAAAAGATGTTCTTTACAGTACAAACCATTGTTCTTACTTAAATACAAAGTAAGTAAACTTTGCTGTACTATCTAAATTAAGCGAGTATTTTTCAGTGAGTCAAGGGTTGCAGTTACATTAATCAAGTGACAAGCTATAGACGGGTCACGACCGCTCGTTGGTTACTCACATGTATACTTTATTCCGCTACTAAATATGGAAGACGACCGAAATAATTGATACGGCGAAAATTTAATCATCTCGTGTTAAAATTTATTTATCGTTTATATGGATAATAATAAGTTTTATAGGTGCATTTTTTTTTTCATATTTTGATTTTTTTAATTATTTTTTTTTTGTGGCAAAGTGTAATGTTAGGTTCAGTCATTCATCTTCCATTGTTGAGTATCCAGAATTCGGATGGAAAGCGGATAGTGGAGTACACTAGTTTAACTCTGTCTATAATGCAATTCTAGAAAATTGTGGCTGCATCCAGAGGCATGCAACTTTGTGACATATGACTCTATGCAGTGCTCGCTGTGTGACCTTGAAGATTCTAATGGGATACATAGCTGCCACGTCCCGCCCTCGTTAGTCGTCACTGACAATACATGTTTGTGAAAGATTTTCTTCTTGAGACACTAAGTTAGCTGGAACGCGAAGATGTCTTACAATTTCGCAAATACTGCCCATCCAGTCTGGATTCCACAATGGATCTCATTCTTGCAGAAAGACTAAGAAGAAGATGTTTCCAGCTGAATTATTTATGCGAGGCATATGTATGCAATTCAACAATTTTAAGTATATTTTACCCAATATTATATATTAACGTATTAATTATATTAACTGGAGTAGATACAACATGTGTATTCAACATATATTTTCGTTTTTAAACATTTGAAACCATATAAATACAACTCTTAATCATTGATGAATTTATATAAATAAACGTGCTCACCTTTTATTATGAAACCGTTTGAATTTATACATGTAGATTTTCATCAGCTTTGTTCATAGCAGATCCATTACGATAATACCAACTCGTATAATGTATTTCATCGCATTCTTAGTACACTGTCACGAAGTATATGGTTTTAGTTAATATGGTTGGCTGGTGTTAGAAATCTCGTGTACGTACTGCTATTTACACATTGCAAAAAGCAATATATGTGAGTAAAAAAATCATAATAATCTATCAAAAGCTCAGTATTCTTATTTGTAAAAGTTTCTAGGAAAGCTGACTTCTAATAATGTTCGGAAAAAAAGCTTAATAAATAACTGTCAGGTTTTTTGGGGCAATCGCCACTTGTCTCTAATAGATTAATTTCTGTTTGCCAAAAAGTAGCCCGCGAACTGCTACTCATTCTTTCGACATCATTTTTTATGTTCTATAAAAAACGTGGACGTATAACTTTCATCTGAGATTATATTAATAAATTTTATGTATGAAATTATTTTATATGAAAGTAGTGTCTTAAATGTAGGGATAACTACTTATGTGAGCGACGGTGTAATAAGTGACTCGCCTCTTTTTATTTCACTTGTATATATATTACATGTAGCAGATGTTATACAAACAAATCGTGAATTACGAATCTACTGTAAATTACTAATGCTTTTTCAATATCTTTAGCATTCAATACATGTTATAAAATTAAAGTTAATCAATTAATAAACTTTAAACTCACTATCATTCATAGACGATAGAATATGATAATAATAAATAATATTACTGTTTCCGGTGAATGCAACATGGCGGCTTCCTTATTTCCTGTAATCGTTACTAAATTGCTGTTATTAATTTGAATCACGTTATTAGCCTTACAAATGGCAAAGATCATAAAAATATCTACGTTATACATAATACTTAACTACGCTTTAAGAATTAAGAGTTAACATAAAAGTCAGAAGCGATATAAATTCTACGATATTGGAAAGGCAACAATTGTATGATGTAATACATTTACAACAATCCTAATGGTTCTTCTAAACAATCGAACGTTAACCACAATATGACAAAACTAAGATTGACTTAGTATGTTGGAAATTATTTATGACACATTAAAAAAGAGTAAAAAAACATAGTTATTTTATATATTTATTTTTTAATGAAATTTTATTATGTAGATTTAAATTATTAAAGCTTATAAGCTAAATACATCACGTTAATCGATTGGACGTAACCCACGGTACCTGTGGTTTAAGTTACAAAGTTATTCATGTATTATACACAATTCTTAATTACTTCTACTTGATCACGGTTAACCCTCAGGTAATAAATTAAAAGATAAATATTTAAAACTTATAAAAATAAGATTATATATCTCACATAATATATATCACAAAAACATAATAACATAATATATATGTATAAAATTCAAATGAATTCATTAAAGACACCATTTGTCCCATTATACAAAAGTTATGGTAAATTGCGTAAAACTGCAATAGAACAATAATAGACGCCAGTAATTAGTTATGAATTCGTGAAAGTACAAGCTTTTTCAAGTTGCACGAACAAAGAAGTTCGCAAACGGTCGTGCCGTTAACTTTACATAGAGCTACGTATGAATCAGAAGTGATGTTATTTTTTTACATTGAAAGTTTTCAGATTATTTTATTATTATTTTATATTATTAATTATGTGCAACGTTTGATTATCTATTGATAACCCAAAATAAAGTGGAGAACGTAGTGTCTTAACACTAGAGTCCTATAGTTCCAGCAGTTTACTCTGCCTATCCTACTGTGTGCGGGTTAAAGCGTGAAGCTGAAAGCATAACCCAATATAACGAAAATAACCATAAATTGTGTTTAAATAAATATCCCGTTATTCCACCTCCCTTATTTGTAACAACGAATCATAAAATCTAATATATTATTTCTTTATGATTTGTTAATTTAATAAATAATGAATAATTCAAATTTTTAAATTTAGTAGTAGTTAATATGTTGTGTTTGTTTCTTTAAAATATTTTACGTTGTTTTAG
This sequence comes from Dione vanillae, assembly GCA_037178615.1. Classification (NCBI taxonomy): domain Eukaryota; kingdom Metazoa; phylum Arthropoda; class Insecta; order Lepidoptera; family Nymphalidae; genus Dione; species Dione vanillae. Next base: position 1,744,991 of record JAZFAU010000190.1, read on the forward strand.
TATTTTATAAAATTAACATATTTTAAATAAATTTATAACATAAACAAATACAGTTTTTTTTTCTTAAATGTACATTGCGTAGCTTTCCTACTCTACGGCAACGGAAAGCGAGAGCAATAGATGCGCCTGCGCATCACCGTGCATCGTGAATGACGTTTATAATTAACGAACGGTAAACCGTGTCGGGTCACTTGTGAACTCTTACTTTCGTTACTTCACTGCACGACGTGAGAGATGCTATCTCGCTATAGAAGCTAAGGAAGACAACCTGTGGAATTGTTATTTTGTTATATAAACACGAACTTCGATTTAATATGGACATATGGATATTTAGGTGACAGACATCATGTTTTATTTAAATATGACTATGATATTAATTATGACTTGTACCAACAAAATGTCAACATGTTATGTATATGTTGATTTACTAAATATAAACTAAATGTTAGATATATAATAATACAATTTATTTAAATATAGCGTAAACAGAATGTAACAACATACAGTAAAAACCAAAGTAAGATTTTTTTGTCTTTGTGTATGATCATTATGCCTGTTTTTGTTTTGACAAACTATGTATTTATACAGTTTTTGTTAAATTACAAGGTGTTATCGTGTTTTTTTATTTATTTTCAATCAATTTCTATAGAATAGAGATGTGGCTACCTTATATTTTTATTTATAAAGGAAACAATATTCATTTATAACAATTTAAATGAAAGCAAAAAACATAAAATATAATGTAAAATAATTAAAGAAAAAGAAATTACTTTTTAAATCGAGTGTCATAAGAATGATAATTTTTGGTGTAATTTTAAAATTGATTACATTCACTATAAAAATAGTCTCTAATTATATGAAGTGGAAGAAAATAAGAATCGATAATAATGTGTTTCTTCAGGAATACTTAGAAAAAATTTCTTTAGATAGCACGTTCGGTAAAAAAGAGGATATCGTAGCTGAGTGGAACAATGTTTAATTGTGATCGCGATGGTTGTATATTTAATTCCTTCTTAGGGAAATGGATATTTTCGTTTAATCGCTTCAACGAAACAAGGCCTTGAGTTCCGCCACTTAACACAAAAACGAGAGTTCTTAACAAACGTTAACATAGCATATACTGATACGGGATTAAGCGTGACACTGTTTCATGAACTGCAGAAATTGAATGCCAGCTCTTAATAATTTGTACCAATTGTGTTAAATATTTAGATAAATTAAAACTGTACGACGCAGGCTTCTTCTTAAATCGATGTGGTAGGTCGAAGAATTTCATGCCGATCAGTTAGATCTGACAGGTGAAGCTATAGCAGGCGTGGCACCGTCCTGTAGGTATATTATATATAGAGAGGAATAACAACCGTGACATATTTTAAGCTTTATGCCTACATCTAGTGCGCTATTCGTTTTGGAGTTTAAGTGTACGACGCGTTCGACTTTTTGTATATATTTCATTAAAATGTTCCAATTTTTAAATTACATACGTTTTAGTTATGTTAAATTTTACTATTTAACGTTAAGAATAATGTAATCTGACAAAAATATTTTAAATTTTTATATATTATGTATATATCAGGTACAAAATATTTCCACATGGCTCATTGTATACGCTCGACTAAGTAGTAAGTTAAATATATTTTATTACTAATAATAAGCAGTATTTGCTAAATATTCATATAATACTATTTATGCAACATATTTTATTTATTTATTCTCCAATAAAACGTGTTATTTTCATAAGTGTGTCAACTTTTTACTGTAAGAAATAATTAAGTAATTTTAATTAAGTTTGCGTAAAGAAAGTTGTACGATGTAGATACATTTTTTTTCTGAATTGTTTTAAGGATATCAGCAATTTCTTTAAAATTTATGTTGTTTTTAAATCTGGAAATAAAATATTAACGTAATATGTATATTCATACTAAATAAAAAAAACTGGAAAATCCCAGTCACCTCATATTTATTACAAAAAACACTAAAAAGACGAGCAGAGAAGTTTAAAATTTGGTACTATTATACGAACGCCCTATTATCCTCTAATGCGGGTCGGGTTACTTATAATGGGACGTCTTTAAGATGAATTGGTCCGGATTAGGAATGCTGGGTTGATTGAGCGTTGAAGTAAACGTACTTGTACTCCACGGAGGTCACCTCCAAGGAAACATGGCTGAGAACACGTAGGCCTTTAGTTTTGATTTTGTTTTTTATGCCACGTCTATCATTAGAGGCTGTAGTTGATTGTTGTGGGTTCGATGTCCATTTAGGGAAAACATACTCCTGAGAAAATAATTTCCTATTGAGTTTGTCAACTTACTTTGTGAAATTGTAAATATTTGGAGAATTAAAAAAAAAGAAAAAATTAAAAAAAAAAAAAACAGATTAAGTCAAGCTGAATTTCTTGCGCCGGTTCTTCTCAGGTCTGAGGCATTAACTTTAGCGAACCGGTGGTAAATTAAATTATTTGACGTTTAAAAAACGAAGCTTGTAATTCTTATTTTGAAAAAATTGTTTGGCTTTGACTTGACTTTGACTTTAAACAAAATCTTGAATTTGGTTGGAAAGTTACGAGCGAAATATTTCTAAACTGTTTGTAAAATTAGATAAAATCATATTTTTAAAATTTATTAAACTAGAGTTATTGCAGAATTCTATATTTGGACGTGTTATATAAAATTTTAAATATTTAATCACACAATATCTGATTATAAGTGTAGTTTATAAATAGAAATTATTTACAAGAAATCGAAAGTGCAATCTCCATATTTGATAAGGATCCCACGCTATCTATACCTGGAAAGTGTCGAATATTTTGAAATTAATTCTTTCTTACTTTAAAAGGATCTATCTATCAAAGTATTTTTACAAAATATATTAGAAAACGTATGGATTGAATTTTTGAATGACTTTAACCGTATTATTTATGCCTACAAGATATTCATGAATTTGTACAGCAACTCAGATTATGTATACCGAATTAAAGTTAAAAATACAAGAATATATAAATAATATCTATAAAATGTAGCATACAACATTTTTAGTACAAATTTGGATATTCACAAAATAAATATTTTAAATGTATCCATTCAACTAATCAAAGAGAGAGGCCAACAAAAAGAACATTTAAAATAATCTTTAAAAAAACATGTAAGGCAAATTAGCTGCTATACAGATCTTGACAAAAAATCTGCGAAGATCAATTATAGAAAAAAATATTATTCATCCCTTGTCCAAACCACCCCTGAAACGTCACAATGACATAGATAAAAGTACAAAATAAACATAGAATGTAAAGCTGGCATCATTAAATCGAGACACTGAGGGTAAAAAGCAAGGGACTATTTTAACAATGAGACCCTGTTTGAAAACTACGTGGGAACACTTATCTGTGTATCATTTGCATGGTTACTTCATAATTTTACTATTTTACTGCTTACCACCCTTTGACAGGCTATAAGTTGTTTGGATAATGCTGCATGGTCGAGTTATGTGACTCCATAAAGTATAAATTCATATATTTTTTTATGAAAATAGACTTTTTATTGTATTTGTGGATTCTTTCGTGAAAGTTTTCAACGGTTTCTTCACTATCAAAGTAACAAATTTTGATTTAATAATAATAAAATGAAACAAAAATATCTATAAGCATAAATACCATGTAATGTGAAGACAAAGAAGATTGTAGGAGATTTTTTTTTCTTTTACATTTTTATCACCTTGCATGTAACAGAGAAAACAGAGAGAAAATAGAACTTAGGCACTCAATTTGCTTTCGTCCAAAATACAGACATTACGTGTTGCGTGACAGTAATACCCTGTGTTCGGAATTCATAACCTATATATATATAAACAGCTTCAAATACAATGTAACTGATGCAAATTGCCTACAGTATAATAAAAACCGGTAAGATCTTACGTTTAAATTTCTATCCGTAAGAGTATAACACGTTTAGAAACATGTATCAACAGATTAATAAAATACCTTTAAACATATAGAGCATTACTTTTGATAATTAGATTCTTTGTTTTGCTCCAATTAGTATGTATCGAAGTTGGATCTACGCAATTATTTACTTTGTCTAAAATATGAGTGCAAAAAACTTAATTTTGTGTATGCTAATTTAGGCTTTTATGTATGTGTATAGAGGCGAATATCCTTTGAAGCTTTTGTTATAATCAAATTTATTTTACTATTGTAAGATTTATACTTTGCGCCACACACGGCTGTACTGCTTGGATTGTAGGTAGATCTTTGACGAAATATCAAATGAATTTTGTTTAACGAACCGTTACCTATTAATAAAGGTATTGCACCTATTCGCTTTATGTATAGCAGGTAGATAGAAGCTATGTTAATTTTTAACACTGAAGGCACCACGTTCCATCTAATTTTCGGGGTATTGTGGAATATAGTCACGGAATATACAAAAACAATATATATATATATATATATATATATATATATATATATATATATATATATATATATATATATATATATATATATATATATATATATATATATATATATATATATATATATATATATATATATATATATATATATATATATATATATATATATATATATATATATATTGTAGAGTAGTTTCTAGTTATATTATCCATGCAATGACACGTATTCAATTTAACATAATTTTATTTTGTGAAATATGATAGTTCATTGCTCATTCATACCTTAAGCTATTCACAATAAAATATGAGACTAAAATGAAGTGTAATCAGTATATCGTAGCTCGATGTGAACGTTTAGCAAATTGGATAAATCATAAATGGTTAAGATGTGTACACAAGAGTGATGATTTTAATTATTGTGCATATTTTTTTATTTTAGGCTTTTGCCTTAATTTTCACATTTGTTTAAGATATTGCCCATGGATTGGATGAACTCAATGCATATACTAGAAGAAAAGGAGGTAAGAACTACTGCCTCTGGTCTTCTCTAGATCGAACTTATAACAGATTTTTATCAATCAAATTTACATCGATATGCTATACCACAACGCTTTAAGACTAAATTTACTTAAGTAATGAACATACCCGAATTTCTGCATACGTTATTTGGTATGCTTATTTCGTTTACAGTAGTACCAACATTAAAGGCTAACAAATAAATATAACATCAAATCCACATACAGTGGTATGTATAATAGAGCACACATGGGTACATTATGAGAATTTTTTTTTTTTTTTTCACAGTAGGTATAACATGTAAGTACGTTGCATGTGGTGTCTTTTCTTTATTAAATGTTAACCCTTATATGAAACTTTTCCAATCAACCTTTTCCTACGAATGTAATTCATGACATTTTGTTGACTGTGTATGTATTTAAAAATTTACGTTGTAGTCACGTTGTGACATTGCATTGACACTTAGTACATAGTGTATATAATTAACACTGTCATCATAACTAGTAAATTATTCCGAAATTCTACAGGTGTGAAATAAAACGTCAAGACTTCTATAATTGAAAGTCAAAACGATATTACAGGGCATTACATTATTAAAATCAGAAATAAAATAAACTCTATTAAAATTATATTATTTTTAAATTTTGCTAAGCCTTTTGATGAATTGCTTATATAAGCCTATAAATAAGTACAAGAATTTTCCCATGTTTATGCTAAAATCACCAATTGTAAACATTTGTAAGCTGTCCACTTCTTTTTAAATATCCTAAGCGTTAAAATTAGAATCCACAGTTGGCATACTATACTATTATTGGCATACTATATTTTATATTTATAATAAATAAAGTAAATGAAAAAGGAATTATATCTCTATATCAAATTTAGCCACTTTGTTATAACAAAGTAAAAAAATTAATCTGTAATTTTATTTTAAGCGTAATCACCATGTGAAAATCCAGCGCCAGTAGGTACAGGATATGATAAGTAAGTGTTCCGTCCGCTAATAAAAACAACTCGATAAGTCTGTTGGAACGTTTATTATATTCATATATAATGTATATGTATGTATGTAGTCAATAAATATATGTACCTATATATTAACTCACACTATGTATTATTTATTTTAAGCTTAAAGAAAAGAAAACATAATATTTATAAATATGTAATTCATTCATTCAAATAAGTAAGTGGAGAAGGTAAGATGTAAAACGTTAAGAATCGATAAGACACTTATGATTTCTTCCATCAGACCCACATTAAATACCAGATATATAAAAGTTATTTGAAAGGAAGCTCGTTAATGCTTTGATATTGTACAATATGAAATGTACTTCAAAACTAATTTAATTTAATATTACTAAGCTTTTTATTTTATTAATTCAAAAAGAAATAAAATTAATTTTTATTAAATTTTTACATATAAGAGAATAAATAAATGCTTACATTAGTATTAATACGCTCCATTGCCTATATTCTAGTAAATTATCAAGATATTTTGTGTCAAGTAGCGGAGCTCTACAGTGTGCTGTGTTTCTAAAGCTGGAAAATGTATAAATTTAATGTATTTATTACCTAGATTAGGATTCGAACCTAAACTGGATAATACAAACATTGTTTCAACGCTCTACGACAAAAAATTTGAGGTTGATCTCCTTGATCATAAAATTTTGAAATTCAGTTTCTTTAAAGTCATAGTTAGGCCTTCGTCTAAAGTACATAAAATATAATGTCGACATCTTTGATGTTCTAGTGTCGAAACATTTAATGTGAGCGTGTCTAAAGCCTTTATAAAAATACTTGTTACAATTGTTTGGAACAATGAAATAATTTTGTTGGTTTGCGAAACTAATGTTATACGATGTAATACTGTAATATTGCAATAATTGAATGCGAAGATTTTGTGACTGTTTTGTAAATAAAAAGTTTTATTAAAACTAAAATACTCGCTTTATTTTCACCTATTATGCTTTTACTTTATTGTATCGTATTTTTATATATTTTCAATTAAATCAGTAATACTTCATAATAAGTATTAATATATTATGAGTACCGTCGTAATAGTAAGAGGTTCGTCGTGGCGCAGAGGCGTCTCTCGGAGAAGATTGATTTTTCTCGCAATGCTTTGAAAATGGCGGAAAGCGGGGACGGAGAAAGCAGGAACTAAGCAACGGTGTGTCTTAACACTAAGTTCATATGCTTCCTGCAGTTCCCTCTGCCTACCCAGCAATATTCGAGATAAAGCGTGAAGCTATAAAAAAAGCATTAATTTTTTTGATCGAGGATTATTTTACAAAATAAAATTAATTACTTAAAAAAAATTAAATACGACTTACATTTATAAATTAATTGTTAACATAAAAGTTATTAACTTTAAGTACAATATTATTGTGGGTTTTACATTTATTAATACATGAAACGTTCGCTGTAAACAAGTAGCGGCAAGCTCCTTTCAGATGATAACAACAATGGGGAATTCCACAGTATGTATAGATTTATTAATAATAAATAATTCAAATTTTATTAAAATAATGTTTTTATAGAGCTTATTTAAACATAACTATATTGCTTATAGTTATTGTATATAAAAAACCAAAGAAAAATAACAAAAAAAAAGGTGTGAGGGTATCTTCAGTTACATTATTTAATTTTACACTGAAATAACTAGTATCGTTTACAAACAGCGATCATTTGTCTTAAAGCGTAAATAAATTCGTCTTTCACTATGAGTATAGGCATAATATGGGAATTTTTCTTTTTGTGCAATACTTCATATAATCTTACAATTTAACATCAAATTTTAATAACATAACATTAATTAATAATAATTATTTACCATTTATATTTATATACATACGTTACTTAGAGTAAAAAGTTACAGAAAATTTAAAATAACAAAGCAAAGAACGTTCATATATTAATACATTCAAGTATTTTATTTCAATACTTCGTCCGTTGAATACTGCTGGGTGACGAATGTGTTTAATTTTTCATTCGGAAGTGCAGCGGGGGTCCATTCCTTTCACTTTCTTAATCACCAGGGAATAGGATTTGTATGAAATATTCATTTTACTAACGTGAGTCTGTTACGACACGATTAACCATTATTATTGATGTAAGTGGGAAGGGGGTTCGATTCAGCATGCAGAGCTAATTGCTGTAATCTGGTTGGGCTGTCTAAGTTTATGGTTACAAATCAAAAAATAAATATTATTTTTTTACCAAGTACAATGCCTAAACCATTATATACTATAGGTATAAGCACTTTTAATGTATCAATATTACAATGCGATGCAAATGCGGTTTTGATTAATATTTAATTATTATAATTTAATTACGTAACAAAATCTTTCTCCACTTTGGAAAAATACCTTAAACTACAAATTTGGACATTTATGTAACTGTAAAAAAATACTTCTTACAGTTTATATATTATGTATTTATGTTTATTATGAATATATATATATATATATATATATATATATATATATATATATATATATATATATATATATATATATATATATATATATATATATATATATATATATATATATATATATATATATATATATATATATATATATATATATATATATATATATATATATATATATATATATATATATATATATATATATATATATATATATATATATATATATATATATATATATATATATATATAAATTTGGGTCTTTAAACTCGTGTTTTTAAAATAATAATAAGATGTTTTGGCAACATAAAGTACATCAAATAATATTGGCATTGTGCGAGTCGCGATTGTCTATTTACAATGATCAAGATAGTGTGGTTTCGTGATAGAATGCTTCTCTATTATTTGCCTCTTTTGATGTATAACTGCAGTTTGCAGCCGGTTGGTTGCATTTAGGATATTATAGGATATTATATTTATTATTTTTTAAAGGTCATTATAATGCATTTCTTGTAATAATTTATATTTTTTGGCTCTATTTTATTGTATTTTTAATTTAAAAAGTTAAAAGCTTTTTTTTATTTATTAGTACAGTTTACAACGTCTAACTGTTATCACGGATATTGCGGGTTCGAATCCACTCAGGGAGCTAATTATTTACTTGTCCCTGCTCTAATAACATATAGCGTGACATTGAGGTAATGTGTTGAACGAACAAAATATCTTGACATTAACTCTATGTTGTGAAATTTATTACTTTGTATAATATGCAGATTTAATATATAGGAGATACATATATACATTTATACATATATATGTAGATATATATATGTAAATATATGTTTAATTTATATTTCAAGAGTACACTAAAAGAATGTATTAATCCAGTAATATTAATACTAATAACGTTTGCAATGTCTGCAATCTGTACCCTGTTACTCTTAGAGATACTTGACGATAATATAATAAATCTACAAATGACACCCTTTATTCATACAATTTCTTTAAATTCAGTTTAACAACACAAAAAGTAACAAAATGTTTATAAGAAAATCGCTTTGTGCAAGCGACGTTATGATTTTATCTATGTTCACAAAGATCAAGATAACATTTTAAGTTACAATGCTACACTATTGTGCTGGAAATTATTCGCCTAACGGTTAATTCTGTGATTACGTTTATCTGGTACGGTAGTGCTGTATTTGTGTAATTAAGTAAAGATTTCATATCACACGAGAAATAATAGGTAAGATAATGTTCTTATATAATGATTACACAAATTTGTATCAAGCTTCTACTTTTCACATGACTTTCTCGGTTCAATTGTCTTCAGACAATTCAATTTTTTTATATGATTTTAAATATATTTATTAACAGATTTTGAATTATTGTCGTACTTAGTTAATAAATGGCAGTCTACGTTTTACGTAAAAGTGACTATACTTTCAATGCGTAACATTACGATACATGTAATTTTTATATAGATTCTGTTATATTTTATTTTATACACAATTTTTCGTGTCACTCCATTCCACATCATATTCCTAATCCATGACCTTGCTGTCAAGAGACCTAATTTATGATACAACTTTTAATTTATTTTTATCATTTCTACTTAAAAAAATTAAAAAAAAATGAAATCTTTCCTCTATTATGAATTTAGTTTAAGCTTAATATGTATTTAATACAAAGTATGTGAAAGATTTGATTATATGATACTAATGACAAATACATAATAAATTATGACTAAAAGAAAAAACTCGAGCTATACCTACATTTAAAATATTTTTATTTAATGGAGCACTTTAATACAAATTATCGGAATGCAATCAATATATACAAATATGCGTAAGGTTGTCTTATTGCTTAATAACATTCCCCACGACTGAGACCTTCATACAGAGAAATAATAACATTTAAATAAGGATTTGTTCCTTACAAATAATTTTATATATAATAATAAGTCTAATAACTGTAAAAACGGAGAAAAAAGCAAAAACATAATAATTTATTTCTGAAAATTCTAATAGAAAGGTAGGTATTTAAATATATAAATTTATTTTCTCAATGTCATGTCGAAACTCACATTGTTGGGCACACAAAGAAAGAGTTTTTACACAATTAATGACTTAAGGCTCTGCGAGTCTATTTGAATATTATATATATTTCTCTGGCCTTAAATGTCCTTTAATTATATACAAATATATACAACATATATAAATATATAAACAATAAACATATATGTATACATTTATTTAGAATAAATAAGTAATGATTACAGCACAACATGCTTTAATATTTACACTATATCTCGTTTATAGAAGGGTAAGCAAAGGAAGATATTCAACAAAGAACTTATTGCAAAAGTACTCCGGTACCCGTCATCCTCCTTTGAAACATTGCGTGTTGTATGGCTATGTCAACCATGCAGTTGTGTTTTTATCAGAGCGAAGAAAATGCAAGTAGGTTATTCACACCCGGTAAGAAATAAATATTCTTGCCAATTAATAAAAATATTTTGCAATAATCATATTATTAATAATCATTGTTGTTAAATCAATATTCATTTATTTAATAACCGTAAGAATTTAACACTGCTCTGATAACCTACGTAACATTACATTTGCTGGTAAGTTACGAAAAACAGTGTCAAAATTCATTAAACCTAGATATATAAACAAATTGTAAAAATAATATACAGTTATATGAGTTATATATGGTTAAATTATGGTTTTTCTAAATTTGAATTAATTTAAATTAACAATTTGTAAAATGCCTTTAATATTTAAAAAATAACAATGACAATGTAAAAATGTGAAATGGTCGTTGGTTCAAAATCAACTCAGGTAAATATTTTAAATATATTTTCAGCACGTAATATTACAAATTATGCAAAAACTATCGTAATAAACAAAGTATATATATATATATATATATATATATATATATATATATATATATATATATATATATATATATATATATATATATATATATATATATATATATATATATATATATATATATATATATATATATATATATATATATATATATATATATATATATATATATATATATATATATATATATATATATATATATATATATATATATATATATATATATATATATATATATATATATATATAAAAGAAAAGATTAAAAAAATATACGCATATTAGATTTTTAATGCTTTAAAACTACGTAAATTTTAACAAGAAAGTAAATCAGCGGTTACATAAAAGGTTCAGCGAGAGTTAAATCAATAGTAATATGGGTGATTAAATCTTCATCAGTTTTAACAATGGCACTTCTTATATACAATACTACTGTAATTCTCAATCTTTTGTTATTAGTTTTTGAGGGTTGGTATTTCTTTCCCACGTCACTCTATATATGAAGTAGTGACGTGTCCAGGAATAATTACACAGCGGGTGGTTTCAACCCTCTCTTTTGGCCACTGTATTGTATGTAAAAACCCTTCTATAGTAAATGACATAGTGGTAGCTAGTTGGGCTCTTATGGTATGAAGATATTCTATTTTGACATGTTAGTGTTATATAACAAACTATCCCATATGAATTATGCAATTTTATACAACGGAGAAATCGTTAAGGATATTGTTTTATTTAAATATTGTTCATGTAGTCACTCAACACGTAACGTGAATTTTTTTGGGTAATTTTGAAAAAGATAAGCTAGGCTCGAAAAAGAAGACAAATAAAATATTTGATTGAGTTAATAAAGGAATCAAGCTAAGTTAACGAATCTTATTTACTCACCAAATATTTTATGATTAGTATTGTATGAAATAAAAAGGATGTACAGTGAGAATAATTTAAAAAAAAATTAAGCCGGTAGTCAATATTTATCATTTTTATATCTAATGTCAGAGAAATATTAATTATTCGCCCGTGAAAAGTTTAATAATATACGAATGTGATCGTTGATATTAAAAAATATTTAAATTATATTACAAATTCACTCGAAAAGAGAAATAAATTAGGTATTCATAAGCAAATGAAGTGAGATTGCACTTTTATTAGCTCTGAAAGTCTCACAATTTTTGGATACAATGCTTACGTGACTTGCGTCATTAACTGGTCTCGTGTGAAAAGACGCCAAAAAATTTTCGCAATATAGCTTAAATTTTTTTAAAGTCATTCATATGACTTTTACGGGGTTCTCTTGCCAAAAAATATATTTTGTAATTAAAAAAAAATGGTGCACAGATTAATAAATAAACACAGTTAAATATACAATTAAGTTTATCCGTCGTTTTCTACACATATTGTATGAAATTCACAGCACAATCAAAACATAAAACATACAGGACCTCTAGGTAAAAAACTTAGCGATAATTGAGTTAAGATAAGCCTAACAGAAAACATTGTACATATACAGGGTGTGTATGTTACCGCGACCTCCATTTAAAGTATAGTATTAACTAGCTTCATAAACTTGGTAAAATTATAAAACAAGTAAAATTTTCAAAAATAAAAAAATATTTTTTTTAAAATAAAACGCCATTTGTCAAGTATGACGCAAGCCTACGCTATACTGTCAGAGCGGAAAAGTCCCTTCCTTATTAGGTTATTTTTTGGAATGAAAGGTGACAGATTGACAACGTTTGATAATATTTTTATAGTACGAGGTCTATACGTCATTCGTATTTAATTATGACTACCTCACGCGTTACAGCACGTATAAATATCGTGAAATAGCAAAAATGATCCTGTGCCTAAACTATTGATAATTGTGAATTTGTTTTTTGTACATAGCCTTGAAATATTTTCCCCAATAAGTAAAGAACCTTAACCAACTTCTTTTAGACTTACCATCAACAAATTGACGCGGAAACCCTCGGTGCGTGATTGTGATTTGCACTTGACCGTGATTTGTTTCTATTATAGCCTCTATATAAATATGGCATATGAATTTGAACTAATTACCTGTGAATAAGAAGCTCCATCACACGCCATTGAACATTAATTATTTAAAATAATCTAATACTGTTTACTTAACAACAATTTTTTCTAATGTGTTTGTGTTATTAGTGAAAGCGATTATGAAAATAAACGGATTCATTATTTGAGTAGGATATTGTAAATGCCTTTATAGAATAAGTTGTTTAAAAAAATATTATAAATTATAATTTTGTATAAGATTTTTACATACTTAAAGTATATACTTAAAGTATATAAGTATATATATAAGTACCACAAAAGGGTAAACTAAATTTTACACACTAAGCTCTCTTTGCCATCCCTGATGTGTACATCATGAGGAAGCGAATTAACTTAAAGTACACGTAAGTAATAATAGCCAAATTGTCGGAAGAAAATCGATATATCAAAAAGATTATGTATTAATGCTAGTGTTTAATATTTTATAAGGTTTCTTAATATAAACAATATTGAACATGAAATCCTATTTAATCCTATGAGCTTTTAATAAGTAATATTGTATTAACTTTGTAGTAGAATAATACAAGAGTATATTTGCCGTTATGTTGGCTTATAGAATTATAGTGTGGGTGAAAATATGTGGGATATTTTCTTTATATTAAATAATATTAAATTTATTTTAATATTAGAACACAGTAGGCTTGATTAAAAGTCAAGACACTCCGTTCTCCATTTTCCGCCGAATTAGGTGGAACTTAACGTTTTCTAGCAAAACAAAGAAAAGAAATAATTCATTTTTCTAATGAATGCTTAAACTTACAACTATTGGGAGCTTCGAATCAAAAACATTGCCAAAATATCAAAATTACCTATTTCCTTTTTATACGGCCGAGGAACCCTCCCACAGTCGTGATCAAAAACACGTAAAAAAAGCCTGAGGTATCTCCTATGCAATTGTTTGCTAAATTATATGACAGCTAATGGCCTGAAGCTTACGTTATCGATTTGTTATGTAAACGTAACTATTCAAGTTACAGTGGGATTATGACGTGTGTGTGTTGGACATTAAAGATGATATTGCCTTGTGATGAGCATTTCCGCTATTTAATTTAGAGAAAAAGTAGAACTTGCCGGCGAGAGTGCATTAGAAGTGTTATATCTATGCAATTATAACTTTTTTGTTAATTGATTTTATATATTTAAATAAGGTTCTGCGTTAATATAATATGCATATATATGCATTAAAATCCGACATCCGTATAGTTTTATAGTTGTATTTTCTATGAAGTGATTTTGTTAGTATTATGTTAATGGTAAGAATGCATTTGATGCTATATAAGTACATTATAAAAACGAATTAGAAAAGAGAGACATAAGGAGAGTTTTGAAAATGATAACACTTCTAAATCTTACTCTATTCTCTGATGGATTTGACACGAGTAGGCGACAGACATAAAGGTCACGCCATATAACACTTTCACGGCGTGACACGTTGAAAGTGTCGAACAGCCCTAAATGATAAATAACGTCATATTCTAATGCGTAAGGTTTGTTACTACATAATTTATGATCAACGTTTTGATTTACTATTGTTTTTTTAATCTGTTCCATCTAACATTGTATTTGATAGTAGAAATGTTTAGATATTAAAAACATTATGTAAAATAAAGTAACAGATTAAGACTCTGTCGTTTTATATAAGATTCGGATAAAAATGCCCAGTGATTTACGTCACCATTCTCTATTTTTCATCTTTTATACTTTATAATTGCAATTTGTATCTTTAACAGAAAAATGGAATTACTTTGTTTAAATGCAACAAAAACTTTATCTTGTGTCATAAAAATATCGAGTAACCGAGGATAAAATACAGGAAAATAATAGAGGAATGTCATAGTGCAGAGGCACAGCGTCAAGGCACGCAGGATGGATGAACTACAATCGCAGTGTTAAGTTCTACCACTCAACACGCAATGCTTCGAATAGCTTACAGTTGGAAGCAGAGTGCTTAGCCCTAAGTTCATATGGTTCCTGCGGTTCCCTCTGCCTACCCTGCTACTGGCGTGATAGAGCGTGAACCTAAAAAAAAACAGTAATATCTACACGAGACTAATATTAATTTTTACTTAAGCTTTTATTTTATTAGATTGTTTTATGGAAATACAAATAATACTTATATAAATATTACTCTACTAAAAAAATACATTTTCCATAATATGATTGTAATAAACGATTGTGGCAAGTGATTTGATTATATAGAATAGTGTAGTACAAATTCAGCTACAAGTCTAATAGGTAAGTGACACGGATACGTCACAACACCATTAAGTGAACGTCTGATGAGAGCATTGATTACAGTCATTATGTCTGAGTGCGGGGGTAATGCACTTTTACTAAAAGCATGAAAACGACAATGTATGCTATGTGGAACATTTTTTATATAATTACAAAAAACGTTTAATATTTTGGATGGATTTGAAGCCCCTTAAAAACTGTCCACGTTGGTTTCGAAGAGATTTGAGTTCAAATCCCGTTTACGTTTTAACGTAAACGGGATTTGAACTCAATATAACGTTTACGTTTCTAGGTATATTTTATATAAAATAATTTAAAGTGTATAAAAAGGGTGAAAATCAAAGACCTTATTACGTTTCTAAACATATTTTGATACCTTATTGTGAAATAACACATATTTACATATTTTTGTACTCATACACATTATAAGGCATTTATAGGGTAAGTTAGAGAGGACCTCGAAGAAAGGAAGTTCGGGTTTGGAGTGTCTTTGTCCAGCTTCTGCCAGAATTGTTCTGTTGTAAAACAAACGCCTAATTTTATATTGACAAACAAATGCGTTTAGAAGTAAGGAGGAGAATCTTCTGGCAAGAGTAGAGAATCGTAAGATTATCAAAGAGTATAAAAAGAGTATCAAAGGAAATACACATGCTAAAAATTTTAGGCATCTTTTTCTTTTTGAAGCGAATTATAAATGTTTTATAAATATTCGATTTCGAATTTTTGATACAATATACAATGCTCTCATTTAAAATATGCAAGTTGCCTGCGCCTTCGTTTGGGTGAATTTTTTATCCCGTAGGAATTGCGAGAATCTCTAATACTTTCTCTTATTTCCTCCTTGTCATTCTTACAGTGCAAACACCGCAGTACATCAAATTTCGCTTATTGTTGAAAAGCGAAACTCAACGCCACGCTTGCCTTTTTACTAGAGCAAAGAAAATGGAAATGAAACAATTCCATTTTCCCCAATTGGGAATCGAACCCACAAACTGTGTTGTTTACAAACTTATGTTCGTTTGTCATCTTATGTTCATAATAAATAGTTATTTCTCTATTCTAATTATTTTGTACAACCTTAATTCTCCTCAATCAATGCATTTATAATAATTATATATTGGTATTACACATACATTGTTAGTAATAAATAACAATTATGAGATAAAACGATCACATCTGTTAGGTAATATTAGGCGTGAGGCAGTGGACATGCACACTTACATTCATTGAACCACTTGGTCAAAGTGCTTACTGCTATGACACGTGATACTGCAAACATAGCCATTTACTTACGATATTGCTTTTTGAAATGAAATAAAGATAACAGATGTCTATCTAAGTTATAAAATATTTTTGGAAATAATTAAAAATATACAATGTGTCAATAAATTATGATTTTTTGTTGTTGTATGGAGATCTTTATTTATGAATATACAATTTACTATTTTATGAATTTTCATAATTAATTATAGACAAAATAAAAAAATATAAACTAAATTTCCTCTTCCTAATACCTCTTCTACTTTATGAGGAAGCGTGAAGCTGAAAAATACACATTAAAATCTTATCTATACAAATATTATTACAAAACTAGCTGTAGTACTACTACTGTTGTTTTAGTCGTATAAAATAGTTTAATTTTTATATTTGAACCGATAGAAAATCTTCAGCAAAGTTTACCATAATACGATAAGCTGTTCCTGAGATTAGCTTGCAGAAACACTCAGACAAACAAAATTAAATAGAAAACATTATTTTGGGTTCCAGTGCAAATAATAAAAATCTTATTAATATATTTTCCAAGTACAGACAGATTTCAGTTACATTTTATTATATAAAGGTATCTATAGATAAATAAAATCAAAACAAGAAACAATCAAGCGTTTTATTCTTTACACAAATTGAAGCTCACAATCGAACGTAAACAATGCTAGTACAAGTATGTATTACGAGGTCATTTAGTTAAAATAATAAACTGTAGTATTCTATTGTAATGAATTTAAAACGTCCGTGCACTATAGGCTAGGTTCCGCATCTGATCAATAATTATATGGTTAAAAAAGATATTAAATTATATTATTTAGTATCACGCTATATACTTACATATATTATATGACTTGTGCGTAAACAATTGTCTATGTCTATATATATATATATATATATATATATATATATATATATATATATATATATATATATATATATATATATATATGTATGTATATATATATATATATATATATATATATATATATATATATATATATATATATATATATATATATATATATATATATATATATATATATATATATATATATATATATATATATATATATATATATATATATATATATATATATATATATATATATATATATATATATATATATATATATATATATATATATATATATATATATATATATATATATATATATACATGTCCTGAAAATAGGGAGAGATACAGGATGACTAAAAAAAAGTTTCGTTTATTTTCCTCACTTATTAGGCAGTAATAAAATAATAAATTCCGCTAATAAAGTTGTTAAAAATGCAAGTGTAAACTCAAAATGTTCTCGCATCGGAATCAACTTTTCCAAATAATAATATTTTGTACGGAACCTCAATCTCAAAGGGTAAAGGTCTATGTCCAGTGAATCACGACTCAATATCCGTTCAAGTCTGGATGTGAGGCTGAATCAATCAGCATACATCGAATGTTTGATAACCTGCCGTAGTCACGACTTAAATGATGTATACAGTCATGTTATAAGTAGGATTTATTTAAATCACTTACCTATATATTTTTTACCTTTATTGTAGACCTACAACTGATGTCGTCATATGAATTATCAAGTTTAAGGTTTATAATTTCAAGAATCTTTATTCCCACTTTTTAACCATAACTTAAAGTGTTGCGTGTTAAACGGTTGGAACTCAATGCCTATTTAGTCTTACCATAATATACCTCTAAGAGGAAATCGAACCTGCCTCAATTTCGTATACAGTGAAACGTCCAACTACGCCTCAAGGGCCTCCTATATACTATTATTACTTATTATTACTAGTATCATATTTATTCTTACAAATAATAATCAGCATACAATGTGTTTGTAACACGTTAATTTCCTTTACATAATGAATATACCAGCCGTGTTGTCACTAATACAATACAGACAACCTACAAATATATGTGTTATGTATAATATAGTGCGGTTGTAGCGTGTTTAGTTGCAAACAATGGATATTGCTTCAAATGCCTGACGGGTCTATCTTGTAGAAATGTCATTTTTAATCTCATGTTTTGTTTTTAAAAATAAAGAAACAATTGATTTCTCTATAAATTCCCTCTCATTTTTTAGGGTGTTTGTAAGTAACGGTCTGATGGTACCCTAATTTTCGGGCCGATGATCTGGTCAAAGTTGTAAGCCGGTAGATGCTGTGCCGGACTAATAGTCTGGCAAGTCCTTGGGGTAACTAAGGTTCTTGAAAATATTAATATTTATACTTTGCTGTCCAGAAGTAAAAAAGGATGAATCATGAGAGTAATGATGATTGTGTAAAATTATAAAAAATATTTCTAAAACAATCAATATGAGCCATAAATTTCAGGTTTAATTATTTATTTTCACATATTGTGTAAACAACGATGACCTACATTTGGTAGAGTAATTGAGTTCCTAACTCATTTTATAATCAAGATTTATTTTACTATTATTATGGTTCCACATAACTCTTCAGATTCTTCCACTATCGTCAACCTGTTCTTACACATCCTCCGGGAAGTACTCATGGTTTCTCTTTGTGTTCTTGAAAGTCATCTAACGTTTACCCTGTCTCTCTTACTAATGACATTTGCTTCATATAATTTCTTTTACTACCCCTTTCATCATTTATTCTCTTAAAGACCCCAAACTACCTATATTATATACAAGGACATACACATCAGTTAAAATTGTACTGCATTACTCCCACAAACTGGTTGGAAACCACTGGTCTATAGATATTGCTAGATCATTTCTTAACGTTGTACGTGATCTGTCTAAAGAAATGCGTTAGAAGCCATTTCGACACGCGTTAGCCTAAACGATAAACGTTTCTCAATATAAAACCTTCCAAGTAACATTAATTGACCATAAAAATTTACATATTACACTCGTTTCTAATTTTTATTACTGTAGACTAGATTGGATTACCTTATAATTAATTTTGACGGCGTTTGAAAATGTACTACATATAAACAACATATTATTAACACTTATTAATTAAATTTTAATTAAATAGACGTACTTTAATTATTATCTGTTACAATAGCTGGAATAGAAAGATGTTGTGGAGATGCAATCTCTTTGAAGGATGTCAGATTTACTATTCGAATTCGCAACGAAAAAATACACAGGTTAGTAGGTACCAGCGAGGATGTCACAGTGAGAATGAAGATGAATGTCAGGTGGAGGACTTGAGGACTCCTCGGAGAGCATGTATGAAGAGGCAAATGACAGTGAATGAGGCGAAAGAGTTATGCAGGGACCGCAGCGTTTGGTGCTCCGTTCTCTCTGACTACCCCGCTAGGGATAAGCCGTGAAAATGTCTATGAATGTACAATAGCCGGAAGAAATGAAATCAAGGAATTGCCTTGGCGCAGCACTTCAAGGTCTGGGTTTTACATGTAATAACATTACTTATGTTATCAGTTGTTGCGAGATTTGTTAATTTTTTAATGAGTGCAGTACCCGAAAAGGTGATATTGTTTTTAAGACTTTGACAATTTTGGACTTTATTTATTTAAAATATTTTATTAACATATTATAAAACTAAAATTTATATTACGTTTGACGAACTCTAAATAATTAATAAATCATATTTGTATTAGACATAGAAATGGGAACATACATTTAATTTTATATATGTATGTTAGAACAAATTTAATTGTTAAATCAAATTGGTCTCATAATTAAACTAAAGTAACACGAGAACATTTGCAAACAGATGCAAATATAGGGGTTATCATTAGGTCATTGCATTGCTATAATTAGCCGCCACTCGCACCATTCATACCAAATAATGGCATAGAGTATGGTTTTACCGTAATACAGGATAGTAATTATTAATTAAAGCTCAAAATTAGATGACTGACTGCCAAATGAATATCATATTTTTAACACTTCACTTTGGTGGGAATCACCAATTTGATTTTTATTTCTGTTAAACCAATTCCATCTCTCACAGGATAGACTGAAGGAACCTATTAAGGAACTTATTCACTTTCCGCCTTTCGATGGATTGTGAGTGGTGGAACACAACGTTGTTTTTTCATTTTTGCCTGAGTGAAGAAAGGGCAACGAAGCCAACACAAGTATATGACAGTAAAGTATATGAATATAGAGCCTTCTATACTAATTATAGCTTCAAGCTTTATTCTGCTCATAGCAGAGTGGACAGATGGAACCGCAAGAAACTTGGTGACCTAGTGTTAAGACACTCTGTTCCCTGCTTTCGGTAGAGGTAAATGACTATTAATTTTTTACATAACAATGTTGTTAACATTAGTCAAAAATAAACTTTTTACTTTACAATTTTCTGTAATATTTCTATGGTTTACGCAATAACAATACATACCTATAACATAATAAAACAATATTACAATGAGGAATGTTGGACATTTTCCTTATTTATTAGTATCATAATATAGGTGCGTATTTCATAATATTAGTCCTTATATGAAGTAGCTTGGATGTAAGTCATAGTAAATAGAAAAATGTTCACAATATATTTTATTGCTTAAATTTCTTGATTAGCTGGTAATATTGTAGTAATATATTTTTGATCAATTTAATATAATAACTATAACTTACTTATTTAAGTCCCATTTTATTGTCTATTGACTTTGTTTTTATTTGTTTTTTAAGTATTTTTATACACTGTAAATTATACTCTGTGTCAATGATTCAACGTTACAAAGATGTTGGGCAACATACATACAGTGAAAGGTGGATAAAGCGAAAAGGACCACTGAGATAAATGACGTGAAAGAGCATTATTAGTTACATTTTAATTGACACATTGTATCTCGTATTGACAATAAAATATTAATAAACGAGATTAACCACTTATTAATACCTAATATAATATTGATGTCTTTTATATTCTCCATATTGGTTCTTCTTCACTGAGAATCTTACGAGAAACTTCTTACTTTAAACTTACTACGATCGTAAGTAACGGTTTTTTTAACCTATATCCTCGTTAATGTGCGTTATCCGAAATGAACTGTATTAACCTTGAATCGATGAAAAAATACTTTTCCTTTTTGTTCAACACTGGCTTTTCTAACGAAATTTCAGGAAAACTTCTTATACCTATATGACATACTCCTAAATCATAAACAAAATATATCTTGGTGTGTTATAAGAGCAGAACCGTATTAGTTGTGTTTAAACGATACATTTTTGAAACAAAATTACATATATACCTGTAAATGGGATATTATAATAAAGTCATGTCTTTAGAAAAACTTCTTTTTCGTTTTTATTAGGAAAAGCAACTAAAGTTTGATAGTATCTACACTATAGACAACAAATATTCTAATAATAATCTGTATTTACTGAACTGTAGCAATATTCTTTATACATTAAGGTCAGCTAAATAAATGTGCTGCGTTCAAGATAGGACGTATTTTGCGCAACAAGCGAACTTTATAGCTCCTTCACATTTCAAGGCCTTGGGATTTGTTAAGATTGATGTAAAATTATTTAAAAAATACTGTACGACATGGATCTTATGAAGGTACACCGTTGTTGAACTTAAATTGTTTTTTTTAAAACTATATTAAAAATTGGTAATTTTATATCTTCATTAATACATGAAGAATATACGTTGTATTTACGAATTAAATTAGTTTTAGGTTGTTGCCTTTATTCATCTGCAATATTGGAAATGAACTGTCAACCCCAATTTTACTTCCTTTTTTTGGGGTAAAATCCAATGTAGTTCATTTTTTACTAAGCAATCAAAATTTTTTAACGCTGCTTTCTTTTAATAAAGAATTGTTAAGTAATGTAATAAAGATATCACTGCAAAGTCTTACCATTCACACTTTATAAAGACATCTAAATGACTTTAAATAATTTCAAAACTAGTAAATTTCCCGTAAGACATTTTATGGCAATAAACTGTCATACGGGGACGCCGCGTTCTGTTTTATTTCATAAATCGAACTCACAACCACTGCGTTAACAAAAACTCACTATGCTGTGTCACTAAAATCAGAATCAGAACAGAATCAATTAAATCACAGAATTAATTAATCTTGCAAAAATTCGTTATAAATTGTGACACAAGTTCATGTACTAAATTATCATGGACATGCAATAGAAGTGCGATCTAGATATTTTCAGATAATAACAACTGACAGGGTGGCCAGCTGCGGTCAACCAAGGCCCAGTTACGTAACCATGCTTAATTCATACAGTGCAAAACTACGCCATGGAATGTAGTTTACCTACCTTCTATGTTGTATAGTCTAGGAGACTTGTACCATTTAACAAGCGCTATTATTTTCTATATATTATTTTATAAACATATTATGCATATAAATTAATGTGAATTTTAATCTATTTACTTATTTATAAACAAAAATCTGAGCTTAACATAAAGCTAAATAAAGAAAAAATTGCTTTCATTAGATTTATTTTATTTCGTTTTCGATGGATATTTACTGACAAATATTTATAATTTACATTAACTTAATGGAACTCTATAACACTAACACAATATAATTATTACATTAATTTGTGTATACTATTGTTGTAGTGCTCCTAGACTATATAAGACTTATCGCTGCGTCGCCCTTAGAATATTATTATGTAGTTGACAACCGCCGGACGCGAGCTATTTGCCATCGCATACATCTCACAGCTCACTGATTGTTTTGACGCAGACATCAAGCAAGATTGTCTTAAACAAGATTTTCAAATAAACACTGTGGTTCTCTCTCTTATATTTATTTATGTTGTCATAAATGTAGTACAAAGTTCAAATTAGTCGAAACGGAATTAACGGAGTGTCTATATGCTACGTTTTTTTCTTCCTAAATAAGTAGAAAATTAGGTTAATTATGGTATCTATCGTACAGTCTTATCATTAATCTATCCATAAATATAGTACTAAAGTTATACTGATTGCAACCAAACCACGAAAAAGCAAAAAAATAACTCTAACTTTACTTTAGAGTTTTAATTATCGATTAACAATAAACAAACGTGAAAATGCAAGAAAACAGTCAAAATAAATCCAAAATACTAATAATACTATAATAAAAATAGACTGTAGACATTTTTTTGTATTATATGTGCACAATATACCTACCTATATAAATCATAGACCATACCACTTACTCAATTGAATAGCCTGCACTTTGACAGTCATCAACCGGTGAAGTATGCAATTATAAACGAAATATAAGTATTTCTGTTAATTAGAGGAAAAACTTCTAGTGCCTGGATACTTTTGTAGAGCTCTTGCAGGGGAATTGCAAAGCCGGAGCTTCATAACGAGTTGCCATTTTTAAATTAAATCGCTATACATACTTACACTGGTATATCTTGATAAGCACTACACATGTTTTTCTGTTTTTGAGATGATATTTTCATTTGATTCACTCCGTTATTTACTCTCCATCCGACTTGTGAATATAGCATAGATTTAATCTATATAAGATTATAAAAAAATGTGTTTAGATTTTTAACACATTGTGGTTGAAAATGGTACACATGTAAATACATTTTTTTTGCTTTTTTATTATTATAAAGGTACTACTACCTCTGCCGCTTTCGTCCGCTTGAAATACACTATTAATTATTGAATAGTAAAGTTGATTGCATTATTTTACCGCAAACTGCGCCTCAAATGTCTTTCTGTAGTCATTTTAATCAGAAACAAACATCTATTTCATAAACTTTCACATTAGCAAAGTGAACAAATAAGGCTTCTTTTAGTGAGAGGACCAATTATTTGACTTTTTATATGAGAATCTCATATTTTATCAAAATAAATAGTCTTGGCTGACATCTACTCTGGCTTGTATTTGCCGCACATATCTCAATTGTTTATTGTCAATATTATAATAGAGGTAACATTTCTAATATAAATGCACGATTGTTATTCAGAAGATGTCCCATTACAAATCCCTTTGTAGATACAGGAAATAAAAGAGCGTTTAGTTTTTAGATTGCATCAACAATGACCGAAGATTAGATGTTATAATTCATGAATACGTAACGACTGTAATTATATTTTTTGTTCACTTTGACGGTTAAAGGGGTAGGTACTTAGTAGTAATTTATTTGCTATTATATAAGGGTCAGGACTTAGGCAAATGATTATAGTAAGTCTTACATACATACCTATATCTCAATTTACTAGGGCTTAAAACCGTTGTGGCGCAGAGGCGGAGCTTAACTGTAACCTATAAACGCGACTGTTTCTTTTGATCATCCCCGAGTGGGAATTGAACCTACAGTTCGATTCCCACTCGAGAAAGATGTTTTTTTTTTCTTCGCTCTGGCAACTAGGCAAACCGCGGCGTTGAATCGGACCACTCAACACGCAATGACTTGTAAAAAGACAGAAAGCAGGGAACGGAGTATCTTAACATGATTCCTGTGCCTACTCTGCTTTTTTATGGGTAGTGCAGGGTAAAGCGTGCAACTATGAAAAAATCTGAGGTTTATGCAAACGTATATCAATAACTTTATGAATTAATTATAATATGCTGAACCTATATAATATAATAAGAAATTGCTTATTTCCTTTGATGATACATATTTATTAAATTTATATAAATTTAAATTAACTAAAATTTAACAAAATTGTAAAATTTTAGATGATTTAAATTTAATTTAAAATATTGCATACACATATGTATATTCGTTAGGGACTTTGTTTTGTATTGTTGTTCATTTCCAACATATTAACAAATAATTATTTTTATTATAAGGACAAAGTGAACGTCTATTAAATGTTCAAGATATTAATAATATTAACATATTATTGCTTGATTAATATTTTGTATCGTGTTCGTGTTATGATTGATGTCTTCATGATTTTTCACTTTAGGGAGAAATATCCGAAGTCAAATTCAAAGTTTTGAGTGTTGGCTTTGTCTTGCCTTTGAATACATTTTATTCTTCCAATTGTAGATTATAACTTCCTTATTGTCATATTTACCACATTTTTATTTTAACTTGGGAAAAATTAAAAAAAATATATAATATCATAGGTATTTTTTTTAAATGACAAGCGTAATTCATTATTAAAATTTAACAATAGTGTTTGTTTACCTTAAAAACAAATACTTTAACCGCAATTTTTTAAAATTACAGAAATGTCTTATAGAGTATAACTAGATTGTTATACTTTTCTTTAATATTATGAAAATCTATGTTTGTGTATAACTCTATGTTTCCAAATTTCAATAATATACAAATAAATATTATCATTTGTACCAGTAATGCAGATAAATAACAACATATACATATATGTATACTGTCAAATAAGACTTACACATCGTAGTAATTTTTTTCAAAATAAATAATATATAAATTTTCACTTCAGTTGCGAGGTTAAAAGTATATATACATAAGTATAGAATATAAACACAATCGATTATGAACTTTATTACATGGTATATATAAGAATTAAAATAATATTTGCAGGTTATCGTTGAAACAAACGCGACCTCGTTGCTTATATTATCAAAATAATTGTAACAATTGCAGATCGATTTGACATTGGGGGACCTTAGTATGGACGTTTTGAAAACATGCTCTCGATAATCATCCATTTCAGAGTTATTAAGGGTACCTAATGTATGTACCTCCTTCTTTATAAAATTAACATAATATCCTATTATGACCGTCATGGGACAGAGATGCAACGCGTTTATGAGTTTAATTCTCACTTGAAAGGGAAAATGAGTTTTTTCCATTTTCCTCGCTATTATAATTAGGCACAGTGGTATTGAGTTCCGCTTCCAAACAAGTAATGTCTTGAAGAGGCGAGAAGCGGGGAAGGGAGTGTCTTAACACCAAGTTCCTACGTCCCTTTCTGCCTACCCTGCTATGAGCGGGATAAAGTGTGAAACAACAAAAAATAATAAATAAAAATCAGCAAGGCTATCTAGTAAATGTAAATAAAATTATCGATATTTCTTATTAAAAATCGGAAAATGGCAAAAATTATCAAAACAAATAATTGATTTCTAAATTAACTCGAGTGTTTTAAATTAAGAGATGAATTAAAAAATATTTTAAGTAGATTAAGCCTACCTTAAACACTTCTTTAAACTAGTTATATCATTAATACTTAAAAATAAATAAATAACATTATGAAGCAGTACATAATGTAATCTCAATCTATGACATTTAATGACCCAGTTCCCACAGTATCACAAGTAAACATCCCGTCTCGGTATTTACCCGGTCAGTAACTACTTTCTTTTATAATAAAAATTAACACAAACATATATTTAACAGCCAAGAAAGTATTTAAAATTATAAAAAGTAAACTATACCATGTAATGGATACTGGAAATAATAAATGTGATAAATATATAAAAAAATTATAATAATTGTGTTACCTGTGTAATTATTTGGTACGTAGTATGACCACTATTTTACATTAAGTCAATTAGTCACATGTTTAGTTGTAAATGAATAATCATGTGGTAAGCGAAGTAATAAAGTCGTTTACCTGTAAGTACGCGATTATTGAATATACTTTGTCATATTATTAGATAGGTTTTAACTTAATTATGTATTTGTATGTAACTTACGTTACTTACGTTACTTGTAATATTTCTTCTTGTCTTAATGTGTTATCATTATTATTATATAATCGTATATATATAATATAAACTGTTGTAGGTCATGTGTGCGGAATTTAGATAAATCGATAATATATTCTAATTTGAGGACTTCCCCGTCTTCGGGTCCGATGAATTTTTTTCAAGCGCCATAACAAAATCCGTAGGTTATCCGTAGGCCATTTTAAAAACTAGGGACTAGGTACTATTGTCTGTATAGTATTAATACTTTATATGACAATTGCCAATGTTAAAGACTATATAACGACACACTATATATAAAAAAATGAAATACTGTATAGGTTATAATAAGTACTAAATTGGTTTGGGGTAAGTGTGCGCAACAGCTTGACGCTTAATTTGGAATGGTCAAGATATATTTATTATGATGATCAGTTTATTTCTTGTTATTATTTCAATTTGAACTAGAAATAACAAATAATTTTACCATATATTTATACTGAACTGAAATCTGATACACTGTGTTGTGTTTACTAAGCAAACTATACTTCATCGTTCAACCAATCAATAAGGGTCAATAAAGACATACGTTCTCATTATCGGCAGTTATCACAACGGGCCTCAATTTGTCATGTCACCATTTATCGAGTGTGAACTGACCTTTAAATTTGCTATTACGGAATATTTGGGTGATATGATAGGAGCTCTATAATATTTTTTAGTTTTCATTCATCTCGAAAACATAATAGGTTCTACCCTACCTATAGACAGAACTCAGTGTTTAGATTTTTCGTTCTTAAAACTCCACAGTTTTTAAATATTTCGTTTAGTGGTCCTATGCGATTTCAGAATCAATCGATTTATATATGTATCAATTTATTTATGCGTATGTTTATGTGTATATATATCATTGTTTCCTAATTGGTGTAATTTAGTTTTAGCTTCACGCTTTATCCCGCACATGGCAGGGTAGTCAGAGGGAACTGCAGGAACCATATGAACCTAGTGTTAAGACACTCCGTTACTTAGTCCCTGCTTACTCCGTCCCCACTTTCCGCCGTTTTTCGAGGCGTTGCGTGTTGAGTGGCGGACCTCAACGCCGCGCTTTGCCTTAGATGCCAGAGCGAAGAAAATGGAAATAGAAAAATCCATCTTCTCCGACTGGGGATCGAACCCAGTAACCGTCGCGTTACAGGCAGAAGTTGCGCCTCTGCGCCACGACGGTCCTCAATTTAGTTTTAGGTTGATTTAAATCACAAGATTTTTATCAATATAGTAAATATAGTATTTAGCTAGCTAATCATAAATTAGCTTTCACGACTAAGTACTTATTACAAATAGTGTATTATACACAATATTTATAAATATATATCTTTGACCCCTTAACTATTGAATTACAGAGAACTTATAAGTAGTATAATTTCTTTAGTTTACATATGAAGTTATATTAAAAATTTCGTATCGCCTTGGCTAGTAATCAGTAATTTTTGATAGAATATAAATAAATGAAGGCATATATGGAGACGTCGTGATAGAGATATTTGCTTAACAACACCACTTATCGTGATTTGAGACTTAGCTCTATTTAATATTTAATATTAATGTCAGGCATTGCGAATGGCGACGTATAATAGACGTGATGTATACTTGTTCACAGTAATTTGACGTGATTATTTACCGAATAAAGTAATGTATGCACGTTATGTATATAATAATATGTTATATAACAAAATTACACATAGTTACATTATATGATTGGTATTATAAAACATTACTGAATGACTTTGGATATAATTTTACACAGAGACATGCTACCGCTTTACGAACGAATTCTTGAGAAATATTGAGTGGCAGATCATAATTTCTTTGTTTACACCTGGTGTTACCAATTTTAATTTTTAGGAGATGAGGGAGAAGGCCACGAATTTCACGTATATATATATATATATATATATATATATATATATATATATATATATATATATATATATATATATATATATATATATATATATATATATATATATATATATATATATATATATATATATATATATATATATATATATATATATATATATATATATATATATATATATATATATATATATATATATATATATATATATATATATATATATATATATATATATATATATATATATATATATATATATATATATATATATATATATATATATTTATAAACATATCGTTTATATATGTATGTGTATGCATTTATTATATTATATAGTAAAGCTACCCGTCCGCCGTCACCCGTGAAAAAATCTATTTATGCTATGTACATTTAGCCTCCGCCGTCTAAACTAAAGCAGTATTTTTTTTAATGAATGTACAGATGCAAAAAAAAACTTGAACAATTTTTCTATTAAAAAAATTCTAGTGTATGTATTTGGACAAAACTCCTTACACTTATGAACACTCCTTATAAATATATTAACGCCGTCATAGACAAGTTATAAGCGCATCTATGATATGATATGCATACCAGCTTAGATTACCCGTATGTCTGTGATTAATACCAACAACAAAGGAAATATACTTTATGAAGCTATCAGCATCAATCATTCTGTAATTAACCCGTTTTTTAAAATTGCAATATTTAATAGCTGTGAATAATTATTAATAAATTATTGTAAACTTTATTGTACAGGACTTATAACAATATGTAATTAAATAGTGTTTAATGTGTGCTACTTATACACGTTGATGCCTCTTTTGACCCTCTTGGCTTGTTCATTACCGTGATTATTATTTTGAAAAGTAAATTTAAGTTAAATAACAAAATTTCTTTTTAATTTATACAAAATAATATTAATTATATTTTTGAAAGTTGTGAAAATTTAATGAAATTTTCAACTATCTTATTTTATCGCTATAGTCGTAATATAAAAAAATCAATTTTTTAATACTATGATCGACAAAATACATTACAACATAAATTACACTATGGATGAGTGTCGGTAAATGGTAAATAAATAGTCTAGCTCGTAATGTCAAAGTGTCACAAGCGATTCCCATAGGGTTAATTTGTATATAAGTCTTAATAAACTAATTACCTAATTTTGGTGTAAATAGCAGTTATTTAATGTGACATAGAATTCATACTATATTTTTTATTTATTTTTCTAATAAGTAATTAAGACACCATAGCTTATAAAATTTAATTGATAAGTTTGTTAATATAGGTCAATTATAAATCGACATGGATGAAGAATTACAATGTTATATGCATGAATAATCGTAAAACAATTAAATAATTATTTCACTTTCTCCGATATAAGTAAGTAGGTACCTCCACTCGCAACACACATAACAAATCAAACAAAAACATCGGTTCAGTAAACATTAAGTGCACTGTTATCACGTCACTTGTCAGATAGATTTATCGACTGATAAGGAGAGGCTGTCATGCCATCAAACTAAACTTGGATGATGGATGGGGCTTATTGATATTTAAATAGATTATAAAATGCTTTGACATGGTCAATCTTTCAAAATAACAGTGCCTCCGATATTACATTATCATTTGTTTCGTATATACCAAATTTTTTGCACCATGATAAAAATATGATAAAAATATAGCTTCACACTGTACATTCACAGTAGGGAAAGCAGAAGGAGGTTAAAAATTATATTATTACACTATGTTCTCCGCTTTTCACTTTTCGAGACCCAGAAATATTTTTATTCCCACTACGCGTATAACATAATAGTTATTTATAAATATGTTATAATAATATATTAAGGTTGTTCCTATTTTATATATAAATAAATCTTCTAGTATTATTTGAACCCATAATAAAAGTGTACCGAACATACCACTAAGTCACAGTAAATATTACACAAAGTCTTGATATATTTTGAGGTCAAAGATGATATATTTTTTTATAAAATATTTAAATCATAATATTTACATCCAAACGCTAATAACTAGTAATTAATCAGATAATGGCTTATTTAAAGCGTATTATGTAAATCAAGTATTTCAAAACAAAGTAAATATAAAAAAAATATGTTAAACTAATTTAATTATACGCGTGTCAAACAATAGCATGTTGCCATTATTAATATTTATGTCAAAATTGCCACTGCAATTAATTATTACTTGACGCGCGACGTAGAGGAGAGTAATGTGTTTATGAATATAAGAATGTATATACTATTTAAGTGTGAAATAAATTCACTATAGCGAAAACTAAGCAGCAGCTTATTAATATTAGCTAACTATACGTGAGGTATCGTTTAATAGATATTTAAAAACGATTGTCGGCTTCTTTATAGAACCATACTTGCTTATTTATGCTTAACAGGTAAAACGTTAAGTATTGTAAAAATAAAAATAAAAATAATAATAATAATATATAAATATATATATATATATATATATATATATATATATATATATATATATATATATTGTTATTCTGCTTGTATTATGCTTATATAGCCTAGTGCTGGTAGTGTGACCGTGGACTCAAGGTTCAAATCCCCACGAGAACTACTTCGGTGAAGGAATAAAATTGCGCAATTTACCTTAAAATAAAAAAATACATACATACATTTTCCTACAAAACTATTTTTCATATTTACCTAGTAATCGTAATAAAAAACTTATAAACTATAGCAAGAGATATTAAAAGACAAAAGACAAACCCAATAAATTAGAATTTTGTTAAGAGTAATGAGAACAATTACACAATTAATTTTATGACATATATTTTCTTTATATTTTCTTTATATCACAAGGAAGACCTTTAAAAGTTAACACGAGCCAAATAGTTAATCCTTGTATTTTAAATTTTCAAATAGTTTTTTTAATTTATTTTTAATTTTCAAACAATACTATGAAAAAATATTTTCATAAGAGTTAAATATGCAGATTAAATAAATGATTAGAAATATCGCGTAATCAACAAAACACTAACATTACGGTGAGATCTTAAATTAATTTAAACTTTAAATATATTATATTTCACACAAATCGTAATTAAGAAATGCAATTTAAAAACAATTGTGGTTCTAAAATTCTAAAAAATTTAAAGATAAGGTTTGATGTATTAAAATTTCTACTTAAGTCGCTTAATTGTTACTTATTTATTATATCACAACCTCCCTACTTTCAAAAAGCAGCAAGAGATGCTTAATAAAATAATATTAATAAAACCATTTCTTAATAATACAATTATTTTAACAAAAAATTACAAACGGAATTTAAGAATCAAACGTTAGGCATAGAAAATAAATAATGAGTGTTGCATATTTAAAAACTAGAAATATATTGAAAAAACGACTATTACAACAAAAACACAGTATAATAAAACAATATATTATCGTAAACTAACAAAAAACCAAATGAGTATAGATTGCATAATCCAGTCCCGGCAGTACACGGCAGACGGCGCGGCGCCGCACCTGCACAGAAGTGGGGCAACGGAACTGGTTCCGTACTTGCGTAACATTGCGATGCCACCACTGTTAGGGACTATCACTTCTATAACTATAACACAAGAGTATACTTCACGTTATAACAGCGATATACCGTAAATGGCACGTAGGTTATTAAGCCTTTACGATTACTTTCAGTCATAACTTGGGAGCGCCTTTGTTTACATCGTAAATAACTTCGTTATTTACTAAGCCGCAAGAAAGCGTTTTAAATCAATGAACCGATGTTTACTTGTTTTCACTTTCATTGTTTCTATTCATTGGGCATATAAAGTTTAATTGTATATTGCTAAATTTTTAAGAACTTATAAGAAAAATTAACTTAAAAAGCAAATTCTAGTAACACTATAGAATAAGTGATTTTAGTAATTTAAATTTTCTATGTTTTTAAAATAATTATAATTTATTTTTTTGTATTTTTTTAAAGTGCCAACCACGCTAAGGAAATAAAAAAACTTATTTTAACACAGTTGAATTTGAACTATTGGAACATGTCTTATGCTTTCTTTGACTATTAATTTGTTGCAGGATTTATTCTATAATATATGATAAATATCATACAACATATTTGTCATTTTCTCCTTATAACCTCCTTAAAAACGTGGACGTCAACGTGGACGTGCCTAAGCCATAAGCCATAAGCCATGGCCAGATTGAATAACCTTGGCCTGACTCATAAAGATTTTTACATATTATCTTACATCACTGCACATTGTTTACCCACACTCCATTCAACTTGGTAGTTGAATAAGTCGTAAATTACTATTTGGAATGTATGTATCATCCGTTTAACGATTCATCAAGAAAGTAAAGTTAAAAGCTTTATATTTATAATATTTTACAATTTCAAAATATAACCATATATTTTGAAATTGTAAATATATATTATAAATATAAAGCTTTTAATTTAAATTATAGAAGTTTGGTACAGATATATGAAAAATGTGTCTATAAATATATGTATATTTTATACGTATAGGTTTGTTAATAGTGCTTCATTACACGTTATACTTGACTTGACACTGCTGTGTTACCGGAAACAAAACACAAAACGTTTGTCTATAATACTTACCTATATATTTATAAATAAAAGAAATCTTGACTATACCTACATATTTTCATGGTGAAACTAGAATATCATATTAGATAATGAATAGTAGGGTTCAATGCACTCAGGACATCACTTTAATTGGTTATCATTAATGATGAAGAGCGTCAATGGCGAGGCAATGATAGGAACGCAGGCTTCATTTAAACATTACGATACTACGTTACGATCTTTTCTTTTATTACCACATACATTAAAAAAGTTATCAAATGAACTATTTATTATATCGTTTTTATATAGTTACATATTTACAATGCACTATAATTTTATATTACTAATTTGATACTGTTATATTTTATACAAGCTTTAGTCTTGTTTAGGAAATTAATACTTGTTGTAATTTCCGTTCGTTATAATTAAAATCTATACTTTTAAATATAAGTAGATACCTATGTACCGTACTAAGAGAGATATTTCAATTTCATCTTATCCCTTATCTAAAGATGAGAAAATCATAAATTTATAACTATTGCAATTTTGCAACATCACATTTTGGCCTTACACCTACAAATACGTCAGTAAAATATAAAACTTTAACTGATTTGTCAGCAATATATTAAGCAACTCGACCTTAAACGTCCCACTTCTATAGACATCCTAAAATAGCAGCGAAAATAATATTATCCTTCTTAGGGTTTCAAGACTTACAAGTAAAAACGAACCCCATCTCAGTTCCGTTATTTAAGTTTATGATTAAATTATGTCTATCCGTCTGTTCACCAAGAACCTTTTTCTTAAGATCACGTGGAGGAGGCGTTGCATTGATATTAATATCAAATAAATAGAGAAAATCAAACTTCAAATTCCTCGAAATCAAAAATAACCAGCGATGATATTTCGTTTTAATCGCATTTTGTATAAACGTCGCCGCGTAATCAAAACGTACACGTAAATGTAAATAAAACGAACTACTGCTGACGTAGAATTATAAATTGGCAGAAAATTTAAGTAGGAAAATAGCTGAGATAATTCTATGACATTGTTACCCAAATCTTTAAAAAAAAATCACCAAATCTTCCAATGCATGATTGGACATTTGTTGTACCTTGTATTTCTCGACATTCCTAGATGCGTGACGTTTCAGGTTGACGTTTCATTTACAATTAAATACTACAATTGTTTTGTCTCCACATAATTTACTAAATAACTAAAGGGGTTCTTAGACGGTACTCTCTACCATTCCTATATCTCTGTGTAAATTTTTCTACTTTAGATCTATAAAAACAAATGAATTTTTACTAATGAATGTTTAAAATGTATCATACTTACTTTTAAGAATGAACAGGCGGTAAAACAGACAAGCAAATAAACAACACGGTGTTTAACCCTACGAGGGTTCTTTTTTTTTAAGATACAGAACCCTAGAACGAATATTTTCAGTGTAATCACAAAACACAATTTACGCAATGCAATTTAAAGTGGAAATGACAAATCATCTCCAGAAGCGATTAAAGAACTATTTATTATAAACTTTTTGCATCCTCACCGTTTAGATGTCTTCCGCGTGTCACGACCTTCATTTACTCAGCTATCGGATTAAATAATTTGTTTTACTTCAGACAATCATAGGAGGACAGTGAATAATGTGGCTTTTAATGTCGTAGGATTAACTACACGTTTTTCTATTGTTGTATCAACATTTGATTATTGATTTATTTACCCTTTTACGTACGTATATATGACAATACTCGTGTGAATCAAAATTAATCTGTACATATTTACAGGTTATAATATGCACAAACACACACACACCCACACACACACACATACACATACACATACACATACACACACAATACACACACATTTACATGGGGGCATCATTTTAGTTTTATTATTTTATTTTCACTTCTTCCTGTTTTGTTTTCCTCTAAGATCCATTACTTTGTTTTTTATATAGCTTAAATTATACATATGTTTTTCGCCATAGAATAATTAATTTATGTTGAGCTTAAGACGATACATTTATTTAATTGATTTTATTTTTGATACGCTTTATCCCGCACATGGCAAGGTAGGCAGAGGGAACCGCAGGAACCATACGAAACTAGTGTTCAGACACTCCGTTGCTTAGTCCCTGCTTTCTTCGTCTCCGCTTTCCGCCGTTTTCGAGGCATTGCGCGTTGAGTGTCGGAACTCCTAGTTTCCAGAGCGAAGAAAATGGAAATAGAAAATCCATCTTCCCCGAGTGGGAATCGAACACACAAACCGTCGTGTTTACAGGCAGACGCTACGCCTCTGCGCCACGACGGTTCTCGATACAATTTTCTTTGTTTGTTATATATGAAATGCCAATTTTTTTTTTGTTAATAAGAAATATAAAAATACGTGCAATGTTTAAAAATCAGGAAATTAAATTACATTGTTTAATTATATTACTTTATTTTAATATTCGTCCGTAATTGGAAATTATAATTACAAGCGTTTAAATTATTATTGATTTATTTCTTCGTATTTCTATATAAATATGATATTAATTTGTGCTATTGAAACGTAATTAATTTAAATAATAATTATTTATTGTCATTAAAGTAGAATTTAAGATATTAATTTACTTCAAAATAATTTTAAATTTGTCTGCTGCTAAACTAGTTATTATCGTAATCATATAGAGCATAACTTTGCTGTAATACTATTATTAAAGTCTCCCAGTGACTAACTTCCAAGACATTTGAGCTTCGTGCAGTAACTGTACACTGCCTGCAAATTAATATTTTCATAAACATATAGAAATGACCCTTACTGTTCTAACCACATAGCTTAAAATTATTATATCACAACATCTGTCTA
Source organism: Dione vanillae (assembly GCA_037178615.1). Classification (NCBI taxonomy): domain Eukaryota; kingdom Metazoa; phylum Arthropoda; class Insecta; order Lepidoptera; family Nymphalidae; genus Dione; species Dione vanillae. The sequence goes on from JAZFAU010000190.1 coordinate 1,781,752, forward strand.
TTTCAAGGGACCGTTTTGTAATTTCTAATGAGTAATGTGGCTCTTATAATGGAATGCAGTTAAGAGTTTCACTTTTAATATTGCAAAATCTGAAAAAAAAATATCTTTGAATTAATATTGTTATGTGAAAATGTTTATATTGTCATGAGTCGTTGTTCTTTTTTTTTTGGCCATCCTCAATACTTAAATCATTAGCAATTGTGTTTCTTATTGAAAATAAATACCTTAAAAAACATTTAATCGTTTACATTACAATTATTAGGTCATTTAACTTAAAACAGAAGCGATGAACAAACCGATAATAATTTATCACATTATCTATATAAATATGTAATTTACATATTTAATTTCTACCTGATTCTCGTAATTAACTACGCTTTTTCTGTATTATCGTACTCAATTTACATAAAACGCTGATATATTGTTCCGATAGTATAATTTAAGAACGATGAGTTTGGTCACATTCGTAAGCCATGTGGCGTCAAGATACCAACGATACGTGAAAGGCGTCTGTTTGTGCAAGTTAATTATATTTTTTTTACTTTCAACATTTTGAAAGCAAATAACATTAGCTTTCAGAGCCATTTAGCAGCTTTAAAAACAAAGGGGTTTAAGGGTTTACAACCATGAAAGTTGTTGTGTTAAGTCTGCGATACTCGTGCTGCTGTATATTATTTGTGGCGTGCACTGTGCGTTAGAAATTTAAATTAATTATATTTTAAGCTTTTAACTATGAAATAAATTATAATAGAAATCTATGTGAACTTTTAAAGTTTTTATAAAACAATTTTTATTTAGATTTTTCAAATATTTATAAATAAAAAAAAAATTATAAATATATTCTTCAACTGGCAATGAATGCACTTATTAACTGATAATTTGCTTATATGTTATTATATAAATTAAGGTCCTCCAAATGAATATATGAGGAAGAGTCTTAGATACTTTAATATTTAACATATATGTTATCGATTTACATTTTCAGTATACAATATTCAGTGGACAGTAAGGCTTATCTTGTGCAGTGGAGCCGGCCGGACATGTGCGACAATTTATCGCTCCAAAGAATTTATCACAACGCTGGAGGTCAATCCTTGAATCTGTACATGTGAATCGCAAAAAATCGTTAAAAGTATTTACAGATAAAAAGATTACATACTAACGTTTTTAGTTTAATCTCTTTAAGCTACTACATTGTTATAAACATGCTTATGACGTCGGCGAAGGTTTTGAAATATTGGAAATATTTCAAAACCGTGGTTCATGTACAATTTTACTTTAAATTAAGATGCCGGTCCAGTGACTAAATCATTTCTTGGATCAAAGGTTTCTTGATTAAAAAATAAATAAAACATTTTACAAAATATGGAAGTACATATGGCAATTTTTCTCATAAAAATGACTTATTTACTTTGACTTTATTTGACTTTATAAATACAAATTTACTGCAGTAACATTTTGAAAGAAAAAAAATTAAGATGTATCAGTCGACAAAACAAAAGAATAAATATAAAAAAAATGAAATAAAAATACCAAAGGGTATTCCAAATATTTTTTACACCAACATATTACTCCAAAGTTGTGTTTTAAAACAACATTGTTTCACTGAGCGTCATATGCTGTATTGTTTGGATCACGTCTGGGCGTATTTATTTAGGACCGACATTGATCTTTTTGCAGGTTTTTGGAAACTGTCATATGCCGCCATTTGAGCTTTATAATTAATGATTTTACTACTTAAGAAAATATACCACCCATAAGTTCGTATGTCTCACGGTTTGAATTTTACATTAAATATTAACAAAAACAAAAATCGATAAATTGTAAACGTGACGGAATCCACAATTTCTACTTGACGTGGTCAGCATCGAGATTACATGCCAAGTAGATGATCTGTCCTTCACCAGTTTCCATCAAATGTGGGACACATTACAGAAGTTTTTGGACGACGATAACTCTTTGATTTGGTTGTTCCATTGTGATGGTATAAGATAATATAATATATCGATATGGTATGAATTTTATATGTAAAAACTGACACTATGTATAAACTGACACTGTGATGTAAACTGTGTAAATGTAATATATGTTCTATATTAAATAAATTAAACTATAAATTGAAATAATTTTATTTAAAATTATTGAGGAATAATTGAAGACAAATGAACAATTTTAAACGTCCAAAGCATTACCACTGGTAAAGTAATAAAATTTAATGCCTCTAATCCAAAAAGAGCTGGTTCAAGAAACTCAGCAAAATTACTTAAATATTATATAGGTACTATACTAACAATAGATAATAAATTAAATAAAGTTTAGTTGAACTCGCTAATCTCAGGAATTATTAGTTCAAATTTAAAAAATCGTTTTGAGTTGGATAGTTCCGTTAAAGAGAAAAGCTGTAAAATATGTCACTAATCATTTCAACCTCGAGCATGTCGTATATATCTTATGTCATACACAACCCTTAACTATTTCTAGCTTCACGCTTTTATCCCGCATATTGCAGAGTAGGCAGAGGGAACTGCAGGAACCATTTGAACCTAGTGTTAAGACACTGCTTAGTTCCTGCTTTCTCCGTCCCCGCTTTCCGCCTTTTTCGAGTCATTGCGTGTTGAGTGGCGGAACTCAACGCCGTGCTTTTGCCTAGTTTCCAGAGCGAAGAAAATGGAAATAGAAAAATCCATCTTTCCCGAGTGGGAATCGAACCCACAAACCGTCGTGTTTACAGGCAGACGTTTACGCCTCTGCGCCACGACGGTTCTTAACTATTTCAATAGTATTTTTTATAATAATATAAAGCTGTGGCTTCTAACATCTGCGCAGTAGTCCCATCTAGCGGGTGGCAGAGCTTTACGACGCATTTAATGTGCATCTTTATACTCAGACAGTATATTTATAACGACCCAAATGAGATGTTTATTGCTGCCCATATTTTATCTCATTATGTGTGCTTAAGCTTTTTCTATTTTATTTTATTGAAAGCCAAGTCAAATGTAGCATGGGATGAGTATACTATAGTATACTATATTGAAAGTTGTTGTACGCTTAACTTATGGCTTAATTAAAATGAGCGCTTGGCTAAGATCCAAGCCCAAACAGAATAAGATGGTTACAATATTTATAGGTATATCTTGTATATCAAATATATAATTTCGATATATGTATACTTGTATACAATACTTTGTTGTTGCAATGTGCAATATGTCACTTATTGGAGAATGTAACTGTTATAGAAATATATTCAATCATATCTTTAAAAGAATAAAAATGTAAATAAGCTTAAAATAGTAATAAGTATATTGTCTCATTATAGAAAAGAATTATACATTATTTCTCTCTCATTTTAATAATATACTAACACTGTATATATCCAATTTTCTACAATATTACGATCTCGACTTAAACAGCTAGCCATCAACAATATTGGGAATTCAACAAAAAAAAAATAAAAAAACAACCCATAAATCATCTTCGAATTACAAAAAAGGGATCAACGATTCTAATCGCTTCAATACATTTCCCGTGCTACCTGTTGTTTAAGTTACGTTGTCTCTACGATTTCCTAAAGTTTTGTATTGGAATATGTACATTATTATATATTTCCTAAAGTTTTGTATGTGAATATGTATATTAAACGTTAATTTACAAATATTTAGGTTTGACTGTGAAGGTTTCATATATTTCATTATTTTTGACCCTTACTTGGTTACATTACTTCTAGCCAGTTAGTAGTAGTTTAGCTTTCTGGTAACATTTTTTATATATGTATATGTATATATATATATATATATATAAATATATATATATATATATATATATATATATATATATATATATATATATATATATATATATATATATATATATATATATATATATATATATATATATATATATATATATATATATATATATATATATATATATATATATATATATATATATATATATTATATATATATATATATATATATATATATATATATATATATATATATATATATATATATATATATATATATATATACCTACATACATATGTTTTGTTTAAATAAATAAAAAAATAAATTATGTTAAATTAATTAAGTATAGACAAATTAAGGTTGTAATTTGTTATAAATAAGTTATTTAATCAAAGGTCCTCTATTACTATCCATTAAAAATTCTTAGAAGTGGGTCAGGAATGAGTGCATTGATAAAGTGTTAAGATAACATATCAAGCTCGGCACTATCTTCAACCAACTTTGTGGTAACATTACTCTTTTAGTGTTCAGGCGGAATTCTCTTGTTTATATCCTTTGAGCATTTTTTTAAATATCTACACATACACTTGCTATTTTTATTAAATTAAAAAAAATTATGTGCAATTCATTTAGGCAATATTAAAAAGCATAAAAAGAAAGAATATTATGAGATTTTTGTTATATCTTCTGTATCTCGCAGCAGGATAGATAAGCAATTGACAAAGGCGTAATATTGAGACACTCCATTATCCGCCACAATTACAAAACATTGCGAATATAATGTTACTAGAGCCTGAAAATGTGAATCAAAATAATTCTCTGAAAGGAAATCGAACCCATAATCGTTCTTATTTTGGACAGTTACTGTAGAGAAATTTAATCTTATTAAAATCAATCAATGTAATTACAATTATTTAAATATTTTAAGTATACAACGATATTCATTTCCACAAGAGTGCTATGTTCTTAAGGTTTATCCATAAAGAAAGTAGCTACCACGTCTACGTGACCGGAGACAGCTACGTCCTTTTATTTAAAAATATATGCATCCTTTATTTAAGTTCAATTAACAATGTAATATACAATATGTAATAGAACTATTGCCTATATTTCTAATTATTACAGTTTCTATTGAAACAATAACAAAATGTAACTAACTTTTAATAGTTTCAAGAATTATATTTGATAATATATTTATGCAAACGCTCTGTACAGTAGTAAATTGGTCATTTATAGAAATTTTAATCCTAAAAGCCTATATGTTTTTGCTACGTATAAGTATTTACATACTTTTAAATTAATAAGCTAAGTGCATAATTTTGATTTATTTAATCAGGTAAATAAAAATCTGACATAAACGATTATTAAAACATTAATTCTCGAAACGCCATAAATAAAGAGAAGAAGAAGAAGAAGAAGAAGAAAACATTAATCTATTATGAGCTAACCGTCTACACATTCTCTCTTGAAACTTCGTCAGTTAGATAAAAAAATTCAAAAATATTATACAGTGAAATCAATTTTTATGTTTAAATATAACTGTTTACTAATCTAAAATTAAGACGATATAAACGTTATGGCTTTGTGTGGAACAATAAATCAAAGTAATATTATTTTTCTTTATCTTCAAACATGGCCACTTATCTCGCGGTGACAGATCCCGACTCCTTTCGAGTGAAAACTTCACACCTAACTATCATCAATCTTACATTTTTAAAAACAAATATATTTTAAGAAATATACCACTTATATTGCTGTACTATAGATAATGAATGCTATAAGTTAAAGATATCTTTGGAAAAATATTATGTTTTGTGGGATATCTTGAAATTGGGGTATACTAACCATTGCTGACATTGACATGACCTTCCTTCTAGTAAAAACATATTTTATTAACTTCGATATTTCTTTATACTTATACTTTTAAATTGATTACAACAGTAAAGTAAATATGGTGGAAAAAAATATTTTTTTATTTAAAACCTTTGTATTAATTATGTAATATTCAAAATATAATTAGATAAAATACTAAAATTAAACATACTAAATTAAATTGTTTATTTGATTTAAATAAATATTTAGTTTCTCATAGCTTGCAGCCATTAGTGGATACGTCCTTTGAAATCGGATTACTTCTGAGAAGGAATTATAGGCGGTACAAACATGTGGCTTGATATTTCATGTGTATTTATTAACAAGCAAAAATATACTTTAGATTTGTATATTTTAAACCTATTATACTTTGACAAGAGAAAATAACGTCTATTTTGTGTACGTGATTCGCCACCCCTAGTAAGATCGGCGTTAATACAAAATGATGTCCTTGGGAACACATTCCCCTTTTACCTAACAATAAAATTGAAAAAAAATCTCCAGAAATTTGTTTTTAGATGGTAATAAACTTTTCATTACATCGAATATAAAATTATATATAAAATAAGAGAATTTCTATAGAATTTGAAAGATGTTAAATCGAACAATGAAGTGTTTTATGACCTCGTAAAATTCAGATTCTGTTTTGATTTTATTAGCTACCAATTGTGACCTTTAAAAGGGCAGTAATTTTGATGTAAACAGATCACGATTTTATAGGTTTTCTTTTTTAAATTTTCTAATAACAAATTTTAGTAATTCAAATGTAGGGTAGTCTTTGTAAGTCCATTCCATTCCATTCAAGTCTAACAAAGTTTGTTTTTTATTTCGTTGACTTAGAAATTAGATTTTTATACCGTAAAGAATTATTGATTTCGGTTCGATATTATTTTCAACACGATATCCACCTTCGTCGTCTTCGTCGACAGACAGACTAGCGTATAATAACATTATCTAATAACAAAATGATCCTTCTAGGTGCCCTTAGAGATACAGAATCCTAAAAACAACGTTATATATCGAACGAATTAAAAATATTGTTTTATAATATATATCACCTACTCTCAAATAAATAACTGGTCTCACTCGAACTGTCAATAAGCAGTAGGTATAATTAAAATATTTGTGTTAAGTGCCGCGTTCTTAACTGTATAATCCAGTACCATGGAGTATGCAAAAAATGTGGTAAACGGGTGCTCTACAAACCGAAGGATATTAATATTGCCCATTCATGCATTCTTTTGTAACTGTAAACAATGATGGGGAAGGATTTGTGGATTTAATTTTTATTAAAATACATTTATGAGATCGAATTAAAATAACGCCTACGTTTCTAAATAACAAACGCTGGTGACTGGTGGCATAGTTAACATATCATTGTTATTTATATAGAAGAATCGTTTTTTGCGGTGTTAGTTTATATAGAAATTGTATTATAAATAGCTTGTATGGCTGTTACTTGAATGATTCAATTGTTGCTTTTTTGTATATATAAAGTGTTTTTTATAATGAGTAAAGAAATATATTTTTGGAAACACAAAAATTTTATCGTAGCAGATTTGAACCTGCGCTTGTTCAAATTTACAACTAGTTTGCTTCTAATAGTTTTCAGTAGTAAACGCTGTAATTTGATGATATTTATGAATAGAATGATGCAAATTTTCTAATGTCGTTTTATATCAAAAACTCCATAGTGTTTATGTAAAACGCATATAAGGGTGATCGACTTGTTAAGTTGCCATTTCTTGTTTATGTAGATATTTTGCCTGGACATAATGATTCTTCATTAGTTATCCTAGATAATAAACTAGCCTAGGTGCTTTAGTGTTACGTAATTATCATTTATCTTAATTCTAAACAATTCATTAAAATCTATCCAGGAGATCAACGGCAGATGGACAGGCAGATAAAATTTTAGAAATTATATATTCATATAACTACTATTTGTATAATAAGTTCTTTGATTTTCGCGATTTTTATACATTTTAAATAAAACAATTTAACCGGATTTATCGCGTATATTATCATTTTTTAGTGAAACCCGACGTTTCGAACACTTTGCAGTAGTCCGTGGTCACGGGTAGACTGAGGTGGCATTCGTCTGTCATTTGATACAATTATTATATCAAACTACCGCCAACGGTTCCTGAGTTGCCTCGCGTACTGCCCTGGATTCCTGCAGAATGAGCTGACTGTATCCTGCCCTCTGGTGTGGTGTGTTTGGGATTTTAAAATTTTTATAAGTGGATCCCAAGTGGTAGAAAGCTTCCAACCGTCTTCTCTATTGAAATTAGGATGTTTTTGTATTTCAATAGCCTCGCGGATCATTCTAGGAATATATTTATTTTCCCTAGCGAGTATATGAGGTTTATCAAACCTGATGTAATGGTTAGGCTTGTTCAAGGAGTGCTCACACACAGCTGACTTTAATACACGCCCATTCTTGATATCTGAGATGTGCTCTTTCACCCTAACACCGATGCTTCTCTTTGTTTGACCAATGTAAGATAAGCCACAGTCACAATCAAGTTTGTATACACCTGCACACTGCAAGGGAATATTACATTTAACTGGTCTCAAGAATTGGCTCACTTTTTTGTTAGGCTTAAAAATAGTTTTAATTGAAGCTCTTCTTAAGATGTTGCCGATCCTGTCTGTAACTCCCTTTACATATGGTAGGAGTGCTGGCTGTCTCTCTACTGTGGGTGGCTTGGTGGTCTTCTTACAACGCTGGCGGGGCACTGGCAGCTTGTTCTGATGAAGGGCATCTTTCACCAGTCAAAGCTCCTCCCCTAGGTGTTCAGCGTCGCAGAGGTGGTGGGCTCTCTGAAACAAAGATTTGCCAACGGTAGATAAATGTGTAGGGTGATGGTGAGATTCACCATTGAGATATCTGTTAGTGTGAGTGGGTTTCCTATACACTGTGTGGCCTACTGTGCCATTGGGATTTTTTATAACTAAAACATCAAGGAAAGCCAAAGAATTATTTGCCTCTAATTCTATTGTAAATTTAGTATTGTCATTAATAGAATTAAGATGGTTTAATAATATATTAATGTTGTCCGTAGGTAAAATGGTAAAAGTATCATCTACGTACCGCTTATATATTCTAGGTAGACAAGGTGCAGTGTTAAGAGCTATCTCCTCAAAATCCTCCATGTATATGTCTGCTATTACTGGAGACACAGGGGAACCCATAGCAATGCCATCTACTTGTAAATAAAATACTTGATTGAACACTAGGTAACCAGATGTAAGACAGTGTTCTAAAAGTTCAAGATATTCTATAGGCATATTGTATTCTTCTAGCTTTCTCTTGACAATTCTGATGCAGTCCTTAATGGGTATACTAGTAAACAGAGACTCGACATCAAAACTGACCATGGTTTCATTATTAGCTAACTTAAGGTCTTTCAGTCCGCTAACAAAATGGTAAGAATCCCTAACAAAAGATGTTGAGTGGCCACGCAGTGGAGAAAGTACTTTCGCGATGTGTTGAGCCAGTTTATACGTCGGCGTATCGATTTGGCTAACAATTGGACGAAAAGGTACATCTTTTTTATGTATTTTTGGTAACCCATACAACTTTGGAGGTTTTACACAGCTAGGCACGAGAGATTTAACGTCAAGATTTAATTTTTTCGCGTATTTAGATATTAATTCGGATAAAAACCTATTATATATTCCCTTGCAGTGTGCAGGTGTATACAAACTTGATTGTGACTGTGGCTTATCTTACATTGGTCAAACAAAGAGAAGCATCGGTGTTAGGGTGAAAGAGCACATCTCAGATATCAAGAATGGGCGTGTATTAAAGTCAGCTGTGTGTGAGCACTCCTTGAACAAGCCTAACCATTACATCAGGTTTGATAAACCTCATATACTCGCTAGGGAAAATAAATATATTCCTAGAAGGCTATTGAAATACAAAAACATCCTAATTTCAATAGAGAAGACGGTTGGAAGCTTTCTACCACTTGGGATCCACTTATAAAAATTTTAAAATCCCAAACACACCACACCAGAGGGCAGGATACAGTCAGCTCATTCTGCAGGAATCCAGGGCAGTACGCGAGGCAACTCAGGAACCGTTGGCGGTAGTTTGATATAATAATTGTATCAAATGACAGACGAATGCCACCTCAGTCTACCCGTGACCACGGACTACTGCAAAGTGTTCGAAACGTCGGGTTTCACTAAAAAATGATAATATACGCGATAAATCCGGTTAAATTGTTTTATTTACTATTTGTATTATTACCTGCGTTATTTTCTTGTAAAAAAATTAATGTACGGTCACAGATAGTAGGTATAGATAGAATTTACAATATATATTTCCATAATTCATTGATTATTCCAAATAATGTGTGTGTCCAAAATACTATATAGGTTCATTTTATATACAATATGTAATCTACACAGTATTTAAATTCCTATTATTAAAAGGTAAATATTTTTGTCCTAAACAGCACACATAAAAGCACATTATTATTCAAAATATCTATAAAAATACAGTTACTTAAAACAAGCTTAAGAAAGCACACAAATATAACAGGTAACTAACAAGTATTAATTAATACCCAAAATTATTTTTATTACTAAGATACAGATCTTTTAATAGAAACTATTACATTGTAGTCAAATCCCTTTTCTATTAACAGCACTTTCTAATTTATCCCGAATCCTTTAAGATCATAATATTATCATATCTCACTCTCATCTAAGGCAGTTTACAGACTAAAAAAATATTAAATTACAATATATATGCTGATTTAAAATAAAAGCTCGTAAAATATGCTAATAGTGAGCAATTTTTAAGAAGAGTGTTCTTAAAAGCGTTGTTTCCGGGTGATAACTACATAGATATCTTCGAAAGTTGCGTCTACCTTTACTTTAAAGACCAGCATTGCACTTATAGCAAAGTGAAGGAAAACAAAGTATTTTTACACTTCTCTCTGGCTACCCTGCTATATGTGTGTATATGATGTTTTTGAGTAAAAAATATGAATAGTATTTTCATGTACTTCTTTAAGTATTTTATGACATCATTATTAATACACTTTAACAATATACTATGATATTTGACAAATTAAACTTTTTCAATAACTAAAATAGTGACTTAATAATATTTTTCAATAAGCAAATAGATAAGCTTAAAAACATATTTATAAATTGCCTTACATGAAATACCAAAATTAAAGTTTAATTAAATTTTATGTTCGCTCAGTGTAAACGTATTTAGTCGAGATCATAATCTATCTACCATATAATGTTCCTTATGGCGTGGGCCAAAAAATGCCAGAAGCGTAAAAAAATTAGACTGATTCAAAATTCTTATGTAGCGATATGGCGATAAAGGAAAGGAAAGGAAATGTTAAAATATAGTATTTCCTGCATAAATATTCGTATTTGCTAGTTTTATTGCCATTAACTATATGAAATACGTTTTTAAACATTATGTTAATCAAGATTTTAACAATAGCAAATAACTGTTAAGAAGTTCCTTTTTGTATTAAATATTTCATGTAAATTGCTATGTATAATTAGTGTCTACATGTTATGTGCGAGACCATCAGATTACAACAATAACCGTTGTAGACTTCATTCTAAATTAATTTTAGTGCTAGCTCTGGCAATATAAGACGCGGCGTTAAGTTACGCAGCTCAACTCAGTATGTTCATTTAGGCAGAAAGCCGAAAAGTTCTCTCTGCTCTACTATACTTTTGATTATAGTATAAGTAGATGAATAATATTTTTTTTAGCTCTGCATATTGCAGGGTAGGCAGAGGGAACTGCAGGGACCTTATAAACCTAGTGTTAAGACACTTCGTTGCTTAGTACCTCCTTCCTCCGTCTCCGCTTAGTAATAAAATTTAATTGCTAATATCGGGTATTTGTTACATATAAAAAATGTCAACAATTAGGAACAATAAAATAATTATGTAACCTACATAGTAAATGTCTATGTGTAAGTTCAACCGCATTGCAAAAACCCTAAAAACATCCCGCATGAGTCAACAATGGCCTATGACACATTTGGGACATCGCTAACGCTATCAAATGTGAATTATTAATTAATTTACACATATTTACATATACATTCGAATATATTATTATTATTAAGGACGTGTTTTTTTTTAAATAATTTATTACGAATAAATAATTCACAACTAAAAGAGTCGTAATATTTCTTAGATTATGAGGATCGTATGAAGAAAAAAAATTTTTTTTTTAGCTTCACGCTTTATCCCGCACATGGCAGGGTAGGCAGAGGGAACTGCAGGAACCATACGAACCTAGTGTTAAAACACTCCGTTACTTAGTCCCTGCTTACTCCGTCCCCGCTTTCCGCCGTTTTCGAGGCATTGCGTGTTGAGTGGCGGAAAAAATAAATGTTGATAACCCATATTTATTTAACAGCATATAAATTGACAGACTCAACTAAGCTTATCGGTTTTCCATAGAATGAAATAAATATCATTCTCAACTTCTAGCAGCTCTGTGAAAATAATTACTGATAATAATGTAATAAATGAGGCACAGTAGCGTTGTTGGACAATGTCACTGTAAACGCGATAGTTGTGGGATCCACATTCGGGTGAATTAATTAATTAAATTTTACTATCCCTATTAAAGAAGTAATTGAAATGCGGCATTGTTTCCCACCACCTAAGAAGTCTTGACAGAGAGTAGGGAGCAGAAAGACGATTCTCTCTGCTTACCAGCTTTATGTAGGGCCGTCGTGGCGCAGAGGCGTAAGCATCTGCCTGTAAACGCGACGGTTTGCGGGTTTGATTCCCACTCGGAGAAGATAGATTTTTCTATTTCCATTTTCTTTGCTCTGGCAACTAGGCAAAGCGCGGCGTTGAGTTGAGGGCCGCCACTCAATACGCAATACCTCGAAAAAGGCGGAAAGTGGGGACGTAGAAAGCAGGAACTAAGCAACGGAGTGTCTTAACACTAGGTTCATACGGTTCCTGCAGTTCCCTCTGCCTACCCTGCAATATGCGGGGTTAAGCGTGAAGCTACAAAAAATGTTAATACTAATAACCTTATCAAGAATGTTAAAGTCCAATTCTATAAGCATAACAAGAACCACGCATAGTTATATTTTTAGGTTTCATATCACTTGTTAGTCATTTTGATCCATCCCAGCTGCCGATTGAATGTCCCATAATACGTCTGCTTTATGTCGTTTTGAAAAGAACAAAGGAAGCATTAATTTGAAATGCTCGTACGTTCCTACTACGTTACTAATTAATTGAAATAATTTATTTGTTTTCATGTGACATATAAGGATTTAAATTAAATTAAAATACTTTTTCGTATATACTGAAAGTTACATTTAATATGTTGTATTTTTTATGATTTACATTCGTAAATATATTATATTTTACAGGTTGCTATATTTATTTAGGCCAATTTTAAACTCAAAATCATTGGACAATATATTTTTTTGCGTAAGAATAATTATAAAAGCAATGTTTTCCAAAGACGTTATACGACGACATACAATTAATAATTGTTATTGGGCTTAAAATATATTTTATAACTTTTTTCCAACTCCTTTTATTCCAATAGCCCACAAACTACTGCAAAGTGTTGGTTTGCCGAGGTTTCTACTTAAATACACGCATTTTCAACAGTTAAAAAGTATTATTAAAAATGTACATCAATAATCTACATTTGGTTTTTTACAGTTATATCCAGATTTTTCATATATTTCATGTTAGTTATAGTTAATCAAAAAATGTAAGTTGTGTACTATGTACGAGAAAGTATTATATTATATTACAAAAGAAGTGTAAGCAAATCTGGCATCGAATTGATGTACTAACAATAAATCCGATCCGCACTCTAACCAACATATGAAAAGAGAAAGTATGAAATATTAGAATCGTTTCAATCAAAACGATCTTTAGCTAAGCCGTCTGTTATCAATGAGACGTATCTACATATTGTTTTATTTTGTCTGGACGTTTGTCAATTGTTGAGACGCCGGTTAATGTGCTGTTGACCTAATGGCAAAAAAAAAAACAATATAACCGATCTATATAATTGCTGTCGTTAAATGAGTACGTTCAAGGCAAAGCTGAAGCTTATTATTAAGAACTTTCTTGATTTCTTTTGCATGTAAAGAAATTTCTTTATAGGCTCTGCTTTATAGGCTTTAATGCAAAACCTGATTCAAAGGCGCATTTAATCAACGAGATTTCTTAATCTGGCGTATTATCTTGCAGTCCGTCTGAAATATCTAAAGGAATTTTTAAAATTTTTTTTTTCATCTTAAATATGTATAAAAATTCAAATATATAATTATAAAAGTTGTTTTACTCAAACTGTCACTTAGTATTTTTAGTCTCGGAGTATAAAAACAATCATTTTTTTTAGCTTCACGCTTTATCCCTCACATGGCAGGGTAGGCAGAGGGAACTGCAGGAACCGTACCTAGTGTTAAGACACTCTATTGCTTAATTCCTGCTTTCTCCGTCCCCGCTTTCCACCTTTTTCGAGGCATTGCGTGTTGAGTGGCGTAACTCAACGCCGCGCTTTGCTTATTTGCCAGAGGGAAGAAAATGGGTATAGAAAAATCTATGTTCTCCGAGTGGGAATCGAACCCAGAAACCGTCGAGTTCTCAAAGTTAAAGATTTACAATTAAATATGCTTTTTAACAAATACACTACAATGATAATATATTAAAATCAATGCAAAGCCATTTAAGTAAGCCTCTTATAAAAATGAATAAAGCATGTGCTTGCCTCCCCGATGCCACGTGTTGTAGGTTTTTATTAAGTTTTTGCTTACATTCCTTCGCCAACCGTCCAAAATACAACGACCGTTAAGGGCTCTATTCACAATGACTGTGTAACATAAATTATAATGGAAAACAATCAATAATTGCCTATCGTATATAAATCAATGTACCTGGTCTTTAGGCATAGTATTGATAATTTTTACATATTTTGTAGCTTTCCTAGCTTCAAACGTTTTTCTGCGTGTCAGGATAAACTTTGTTTTAAGATGAACTAGTATTTTCCACTATTTTTTGCCACTTTTGAGACAATGCATTTTTAGTAATAAATCTCACTCATACATTTTATTTATTAAATCTAGCAAAAAAATTTAATTCATAATGATAATAGTATTTAATATTACAGCCTGAAACTGCCTCCTCCACAGCCTGGGCCATTTGCTTTGCTTTAAGTACATTTTGTGCTTTACTTCTCAAAATAAGAAAAATGTAAAATTTCTTGTTAATATTTTAAAATTCAGTCAGTGTGATGTCCTCTTATATTTGTCTCATTATAATCGAGATCACGTATCGGTTATGTTGTGGGTGATGTTTCAAGGACAATAGGGGTCTGTTAAGCGTTTGCGATAAGTAAAATAATATATGTGAAGGTCATATGGATTTGATAAATGTAAATTTATGTATTGTTTAAACCATAGTTGATGCTAGTTCAAGTTTTCAATCCAAGGTCAAAATTTGAAATGTATCAAACTTTTCTAAAACATTAAACGATTTACTAAGAAAAACAAAAATTTAAGTATATAAAAAGCGGGAGCGTCTGCTTGTAAAAGGAGACGATTTGTGAGTTCGATTCCCATTCGAGGTAGATGGATTTTTTCATTTCTATTTTCTGAGCTCTGGCAAAAAGCGGTTTTGAGTTCCGCCACTAACACGCAATATCCCCAATAAGGCGATAATTGGGAATAGTGTCATAACATTAGGCTCTGCCTATTCTGCTGTGAGCGGGATAAAGCGTGAAGCTAAATAAACAATCTTTCTGACTTTGAACTTTACACTTTGCAACATGTTGTGTTACTTACTTCTAATAGTTTCTTGTCTTAATTGACAATGACGAACCCAGCTTATACGCCTACGATAAAATTTAACTAAAGTACTTTATGATCATATTATAATTTTAAATTGTGCAGCAGACATTTTATTAGGGACAAATTATTCGAAGTCCGTATTAACATGGCGCCAAGCCCAGCCATTAGCCCATAATAAAAATTCATTGCTTGATTAATGAAATAAAAGAGAGCCTGAGACTGATATTTTATATTTATTCTTAGTTATTACTTTCCCTCAAAATTATATAGACTTATGTTAATTTTATATATGACATCCATTTAGTTTATGCATTCATTTTGTAGTGATGTAAGTGTAAATTTTATTAATTTTTAAATATATTTTTTATTAATTGTTTAGTTTATGTACTCTTTATTGCAATTTGTAATAATTTATGAAGATTGCAATATTGGAAATATTTTTGCTGAATGTGAGCTTATTTCTAATAGAGGTTTCTTCCAGTCAACCTATGGGATAGCATATCTTTAAAAATTTGATTGTAATTTAGGGTGTATAAGTCTAAATATCTATAAAAATAATACAAAACATCCATGGCGCAAAATGTTTTTTTTTTACTCCTAAGATCGAATAAGTCCGATTTTTTTATCATAAAGCATTCTATACACAAATATTCTATTGTAGGCGCTGGAAAATGCTTTAAAGTGTAAACACGACTGGACGCTACTGGCATCAATAAAATTCCCTTTAATTTCGGAGTTAGTATTGTATCTGTTACCACAGTTGTTAATTTTTCATGCATATACGAGTACCATGTAATACTATGATATAATGGTATCGTAATTATATTTCTCATGTTATTGAATTTACAAGACATGTTTTTTATACAATAATAGTTGGCAATCAGTACTAACATAATAAAAGTGGCGTAACGCTATTCTTATTATAGAAGAAATAATTAATTATAAAAATATAAACGATTAAATTTAACCATTTTTTTTTATTTTTAGTTAGTTTACTTTTTTGACAGCAAAACCTACGTACATGTAAAAAACTGTATCAGTAAGTAAAAAATATCAGAAATAGCATTTATTACTATATTTTAGCATTTGTTGTCTAGAGTGTGGATCGTATTACATAATGCAGACAAGTATAATAAGAAATTGCATATATCGTGTGATACACCTCGGTATCTCAACAAAATGTAAGTGTAGCAATAATAGTTTTAGTTTGTGTAATATTAGATCGAATTTTCGTTCAGTTAATATTTCTATACAATCTTATATTGATTTCTCTCGTACCTCTTCGGGCGTCAGCAGTGTGTCATAGGTAATGATACATTATCAGACTGGTTGTATGTGACAGCGTATCTAATGGCAGCGTATCTTAAGGCAACATAATTGCACCTTTTCTTTTATGTATTATTTAAATCATATTTCTTATGTTAAAATTTCTCCCTTCCACCTGTATTGATTTGCAATTGTACAAGCATTTCAAGTTTACTTAGCTATCCAGGGATCTCACTTGCTTAAATAAAAACCTCATTGTTGTTGAATCTTGCACAGAACCACGCGGCCTTCATATGAGTCCAAGCAAATCACATATAATAATTATTAATAGGAGCCGGTAAACAACTAAAAAAGAGTGGAAATTAGTACCGAGTATATAATATGCTGGTGTTCAAATCAATTATATTGCGATAAAGTAAGAGATTATAGACTACATAGTGTCTCGGGTAATATATATCAACAAAGTCAGTAGCATTTCCCTTATCATTCTCTCAAACGTTTACATTTTTTTACCCCTTCAGAACCAAAATTATGTTTGTGCAATCTCTACATTACAATAGAGATATTTTTAATTTTTTTTTCAATTCCATATTTACATATAATTGACGAGCAATTTAATACTATAACTTATTAAATTGCTGGTCGACAAAATTTGGACAAATTTGCTTAGCAACACCGAATAAAAAAAAATCCTTTGTAGTCAATGTAAAAGAGTTAAGCAGCACTTTCGTAAAAGGTTACTGCTGACCAATAATCATCTGTTAGCCTTGTATTATTAATTATTATCTATAATATATTATTTAATATCCATATTTTCTTATTTTCTTATACGTGTATATTAATACACTCACAATGGCGCAAAGGGGAAGCCGCAGTTTTTAACAACAACGGTTCCCTCTTTCTACTATATTATGTGAGGCAGTATGAAGGTTTGAATGAAAAAAGAAGACTTAAAGCACGTGGATCCCTAAAAAGTAAAAACAAAATCAGTGAACTATGTCCACGTACACTTAACTCACAAGTCAACTTTCTCCCACAATTTACACACTTTCGTGTTTCAAGTGCATTTATATTCAAGGCTGTATACACTTTTTATTACATTTAATCTCCAAAAAGCATTAACATATATAATGGTATTTACTTCGTTTCTTTAAGTAACGACTCTACAACGAACACCTTTATATATAAGTACAATAAGATGGATATAGCATTTAGGAAGTAGAATGACTTATATGTTTAAAGAATATTTTATGTTTCGACTTAAGAATTAGGAACAGTGCGACTATAGTTCATCCATTCATCTGCAACCAAATTATAATAGTGAATAACAAATTTTCATTAGGGTTTTGCTTAGGTTTTAGAAGATACAATATGGCATAGTACCAACTAAACTTTTAAATTTAATTATATCAACTTAACTGTGTAAGTCCCATGTTGGCTTTATGCTAGTTTTTTGATATATACTCGTGCAATGTTCGTTTCAATTTTTATTATGATTTTTAAAATGTTCTTTCATACTTAGTCCAAGAACAACATTTAAAGCGGACGGTTTCCAGAAGGCTAGCGGGTTCAAATCCCGTTGCGTTCAAATTTTAATTTGTTTTCTTAAAGAATTTGTTTTTTTTTATAATTATTTAGTACAACACCTTATTTAGTATATTCAAGAATGGAATTTGCAAGTAATATTCTACCCATGACCTAGTTTTACAAATGGTTAAAATTGACATAATATTTACAACTGATTAATTTACGTTTTAAAAGTCGTTATTCTTTTTTCATTATTGCAGCGTTACAATATTTAAAAAATAATGTTTCAAATAGATCAGTATAGTGCAATAGTTAGGTTAATAGTAACAGTTAGTAGTTAGTAGTATTAGGTGGAATGTAAAACAATTTTGGTACAATACCTACACTTACAGTAATTTACCACTTCCCGTTTCTCGCAGAGTTCACAAAATTGACATCACATTTATAATCTGTTATTATGACGGACACAATCTATCTGAATTACACAAAATTACGAAAACCGGTCTTTGCCCTCTAAAGATGTAGCAAAAAGATATGGTTGTGCCATAGAGCTAGCATAGTATTTATATTTTTAGATAGCTTAATAATTTTTTTTGAACTTTGTTGTTGGCAGAACAATAATATTATTTAATAAGTATTTATATTTATTGTGATTGATTTTAATGCTAACTCAACATACATTGTTTTTTCGCTATTTCCAATCCCCATTCGTTTTCCTCACTAGAGCTAGTAGATTGTTAACTTAGAATTTAATTTTTGTATACGCCTTTCAAGGAGCAATATTAATTATTTGATAAAATTTCAGCTTGAAATCGCTTCTTGGGTCTAAGTATTTCTAAAATATATTCAACATCCTGCTAAGAACGGAAATCTAAAGAGCTCCTTTTATTTTGAGATAAAGAACCATGATCGTTTTATATGAATTAATTGTTATAGCTCTTTCATATAATGAAATTGTTAGGATATTAATATCAATAAAATAACATTTAAAGCGGACGGTTTCCAGGACGCGAGCGGGTTCAAATCCCGTTGCGTTCCAATTTTTATTTGTTTTCTTAAAGAATTTGTTTTTTTTTTAATTATTTAATACAACACGTTATTTAGTATATAAATGGAATTATAATGGAATTTGCACTTTCATATAATGAGATTGTTAGCATATTCTGGATAAATATTTAGAAAAAGAAGAAAACAAGACACTTGGTCACATAATATAAGCATTATTTGTGTTTTAAATAATATAATTGATAAAATTGATTATATTATCTCCTTGTACGTTTCCTTCATTTTATAAGTGATAGTACTAACCACAATAATATAATACTAGATTTGTAGTTTTACAAGAAAATAAAATGTGAGCTCTCCAAAGCTACGCGTTGCCATATCAAAAGCTTTGCACTTCATTCATCCATCACCAACCCACGAGTCACCTCAATCCGGACCTCATAAGGATAATTACACACGCGACCGTGTCCATTATTATATCATTAAGGCCCGTTATAGAAAACTGGGGCTCAAAATATTGCGGTAACCTTTGAACGAAATTCTTTATGGTATGCTCGTAACTGCGGTTGCTTAGAAAGTCGATATTTGTAAGTTTAAGATTTTG
Organism: Dione vanillae; assembly: GCA_037178615.1. Taxonomy (NCBI): domain Eukaryota; kingdom Metazoa; phylum Arthropoda; class Insecta; order Lepidoptera; family Nymphalidae; genus Dione; species Dione vanillae. Next base: position 1,801,611 of record JAZFAU010000190.1, read on the forward strand.
ATTGACGTTAATAGAGCAAGTTGTCGACAAAATGTCGTAAAAAAATTACAATAACCCATTATTACACTGAGTATTAAAAACTATTTAGTACATTTTAAATACATGAATTAAATTAAGAAAATTTGTTTGATAAAAAACCTTTTTGCTTCACATTAGACTCACATTTGAAATATTAAATTAACACAGGTAACCTAAGATTAAAAAAAAAACTTTTTATTTATATAGTAAACTAATATAATAAACTCATAAACGTCATCATGCAAAAAGCTCCTTACATTTAGGAGTCCGCATAAGATTACTACAACTATATTTTAAAATTATTTACAAGTGATAAAAAGAAATAAAAAGATAAAAAAAACTTATACAATTTTTTTAAATGTACACATTAGGGCAAGTGATAATATCTTGCGTTATAATTAAGTACCTGTTCTGAACAAACTCATTGCGTAACCCAAGGTCAAATTTTGTAAAGTAAATCTATATACTTGTCAGATTATAAGCAAATATCAACAAAGAGATGGAATGCGGTTTTGATATAAATCATTACGACCAAGGCTTCTCGCTATTAATTATTCATTTGATGCAATCGCACGTTATAATCAATAAATGTTTGTTTTAGCTTCACGCTTTATCCCGCACATGGCAGGTTAGGCAGAGGGAACTGCAGAAACCATTGGAACCTAGTGTTGAGATACTCCGTTGCTTAGTCCCTGCTTTCTCCGTCCCCGCATTCCGCCTTTTTCGAGACATTGTGTGTTGAGGGGCGGAACTCAACGCCGCGCTTTTGCCTAGTTATCAGAGCGAAGAAAATGGAAATAGAATAATCCATCTACTCCGACTGGGGATCGAACCTAGAAACCGTCGCGTTACAGGCAGACGTTGCGCCTCTGCGCTACGACGGTCCTCATCAATAAATCTACTTAAATAAATTTAACATACATGAGAAATTTTATATTAAACCCATATTAAATAAAGTTTTATATTAGGGAAGACAGAGGAAATTTGAGTGATAAGACACTTCGTTCCTCCTTTGCCGCTCTATTTGTGGAAAATTGTTTTTTTAGTGGCAGAGCTCAATATTGCCCTTTGTCTTGTTAGTACATAGAATAAAAATATTTGATATTCCTGGCAGGCGTTAAATCCAAAGTCGTCGTATTTCAGATCAGAAATACACCACTATGCTACGACGACTTATTAAGGAAATTAATATTTAATACAAATATAAAAAACAAAAAAAAACTTTTTAAAGACGATTCATGAAACGAAGACAAAAATATAATAACGAGAACGAGGAAGAGTAAATATTGTTTAAGTTTATATTATATTTTTACAAAGTTAAATCTAAAAATAAATTATAAATTGCTTATTGCGACATTCCTTTGCTGCTCTAATATATTTACTACTGCATTATTATTTTTAAACGGGTCATACTATTATTAGAACTATCTAATGCAGCTTTCCCCTAGTAACTAGATTATTATACGTATACGTGACACGTTCGTAGTAATTCTCGTGTTCAAACAGTATATAGGATTGAAGGGAAGCCTTACTAACGTAACCGGTCAACAGCCAGGTCAACTAATCATGCATGCACTCGCATGGGTTTCTCTGCGGTAATCATAACTTCAGGAATTATCTTATAATCGTTTCCTACTTTGGTTTATATATATTTAGATATTATTTCATTTTTTTATATTTATATGAGGCGACATGACAGCGTCTGTGGGATATATGGGATAGTTTTAGGTTCGATTTTATTTCTTCAGGTTAGAAGAAACGGTATATTAGGTTCCGATTGTCAACAAGCACTCGCAGGTTCGGGCGGAAAACGGAGAAGAAGGTTAAAAAGTAAAAAAGTGCACACATTTTATTATTATCATAATATTTAGAGGATCGTCGTGGCGCAGAGGTGTAACGTCTGCCTGTAACACGTGACGGTTTCTGGGATCGATTCCCACTCGAGGAAGATGGATTTTTCTATTTCCATTTTCTTCGCTCTGGCAACTAGGCAAAGCGCGGCGTTGGGTTCGCCACTCAACACGCAATGCCTCGAAAAAAAGGCGGAAAGTGGGGACGGAGAAAAGCAGGTACTAAGCAACGGAGTGTCTTAACACTAGGTTCGTATGGTTCCTGCAGTTCCCTCTACCCTGCCATGTGCGGGATAAAACCTGAAGAAAAAAAAATAATAATAATATTTAGATATAACTGTTTATTTTTCTTTATCTACCCGTTGGATGGTGAAAATAATGAATAATAATATTTATTTGACATAAAATGTGGTAAATATCAAATATACCACCAGTGTATAGTAGTATGTGTACGTCACGTTTTACCTGGCATATCCCATATAATATAACAAACAATGACTAAACACAAATGAATGAACACAAAAAATCTAAATACATTTTCTTTATTTATATTAAAACACACACAAAATAATAACTTCATTTTATACAAAATTGTGTTAGAAGGTTATTTGAATTTTTATTTTTATTTTTCAATTAATATCTTAATTTTTATTAATGAAGAAACAGAATACGTGAATTACATTTATTAATCTCATACATTTAATACCGTCGTGCTTGTGACCGTGACGTTTTGTGGGTTCGATTTCCACTTGGGGTGAATTTGAATATTATTATTTCATTTATATTTTTTTTGCTCTGACAACTAAGCAAGTGCGGCGTTGAGTTCCGCCACTTAACACGCAACATCTCCAAAAAAGGTGGAAAACAGGAAACGGTGTGACTTAACGCTATGTTCACATAGTTCCTGCAGTTCCGTCTGCCAACCCTGCTATGTGCAGGATGAAACGTGAAGCTAGAAAAAAAATCTTTGATATTTAAATATATTTCAGTAGTATGTATCGTTTGTCTAATACAAGCCTAACTTGGGGTTGTCCGTCCAAAGAGGATTATTATAAATAGTGAATAGCACTAGCTACAAAACGCCGTTTTACTGCAGTTTGCGCAGGACACCTAGTATTTACATTTGCTTTCTTCTCAGTTTAATTTTTTGATCATACATCATTCGACACGTCCTTGGGAAGGGCCACGTGTCGTACAAGTGACACCGGTTCCCCATCGAACACTCGCACTCTTACACTAACTAGTTTGTTAAAGCCGTTTATTATGAAACCTGATCTGTCAATAGTTTAAACCCTTTAAACGCTTTGTGGTCATGAAGATATAAATCGCAACTCGCGACCGGTCTTCAATGTAGAAGATTCAAGATCCGTAATTGTGGAAGTATGCGAATATTTTTTGACATATTCTTTTATTCTATACTTTTGTATTTTGTGTATTGATGAAACTAGAAAAAGTTGTTCTTTTGAACGGCTATGGCATTGGGGTGTCTAGCTAGGTTTTTGGTGGACAAGGTTTTAAAGTTAAAAGGTGTCAGCAGTTGTAGATCTTGTAATACCTACAGATTTATATTATAGATAAATTTTATTACCTGTTGTTAGAAATACAATGTATATATTAATATACCTATTCGTATAAACAAATAAACCTATGTATATTAATTTATACGCATATAGTTACTTATTCTAGTTTAAGATAATTTGTTCTAAAGGCTTTATTTCAAAGGGTTATTCCAGAGTAAATCGTTTACTTAGGAGCAATTTTTTTACTTTTAAACAAATAATTAGAAATATGCTTGTCCTGCTTACATAAGCTCTTTATTCAGATCTAGGTATACATGTTTTATAAATGTACTCAATAATCCTAATAAAAACTAACAATTACACTGGATTTTGGTGAGACAGTCTGTCTGTCCTCAATTTCTTTAGAACTTCTCATGTTAGTTATTATTTTAGTGGTTTCACATAGTGTTGTTTACGTCACGCTTTTACCGCCACCTAATAAGCTTCACACGTCATTAGCTACGTGTTATATTAATTTCATGGTTTTCTGCACGACTTTATTAATATAATTTCGTTTGTTATCACAAAAAAAATATATTTGGCCTATTTCTCAATATTAATGAGAGTTTATCACGCAGTTACGTAATATTTTATTGGTAATAAATTAGTGTCATTGAAACAAGCGTTTACTATGTTACTGTGATATTTTATAATTAATGCTGTAATAACTGTTACATAGTCTTGTATCTCTACTTTCAGTCAAAATAAGCTAAAAGTATTTAATTATTTAGTAAACCAGTTGAATGTGTGTAGTCCCTTACCGACCTTAATAACGTGCCGTAATAATTGATTGTCACAGCACTATTCGGTGTTGGTATTACGACTGACATTCGTAACAAATCATTTAGAATTCAAATTAGTCTACAATTGCATGCAGTAATTTGGGAACTTCTTTGCCCTGGATTCCGAAATAGCTCTATAATGACAGTAATAAAGATATTAATTTTATTAAATAGGTACGTATATGGCTGATTTCTAAAATTTCGCTTGTGTATTACGTAGCCTGTGTTACGTTGGTGATGTTGAAAATTGTAATTCATAATTTTTGATTTTTTCACAAAACCGAGAATTTAGAAATAATTGTCAAAAAATGTTTTAAGCGTAATTATTATTAAAGATTCTTGTTGAAATTATTTTAATTAACTTGATAAATACAAATAATGACAACATTAATACGCAATGTAAAAGTTATCAGCATTTATAATGATACACTGAATTTGTTTAGGTAAATTAATTTAGTTTAAATTAATTAAACAAAAAGAAAAATAATTTCGACGCGCAGTCTTTACTAAATAATAAATCAAGTGTTGCCTCTTAAGTCAGCTTTAATATTTTTATTATATTGCAATCAATTCACGACATAATAAAAAATAACAAAAGAAGTGTAAGAATCACTTTCACATTATTAAAAAACAAAATAATGAAAGAGAACGAAATATTTTAATGCTGACCTTAAATTTAAAGATAAAAAAACCAATTACTATCCAATAAATAATGGTATGTACCTATAGTAATAATATAGAGTAGTTGAAATTAATTTATTTTACTTATTGTAGCCAAACGGTGAAAGGTGCGAGGTATGGGTTAAACATGGCTTTGCCATGGTCTACTTTTCAAGGTTAATTTGTTCTTACCTATTGTAACTGTACAATATCAATCAAGTGTTCATTTTCTAGTATTACTTTATGATAGGGCCCCGTGACACAGTTGCGTTATTTATGACCAACACAGCAATTTATGTAGAGATTGTTAAGTTCGAGCCGATTTAAATATAATTATTTATAGTATAAAAGCTTCTTACTTTATTTACACATTCAGGACAAAGATTGAATTTAAAATCAATTAAAATAAAAAATAACAAATTTAATCCTCCTTCTCCAAATTCTTCCCAACTGGGAATCGAACCCACAAACCGTCCCGTTTACAAGCATGACGGTAAGAAATATGTCATTAATAAGTATTATAGACATATTCTGTTTCGTTAATAAAAAAATGTTCTTTTTTTATTTGAATTGTTCCTCTTTCTCGTATATAGCAATGTAGATAGAAGGTAGATGGGGGACAGAGTATGTAGAAGGGCAGACGTCAAAATACTTTATTCCCCACAAAAACGTTGCACAGAGAAATAACTTATTCTGCTTTCAATACTCAATTAGCAATGAATTTTTTAACAGCAGTTAGCAGTATATTTGGGTTTGTGTATTGATGGGCTGTTTTATGTATATATCTTCTCTGCCTTTGCTAACTACATGAGTAAGCTGAAAGACACTTAGATTAATTTTAGACTGAAATAGAACACCAAGAAAATCTTTTCTTGGTGTTCTATTTCAGTTTACGCAAACGAAATCAAGTGTTATAGGTAAATGAACATAATAACCACAAGATATTTTACAATTTCTCTCATTGGAGGTGTAATCAAAACATCACATATCATAGCACTTTCAACAATTATTTCCAGACACAAATGTTATAAATTCTACAATCTACTCGAGATCTAAACGAGCCGGCCTGATATGGGAGAACTTTCATACACGTGAAAAGCATACTTATACTTAGAAACTTGCAATTTGCACTAGTTATTACCATATGAAACAAACCTAGATTCTGGTACCTCGTTACTTTGAAAGTGCATTTAGCTTCATCGTAAAATATAACACAAAAGGTATTTTAATAAGTAGGTAATTGTTTGGTTTAATTTTTCTTTTTTAGTTGTAGAAACAAATTAATTTCAAATTTCAGATAAAACTTTATATAAAATATATAAAGTTTTGTGAATTTAAAATCGTGTGTATGTATTTATGTTTTTATATATAAAAAATGTAGGTTGAAGTTTTTCCCGAATCCCGTTCCCCTATTCCCCGCCTTCAGGAATTGCATGAGTGGAGTAAATTAATATAATGCGCTTTTTATTCTATCCAAAGCTTGAAAATGTACCGATTAATCCTTCTATAAATATACAGATGTTATTTATTTATTTTCTTTATTCAAAGATATTTTTAATTATACATTAATTTAGTAGTATGTGTGTTTAATAATAAGTTACAAATTTATCTTACATAATTCTCTTCATATATATTTAAAACTTATTTAAAACGACAAAACATACGTAATTGATAAAAGTTATTACAGAATTTCAGAACTCCGGTGAAAATAGCGATAACGGCCGCCGACCCGTATGTCATTGCACTGCTTTTAAAATTTTTAAACAAAATTACGAAATAATTATGAAATGGAACTAGAATTCCAGTTTACGTGACGGAAACAAAAGGTAATAAATTCCTATCATAACGGCTACATTGGGGACAAATAACCCGTTAAGTAGATATTACATAAAAGTACTCTTCAAAAATGTATCTATGTAGATTAAATATTTAAATTTATATATATTTTTCTTACAACTTACAACAAACTTATTTTAAATATAAATAGTAAATTATGCATAACATAATTTTACAATGCCTTTGTCAAACAACGTAAAATTAAAATATGAATGTCTAAACTAATCATTAATAGTGGGTTAAAGCTAGAAACTGTTGACATATTTAATATAAAAAATGCCAATAAAATTTAAGTTGATAAATTTTATGTATATTTTTAATACTTTAAACTACTTAGCAGTATTTTTTTAACAATAGTCAATAAAGCTATCATACGTCATCACAAATTTTCACACATAAATAATGTGTCAATTACTAAAGTAAACATATAAGTTAATATATAAGTAACTATAAGAACCGTTATTGTACAGTGGCAGTGTTATACGTAAACGAGTTGGCTGTGGGTTCGATTCCCACTCGGGGAAGTGTAGCATCTACCTGTAAGACGATTTGTGGGTTCGATTCCCACTCGAGGAAGATGGATTTTTCTATTTCCATTCTCTTCGCTCTGGATACAAGGCAAAGGCGCGGCGTTGAGTTCCACACTCACAATGCCTCGAAAAAGGCGGAAAGCAGGAACTAAGGAACCGTCGACAACGAGTCTTAATAGTAATATACTATGGTTCTTGCTTTTCCCTTTGCCTCTTGCCCTTTGCATCTTGCCATGTGCGGGATATAACGTGAAGCCATATAAATAAAAAAATAAAGTTATTTTCAGTCTGATAACAAGACACGTTGAGTTCTGCTACTCAACACGAAAATTTTAAAAATTGCCTGAAATCGACACACAGTGTCTTGTACACTAAAATCCCTTTGACCCCTGCGCTATACAGCATGAAGCTAAAAAACGTATTACGATTTCACTAACCACATTCATTTCAAGTGTAACAAGCAAATTATATATTGAACCAGGAAGCGCGGTTAGTGCACATGGTCCATGAAGGCCGGGGACAAACTCACGTCCCTAGCGCGACGACCCGTGAGACCTTTACTGCTCTCACAATGTGTTAACTGTTAATGGTAACTTATTTATGTTTACGGAAGTAATCTTACGTTTTAAATATAATTAAAATACTCATTATAAGGTGCTTAGATTACACAAAATAAGAAACAAAAGGCATTAAGTTTTAGATGCTTATTGCTTTTTGCGTAAATAATTTTCTTTATTATTATGTATGTGTAACCGTGTTTCTATAGCTAGTTATGTACGCTTAGACCTTACCTTCACATTAAATTCTATAAGTGAAAATTGCTTAAGTAAAACAATACAACCGGATTAATTGTGTATTTTGTATCGTACATTGTTTACCCGAGACCACGAACTACTGCAAATTGTTCTAAACGTCGAGTTGCCAAAACAAAGTCATTAATTTTTCGTTACGTTTCATTTAAAATGTGTTAAAATCGCGAAAATCTAAGTCTTAGTTGTACTAAAAATGACCACAGAAGTGTTTTTTAATATATTTTTATATCAAAAAAATATATGTATGTGTATATTATAGGACTGGAATAGTTAAAGCCGCATCTAAATGATATCAAGCCAGCAAATTAATTCTATATCATGTGTAATATTCATAAAAGCAAATATTAAACGTTTTCTTTCTAATGCGCAGTATTTGAAAGAAAACGTAGATATTAAAAGTGAATATAGAACATTATTCCAAATTATAGCCTAAAAAGTGACCAACACATGTTAAGATTTAAATAAGAAGCTCCAAAGATGAGCTTCGTGGAATCGCGAGTTGACTCTCAAATTTAAACTCATTTATCTTGTTAATGTTTGGGACGGCGTTAAATAACGATTTGTTGTTCTCAGTATCGAGTTACAAATTCGTTGATGCGTTCCACGTAGACATGACTTGTTACTTGTTATTACTGTTGACTTGTTGAGACAAAATTCATGAATATTTAGCTTCACGATTAAATACAAATATATTAGGGTAGACGGGAAGGACCTAATTTCAAGATATTTCAGAAGTCAAGACTTTTCCCGTTGAGTAGCAAAATAAGCTGCCGAATTGGCATCGAACTTACAACTATCACATCTTATTCTACTGCACCACAGTTTTTAAAACGTCTCTTCCCTTTTATTTTTGTTTCCGTGCGTGTTTTGTGGTAATGATCTATTATAAGGATATACATGTAAGGAATCTACTGTGAGATACAGAATAACCTATTGAATGATTGAAGCGTCACTCTGCTATCCACTTTGTGGCCGTATCATCGTACATTCTCAGCACAGCCACCACTGCGTTATAACTTAAAATAAGTCTTGTTTACTCACTTATGTTTTGTTACATATATATATATATATATATATATATATATATATATATATATATATATATATATATATATATATATATATATATATATATATATATATATATATATATATATATATATATATATATATATATATATATATATATATATATATATATATATATATATATATATATATATATATATATATATATATATATATATATATATATATATATATATATATATATATATATATATATATATATATATATATATATATATATATATATATATATATATATATATATATATATATATATATATATATATATATATATATATATATATATATATATATATATATATATATATATATATATATATATATATATATATATATATATATATGTAACAAAACATAAGTGAGTAAACAAGACTTATTTTAAGTTATAACGCAGTGGTGGCTGTGCTGAGAATGTACGATGATACGGCCACAAAGTGGATAGCAGAGTGACGCTTCAATCATTCAATAGGTTATTCTGTATCTCACAGTAGATTCCTTACATGTATATCCTTATAATAGATCATTACCACAAAACACGCACGGAAACAAAAATAAAAGGGAAGAGACGTTTTAAAAACTGTGGTGCAGTAGAATAAGATGTGATAGTTGTAAGTTCGATGCCAATTCGGCAGCTTATTTTGCTACTCAACGGGAAAAGTCTTGACTTCTGAAATATCTTGAAATTAGGTCCTTCCCGTCTACCCTAATATATTTGTATTTAATCGTGAAGCTAAATATTCATGAATTTTGTCTCAACAAGTCAACAGTAATAACAAGTAACAAGTCATGTCTACGTGGAACGCATCAACGAATTTGTAACTCGATACTGAGAACAACAAATCGTTATTTAACGCCGTCCCAAACATTAACAAGATAAATGAGTTTAAATTTGAGAGTCAACTCGCGATTCCACGAAGCTCATCTTTGGAGCTTCTTATTTAAATCTTAACATGTGTTGGTCACTTTTTAGGCTATAATTTGGAATAATGTTCTATATTCACTTTTAATATCTACGTTTTCTTTCAAATACTGCGCATTAGAAAGAAAACGTTTAATATTTGCTTTTATGAATATTACACATGATATAGAATTAATTTGCTGGCTTGATATCATTTAGATGCGGCTTTAACTATTCCAGTCCTATAATATACACATACATATATTTTTTTGATATAAAAATATATTAAAAAACACTTCTGTGGTCATTTTTAGTACAACTAAGACTTAGATTTTCGCGATTTTAACACATTTTAAATGAAACGTAACGAAAAATTAATGACTTTGTTTTGGCAACTCGACGTTTAGAACAATTTGCAGTAGTTCGTGGTCTCGGGTAAACAATGTACGATACAAAATACACAATTAATCCGGTTGTATTGTTTTACTTAAGCAATTTTCACTTATAGAATTTAATGTGAAGGTAAGGTCTAAGCGTACATAACTAGCTATAGAAACACGGTTACACATACATAATAATAAAGAAAATTATTTACGCAAAAAGCAATAAGCATCTAAAACTTAATGCCTTTTGTTTCTTATTTTGTGTAATCTAAGCACCTTATAATGAGTATTTTAATTATATTTAAAACGTAAGATTACTTCCGTAAACATAAATAAGTTACCATTAACAGTTAACACATTGTGAGAGTAGTAAAGGTCTCACGGGTCGTCGCGCTAGGGACGTGAGTTTGTCCCCGGCCTTCATGGACCATGTGCACTAACCGCGCTTCCTGGTTCAATATATAATTTGCTTGTTACACTTGAAATGAATGTGGTTAGTGAAATTGTAATACGTTTTTTAGCTTCATGCTGTATAGCGCAGGGGTCAAAGGGATTTTAGTGTACAAGACACTGTGTGTTGATTTCAGGCAATTTTTAAAATTTTCGTGTTGAGTAGCAGAACTCAACGTGTCTTGTTATCAGACTGAAAATAACTTTATTTTTTTATTTTTATGGCTTCACGTTATATTCCACACATGGCAGGGTAGGCAGAGGGAACAGCAGGAACCATAGGACACTATTATTAAGACTCGTTGTCGACGGTTGCTTAGTTCCTGCTTTCCGCCTTTATCGAGGCATTGTGAGTGTGGAACTCAACGCCGCGCCTTTGCCTTGTATCCAGAGCGAAGAGAATGGAAATAGAAAAATCCATCTTCCTCGAGTGGGAATCGAACCCACAAATCGTCTTACAGGTAGATGCTACACTTTCCCTAGAGAAAATCGAACCCACAGCCAACTCGTTTACGTATAACACTGCCACTGTACAATAACGGTTCTTATAGTTACTTATATATTAACTTATATCTTTACTTTAGTAATTGACACATTATTTATGTGTGAAAATTTGTGATGACGTACGATAGCTTTATTGACTATTGTTAAAAAAATACTGCTAAGTAGTTTAAAGTATAAAAAATATACATAAAATTTATCAACTTAAATTTTATTGGCATTTTTTATATTAAATATGTCAACAGTTTCTGGCTTTAACCCACTATTAATGATTAGTTTAGACATTCATATTTTAATTTTACGTTGTTTGACAAAGGCATTGTAAAATTATGTTATGCATAATTTACTATTTATATTTAAAATAAGTTTGTTGTAAGTTGTAAGAAAAATATATATAAATTTAAATATTTAATCTACATAGATACATTTTTGAAGAGTACTTTTATGTAATATCTACTTAACGGGTTATTTGTCCCCAATGTAGCCGTTATGATAGGAATTTATTACCTTTTGTTTCCGTCACGTAAACTGGAATTCTAGTTCCATTTCATAATTATTTCGTAATTTTGTTTAAAAATTTTAAAAGCAGTGCAATGACATACGGGTCGGCGGCCGTTATCGCTATTTTCACCGGAGTTCTGAAATTCTGCAATAACTTTTATCAATTACGTACGTTTTGTCGTTTTAAATAAGTTTTAAATATATATGAAGAGAATTATGTAAGATAAATTTGTAACTTATTATTAAACACACATACTACTAAATTAATTAAAAATATCTTTTAATAAAGAAAATAAATAAATAACATCTGTATATTTATAGAAGGATTAATCGGTACATTTTCAAGCTTTGGATAGAATAAAAAGCGCATTATATAATTTTACTACACTCATGCAATTCCTGAAGGCGGGGAATAGGGGAACGGGATTCGGGAAAAACTTCAACCTACATTTTATATATAAAAACATATAAACACATACACACGATTTTAGATTCACAAAACTTTATATATTTTATACAAAGTTTTATCTGAAATTTGAAATTAATTTGTTTCTACAACTAAAAAAGAAAAATTAAACCAAACAACTACCTACTTATTAAAATACCTTTTATATTTTACGATGAAGCTAAATGCACTTTCAAAGTAACGAGGTACCAGAATCTAGGTTTGTTTCATATGGTAATAACTAGTGCAAATTGCAAGTTTCTAAGTATAAGTATGCTTTTCACGTGTATGAAAGTTCTCCCATATCAGGCCGGCTCGTTTAGATCTCGAGTAGATTGTAGAATTTATAACATTTGTGTCTGGAAATAATTGTTGAAAGTGCTATGATATGTGATGTTTTGATTACACCTCCAATGAGAGAAATTGTAAAATATCTTGTGGTTATTATGTTCATTTACCTATAACACTTGATTTCGTTTGCGTAAACTGAAATAGAACCCCAAGAAAATCTTTTCTTGGTGTTCTATTTCAGTCTAAAATTAATCTACGTGTCTTTCAGCTTACTCATGTAGTTAGCAAAGGCAGAGAAGATATATACATAAAACAGCCCATCAATACACAAACCCAAATATACTGCTAACTGCTGTTAAAAAATTCATTGCTAATTGAGTATTGAAAGCAGAATAAGTTATTTCTCTGTGCAACGTTTTTGTGGGGAATAAAGTATTTTGACGTCTGCCCTTCTACATACTCTGTCCCCCATCTACCTTCTATCTACATTGCTATATACGAGAAAGAGGAACAATTCAAATAAAAAAAGAACATTTTTTTATTAACGAAACAGAATATGTCTATAATACTTATTAATGACATGTTTCTTACCGTCATGCTTGTAAACGGGACGGTTTGTGGGTTCGATTCCCAGTTGGGAAGAATTTGGAGAAGGAGGATTAAATTTGTTATTTTTTATTTTAATTGATTTTAAATTCAATCTTTGTCCTGAATGTGTAAATAAAGTAAGAAGCTTTTATACTATAAATAATAATTTTTAAATCGGCTCGAACTTAACAATCTCTACATAAATTGCTGTGTTGGTCATAAATAACGCAACTGTGTCACGGGGCCCTATCATAAAGTAATACTAGAAAATGAACACTTGATTGATATTGTACAGTTACAATAGGTAAGAACAAATTAACCTTGAAAAGTAGACCATGGCAAAGCCATGTTTAACCCATACCTCGCACCTTTCACCGTTTGGCTACAATAAGTAAAATAAATTAATTTCAACTACTCTATATTATTACTATAGGTACATGCCATTATTTATTGGATAGTAATTGGTTTTTTTATCTTTAAATTTAAGGTCAGCATTAAAATATTTCGTTCTCTTTCATTATTTTGTTTTTTAATAATGTGAAAGTGATTTTTACACTTCTTTTGTTATTTTTTATTATGTCGTGAATTGATTGCAATATAATAAAAATATTAAAGCTGACTTGAGAGGCAACACTTGATTTATTATTTAGTAAAGACTGCGCGTCGAAATTATTTTTCTTTTTCTTTAATTAATTTAAACTAAATTAATTTACCTAAACAAATTCAGTGTATCATTATAAATGCTGATAACTTTTACATTGCGTATTAATGTTGTCATTATTTATATTTATCAAGTTAATTAAAATAATTTCAATAAGAATCTTTAATAATAATTACGCTTAAAACATTTTTTGACAAGTATTTTTAAATTCTCGGTTTTGTGAAAAAATCAAAAATTATGAATTACAATTTTCAACATCACCAACGTAACACAGGCTACGTAATACACAAGCGAAATTTTAGAAATCAGCCATATACGTACCTATTTAATAAAATTAATATCTTTATTACTGTCATTATAGAGCTATTTCGGAATCCAGGGCAAAGAAGTTCCCAAATTACTGCATGCAATTGTAGACTAATTTGAATTCTAAATGATTTGTTACGAATGTCAGTCGTAATACCAACACCGAATAGTGCTGTGACAATCAATTATTACGGCACGTTATTAAGGTCGGTAAGGGACTACACACATTCAACTGGTTTACTAAATAATTAAATACTTTTAGCTTATTTTGACTGAAAGTAGAGATACAAGACTATGTAACAGTTATTACAGCCATTACATTGGCCGTATCATCGTACATTCTCAGCACAGCCACCACTGCGTTATAACTTAAAATAAGTCTTGTTTACTCACTTATGTTTTGTTACATATATATATATATATATATATATATATATATATATATATATATATATATATATATATATATATATATATATATATATATATATATATATATATATATATATATATATATATATATATATATATATATATATATATATATATATATATATATATATATATATATATATATATATATATATATATATATATATATATATATATATATATATATATATATATATATATATATATATATATATATATATATATATATATATATATATATATATATATATATATATATATATATATATATATATATATATATATATATATAATATATATATATATATATATATATATATATATATATATATATATATATATATATATATATATATATATATATATATACCAATTTTGCTGTCATCTGAACCTGGACCCGCATGTTTACACCGAGCTAGTCAAGTTAGGAGTCGGGTACTCTTAGATCTATAAACGACGATTATTTCGGCTGCAACAAAGAGCTACAAAGGCTTTGGACAATAGAAGTACTCTAATAAGTATTATTAGCAGATCGTACGCGGAAGAGTTCTCTGTAAATATTTTGCGAGAGTACAGTTACATCCTTTCTTTTGTTGTCGGGTCACCGCCCGAGAACTACAATGATATTTACTAAACACCTAAATTAATAAAGGAGTGCTAGTTTGTGCTAACAGAATTAACAGTCACACTCTTAAACGGTAATTAGCGTTAATTTGGCATTAATGGCTGTAAATATAATTTGGTTTATACGAGTATTTTGCCAATGTCATGCATGTTGAATACAAATTGATATTAAGTCGGGCCTTAATATTATTCTTGTACAATTATTACGTGGATAATGTCAATACTCTTGATATGTATGTCATATTTTATTTTTATATAATAATTTTAATACAATAGTAAGTTAAAATGATTTCCATTTGAATTTTAATTTTAATGAGTGACGAGATTTTTAATGTCTTGAAAATAGATTCCAACGCTGTAACGTAGTTAAACTTATTTAAGATATATTATACGAAAGTGATATAATATTATTTTTAATTTTCATTATGTATGTGTTAACATTGATATTTTTATTATATTTGGTATTTAGATTTAATCCGCGCTTCTTGAAAACCGTCTAACAGCTAAACCATGCGTTCTCATCAAGCTACACTGAAATTTTTTAATGCTTACAATTTAAATAACTCATAGCCAATATTGGATAACATTTGTGATGTTAAGTGAACCTTCTTGAATAGCCTTTTCAATCATATTCTCCAAAAACAAAACACATTATTAATTTATTACGCTGCTATTGCTATAAATTTATGATAGCGTAGGCAACAATACGTAAAACGTTCATTATTCCTATTATAATTCCCTTGAATCGTTCATTGTATCACCGTCTTATCTAGTTAAGTCATACCGTAGAAGATATGCTTAGTTTTATGATCGTTTACATGTACCAGGTTCGGCCTCCAGTTTCTCTAGAAACCTTACTCAATCCCAACATGGTTGGAAACAATGGAAGCACAGTTCAACGACACCCGTGGGACGGGATGAGTTAATTGTATTCGACGCATCATGTGCAAAACTTCTACACGTGGGTGCTTCAACATGTCGATGCGATCGCTAAATATGTCTTATCTAACTACATACTTATTAAGCTCGGTAGTATAATTATTCACATTCTTAGTATTTTGTTATCTATATAAATAGTAAGCTAATTAGTTTGTTTGGTTGAACTCGTTAATCTCAGGAAAGAATCATCCAGGAATGCTATGAGGTATAGTATGGTTTGATTTACCTCACTGTACGTGCGGTAAGAATTACCTTGTACTTAGAGTACTCTAAGAAAACTATTTGTTAAATTGATTAAACTGTTATAAGATATTAGAACAATTTGTATGTGATTCGTCATTATGAACTTGAAAATTCGATACAATGATACAATATTTTGAAGGAGATAAGTATTTTTTTTTATTTAATTATACCTTTTATCAAAACTCGTGATATTTCATATTGAGTAGCGGAACTAAACATTGCATTTAAACACTGACTTAACTATAAACTAAATATTTAAATCTTTCTTAAAAAGTCCAGTCTTTTGACTATTGTCTGACTCTTTTTTATTACTAGAGTAAACTAATTAATAATTATTTAGCTAAATTTAACAATGAATAAGTTTTTTTTCACACCTAGTTTCTCGCAAAGTTTTTTTTATAAGTATAATTTTTAACTCCGTTATTTATGAATAAATATATTATATAACGGAACAGTTACGGTGATATAATTGGCATGATTATTATAACATGACCTAATTTCGTTAAATGTAAATATATATACATAGGAGACAATGGAGAGAGAGAACACATGAAGAATATTATATACCATGGCATTTTAAATAAAAATAACTTAATAAAAATGTTAGAAGCTTAAATATTTTTATAAATTAAATACTAATAAATAGAATAGAGTGTTTTAATAATTGCGGTTTCCTTTGCCTACCCTGCCATGTGCGGGCAAAGCGTAATGCTATACATATATAAATAGACAGATTGAAATTCGAAAATAAATTTATTATATCCATTTAATTTCAGCAACATATGAATTTTTATACATAATATAAAAATTCATATGTTGTTGTTAATATTTTGAATAGATTATTTGGTTACATAACTCCTTATGCCAACACTAAGCTTACACTTCTGCTACATGCTCTAAGCCTCACCCCGCACAGTGATAGTGACTAGCAAAGAGAATCCGTAGATTATTAAGAGTCTATGTTTACTGTTTCTTTAGAACGTATGTAAATATATTTGTTTTCATCTGTAATTTTCAAATACAGAAAAACCTGCAAGAAGCTCGTAATTATTGTTGTTCTCTACTTACTAAGATTAAATGATGACCTTATGTACTCGTTTATAATTTTCTGGTATAGTGTTCAAAACAATCGCCTACAAGAAATCTGGACTTACGGATATTTTTCCAAAAAAATATTAAAAAAAAAATATTTAATAGTGAACTTTATAATATAACAAACTGTAAAAAATGTTAATAATTAGTCACATTATATTTACCATCACTAACATAATTATGGTAAAGATAATTTAATAAAACATTTTATCACTCAAAAATACTACATAATTATAAGTGAAGAAAGGACAGTATTAATATATAATAGGAAAAAATCATCTCTCTACGCATAATAGTTTTAAGCTTTTTGTACCGTTCTATATATGGCAAGTTTCATTTTTTGTAGATGATTGATGAATGTATAATGACAGCTGATGTTTTTGTCATTAAAAAAGACGCCTACACAACACTACCAAGCCTCAAACCATTTATTTAATTATTTTCAAATTACTACTGGGAAGTTTAACAACCTAAAATCTCAAATCAAGGAATTTTTCTCGTCTACAATAATTTTTTTTTCAGCCAAGCTGTCTTTTTCAAGTATTTCGTACCTCAAAACGAAAAAAATATATAGGTACGTGCGTTTCTCTTCCTATCTATCTGTCACGAATATTTTTCTCAAGATGACCGAATCGAATCAAATTTCTAAGCAATTGCAATTGAAATTATTTTAATATTTTGTGTAATGAAGTCAAAGCCAAAGTTACAAGTAAACTAATTAGATTTCGCAATAAATATTATACCTACGCTATTACTACAATGATATGATATGACTATTGCGATGACTTTAAGTTCGATTCCTCATCATGTAAACCATGTTAGTAGAACCTTTCACACTTTCCTATTTTACCATGACAACTGTCAACCATACTACAAATAGAGATGATTTTTTTTAAAAAATTAAATATAAAAAGAAAATATAAACGTTATTTAATTTAAGATAAGTTTATTGATAAACAATTTGATCCTTACTTTTGATCCTTACTAATTCTATGGTGGCACAGCACACACTATGGTGGCACAGCACATTCAGTCTGGATTTCCAGTTATCACAGTTATAATTTTTTTTTATTTCTTCACTCTGGCATCGTCAATAAAAAAATAAAATAAAATACTTACTTAGTTATTATAAAACAGTATAAATATTTTTTTTCAATATAATTTATTATATTTCAATATAAGTTATATGAATTTGTATGTTTCTTTTAAAACAAAGTAATAGTAGTATATATATTATTGTTTCTATACAGTAGATATTATGTTAATTTGCCCTTTGTTTATTAGGTATATGTAGATATACTATTCTATAGAAGCAAAACAAAGCTGCGGCCAAATCAAGACAAGCCTGTATAGGGTAAGTTATATGAATTGGAGCGCGACAAACTGTCTGGCATCAGTCCAGACTACATAGAGTGACCATTTTATTGTATTTTAATTTATATGCAAAGAATATTATAAAGATATCTTTAATAATATTGCAAGACGAACTATAATTTTGATTTATTTTAAGACTATTATTAAAAAAAAAACAGCACTTCAAAATTCTCTAATTTTATTAAGTTAAATATAATTGTAACATTGTTTTATTTGATCAAATCTATAAGTTTTATACCTTTCGATTTTGTTCAATTATGTTTATTACATATGTATTTTATGGTCACCCTAACCGCCGACGACATACAGGATATCGCCAACCCTGCCAAGTTTGAAATAAAGTTCATTGAACCCCATTTTGTTATATACAATAGTGTTTTAACGAACATGTTCAGTCAATAAATTGTCTGATTGGGATAGGGGCTTATTATGAAACTATACACTGTCATTAAAGCTTTATATCACATTGTCTATAATAAAAACAATTATACACTGATATGATGAATACGAAATTGTTTTAAATACATAAATACAAATATAAAAGCTCTTTGTTTACGTTTCTCCTATACATAAATCCATAAATTCAGAAAGCTTGAATATATGGCTTCACGCTTTGTCTCGCATATTGCAGGGTCAGCAGAGGGAACTTCAGGAACCATATGATAGGTTCATATGTGTTAAGACACTCTGTTGCTCAGTCCCTGCTTTCTCCGTCTCTCCGTCTCGTATTGAATAGCGGAACTCAACAGCGCGCTTTACCTAGTTTCCTTTGCCGTGTTTGTGTTAGCGAAGAAAATGGCAATAGAAAAATCCATCTTCCCCCAGTGGGAATCGAACCCACAAACCGTCGCGTTTACAGGTAGACGGTCCTCAAATATATAGAAAAAAAATATAGAGAATTTAAGGAAATATAAGTAAAGTAAAGCTTCAAAATTCTATTAAACGGCGATTTTAAGAAAGTACATGCAGTATATACTCAAGGAAAACCGAAGAAAAGATGCATAAATAGAGATGACACAAACGTTAGTCGGGCGCTCGATATTAAAACATTTATGATAACAATATCTAATCAATCATTTCAAATCTCTACATTTCCTAGTAAATTGTACAAGATATAAAAATAAATGAAAGATAAGTTTCTCAAAATTGACATTGCAAGTATCTTAAACGACCTTATCTTTATAGTCTGTGTGTTGTATAAATTCTTTGTCTATTTTTTAAGTTTTATGTACTTTATGATATTAGACTAGAAAGTTACTTTACTTTACTTGTTACTTAATAATAAGAATAAGATTACCAAAAATAATAATAACAAGAATAACAATGATACTACGTAAAATTATGGTTTAAAGTTTAACCTAAATTATGGCATAGGGCTAGAAATTCACCCACAGCTGATTTAAAAAAATTAACCATAAAAAACATATATAGAATATTGTGTACACGGTACAAGCAAACTTGTGAATAAAATAATTTATTTTTGTCCACAAGATTTACATGTATTTTTAGTGGAAGGTATAAACAAGTTATTTTTTTGTATATCAATATAATATTCAAAAAGTTTAAATCAACATTTTAAGCACAGTGACTATAAACACGATGTTTATGAGTTCGACTCCTGCTCAAGGTTAAGAATTGTTCAATTCATTTCTGCACCTAAGCCCACAATTTCCCGATTTCTGGATAGAAAACAGAGAATTCTGTTAGCAAGGGAAATGTCTTGGGATGAGGATCTCTCTGCGTACCCTACTTATACGAAATACAGTATAAAGCTAAATTAAATTAAAATAAAACTTCCGATATAGCTATAGTATTGAATAAATAAGAATTACACCAGCTTAGCGCCTCTATGCATAAATAATCATATTAAGTCAAACGCGATTACCATCTATTATTGAATTAGTTAAATAAAGTATATAATTCTAGATTTTATTTAATACTACATTACCCTATTAGATTGTCTTTTGAATTTTTACTTTTCAGATATCATTTATCAGAATTAAATTAATTACTTTTTCACTACTACTACTTTTACAACTGTACCACGTACATTGAGAAGCAGAAAGAACCTGGTTTAAGACACTTAATTTTACACTTTCTGTCATTACCTAATAGGAACATAGCGTGCTTAATGTCGGAACTCAACGTGGAATTTTCTTTTACCGAATAAAAAATGGGAAAAGGAAACAATTTATATTCCGAGAAATCGACTACACAAATACCGAATATTAATTACAATCATAAAATTGATTAAATAATTCTTGTTGTAAACAAAATAATTACAAATATACATTTGTTAAGAGTAATTGTTAAATTACAAAACAAATACGTAATTATTTTACTAATTAGATTCTAGAACTGTACTTACGTAAGCAAAATATATGAATATGATGTATGCTTTTGTCTATATCTTTATCTATATCTTTGAAGTTCTTATGTTACTGTATAATGTCATATTATGTAATTTCATGCTACTTGACTCAACGGGACTGCTTGTTTATCATATCAACGGCACTAGTATTTTTTTTCACTGTAGAATAAAATAATACTGCAATTATATTATGATGATATTATTTCTAAAAGCACTTAGTAGATTTTTAATATAGACTAACATTCGCTATATTGCAGGATATAGATATAGTCTATAATTGACAGTATTTATTTTTGCACTTTGCCTTATGAGAAGATACTGAAGATTTTCACATTCGACACCTGGAAAACACACATTAGTCGCATTTACAATCAGTCACTGTGCCCCTCTTCCGCGGGATGGTTGTGGAATCGTTATGTAAAAAATGGGTAAATTTTCTCAAATTATTTATAGGCACTTTTATAATTGACTAAGCGATAAAAAAGAGGATTTAAACAAAATTTATATACATTCTTTACTTTTAGTAGGTCAACAACAATTCAACTTTTTAGTCTACTTTTCGTCTGAATCGAAAACATTTTGAAATGAGTGACAAAGCTTCACGCCTCAGTTTGTCTTGGCAGAGCAGACACAACCTTATCCCACACTGTGCGCCACAATGACACTAATTTCCCTTTTTTTAAAAAACAATGTTTTTACGATTTCTTCATTTTCATAAAAAACACTTGAGAACCGTCATAGCGCAGAGGCATATCGTCTGCCTGTAAACGCGACGGTTAGTGTGTTCGATTCCAGGGAAGATAGATTTTTCTATTTAAATTTTCTTCGCTCTGGAAACTAGGCAAAGCTCGTCGTTGAGTCCCGCCATTCAACACGAATGCCCCAAAAAGGCGGAAAGCTGGTACGAAGAATCCAGAGACTAAGCAACGGAGTGTATTAATTTTAGATTCCTATAGTTCCTTCCTGCACTTCTCTCTCCCTACCCTGCCATGTGCAAGATAACCGCGAAGACATAAGAAAAAAACAAAGATGGCTAAAACATAATTGTTATGCATTCTATAAAAGTCTTTATTTCATATAAACGGATAAATATGAAGAATAAGCGGATATATAGTTACAAGAACCGTTCCGCCCAAATACATCAAAACAAAGGAGATCAATATCTCTATTAAAACGTTTAATTCAAAACTTGATCAGATACAGTACATTAAGACTTTAATCTTTATTCTTAAAAAAATAAAAGTTATAATGCTTTGAATTTACAAAAATAAATATTAACTCAACTACTGTACTGAGTACATTGAATAATTATTTTTCTCTAAAAAAATTAGTGTAATTTAGCAAAAAACGTTTGTAATTAATTAGTGCATGATATGCATTTATCATATTAAGTATTACTTAACTTAGTTATCATTGTAACAATTACTTTACATTCAGTGGCTACATAATAGTTTATGCAATATTGTTTAAGTGTTTTTATGTAATTTATAATGAATTTGTAAATCATG
This sequence comes from Dione vanillae, assembly GCA_037178615.1. Lineage (NCBI taxonomy): Eukaryota > Metazoa > Arthropoda > Insecta > Lepidoptera > Nymphalidae > Dione > Dione vanillae. The sequence continues at coordinate 1,824,354 of JAZFAU010000190.1, forward strand.
AAATAATGATGTGAAAGTATTTTTAGTAAATTTATTTTGATCTTGGCACCTTAATACCACCTACTACTGAATACTCTACTATATCGTACATTTTTCTTCGTGTGCTCTCCATTGAATGTGACATTGGCGAAGTGAAATTTCACCCAAGTAGCAGGCTCGAATCGCCATAAATAACAACAAGAAGAATCTTAATCTTTTTTACTTACATATTACTGCAGAAAGCAAAGCCATTGATAATAGTGTTTTTATATATATATTATAACTAGATGTGCCCGTACGTCCCTACCTTGTCTACGTGAGTTTGAAAATTACTTGTTTATATTTTATAAATTATAAGTAGGCTTTAAATTGATATAAGTTGTTAATTTGTGACCAAATTATAAATATTCCTGAGTTTATAGTGTACAAACGACTAACAGATAGTTTTTAACAACATTTTTTTAATATATCTTTTATGTACAGACTGCGATCAGTTACATTTTTATAATGAATATAGATATTATTAACCAATTCGATTACAAGGCCAGCCCAGGCCCATTTTTTAGCATTAGCATTTGCGTCACAATTTTTAATTTTTTCTCGCATATAACAGAATAGCATAACAGAATACCTTTCTCTAATTTAAGGTGAATCACGGAACTTGAAGTCGTGTTTCGTCTTACCAGAGCGAATAAATTTAAATAATTAATTCTCCCTAATATGGATTGAACCTACTACCTACCGCATGTAGGTACATCAGACTCAACTCTACTATGAAAATGGTATTATAATTATAATATGTATTACATTTTGTAAATAAAATAGAAATTACTTCAATTAAATTCAAATAAATAGTACCATTGCACCGGCTTTATCACTGTCCCAACCCTATCATAAAATATTAAACAATATTACTCAAGTTTTGTTTCATCTATTTTACTTAAACATCAAAGATTACCTTATCAGTTACCTGTCACTATCTAGCATTTCCATTTAATATTATCGGTCGGCTTTCGAAGTATGAGTCAATATTGGATATATTCTAAACATTTAGTAAGAATATCATGTTGCTCGTATTATTATAGATAAGGTTTTAGTTCATTTGGTTCGTCCCTATCTCATAATTTTTTTAGCTTCACGCTTAATCCCACTCAGAACAAGATAGGCAGAGGAAACCGCAGCAACCTTGGGCACCTAGTGTCAAGACACTCCGTTCCCTGCTTGCTGTGTTTTCGAGGCATTGTGTGTGGAGTCGCATTTAAGTTAACGCCGCGCTCGCTTAGTTGCCAAAGCAAAAGTAATGGAAATGAAAAAAACCATCTTCCCCCAATTGAAAATCGAAAATACACACCGTTATTTACATTCAAACGCTGCGTCTCTGTGCCACGACGGTCCTCATCTTATTAATGTTATACAAATATTTAGTAGTACCCTAAGTTTATTCTACAAGGGCATGACTTATTTACATGAATGGTGTTTGAACAAATTTGTAAAAATAAGCAAAGCTAGAAAGCCTTGGTAATAATGATGTTATAAAAGGAAAACTTATGAATAACCATAAAGTAAAAATCGATTAAACGGATTATTTACCGCTGCACTCCAAGATAAAAAATCTTGTATACATTATATATCTACAGTAATTAAAATGCTTAGAATATATATGTTGATATATTTTAATTAATAAGTAATAAACATAATAGTCGGAAGTGGAAATGAGATAGTAGTAGGTTCAACTCCTATACAGATAAAAGTTCAGTGAAAAATGAGAAAATAAAGGTCTTGATACAAAATTTCCTCTCCTGTAGGATATAAGAGATACAGTGTGAGTCCAAAAGAGTAACAAGAAAACGAATCAAACACCAACACACACACACATACTTTTTTTATTTTATTTTTTTTTGCCTAGTTTCTAGAGCGAAGAAAATGGAAATAGGAAAATCCATCTTTACCGAGCGGGGATCGAACCCGCAAACCGTCGCGTTTACAGGCTGACGCTTACACCTCTGCTTCACATACTCATTATACTAAAGAGAAAAAGTTAATAAAGCAGTCGCTTAAATTTGGTTGTGAAAAGAAATATTCACAAGCAAAGCCACAGACAATAGTTAGTTCTTAGTAGAGTTATTACATGACAAAATCAAGCGTAACCAAGGAAGCATACCACTTTTCCTATTCTCATTCAATAAGCGCTAATTGTTTTTTGCATGACTTTTTTATGCAGTTACGCTTTCAATGTAAAAAATCTGAGTAATTCAGTTACTCAGATGTTTTTCAATTAGTAAGTATATTAAGTGCATGGAATATTTGATTTTTTTTGTTGGAAATTTACATAAATCGTTATGAGTTTTGTTTTTATTTCGAGATATTTGACACTCAATTCATTATTGAGTAGAGTTTTTCTTACATTTTCCACTTTTTTCAAGTTCAAATGCAATTATTAATAAGTTCAAATGCAATTATTAAAACGATAATAAATTTTATTGAAACGTAGTTTCATTCTATTTTTTTAACTATTCGTAAAAAGAACAATGTCGATGCCGTCACTGACATCCGATCAACTAATTTCTGAAGAAATGACGGCGTTACGCTATGGACAGAGTTTTTCAAAGTTAGTGTCATTGTTATTAAATATTATTCAATTAAATAGTTTGGAAAAATTCTGACGAAAACACAATGTTAATTAGACATTTTATTGAGAAAAATTGACTTAAGACTATTATTAGGTTACAATGACGTAAAATTTTAATAAACATCCAAATATTTTAATCATTTATGTTATTTTATGTACTGTGTATTTTTATTCTTTATAAGCAGCGGTCAGTAACCTGATTTGTGACTGAAATGTTTCCATTTTCTTTACTGTGGCAACAAGGCAAAGCTCGACGTTGAGTTCCGCCACTCAACATGCAATACCTCGAATGGCAGAAAGTAGGAAACGGAATTTCTTAACATTAGGTTCCTCCAAGATACAGCTTTTTTCACCCATCCTGTGAAAATATAGTGTATTGCTAGAAAAAAAGTAAAAAATGGAATTACATTGTAAATCTGTATACAAGCCATGTAGAGTAATTCAGAAAATAAAAATTACATAAAAAAGTTGTTTCATTTCTTGAAATTACAGTTGAAAAAGGCAGCAAAAAATGTAGAATATGAAAGTTTTAATTTTTTTTAAGTTTAAATTTCAAATTCTATATAAAACACAAGCGGACTCTTTTTTCAACGTCCCTTGTGTTTAGCACGCGCCAGAGCTTGTCTAAAGCGACGAAGAAACGTAAACGATCAACAAATCTGTATGACGTACATCAAAACATGGCATTAAAATACGCACGCAATACATCCGTCAATCTTTTTATACGAATTAGCTAATAGAAAAGGACATTATTATTATTTTTAAATATTTTTTTGTATGCACAGGTACACTATGAAAATATTCTTAGTTTTAGAAATGAAATATTATTTTAAATAAGGTTTTTTTATACTTATAACATAATAAACATCTATTCTAATTAAATATTCATGTTTCTTGCCAGCAAGTATGTTTGTAACACTTACTTAAACAATCACTACCCAATTTAAACACAGACTCGAACTGCGATTTGGCGCCACACTATTCAAACAGTTATAACTTTTAACTGTATATCTTTGTACAAATAATAAAAATGCCAATAGCTAATATAAGTACCGTTTGTTAGAAATATTCTAACACGCTTTATTATGAACCAAAAAATAATCTCAAATATCTCCTGCCTAATAAATATGACATGAAATTTGAACACAACACCTGTAACAAAATCTAGGTACACACTAATCTCCTGAGTCTTAGAATGAATTCAGTATAAATTTATCTTTTCAAATTAAGACTCCCCCTTTCAAATTAAGCCGTTCCCGAGATTCAAAGGAACGGACGTTCAAACATACAAACTTTTCTGTCATGTTATATAAGTATTAATAAATACATTTTATAAATATCAGTATTGTCACTAGCATAGTTATATCGGACGTTTCATAAAATTATAAAAATGCCACGAACAGAATGTTTTGAAACATTCGTCTGTTAGACATATTATGACTATGGAGTTAATAATATTGAATTTTGCATGAAATAAATCAAATTACAATTACTATGGAATACTAAAATGAGTTTATTGTCTAATGAATAAATGTTTTTCAAAATCATTTTTTATTATGAAGCTTTTTTCTATATTTTATGGGCAAATAAATCACACGAGTTTACGTTATATTAACACAGGTATATGAAACAGTATGTAAATAACCATTAAAAGCTTTCAAGCGAAACTTTATTTTAAACGTTGGACAATAGTAGGATTCAATAACTATAAAACTGACATAACGAAGCCTTGTTGGATTTAATCACACCACCTAGGATCCTTCAAGATGTAGTATGGCGCTTCAAGAATATGGTACTATCACGATAACAATTATAAAATTAAATTCAAGTTAAATTGTTTCATTTAAAAATAATACAACATATTGAAAATTATACTATTAATTATTAAATAAACTGTACTATATTATTATATTAATCATAATTAATAAAGAGGATATAGTGACATTATATGTTTTATAAATTATAGACATATACTCATGACGTTGATTCAAGCTTATATAAATATTTTATATTTTTATATGATAGAAATAGTCTTTTAAATACGTTTTAGAAACAATTCTGTTATATTGTTATGCTTAGACTTATATGCCAAATTTCTTTTTTATTTATTTAAGTGTAAAACTGGCTTAAAATACTATTACTTCTTTTTTTTCTTAGCTTCACGCTTTATCCCGCACATGGCAGGGTAGGCAGAGAGAACTGCAGGGACCGTGGAAACCTAGTGTTAAGACACTCCGTTGCTTAGTCCCTGCTTTCTCCGTCCCCGCTTTCCGCCGTTAAAATAATTAAAAAGTTAATTTTAATCTTCCTTATGATCATTCGATTTTTTTTAATTTTATGTGTGACGCACGTATAAAAGATACCTATTGTCTTCAAAATATATTAATTTTCATACAAAACAATCTTGTGTTCTTATCTGTACTCTATGCTTTTAGTAAGCGCTTTCTAATGCAACTTTTACGACACATCCCTGTAAAGTCTCGTCTTTATGTCCCCTGTCGCCTGTCTGTCTTGGACTAAGTGAAAATATGGTAAAGTTTATGTAGTGTTTTATGATACGTGTACTCTTAGCTATTAATCTGAGACGCTGTTCAGTTCCTCAACTTCACAAATAGGTACATTTAAATTTTATATTTTTTCTCCCTTGCTTTTATTCCCTTCGAGCGAAGATCTAACTCACAATCGTTGTGATCACAGTCAGGTTATTTTGAAGTTATACCATATACCTTATGATAGTGTTAATTCCAATATTTTTCAATATTTCAACATTTAGGTATAAATCATAATTGTATATTTGTGTGTACTTAAGTATAAAAAAGAAAAGGTGTAAAAGATCACCAATAAAGGTAATTTATATGGTACAAGTACTCTCTTTTTACTTATTTTATATAATGTTATTAATGAAACATGTAAATTCCAAGCTATTGTACCATTAAATCAAAAAATTCCATTCAAAACAACAAACAATGGATGGTTTCTTCTGATCTAGTAACAATTGGTCCAACGCCCATGAAGGCCGAATAGACTTCCTAGATGGTTGTGAAATAATGAATTTTGTGTAAAAACATTTCAATATATTATTCAAAATGATATAAACACGTTTTCTATATTGTACAACTTAATAGAATATTCTTAAAAAATCTTAACTACACTACAGTCACTACAGTACTGGAATAATTTTTTTGTATGAATCGTTCGCAGTTTAGAGTTGTAATTTTTTGTAATTATATTAACAGATACAAATTTATATATTTTGTATAAATTTATTATATAGTTAATTAATTAATTAGTGAATTAAGAAAATAAATTAGTTAATAATTAATTAATTATTTTATTAATTTTATTTTATTTTTAAATTTATTATTAAAAATGACAAAATATTAATTATTATATATATATATATATATATATATATATATATATATATATATATATATATATATATATATATATATATATATATATATATATATATATATATATATATATATATATATATATATATATATATATATATATATATATATATATATATATATATATATATATATATATATATATATATATATATATATATATATATATATATATATATATATATATATATATATATATATATATATATATATATATATATATATATATATATATATATATATATATATATATATATATATATATATATATATATAATATATATATATATATATATATATATATATATATATATATATATATATATATATATATATATATATATATATATATATATATATATATATATATATATATATATATATATATATATATATATATATATATATATATATATATATATATATATAAACAAGCACAATACAGCGTTTGATGTGACATCTAGTGGTACATAGAAAACAGTATATACGCTACAAGCGCCATCTATAGTTGAGCGGCAGTAGCTCACGACAAGTAAGAAAATGAGTTATGACTAATACAGAATGAACGGATTAGATACTAGATGGCATAAGTTTTATATAACTTTTATTTGTCTTGTACTGTTTAATTATTTATTATGAACTAAAACAAATTCACAATAAAAAAAACGTTATTTCAACTCAATATATAACTTTTACGAAGTATTTTTGTAATTTATTGTCCGAGCCAATTCAAAAAGAAAATAAATTTACTAAGAACATTAAAATGTTTTGTATTGTTTTTTTGTTTTTGTTAAATATATGTTATATATTAAATAGATTTGAACAATCTTAACTTTAAGTCATCATAGTTTTCTATTATCAATCTTATTATTTGTGTATTAGTGTTCAAGATTCAAAACAACTTTTTATATGTATATAATTGTAAAATATATTATTTATAACTGCGTCTTAGAAATTTGTAATAATACCGAATAAAATTAAAACTATAATTATTACTTTAAATAAGACATATATACATATGAATGTGATTACTAAATTTGACAATGATATCTACAAGCTGCGGTGTCCGAGTGGTTAAGGAGATGGACTTGAAATCCATTGGGTTCTACCCGCACAGGTTCGAATCCTGTCCGCAGCGACTTTTTGTTTTCTCATTTTGTATTATATAATATATAATTATATATACATTTTTAAGATATACTTAAATGTATGAAATACTGGTAATTAATAAAGTAATTTTATCGCTTTTATAACCTAAGTACGGCGAAACGGAACGTCGATATCTTTTGCCTTAAATAAATTAATATAAAAAATCTTTAACAAAAGCATTTAACTTGAAAAATAGAAAGCATTTTCAAAAAAAAATTATTCAACATTTTAAAAAGAATCCTTCGAGCCGGATTTGAACCAGCGACCTATGGATATCAGCAATTTAACCTCTACAGTCCACCGCTCTACCAACTGAGCTATCGAAGGCTTACGTGGGGTGTCAAAATAATATATCATATGACAATCGTAATTTTTGTTAATAGAAATGATAAAAAAATTAACGCTTAAAAATATTTAACTTCATGATAAACTACAAACTATTTGGTCATTTTAATTTTCATAAATGTAAACATTTCATTCAGTTTTACTTCATCATCTTCATCATCATGTCAGCCATAGGACGTCTACTGCTGAACATAGGTTTTCCCCAGGGACCTCCAGAGCGCTGTGGATGCCTGCAACCCGGACTAAGTTGTCCGTCCATCTGGAAAGTGGGCATCCCACGCTGCGCTTGCCGATACGTGGTCTCTACTCGAGAACTTTTTCGCCCCAGCGGCCATCAGTTCTCTGCAATATGTGCCCTGCTCATTGCCACTTCAACTTACTAATTCATTGTTTGTAAATTTTACTTAGACAATTATAAACAAATACGTTTTAATATCTTTCTATTTCCTTTTTCATAAAATATTTTTTTAAGTCGTCCTATATAATTTTGTATGCCAAAAAACAACAACTTGTATGCGCAAACTTACATTCAAGTTTGTAATAGCATAATTTTTAAAAAATCACTGCAATAACATGACGGTGTTCGCGCGCAACTTTGCAATCCGTTTTACGTAGGCGCTTTATACTACAACAATATAATAAATGCACCAAAACAAAATCTACTAATTCAAAATAAATATAAACAATAACAATAATAAATAATATTTCATTGCACTAAAATTAACAGATTACAAGATAATAAGTATATACTTAAGGGTGAATTTGCCAAACTTATCGCTGAAAGCAATCTTGTACAGGTAACCATTATACATTATATTGTATGTATAACAGAAACACAAACACACAAACATATTATAAGATAGGAGCTATCTGCAAAAATTTTGAATTAGGATATTCTGAACATGCGATGATTGTAAAAAACCTGACTTCTTTCATTAAAGTTAAAAACGTTAAATTCAACAATCGCATAACGTATTAAAAAATATACAAGTTTAAATTTTTGTAACGAGGTACATCCGGGATTTTTGGCCAAACTTCATAAATATTCTGCAAATAAGAAGCAGTAATAGAATTTTCAAAATTAAAATTAATACGTAAAATGAAATTTTCACAAATACTCAAAATGGCCAACATTTTTTTAATAAACATATGCAGCTTATTCAACCAGCCTATTTACCCGATTTTTTAATCATTCATTTACAATATTTTTAGGTTGATTTTATTATATTTTATTACAATATCTTGAAATTAGAACAATTTACAAAAGTGAATATATTAAGTTGTGAATAACCTGATTGAATTGAATATCTTAAGAAAAAATAAAACAATTTAAAACAACAAAAGTATAAGCTAGCACATTAGTGTTAGCACTAAATACAAATACTACTAATAAATTGAGATTTCAACTAATAAATGTTCACACACACAAAAAGGAAACAGTGCCACGATAACCATACAACTTTGCTCTCGATAACTTTGTACCTATTAGCACCGGTATAGTAAGACAGCTAATATATTGATATATTTAGATACTACTGATCTATGTATATATATATATATATATATATATATATATATATATATATATATATATATATATATATATATATATATATATATATATATATATATATATATATATATATATATATATATATATATATATATATATATATATATATATATATATATATATATATATATATATATATATATATATATATATATATATATATATATATATATATATATATATATATATATATATATATATATATATATATATATATATATATATATATATATATATATATATATATATATATATATATATATATATATATATATATATATATATATATATATATATATATATATATATATATATATATATATATATATATATATATATATATATATATATATATATATATATATATATATATATATATATATATATATATATATATATATATATATATATATATATATATATATATATATATATATATATATATATATATATATATATATATATATATATATATATATATATATATATATATATATATATATATATATATATATATATATATATATATATATATATATATATATATATATATATATATATATATATATATATATATATATATATATATATATATATATATATATATATATATACATATATATATATATATATATATATATATATATATATATATATATATATATATATATATATATATATATATATATATATATATATATATATATATATATATATATATATATATATATATATATATATATATATATATATATATATATATATATATATATATATATATATATATATATATATATATATATATATATATATATATATATATATATATATACGTCATTTATACGCCATGCTATTGCTTTACCGCGATGTTTCTAGATACAGATTTTTATTTCAGTTTTCACTTCATTTTGTACTTCATTTTGTACCTAAAATATTATCCATAAAAAATACATCACGTAAAATTTTTACGTTATGATGTAATTATAGAAAAGATATATCCGCAAAAATAAACTTCATTTGCACTTGATTAAGATTTGCTAGGTCTTGCTCACAGGAATCCTGAATCTTTATTCAAGCTTCCTGTGAGCAACTTTCAGCTAGCCAAGTGTTTTATATATTGGTTTATCAATGCTGTCGATCGAACTAATTAGAATATTTATTAAATGTAAATCAAAAATATAGTTTTTAAGGAAATAGTAGTATTTGTGTTCACCATCTGTAGCTTTACGTCTACGTTATTGTATATGAAACAAATATTATAAAGTATTCAAGATATATTCAAACGATTTGAGGAGTGATTACAGGAATATCTCGGCAATAAACCTTGGTGATAAATTTTTATCTCTTTGTTAGTCTAAGTTATAGTAGTTTCTTACTGATTTCAATTCCGGTCCTTGTATTTTGTCCATTTTACTCTTTCTTGAATTTATTTTAAGATTTATACTTTATGTATTTCTCTATTTTGCATGTTTATCTATTTTATATGTATGTTGATTGATATCTATTATAGGTGAATTCACCTTTGACAACAACATTTCCAATTTTGTATTCATGAATTGTTATTAAGAGAGTACAAAATAAATGGTACCAAGGTTGATAATAAAACTACTGTAAGTAGCATAATACACATACTGTGTAAGATTATCCTTATCATCAATCCTTGTGTTTGATATTGTATATTTAAGTAAACATCTTTTATAAACTTTTATACTTACTAACGATTCGCTCGCGACTTTGGCGTTTGAATAAACTACGTAGTCATTTCAATTTTATGTATATGTTTATATGTAGGTATATCATCATCTATATAATACAAATATATTTCTTTCGCTATTGAGAATAATACTTATACAAAATAAATTTTAACATGTATATAATAAGTTATATATATATATATATATATATATATATATATATATATATATATATATATATATATATATATATATATATATATATATATATATATATATATATATATATATATATATATATATATATATATATATATATATATATATATATATATATATATATATATATATATATATATATATATATATATATATATATATATATATATATATATATATATATATATATATATATATATATATATATAACTTTTTTACTAGGCAGCTACAATGTACACAGTGGACTCATTGCTAGTTGGATAAACGTAGTGTAGGTAGCTTTAACTGAGTATTATTAGTTTAACTGAAAAATTGTTGAAATTGGCAAAATGAATGGTATGTTCAGGAAATTAAAGTAACATATGTAGGTTTGATTGAGATCCAAGAATCTTTTTCAATAACAAATGCTTATTATTTATATACTAAGTTTAAACAAATTAGTGATAAACAAAGTTGTGATTAAGTAAATAACTTCCCACTAAAAACTTAATTGCATTTAATGAGATGCATTTTTATATGACTATAAAAAAGGGCGAAGATTAAGAATTTGGACAAAAAACGATACCTTTATGTAATAAAAACTTTTATGTTATCGGATTTTATTACCGAAACTAAATAAAGTTCGATGGTCACCTCTGAACAGATGACGTTGTAAATTTGCATAGTAAAGATATTTTCATCAATTCTATTTCCTCCGGGCTGTTGACCCTACAAAGTTCAGGAGCGTTGACCGTATGCAAACACTGCAACCTAAAATATCTATCTATATTGAGATCTGCACAATTTTCAATCACTAAGTTCGTAAATTAAGTATTGAAGTAGTATTAGTAGCAAGTAGGTATCTCAAGTTTAGGACTAATAACATTCTTTTTGTTTTATTGAAGCCAAATAATGAGGTCACTTTTTGTTCGTTCTTGATTTTAAAAACATTTCATGTTGATTATTTTGAAAACAAAATATTGGTAATACTATATTTGTAGGTGGGAAGCGGGGAACGGAATGTCTTAGTGCTAGGTTCTTACGGTTCCTGCGGTATACCACAAGCACAAGTAAAAGGTATTGAAGACTCAACTCCCTATACTGTTAGACTGTTAACTATGAAGCATATTTCACTAGGGAATAATTATATAAAAATTATTTTCATATCTCAGATCGGAGTGTCTTAACACAGGTTACACAAGGAAAAGCATGAAGCCTGTTTTGTAATATTATAAATAATTTAAATTTCATATTAAAAAACAAGTTAGTAACAATGAAGTTTTATTAGCCTCACGCTTTATCCCGCACATGGCAGGGTAGGCAAAGGGAACTGTAGGAACTGTGAAAGCTAGTGTTAAGACACTCCGTTGCTTAGTCCTTGCTTTTTCCGGCCCTGCTTAAAAAAAGTTTTATTATATTCATTTGCTTATCTGACAAATCTGTGTACTCATACAATGTCAGTGCTTTGTAATAAGGATGCATTAAATTACATTTAAAGGTCGGCTTCTCCTTGTCCTAGACTGTGGTCCATGACATTTCAAGCTTATCTTAAACCTTAAATTACATCTCCGTTGCATGCATTTAACTTGTATAGATGAATATTATTTAAATTCGTGTAAAAAAATAAAGAACTCCAATCATTGCGAATTATTAATTATTACAATTTTAGGCATCAGTTACATCACGTTTTTAACTTTAGTCCTTAGGATGGACAGAGAACCTAGAGTCAAGACACTCTATTGACCGCTTTCTTCGTCCAAACTTGATGCAATAATAATATCTACATCGCCGCGCCGCGTCAAATATGACATAAAAAATATATAATTCTTTATATAAAAAATGCAAATGTCTATAACTCAATCGATAAACACGACATTGAAAACAATTGTTATATAACTAAAATTTTTGTGCTGCAGATAAAATAATAAGTTATTCAAATTTTTGCTGTGACCTCTAAATACACTTTAACTCCAAACAGAACAAGCAACGTAGAGCAATTTATTTAATTTTGTTGTGAGATGCAAAACATTACCTAACCTCATTTCACGGGCCCTCGCAAGACCTGAACCCGTTGCTGCTTAAAAATTTGCCTAATAGCGCGTTCATCCCGATCTTTGGCACATTGACGTCATCAGATTCACGGCACAGCCTCCCCTGTATTGTCAAACACATATTTAATTACCAACGTGTGCAGTGCGGCACGCGCAGTTGTAGCTATGGAAGGTCCGAGCACGTCACTCGAATTTAGGCCGAAAACATCCCTATTCGCTTTGAATTTAAATTGCGTTCCGTGACAGAGAGAATTGGCTTTTGCGACCCTTTTCCAGACAGAACGTAGGGTGAATTTTGGCCGATCCTTGCGTTTCATGACGCCTGCGCAAAAAACAGTTTCGGGCGCGTATATCAGTCACAGTGAGGCGGCGCGCCGGCTAGCGCGCTCGCCTGCCGTTCGGCCTGGAGCAACCGTGCCTACGTCCCGGGAGCACTTTCATCAATAAAAAGATGCTCCCGATCTCGTCTATGCACCGCGAGTGTTGCAGCAATATGTCAATTTAGTTACTAAACGTATGTGAATGAGCACGTGATTGCGCTGCCGTAGTGTCTTCCTTTGTAGTGTGACTGTCTTAGAGCTGATTGTTTTCGTGAGGTGAGTGATACTGGTTAAGGTCGAAGGTTGCTCTTGTAAAATGTCAAATGCATATGTGGACCTCTTCTGAATCACGTTTCGCGTGCCGCTTCTGTGAAGTCATTCAGAAAATTACATTCCCATTGTATTTTTCAGGGTAATGCTTCATAGGAGTTAGCGTGTGCAGCATTTGAACTAATCTATGATGTAAGCATTGAAGTTGAAAGGTTTAAAATGATTGAATAAGCTGCTTTTAATGACTTGGCAATTTTGTATAGGCGTTTTTATAAATTACATTTGACCTCAGCTCGACATATAATATAAGATTAATGACATAATAATCTTAATTTATATATTAAGAAATCAATATACAACAAATGGTATTGTGTAATTATAATAGCAGTACTGGCTGCTTTATAATGAGTAAATGTACGTTATATTTTTAAATAGCTTGCAATGCATGACCTTCTAAATATCAATACGCGTAATGACTCATTTCATCGACATTAACTGACGAACAATATATATATAACTCTATATTTATTGGACTTAATTCAAAGTCAGTCCTCTGCCCTTCTTATATTTTTATACTAGTCGTAATGAACGCATCTTGGTAGAGTCTTACCTAGGTACATATATAAGTGATTTAGATGCGGTGATTGAAGATTTCAAATTTAGGTTATGCTCTAGTTGCTGAATTGATTTTTGTTATTCTACATGAAATTACTTTAAATAAACCAACACTTGATGTTCAATTAAATTGAAAAAATATATAAGTCATATATAGGCGATACTATCTCACTAACTAAAGATGGAAGGATGTATGGTATACCGTAGACCCAATGACACACATAGATAATTATACTAACTACTTAGAAAATGCAGGCTGTAAGAAATTCTTCCGCTGAAGGTTTTCCTAGTAATTCTCTCTGAACTAATTTTGCTTAAAAATTCAAATTTATAATAATCGTTACTTTTTTGACAAATAACTAGTAGTATTTTTAAATTTATACATATTTTTATGTCCATATGTAATATCAAAATAAATCGGATCTAGATTATTTATTAAGGGGCTAGATCTTTAACATTGCGATAGTGGGACTCATATTCAATTAACGCGACAAACTAACAACAATAACTTCTGTCAAATGTGAAAAACAACTATAAGGGGCAAATTTAGTCTTTAGGTTTTTGTTTTTATTTCATATATTTTGCTTGTATTAGTCGATACAATAAAATCTAATCACATAATAATGATTTTTGTATGCATGGCAACTTCTGGTATTTGGCATACATACAATAATTTTTTTTTTAAAGTTTAGCATTAGTAAACGAACGTGACTCCGTAGGCGGGTTTAGTGTTCCCTTCTTTGTAACGTAGGACGTAGTTCTACCGTAGTTCTTGGAATATTTTATAAGTCTTACTATACGATTACTTACTCACAATTTTTTTGACTCATATGAGTTTCTTATTTATTATTTAAAATGTTACCTAAACCTAATACCTTATTGATAATCAAACTTACTAAATAATTTAGTAATTAAATTAAATACAATAAAAAAATATTTAAAGATGGTGGTGTCCAAGATCAGTTTGGGCTTGGGCTTGTGCTTGGATCTTGCACGCATGTGACAAACAACAACAATAACAGGTAAACATTTTAAGGCAAAGGCTTCGAAAAAAGCATATAAATAAAAAACTCTCTTGTCTCCTTTTTGATAAAAAAGTTAAGCTTTATTTACTAAACAAGTGATAACAGTTAGTACAAGCGCTTCCTTAAGGCTTTACACGAATAAATAATATTTAATTGAAGAGAGCTTTAAAGTTTTCCAAATACAATTAAAAAGAGTTTATCGACTTGACAGTACCTGCTTGTAAAAGCAGAGCATTATTGTTAATAGCAATAATCTAAATAATTAAGTGTTGATCATTACTTCTTTGAAAATGAGTCGCTTAGATTGCATCGTTACTTATTAACTTACACATCGACTTTAAAATATCTTTGCTAACATATTTATCACATAAATACACATAAGTGTTATATAAATAAACGTTTTAAAGTGTTTTACTTGTAAATAATCGGTGCGTTTTGTAACCACGTACGAATTGTTGTTTATATTCGTAGTTCGCAAACACTATTGATTGGATTTTCTGTACCGCCGGACATGCATATTACGTAAAGAGGATTAACCGGCCACTACAGCGTATTATTACATAAATTGAAGGTTTAGTTTAAGGTTAAAACCTATTTTGTTTTATTGTAGTCTACTACACTATATAAGAATAACACAATAAATAGTATTAAATTGTGCTTAATTATATATTTTAATAATACTTATAATGTTTAAAAATAAAAATATTGTAAAAATTAAATGTTGTTTGTCTGCTTGTAAGACATATTTATGAAAAACAACTATTACTATTACTTATTCTTTAATCAAAGTTGTAGATGTTTCTGAAGACTGTAACACCTGACGTAAACCAATAGTATTTTATACAGCTAAACTATAAATAATAAGTTCTCTATATAAATAATGTAACCCAACATATATCCCCAACCGCTTATATCTTAATTTAATTAAAAAAAGTATAAAGAACAGTCATTTTCGACTAAATCACCTCGAAATTTACAGTGACACTCACTCAGACTACTTAAAAGATGAATGAGTTTCAAGAGACCGTATAAAAAGACTTGAAAGAACCGCTCTTAATCTTTAACGACATCAATAAACACTCGTAAAATTGTAAAAAACAATATGAATAAAAGAGCAATTTACGGTCACTGCACATATATTGTTACTGCAGTGGACTTGCATTTACAATGTAATAATATTTAATAAGAGATTTATATATAGATACTGGTTTTAATTTTGAATTAAAATATCAGTTAAGTGCGAAAAGAGTCTTACATTGAAGGTTCCGTAATTTTATGATTGCAGTTCCGCGGGAAGAACAGCTTTTAAAAGTTGTCAAACTTAAATGTGTGGTCAATGTACAATGATATTTAACCTTTTTTTTAGTTTAGAATCCTAAAACAGATATGAATGACTATTATAAAAGCATGTAGGCACCAAAAAGAGATTACAAACCAGAAAAGTTTGTAAATATAATAAACGTGGTAATCTCAGGAACTACGAGTACTTGTTTAAAATTGATATGCTCTTTAAGACTTCAATAATCCATTTATTAGGGAGGAGGAAGACTGTATTGTATTATGTTATAATTTTTATGAAACCCACAGTAGCTCCAGCACTTTGTATGTGTTTTCTGTCGTTTACACTTAGTTGTTTCCAATTAACCACGTAGGAGATGTACAACGTATTGACTTATTAACGTTTTCATATGTTACTCTATTATAGTCTTTATGTAGATTAATTAAGATTTTTTTATATATCATGTTTCAAATTATAATGATAAACTGTCTAATTAAAAATGAAAGTGTAATAAAAGTAAACTAATTAAAGATTAAAAAAATAATTAAATTTGTGTACGAATAAAGAGAACAAAACATATACTCGTATATGTCTAAATATAGTGTTTTCATTGTGTTACAAATGCCTGGCTGACATTTGTAGAACAATTAGTATACTATTTTAAATTTATGTCTGTGAACCAGTTGGTATTTTTTATCTATTTTAATTTCAAGTAAAAACTGGCTCGTTACAGCAAAACTTTATTTTAAAAGTGTAAAATAACAATTGAGCATAAGAAATTAAAAATTAAATATTGCAAAAAGTATTTTCTTTTAAGCGAATTTCGTATTTTCTGCAAAAAAAATCGATTTGATGCGATGTTCTATTTTTTTAGGCTTAAGGGAAAACTAATATGTATATAAAAATATAATATTGCTGTCAAAGCTGGTAGTTTTTTTTCTCTCACGCAGTTGAGACGTGTTGAGTGAACTCCTTAACAGAGAGACAAAATCGAACCTGCAACTATCGTGCTTAGAGTCAGAAGTTGTGCCACTACGTCACTACACCTTAATGGATTATATGTTTATATTAATAGTGTTCGAATACTTTAATTACCTTTTTTAATATTTTTTAAATACTATTACGTGTCGGAAAGTTAATTTATCATTAATATATCGTTTCTTATTATTTTTCAAATGTTTATTACATAATTGACAGTTTCGGTATTTTCGTCGAACTCTTTCTTTTCGTAATTCATAATTCTTCAATAATTGTTAATAAATACAAATATTGTTTTAATTCTAAAATTCATGTCAACCAGCGCTCTGGAATTTGTGAACAACAATGTATGTGACGTGATAATGCATTTTAAACGAAAACAAGTTAATATTTAAATTAATCGTTGACCTAAAAACTTTTAGTATTAATAGTATTAATTGACCAAAGAAAGACCAGATAAAAATACTTTAAGCTTGGCTCATATTATTTATTTGTAAGACAGTCTTAATAAGAACATAACTTAATTTTATTTAAATAGCCACAAATACATTATATTTTAATTTTTATTTAATAATTTTTATGTTACTTTATTCAAAAAACAATATTTAAAAAAAGTGTTTCAGTAAGACATAGAAATAAAATTACCATAGTCATAGCGCAGTACATAAAAATATGTTACCTTATAGCTATAATGGACAGCTGGTAATGGAGTGGCTATTTGCCGCGTTGCGGTGTGCCCGGATGCGGCTATGACGTCACCGCAATGTCCGGCCGCTTTCTACACAAAAGTTTATACAGGAACAGTTTATCTTCAAAACTGTTTAGAATACAATAATTTACAATAGTTGTATGACCTAAAGAAATTATTGAAGCAAAAAGATAAGAAATCAAATCATTTTTTTTTTATTTTAAGAAAATTTTGAAATTTATTTAATGTGAAATATAGATTATATATCTTAAGTGCTTTATTGCTGTAATGGCTTATTTACTGCTGCAAGTAATCAAGCTAAACAATGATTTATCTGGCACTGCAGTCGTAGTTACGTAGCATAATGTCACTGCTAAGTATATCTACAGGCTAAATCCAATTTATTCCAGAAAAATGTAAATATTAAGCTTGTAATATGTATGACTAGATCGGCTTTATCTGCTGATGTACGTATAACAATTTAATATTAAAATATATTTATACACTTTTTGTGTTTGAAAAATTTAGAAATAAAGACTACTTTAAAATTGTCACTTAAGAATACTATTTCAATGAAAAATCAAGTCGGTATGGTATCGATAATGTATGTATTTAAAGTTTTGTAATGACGTCAAAACTTTTAAAATAAAAACAACCAATAAATATATTTCTCAATCTGTGTTCTCTAAAAAATTAATTTATTCATTCACTATGTTCAAAAAATAAAATCTATTTTTAATATAACAGCGTATTAAAAAAGCTTGTATATTCAACTTAAAAGATGTTAAGAGCTTGTATAAAGGCAGTATAAATTGTTACTATGCCTTTTTCGTTTAAGTTCAGCGGAGAGCCCGCAATATGTCATGTTTACATTATTTAGCCTTTATACGACCCGTCTCTGGGCGGTTTCAATCATTCTCATTGTCGCTCGGCCTTTTGTTCCATTTTGAGAAAGACACTGACGATGGCGGTGGCTTTTTCATCTGAAATAGTGAAAGTGCTGAATGTTTTTATTTTCAATCTTCATAAATTGAAAAAAAGTCATAGTATGAAATCATTCAACGTAGTGCATTGTAACAGTCATAAGCTATAAGCATGAATTAAATTTAACGTAAAAAAAACCATGCCACAATTTGCGGTCGGAGCACTTGCACGGCTTGTAACAGGCATGGGTTTAAATCCACCTGCGTTTATATTATATCGTTAGTGTTTTTTATATCCTTTTTGTGGGAGTAACAATTTAAAAATTATAAAAATATATAATAACAAGTTAATATATCTTTTCAAACTACTATTCAATTTTATTTCACAGGTGACTGCATTTTTTATTTGAGTTTTTTTTGGTATCTATATAGATAAAACACAGTGCACAGTGAAATTTCCTAAAACGACCAAATATCGGGCTGGTTGTTTAATATGTTAGATCTTATGCAAGAATTTAAAGCTTGCAGCTTTACACTTTTTTGGTTCGCATACTCTTGAAGCTGGCCTTGTATCTAATATATAATTTAAATGGGTATATGATCATCTTGCCAGAGTGGTAAAGCACCTAAATGACAAGATGGTTTTAGATTCGATTCCCAATTGAAGAATTTTTTTTTTCCTTTTTACCTTTTATAATAGCTTCGGGTTGGAACCCCCAACCCGAAGCACGCTGAGTCTTGATTATAAGTGGAAATCAGAACGGACCACTAATATGCCTCAGTCTATTATGCAAAAAAACATAACAGACATTTTTTATTTATTGTGACGAAATGCAATTTAATTTTCAATCATAATAAAAAATGTGTAATACATACAACGAAACTTTTATATATACTTTATACACTTTTACTAGAAGTAAAAGCTATTGCTTTTACTATAAGTAATACTATGAAACAATGAATAATAGATATATGCGAAGATGGAACTCTTTTAGTCTTCAAGTAAAATGATCTGTTTCCTACTTGTTCCCTACAACGCGCTCGTGCGGAAAATTATAAACTCAAGATGCGCTGCTGGAGTTAGAATTGTTTTGCTATTTGATTTCATTTTCTTTGTTTTACCTTTTATTGTTAGCTTCTTTAAGTTTACATACATTTTACAAGTCTGAGACCTGATCTTTTATATAGTTTTATACATTATGTTATATTTACGACTTACTAATACTTAATATAGGTACGATTTAATATAAAATAAGAATATGTTATTTTAGGGCACCTCAAAAGAAAATAAAGGAAGTGTACTTAGGATAACTCTGTTGTCCATCTGTCCAGGCCATTTTTCTTTTGAAACGCAAAAAAAACAGCAACTCATCTCTTACGAGAATATATATTTATTTTTTTGTATTTTGTACTAACGTGGTCGCGTAATCAAAACCTACAAAGAACTTTTGGTTGCCCTACAGTTTAGTAAATTTGGCAATATTATAGAATTTATATTACAACCAAAGGAAAAAACTAAAAAAATGAAAATTTATAGATTTGTCCCAGAACAAAAACTACTACAAACTTATACTACAGATCGTTTCATACAAAATAACCGCAAAAATAAGTAAAAAAAAAGAAACTATTACAAACCATACACACACTAATATTTTGTTTGTAATATTATGGTAAAATTTATTTGGTTGTAATGAATAGGCTCAAAAACTACTAGACCGAATTTTAAATGTTTTTACACCATTTTGAAGCTACATTATCCACGAGTAACATGGGCTATATTTTATTTAGGAAAAAATAGGGTTCCGTAACATATTTGGGTTTTTCGAAAAGAAGAAGTTGTAAAAATAAACTAAACTATATAAGATAGAACCATAAAATGTTTTAATTAATTGTAGATCTTATAAATATCTATAAAAAAGTCCGCAACACACTATACCTGTCTTTGTAGGCACAACAACCATTTTTTTATTTAAAAATTTTAATTTTTTAACTCCTTTTAAGCGCGTTTATTTTACTAACGTTAATAATCTTTACTAAAATAATTTTTTTCATCACTAAATATAGTTTATTTATATGATAATTGGTCTTTGAATGTTTAAAATTGGACACTTTGTTTTGAAGTTATGGTGAAAATAAAATATTACGATTTCTACTGAACCACCACCACCAACCCATAGAAAGACAATCTGTGCAGCCTGTGGATGATGGTTGTCGTCGTTGATGTTAGTGTCGATGTCTTTGAATTGAAGTAGGAATCATTTTGCTGACCATGTTTTTCTTGGGTAGGCTTTTTGAAGCGGTAACCGATACCTACGCGGGCGGAGCCGCGGGCAACCGCTAGTTTACTATAAACTTGAGTAATATTTTTTTAAATACTTAAAAGAAAATAGGTTATGAGTTTGATTTACACTCTGGGGAATGAATGGTTCCATTTCCTCCCAAGTAAATTACTATGAAGATTAAATTAGCTGATTAAAAAAGTATGTGAATGTAATATTCCCCTATGACAAAAAAGGTTCGTTACTGATACAAGCTTCAAATAAAAAGACAATTTGCAGCACATTCACATGACATCAAAAGGATTTTTATCCTTATATGTTTTCTCTTTAAAAAGCTTTGCATTTGGTATATAGTAACTTCACAACGTCGTCAAAATGAATTTCCTCATGTAGGTTTATTCATTTATTTCCTATTAAAAGGGTATTTTTAAAAAATAATACTAAATAGTGCACATGACTTCCTTATATAAGAATGGGTTATCATGCAGTTAACACCATTTATTTGTTTTAAGACGTTTTATTTTAATATTTAACCAGAAAATACTCAAGCCGTACATTTCTACTAAAATGGCATTTTCATGTTCTTAATAATTCAGTTCGTCTCTTGGAAGAACAAGGTCTAATATAACCTTCAGTCCTATGTGTTGGGGTCCTTAAAAATGCTTATCACGCTTAATAACTGTTGCTTACAAGCCGTAATCGTATTTTTTTGTGTAACTAACATATTATAGTACTACATCAGGTATGCCTCACTTTAAAATGAATCTGCTATATTTAATACCCTACCAAATTTTACCGCCCAGCTATACAACTAAAATTCAAATTGGCTCATTACTTCAGAAGACGTTTGTGAACATTCTACTTTTATCCTAATAAATAGATAATATTAGTAGGCGAAAAACCACGTTTGTTCATACTTAGATAATTTTATATTTTTTCTACTATAAATAATATCCAGATATATATGTCACATAAAGTTTGTGACATATATATCTGGGTATAATTATACCATAATATTTACCGTTTCTAAATCCTTTTGAATAATTCAAACGATGTTTTATTAGTGTAAAGCTGACATCGTTTCTTTCCACATTGCCTGAATTGTAAACAAATCAATATGGAATGAGCGCCAAGTTTCATGTCAATAACCTTTTAAATGTTACCTGCAAACCTACTTACTCACAATTTACATACTTTAGATATTATCTATTGTATTTACTTTACTGTATTTGTCGTACTGTAGCTGAAAAATTAACGTGCTTTTCTTAGTATATAGTAATTTAATGTGAATTTTTCTATTGTATTCTCCATATATAGAGGAAGGTTTTAGGCAATTTTACTTTCTATAGAGATAAACTTGTTAGAAATCATTGAAAATGTAATTTTGTGAAGCAACTAATACCGGATATGTATTTGTAAAAATAACATACACTTTTATTTATACACGACTACTAAGGTATATAAGAACGCTTGTTTAACAATCGTTAAATTGATTTAATATATTAAACATTATCTTTCGACGATGGCGGCACAGCTAAGCTTCAGCCCGATGAAGCACTCAGGTGGAAATTATTGCATCGTCTTGAGAAGCTACGTATTACTGGAAGCTTCATATAACGTTTTAAATCTTAAGAGATGTAATTACAACACTTTATATACTTATATTAATTAATACACTATATTTGATAAATACTGTTTTAATTTTAAACATTATACATATAAATTATAGTGATAAAATGGAAAAAGTAGATTGATTTCAAAATATTTAAAAAAAATAGATGGATTTTAAAATAGTTATATATGATCATTTTGATGTTATATGTATTGTTCTGATGAGAAAACAAAATGCAGCGTTGAATACCGCTATTCTATATACGACATTTTCTTCTTCTTTGAAGTACTAATGAAGGAACGGAGTCTTAGTTCTAGACTTCCTCTAGCTAATTAAAAAAAAGCAATAAAAAATAGCTCTCAGTCATCCTCATAACTCAGTAAATATTTTTTAAAAAGAATAAAATAATATTTTTTAAATATATATTTTTAGTATCACCTTTTCACATATACATGTTCATTCATCAGTCTCATGACCATCAATTTTCGATATTCATTCGATTGAACTATCCATCCATTTCCCAAGCATTCAACATAATATGTTTTGGATCATATTTCTACTACCATACTATTATTTTTTATATATTCATATCTTTATTTTTGATTTGAATAATATTTATTTGCTTAGCATTACCAAATCTAAAATAGATTATGAATGTGGTAAAATATACAGAATAATTTTAAAGTAAAATCCATATTAAAATTGGGACATTTAAACGTTATATCTATATATGTAAATTCAAACAAAACCAATTACCCGACAGTGGCGTTTGATGAAAAGCGTCAATTTTGATAAATGTACATAGAAATAATGTTTCACTATATACATCGACAAGTTTGAGTTAGACTATCGTGACTCAGCCGATCGGTATCCCATCAATATGTTAGCTGGTGTACTGGCACGGGGTTATACAAGACGGACCCTTTCAGTACTTTCTGTTTTCAATAAAAGCTCAATTGAATTTGGCTGTTTTAGTAGAAAATTGTATTGTAGCTGTAAAAATAAATTATATTCAGTGTGCACATACAAAGAGATAATGGCATTTGTATAAAAATGCTCAATACACATAATCTCTCAAGATTAATCTGATATATTATGTACTTCTTACTTATTTTAAAATAATTCATGATAATTTATTAATTTCTTATTAGTAATGTGGCTATAGAAATGGCGAACGGTGGCAAAAAGCTGTTTAGAAATATTTTAGCAATTTGCTCTATACATTATATACTTATTAAGCAAAGAAATAGTCAAGTCAGTCAAGAAATATAAAATATAAAGTTTAGTTGACAAAATGAGCTTATTTCTACAAGAAATCTCTTCCAGCCAACAACCAAAGCATTAAACAAATTCTACAGTGTTCTGTATTCGACTACGCCACTGTTTTGTAACTTTCATCTTATAACAAATGAGTAAGCAAACACATTGTGGTTTTACGTCCACAAGTAGTTTATCGGTAAGTACTAAGTACAGCAGCTATTATTGCCAGTTCTTATACCACTAATAATAGCAGCAATGCTATTATCAGTCTGTCAACGTAGTTCCTCAAAGGAAGCGATCAATCAGCCTATTCCCGTATTATTACCTCTATTTTAGGTTTCGCCAATTACCCTTGGACGCCAACTTTCTTAAAATCTAATTTGCCGCCTAAATCGATTTCTCTGCCGCTGTCGGCTAAATTGAAGTCTGAGGTGCATCAAACTTTGTACGAGATATTTTGTATATTACAAATGAGCGTGGAGTGAAGTTATAAAGTTGCTTATATTTCACATTCACCTTATTATATAATAAAATTTTAATGAGGACGGAATTGTAGCTATAAGTATATTCATAAACTAAATTTTTGATTTAATGTATTGATTTGTCTCTAAAATAACTAGCTAAATAAAACTGTTGTAATTACAAAATACGTTAATGTATATACACAAAAAACAAAATACACTAGAAAGTAATTTATATAAGTTATGTGTTAGCTTAAACAATAATGTTAGCATTATCAACAGAATAAATGAGTAATGAACATTGTTTTCTTTGTTTCAGGAAAAATTGAAGCGTGGTAGCGAGAAACGTGTTGATATTAAGGTCTATTGTAAAAAAAGCAATAATAATAATTTAAAACCCCATAAATATTGACATTATAGAAAGTGCTAATATAGGTTAAATACAGTATCTTCCATTAAAATAGTTGAAAATGAAAATGATCTCAAAGGTGCGCTGCGAGAATATTCAATTAGATAAATTACTTTCGAGTACTGTCGAGGGGAAAAGTGTTGTTATTTAAAAGGGAGAAATGTTTATAAAATGCCGCAACGTGCTTCGTCATCGTCCAGCTTGATGCGCCCGTTCGTGGTGCTGGCGCTGCCCGGAATGTACTTGCTGTACAAGTATAACCAATACAGACAGCAGCAAATGGAGACCGCGAGGCGCCGCGTCACCGAGCGCGAGCTTATGCATCTCAACACTAAAATCGTAAGTTATAATAGTTAGTTTTATAATAATAAAGACTCTTTTAAAAGGGATTCTGGAATCCTTGAAGTGCAAGATATAGGCATAATATACTCAATATTTACACTATTTTATTCGGAGATATACTAATGCGAACGGGCCATCAAGACAGTATCATGCAATAAGAACCTATAAACGCTACAGTTATGGGTTCAATTCCCACCTCGGAAAAGATGAATTATTTTTATTTTTGCTATTTCTCTAATTCTCTGTTAATGAAACAAAGCGCGGCGTTAAATTCCACTGCACAATATGAAATGTCTGAAAACGTGGAATACAGCGAGACAGACAGAAATATCAAAAATTGCATTGCGTGTTGGTGACAGTTCAGAACTATCATTGTTACGCAACTTTAAAATTGTTTTAAATGCCATCCAAGTGAAATTTAATGTCACAATCATATTTTGTAATTACATAAAAAACAATGCTTTTTGATATCTTAGGAACAAATTATTACAAATTATACTGTAGATGTATTAATGCCTTAAGTTTACCTGTATTATTATTAACAAGCTGTTTTTATTAAATAATTATAAAGATGTATAATTTATCGATAATGGATTGTATTAAAAGTATGTAAATATTACTATCATTTGTCATTTAGTCCATCGACTTCACTAAACGTTGTTTTATTAAATACTAAAATAATTTTACTTTTTGAGTAATTTAAATTTTTAGGCTATCGTAACTTAGTAATAAAAAGGACTAAGATTAGCTTGTTCTTCGTCTGTCTGTCTATCCATCTGTCAAAAATATTCATCATATACTCAAAATTGCGTAGGTGCAAGTATAAAGATGAATTTTATATCAATTGTTCAGGTTGATTCCTGGAAGATAGATATATATAACGTCCTACTAACTAAATAAATAGAAAAAATAACAACGTAAAATCTAGCAAACTTCTTTAAATTTCTCGAAAAATAAACCGATATATGACTCCCTCTATTTCATCTTAATACTTACTAGATCGTAGGCACCCTTTGCCTACGCTGCTATACGGGAAGAGCGTCAAGCTTCTTTATAATAATACAGTGATTTGATTAAAAGTATGGCATTCGATTGCTTAGCATCAAATCTACATCTACGATCTCATCATCAGCATCAGCAATACCTGTAACCTGTACTGTAATAAAAAATTGTATTAGCCTCCAAACCTCCAAATTCACAAGCCAATTATAGAATATTTTATTAAACAAATATATTACTGTATGAAATACTAATTACTTTCATCTTTATTTACAAATTACGGTTCATATTTATTATTTTATGCTTCAAAGATAACATCACGTAGACGACCTAGATTTTCAGTTGAAAAATTTCCACTTTGTACCACCACGTCTGAACGACCTTTAAATATACTTATATATAAATTTTAATACAGATTATTAAAATTAAATGTACTAAAAATTACACAATTATTTTATAACTGCTAAATACTAATTTCTTTAGAAGATTTTTAGTATGAATCGTTCAATTTTTACTATCAATCTTAGGTTGATCGTATGAACCAATTTGTGTTATATTTTTACCTTGAAAACATCTGATACAAGTATAACCTCTTAAGCGAATCACGCAAAATAATGGTCATTTTTGAGCAGACACAAATGGACGAACCAGACACGCGATATGGTGTGTGACCTTCCATTATATAGAAACTGCTTTGAAGAAAAAAAATGTAAATGCTTAATCGTACAATAAGAAGTTATTCAGAATACACCGCATTAATGTTACTTAAGAAATGTAATTGAAATTGGATTTTTTCTCTATTATATATACATATAACGTATAGTTATCGAGCAAAACGTTTATGGAAAGGAAATTAGTTTCTATATATCTAATACTAGTAGATGTCTGAACTTGTGGGGGACTAAACAGATTTAGTGTGGAATTTATCCTTTTTTGGCACCCGACTTCCTTATTTCATTTCCTTTAGCTCAGCATTATTGTTGTTTCGTGACATCTCACGAAACGGAACATCGTTCCGAATCTTGGATTTTCATTTTTTTTTTATTTTCATATGTCCACCAAAAATTACGCCCAACTGCTCCTTAATAAATGCTTATTAAGGAGCAGTTTTTTTCTTATCGATTGGATTGTATGTTCTAGGTCTTTTATTTTTATATGTCAATCAAAGTTGCTTATCTTGTTCAATCATTTTTGTTATGATATAATGAAATAAAGCATTTCATTATTTGTATATTATATTTAGCCTACCAAAGTTTAGCATCAGGCGTGCCATTCTTCAAAAGTAATTAGATCCAAACCTAGATCCTGATCAGACCAGCTTCATAACAAAAAAAATACCTATAAACTGTCTATAGAACTGTGTAAAAGCAAACAGACAGACAAATCTTTTAAAATCATATTACATAATACTTTCGTCAAAATTATTTAAACTAAAAAATTGTTAAAAAAAAGAAAACAATTTTTTACTGTATTATTACAATACAGATATAGATATCATCAAGTTTATATTTGAAAACATTAAAACTGATTTTACATTACTGATAAGTTGTTTCACTGCTACCGAATATACGTTATTTAAGGAAAAATAATACACCCTAATGCGTCGCACTGAAATCATAACACGTGGGTAGGCCGATTGTGGAATC
Source organism: Dione vanillae (assembly GCA_037178615.1). Taxonomy (NCBI): domain Eukaryota; kingdom Metazoa; phylum Arthropoda; class Insecta; order Lepidoptera; family Nymphalidae; genus Dione; species Dione vanillae. The sequence goes on from JAZFAU010000190.1 coordinate 1,852,494, forward strand.
AATTGGCGTATGAGATCACGAGTTGACATTTACGCCCATTTGACGTTCGCCGTAATGGACGTCAACGAAATACGTAATGTTCGAAAATGTGAATACTAAAAAGATGTAAGAAAATGTGTTTCACATTTTTAAATAAACTCGGAAAAAATTATAATGACTTAAAAATACAAAGTTCCAATATTTTTTTATATAAATTATACAAGCGGTGTTAACAGTAATGGTGTTTTCAACGTAATATTATAAAATAAGTACAATCTTTATCAAATTCGCTCATTCTATTAACTTTTTCATTTCACTCATAATGTTCAATAATTATTACTAAGTATAGATTTTCTTTTATGTTCCATCCTGTAAGATGTTCCAGATTTTTCATATTATGTATTAAAATATCGATGGAAAAATTCCATTCCGTTATATGCTTTTAATAATGCGTTAATCATGGTTCTCTGTAAGATTTTCCGGATCTCGAATTTTTTAAATTTTAAGAAAAAATGTTCTTTACACTCAATAACTTTTAAATGTTCTAATGTAGAGTTATATCAAACGTTCTAGATCCTCGATTTTCATGCATGCATCATTGGAACGTGCTAATTACATTCAAACATTTTTATTATGGCAACATTTAATATTTTTTTATAATTCAGCTAGTCTACTGTAGTTCTGCTCCAGGTATTTTACGTTAAAAAATATTTTATATCCTAGAAAAATTTGTCAAATTTTTCCAGTGAAATATTAAAAATATTGACGGACGGAAAAATTTTATAACACTCTGATATTTATTCTGATAGTAAAATTAAAATATTCAATATGTCAAAATGAGACACAATTTTTTGCTACTTTATTATGGTACAAACTTGTATGAATTTCCAATATATTAAATAAAATTAAGTGTACGTATATGTCGGAAGGAAAACAACTTCCATCTTAAAAATACTTGTTAAAAATAAAACAATGCCTACGATAAGTAAAATATATTTTATTTAAAAAATATCAGAGAGCACTTTATAAATATTTTACTTTCTCTTGTGACGATTTTCTGAAATATTTATCTTCTTAATTATGATCTGAAGCTACATAATACGAACTTCTACACAGTAAAAATGTAATCAATTGACTTCTTTTTTTTCCAATTTAAATTTAAAAAAAAATTTATTTCACTGAATTAAAATAAAAAACAAGATGCAATTGACAGTCTAAAAAATCCCCTTTAGTATTTAACCGTAGGGAAGTTTGAAGTTTTCGCTTCTAGATTGATGTAAATGACATTTTTTAGCTCGAAGCAGGTCGAGCCACTCGGCTGTAATTGGTCTACTCGTTATGACGTCATCAGTAAAAGCGCCATCCCTCCGGAGAGGTCAGCTAAAACTTTGTTGTCAAAGTCCACATTCGGGTTATATATAGAAATATTCTTTTTTACACATACGAGTATATTGTATATGACGAAATCAGTTGCTTAAAAATTTTAAAACTAATAAAATATTTTTGGTCATCGAAATAAATGTATTAAGTATTAACTTAATTATCTACAGCAGCAGTTTCTGTTCCAATAGGTAATATCTTGATTTGTTAAAAACTGCTATTAGTTAAAATTATTTATATTTATTAACTGAAAATAATTTACAGTGATATTTTACAACAGCAACAGCAACAACTTGTCATCGTCATTTTTTTCTTTATTTTTAATATAATTACTATAACAAGATATCGAAACATTTAAATAGTATAATAGAAATAGCTAGTATAAATAAACTTACAATATATAAGTATAAATTTTAGAGTTCAGAGTATCCTATAAATACGACAGTGCCAAGGTAGAGCGTTGCCCGCCCTCGGCGCTTTCCCTCTCGACTCGCTTCATACCTCTATAAATATGTCGGAAACTATTGAAACGAGCCTACATTCATTAACTACGAACTCATCAATGGCTGATTTATTGTGCTATATGCAAGCTTTCAATGCAAAGTAATAAAATAGTAGATACTGTTCAAGTAGAAACTATTATTACGTCTTTTTTGATTTTATATATTTCTATAGATACTTCATGGCTACGTTATATGACATTACAGAAACATTTTTAACACAAATGTTTCTTTCAAAATTTTGTAGTACTTTTAGGCTTAAATAGAATAATATCACAATAGATTAATATCATTACATTAAATTATGCCCAAATATTAGATCTATTTCATTTCATAAATACGTAACACAAAAATGAGTCTGCTAAAAATTTTCTCAAGAACGAATCGTTTTTTTGAAGCAGCTCTAAGTCCATGCAGCATACCTATTAATAATAAAGTGTGTTGTGCTTTATATCGCGGGTACAAAAAAAGGCGTAACGACGACGGTTGCAGACGTGCCTGTGTCGATATACCACCAGATCCTAACCCAATATGCCCAGAACCCTGTAACAGACGGGGGAAAAAGAAGAACGGCATCTTGCATAAAATAAAATTAAAAATCATGGAAGGCGGATCAAACTTCGGAAGTAAGGCTTATTTTTTGCTAACAAATAATGCGCTTTTGATATAAGTTTACAAAACTTTTAGATTTTCAACTTTTACATTCAAAGTTAAATTTGACTGAGAATTTTAGTTTCTTTTTCTTTCCGTAGCTCCGTTCAGACGCCTTGAATGTAAAGAAAAAGAATGTAAAGAAGTAGCGTTACGAGAACCAAAGGCGTTGCCGGATCCCAGTAAACCCGTTCCTTCGCTACCGCCTCCTCGTCCAGGCGTCCAAATTTCGATTCTTGGAGCAGACACAAATGTTGGCCATTACATAGCTTTATTACTCAAACAGTGTCCATGTGTAAAAAAGTAAGCGTAAAATAGTATTATAATATGATCTTCTTATAGTAACAAAACATAAAAGATCCTTATTGTCCTTAGATCAATAGGCGTTGAAGGCGAATTTATTGATAATAAGACAGTTTTAACATGTAATATTTAATAACATACAGTATATAGTAAACCCTAAATATATAATATATAGTGAGCCACAATCTTTTTCTAGTTTCTTTTCAATTTCTAGGTATTCTTGGTTGAAAGGAGTTTAATACTTCTTTCTAAATAAAGTAAAGTAAAAATTTATAATATTGTTACCCATCTTTTACGAATACTTTCACAATATCTATAATTTCTTAGCAGTGCGTAAAATAAGTGACTTATTTTTAAATATACAAAATTTCGTATATAGATATTATTAGTGTTTGTACGGTTAAAGGAATAGCAATTCACGGCATCGCTTTACACGACCCGTGCTGGTCAATCCTTTTGGGATCGTTCATCTTCCCGTCTCAACATGAACTTAATTTATGATATTTGTTTACATGAGCGCGTCGAAAATTGGGGTACTGGGAAAACGAAGCTTTAAGTTATAGGATGCCTTGTGCACAGTAGTTATCTGTGCAGTCTTACTGTACAAATACGAATCCACAGGAACAAATATATGTAACATAATAATATGTATAAATTGTATGAAGTTTAAGTTGTATGTATAAGCCAACCTGCAAAACTCTTCAAGAATCTAACCTAATTAATTCATATATAAAAATAAGACAATGGTGTTTTAACAAATACTATTCAGCATAAAGACAACTTTCATGTGGAACAAACACTAAATGAGCTACACGATGATATACGTACCAATGCATATAAAATGCCATCGTAACAGTAACAGAAAGTTTTCAGCGCGTCTAATGAATATTTTCTTGTGTTTTATGTATTTGTGATTTAGTGATTTCTTATCGTTTAAGAGAGTTTATTCGAAGTGTTTTAGGAAATTTTAGGATTTAAAGAATCTCTCTCTCCCTTTTTTGTATACGTATATTTTAACATTTTTTTTTATAGCTTCACGCTTTATTTTTTATTGCTTCACGCTTTATCCCGCACATTACAGGGTAGGCAGAGGGAACTATAGGAACCGTGGAACCTAGTGTTAAGACACTCCGTTGCTTGGTCCCTGTTTTCTCCGTTCCCGCTTTCCGCCTTTTTTCGAGGCATTGCGTGTTGAGTGGCGGAACTCAACGCCGTTTTTTAATTTTTAATTTTAACATATGCATTTATAAGTATATTAGACATAAAATAAAATAAATAACATACGCTTAGATTATTTCCACTTGGTATGGGCATTAAATTGTGTGACCAGTTTTCAATGAGGAACTGTTGTAAATTAATAACAAGAGCCATAAAATTCACACAAATAAAGTTACTAGATAGCTTATTACTTACTAGATTTTTATTAAGTAATAATTTTTATTAGTATATTTATTAGGTTGAGTTAGTTTCGTCGTATAGATTATAATGGATAACTATTTGCCAAAGCGACACACATTTACATACTAATTATTTTAATAATAATGATAATAATCCTATATTGTACACTCAATAAAATATACAGATGTAAAAAGAATGGACTTGTATAAAAGGCGACCTTATTGCTAAGTAGCAATCTCTGCCAGGTCAACTTAATGCAGAGGAAATAACAAAGTTAAAATAGGGATAGAGTGCTAATAGTTTTTATGTAAAGTAAAATTAAATATAGTTAAAAAATATAATATAAATATTACATACGTTTACAAAAAAAATGATACGTGTATATATATATATATATATATATATATATATATATATATATATATATATATATATATATATATATATATATATATATATATATATATATATATATAAACATACATACATGAATGGTAATAAATAATTCATAAACACAAATTGCGAAGAATATCAGCAACAGGAATAATATTTATGTATATTAAAAATAAAAATTAAAACCAAGAAGTCTTTAAGCAACCATTAAAAGAAAAAAATGTTTTGGCATTTTTATGTTAAGGGGAAGGGATTTCCATTACCGACGGGCAGTTGCGGTAAAGGAGCTGCGATAAAAGGAAGAATTATGGGGAGGAGTTTTTAAGATGAGGTTAAGTTTCAAGCGAAGACAGCGAGAAAAAAATTGTAACGATCATGAGGTATGGAGGAGAGGAGGAGAAAAAAAGATGAAGCATATGAATACTCTTTCGAAGGCGGAACAAGAATTTCTAACGAAAATCTGAAATCTGTTAAAATTTGCGTAAACCAAATATGAAACGAATATATAAATTTTGAAGGAAATTACAGAAAAGTTTAAGCGATCTTAATATACAAAATTATTTCTGGTTACCTTGCTTACCAGTAAATCCCATGACATAAGATTGTCCAGAATTATCCCAACATCTTCTACCATTTTATTCAATTTTGATGCTGGCCTTGACTTGGTAAGTCAATCATTAGGCTGCAGAACAATTGCTTTACTCTAAAAAATCAACATCATATATGTACGTATATATTTCTGTGACATAATATAGGTCACATAACATATTATAATTTTATTCCACAAAGAGTTTTTATACACCAGTCACGTTCACACAAAGATAGGAGAAACATTAAACTACTGTATTTTATAATAACAGAACAAGTTTTATCTTGAAATCTCATAGCTTTTTACCCATTATATTAAAGTTACTGTACTCCACAAAGGCCTATAAAGAGTAAAGTATTGAAAGTGTTCTTCCACACAAATCAAAATCGTGGCATAATAGAACCACTGTGAGTTTCTTTTAAAGTTTTTTTTGGATTTAACTTTTTATATATTATAAAAAATAACAATATATTGTTATAATTTCACGTCTTTTAGAATTGCGTCAGAGTTCTTTGCTTTTTGTTATTTTCTTCATATTAAGTATATTCATAAATCATTCCAATTAAAAGCAAGCAACTATGTAAGATGTGTGTGTATATAACAAATGATCAAATATTAACATTTCTTGAGGTACTTTCACTGTTTATGGTTTTGTCCTATATATTTTTTTTAAAATGATGCAAAATATGATTCGAAATTAATAAGATCAAAGGTGTGCTAAAAACATTTTCGATAAATCTCTACGGATTAGATACGCCGGTAATGACATTTTATGGGCTATAATTCCGTTACGGCTGAGTAATCCCTATGGGATTATGAATGTACCAATATTGTCTGAATAATGTGGTTTACTGTCGCAAACGTCGTAGTCAACTATATACTTAGATTAATACTTAAACAGACTATAAAAACTATACTACCTACATACCTATATTTTATTACTTTTTTGCTATTTAAATATCATCTTTAAAATGTTTGTTCTTTTTAAAAAGAAAAATAAGAACGCTGTCCTACATAACCCATTGTTTCGCTCATTGTTACTTCTATTTTTAAAACATTGTTGACAACATAACACACAAAAACCACAAATAGCCTTTTTACTACTTAAAAGTCTTTAGACATTTCAGTTTAGACTGAAAGCAGCAATGCAGTCTTGAATAATTTTTTTACCGATAACAGCTTAAATATCTATTATTGCATTACTCAATTACATTAGTTTTTTCAAAGTTTTTAATAGCAATTAATTAAATATAGGTGCCGTATAGTAAATACATAAAATAGTTCCCAAACATATAAATCAGTTTATAAAAGGGCGCTAATAAATCATTACATGCTATAAGTGTTTCTAAATGGTGGTAACGAAACTGAAACTAGAATTCTACTATTTCATGTAAGACGCCAGCACGCACATAAAAATTCCCACTCGCAGTAGGTGGACTCTTTAGGATATTTAGACGGTGTTTTTAAAATTTTAACAGAGACCTTATATATATAATGATCCATGATCATTATAGAAAGCAGCCTGTATTTAATGAGACAAGTCGAGAAATATTTTTCTGTTAGAAAATTTGTTAATTAGTCTCCAGTTTAGAGTGCTTTTTTTTCCCCTATATTTTTATTTTGAACACTAGAAATATAACATTAATATATTCTTAATAAAACTATTCTTAATAATGTTCTTTTTATGTAGGAGAGCATTTCGGGTAGAAAAAAAACGTCCGAAGTGATAGATAACTCTATGAACCATTCCAAACTTCTTATAATTTTTTTCCAGATTACGTTTGTACGAAGCAAAGGATACTCTGTGTTCAAGTTGTAATCGAGACATTTGTAATGTAGTTGAAGATATTCAACACATTGACACTAACTGTGTAGTGCAAGCTTTTAGTTGTGCTTGCGATGAACTCGAAAAAAGTCTTCAGGTTTGCAATTTATGTTCTTATAAATTGTTAAGATAATTATATATATATATATATATATATATATATATATATATATATATATATATATATATATATATATATATATATATATATATATATATATATATATATATATATATATATATATATATATATATATATATATATATAATAATAATTTTTTATATCGGTATCAATTAATATATACCGTAGTATATAAACAAATAACCACAATTCCAGATTTTGTCTTGCTTTTACTTCTCTACTAGCTGTCATTTAAGTTTACTTACGTGAATTTATTATATATTCGTATTTTATGTAAATTAATTTCTCAAAATTTATTATGTACCTAGAAATGGTTATTATCGCTCTTCAACCTCACTCCAAATATATCAAGTGTTTCTTGTTGATGGGACCAAAATTTGCATATCTTGAAGCGCACTCAACTTAGCAGTCTTCCCAAGTTTCAGATGAAACTTAATTCGTGTTACTCCAAATTTGTTTGCATAATTTATTGGAATTAGAATTTTTAATTTACCTATAGATTGCATATATTAAAATATGAAATTAAAACACATGATATTTTTGGAATGTTCATAATTAATTGGATTTCAATATTCTAATATATTTTAGATAATATATTTAGATTTCTTTAGTTTCTTCCATAATAGTATTTAAGCTCCTTCTATACTAACCATTTTAAAAATAAAGATTTGTGTACGTATGTATAATAGCTTTAATATTTAGTACAAATAAAATTTTGTCGTTTGCCTATTCATCGTATTGGAAAGAAGTAAGGCAATCGATGAACACAATAGTGCCATACGTTTTCTACGTGGTATTTGCAAGTGAGTGAGGGTGGCGACCTCAGTCTGCTGCCAATCAATACAGTAAACGACCACCCGCTAAATCTTGTACATTTTATACGTGATTACTTTCTTTTTTGAAGGTTAGGTATTATTACATTCAAATAAATTTATTACTATCACAATGAAAATTACGAAATTTGTAAATAGACATTACATTGAATTTGTGTTTTTTAATTTATAAAAATTGCTTAGAATATTGAAATACAGTTTGTAATTCTTTGTTAACAATAGAAAAAACTTAATTTTAATGGCCATTTTTATCACATTGATAAAGACCTTTTCGCTCTCTTGTTAAAGATTACCTTTAAGATACTTAAGTTAACAATTAAGTGAATGGCTTTTGTAGATCGGAAATTGTGATATTCATTCAAATAATGATGTTTTTAGTAGTATAAAAGTTATAATAATCTCTCAATACACTTTTAGCATCATTAAAATAAATACTAATAAATGAAGGCTCATCACGCGATATTCTGCCGCACCGTCACACGGTCGTGAGAACTATTACATGTTATTGACCCTACGAGGTGCCACTATTAAAAAGCTACGCTTAATCTTAATAAACGAAAAAAATTAAGCGATTCTTTTTAAATGAAAATGTTAATACAATTGGCTTTTCAGAATTCCGATATAGTCGTAATTTTGGAAAGTGGTGATTTAACTATGGATATGTCACTGGAGACTAGATTTTGCTATCAGGCACCGATAATCAAACAATATGCGGACGCTATTGCCAAGGAATGTCCCAACTCGTTCATCATAGTATGTGCTTCGCCAATCGATTGCATGGTCCCTCTAATTGCCGAGGTTAGCTGTTTCATTGTATACAATTCAATAATATGTTTAGGTATCGCAGTGACCTTAGCTTTTTCATATATCAATTCGCCATCTGACCTTTACGAAGCACATTAGATGACCTACATAAAACAGTAATTCACATCAGCACTCGCTCTAAATTAGGTCGATAGCGAGGCTTATTTAAAAAAAACTAGCGTAATAGGTGAGTTTTTTATTGACATTAATAAAACAAAAAGAGTAAACTTTATAATTTTCTAACTGATGTTTTTTTCTAAACATACTATGTTACAAAGGTGACTTAAAGAGATATTGTATAATACTAAAGATACGTCTATCTTCTGCTTAGTAGAGTATTTACATATGACTCATACAATGGTAGACGCTTTTAAAAGCATTTTATTGTAAAGACTACAACCGATTTATATCCATCAGACTACAGTATCCATCTCATTACAAAATTCCCATATTTACGTATATGCTCACGTTATGGCATATTAAAAGTTTATGAACTTGCGTATACATTATCGGAATATTATGACCCATATCGTTGCTTCTGAAATAGTCTATAAATTTATTTGAATTTTTCAATGCTAGCGATAGTTTTGTAGTCGCTTTTTGTCCACTGTTAATTAATTACACAGTATTTGTCTCACAGTTACGAAAACGAATCCAATTTAAACTGAAATTAGAAGTATTGCACAAAGTCGTTGTTTCTTTCCAAAAAATAAAATACACTTGAGTAATCTAAATCTACGAGAGTCCGTTGCGGTTAGACAACGAGTAAACATTTATTGCTCAACAACTTGGATTGTTTTATTGGAGCGTATCAACTTCTTCAGATTCAAATATTTTCGTGCAAGTTTAACACATTAAGCTGTCCTACGAAGCGCGATTTGCATTTAAATTTGTTATTTGTATGATATATATAATGTAGGTTTAAAGAACAAGAAGAATATTTTTTTATTAAAAGTTAGCTTTGGAATTTCTAAATTATTATAATATACATCAAATACGATTTAAAAAAAATCAAATAAATGGATTTGTAGTTTTAAAAGCTAAATTTAAAAAAAATATGTACACAATTGTAGACACTAAAAGAGACAGGGTGGTACAATCCCAGAAAGCTGTTAGGCTCTCTCGCGGTACCTGAGATGCGTGCAAGTACGCTCGCAGCCCGCGCTCTTTGTTTGGAGCCTAGCTATGTGCACGTACCATGTGTCGGTGGCAGTGAAGGATCATCATTAGTGCCTTTGTTCTCAAGAGCTCTGGAGTATTTTGACTTCAGCAAGGTACTGTTTATTTGGAAATTTTGTTAAAAATAATAATTTATTGATATGACACCACATTAAAAATTTTAATACGTATACTAATTTTTTTTTTCATACATTATCATAATCCAAAATTATTTTATAAAATATCACATCGAATGTAAGCTAGCGTCATAAAAATGTGACCGGTTGAATGAATTTTGATACAGATATTGAAAGTCGCGAAATCCAATTTTGTATTGCAGCAAAACTCTGAAATGATGACGCAGGCGGTCCGCAGCGCTTCACAAGCAGTGAGCAGATATGACGGCTGTTGTGCCAAAGCTGCTGAACTCAGTGAGGCACATGCATTAACTGGATTAGTTAGTAAAGTAGCCTGGGCGTTGTTATGCAAAGACGTGCCAAGAGTAACGGGTTTTGTTGAAACAGACGCCGGCCAAGTTATTTCACCTTCCAGGTTAATTTTCATTATTTTCATTTTATATATTTTAAGTTTTTTAAATTTTAATTTTCATTATTTTATACTCAATTTATTATAAAAAAACGCGTGCTATATTTGTTAACTTAAAATGTGTTTAGTGAAAAGTTTTAAATGAACTACCTGGATTTTTCCTTAGATTTATTGCAAATATGGTGGAAATAACTGGTACAGGTATTGTTAAGAGCTTTGGCCTACCCAAGATGTCAGACGTAGAAATGAAGAGAATAGATCTTGCTATAAACGAATTGTATTGCAAGCATAAAATGGTAGAAGATTGGTATCGCAAGTGTTTCAGTTCCTCCGGCAACTTGAACGCATTTCAACTTCAATTTACCAGGCCTAGACCGTATGAGCGTTTCGATGACTGTGCATATGCAACCATATGACATTTTTAAACGTGATTGTGTTTCAAAATTAAACAAATGTGCATATTTATATATTTTTTATTATGTTTATATATTTTTGTGTGACCAATAATAAAATATTTTTTCTTATATATTTTATTTTGTACATCTTTCAACTAAAATCCATAAAACACTAGGAAACTAGTACAGTACAATTGAAAAATTTTTTCAATTTTTACAATAACATATTAATAATGTTATTACAAATATTACAATAATCTACTCATATTTTAGATTCCTGGGATTACACATTGCAATAAACGTTAGGGGCATTTGTAATGAGATTAATCTTCCACACCTAACCCAACGTGAACTAGAATTAATCGACTTTGCTTTTCTCAATTTAAAATACAGAGAAGATCTTGCAATGAATTGGTATCACCAATATATGAGCACTCAGCCACAAGTGGGACTAGTGGCTGTAAATTCTGACTTCCTAAGCCAGAAAATCCCTACACGCTTGGAATGTAAGCCGCAGACCGCATAACGTTTGCAATAATATTTATATTAAAAAAAATGTGAAAAAATATAAAAAAAATTGTAAAAGTATTAAAAAGTTAGTAGATATTTATTAAAAATTTAAACCTATTATAATCCAGATATAAAAGTAACATAATAAATACATATATCTACTACATTTATTCTATTATTATTAGAAGGTCAATTATCACATTCTAGTTTCCCAGTAGTATTAAAATAATCATAAATAATTTCCTTAGATGGGGATCGATCCTTCAACCATTGTATTTACAGTCAAAAGCTCCACTACATTATGACAGCCTATGGCACAACTACGAAATGTTTTTTTTTTTTAAATTTTACATTATAAATTTGCACATAGCAAATTAGGTAGTATTTACACTTTGAAGTTTTAGAATTTAGTTAAAATGCATTTAATCTTCCGATATATAATAATCAACTCTATACCTATAAATTAGCATAAAATAGGTCGAGAGGAACAATACTACGTACTCTTTGCCAACCGTAAATTACATAAGACAATAGAAAATTCGGATGTTCTAAGGTTTATTGTGTTATCACAATATCCAATTATGACTCTCGTAATGAGTCGTTAACGCTTTACTACACATTATCTGTTTGCTATATGTATTGGTTGATGGTAATAAACTGTTCTATAGTTATAATTATTTGAATATATAGGACAATTCAAAAGTTCTACCCAAGCCACTTTTCCATTTCTACTATATGTTTTTGTTATTTGTAAAAAATAAAAATAGCAATGTACTAGGAGGAAAGCGGGGACCGAGAAAGCAGGGACTAAGCAACGGAGTGTCTTAACACAAGGTTTCTATGATTCCTGCAGTTCCCTCTGCCTGCTCTGCCATGTGCGGGATAAAGTGAAACTAAAAAGAAAAAAAAAGAAAAAATAATAGAGGACCGTAGCACGTCTGCCTGTTCAGCATATTCCGCCACTCAACTTGCAATGCCTCAAAAAATTCATAAGTTTATTAAGTTTATATTGCAGTTTCTTTGCCAAAGCCAAAATAAAAAAAAATACATATTATTTTGATTTAAGTTATTGATAAGAAATCTTTATTGTCATCTCACATTGGTGAATATCACCGTGACATTTTTATACGCTATCAGAGTTGCAAATTACGCCAAATGAAAACGTAAATGCCCTCATCACTGGTATCTGTAAACACAATCTCGATTTAGCCGCGCTTGCTCGAACAGAACACTATTTAGGACTAGCAGATGTTTGTTTTATCGTACATACAATCGTTGGCCATCGTGATTACACAATGCTGTTGAAGTCAGATAATGAATTGGTTACATTTAATATTTTCGTCTATCAATTATTAGTTGACATGAAAAGATTGCAACAATAAAATAAATTCACATCGTTAGGACACGTGATTTAATATTATCCTATTATAGTCTTATACCAAGGCCATGTGTAGGTAATATAATATTGTAATATTGTAGTGAAAAGAATCAAACAAAGAATAAAGTAAAGAGTTTGCTAATTATAGGGGTGCTCAGTCGCTTTCTAGATGCCGGCAAGTGCCATTATACTACATTTTAATACTGCAATATACAACGCTGTTGTGCCAAGTTGTAAAATATACTAAGACCGAGCAAGTAGATGGAACTGAGCGATGTGACATTTAAAGTCAAGTCACTGAATTTACTTAAATTGAAATATTTGTGTAGTTTGAAGACAAACGGATATTCTTACAAGCTTACGTTGGTGATTCGATGCGAAATAACATCAATTATTTATAAAAATATCATTAGGTAATATTTATGTAAACCTATATGCAATAATTAAGCAGACAAGAGGAAGCCACAAGCAGTAGTTTTCTAGTACCTATAACTAAATAACTTTCCTTCTCATGTGGAAGTCGTTGGAAAACTCTAAGCGTTTTAATAAATATATATTTAATACATAAAAATATTCTTCTTTTAATTGTTAAATGAGCCTTCATGTTTATTTAATATATTGGATACATGACAATACAAATTAAAATAGTAAAATAGTATTTTTGGCCCGACATTTGGCAAATCCAATTATTCTCTCCCAATTATTCTCGCTTCATAAATTCTTACGCGAACGTGGATGCGAATGCGGATGTTGGTTGGTTAACAGTTTCATATTACAAAGTACTCACGTTTATTTTAGTATTCTAATTTCTAATTTTAAGTAAAAAATGCATGCATTAATAATTTATAAAGTTAGCGTTTTACTCTTTATACAGAAGTAAGAATTTAGTATGTGTTGCTTATTTTTTTTATACATTTACTTACCCATATTTACAAACAGAAGAATATGATAAAATTATTGTGCTTTTACAGTGAAGGCAGTGACAGAGAAAATATATACATTTTTATGAATGCTACATTTATTGCACCGTCTCCAAAAGAAAAATAGCCGTAAATTTGATATTATTATTTGTAATTTGTCATTTATCTTCATCTGATAGTTCAGAAATGAGCTCAAGAGCAGAATCTTATTAAGCATCACTGGTTGTAAGTCTTCGCTACGGCTTATATTTTTATTTATAATATACACATTATAAAGGAAACAGCAATATGAATAAATATAAATATTCAATAATTCCAAACATATACATATTTCACTAATAAATAACTTAAAAGAAACAAGGCCACGATAAATTAAAACACTGTTAATATAATTTTATAATACTAAATTTATTTTAATATAATAAATAAAAACTTACACTAGCCCATTTATCTTTTATCACATCTATGGACCGCCTTTTGCGAAAGGTGGCCTATCACTTGTCTTTAAATACATCTTACCCCGCATTCTGAAAATCAATTAAATTTGAATAAAATTTTGCAAAGTAAAAAAGATATATAAAAAGATAGAGATATATAAAAACTAATACTTTAAAAAACACAAATTATTTTAATTTGTGTACAATAAAGCAAAAAACGCGCGACCTGTAAATAGGCTACCAGTGCGAATGTATTAAATTGTATTACAATGTCTCAAATAAAACGGGCAGGTATTTTTAAGAATTTCAGCATTTAACTTAAGAAATAAGGTTTGTCCTAATAAATATGTATACAGTATTAAGAACCTAAGTTATGTTAGTAAACATTTTGTTTCGTTTGAGTGCTCGGTGGCTATTTTGAATGTTATTCTGCACACAAGAGATTCAATAGTCATAAAGAAAAATGTCCGTCCAACGTTTCATTACTACAAACATAAATCCGGCTTCATTGGATTTATATCCTGAACGTGCCTAGCTGTAAGCTTCAATCGTAAAAAGAACCTAAAATATTTATTTAACTAGTGTTTTATTATATACTAAGAATGAAGTAACCTAGGATAAAAATATTAGTCATAAAATATTGTTTTTTGTGTGTCGGTCTATTTATTTTCTCACATCAAAAAAAATATTATAAGTATTTAGGAGAGATCTTGTGCATCACTACTTTCATTATTTTGCTTCTTTTAAAATTATATAAAAATACATATGTTTATTCAAAAAAATACCAATTCTCCTAAAAATATAGTTGTAATTGAAAAATATTGTATCTAATATGTAATTTTTGTTGGCATATGTGGATACAGTTACAATATATTACGTAGGATCCCGCAACACCTGCGCTAGTAAACTGTGCAGTGCGTGTCAGTGTCTTCCACATGTATAAATGATAGATACATTAATCTTATGTCGAACAAAATATTGAAAAAAAATGAATAAATAATTTGGATAACAAGATCTTGTTAAACATAGGTTGTGATATTTTTATATTTTTGAAGTTATATTATATATAAATAAGAGAAGTACATATAAGTGGCAATGATATACTAAGTTTAAATGATTTAATTTAAAACAAGTGTTCACTTTATTCATAAATCAAATTAAAATATTTTTTAAAACCTTTTTCTCTTTATTATAAGGATCCTTTGTTATTTATAAGAACTCTACCTTAAATAATTGGATTAAAGTATAAGCTAAAAAGTAAACAACATGTTCTAATAGTGTATTTATACACTTTCACATATCCAACTGGTTCCCAAAGGGTAAACAACTGGATTATCAGCTTAAAATAGCTAAGCTCAAATCACGAGTAACATCGTTTCTATAGCGCCGTGGGGCTTTCTCTCGTTACGTAATGTTACAAAGCTCCTTTTGAGAAAAAACATAATATAATGACTACCGCTCCTTTTTCTTACATTAAATTAATAAAATAATATATATTTTAAGATTTTACTAATTTATGTTTTCGTTTATATACATCTTTTATATAAAAAGCGCATATGATTACGATCAAAAATTATGATCAAGATTATGTTTATCTTCTTAAATAATGCTGTACTAAAAAAAAGTTTATTAAATCTGGAATAAAATTTCTCTGCCCTCTAACTACCCTATAAATAATTCTAATATTAAGGTAATATAACTTTTTAAAATGTCAAATATTTAAATACCTTCGTCTAAAATATTAATAGACCAAAGATAACTTACGGTGGGTGAGCTCCAAAACCCATATATCCATCGATGGTGAACTGACATCTCGCCGTGCCGCTGGTCCAATCTCTACAAAACGTCGCAGGAAATCCCGCAGGGTTCAAAATGGACTCCGTATACAATCTCCAAGATCGGTTATGACTGCAACCATCTACAACATTACTTGTATATTTTAGTATTGTGCATATTTTAAAAAGAAAAATATATTCTGTATATTGTTAAGATTCTGTAATCTTATTTTAGATTCTGATACTATTAAACAGTATTATACTTAATGTGTTTGCTTATAACAATATACTACATGATAATTATGAGGTTGGTTATATATTGAGATAGGTTATGGGATGAGTTGATTAAAAAAATATTAATAGAACGATTTACATAATCTATTTTACCCTGTATGTAGCAGAAAGAACTTAAAGCTACACGTTTTCTGCCCGAAATTCGAGACTTAGCCAGACGAATTGTTACGATAGCCTTGAATCTTATACGCTGATAATAAATTATAATAACCCTACTTTCATTCTCATTTGGCAAAGCAAACTCTAATATTTATAAAAGCCTAAAACAACACCCGCGTTGTAAATAGGAAAATCCATAACCCTTCATCTGAGAGGCTCACATAAATATTCACCCTTAAAGTTATTTAAACGGGTGACTGGGGATTGCCCATAATATATGTTGCATTTGCTTTAGTGCTGAAACGAATGAAATAAAGACGAGATTTATGGCTTAAACTAGACTTTAGATGGCATACTATACCATACACTACCGTACAACACATTTAAAATAATTCAACTTACAAAAGATTAACATACTACAACAGTGTTCAACAGTTCATGTTTGAGTATATTTCTGTATATTAGTCACTTTACTATTACTTCTTTTTTTTTCTTAGCTTCACGCTTTATCCCGCACTATGGCAGGGTAGGCAGAGAGAACTGCAGGGACCGTGGAAACCTAGTGTTAAGACACTCCGTTGCTTAGTCCCTGCTTTCTCCGTCTGCGAAGAAAATGACAATAGAAAAATCCATCTTCTCCGACTGGGGATCGAACCCAGAAACCGTCGCGTTAAAGGCAGACGTTGCGCCTCTGCGCCACAACGGTAAAATATGGAAATGGCAAATTATTAAATACGTTGAATTCAATAGAGATTCCAAAATAACATTATCTGTAAAATAAGACAAGTGAACACTTGATTCTCTGATCTCTCTGATCTCCCACCATCTGCAGCTCAATCTCTGCCTACCGGGTAACGAAAAATTTCAATAAATAAAAAAATTAATCATCACCTACATGTGCCGTGATTTTGTACTGACGGCACAAGGATTTATATTATTGAGTTCTTTGATTTATTTATATTAGTTTTATTGCTTAGTTTTTAATACGACATTAAAATGGGGATAATATTAAGTTTAATAAAGTTATTGATTATTCCGAAACTGAACTGAACTGTAAATTATATAGATAGAGAGGGGATCCACGAAAAAGAAGAAGTAAGAAGGAAGGCTATGCACATTTTTATGAGATGGATTAGAAGTATGAAAGTGGTGGTTCGAGGACTGGGCCTGCGCAAATATATGCCCAGGAGTAAATATAATATTAACCTATCTAACATTATCATAATTTTAATATGATTAAATATTCTGCTCCTATATATTTTCTGCTGTTTAACAATAGCTTTAATAGATATTTCATAAAAATGCGCCTACAGATAACTAATCTTTATTGACATTTGGACACAACAATCAATCTCTGGACGCAGGCCAACTGGACCGAGAATATGGCTTCCAAATATATGATGTAACTTTGTCGGAACTACACTTTATTTAGTACATAACCGTTGGGTCAGTAGTGATAAGTTCATATTAAAAATTATTTTAAATTATCATACTCATGTTTAGTTTTGTACGTTGCTGAAAATATAGAAAAAAAAATAAAATATATTTAGTCCGGTATATTATTATATTATAAATAGTATTTAAATATAGCAGTCAAATATTGTAAACTTATGCAATTTATGCAAGGTTTTAAACAACTATAGCATGGTTGCAGATGTATTTCATGATTCTTTAAGTAAATTTAAAAACTATACATTAAAACATATGAAATAAGTTATAGTTATCCTTAAGCACTGTTTGTATTTTTTTAATGTGATTTTTTTAAGGATATTAGTATTAAATATACTTTGTATGGCAAGTACTATACGCATGTTGTGTTATATTTATATAGTTGTGCAATTACTTGTAAGCTAAGTTTCATGTATTCATTATAAAAGCATTATGTAACAACTGACTGTGAACCTTATATAAAATAAAATAAAAAATAAACGACGATGCACGAACGCGACGGTTTGCCGGTTCGATTCCCACTGGGAGAAGGTGGACAAAGAGCGGCGTTGAGTTCTGCCACGCAACACGCAATTTCTTGAAAAAGGTGGAAAACAGGGAACAAGAAACATAGTGTCTTGACACTAGGTTCCTATGGTTCATGCAGTTCCGTCAGCCTACTCTGCCATGTGCGTGATAAAGAGTGAAGCTAAAAAAATACTTTTAAAAATATTTAAATACTCAAAGCTCAAAAATATGGTTATAAAATTTTGAGTTTGTCGCAAAAATTGTCATTATCTGGTATCTCATTGTCCTTCAGCATCCGTGATGACGTCAGAGAATCGATCGTCGCAAAAATGAGTCTGCGGGAGGCAGAATCATTCTTCCCCGAACAATAAAGGGTACGCCGCGGTTGACTTTAAAAGTATTGTTGAAAACAATAACATGTTTTGTAGGTTTTAGCATTTTTTATACTCTTTATTAAAACGTTACGCGTGTTGATGACAAAATATTGTGCTATTCGAGTTTGAGTTGTAAAACAAAATGAAACTTTTTATCATAAAAACTTTTTGTTTGTTAAAAATGTGTAATGAATTCCAACATACATTGTAACTTTGAGTGCCGTATATGTATAATAAAGCATAGTTAGTTATTTTTAATTTTAATATCATATTAACTATATAAATATCGTTCTCATAATACGAATAATACACAGTATGAATATTAAATAATTGCACTTCACAGAGTCGGTAGTTGAAACATTCCATTGGACTGTAAAGAATAATATTTATGCCATTTCGAAATAAAAAAAAATACATATATACCAATTTAGTGAAATATGTTAATGTTAGAAACTAGCAGTGATACTTACAAAATATACAACGAACATGTGTTTCGAGTGTTTTCGGATGGAAATTATGCGTAATTTCATGACAAATGGCATAAATCGCTTATAAACAATATTTCAGAGTAGTTTCAATTTCCAATACGGACTTGTTGCAACAAACAGCACTGATTGAAAAAATTTCATCGCTTTTATAATCTTTAAAATAAGCCTAAAGACTAAGATAAGCCTCTCTTTAATGAGATTCTTAATTTTGTCTTATTTAATCAATCTAATATTTACTAGTGGAAGAAACAAAATTTAGAAATACAAACTATGATGAACTATACTTACAAAAGTAACGAGTTTCTCTATTCTTCACAAGCTCATCTATCCAGCATCCAGGTTGAATCCAACTTCCAGGATTGGGATAGAAATCAACGTCACCAATAGCTTCTGGAAAACCAAGAATTCCAGGATTTGTGTGCAACACATCAACAAATACCGCATCTCCTTTAGAAAGATGATCATCTTTGCCTCCCAAACTGTAACCTGGATATGCTGGGTCTAAACCTGCAGATAAATACATATATAACTAAAATTGCATAATATTTACGTTCGCTAAGTGTAAGTTAGTTGCTCTTAATAATGATTTAGAATAACTACTAACGTACAATTATTATGTTTTAGTCAAAATTATTTTTATAAAACTAAAGCTCAGCCTCTCAAATATTTTGTAAAATATATATTTTAACATATATTTTTTTCAAAGTATACTTTATATTTATACACAAAAGAGATGAAATTGGCAATATACTTAACTACATATATATATAATAACTAGGAAACTACTTATTTCTATTAAGAAAAGGAAAAGAATAGCCCGAATGTAATCATATATGTAGGCTCCATCTAGATTTTCTTTTGAAAAATCTAGATGGAGCCTACATAAGAAATAGTAATTGCTACAATTTGCCCACACGAAATGCACAATTGCAATACATTATAATCAAGCGGAAAAACCATTTGGCCATGGCCTTCGCTTTGTACAAGTACATGTTGCACATAATAGGTTCAACATATGCATTATACACTTGTTATACAGATTTGCCTTACATTTAAAGTGATTTGACATTTACCGAGCATAATGAGCAGCAGACATGAACAAAAACAATCCAATTACAGAAAAATATTAGCTTTTGAAAAATTTACTCATCTTCTATTATTTTCTTTTTTTTTCTTTTTGTCGATTGACAATGACGTTAAGAGACATCTCATTTCTATCTTTACCGTCGAAAGTTGTATATAAAAGTTTGTAAAAGTATACAGCTCCTAAGCACAACCCAGAATTCATCAGAATTCATTTTATGAAATGCTAAAATAGCAACAACTAAAAGCCTACCTTTATTACCTACCTGTTATTCTGCCTAATCTTAAATCTCTTCTATTAAGAACTTTTCCCGCGAAACCAGCTGCTTCTGCGCCAAGAGAGAATCCTATGACATGCAAAGATCCAGCGGGAATACCGCTGTCATTTAAAAATTCTATAAAATCTGCAAGTTGCTGCCCCATATATCTGGCATTCCGCACTGCGGATATGTACCTAAAACGAATAAAGGAAACTAATATTATTATTACAACAATTTGTCACTATTTTTAGCGTTTACTTTCTTTTAGAAACAGAGTTTGTCTCCGCAATTAGTTATTATATATACTACCTACATATTTACATAGTAATATATCCCAGTTTAGAGACAAGCGTGGCGCAGTGGAGAATCGACCACACAATGGTTTTGAGTTCTATTCACAAAGGAGATTAAGCTACTATCACTTTTCCTCTCTGGTAGACAAAATACACCATAAGGTCCATCACTCAGCACGCAATGTCTCGAAACTTTGCAATGTCTCGAAAGTTGTACCTGCATAAATTACTATAGCGGCATAAAGCTCAATACCAGCAAAGTAAAATGACATCAATTTTTTTATAAGCATTTAACAACAATATTAATATGTTAATACTTATTTATGGATACAAATAATTAATTTTCTGAGAATT
This sequence comes from Dione vanillae, assembly GCA_037178615.1. Taxonomy (NCBI): domain Eukaryota; kingdom Metazoa; phylum Arthropoda; class Insecta; order Lepidoptera; family Nymphalidae; genus Dione; species Dione vanillae. Next base: position 1,873,611 of record JAZFAU010000190.1, read on the forward strand.
ATATTTATTGACCTTCTAACCCGCATTATTTATTAATTTACTAGCTATTAGCTACTGTAATCACAACATAGATTAAATATCTGTACATTATGTTTTTATTAATAACAAATTTTATCGTGCAATTTGTTCCATTCGTCCAGTTCGTTTCTCTGTAATTTCCAACTCCTTGCAATAGAACGTTTCAAGATCTTAAGTATAAACTACTGAACCCTTCTCACAAAACTATCCAAGTCCAACAGTAATATCAAAGAGCACAATCTAATTTGTATGGAAAATACAATTGTAATGTCTGCGAAGTTGTTGAAATGAATAATTTATCCACAGCCAACTGATGTTAATGGGATGCTGTTTAGGTCAGGTAGGTACATGACCTGCTTCCTCGATGAAATAAAAACTTATATTGTTCTGCTACTATATATATATATATATATATATATATATATATATATATATATATATATATATATATATATATATATATATATATATATATATATATATATATATATATATATATATATATATATATATATATATATATATATATATATATATATATATATATAATCTGTCTGTTTTAGTTAAGTTCACTCACAGTTAAATATGAAGTCTAGTTAAATAAAAAAACATTTAAGGAAATATTTATTAAATATATTGTATTCTCTCTTTCCAAACGATTTGTCTTTGTGACAATATTTACGTAACCGAAAAACTGTTCCCGCAGAAACTATGTTTACACAGTATATGTAATCTAAGTGATTATAATATGTAATCTAAGAAAACTATAATAATTAACCCATACAACAACTTTATGTCAATTACAACATAAAATGATGTAAATTAATTATCAACATATTATAATATCAACAAAGAAAACTGCTTCAATCATTCTCCCGCATATAGCAGGATAGGCAGAGGAAACCGCAGGAACCACAGGAACAGATATTATATAAAAATGTGACGAGCTTTTGATTAATTTTTTTTTTTAAATTTGTATAAATAACCATAAAAATCAATATTTTATCAATAAACCTTCAATTTACACACAGCATCAATAAACTTTCAATTATAATAATGTCTCCTCTCTTCTAACTAATATTAATTGTTATGTCGCTGAAATTAGCCAATAAACACTAAATGAAATTTTCTAATATGGATAAAGCGCCAGGTCGAATTATTTTGGTACACAATACGATATTAAACTGCAGTGATTGAAATTTTAAATCAATTATTCACTTACCACGGAAAAACGACCAGTCGGGACCAATTAACAGCAATGAAATTGTAATCACCGCGTTGGAGGAACGCTGAAATACGAAATGAATTTCTTTATTAAATATCACATATTATACATGCTTTTTTTTTAGCTTTACGCTTTTATCCCGCACATAGCAGGGTAGGCAGAGGGAACTGGAGGAACTAGTGTTAAGACACTCCGTTACTTAGTCCCTGCTTACTTCGTCCCCGCTTTCCGCCGTTTTCGAGGCATTGTGTGTTGAGTGGCGGAACTCAACGCCGCGCTTTGCCTTAGTTGCCAGAGCGAAGAAAATGGAAATAGAAAAATCCATCTTCCCCGACTGGGGATCGAACCCAAAAACCGTCGCGTTAGTCGCGTTACAGGCAGACGTTGCGCCTCTGCGCCACGACGGTCCCCATTCATGACATGCTTTATCTTCAATTAAAATCTATAAATAAAAATTATATATAGTTTTATATAAAAAAACATTTCTATTATTGCGGTATATTATTCTAATGAAAAACACAACTCACCATTTTTTAAATTCGTCGTACTTGGTCCTGTTACCGACTCTGAAAATCCAAACAAGTATATTACAACAGGCCTAGATTTATTGAAGCGTGTGCGAGTCAAGCCAGATGAATCAAAGGGCTGAATAATCTCAGGATAAATAGGGTTAGATCTGTAACGCAAGAAATAAGAAACTGTTAAAACATATAAAATATTAATAATTTCTTGTAATTTTTAAGTTTTCCTTCGCACCATTTTGTTAATATTTATAGTTAAATCAGATGCCCTTAGTGTTGTAGAAAGCTTTTAACTAGTGTGTTTTTTCATTACAATAAGGTTTACTAAGTAAATACTAAAGAAACATTTTAAACAGAATCAAATCTGGAAATATAATTTACAAAACTCTCATTGGCTTTCTCTGAAATTTTAGGATACACATATGTAATTCATATATATAATATTAAACATTTTGAAATCTTAAACTATAATTAAAAAAGTAAAAAAATAATTTGAACGACATCCCTTCTTCCAACAAGCCTTATCTAGATCGACATAATTTTATTAAAAAGTCGTAATAATGGAATCCAAAAACATAGCTTTTGCTCTATTTTTACACAAATGTCAAATAATAACTACCTGGTGAAGAGTAAATATTGAATATCAACAATATTATCGTGTGGACAGCATCCTTTACAATCACCCACTGGAGCTGGCATGTAGCACACTTGTGTAACACCTAAAACATTCAAAAAAATATAATTCAAAATGCTATTTTTTTCAGTATTTTATTTTTGTGACGTCAATATTTAATTATATATTTATTTTATTTCTCGCATTTAAGTAGGATTTCTAGTGTGAACGATTGGTCAAAACTAAATTACACCAAACAGAATCAATTATACTAAATTACACCAAATACTATTAACTAAATTACACCAAACAGGACCGTCGTGGCGCAGAGGCGCAACGTCTGCCTGTAACGTGACGGTTTCTGGGTTCGATCCCCAGTCGGGAAAGATGGTTTTTTCTATTTCTATTTTCTTCGCTATGGCAAACTAGGCAAAGCGCGGCTTGGAGTTCCGCCACTCAACACGCAATGCCTCGAAAAAGGCGGAAAGCGGGGACAGAGAAAGCAGGGCCTAAGCAACGGAGTGTCTTAACACTAGGTTCCCACGGTTCCTGCAGTTCCCTCTGCCACCCTGGCATGTACGGGATAAAGCGTGAAGCTATAAAAAAAACAATCAATTATAATTAAAATAAAATATTTAAATTAAATTTTACTGCAATAAGAAAAACCACTCGCACAAAAAGGAAACTTTAGCAAGATAAATTTAGACATATAAATATTAAATATACATATTACTATTCTGTTAGTAGAATTGCGAGCTGTTACGTCACTTCAAAACATAACTATTACACACGTCATAATTATTACCATAAAACCAACTTTATTTATAAAAAATAAAACATTTTATTGAGAACAATTGTGACAGTTTAGCATTAGCTTAGCATTAGCATTATTCTAGCAACAATATAAATAAATTGAATGTATTTATACAATAACATAATAATTTTAATATATTATTATATCATAATAATATATATAATTTATCATACTCTTAAACAATAGCAAATAATTTGTATACTTAGAATACGTAATATTAACGCTGATTTATGATGTAAGCGCTTAAGATCGATGCTAATTTTTAAGGGTCCCCTGTCACTAAACATACAAGTACACCATCTCACACTATGAGATGACTTTAAGGACTGTATGTCTATCACGTACACATATATAGAAAGATATCATGAAATTTGATATTTACAGTTTAATCAAATTTTATAAACATACGTACAGTTGAGTTAAAATTAGTTTTGGAAAGAAGTGAAAGCTTGTAGTATTATTAGCTACATGCGAGACATTTAGACAATAACACAGAAGAAATCATTATTTTTTACTGTATTTGTTCAATTATTTGTAAATACTTTTCAATTCAATTTATTCAATTTATTTGTAAATACTGAATTCATGTAATTCAACTCTATTGCAGCTTAAATAATGAAATTAGTAATGAATTCCTAATGCGGCATACATACGTATAGTACATACAGTAGCCCGTAAGAAAAATGATAGCGTCTACAGTTGAGGTATAATTAAAAAATTTCATGTGGCTATTTTAAGAATATTACATATTAATCTTATATAATGATTAAGTTCTCCTCTAAGAAATAATTTATGTTCAAATACATTTTTATTAAGAAAAGTCTGTTTAGAGTTGTAGAGTTATATTAAGCTTTTCAATTACAAATTAGAAACTGCCCGTATAAAGAAGTCTTGTCTAAAATGGTTTTTTTTAGCTTCACGCTTTACCCCGCACATGGCAGGGTAGGCAGAGGGAATTGCGGGGACCGTGGGAACCTAGTGTTAAGACACTCCGTTGATTAGTCCCTGATTTTTCCATCCCCGCTTTCCGCATTGTCGAGGCATTGCGTGTTAAGTGGCGGAACTTAACGCCGCGCTTTGTCTAGTTTGCCAGAGCGAAGAAAATGGAAATAGAAAAATCCATCTTCTGCGACTGGGGATCGAACCCAGAGCCCGTCGAGTTACAGGCAAACATTGCGCATCTGCGCCACGGCGGTCATAGTCACAGTATAATATGACAAGATGACACTCATGTAAGAAAATAAATAATCTAAGTGTGATAATTATTACGTCCAAGCTCTTAATTAGCAATATTGAACAATTTCTAACAGAAAGCAATATAATATGTGGTAATATTGAGGACATCATTTTAGCACGGCGTTGAGTCCCGCCACTCAGCACGCAATGCCTCGAAAAAGGCGGAAAGCGGAGATCGAGAAAGCGGGACTAAGCAACGGAGTGTCTTAACACTAGGTTCGTCTGGTTCCTGCAGTTCCCTCTGCCTAGCCTGCTATGTGCGGGATAAAGCGTGAAGCTAAAAAAATGAATTTTGTCACTCAAGACACTATGCCTTAAGTGATTGGCGGAAAGTGACGGTTATAGTGTTAAGGACACTACGTGGTACTACATAGTGTACTATGTATACAAAAATATTTCAATTATTTTACAATTAAAAAAATATTTAATATAGGTATTTTTTAATTGTAAAATCTTTTCTTAATTTTATATACAATAAATAGTAACCAACAAACATTCCGTAAACTCCATATTTAATACTATAAAGTATTTTCTTGGTTAAAAATGGTAATGTCATGAACTACACGCCTGAATTGAAGAAAATCTTTCTGGGTAGGAGAGTCTATTTATTGAGGATATCTTTAGATTATATTGCATCTCGTAATCATCTCTATACTTGTAATTAGAGTCACCAGAGATATCTGCGCCACGATGGTCTTTCTTTTTTTTTTTTTTTTTTTTAGCTTCACGCTTTATCCCGCACATGGCAGGGTAGGCAGAGGGAACTGCAGGAACCATAAGAACCTAGTGTTAAGACACTCCGTTACTTAGTCCCTGCTTACTCCGTCTTTCTTTTAATTATTAATTACCGTATTCATCTAAGCAAACTAGTTCCCTCTGCCTACCCTGCAATATGCGGGATAAAGCGTGAAGCTATAACAAACTCGTCAACTTTATAATATATTATAAAAAATATATACGAGACATTTGGTAAAAATACTGTAAGTAGTTTTAATGTAAGGAAATTATTATTGTACAATTTATATATAAAAAAATAAAGTATATATCTAACAAAACGAAATTCTATACTAACCTATATAAAAAAATATACTTTTACAAAGAAGTCCTGAAAACATCACTAATAAAATTTTGCAATACGCAATACTACAATAACACTTTCATTTTTATTCTACAAAAGCTACAAAAACAAAATTTTAACATTTCAATGAAAAGTGAAAATGTCACGACTGCAGTATAATTATGGAAACAAAATAATTTATGAATGGTAATTGTTAACAAGTATTGCAAGTTATTTCCTAACAGCCTCAGCGGGTATACATGCGGGTATCGATAGACGGCTTACCGAGAAAGAAGGACATCAACTGGCATCCTAAAATCATGTTTGTAAAATCAATCACTTATATCCAGGAAAATGTAGCTTTGTATCGATAGGCATTTTTTCAATCCAGAAATGAGTTTCGCTTCACAATAGAGTTCACTTTACACAGAAACTTGTAACGGCCACTCGTCGGTGTTGATGATTAGTTACAATACGAGCTTATACATCGGCACATACTACAGCATCATAGATGCATAGCACCTATATATAGGATAATGAATAATGTATTTTTATAAGTAATATTGTAAGGTTTAACCTTAACCGCGAGATCACTTCACTGTCATGTTTGAATTAATTGGATTTAAGTCTATTGTCCGTTCAAGGCGCGTTTGTCGACTACGTTTCCATTTGTTTGTATCGCTCTTGTCGATTGATGTTATGCAATTGTTTCTATAATATTTCTATTGGTTTCGATAATGACGTATTAGCCATGACGCCGACTCATCGGCCGAAACCGTGCTCTATCAAATTGATTGGAAATTCAAAATCAAGTTTAGAGGTTACTTACGTTGCCTTAACAAATTGAAGAGTAATCAAACTAGTTATTTCGTGACTGTGTTTAAAATGAACACACTTAGCATTTTGTAAGACGTTTATCAACAATTCACATGTACTCGTATAATTACTGTTATTATGCGACTTTGCATTCATAACGACAAAAAATGTTATGTTAATCTCTTTTTTTTTCTGGTCTTAATCCAATGAAGGTCTGCTACCTTGACCGAATCATAATTGTGAATCCTCATGGAGGTGCATTTATAGCCTCAGCTACACATCAAAATAAGTCCTGGTATGAGAACACTTGGAGAAAAGTTTGTTTAACTTATGATCGTATTGAATCGTCTAAATTTACTTGATTATTAATGTTTTGTGGATGGATAAGAATTTGTAATAACTATTGTCTTTCTCTTCATTTGTGGATACCAAATTAACAAAAACACACGGAATATACGATTGCAATATCTGTTTTTGATTTCAAATTAACTGTAATTTTACTAAAGCCTATAGTTAAATAAAAAATAACAATTTTTGTCTGTCACTTGACGAGTACCGTAACGAAAACCTTCCACCTACATAAATCAATGCATTATATATTCTATGCATTATAGTAATCCAAGATCTACAAGCACGCGAGCAAAGCCGCGTACGAATCGGTTTACTATAAAACTCGGTGTGGTACATGCTGCCTCTGAAGTACAACACTGGCAAATAAAGGTTAATTGTATAAAGTATTAACAATGACATTAACATGAATCAAAGAATAAGTGGTGATGATTATAATCATTTAAAAAATTAAATGAATTGTTGTTATTAAATAGTTTGAAATTAAATATACTACATTTGTAAATTATTAAGTAAATTGTACGTAGAACTTTTGCGACCGCAATGATTGCAGGTTCGATTCTCTTTACAGGATTTATTTAAGATATGTATAACAATTTCGATTTCCTATTTATAGAGTAATAATTTATGTAAGTAATATATATTGCATGACGGAAGACAACGTTAAGAGAATTAACAAAATCAAAGTCAAAGTAGATCGTTGTTGCTATTATTATTTTTTCCCTTTTCCGCATTTTGTAAAGAATATCTGAATGTATAAATAATGTTAAAGATTACGTTATTAGCCTTCGTAATTTCTTTAACACGTATCAAAAAATTATATCGAACAAAGCAAAAAATATATACTGTACTTACAAACATATATATATAGCATATGAGCAGAAATTGAAAGAGATAGTAAAATAATTACAATATTTTAATTTAAAATACCATATTTGATCGTTTTAGGTTGCAAGAGTAACCGTACCGTTCCGATACATACAAGTTATTACTGACATAATGAAACCTAATGCAAGCCGTCATGCTCATATACCAACTATGTAAGCAAATATTCGTAATAGAAAAGCAAACTCCTCTTGCGTACGTGATTGAAAATATATATATCCTAGAAAACCTTGAAAATAGTGCTTTATTTATACATTTTAGTACTGGTTTCTATACGAGTGTTATCTTCTATAATAGCTTTGACTATTCTTGGTTCGAGCTTAACGTGACTATCTACATTTATTCCCATATTATACAAACACATTGTACGTGACATTCAGATCCCCTCTGAAGAGAATGTGCCTGATTTAATATACATAAGGCTCTAGCTAGTATTTTTGTTACAAGGTAATTTTATTTTAAAACTTAAAAATCTTTTGGTAATGTTTTGTGAGTGCATTACTTGTTTCTAGATGGATGATTATGGATGATGATGATGATGGATGATATTAAAAGATGCATATTATATAATCAACAAGCTATTCGAATACAAACGTTACCAAAAAATGCAAAAACTAAGTAAATTCTTTATAATTTAACTACATTAACAATTAATGTACTTACTAATCCAAGTTTCCACCTTTAAAAGTCATTAAATTATTAAGTTAAAAATTACCATTCATTCAATTTTTTTTGTTTTCAGGACAAATTGCTCAATAAATTGGAAGAAAATGAACCTGAGCTAGCTACGTCACCGGAAGAAGAAGTAAGTGTTGGACCTAGTTCTGAATTAAGTTTCTTCAATTTTTTACCAATAAATAAACACACTCAATATTTTAATATTTATGTGTAGTTTTCATCTATTGGAACTTTTAAATCAATAATAACTATGTAACTATGTAGTAGACTATCGTGCAGCATTGTTCTATGAGCACATTGCCTACATCATGCACGTAATGCCAAAGAATTGTTTTTATACTATCTAGTATCTATTGTTTGAATTTCCACCATTCTATTGGCGTTTTTATGATTTGTAAATGTACCAACTCACAATGTACTAATAACATAATATATGTTTTTTATAATATAAAAAATATTATTAAAAAAGCTTTATATATGATTTTTATTCCTTCTGTAGTGTGTGATATGTGTGAACGCGAAGGCGACGATGCAAACTTCGCCTTGCGGCCATCGAGTTGTGTGTCGGCGATGCTTCGTGAAGACCATTCAAATGGCTGTCAGCCAACGATTACTCCCGCTGCGATGCGTAATCTGCCGAGCCAAGATCCTCCGTCTGCGACAGGCGCCGCGACTTGTGTCTAGTAAAAGTTGGCAGGTGGTTATTATTTTTAATTGTAGTAAGTAGACATTCAATTCAAATCATATTTTAGTGTCATTTATTTTTATTTTCTTTTAATATTATAGAAAAGAAAATATTTATAAGTCTGCACTCAAGTTTAGCACTAGATCGCCTAACTGTAAATACAATGCTTCAGAAGAACAGAGTGTCTACAATTATACATTACTACTATATAAGGAAAAAAGCTTGACTCTCTTTATTCTACTATTTGTATTAAAATATTTTATTACATTATACTAAAAAATATAATTGCAGATATCCAGTGGCAGTGGAAAGTCATGGGGTGTCCCAGGGTCCGTGTCATCGTATTCAGTAGGCGCTCGTTCTGTTCCTGCCTCCGCTTCACTCTATTCCGTCACCAGTGGTGAATCATCACTGTCTGGTAAAATATATTTACAATGCTAATGTGATGCAAAAATTATGACTGCATAAAATTATATACGCAATTATATACACTAAATGTATAGATTCTTTAATATTTTTTCTATATATAGTAAACCTGCTACTTGATTTCCAAAAAGAAATTAAAAATAAGCAAGGAAGGAGTCTTAACATTAGGTTTTTGTATCTTTAGTTGTACTACTTCGTAGACTTTGTCTATTCGTACTTTTGTGTTATTTTTCTTAGTATTGTTGTGATTTTTTCGGTAAAATTTAGAGTAAGAGATTTAATCATAGTACGTTCGTGCAAGGTGTTTATTGCTTTGGCTATGTAACCACTCTTTTATGTGATATCTCCAATATTTGCATCGATTGCTTTGAAAAGATCAGTTTTGATTTAGATATATTATGTGTTATGTTGATGTTAATATTCACGTTGGACAGTTGTTGTAGATTGCGTCTCCGGATATCGTTCCAGATGGTGCGATAATTTTCTTATTGCCTAGGCCTTAATTTTCTTATTGCCTTAAAGACTAGGTTATCTCTGCTTGACCTACTATAAACCTACAAGATCATAAAGCTAAAAGCAAATAATACTTATACTTTAGTACTATTAGGCAAAAAATTATATAAGTACAAAAATCTAAATGAAATATCTTTTTTTTATTGGCCTACAGTAAAAAAAAGAAAAGCGTTTTATTTACGTCAAAAAAATTTAATTGCTTCACGCTTCGTCCCGCATGTAACGCATATACATAGATAAATGAACAATAGAAGCTAATGACACTCCGTTCCTTACTTTTCGAAGCATTTTATGTTAAGTATATACATATATCTTAACAAAAATTAAAAACCTTTAAATATAATAAAAATAACAGTCAATAGTATCGCAAAATAAAGTAGTAAATATACATAAAGAAAGGTTAATATAAGTACTCAACGTATTGAAAAAATCACGTGAAAAAATCAATTATATTTAATTACAGGAGTGTCTTCCGTATCGTCAAACAGCGGTGGTAATGTGAGCAACACTGGCTGTTCAACAAAGCTTTGCGGAGGAGCTAAATGTGGCGGGGCGTGCTTGGGAGCGGTGCCCCGAGTGCCTGCTGTGTCCGCGCCTACCAGACCGAGGCAGCCAGCATCGAACTCGCTACGACGGTCTCAACATCATAGCATGAAGGTGGTTACTTAACTCTTAAAGTTTTTAAAATAAAAAAAATGTAAAGGAGTTCATTATGATAATTATTAATTCTATATATTATGTATTGATATTAATATAATTAATATTAATGATAAGAACATATAGTATGGTTTAATAAAGGGTCCGGCCAAGTGTCTATAGAGTCAATTACATTGAAGTAAAAAAAGTTTTTAAAATGTAACATTAAGTATATAAGGGAATACATTTTTCGAATTTGATTGAAATCTCGATATATGTTAACCAACCCGTTAGAGTAAAAAAGGAAATCAAATAGAATATTTTTTTAATTACGATAGCTAGCTCGATAAGCTTTTGGCATAAATAGGCAAAGAGCTGTTGGACGGCATCCAAGAGTTCGAGTCCTGCTACGTGTAAATTGTTATACGTATTCTAAAGTATTAAACTTTAGGTAACCTTACTTTAGCATGTGTGTAAATTAAAGCACTTTGATCTAAGAATATATCAGGCTTATTGTTGTTGTGTTAAAAATGTACAGTAAATCAAACACATTTTACTGTATTTAACATATATTAGTCTCGTCGAATTATCCTAGCTACAATAAAATATAGGTATTTATTTTTTACAATATGAGTAGGTATATCTTGAAATAAAATTAGCGAAATTTGGTGACAGCACGCATTTTAAACTTGTACAATAAATTTTGTGGCGTATATTCAGAGAATGTTTTACATTCAAACATGCAAAGTCAACACATATATTAAGAGTAACTCTCATCTGTATTTTTATTAATTAAATATCAACAGGTAAATTATTTTCACAGGCAAGATTGCAAGATTATCAAGTACATAGCTACACAGGTGGACCAGCTGGAGAACCTTCCGGAAGACTACCACCTATTCGTGAATTCCAAAGAGAATTTCGTGAAGGTCGACGAGAAAGCGTTGCAACGGCATCAGCTTCAACTAGAATTAGGTATTAAGTTGTTTATAATAGCTATAGTAGTCAATTTTTTTAAAAAAACACTATGAAAATCCACAATAGTGATTTGAATTTATAATTTGTTGCCAGATGTGCTCAGAAAATAGTGACTCAATTAGAAACATCACCGCAGAAAAATAAACAACATTTTTTCCGACCACTTAAGCCCGCAAATAAAGATGACCCCCCAAAATCAAGAGATCATAGCAAAGAGACTGATAAGAAAAAAGAAAACCCCAAAGGAAAAGGCAAGAAAGATGATAAGAAAAAGAAAGAAACCGACGAAAACACGAAACAAAATGACAAAAATAAAAAAGACGAAAGCAATGATAACAAAAAGAACGAACTAGCTGAAAGGAAAAAAGAAGAAAAGCTGAGGCTTAAAGCTGAAAAAGAAGCCAAAAAAGAAGCTAAATTACAGGCTAAAGAAGAAGAGAGGCAAGCTAAGCTTCTGGCTAAAGAAGAAGAGAGACAAGCGAAACTATTAGCGAAGGAGGAAAAGAAAAAAGCCAAAAAGGAGGCAAAACTGGCAGCGCAGGTTGACAAAGAAAAAAGTAAATAGTATAACATACAAATTTTTACACAGTAGAAACTTTTAGCCGTCTTTAGATCTTAGATTTGAAAATCGTTAATACCGAGAAAGAATACATTTTACGAATATTGTAAATGCAAATATTAGGGTTATAAATAAATAAATTGTAATTACTTAGCATGATTTCATTTCTATTTTTTTACTCCTTGTTTTTCTTTATTGTTTTATATGATAAGACAATATTATATAAATGAAATAGATGCGATAGTATAGGCATAGCAACTGATTATGTTACTATAGTAGCTCATCAGCGTTTCTCATGGAGTTCTTGTATATTGTTGAAATTTTACTTATAGTTTAACCAAAAGTAATAAAAGCAATCTAAATAAATAGTCGTTGGATCATAATTGGAACTCTACAAACTGCAAAGACTGAAGAAGGAGATAAAATCATATCGTTTTGTAATACGTGTGTAACAGTTGTAGTTAAGAGCTTTGTGCATCACTATATTGCCAAAGAATTTATTTATCACATCTCTTATTGTGATCCGACCCATATTAGTTGTATTAATTTTTTTTAATAAATATTAGACAAGCTAGATTCTGTTTAATTTTGAAACCTTTCAATTTGTTTAGTACTCGTAGCTTCTAATAGTTCAGTGTACTACAGGTAGCTAATGTTCTAGTGTATGAAAAAATATTGTTATATTAAATTAGCTGAGTTCTGCTTAAATGAACCATAAAAACCATCATTTTAACTTTAAAAATAAAATTTAGAATCATATCAAGTTGAGTTAGCATGTACTTATGTAAGTGTTAATATTTCTTTTATAAGGTTTCCAGATGTCGGAATCTATTGTCAATCGTTAGAAATTTCCTGTAAATTAAATAACAATGTTACCTAAGGTGTGTTTTAATTAATTCTCTGCATGAAATCTACCATCATAACATTTAACGGGGGATTATCATAAATTTTTGTCAAAGCCAACAAATTCACTTTTAAATTTAACAAGAAGGAGACAGTAAGAAAACATATAATAGCAATGTATATAAAAATTATATTATATATTATAAATATATTATAATAACAACAGTTATAATAAGAACAACAGCTTTAATTACCCTCAATATACAAGAAAACATTTTAATTCTTCTTTTTTTAGGAAAAATAGGAATGTAGGGTAAGAAACTCCGTTGCTTAGTCCCTGCTTTCTCCGTCCCCACTCATTTTAATTCTGTAAGATATTAAATTTCGACTCTTTATTCGAAATATGCCTAGCGACCCGCCCCAGCTTCATACGGATGCAATGCTAATAATAAATTTATTTAAATATTTTGAAAATGCTTGAAATGTGCTTTCCCAGTGAGTGTTGTCTTCCAAGAGCCCTATATCTGATAAGTATATAATATCTTGTACAGTTCGCAAATTTGCAAAGAATGATTTGACTTGCTCTAATAAACAAAAGCATTCGATAAAAGCAATCGCCGCTAATTATTTAACTTTATTAAATTAGTTAGACTCCGCCTACCCCTGCTTGTCTGTTATTAATATCATCTTTGTTACTCCAGAGTATCTTAGCCCGCAGTTCTGGCCGACCGTTCTGATTCCATGTATAACAACTTGGAACTCTGTCATATGTCAGTATTTTCACGAAAATATTTTAAGTTTTCACTTGAACAATGCTGTTAAAATTGTATCTCGTACTTCTACTTTCTACTTCTTACGTACTTTAAATATACTCATTGTTTGTTTTGTAAACTAACTTCAAATCATTTAAATTTTAGACTATCTTTATATGAGTATAAGGATATATAGCTGATTTATATGAGTATATATAGCTGAAATACATTTAAATACATATTATTATTATTATTAATTTACTCATCAATTTTGTCTTTTTCTAATATAAATCCTATACAACACCTTGTGGAAAGTAAATAGAGCCTACAAAAAACAATATGGAAGCAATAATAATAATATTTTTTAATTTATTATAGTATTGGTTATAAAGTAAAACAATACATATTCACAAATTATTTATTTCAACAAAAATTATAAGGAGAATAAAAGCAACAATCCAAATTCAAAAGAATATGTTCACTTGTTCTACATAATGTGGATTACTATACACTTGATTTCTAAATAACTAAATTTAGATAACATAACCTTTTTTTAATCTTCAAAGTTATCTCCATGGCGTTCAAACATCTCATCACCAACTTTCTTGTTGATTCTAAGGTATTTGTTGACCATTGGTCTATAATAATATGCTTGGTAATCAAGCCTTTCAGCCATCTTCTTTTGAACTTCCTTTTCTATTGCCCTCAGTTTTCCCTTTTGGGCTTCTTCGTCAATGTAATGCATAAATTTCTCATAATCCTGTAAAAGAAATTTAAAAACAAATTTTTAATCAAATAAATAAATTATTTTATAGAACTTCAATGACTTCTGAATCTATTTGAAAGACTACATGCATTGCTCTTTGTAAAACACAAAATTGTAAAAATTTGCAATGTAAAATATTAATACAAAAAATCTGTTCCAGCCAACCAGTGGAAGTGAATAAGTGCCAAACAACGGGATTGATTATAATGCAACAAAACATATTTGAAAATTCATAAAATAATATATACATACATATCACTATACTTATAAATACATGGTTAAATATACAGACATACATATATACACATATATAAATATATACACATACATATACATACTCACATACATACAGTCACAAATATATACATAAAATTTTTATTTATAATAAAAACAAAATAATAATATAAAGATAGATATATAATGAATATAGAAACTAAAGATGAATTATGAACTGTGTCTAAGTCAGCTATTTTCAATAGCAAGGAGATGCTTTTTCAGTTGAAATTTAAAGGATTTTAGGGAAGGGCATATCTGAATGTGATTGGGAAGTTTGTTCCAAAGGGATGCGGCATATACAGAAAAAGATTTCTGCAGGAATTTGGTGTGGCTCCTCGGTACGTCGAGTGTCGGTATGACACAAGACCGCCTAGAGCGTGAGGGAGGAGGGAGGACAGTTATCCTCTTAGTAAGTTATTAAAAACTCCAAATGTTGATCTAACTCATGACAATCATTTTTATAAACGTATTTTATCTACAGCACCACAATGTCATCTATATTAAGGTTCTTTTTTTAATACAAATTTAATATAATACATATTATTATAATTAATCTTAAAATAATATTTAATTACCTGCTGTGGGTTGTTATGAATGTATCTAGCAATAAATCTTGTTATGGGATGACGATGGTATTCCCAATGTTTGGGCTCATAGCCTTGTGGAATTGGCGTCAATTGAGCAGGTCCAATAAACACATTTGTGTAAAAAATAATAGCACCTACAGGAATTAATCCGATCATTAGATAGAAGTGAACCATATCCTTGAACTTGTGCCATTGCCATCTACAATACAAAGTATAAATAAAAAAAATATTATTGATTTGCTAAAAATTATAAACTAAAATTGGTTAGGTAATCAGTAAATGACACTATACCTTGATGGCTGCATTGCCATAACTCTGTGCCCATGATCACCATTTAAGGTTTTTCCTACAGAAAAATTGACATTTTTTATAAGAAATGGTGTTGTGACGTTATTTTTAAATAAATTTGTGCCGAATGTTCGGCCGAGAGCACTCCAAGACACCATTTTTGTAAATTTCACGTTTGACAGTGGCAGATGACAGCTACCATGGTCAGCGTTGACAGTTATTACCACAGATCACTTAATTATTAAGAGACACAGACAATACATTTACACAATACTTTTATACACTACTTATTAAAAAAATCCGTATAGTTTATAATAAATGTTCAAATGTTGATAGAGTGCTCTGGCTTATGTGGGCTTAGGCTTACTTATTCTTAGAGCCAATTCCATAGAAGATTCGTTTACATATTGACACATATGAAAAATAACACAAAAGCCTTGGAATTGTTGGTTTCTTTACCATGAGAAACTAATACCCTCAAATACAACAACTTGAAGAACTTTGAATTTACAAACAAATAGATCTCAAACAATTTTAAAATAATTGGAAGTCGTGGAAGTCGAAGTGAGAAGTATAAATTATAACACTAAAATGTATGCAAAGTTTGTATGCTAGTAGGCATCGACGTGTCTAGAACTATTAATTCAATTACATAAAATCAAGCAGCTTAACTTTATGCACCGTTTAAATGGATTCTTAAGTTTTGCTTAGAGTTTTCGCTCTCTACAATACAATGAACGAAAGAAAGAAATACAATTTTCTTATATAGATACTTTGTAAAATGTGTGGCTGAGTGGTCGTCATAATTTCTTGTTAAAGAACGCGTTTTTTTAAGTACAATCTTACCTTATTAAATATAGAGAAGACTTTAGCTTTATAACTTATGTTAAAAAAATCGGTCTTAAATAAAGCAAAAATAGGCGGTATAGGATTCAATAAAATATAAATATTCACTGTCCTTTTTAATGCTTCATGGCTTATATAATTTATGCTATATTACTTTATACATTGAATTTTTAACGAAAGAAATACTGTAGGGCGTAGCTACTCATAGAATATGAGTCATTATATTATATATTTATTGTTTACATCTGTGTCCATCAGTTTGCACAGGTTAAAGAAATGATTAATACAGAACTCATTACCTACTCATTACAATTAATGGATTTTTCTTTCTGTGATATATAATAACTTCTTAAGTCATAAAGACCTATAACATCTGTATGATATTGATTTAATTGATCTTATTGCACATTTAAATTTCATGGTATATTGGAAATATACCATATTTATTTCAGTATATATATAAACATATACTTTTAAATATTAACTGATATGCCACCTGTTGAAGCATAAAAAGAGTTAAAAAGGACAACATAACATATTATTGATTTTTACACTGAGCATGCTCCGTTGCGCGAGTCGACTGATAGCGAAACACCCACTCGGTGATATTTCAACCTTATGCAGTTCAAAATAATAATTTTATCCTAAATACACAAGTTAAGATATTTCGCTCATAAAAGATGAAGAGGGCGTAAAATGCATTTAACTTGGGGTTGACATGGAAGAACTTCTCCAAGATATCTTTAGGGAAGCTACAGGACCGAAGCTTATTTCTTTGAAAAAATCATGTCAGGATGCGTTAGGTAAAAGTTTTATATTTACCATTCCTTTATCCATGTTCAATATTGTTGAATATCACATAGGTCTGTCAATCAGTCCGTAATCAAAAAGAGTAAAAAACAAGACAAATTTATAAGTTTACAATGTTTTGATAACGTCACAAAATAATCTTTATGACGATTGTAGTGACGTAGTTTAGTGTATTACTTCAGTGTTATTTTTTCCGAATGTAAGATAAAATTTAAAATGTAACTATTATTAGAATTACGTTATTAGGAATGGTATTTACTAAATTAATTTTACTTTCGGGAATTGTATATGATTACCAACTACGATATAATATTTATATTTGTGGTACGTTTCAAGTGTTTTCAAATAACATTCGTTTTTTATTTTCACAATATATACTTCTAAATAAAAAATGAAAAGATTTGAAATATTTAATTATTTTTTATCAATAAAAATAATATGCATGCGGATCCAAATTAGCCCAAGAAAGAAGAACTCGGACAGGCTTGACTTAGGCGTAGGCCTGATGTTTTGCATTATGCCTATAAAAGTAACTATACGAAACAAAATTTATTTTCCAGAAGTGCTATGTTTGCAAGAAAGCAGCCGGCGGGCATCGTACGAGCTGCGGCGCGCGTGCCTCCTGCCGCTGCAGATCGCGCTCGAGAGCAAGCGCCCCCGCCTAGTCGCATTCGCTCTCCAGGGGTTTCATGTATGTGTTGCAGAAAAAATATGCATTAAATATTAAATAATAAAATCTAAAATGCTTATTAAATGTAATAAAAAATGTAATCTGTGCATATCATGCGACATTTATATATATTTGATGAAATTTACAATAATAATTAATGAATTAACACACATAGTAATATCTGTTTCAGAAAATCTTACGCGATGACCGATTTCACCGTGGAATTGAACCAGAAGATGATTCGCTATGGATGCCATCGCAGTTACTTTGCGCCACCACTTCTGTTATGTACCACCTTCCCGACACACAGGTATTTGGAAAAATAAAAATACATAATAAATGAAATCATTTGTTATATAAAAATGTACATACAAAATTTATAGTAGGTACCTAACGTATCTACTTTATGTAATAATAGTACAAATATATCTCAATAAATATAATATTTTTAAAATAAGTCAAAAGCATCACAACTTATGTATGAATCAGTGATATTTTTATTTCATTTAACTCGAAATACTAAACGAATAACAAATACCATTTTATATATTATATTTAACGACAGCTTAATATTCTCATTATTTTTTAATATTTCATAACCAGGTGCAGATATTTCGCATGTACCTCTCAATGGCCTTATCCCCGCGTCGTACACTGAATGGGCGGCTGTGTGTATGGGCGTGCGGGCGCTGCGGTGAGGCGGCGGCGGCAGCGCCCCATGTTGCTGCGGCTGCTAGAGCCGCTGCAGCACAAATGTTGAGAGCTTATTGTGCTCAGTTGGGTAAGATGAAACTTGATGAAATAACTAACTTTACTAACTAGCTGAAAGTCTTCTATATGTTTAGATACTTAATTCAAATCAATAAAAAATAATTATTAATTATTCAATAAACTTTGTGGGAAACGTGGGCCTTAGTGCGGATCACATTCACTCTAATACAAATTGAAGAACAATTGCTATTTACATAATGTATATTTTTTTGTAGACGAAGAATGTCAAGAACTTTTATCTGAAGGTTCACCCTTGGGTAGGAACCACATAGTCGCAGTCGGATGTTATAGTGAAGTGATTCCAGTAATACAATACCTATGTAGCAGACTTGCGGAAACGCAATTGTAAGCATCTATCATGCACCAGAAATTATATTAACACAAATATGATAATAAATTTAATAATATTTTCTTTTTTCAGAATACCAAAACAGAATCCTTTGGCTTTGTTCTTCCTTGACTGTCTGTTAACTTTAATGTCGAGTCTCTCTGAGCGAGTGAGTGGGAATTCTCACTTTACAACATTCTTGTGGCAAAAATTTTGCCCATCACTTATATCCTTCTTAGGAACACCACGAGTAGATAAAAATATTAAATCGAGGTAAGAGGACAAAAAGTGCTTATTTAATGCTGCCATGTATTAAATAACGTTATTTTAAACAAATAAACCTTTTTGTTCTTTAAAGGGAACATGATGGTCACTTGGTAGATGACTCAGGGAGAGGATCTGGGGCGCTGGTCTGTGCTCCAAGTTTTAATAGTAAACAAGCTAAAGCTATATACAGGTCAGGGTTCTTGATTAACTATAATGTCGTTCGTATATAAGAAAAGAAAATGATTACAATACGAAACACTCCACTACATAAAAAGTTAAAGCCAAAATTATTGGAAATTTTGTTAAGTGATACTGAATAAATACACAATTGAAATATTTATGTATTCGTTACATACATAAATAGTAACACAATTTTATTTGTAAATCAGAAGGATTACCACTTTTGAGTCACGATATTTATATTAGTAAAACTTTCCCAAGAATCTCTATAAATTTAAGCGGCTCGATTGCTATGTAATGATGACATCAATAAATTACGTATTTATTACAGCATCGCCAATCAGTTAGTCCGCTTAGTAGGCTCAACATCAAATCTACGGCCAGTTTTAGAAGCGCTTTACCATAGAATGCTCCTTTATCCACCGATACAACATCGAGTAGAGCCATTGCGAAGTGTCCGAGAATTGCTTTCGAATCCCAAACGATTATCACAGCTGGTACTGATCAAGAAAACTGATCATCCAGAACGACATAGTGATGATATGGCCATTATAAGATTGTAAGTATCATAATTTTTACATGTAATAATTGTAAATATAGAATGTTATTTTATAAATATTTCTAGCATTGAATTTTAACTTTACAAAAAAGTGTTTTTATCACATATCAAAACTGTCGCTTTCAACGTTTTAAAAATAAAACAAACTACGAGAAATTAACTTAAATAATAGTACTGTACATGCTATGACAGTACTTCAATTACTGTTTCAATATATACATATTGAAACAGTAATTGAAGTACTGTCATAGCATGTACAGTACTAATGTAGTTTTATTATAACAATTGTGCCATTTTATTCTGTTTGCAAAATTAGAATAATGGATGGCATAGAAGACTGTGGAAGAAGTGGCAATCCCGAAGTAGTCGCAGCAGCTGTGGAATGTGTTTTTTCATTACTGGACGCTTTGGAAAAGCTCTGTTCGGGTTCTGTAGAATATCTACCTCTAGACATAGCTACGTTGATAATCAATCATTGGCCAAAACTCCAAGACGCCGATTATACTGGACCTCTGACTTACCAGACGTTAGCACGGCTACCAAGCCCATATAGGTAAGTTCCTAAGTTTTAATGCTTACATATTATTAAACATTTATACAAACATTATTTACCTTACCTGATCATATACAAAAAATACAATTTGGTGTAACTTTATTCTGCTTTTTTACAGAGATGTTGTGGCTGTATTGCAAAGTAGTGAGTCCAAAGATCACGATTCATCTGGTAAATTTTATTCTTCCATTTATAATTAACTTACTATTCTTGGAAAAGATTTAGTTTTCTCTAATCTTTATGTTAAATATTTCTATTACATTATTAACAAAGAACTTATTATAATTATCAGACACATCAGGTCCAGAAAACATAAGTTCAGGAAGTGAAGCTGAAGCCGATTCAGATGTGGACAACGTATTTCTACCCTCCAGAGCTAACAATCCTGCGTCTCCGAAAACCACAAGAAAAGAACCATTTAATGAGAGAACTAAAACTGTACCCAAAACATTAAACCTCGGAAGGTACGTGTATTTTAAGTTTCTATAATATAAAAGAAGAACAATGTAAAATGTATAAAGAAGCAAAATGAAGAAAAAGAACCAACTTTAAGAAATTTTCCTACTTTGGTAGCCGGCATACGACACCCACTGTCATTCTTCGTCTTAATAAATTGACAACTGATAAGATAATTTTAAATATAATCTTCAACTATTGAGGACCGTTGTGGCGCAGAGACGTAGAGTCTTCCTATAAACGCGACGGTTTGTGGGTTCGATTGTCACTCGGAGAAGATGGATTTTTCTATTGCCTTTTTATTAGCTCTGGCAACTAGGCAAAACGCGGCATTGAGTTCTACTCAACACGAAATGCCTCTAAAATGACAGAGAGCAGGGACGAAGCAACGAAATCTGCGGGATCCATGTTTTAATAATGTATAATGAAATTTTGTTCAAATTGTAAAAACGTTATTTTCAGGTGCACTATAACAGAGTGCAACGTGGATCTTGAAAGACATAATGCCAGACAATTTGTGAAGACATTACAGAATTCTCTTCTACCAAAGCTAATTAATCTTAGGACTTGTATTGAGGTGATAATCATTATTATTTATTAATTATAGAAATTAAATAGTAAAGTTAAAAGAAGTCATTTAGTTAAAAAAGGTCATGTTGGTAGGGGATAATTCTAATTACTAAAAGAAAACATGTAAAAACTTGAACGCAGCGGGACTCGAACCCGCGCCCTCTTGCGAACCATGCAAGCGCTATTACCGCTGAGCCATTTTTTCCTATCCTCAGTGTGGATTAATGCTTTAAAAAATCATAAAAATATTTAATAATTCCATTTTCCAAGTCAAAGTCTCAAACTCTCATATCTCTTATATAATTACAACATATATAATCTACAGGTGGACGAAGCGATGCAGGACTTCGCGTCCAAATGCTGCCAGCACAACGCGTCGCAACCGCCCGCCACCGCTTGCATCATGAACGCGGACGGCGTGTATCTCGCCACGTACGCCGCGCTGCTGCTTACGCTGAAACAGCGGGCGAGGTACTATAGTGAACACCATGTAAGTACCATGTAATACATATATTATTATGTTATTATAAGCATTTTTTAATTTTTCAAAGTAATTAGTTTTTCAAATTAAATTGTTTTCGAAGGATTTTGAAATGTTATAATTCTTAAATCATTGATACGTCAATATGAAATATATTTTCTTTAAATATTTTCACGCAAGTAACACTGACTGATTGCTCCGCTTTTAAATAAAGATATGAAGCCAAAAAAGGATCTTAAACATTCTACCAAATCTATCTATATATTATTTAAATATCGCTAAATATCAAAAACATCGTCTATTTGGCTAAACTAATTCAATGTATAATATGAAATGTAGATATGGGATCTAATAATATTATTCCAGAAGTACAATTAAAAATATTATTCTCTTATAAACGATCACCTATTTTAGAAAACTCACGTACCTCTAACCGAAGATGAATTCGTGGATGAAGTTCAAAACAGTGGCGTGTTAGTTTACTTATCAGCGACCTGGCTCAGGGAGTTGTACCAGCAAGTACTCGCTAATGATCTGCTAAAAGACGTTTCTACTTCAGAACATCCACTCATACATTTGTTATCAGGTAAATTTAAACTTTGAGAAAGCTATATGTAACAAAATATTGAAAACCAAAGTCATGCTTTTTTAGCAACATATAAAATATATTCTTATAGTAAATTATTTTAAATGGAAATCAAATATAATAATACGGTAATTAATTTTTGTGTAAATAAAATGGAATAACACAGGAGGCTGTCGTAGAGTAGCGACAAAGCCTCCTTTAGTAATAAACCGTTTTGGGTTAGGTTCCTATTTGTAGAAAATATTATAAGTCCTTTTTCTGACTTCAAGTAAGGCAAAGTGCGACGAAATACGAAAAATTTACTATATGAAATACTGATATATATTTTGCTTTTGCAGATCTGGGAGGATTAGATCAAAATCCTGTAATGTCGGATTGGCAAAAATTAAAAGAAGTGTCTATGATATACAGCAACACGAACGACTCACCAGAGTACCAGGCTAGTTTACGTTGGGCTAGAAGGTACATATTGCAGTAGTGTATAACTTTACTATAAATATATATATTTTGATTTTTTTTTTAGCTTCACGCTTTTATCCCGCACATGGCAGGGTAGGCAGAGGGAACTGCAGGAACCATACGAACCTAGTGTTAAGACACTCCGTTACTTAGTCCCTGCTTACTCCGTCCCCGCTTTCCGCCGTTTTCGAGGCATTGCGTGTTGAGTGGCGGAACTCAACGCCGCGCTTTGCCTTAGTTGCCAGAGCGAAGAAAATGGAAATAGAAAAATCCATCTTCCCCGACTGGGGATCGAACCCAGAAACCGTCGCGTTAGTCGCGTTACAGGCAGACGTTGCGCCTCTGCGCCACGACGGTCCTCATACACGGTCCAATATATATAAAATTAATACAATTTACAGTATGTTTAAAAGTATTAGATAATTGTTATCTAATGTAACTAAAAATAATTATTATAATTTTAAAATTAATTTAAATGAAGAAATTAGATTAAATATATATTATTTTTAGTGTAGAACATTTCTATGTTTAAAAAACACGTTTTTATGTTTATAAATGTAATAAACTTTTATGTTTATAAATGTAATAGTTATAAAAATGTGTTTTTTTTTAGAATTCTTACATGCATCTGGGATTCAATGGTAACAGTTCTAAGTGGACCACTTATCGGATACAGAAACAAGAAGCATATACGTGGAATTATCACTACAAAGATAAATACATTTGGCAAGCGTAAAAGAATCGCTTGGGAGGGACTCACTATACAGTGTCTGGAAGGTCTTCATAAGGTTGTATTGAAATGCTTCATCAATGTGGAATGTCTTGTAGAAAATTAAACCTGTAATAATGAATATACCTATATGTATATTTTTCTTTAGATGATCTGTTCTGTTTTCTTATTGTTTTGTTTATATAATTTAACTAATTTTCTCATTTTAGGCAGCAAGGATTAGCACTACTCTGAGCCTTCAGAACCGTTGCAGCAGTATATTGGCACTCTTAGCAAACTCCGCAATTTCTCAACCGGCTAACGGGAAAATATTATCGACTCATGCTTTATCTTTAGATATTCTAATATCAGGTAACTAATATATAGTTATTTAAATTTTATTTAACATTTAATGGTAATGTAAATTATGAAATAGCTTTTACTAGTGGTTTCTTCGCTGTTCCTCAAACAGGAATAATTCAAAGTAGTGTACGTATAAGATTTATTTTGCTAAAGTAACTCTCACTGCATATATAGTGGTTTCATCAATATTGCTTAAATTAAAATATAAATATTTTTAATAACTGTAAAATTTTAAGTTTAACTTACTTATTCTATGTTTCAGGTGGACTAGAGCTTGGTTCCAAAGCACCAGAATGCTGGGAGCATATCTTCGCAGCGTGTCAATACGTATCCAGTTTCGAGCACTCCCTCTTTGGTCAGCAAGGGAACAATGCTACTCCAATAGTTACGATGCAAACAGGGAGAAATAAAACAGTCTCTATACTTCAAGCAGATGCCAAAATGAGTTTGGATGGTAGAGATGATGAAACTTGGTAAATGATTTTAAATAGTATTGAGTTTAAGATAAAGAATTGCTAGATTAAAGAATACCTTCGAGAGAAATAGAAATAGAAAAATGCATTTTCTCTAGTGAGAATCGAACCCAAAAACCATCGCGTTATAGGCAGATGTTGCGCCTCTGCGCTGCGACGGTCCTTAATGTTCTCATCTTATTTTAATATTACAAGTATATTAATATATTCTCATCGAAGATTTCTTTATTGTTTTAGCGTTGATGTCTTCAATTTCCTTCAGCCTGTACTAGAAAACAATCCTAATAACGAAATGTCAGTTGCAAAAATAGTAGAAACATGTAGACAAGAGGTAAGGGCATCAAAGCACTCATAATTTATTCAACCTACAGCTCAAGATTATAAGATTAAAGACGCTGATTTGCGCCTATTCATTTTATTACGTGCTTAGATACTTATAGAATTACAAGAATCTAATACAAGAATGACTATCGTGTCTATCAATTGGTTAAAAAGACTAATATAAGTAAATAAAAAATATGTTAATAATTAAATTCTTTATTTTATTAATATTTTTAAAGACAAAATTATTGAGTTTTCTATCAATAAAGTGCGCCAAGGAGTACTGTACCAGTACAAAATATATTCTAATTCAATATTACCTAACCTGAACTTAAATAGTTTTGGAATAAATATACTGTTGTACCATATTTATACCTTATACGTTATCTTAGTCGCATTGTTTCTACGACTCTTTTACAATAAATAACATTCAACCTCTTTAGGGAGGCAACATAATATCAGGATCAGGTGCAGCGCGCGTATGCTGTGCCTTAGCAGCAGCGGCGGACGCGCTTTTCACTAGACTCGCTGCTACTACTACATTGCCTACTCTGAAAGCGTCGTTACAGCGTTTGGTCGCACATAATCACAGATTGGTATGTTTTTTAATAACGTATTTTTGTATTTTAGCTTTTAGGTTTTAGCTCTATGCTTTTTCTCCGTAACTTGCTTTCCTCCCAAATTAAACCGCTTGTTAGCCGCAGACGCCGTACTATATCTACTAGCGTGGAAAAATAAAAATATACTGTTTCCCAGGAGGAAATCGAATCTACAACCATTAAGTGTTGTCCCACTACCACGTGGTGTTTAATTTTCACTTAAGAGACTTCATCATGTCGCTTGTTCAATGTCTCAATAGCCGAATGAACAAATTATTAATAAAATCGGAGGTAAATTCGCTCTCAAAGCAAAAGCAATTTCAATAAGGTTAAAAATGATAGAGATACCACTAACTACACAAAAAGAAATGTTATACTTAACAAGTTATTAATTATGCAATAAGTATTAAATATATTATAATTGATTCCA
This sequence comes from Dione vanillae, assembly GCA_037178615.1. NCBI lineage: Eukaryota > Metazoa > Arthropoda > Insecta > Lepidoptera > Nymphalidae > Dione > Dione vanillae. The sequence continues at coordinate 1,899,562 of JAZFAU010000190.1, forward strand.
TTTTATTAGTTTGTTTTTTTTTATTTATGCTTGATGCTTTATTTCTTTTAGCAGGGTAGGTAAACGGAAACCACAAGAGCCGTTTTAGGGAAACTCTATGACACGACCATCCTGTTAAATTTCATAGGCCACAATGATCTATATTTAATAAGTAATTATTATTATAGCTATTTAATTAAACCGTTATCATCTATAAAACATTATTTAAGCTATTCTCATCTTGGGACCAAGACATAGTAAATAACAACACGGCATGGTGGCGTAAAGGCAAGCCGCTGTCTAGTGGCGGAGAGGCGGCGCGCGCTCTGTGCCGCGCGGGCGATGTAGCGCTACGATGCTTGCGTGCAGCGCGACCGTTGGCACACCGCATGGCTATATGGACTGTCGTTGGTCCGCATTTTATGCAGGTTCGTGAACTATATCTTTGTCTCAAAACTCATATACTATTATATTGCAAATGAAGCGAAAGTTAAAGTCTCGAGTGGAAGAAAAAAAATCTGTTAAATTCTTATTTGTTACTTTTTTAATACTATTTTTTGTAGGCGGCATGTCACAAGGATATCCAAATATCTAGTCTCGCTATACAATGCCTACACGACTGTGCTACTGCGCTATTGAACCAACAAGTTGAGTTGCCTCATTTCCATTTCAACGAAGCTCTCTTAAAGCCCTTTGAAAATCTGTTGTGTTTGGAATTGTGTGACGATGATATTCAGGTAAGAAATTCTTAAAGATGTCGTTTAGGGCCGGTTTATTAGAAGCTGTGAAATCATTTTTCCCTTAAAGTATAGAAAATATTATATCAGGTTACTTACTATATGATATGTGTTTATCTTAACCTGTACTTCATTTTGTTTCCAGGAGCAAATAATTTCTTGTATCTGTGAATTCGTTGAAACCAATAGAATGGAAATCCGATCAGGATGGCGGCCGTTATTCAATACATTACGCGCTGCAAACAACTCAAACCAATATTCTGCAATACTTGAAATATTCAAAGTTTTCCTTAACACAGATAATACTTTAGTTTTCGCCAATGCCGCACTTGACTGTATTTTGTGTCTTTTGAGCCATATAAAAGGACTACATTATGAAGAAACCCTACCTACTGAGGTAAAATCGAAAAAGGTTACGACTCCAACCCAGCCTAAACCTAGCTTAAGTTTGAAATTTTCTAAAAATAGTAAATTTATACCACTGAGTGAAGAAAAGACGGAAAAAGTTATTGTTGATATGTGTAGAGAAGCATTGTATCATTTGGAGAGCTGTGCCGATATTTTGACTATGATGTATAACATGCCAAAATGCCCCATATTCAATACAGGTAACAAAATAAAAGGCGACTTACCCTTATCTGTAGTTGATCCGATAATTCCAAGTGGCTCCTTAGATGTAACAAAATATATTGTGAACGAAAATTGTGATGAGGAATTAATTTCATATCGAAAACTATCAACGAGTTTGCCGCCATCGAATACAACGAATAATTGTTTACTAAAACTTGATAAGCCTAGTAATATTCTTAAAGTATGGTATGTCCTGATCGAAGGATTGATATCGGCTACCGTCGTTTGTTCAAAGAAAAACCAACCGGCTGCTATGGAAACTCTATTTAAGTTGTTAAGAAATATATCAGAAGTTCCTGGAACACATTTCGGACTGCATTGTATTAATCATTTATTATTGCCGACTGTGCAAAATTGGTTAAGGCAAATTGCAAATGTCAACACACATTGGGACAGTGTTATGCCAAACTTTAAACAATGCTGCGGTATGACCACCGATACTATTGTTGTTTATTTACACCAACTGCAACAAATCAATATTGAGAGAGCAACTGCCGAAGAAAAAGATGGAGTGTTGTGTGAACCTATAGAAAGTTTAGAAGCCACATTTGCATTAAAACAAATAATGTTGATACTTGTAGAATGTATTGCGCAGCCTCAAGAACCCATAGCCAGGTTAGGAGCTTCTTGTATACGGCACATAATTTTGACTTCCGGACATTTACTAACAGACAATCAATGGGAAATAATTTGCACAAGTTTACACAGGGCTTGCAATGTTAGCTTAAGCCCTCTTAAACAACTGACGTATGCTTTTAAAGAGAATTCTAATAGCTTTTATGGTGATCTAGCTATAGTAAAAGTGGCAGCACGTCGATGATTGTTCCTGTAAATGACAATGTAAGATTACACGCAATGGCTCAGCAAGTATTTTTGACGGATCAATTAAGAGGTGATAATTTAAAACAAACTTCTAAAAATTCTGCTCAAAATTTGATTGATGATCGCAGCTATATATTCCTCATTTATCTTCAAGAAACTTTAAAAAGCCTAAATCCTGAGTTATATACCGTTAGAATACCTAATAGAGGATTAGTAGTCGGCCTTTTAGCTCATCAAATATTGGTCCAAATTATTGCGACTGTACTAATACAAGCGTCATCGGATGTTTTCCATGGAATTAATAGTATATTGTTAGAAAGTCTCAAAAGTGGCACAAATATTTGTAATTATAAATTTTTCTTAAAAAAAAGTAACGTTGATCTTCTCCTCAAAAGTTTAGAATTATCATACACAAGAGCAATGCAATTTGATTCAAGACCAGGACTAAAGTTTCTTGTCCAAAAAGTATCTAATTTAGATCATGCAGCTAATCTGTACAAACAAACCTCATCTTCTTGGCTAATAAAAATAATATCATTGACAGAAATATTTTTTAGTGGTGTAGCTAAATTTAAATTGAAATCAAACGATATTTCTATAATACTAAATAGCTATAAAACCACTTTAAATATGACTTTAGAATACGATCAATTCATAATGAAAATATTTGACTTTAAAGCCACGTGGGAACTAGCATGCAACAATTACATAAAACATCTTATAAATGTGACTGACTTTGAAGATTGTGAAAATATTAAGGAGCGAATATCATGCAGTTCAGAGGAATCTGATACATCTTCGAACAACTACGAACGCTACTACTCGCAGGAACCACCACATGAACCAGACACATCGGTTACACAAGAAATTCAAAATACTAATGTGCCCATCGATGAAAATATTGATAAACCGAAACCATTCACTTTTGCAGATTTTAAATCTAATGTAAGTGTCGATGATCCGACTGCAGAAAGTATATGTACTGTTGAAAAAAACAAAGAAGATAAACTAGATAGCATAACAAGCACAATAAGTAAAGCCAATGAAAATATTGGTAATAACAACGACATTGAACCAATGAAAGTTGGTAATCGGAGATCAGTAGAATATCCGCACACTAGTGTAAGCCCCATTCAATTGAAACGTCGTTGTGCCTCTGAAAATAACGATGGGAGCAGAAAGGTCAATTTAACTATATGTGATGGTCCTACGTTCAACAAAAGTAAAAATATCGAACCATTAATTCCACCACAACCTGTTCCGCCTGAAATAGAGCAGCAGCGAACACTTAGCATTAACAAGGTAGTTACTAGTTTTGTAGTAAAAACTGTTTCAATAAATATTTTTTCAGTTGATCTTACATTTAGCTAGGAAAAAAATTTTGAAAGATATAATATTGTAACAAGATATCTTTTCTACTAGTCAAAGATATATATAGATTACCTATTTCTTTATTTTTATAATTTTTTTTTTCAAATTTTCCTGATTTGAACGGATCATATTTACTATAAAAATTATGCGTACATCTGTAATTTTTTTTCTCCCATTTATAAATTTGACCTGAGCAAAATCTATAAGTATTCATTTTTATATTAATAATTTCAGGACTTGGAAGTACAAAGAAATTGCTTCCAGAACATTTTGATGGCATATCTAGAGCTAGTTCTAACATTCCCTTTGGAGCGGTTCCAGCTCGTGTACCCAGTACTGCAGACTGGCTTCATGCAGCTCGCCAGATCTGTGACGGAGCCCCAACTACTGGATAGAATTAATATATTTTTCGATAAAAAAGACTTAACTGAACTTCGATGTAAGAAATCAATTAATATTAATTAATAGTGATATTGTAAACGTCACATTATAACGTATATTCAAATGAATCAGTGTTGTGTGTAATAAAATAAAATGACTGTATGTAATCCTGAACTGAATTTTATTAGAACCCAGTTCTAAGCATAAATATATTCTTTGTATAATACAAATATATAGAAATGTTATTGTCAACAAAACAACAAAATATAACGTTTTACATATTTGGTATGCATATTACAGACTACGCCTCACATGTCTTTTTATGAAATGCCTACTTCAGTCTAAATAATGTACTGATGCATTTAATTTGTTTAACTACAAAAAATGGCACATATAACTCACATTAACAAAATTCTACATCGAAAGTGCCGATAAAGCGGACCAAAGCATAATAGATAATAATCTCTAATATAATAACGCTAACATATTTGGTATTTAACATTTCTATGTACAATATCTATTTACAAATAATGTTTTATATATACAAAAGTAAAAATTACCTTACCAATAGGAAGCCAATGTATGTAAATAATACAATTATTGATAAACTTATACTAGAAGCACCCTTAGCAGGATACGTATGTACCTGTTAAAGCATAAGATAAAGCACTTAGTCCTAGATCACTAGATATAAGTGGGCTCTCTCTATTAATGAGATCAGCTAATTTCTCAGCTTCCAAAATACACACCTGTAATTGTAAGTCCGTTGGATTCGATAAAATAGATTCAACAGTCACGAAAATTTCAGTTTCAATAGTCAAATAGCCTCTAAGGAACGCATTCAGCTACTTTCACGTGTCTATCTAAAGCTGATAGAACATTATGTAAGTTTATGACGGTTGCCGAAATATTGGTGGCATACAACGCTCTATCTATTTGTTTCTTTGAATACAAGATTCTGAGAGCTCCGCCGCATTTTGGGCAGCAAGCCCCGGGAGCGGTGAACCCTAAACAGTCTGGTTTTTTTAATGGAGGACATATTATTCGTTCGAAAAGACATTTCGGCTTCATCACATCAGATATTGGTCCGACAGCATAGCAAGGGCCGAGATAGTCGACACTAACGTACTCTGCCCAGGCGGCACATTCCGATGCGTACTGTGACGCCATTCATCCCGCAAACTGTGCCACTCTGTAAGTAGAACAACATAAATTTATCGAGGATTATAAAATATACGCAAAATTAGAATCGAGGTTTACCTTTATTTTATATCATATAGAGTAATGTCAAGGACATATTAGGTCATAATAAATGCGTTTCAACTTTAACTTTAGTTTTTTAATTTCAACGCTCTTGGAATAATCAGATCCCAAATAATAGGCATAGATTTCTAAATATTTCGAAATACATTAGTATCAACTTTCAGCAGCATATACATAAAACATATGTTATTGTATAGTTATATATATATATATATGTACATGTGTGTATTCAATATATATCAATTATAACATGTATATTGTTACGCTAAACTAATAACTATTCTCCCACATGACAACTTTGGCGGGCTATTTATTAATCGTGTGCAATAAAGTAAGACTAAAAATAAATGTATCATATTTTTTGTAAAAAAGAATTTCACCATAAATATACTAAGCTACTTTAATAAACATTTATATCTATTGTTATAGATGCATTAGTGAATATATATACACATCAGTACTTACAGAAGAGCACCCCTTCAGACATGGTCCCCAGTACGCGAAATTGGCGGCGCTCATGAGCAGGCTGCAGGGGTTGGCGTGCGTGCGGCCCGCGCCGTCGCACACCGGCCACGGCGGCTGCGACGAACACCGCGTTGTGTTCACTGGACGTAAACCATATTAGCTTCTTCACATTTATTAAAAAAAAATACAATTTTATATTTTATTCCTAGCTGTAAATTACATATATTTACGAAAAAATCACTTGAAAGCTGGGACGGAGAAAGCATGCCTGCTTTCTCCGTCCCAACGTCGTCTAAGCAACGGAGTGTCTCAACACTAGGTTAATTGTTTATAAAGTTGCAGTTCACTAAAGTTTGCAGTTCCCTCTGCGTACCGTGCCATGTGCGGGATAAAGCGTGAAGATATAAAAAAAAATCACATGGGACAAATAAAATATTAGAATACTATGACGTACAATTTATAACAGTATGTACGAGCTTTGCTGGATGGATTTGAACAATGAAATAATAAGGTTCCCTCTGTCTACCCGGCAATATGCGGGATAAAGCGTGAAGCTTAAAAAAAGAAAAAAAAAATACAAATATATTTCGTTCCTAGACTTGAGTGCTATCTAGGCTATAGTCAATTTTGAAGACTAATGCAGCCTCAAGTACTGTAAGTACAATAATATTAGAAATGGTGAATCATCGAGTACTCTGAGTACGTGTAGCGCAACTTAGTGTAGTACGAGTGCATTCTTGATGCTCAGAGTGCGCTTTCATTAGAGCCAGTGTAATCTTAGGTTAGCTTTTTTAAGTGTATGAATATAAATAGTCCCGCTTAACTATGAGCATATATGAAAGGCTGCCTTAATAAAACTTTTTGACCGTATTAATTTTGCCATTTCTGATGGCTATGAGTTCGATTTTTTTAGCTAGCCAATAACATGACTCAACTATTTTAACCGCGAAAACGAAGTTAAGTAATTCTAAACAACACTTGTTATCAAATGAATGGCATTTAATTTTTATATTCTTATTTTTTTGAAAATCTGAAATTTTGCACAAATTATCGCACTAGTAAACTTTGACTACTGCAAATTACTTGCAATCATTTGTAGAGCTAGGATCAATCAGTCAAAAAGTTCATACCACATTTGTACTGCGGGCAGGCGGTCTGCAGTCGCGACAGGCACACGGACCGCAGCGGCAGGCAGGCGTGGTGTCGGCCGCACGGGCCCGCCCCGCCCCCGCCTCCCCCCGCACCCCCCGAACTCGAACACGCATCTCGCGCACTAAACTCGATTTCAGCGTCAGTTGTACCTGCGCATCTGTGGTAATGTTTTGCTAGTAATATATTTTAAGTATTTTCTTTTTTTTTTAATGTTAAGTTAGTTTGTGTTTAAGACACAACGCATTTTAAAATTACGAAAATTACTAATCGACTTCTATATATCAATTACCCACGAAATATATTTAAATCAATACTCTTATATATATATATATATATTTATAAGTAATAAGCAAGTAAACAAGCACATACTTAGCCAAGCACACGTTAGGGTAGAGCCTGCCCGGCGTATGCACGGGCAGGTGGTGCGGCGGGCAGTTGCAGGGCAGGCCGGTGAGGCCGCGCCCGCACGCTCGCCGCGCGCACACGCGCTCGCCCGCCACGCACGCGCACGCGTTGCACTCCATGTAGTATTTGTCACCTGAAAATTATTATATAGTAAAATTAATAATATAACACATATTATTATGAAGATACGAATTAATTCATTTCTCCAAGTACTGAACTCCGCAGACTCTTAGAGTATCCATTTGGTTCATAAATATGCTTTATGACTTATCATATATATAAATATATAATAAATTATATATTTTTTGCTGAATGTTTAATAATTTTCATATTAATATTCTTTGATACCTACAATAATTTTAAGGTAACTGATATCTCGTATTAATCTATTAAAAATTAATTATACTAAAACATACATACATACATACTAGACAACAAAGACTACCAAGTGTTAGTAAACAATAACTCTATACCTTTTCTTTCAAAATCTATATCCCAATTAATATATGCCAAACATTATTAAAAGTTAATCATAAGCAACCATTATTAGAATAAACATTAATTGTGAGTTCAAGTAACATAACTCACCATGCTTTACAACTTTGTCGTGCAGCCGACAGTTATCGAGTGCGACAGTCGGCAGAGGCTGGCAGCGCGTCAGCCCGCGAGCGCTGCAGCGACACACCTTGACGCACGTGCGCTGTGCGGCACACGGCATCGGGACGCGAACCCACGACCCTATTGGCACTATATACTGGCTGCCGTCACCTGAAATGTTACAAAATCTTTAATAATGTAATAAATTTGTAAGTAGTTATAACTCGCCAATGCTATATTAAGTAGTCTTTTACTGTGCTTTCTACAAGCAGTAGAATCTTGAAAGCAAAAAATGTATATAGATCTAAAAAGGTATTAAAATTTGGACAAGATTGTAAGATAGATTGTCATATTGAAAAAAAATTACCCAAAGGACATCCATCAATACAAGTAAACCTCTGACACGCTCCGCCGTGAAGACAGTTTCTGTTCACGACGCACACTTGTGTAGAATTACACGGGGAGCCCGCGCAAGGAGACGTTACCATTTCTCCTGCAGATAACAAAGGAGGTTCCATACCTGAAAAAAATTACTCAGATTAATGTTTATAGTATAAATATTCTATCTTACAATCAATTTGCCAAGATAATTATTGTATATATCATCTTTATATATTAGTTTTGGTACAGTTTCAAAGATCTTGAAAAGATGGATTAGTAGAAAATATAGCCAATGTTCAAACTTGAAATGTTCAATTGATAATTGAATTAACAAATTCTTCATGTAAGCCAATTGGATTAGCTTAAAAAACACTCACGAACGCATTTGGTCAGTCTCAAAAATGTAGTCGCTACTGTTGTACGTTAGATCCCCACATAGAACTATTTTTATTCATTACAAGACAATATGCAGTATTAAGTACCGCTCCTTAATTTACAAAAAATCCGTATAGCTAAAGATAGCCAAAACATCCAATACTCACTAGGTGACATAAACTCCCTCAGAGATACGCAAGGCGCGGTGTCGCTCTGCGGTGCGATTCGCGCACACAGCGCCGCCGCGGACAACGTCGCGCGCGACCACTCCACGCACGACGACACGAGGCGCTTGCAGTCCTCCATACAGAGGAGGCTGCTGTGACCCTAAAATAATTTACGTTCCCTTTAAACTACTACCTTTGTTTATGTTGCACTACTATATAGTGATGATGATAATACTAATACTATCATCATCACTATCTTTTTAAACATTTTTTAGCTTCACTCTTTATCCCGCACATGGCAGGGTAGGCTGAGGGAACTGCAGAAGCCATAAGAACCTAGTGTTAAGACACTCCGTTGCTTAGTATTTTCTTTCTCTGTCACTGCTTTCCCCTTTTTCAAGGCATTGCATGTTGAGTGGCGGAACTCAACGCCGCGCCTTGCCATTTTCCAGGGCGAAGAAAATGGAAATAGCATCTTCCCCGAGTGGGAATCGAACCATTAAACCGTCGCATTTACAGGTAGACGCTATGCCTCTACGCCACGACGGTCCTTTACAACATGAAGCTATAATTTCACTATTAATTTTATCATTATATAAAAACCGGTCAAGTGCGAGTTGAACTCGCGTGGAAAGGGTTCCGTACACAATATAGTGATATATTTCCCCTGAAAACGTTTTTTTCCCTAAAAACATTTTTTATGGAATTTACCATTTTATTTTCAATTTATGAAATCCTTATAGGTTTTCCTGTAATCTACAAGCCATAAACTATATTGAATTTTTTTAAATTTTTTGGTCCAGTAGTTTCGGAGATTAGGGAGGGGGGGGGAATCGTCTATTTTCGGCTTTTTTCATGAATATCATCGAAACTATTTGTTTTAAAAAATTAAAAAAAATATATTCGAGATCCTGATAACAAGCCCTTTCATTTGATATATGACTCAGTAAGATTTGCAAAATTTTTTTTTAATTACCTAATTTTAATTTATCCCCCGAAAAATACCCTTATTTCAAAAAAATTTTTTTTACGTTACACATCTGTGTTCGGGTCAGGGCATTACACCATCCTGCCAAATTTCACCTAATTCAGTCTAGTAGATTCAGAGAAAATTGGCTGTGACAGACGGACGGACAGGAACACGAGTGATTCTATAAGGGTTCCGTTTTTTTATTTTTGTACGGAACCCTAATAATACTAGTGTAGATGTGATTTTATCTGTTTAACATATAATGGTTAATTTGCTTACATACCTTTGCAGTGCAAGGCTTAACGTGTAACGCACAAGCAACACTTTTCCATACATCTGCAGTACATTGTGAGGAATTTTTCAACGGTAACTGGAGTCCAGCAACTGTCACGTGTCTAGAAAAATTAAATTAAGTGAATATATTGATTTAAATTTAAATAAATATATAAAATTTTGCATTTGTTTCTTAATGCTTATTTTAAATATGAATAAATTTTGACTGTAAATAAATCTTACCCACTACCCTTCTGCTCAGCGACAGCTAAATGGGCATCAAGATCAGCAGGCGTAGAGCAAGATCGAAACAAAGTCTTAGGTCTATTATTAAGCTGACTACAATATGTCAATCCACCGCAACCAAGCGAACAAGGGGCATCCACTGAAAGAAAAAATAATTGTAATTAAAAATAAGCGTAAATTAGTATCATGTATTCAATAATAGTCCTAGAAGCACAGACAAAACCAAACTATTAAGTTATTACTATCAAAAGATACAATTGTTTATGCTGCGTCTTAGAAATATTTTGAATGAAATTACACATACAAGAATAAATCTAAATTATACATATATTAAACAAAAAATATATTACTTACATGTTTGATATAAATAAAACAAAAAAAAAACCAAATAATAAATTTTAGAAATAGAAACAATTATCACTCAAATGGTAGTGATTATTAAAGTGACGTGTTAAAATAAACCCAAACTATTATATACAATTAAATTTAATATAACTGTTACAATTAATTATCTAGTATTAAATTACCTTCTTCAAGACATTCCGCCATTACAGTCTCCTGAGGGTCTCCAAGGCACTCTGTATAAAACTTTTGCCAATTTAACTGCCAGCCATTATTAAAAGTGTTGAAACAAAGTCTTCGACAGTTAATCGTAGCGCCCTGAAATGTTATATCAAAGTGTTTTTTTAACTGTAACGGAAATTTAATATTGTAAAAATAATAAGTATCCATCTATATACATATATTATTTAATATGACTATTGATGCACAGTTAATAAATATCTCATTGTTCTCGCAAAGGTTGTAGATCTTAATTATCTTTGCCTGTACTGTTACATAAAAGAAATAAAGAAAATCTAAAAAAAAATATTTTGTTAACAAATCTAGAATCGGTCTCCACACCTTCTGGCAACAATGTAACTTCGCTACATCGTGTGGTATAACATCCTTGGTTTCAGGCGGGGCGTCTTTCCTAAGGAAGCACTGCCACATGCCATCATGTATGGCGGGAGCGCCGCACTCTACTGAGAGTACTTCGGCTATCTCTTGCGATTCCCCTGTCCTTTTGAGTACAGTTTCACACGTGCTACGACATTCTGGACTTTTTGATTCGTGGCAGCATGGTAAGTCTAATAAATAGTAAATAAATTGTTTTTAAGTTAATTAGTAGAATATACTTTATAATACTTTTCTTATAAGAGAATTATTAATATATATATCTATATATTTATTCATTTTCACCAGTTTTTCGTAGATTTTCAGCATTCAGCTAAAATATTTTTAAAAGTTACTGTAATTTATTTTATTGTAATTATATAAAACCTCTTACATTTAGAAGTATCAGTGAGAACTGATGAAGCAGTAAGGTCTCTTAAACAGTTTAATAACTGAGGAGATTGTTCACATAATTCAATAGCTCGCTCTCTCGTAGAACTATCTGCGCGGGTTTGGCCTACTCTCCATACAGCGCGCTTGCACGCTTCATGACAGGATAGTGATTGAGTTTGTGCTGTAAAGAATAATAATAAGAGTTTCTTTTCTATTACTTTCAAAGATCGAAAATATTAGAGCAAGGCAGGTTCAATCAAAATTAATTGGGCTCCAAACACAAGCGGTAATCGAACTAAATATTAACCATTTACGTTACTACGCAAATTTATAAACAAATTGAATTTTTCTTACTTACAGCAACACCAATGTCCCTCTTGCTGCCTTTGAATACAATCGAAGAGAGCGATCTCATCAGACCGCCGGCACGGTTCATATAAGGCAGACACTTCAGATACTGTGGCGCAAGCATGTCGACATTTGGTGTGATGTCCGAGAGCACAGCACGCACGCCCCCACCAACCTGATCCTGTTACTACTTCTGTAAATTAAAATATATTTTTACATTTTAAACGGTTTTCACTCACAAATATATCTATATTATTTATATAGTAGATATTAACTAGTAAAAGTAATCAACAGGTTAATTAGCTTTGATCCTAAGTCAAGACAATTTTTCTAGTAAACAGAGGACCTAGTATCCATAATCTAGTACCATGCTGTTTTTCGCACAAATTGTTGTTATTAAATAAGTATATGAAATTAATTTCTTTGCATGATCAAGTCCACAACTATCGCGTTCAACAATCAGACTGTTTCATTGTGCTACGATAGTCCCTTTTAGTAACCCAAACAAGTAATAAAGTGTTTAGTGTCTACTTTATTAATCATACTTCACTTACTGTTCTCCAAAAAATACTTTAAACTGTATACCAAGTTCATTAAAGAAGTTTATTACAGAAGTGGTAGGAAATAAAGTTCTAAAAATAAATATATCTTAACAGCCACAAAGACAAACAAAGATAAAAATACATAAATTGTATAATAACGTTGTTTTAAAATACCGAAACTGCAAAATATCTAATCAGTTTTCCTCACCTTGTATAGTTTCGTTCATACAGGTCCAAAATTCTATCTGTAAAGAAACGTATACTTTAATAAAGCTATTAAGAAACTTGTTTGTCTTTTCATAATTGATTGTCTATTATTTGTAAGTAATTCTACACCTCGGTAACCCGAGATCTTCTCAAAACCTCCCCAATTACAATACAATGCGATAGGCGGTTTATTGACGACGGCAAAGGAAGATTTAGTTTAAATGCCACCATTTGCAAATGAATGATATCATCTTACTGGCTTAAGAAATCAAAACTTTTGAACGCATCTGATTCTTAATCTCGTGAAATATATACGAAATTTAGAAGAACCTCACTATATTCACATTTAATTTATATATAAATAAATTAAGTTAAAACAAATTATTATGCAACCAAAATAACATTCACTGAGTAATTAACAACAATTATATTTCTATATAACAAAAGAAAATGTACTAGTAACAGTATTATACACATGATTAATTACCGAATGTGGTATGCAAAACTTATGAATATTATGTATTATTTCTTCCCGCGCTGTAGAGTCGGACGCTATCTCCACCAGTGACATCTGAAACAAAACAAATATCAAATTAATAAAGTCGAGAATGTATTGTAATATACCGTATGTGTTTTAATTAAACCCAATTTAACTTATGTAAGCAAACTTCATAAAAGCTTAATATTACAGAAACACTTATTAACACACATTTTTCACAACCATACCATATAATTTTATAGTTTCATTTAAAAGTTTCCTTCAAAACTTTTAGACGTATACAAGTCTGAATAGCAATGGTTTTGATGAAAACTAAGATTTAAATATATATATTAGATAATTTTTGGAAAATAGCTTTAGCTTTAAAAATCAAGCACGATAGACTATTGCAGTATATAGTTAGACATTGTGCTCCTTTAATAAATTTAATGAATCAAATATTAAATATTAAAACTCTCATGAATATTTTCCGTTTTTTACTATACCAATTAGTTTGGACTGTACACATGTGATTCAAATTAATATATATCACATTAAAATTAAAAACAACTGGCGTACAAATAGCCCACATCCAATAAATCTTCTAACCAGACTCTAAGCGGCAATAAAACCTATACGTTGAGTGTACATCGAAATAAACACATGTTGCTCTTTATTAGAAGCATTAGGGCTAATGAAATTAATTGACGCACGCACGTCCGCATCCACATGCTCCTTTATAATATCTTGTTACAACAACCTAAATGGGACACATTTTTCTTTTTGTTGTACCATAAGGTAATACAACAAAACGTAAAAATATCAATACTAATAACAATAGGCCTTATACGTAATAATAAGACCCATAAAGCCTAGTATTGTTACTTTTACGACCAAATACTTACTTACTATAAATAAGCTAATTAAAAAATAACTTTCGCTCACGTCTTTGTAGCAGTATGCATTTTCCTTATCAATGAATTAAAGAACAAATTATCTGCTATAAAGTTAATATTTAATAATATGGTAACGAAAATGTTGAAAGTACATGACTAGAATTGATATAATTTCTAGAGCATTTCAAACAGCTGCTGTTTTCTTCTGTAATCTGTGACACTTGTGACATTTATTATGTTTACGTCAACGCTATTATAAATGGACAAAAAATAAAACCGCTGATGTTATATTTTTAACACAATACGAAACTTATAAAATAAAAACAAATCATTATGAACCTAAAATCTACTATAATAAAAAAAATCCTTAAAAAACATTTTTTTTTAATAAGAAGTAGTCCTGGTGGCAAAAAATTTAAGTCCAAATAGAACTGTCTTAATCAAATTACTCTGTGTAACTCCTAAATTTCAAAACGTTGCGCTCCTCCCCTGACTGCCATGATTTATGGAATATTCTACTGTGCCTCAAGTAAACTATAACAATTTTATGTAAACAATTTATCATATTAATGTTGCTTATTTAAAGAGAAACTTTAACGCTAAGAATATCTTAATTTAGTTCAATATAAAAGAGATATGGAAAAATAAAGATTGTTTTATGTACACGAACTCCTACTAAGCTAGTTGAATTATATTTGAAATAGGTGAAAGTTGATATATTGAAGACATTTATTCTTCCCTCCGCCTATAAATTTTAGGGAGCACATCTCTATCTGCATATAGAGACGTGAAACTTTGTCAAAATAAATCTCGCGACTAAGAGCCACGTGCGGCACATACATAATGCAATGCCATTATTCAATGCATATTAATCATATCCTTTCTGAGTCAGTGAATATAACAGAATGATTAAATCACTACTACTTACGGGAGGCTCTATGAGCGCCACGTAAATTTTCATATATCTGTAAGTGTTGCAGCACAGTAGTAGTAGTAGTACATATATACATAGTTTGTCATTATAGACATATATATTCAAACATAATTTAAAAAACTTTTAACATATATTAAGTATTTTTTATTTGTAGTTTCGTTAAAAATAGAT
Organism: Dione vanillae; assembly: GCA_037178615.1. Lineage (NCBI taxonomy): Eukaryota > Metazoa > Arthropoda > Insecta > Lepidoptera > Nymphalidae > Dione > Dione vanillae. The sequence continues at coordinate 1,914,681 of JAZFAU010000190.1, forward strand.
ATAAATGAGCTTTGCACTTCAATCACTCTAACAATTAAACTAACTTTTAAATTATATCCTTTTGGGGCAGAGAACAAACAAAATTTAGTATTTTCTATTATGTATATTTGGAGCAAGACGTAGATGCATATATTCTTTATAATTCTAACATCCTTAAAAAATGTACGGTAGTGTGTTTATATTACACAATCTCAGGCAATTAAGTAGTTGTTTAACTCCGCACTATCACACTATGTTAATAAGGTTATCTAGGATCGCTCTACATATTTGATGAATGACAAACTTGTTATCTTTAGCGATAAGTAAGTAATATTACTTTCTACTCATAATTATATAAGTTCTATATGTATATATGGATGTAAATAATAACTTAGTGTATAAGTCTTTATATGTATTTATAACAAAATATTTTCATATATATCCTTGTATTTTTAAAGCAGAAAAAAAAAGCATTTAAATTCGGGCATTTCTTCTACATAATCCATTGAATGTATATCTTGAAATATTCATAATTGATATTATAATCATATGTAAAATAATTTGAACAATTTTGCAATGGCATTCAAAAGAAGTGATTATCAAGAGTGTGGGCCGATTTGTACGTGTTTTCTTGACTGATTTGTATACAATGATCATTGTTCCTTTCGTGTAAGCTACAACGCCAAGCTTAATCGGAGGAATCATTATTTGACTTAATATTAAAACAAAAGACATTGATATAGTGCAGGGCAAATCAGTATTCACTCTGAGCGAGATTAGAATAAAAGACCACACTTAAATTATAATGGATGTCACGTGCTTCCTGTTTACATAAATAAATCTAATTCTTCAACATTTTTATACAGTAAATACAAAACTCAGTAATGTATATTTTAATTATTATGAATAATTTGACGGTTTTTTAAGTAAAAAATCGTGTTTTCAAACTGAACTTGACGCTAAATTAGGACGCTTTTATCTAATTTTCGAGACATAGCGAATTGAGTGCCGAAATTTAACGTGGCGTTATATCTTGTAACCAGAGCAAACAAATTATAAGAAAAAAATAGTTTCTTCACGTGAGGTTTGAATTTATAACTATCGTGATTACAATTCGACGCCAATGCACAACGGCGGCTCGATAAATTAAGCCTTTGCCTGCTTATTTTTCACTGGTTTTCAAGAATAAATGTAAGTTAAACATATTATATATAGTTCCTATATAAATAAGATTAAGTTGGTAACAAAAAATCTCTGTTTTATCTTATCATAGTATTTACAGACTTATGTTGTTTGCCAATATAAAACAATTGTAGTTTTAATGAAACAATAATTTTATGTGCCACATTGTAGACAGATTATTTTAAATACAAGTAGGTACAAATATACGTCACTATATATAAAATAAACACTGCATGCGTTTGTATGTGAGTTTTGATTAGAAGAGTTTCATGTAATGCAAAAATCAGTATTCTAGACAGAAGCGTGTGAACACAGCGATACGATAAGTCTCACTCTATGTGAATCCACATGTTCACTATAAAAAGTGGTCATTCACCGAAACATCGTCATAATCATTCATAGAATAATATTTAACTATAGTAGAAACATTTTAACATACTTACTTAGCTTTTTTACTATATTAAGATAAAAAATAATCGTCCACAAAGTAAAATAATAAAACAAAATAAATAAAAAATTTACTCACGTAAAATATTTAAATACATATTTATCTATTGTAATAATATTTCCACGTATCTACACACAATAGCTCGAATTCAGACTGCAAGTGCAAAACGGAGTGCCTTCATTTTCTTTACCTTTCTATATGCAGTTGACCAAAATTAATCTTACAAAATCATTTTTGCCGATGATCTTATAAGTGACTTTCGTTTGTTACTTCCTAAAGTATATTAACAAGTTGTTATGCACTATTATAATTGTAATATTAAAATTATCTTGTGAGTCGTTAGTAGTTTTCGAAAAAATGTTAATAAATACTAATATATTTACTCATGTTTTAATATTTTAGTTAAAAAAGTACAAAGTAATGTTTAATATATTTTTTTTTAAATATTGTAATTTTTTTATAATGTTGTATGTAAGTTTATAGTAAATTTCATTAAAATGTTCTTTGATAATTAATGTGTCACAATCAAAAGTTGAAAGTGTCAGTAGAAGAGGTGGTCTCACATTAGCATAAAAACAATCAGGGGTGAGTTAGGTAGACATCACGGCATTGACGAGGCAACACGTCCTGAATAAAACGTGCATCGAATCTTACGTCTACCATATACCAGGAAAGAGCTTAAAACAATATGGCTATATATCTACATGTTTACAGGACATGCTTATGAGCTAATCCTTACTGATGTCTTTATAGGCGTTATGCCTTCCGTTTCGCTATAAACGCATTGCGATCATAGTTTCATACATCCTGTTTATGATAAAATTATACTTATGCATATATGAAAATAGTATATTAAACTTTAAAAATACTAACAACCTTATATTTATAAAAATATTAAATATATTTAAATTAATTTCTAAGTGCAGAAGAGCTGAAGGGTCGTGAACCTTCTCATTTAACATGTAGAGGCACGTTATACCACATGACAATGAATCTATTAGGATTCTGAACGTACTACGGGACAACCATTTTGCATAGGTCGATAAAGCGACATAATAATAATAGAGGTAATAAAATTTAACGGCACTTCAATGCTTATTGTTGCGATCAATTTCGTGTATTGATAGTGCTAGTAATCATTTAATTAAGTTACTAGAGTTCCGTCTCTCAGTAAGAAGCAATCACTCTGTGCGGTCTGTCTGTCTGACAATTTTCTCCAAATCGCGTAAGGAATTAAGCTAAAATTAATATTTAAAATCCAAGTCAATTACCGCTTGAAGCATAGAATAACGATTGAATTTTTGTGTTGTCGACGCGTAATCAACATCTACAGAACTTCTCGTTAACCTAGAGTTATGAAATTTAGCAGTAAGTGGGTAGTGGTGATTGTATCCGTGACTACGGATTACTGCAAAATATTCGTAAAGGCAAGTTTCCAAAAATATTATCATAAAAAGCGGTTAATCCGATAAAATTGTTTTGTTACATGTAGACATTTATAAATATATCCTAAAAAAAGTATTAAGTACTTATACTGTACTTCACTTCATACAAAAAGAGTAAGATAAGACGATGATAGATACCCTACAACAACGAATTTGTATTGCAAAGTATCCTCCGCTCGAACAAAATATTGCATATAAAATTATTCTTTTCATTCGCTTTAACAAAGTGTTTGACTTGGTGCACCATACGAAGTATTTACTTACAGTAGGCGTCAACCGTGTCAATTTTTTAAACAGCTACAAAGACGTTATTTAAGAAAGACGAAATAATAAAATAAATCAACAATTAAATGTAGCTACATATGAAATACGTTTTTTAACTTAAAGAAACTAAGTGCTAATTAAAACACAAAGAACCCTCGGTTGACATAATAACACATTGCTGAACACATACGTCGTTGCCCTAAATAGTTCACCAAAGCCCGCCTGTAATTATTGCACAGGGAGACTGACACTGGCAACCCGGGCCAGTGTATGACTATACAGGGTTAAAGCATAAATTAAATAGTCAGCTTTTAAATGAACATACACACATACATTCTAAATAAATGAAATTCCTTATTAGCTTACTCAAATATCTCTAAAATTGAATTATTAAACTTAGAAAACAATGTAAATGAATTCAATTTTTATTATTTGTGATATATTATTACCATTACAATATAAGAAACTAAACTTATATTACAAAATATTGTTACAAAATATAAATTAAAATTCGACCTAAAAATGTAAATTTCTTATGATTACAAAGCCCTGTTCCTATACAGTGGTTGAAAATAGCGAATGAGACGAACTCGGTCGGTAATCAAAGGACAGAATCAGACTGCGCCTTTACTTTCTTTGATGTTTCTTAATAAATTAGTTTGAGCTTTGTTAACATTTTTTGTTAAATGTTACTAAAATACATAGTATTCAAATTGTAGCAGTTGCATACTATACAGTTAACAAACTCAAATAATTTTGAGCATAAAACAAATCACCATACACGCCAATCGTAACAATATGTTTCAGTAAATTTTGATTGATTCTATCTTTTCATAAGTAAGTATTTTTTGTTTATAATTTGAAGCAAAGGGACGTTAATAATACTACTAGTATATCTCAATTAACATCAAGATCGTCTGTGTTCTAAATATATGAGGCGAGAATCAAAAGATTATTATCAGAAGTAATTTTATAAGTCAAATGTATAATTTATAAGAAAGCAGACATTTACGAGCATAAAAAGTAAAGTTTTATTAAAGGGGCACTTGTAAGAGATAATGCTAGACAATCTTTATGATTAACGTTAGAGACAAATCAAAGCTTTAAGTGGTGTATTGATATTTAGTTCAAAGCTCGACAAGTTGGTCCAACATACCCGAAAGCTAAGGAGAACACTGACAGGGGTTGATTAATGACCAAAGTCTACTCCACGCAGATAGAGTTACGAACTTCGTGACCGTCTTAAGAATATATTTGTTGATTTCAAAGTTTAATAAATATTCTAACCGCGTTTAAATATTTCATAATATATAACTTTCGTAAACTTGTTTAAATTTCTAAATAATAACGTACTTTATAGCAAACAGAACGTTTTATATGATAACAATTGGTATTCAATAATAGTTAAGGTTATTACTCACATATTGTTTTCTTATGTAAGCATATATTATCTTTTATTAAACATGGTAATTGAATAATATCAGAACTATAATTAATTACATTCATAGCGTTGAGTATTTGCTCTCTTCCAAAATAAAATAGAATTCGTCTAAATCTTTCAATGTTAATGCTTTTCCGTGTCGTAGTTGTAAAGCTCAGAGCTTCCTCTGGATATAATGCGAAAGAATAAATATTCCATTAAAGCTTAGCATGTCGAAATTCCAAAAACCAATTCCGAACTTTCGTTCTAAAATAAGCTTAACAGAAATCCCCAACCTTCCGCCTCTAACGTCTGTAGAACATTTCCGCGAAGCGATAAGACGACCATAATATTCACATTTGCGACATCTCATATGATGATAACATACAAACTGTAAGCTATGAATTATGAGAGTACGAATGTAAATAATAACACTCAATTATTACAAATATTTTACTAAATGTTTACTTAATGAATATTGGCTCATTTCATATATACTTTTAATAATCAGTTTTAATGAATAACTATCATATTTTACTTGTGATTTTAAGTCTGTAATTCTTTTTTAGCTTCACGCTTTATCCCGCACATGGCAGGGTAGGAAGAGGGAACTGCAGGAACCGTAGGAACCTAGTGTTAAGACACTCCGTTGCTTAGTCCCTGCTTTCTACGTCTTCACTTTCCGCCTTTTTCGAGGTATTGCGTGTTGAATGGCGAAACTCAACGCCGTGGTTTGCCTAGTTGCCAGAGCGAAGAAAATGGAAATAGAAAAATCCTTCTGACCCTAGAGGGAATCGAACTCAGAAACCGTCGTGTTACAGGCAGATGTTGCACCTCTTCGCCACAACGGTCCTCATTTCATGTCATTTATTTTTTATATATATTATATTTTTTTTCACGCATTATTCATGATCTTCTCAATAGACTAAACCGTGTAATAATATATCACTCAGCTGTCTCCTCCTCTACAATTGTGGAACATTTATATTTTAAAAATAAACATTTTTCACATAATTTATTTTTATTTGCATCTATATTGTACAGTTAATAAATAGCGATACATCAAAATGATGTATATAATTTTGAAAAATCAAAAAATGCATAATTGAGCGCTATATAGAACATTTTAACTAATAATCAGACTAAAAATATTACACAGTAAAATTCATCGAAACTACAAAAATATTATCATATTGCCATTTTGTGATATTTATATTTTTTGCTTTAAACTGTTTATTTGCTCTACTTACCTGCCTTCAAAGGTGTTTAAGAAATCTTAATATAGTATAGTATAGTCGTTACGCGGTGTCGCCAAAGTGGGACGGACGTCGACAGACATGAAAGGATTTCAGATGAATCTATTTTCACCCGCTTTGAAACTCCGATGCATTAGTTTGTTTGTTTTTGCAACTTTAATAAGTTAAACTCCAACGTAGGGAATGTTAGCATGACAGGGTGGACAGACTGTGTCTTTTTTCCTCATTGTCACAATATTTCTCAATATCGTACAGCAAAAGTTATAATTAGTACTATGTATAAATATATTTGTTCAGTAATAATAGTTTATTTAATTTAAAATATATTTCACATATAAAGAATTTAAGATATGAATATTAAAAAGATAAATATATAAAATTCCACCTCTTGGATCTCAATACTGCTAACTGCTGTTACGTGAAGTGCTCAGAGTGTACTCCTGATTAATGATTTAAAGTTTATTTATCTCGTTTAATGACTTAAAATCTAAGCGAACGAAGAAATTACAACGTTCACTCATACAATGTTAATTAATTTAAAATAAATAATTTTTAATAAAATAATATTTTAAGAAGGAGGGTAATGTAAAATATAAACACCTACACAAATAAGTTACTTAAATGCACTAAATGGGCTACAGCACGACACTGAGTGCTTCGAAATTTTCCCGGAACTTTCTTATGCATACTAAAAAACTAACTCTTCAAAGTACTTAGTGAAACATGGAATATTTGAAATACATAACAACACATATTATTTATAGATAGGGAAGGACCTTAAATCAATTTCGAACGTACACTACAAACCGAATAAGAAACGTATTTCGTTCGAGTGAGTTTGCTAAAACGCAGTACTCTGGTAAACGCTCCGAAAGTTGCCACTACGTGATTGGAATTTGTATGCCAGTCCGGGATCCGCGTAACGCCGTCGAATTCCCGGTACGGACGTGATTGTCACATCGTAATCCTAGTAATCAATTGTTACAATGGTACACGGAATACGCGATTCGGAAATTCAAATTCATAATAGATTCAATCTCTGTAGTTTATGTACGTAATATAAAATAATATAAGAATATTTTATTTAAATATATTTCTAAGACATTTCTCAACAATATGAAATAGTTGAATATAACAACATAATGCTTCAGTTAAAAATCATATGGGCATTGCAAAAAAACTTGTCAGATTTTTTATATGCACAAATAAAAAAATAGCGAATTCTAAGTCAACAAAGATGTGAATACCATATCAATAAATCTAGAAGCAGCTGCGGCCGCGACAACTTAGATCATACGTATGTTCATACATCAAAGCGGCCGCGCGCTTTGAACTGGCCGCCTGAAACCACTACGTTATTGCTGAAATTATAAGCGGCATAAACTATTTTTTCACACTATATAAATTTATAATCATAGTGATATTTTAACTTTAATTTAAATATATTTTTTTAATCTTTCTAACATTTATATATCTTAGAAATTATTCACTATGTTCTTCACTTCCAGTATCTTGTGTTGAATCCAATATCGATTTGTATACTTTCTAAAGTAGTGTATAAAGCTGTGATAACGTCTTATAACGCTACCCAATCAAACTATATAAAAATTGAAACTAAAACATATTTTAAAGGAATAAGCTCAACGTTGCATACGCAATGGTATATAAAAAATCGTTTTACAACGAAACTAAAACTACCACTTGCTTGCTATTTTTAAGTAAACTTACAAATATGGCGCAATAGCTTTATAAAATATATCCAGGGCACTCCAAAAGCTCGCTCATAAAGTTCAGCACCACGTGTACTTCAAACATTTACATTTTATAAATGTCATAAACATGTTAGAAGCGTTTGCAGTTACTTTGTCGTGTAGGTGATAACGTCGTGTTTTATGCATAATATCCAAATGTTTACAAGGCGTGAACTAGATCAGAGCTGGTCGAATGTTTTTCGCGGCCCATCGTCCGTCGTGTTACTACTAAATCTAGGCCTGGTAAGTCATAAATAACTTTAAGGTAAAATGTTGAAGACTCCATGAAGTAATGCGTTTCAATCAAAATGATTTACAACTTTGAATAGCATGTGCGTGCTTGATACGTTCTGTTTTGTGTATTTAGTTACTAATAGAAGTAACTGATTTTATATCTTGACTGTCGAATAAATCAATATCCATATATGTCATTTAATTGCACAAATTAGTTCCTTAATTTTTTGTTGTGTGGATATAAGTAGTACAATAAATATAAATACTCTTTTATTAAATTTCATAGCTTTACACTTTTCACTAGGGGAGTTGTCACGGAGAACGGAGCACCAAATGCTGCGGTCCCTGGGTATCTCTTTCGCCTCGTCCACTGTCATTAATCTCTTCATACATGTCCTCATGCTGTCCTCATAATTTTTATGTGACCTTCCTTCAATACCATGTTTTCGAAAGTCAACCAAGGCCTACTGTCATCTCTCTTACTCACTTTTGCTTAATATATATACTAATATACAAAATTTGTTAAATCTTTAACTAGTACACACTCATCAATAATTTAAATGACAGTATCAATCATCAACACTTGAACAATATATTTATTATTCCAGAAAACCCTTTATACAAAAAGACTTGTTATTATAGTGTCATTACAGACGGGTTGATGACAATTAAATATCCAAGTGGACATTGTTAGTCTATCAATGATATGTGTATAGATATTTTCGATTAAATTATGAAAAAATCGATTTTTAACTAAGGAATTACAGTTAATAATAGAATAGATAAAATTTCCATATTGCTTATAACACTTATAGCTACTCTCTCGGTTCAAATTTCTATTTTTACTTATAATTAATATTATATCTAAAAATATAATATATAAATTTATATAATAAATTATACAATTTTTTTTTTTATTATTATTTCAGAAAATTCAGAAAATTTAAAAGCTTGGTATCGTGCTTGGTAGTTACAGTCGCCGTGAGGGAGCCTTGATAGCTGGAAAGTCCATTAAGCCATTACGGTGCCGCTGTTAATTTTAAGTACAGTGACATCCATCCATGTATATACTTTATATTTGGGCTTGGCGAATGAACTGAAGGAACTGTAAATACAATAGTTGTTGTTTCAGTATCCACTCGAGGATATAAATTATTTTAATTTTTTCGCTGTGTTAAAAGAATACATTGAGTCAGTCAACCTGTATAGTTTCTCGAATAAACATTACCTTATGGCGTAACTTTTATAAGAATTATTTAAACGATAGTAATAGTGTTATTTCTTTTTCTATTATATTCTTAAACGCGCCATGACAGTACGATTAAAAATGAATGACAAAATAAATGTGTCAAAGAAAATCAATCTAAATTATATACATATTTTAGTCTACACTAATATTAGAAAACCAAACCATTACGGAAGTTAAGGAAGTGGCGTCAAAATTTAAGGAAGTGGCGACTTCAAAAAATATTTTTCGATTTTATTTAAAGAAAAGCTTTATAAAAGGCTTACATAACGTTACTTGTTTCGATATACCATCAAATTCACCTTTTTTGATACTTAGAATGTAATATGCTCCATACAAATCTCTTGATTATATCCATTTTATCTCATGAACAAAATTGAAAGCAAATGCTTATGAATTATAAATAAACCGTAAATATTAATAAGTACTAATTTTAATAATCTAAAGTTCCACATAACATTAACAATTAGTTAAACGGAATACAGGGTTAAATTTGTTAGTGGTAAGTTAACAAGGCACCACTTTATGTGGGTTCGTCTGTCTGTGTTTCAATGCTTTATTAAAATTACCGGATGAGCTATGTTGCGCCGTACCCTATTAGGGGAATCAATCAAAGATTTTGTAGTACGCTGAATTCAAATATTTTGTTTTCTATAGTTGTTAAGAAGTATGTTAAGTTAAGTATGTTTAAGATGCAATATACATGTTACTATTTTATTCTATGTTTCACTAAATAAATATTTCAAAAGGATTGATACAAAAACGTTTTTACGTGTAGTGTCTCTTACGTTCTCGTAACACAATTTTAAAAAAAGGCATAAAAAATCAAATAAAAAGAAGAAATTGCTTAAAATTCTAGGTACTATTTATATATGACGTCAGTATACAGTATTAAATATTAAACAAATAGTCATTATGAAATCGAGAAAGAAATTGTTTGTCGACTGCACCATTAAAAATATTCAATATTATTCAAACAGTGTCGCAGAGAGGAAGCCGCCGTCACGCGGTTCCCTAACGAGACGGAATTAAATACGAATGTATTAGACTGGCCCGACTCCGCTTACAAGTTTTAGTAATTTTTCCTTTATTCATTCGACGCGCCTTCTCGGAACGTCACCCAATGTGACACGATTCTTGATTAGTCCCGACGCAGTGCCTCGAATATCATATAATATATAAAATAATATTTCTACAGGAAAGGCTATAAGAGCCACGATGATTGTACATATCGCCATATCCTTTATTTGTTTGCTCTATATGGATCAAAGAACACGTCGATGAAAGGAATCAAAGCTCACAAAAATTGTGTAGATATTGAATGACCTTTACGCTTCCGAACGTTAAAAATATCTTCAGTCGTTTTACGGAAGTAATAAATCTGTTTAATTAGTCAATTTAGATTTCCAGTTAAACTTTGATTGGACGTTGTTGAAGATGGGACTAAGATCCAAGAAGGGACGGACTAAGAATGTCTAATCGATCTTGAATACATAAACGTGTACGCTAGGTGCTTACTGGTCACAGCTACATGAGAGAATTTGATCGATGGCTCGGATACATACGAGATAATAAAAGGATGTGGTAGCTATTTACCATAATGTATGCTTCAAGGAATCGAATCGATACGTAAATGGCAAATAATGAAGTAATGTTGCTGTGACATGAATAATTATAAGTGTATTATTAAGTGAAATAAGTTAAGTATAATATTTTTATCTAAAAAGAATGCTTACAAAGATACTTCACATATAATAGATGACTATGCTCATCATAAAAAAAATTAAAGAGAGAAAAAACATCATCGGATATTGTAATTAAGTAAATATGCCTAGTAAGTATAGTGGGTGACACGTTGACTCAAAATTAAAATATGAACATAATTTATGGCTTCATCCCAACTCGGTAATACACCATCTTGATGTTTTGTTTTCTTCTACCTACTACTTTTAAAGAATTCTCTTCAATATGTTGTGGCGAAATTTATGTATCGAAAGCTATTCGTTTTGAAGTGCTTCACTTTAAAAATATACAGAACGCATTCGATACGAATATAAAATGACTTACCTTCTCGCAAACGCTACGACACGTCCCCGAGGCTTCATTGCAACACGCCGATATATCTGAAATGAAAAATGTTCACAATAAGTGGAAATGATCGTAGTATCGTACGTACTGAAGTGAAAGCAACAGCTGGACTCGCCACAATAAAGTGCCGGCGACAGTCACATATGACGATGTATGCTTTTGATCTATTCCGTAAACGGCGGCGCATTCAGTCATCAAAAGTGATTCAAATTAAAGAGAGTTATGTCAGCAATTAAAAACACTACACATATTAAACAAATAAAGTCTAACAAAGATTGATGAGATCGTTACGACATGGTTTTTAACTTAAAATCCAATTGAGACAGATTAACTTAATTTTACCGTTTACTTAGCTTATCTGAAGAAGATTAATCGACCATGAACCCGTATCTAATTTCATCACATGCTTATACCTCATTTTCATGGAGGATTTGAAATTTATTTATATAATTTTTTAATAATTCTGAACGTCAACAGTATTCTTTGAAGATAAAAGAATAGTTTAAATTAATATAAAACAGATGTATAATTTCCTGCGATACTAATAGAAGTATACAACAAAGTTTATAAATACAGTTATTACAGACTGAGATTGTTTCATGCAAAAAATGACAAATAACGAAACCAAGCCAACTGTTCATGTGTATTTTGAAATTATTGGCACTTATGCTAAAAACTTTTTAACAAATAAATAGATCAAACGAATGTTGATTTCGCCCTTTTTCAAATAAATTTAGCTATACTCATGGCACCAGTATAAAAATAAGAATTCGTTAGAATATATTTTTTTCATCAAAATCAAGGGAGTCAAATAAGTATTAAGAATTTTAAAAGGGTTCTTGTATATTATTCTTCTTATATATATATATATATATATATATATATATATATATATATATATATATATATATATATATATATATATATATATATATATATATATATATATATATATATATATATATATATATATATATATATATATATATATATATATATATATATATATATATATATATATATATATATATATATATATATATATATATATATATATATATATATATATATATATATATATATATATATATATATATATATATATATATATATTATATATATATATATATAGTTCTTATTATAATATCTAGTTAATTTCATTTGAAGCATTTCTGAGTTATATCCATTTATGTAATAACCACGCTGACGCTGTTGGTAATAACCACATTAATCGTTTTGATGTAACCCACTGTACCTGTATACACTGTATATGGTCAATATTTATTATAAGAATTATAGAGAAATCGTAATATATGACTTGACTGCTACTCTATACTAGTACCCTACAGCCCACTTTCAATAAAACAAAATTATAGGAAGCAGCCCTCGTAGATTGTAAAGGACAGGACAGTGCGGCTGTGATTACAGTAACTACGTAGGATAATCGCGTGATATTCTATAAAGTCGCTTACTATAAAGTATTTAGCTAATGGTTAGGTTTATGCGTTCGCTTTACATGCAAAATATTGATAATGAATTATTGAGTACAGGAAAATTCATTGTTACTTTGAACTTTAAGTTTAAGGAAAGAAGAGTTGTATTTAATATATAAATATGTAATGGTGTAATTTTGTAATATAGTCGTTACGTATATTAAAATCTATTTCTGGTATGACTAAGATAATGCTACTGCGACAGCAAATAATATTGTAAAATTTTTAGTAGAACTAAACCGACATTTTGAGTCGACAATATCTAATAAATTTCAAAATTCAATGTTTAATTTGTAGCGAAAAATTCGAAAATTCGATTAATATTTATACGTACATTTAAGACTTTAGGTTTCTACGCTTTACTAATAATTTAATACGCGTTTCTAATAATTTTGGTGATTCATTTTTTGTCATTTACAAAGTCACGAGAAGTTTTTATATTGATTTACAAAATGATAATGTTCATATAAAACACCATGTACTAAACACTTGTTTATTATTAGTATACTATCAATAAAAGATATTATTATTGGAGTAATAAATTGTTCTTATGCTTTACATTTCTTTATGTTTGATAAAACTTCCGTTGTGATAAGAATGTTTTCTGAAAACAAATGATAATGAAAGCTATTACTTGTTAGCACGATAGCATAAGTATAATACATATGTGGCGACCTATTCCTGCTTCCCTCGAGAGCACTATTGGTGAATTAATAACATGGCCGTGTGATAAAGACATTGTTTTATCAAATCCCAAGGAGCACTTCTATATTTTCTATATTTCTTAAAAAATTGTTTACCCATTTCGGATATAAACTTAAAAAATAAAGACCCATTGCAGTATACGATTTTAAAGGATAAATAATTTTATTAAATATACGTTGTTATATTGTTAAAATACTTTTTACTTTTTTAAATTTACAATATTAAACTTGAAAATATATAGAATTGCAGATTATAATGACTATAATATATACATACACACTAAATTGTAGCGGTAGCTGCATTTCATTCTGCCTTTCACAGCAAAGGTAAAAGAATGTTTAATTAAGACTTCGTGCAACTTGACTACGAAACTTTTCATCTTTTTAGTAAAAGTACTTATTCGAGAACAATTAAAAAGTATTTTAGGCATTTCATATTGAAAAGTTTGATTTTAGATTACAAAAACAAAAAGAACGAATACATGTATAATAGCCTTCTAGCAACAAAAAAATTAAATTAAAAGCTTACCTTGAGCGCTAACTCCAGATAATGTGAATATAAAAATCAGAATTGTCTTCCACCTCGCTCCTTCTGCCCTTATTGCCCTTCTGGTAGCCATGATAACATTTCATCACTGAACTAAGATCACCTCGTAGCCATCTACGACCAAATAAAAACAATATAACTATAATTTAGTATTTTATAAGACATACATTAGTATATTCGTTCAAATTAAGCACATTTTTTAGAATACTCTATAATATATTTAAAAACTTTTGTTCTGTATCAATTCTTTTTAGAATTATAACAGCACTGTATTTCATATATATTTTGTCTTTATCGATCTATCGTTGTATAGAACTACGCTAAATTATTTAGTATTACATTAATAAAAAAATCACATGGATTTCCTAAAAGCTCTATTTATTAATAAGCTTATAATACTTTCTCCATATTCGGGATAAGTAAATTTATTCGCCAAAATTATTCTAAAGTATTCTAAGTTCATCGCACATATTTCAAGGATGCATTTTAATTAAAATTTCCACATAGATTATCCCAACTAAGCGTTATGCAGTGTAATTTGTTGAGACAAATTAAATGACATAACTTTAGTCTGTATTTAAATTAGAACACGTTACGTTCGTTACGTTAATTACTCTACAATTTTCATGTAAAAAATAAAATTTATTCTAAAAGTCTCTCTTACCTGCATATTTAATTATTTTTTGTATATATATTCTCCTAAAAACATTATAAGTACCAAGTAAAAAAATATTAAAACTTATATTTATTAACTCTTTATTTTTAAATCAAGTGATATTGTTTTAACGATGTAAATTATAGTAGAAATAATGTCATAGTGATTTAACTACAATGTGCATACTTAACGTTATGATTGTAAAGTGTAATTTTAATAAGGATATCCTCATTCTATTATATACTTAATACCAGTTACGCCCGCAGTTTTATCTAAGTTTGAAAGTAAATTAGAAGTTTCACCCAATTCAATAAATCATTTATTTAGGAATTTCAGTTATATCGTACAAAATATATAATTTAAGTTTATATAATTATTTTATTTATAAACAGATTGAAATAACACAAGCTAAACATTTAAAAAAAGTTTGCATAACACAATGGTTAAGTCTAAAGGTTGCTTAGCGCATTAATATTTGGGTGAACAAACCCACAGACAAATGGACAAAGATTCTTTTAATTATTAAGAATTTCCCAAAATAATAGATCTTTTTGTTTATTCTATGTGTGTATACAACGATCTGTTATTATTATGTACATATTTATATATACACATAATATAAGCGTATCTCTAATGTATTGATTCGTTTCCATCAACAACTCAAGTGAAATAATTTTTTGTTGTTATTTTCTTAGGATGCAGTAAAATTAAATAGAGTTCATAAAAAAACAGCGGTGACTGAGAAAAAATAGCAAATTTTAATCGCAACTATGAAAGCTCAGTTAACAAACTAGTTCAAACATATTCTTTAATTGCCTCCTACTTTTAAACAGTAATAAAGATATCAAAGTCGGCAGACGGCAAACAGTTGTGAAATTATATTTTAACTCCTACGTTATTACTGTTTATATAAATCCTATTTAATAAATGCCTTAGTATATTTCTTAGCTATATTATAATTTATAATATATTGAAAAACAACTATATAATCATTATAATGTTATTAAAATATAATTAGAAATGTTTCTTGTGTGCTAATAACGGTTTACTACGATTTTCTAAATATATATTAATATTATCAATACGTGTAATCATGAAAAATTAAAATGTATTACATTATATATATCTAAACAATAAAAATATGAACGAAATTTTCGACATTAAATATAAAATCTATATCTCCATCTAAAACGCAAACTTAAAGTCAACAAACAAAACTTCTGCTATAAATCGAATCGGATAAAAAGTACACAGCTTGTTTCGTAACTTACAAAAGTACAAAAATTGAGCAACGCTTTCCTCAAAACTTTACGCATAAACACCGAGCGGTGTGAGCGGTGTGAGGTATTATTCACAAATAAGAGTTTATGAACAAACTCTTATTTGTGAATAATAAAAGTGTGCAAATGAAAAGACGAAATTTCTTTTAACATGAAAAGAAAATTTTCCATATAAATCGAAGTGGACAAAAGCTATGAGAGAGCCGAATTCACTCGAACTTTATTGTACTAACAGCGAACTGATATGAACTGTGTAAAATATTTAATAATATAGTTTGTAGTAAATATGCCCATAAAACTAATTTTTAAGTTTTAATTCATTACAAATATTCAACATTTTACAAAAGTATTCTGTTACGTAAATTATGACTAATTAAAAAATATTGACAGCTATTAATGACGCTCTATTCTTAAAGCTTCGTAAAGTTCTTAATATGACTCATGTAACTATAACATTATGTCTATTATGAAAATAAGTTATTTGTAAATTCAAATGTAGAAAAATATAGTTCAACGTTACTATGACATTATTTGCAACAATATATATTTAATAAATTAATTTAAATGTATCCAATGCTGGTATAAAAAGTATCATTCATAGTTTTAGTATTTGTAATATCTTAGTTATTTTTGGCTACCCTCATCACAAACACTCATACATCACTTCAAAGCACACTCCCCGGCATTTCTTATCTTTATTATTTACCTACCTATAGTTTTCTTAAAACTCCTATTAAAATTAACAAGTAATATAACATTCACTGCACGAATTCTAATTAATAAGTATAAGTCCACAGGTTCTTAAATTTAAATAAAAATTACACAAATTGTTACGTTTCCAAACAAATAATAATTAACCTGTAAAATATACACGGCGTTCGCGGTCTTTTTGTGACGTCAGAGCGGCACCTCTCTCACAACCTTACTCGCGCCAAATTGACGCGTTACTAAATAGACCGGCATAAATTCATTCAACTTCAGGCACCAGATGCTGTTCTTTTCTAACTTACATCTTCCCATATCTCGCTGTCTCTCTCTAGAGCTTCCGCTTGATGAACCCTATTGAGCTCGTTAGTCATTAATTAATTCTGCATAAGAAAATTACTTTTAATTTAAACTGTACACAGATGTTGTCGTCTACTGAGCTATCAGTGAAGTGCTAAAATCTTTGCGGACAATAAATATAAGAATCATGTGTGGTCTTGACTTTGATAAATAACTCTGTACAATATTAATGTAAGCTCTTAATAACTTTGATGTCAGTTTTCTTCTTGACTTTTTTCTTTTAAGGTTTGTTTTTTAACAAAAAGTTAACGTCTAAATGTAATTGTTTTTATGAAATAACAATTGGGTAGTTAAAATTTATTTTAAATTTAAATCATATCTGTTCTGGATTATATTTTTATTATTGCATAAACAAAAAAAGGCAATTAGAGCCCTCTGGGCTATAACTTTATCTATATCACGTTTTAAGGAAAACAAATGTTCCACCCTATGTCTTGAAAAATATGACAGGGTAAGCCTAATTTTATCTTACTCATTCTGAATTTATGAATAAAGCAATTAACATGTGATTATATGCGTCTTTATGTTAGCCATAACACATCTAAAGCTATTGATACATTATGATTAAAACTAGAGAAAGACTAGTATTTTAAGTTAAATCGCCTATCAATTACATCAAGCGAACTCGCTACCAAGAACCGATACGAAGTTTTCTGACACAAAGTGAAATTTATAGTTTTCCAAGTTGGACGTTGGGCGGGCGGCGGCGGAGCACTGGCACACTCCGCCCGTAGTCCGCACTGTGTGTCTTTATTACGTGGAAATATGTACCTAAAACTAATGTGCGTATTTCTTTTTACTGGTTCTTTTGCGGGCTATTTTTTACACAACTTGGTCGGTATTAAGCTTTAATGAATGTTGTGCCTATTTCTCTTTGAATATAAGTTCTCATTTTGCTTTCTATATGTATAAAAAGGGAAAAAGAATCTGAAATGTACGCAAGTGAAAAAATTAATGAGAGCCATGTTTTAAGCTGTAGAAATATGTACAAGGGGCATATAGTTTTTAAGTTTAAATATATTTAATACTAAAAAAATATATTATAACCAATAAATATAATTTACGAGACGCCATCAAAGATATAATATTTCAACAATGTAAATATAAATATTTTAAGCTATCTTTAAGAAACTAACAGACAATTTCAATTAAGTTTAAAGTGAACCTTGTTAGCGTGGGTCAGCTACCTGCATGGCGTCAAGTGCTTTGTCGTGAGACATACTGCTCAAGCATGGCTCTTTACACCACACTTGAAAGACTATTTTATTTACTTTTACTTTAAAAATGTCTTCTTTTGATTTTGAAAATAATATTTTGTAAAATAATTTATATTATATTTGTGTAAATATACTAAAGTCTAAAATTCTTTTTTTTATTAACAAAGGTATGCTAAGTAACGTATTTTTTTTAGCTTCACGCTTTATCTCGCACATCGAAAAGTAGGCAAAGGGAACTGAGTGGGAATTAAATCCAGAAATCATTGCGTTACAGGCAGACGTTGTGCCTCTGCGCAGTGACAATCCTCACATTTACACCACTACGGGTTTATACCACAACACCCAGAAACCGCACATTCCGTGCCGACTCTCTCGAGGCCCATAGTGACTCCGGTCACTCCCAATCGATTCCTTGTTCACATTCTTGAAAGATACATTTTTTTATTTATACTCTATATATACAAATATTACGTACAACTTATATTAGATCCTATATAACTTTAGCACCGAAGAACGAAATAAACTATAATAATAGTCGTTAAAATTAATATGTTAAACCGAAACATATTAGCCTATTTATCTTAGCCAAAGCGTTTTCAGCGCAGTAAAAGTTACATTTATGTAAAAATATACGGCAAATAACGGCGGTACGACATTGACGGATGGGCCCGCTTTCCACCATTTTTAAATGGCTTTCCTCCTTGATCGTCATTTAATAAATGCCGGCACAATTTCAAAACAATCGGTCTTTTTCATCTTGGGTCTAGCTCCTACGATTTTTGCTGTTGAAAATTTATTTTAATATTTGTTTATAATTATTTTATAATATCGATTTTATTCGGCTATTAAAATTGGAACTTTAAAAATAAATATGGCCAATGTCACGGCCATGTAGAACAAATAATATACACAATAATGTAAATGGAACATTTTGATACATTAAAAAAGGAATTTTGAATTGATCATATAGATATTACTATAATGGGTCGAAATACATATTTATTAATACATAAGAAAGAATGGGATCGTATGAAAAAGCAAGAACAAAACTGTGGACGCCCAGTTACGAACAAAGAAAATTACATTAAATCACTGAACGAGCAGTCTCAAAATTGGATAAAAAATTGGCCAGACACTGTACAGGTTAGCTTCATTAGTAAAAAGATAGTTTTAAACTATATAAGTCATAACAATTTCATTTTCATCAGTCTAAGTAATTGTAATATTTAAAAAATACAAATTTTATAGTATATTTATTTTTTTTATTTATTCGTGTTATTTATTACAAAGTATTATTTATATAACGGAATCGAAATATTTTTAACTGTAATTAAACGAATTATATTTAAAGGGACATATTAATCAACTAGAAGAACATAATAAAGCTGAGCAATTTAAGCTCATAGAGTCAGTTAAAGAATTCGTTTCAAAAAATAAACATGAAAGGAATATGGAGTGTCTTCAAAACGCGAAGGAATTAATTTTTGATGACAGTTGTTATGGCCGGCAATTATTGAGGTAAATAACGAGAAATAATAACCATAGCATGTAACTGCCTATAATTAAAATCATTAATTAACCATTAATTACGTCAACCATTGGTCATTTGTCTGTTATCATTGAACTGCATAACTAGCATTGTTGCGTAGCGTATGCATATTGGGAACATTAGCTATACCGTATTTTTCTAGGTACAGTAAAACATTTTGTTTTAATAATATTACCTATATTTGTATGTAACTAGTGCTCTTTTGGCATCTAAAACGTTAGAAGAAAGGGAAGAACAAATAAAATTCCATAATAAAATAAAACGTGAAGCAGATAACTGGCGAAAAAACGAACCAGAATCTTCGTCTCTACAAAATGCGAACGAAATGGAAATAAACGAAAAAAACATAAAGAAATGTCAAAAACATAATGCGCTTGAAATGGCACTTGTAAATAAGACAATGTGAGTTGTTGTGATATCATTTATTTTTATATTTATTTATAAATTATATTTTTCGACTTTGACATTTTTCAATATTTCCATACTATAAAATACTATATCAATACGACTACGGTCTAGTGGTAATGATAATGACAAAGATTAAGAGCAAATAACGATAAAGAGGCATATTAAGAGGCAGCAGCAATTAACGATTATTATAACCAGTTAAGTTGCGTCTTTAAGAAAAAAGCAAAAATGAAAATTATCCGAAAAATCTTATAATTACCAATGCACTACTCTTTACACTCGAGATAACAACTTCTTGTAAATATAATTTGCGTTATCATATTTTTATCAATCAATTCCCGCTTAAAACACTCTCCTGATAAAGATGCGTAGAGATTGTAGATATTTTCAGGAAAATTTATTAAGTGAAAATGTATTCATCTATAACATTACTGTTGGACTTCACAAGATTTCTTAAATTATTTTGCCCAGGTGTGATGCGTTAAAACGAAAGAAATTATTAGAAAAGGAACAGGAAAAAGAAGACAAAATTTATGAAGACCTCATGCATAAATTACTCGTAGAAGAAGAGAAGAAAATAATGGTATATATTTTTCACATACAGCAGGATATGAAATAACTATACAATTTACCATCGTATCACTCAAAAGTCTATCTAAATACTCCTTTATTATCATTTATCATTAATTGTTTGACACCCGATTGAATGTCAAGCGATGATCCCCCCAAATCTAAAATCTCTCCGAGCCTCCCACAATATTTTTTTAAAATCTGACCTTTCTTTTTTATTATATTTCTTTCTTATTTTCGTTATAATTTTTGCACAAGATGATGCATATCAATCTTGTACAAAGTATCTGTAAACATTTGTCTTCATACGATAGCACGGTGACTCCAAAACACAACCGTCCGGGACTCACGTTCAGCTTAAATTACGGAGCCCAAAGTAAGTCCAAGTTACACGGCAATATTTGATCATATAGTTATTAACCAAATTTTTTCCCGTGACTGTACTACAGATATAGCTTTTGTAGCCTACTCTTTATTTTAACTACCTACTTTTATCGTGCTTATTTTACCATCTACAATCTACATCTAGACTCAGTGTGTCATTGATATTTAAAACAGAAGAATCATAATATTTATACATGTCTTTGTAGAATTTGACCCACCGCTCCTGAAAATGTGATCGGTCAGTTAATATTAAACTGTCCAGCAATCGCATCCATTGCAACGTCGATGTTAAAAGTACTTCATCACTTTTTTCTCTTAAATTCCACATTTTTTTTTTTTCATTTTATTTTTCTTACCTTTTCATTGCCACTATATGAAAAGAAATATTAAATTTGTGCCTACCGTTGTATCTAATATGTATTCGTTATAACCAAAAACAGGAAGTTATTGTTTTCAATAAGCTATTTAGACTTTTTTAGAATAATATGATGACATTACACGAAGAAAGCGTAAAAGAATATGAAAATATGAATAAAAATATTAAGGAATTAAAATCTATGGCAGAAAAGGAAGAAGAGAGAAAACGCGCAATCTGGCGGAATTACCAAGAAAGAGTGAATTATAAGAATAAAATTGTTTTCGATGAGGTAAACAATTTTACAATAGTGATATAATTTCTCTAGCATCACGTACCCACATAGTACTTATAAGAAGGCATACCATATGTCCCGATTTGACCGGGATGGTTCCAGTTTGAGATCCCAGTCCCAGTTTGAGATCAAAGTCCCGGCGTCCCGGTCAAACTTGAACAGCACTGACACCCAAACCAATATATATTTTATTCACATTTATTAACATGTTTTCAATTCACAATAATTATGAGTACATTACAAAAATGAAAAACACAAATTAAGCGAAAAGCAAAATGAAAAATAGCCCCTTGCTCTTCTGCGTCCCGGTTTAGCTCTTCATAATTATGGTAAGCCTACTTATAAGCACAAATAGACTACTAGTAATACTATAAATGCCTATAAAATTTTTATTAAATGTATTTTTTGCTTTATTTTCTTTTTTTTTATTTATATTTATTTATAGTTATAAAGGAACCGCCATTTTCCAATTAACTAAAATATAGTACACTCGTAAATATAAAATCAATATAATAGTACACTCGTAAATATAAAATCAATAATCACAGATCTGGAGATTCTTGGAGTCATTTGGTATAAGCAAAACCACTGTAACTCCTCAAGTCTCAGTGGATCTTTACTCACTCAATTCTTGTTCACAATTCCTTCATTTAGCATTGATCCCCAAATAAAATCTGATACGCTTGCTTTGTTATCTCAGAATGTCCTATCAGACTCCGCTCCATTTTTTCTTTTAAAACTGTATCAGAAGATGAAGTCAAGAAGTGTGTTCACTCAATTTCCACAAAAGCCTTTGGAATCGACAATCTCAGCCTGGAGATGATTCTTCCTGTGTTGGAGAGCATTGCACCAGAGCTCATCCACATCATTAATTTTTCACTGTTAAGTAATGTCTTTCCTTCACAATGGAAGAGTGCTTATGTCATTCCACTTCCCAAAACTTCCAACCCATTCAACATCACTGATTACCGTCCTATATCTATCCTTCCAATTCTATCCAAAATCCTTGAATCCATAGTCAATAGCCAACTCTTCTCTTTTCTCTCTGCAAAAACAATCTACTATGTCCTTTTCAATCCGGTTTCCGTCGTTACCACAGCACAGTTGGAGGATTGCTGAATATCACGGAGGACATTCGGTGTGCTATGGATAACACCAAGCTCACCGTTATGGTACTCTGGATTTCAGTAGCGTATTCAGCTTTGTTGATCTCGACATACTTCTTAGTACTCTTCGTGCAGTCAATATTTCTTCGGAAGCTTTAAGCTGGTTTCGTTCTTATCTCTTCGGTCGCCGGCAATGTGTAAAAGCAAACTTCGTCCTGGCTTAATCTCACTGCTGGCGTTCCCCAAGGCGGCGTTCTTTCTCCACTTCTTTTCTCTATTTTTATCAATAACATTTCAAGAGTCATTACTTCTCCTTTCCATCTGTATGCAGATGATTTGCAATTTTATTGTCATAGTAACTTGAATGATTTGTCTGAAGTCATTGAGGCATTAAACAATGATCTTGACGCCATCAAAAACTTGGCTTAATCTTTTGGCTTACTGGTTAATCCAAAAAAGTCGCAAGCTATTATTATTGGTAGCAATAGACTCAGACATAAAGTCGACTGGGATTCTGTGCCTACAATTCAATACTCGGGTGTGACAATTCATTACTGTAACGAAGTAAGGAGCTTAGGGCTAATAATCGACTGTAACATGTCTTGGTTACCTCACATTAACGCAATTAGCAAGCGCATGTATTTCTCCTTCCATACCCTTAGGCGTCTGAAATATTTTCTTCCTCTCAAAACAAAAATTATGCTAGCGCAATGTCTTCTCCTGCCTATCCTCGATACGCTTTGTTTATGGCTTACGTAAGTATGACCATGTTTCTCAATTTCGTGCTCAACTTAATTGGCTCTCAAGCCGTCTTCGCCGTGATATGCACATCCTTGTATTTCTCTTTAAGATCCTTAACTTTCATATTTTTCCTTCCTATCTACGTACCCGCTTCAAGGTTCTTCCTCCTCGCTCACGCTCTAGGCGGTCTTGCGTGGTTCCGTCGCTTGACGTACCTATGAGCAATACCAAATTTCTACAGAAATCCTTTTCTGTATACGCATCTTCCTCCTTCTGGAATAACCTTCCTCATCCTATCCAAAGAAGTCCATCAATTTTGTCCTTTAAGTCCAAATTGAAAAATCATTTACTTGT
Organism: Dione vanillae; assembly: GCA_037178615.1. Classification (NCBI taxonomy): domain Eukaryota; kingdom Metazoa; phylum Arthropoda; class Insecta; order Lepidoptera; family Nymphalidae; genus Dione; species Dione vanillae. The sequence goes on from JAZFAU010000190.1 coordinate 1,938,717, forward strand.
CTGAACAATTAATTTAAAGTCATAGACAGTATAACATTCGCACTATGCTTTTATAAGAATAAAAAAGAAGTATATATTGCATAATATGTATGTTTGTGTATATACAGTATGTATGTATGTATGTAGGTATGTAGGTATATGTATGTATATATTTGTTTGTATATGTAAATATGTACTTATTTATATAATATATATTTAATTTATATTTTATTTCATTTCAATGTTTTTATTTCTTATGTTTAGCTTAAACATCGTAATTATTTGTACCACTCATTCCCGCTTTTTGAAATTTATTCACTTCCATTTGTTGGCTGGAAGAGATTTCTTGTAGAAATAAACCCACTGTTGTCAACAAAATTTACTTGTTCATATATTACATTTGTATTTTTTTATATGCAATAAAGAATATATATACTATATTTATACTATACTAACTAAAATATATAAATAATATTAACTAAAATATATAATAATATACTATACTAACTAAAATATATAAAATATATAAAAAATAATAGGTGTACCTATTTATACATTAGAATATCGATTAATCCGACACGTCTAACCTGCGCCATTGTAGCTTCAATTCTTGTATATTATTATAGTGAAATTGATGAGGGTAACATGGCGAAATTGTACATATGTAATTTGTATATATAATACATATAAAATAAGATAAATGTATTTTATAGAACTCATTAATTTGTTCAATAATTTTAGTAAAATAATTCGTAAATTCAAGTGTATTAATATTTTTAGTTACATAAAAATAAAAGTAATCGTCTACAATATCAAAAAGTATACGAATGTATAAAAAAACTTAATGAAGAGAAAGAAAAAAAATATAACGATTTTGTTGACAAAGGCATCAAACTTTTGCAAGAGAGGTAATTATTATATATATATATATATATATATATATATATATATATATATATATATATATATATATATATATATATATATATATATATATATATATATATATATATATATATATATATATATATATATATATATATATATATATATATATATATATATATATATATATATATATATATATATATATATATATATATATATATATATATATATATATATATATATATATATATATATATATATATATATATATATATATATATATATATATATATATATATATATATGTATATATATATATATATATATATATATATATATATATATATATATATATATATATATATATATATATTACTAGAGTTCACTTTAAGCTTGTACTACTACGCTAACGTTACCAAAAGCCAATTTTTTTAAACAAACAAACAAACATTACTCAAACCGGAGTCGCCTTACAATTTAATTATTAATTGATAGTTCTAGAGAGGCCCCACGTTTTTAACAAATATTAAAGATATTTTGTTGTTATACCGGTCGCTACTGTGTATACAAATTAAACTTCTTTCTTCTGGCGAAAAGATTGAAATAATTTTGGTATGGAACTGGAAGCTCTACCAACAACAAGTACTTTTGGCTTCTAGAATAAAGGAAAATATCCGGTCTATGTAAGGGTTCCGTACTGCTAAAGAACACTTACCTGTTAGATTTTCTAAGTCAACGTAATCAAAAGATATGCAGGCATTTTGAAATGAAAATCAGAAAAAAAATATAAACATATTCAGGGTAACAGTAAGTTCAGGGTAACTTTATAATTAATTTTATAATGAGTGCATACAACCGAAAATTTAAGATTGTAACATTATTAGAAACTTAACATAGTCTACTCTTTTCAATTGTACTTCTTCTTCTTCTTCTCTTTATTTATGGCGTTTATTTTTCAATTGTACTTCATTTGCCTAAAATTATAAAATTTGACAAGAAGTGAAAGCTTGCCGTATATATGAATAATATCAAAATTAAGAATTTATATGTATAAAATAGAAAGAAACTATAACAAAATTATACGTGTAATTCGTTTCATACAAAATGAGTGGATACCTACCTACCTAATCATGAATAAGTACGGAACTCTCGATGCGCGAGTACTACCCACACTCACAGAATCGTATTTTATTTGTTAATTTAATCTGCGCTCTTGCTACTGAAAGACTAATTCGATTTTTTCGTTAACTTTGCCCCGTCTTTCCAATCCATTTTATTCAGGAAAAACTATTATAAATTGAACAGGTAGGTACTTGTTTTAACTCTAATATTATTATAGCTTGAAACTGAAGGAAGATGAAGAATCTAAAACTAAATCATCCCAAAGCAATAAAAAAAAATTGTTGGATGAAGAAAATAAAATGTTAGCTAAATTGAACTATATACTATCTCTAGAAGATAAGACTTGTGAATGTCATACGAAAGTATGTGTTGGCAAAAAGCCTCATAAAAAAATACAACAAAATGGTAACTTTATATAAATCTACTTGAAATTATTACTTTGCCTCATATTTTCTATTTTTACGTTAAATATACTCTGTTATGGTTAAAACAGTACATATAAAATACAATATAAGTGAATAACATACATAGTACCTAGACAAAGTTGTTTTAAATTTAATTAATTTAGTTTTTTAATAATAGATACAAATAAACTTTAACGTCTAGATACAAGTGGTCCATTATTTTTGAAACCAAAAAATGTATTATTGGAAAATCTTAGAAAACGTGAAAAAGTAACTACATGGAACTCTTTGAACGCTTCGCATGCGTATTTCGCAGAGCGCGCTGCCGATACTCTGCAAAAGTGTCGCTACAAAGACATGGCACTTCAAGTCGTACATGTAAGTAATATTTTATCTTATCTTCTATCTTATTCAGTAATTTTATAAGTAACGCGACAAATAATGGTTATGAAGCCAATTTTCTATATCATACTTTTTTTTAGCTTCACGCTTTATCCCGCACATGGCAGGGTAGTCAGAGGGAGCCGCAGGGACCGTGGAAACCACTCCGCAACTTAAGACACTCCGTTGCATAGTCCCTGCTTTCCGCCTTTTTCGAGGCATTGTGTGTTGAGTGGCGGAACGGAATTAGAAAAATCCATCTTCCCCGACTGGGATCGAACCCAGAAACCGTCGCGTTACAGGCAGACGTTGCGCCTCTGCGCCACGACAGTCCTTCTATATCATACTCTATGTACATATATAATTACTGTTAGGAGTTAGGTTAATATTTAAAATTGGCACTTTTGATAAAAAAGGGCCGAAAACATTTGAAGTCCTAGACATTTATTAAGGTGTAATCATTGTGCATTTTGTATAAGGGCAAAGGTTTACAGATAAAAAATTAAAATGGAAAGGATATATAATGGAGCGCCAAACGCCTCCCTAAATACCTCTTTCGTCTCGTCCACTATCATTAACCTCTTCATATGTGGTCTCCACGCAGGCGTCATGCTTTAGTACTGTGCTTCATTTAGTTTCCCTGATTTGGCTTAACTGATGAGTAAAAGATTATAAGAGGCACATATTGGCTTGCTTACTATGATTTTAAATATTTTTTACCAGACAATAAACTTAAAAATATTGTCAATTACGAAAATATTTCATTTATGGTCATTTTTTTACAGAATTATAGAAAAGATAACCATTTGGACGCTACATCGCTCCAAGTTGCTAATTTATAAACATTACTTAATAAATTATAGTATTATTAAATTGTGAGTTGAAATAAAACTTCAATATCGACAATCATTATACTACATTTATTTCTTAACGCTTATTTACAAACCTGTCCTTATAGCCCATCTTATCACGTTCCTTTTTACTACTGATTTTATGATTGAATAATATTATGAATTGGAATAGAGTACACTGTAATATTCTTAAAATAGAAAATAAGTAGTTTCAAGTAATGACAAAAGAGTAAACATTGTACTGTTGAAACTGCTTTTTTATTTTATTGCATAACATCTTCCACCTACAAAGATGTTTCAAGTAAAAATAAATATGTCGGCTGTCTCACTGTACTTAGTGCATAGTAATTTTAACACTTGAAATGATTGTAGAAAGATAAAATTGAAAAAAGATATTTATTAGCTAAGCTAAATCCGGAGCTACTTTTATATTATAAAATAACAACAATATATTACAAAAGTAACACCGAATACAATTTCACTTATAAATTACCACAAATACTCAATATATTGATTTCTACATGATTTATGATGATAATTTAAGTAAAATCTACTTTTCATACAGCGTAAAGCGGTCGTATTCGTGTATATTTGTAGTTTTTTTTAATATGGTGACTGCTTTTGCTTGAGCACCGCTTGAACGCACTTGGCCATGGTGGGGGAAGCGCGGCTGATGGCGTCCGTCATGAAGAAATCTTCAAGTTGCTTCAGTTGCACGTCTAGCTTGCCCGATACTGGCTTTTGGAGGCTCTAAAACATATACATGACTATTATAATTTAATTGTGTATCATAGTATCCTATAAAGTCGAGGAATAAACAAATTGACACTATTACGTATTATATCGAAAGTAAATTTACAACCCTGTTACCTTTTTAAAACACAGTTCAAAATAAAACACAGAATCTTTCACATTTCTTCAGGTTAATTCTGTATCCCAAATATATTAGCATTAGCTAAAAGAACCCCGGGGTTTAAAACACTCTGTTGTAGTAATATAGAAGTACTAAGTTAGGTTCTTAACACATAAAGTTTTCCATTTTCACTCTACCTTTTAAAAAAAACATACAAAAATCCAATATATTAAAAAAAATCATCAAACCTGAGCAAGAGCACGCGCTTGCGCGAAATAATTATTGTCCTGCACTTCTCCATACGCGACGAGCGAGGGACTGACCTCGGCGAGGCGCGCGCGCACGTCGTCCAGCGAGTCGTAGGGGAGGCGGGCGCCCACTACTTCGGAGAGGGCCCTGGAACCGAAATCATTTATAATTACAATATATAAATAATTGAACTATAATTCTTTACCAATTCAACCAAAAAATATTTTTGTGACAAATATCCGTTAATCATGTTCCAATTTGGTTAGGATTATCTCACTTAGCATGTGTCATATCATTGCACAAATCTCAGTTCCTTTTTATTTAGGCGAGAGAAGCTGTATTAAATTTAGTCAAGTATAATACGATTAAACCATACTACACCATAAAACTATAATGAACATAAAAATAAAGATTAATGGTTAGATCTGTGCTGAATTAGTAATTCAGCATTGTCACCTAGCTAGTAATCAAAATATGTACTAGTTATCATGAGTCAGACTGAACACGCGCCAACGTATAGGTTAGCCGCGAGCTGCCTTTAATTTGTGTCGACACTGCCTTAGATCGGCATCATACTCGTTAAAGATGCCACAAAAAACTATAAGCCCCATTTACACGTTTGTATTTATAGGCGACTGTTGAGAGACTAACTGAATAATTTACTGGGGATATTCAATCCAAGGTTTTGTATCAATATTCTGGGTTACAACATATAAAACCCAAAAAGTATTTGATACAAAAGGTGCTTTGTATTGGAGAAGAAGATATGGCGAAAGAAACGGAAAAGAAAAGTTGCAGAACTGATTAACTCCATGCGTCTTTGTCATTGATATAGTCATCAAGCCTATACCCATTGAATAATAACCTAACCTAATAAATACTACTATCTGATGCATTGAACCTAACACTACTACCTGATGCATTGAACTTAACACTACTACCTGATTGTACATTGAACCTAACACTAGTACCTGATGATCTTCCAGTCCTCCCTGGCCTTCCCGGGCGGCGTGACGGCGGGCAGCGTCTGCTGCGCGCGCCCCTCCGCGTTGACGTACGTGCCGCGCTTCTCCGTGTAGGCGGCGCCCGGCAGCACCACGTCCGCCGCCGCCGCGCCCGCGTCCCCGTGGTGACCTGTCGACACGTGTGACGTCACAACGCACATATTTATTCATTCATCCACCCATCCATTTATCCATTCATTCATTTATTAATCCATTCATTCGTTCATTAATTCATTTATTTATAACATTAAGCAAATATACAGGAAAAATTTGGTACGATAATAGCCCTATTAGTATAAAACTGTGGCATGGTTATTAACAGCCACCTCACAAGCGTTTTTCTCACAATAACACAGTACCAATTGTTTCAAATTATAAACAAAGATTACTTATAATAAAAGCACATTTTAAGACACTCCGTTATTTGGTGCCAGCTTTCTCCGTCTATTTATTTACCAATGCTAGACATTCCAAAGAGCAATACCAAATTCCTTCAAAACTCCCATTCCGTACAGACTGTATATATGTGTGTGTGTGTGTATATTTCATTTAACTAAATGTTGAATTTTATCTGTCTTCTCGTACATTCTGCTTTCACCCACATCCACAGATTAGCTGGAAGGAATCTTCTATAGAGATATGTCCACTTTTGCTTATATTTCACGCGTGTGCGTGTGCGTGTGTGTGTATGTGGAAATAATAAAGTATGAACACCTCGCACCTTGATAGATGACGAAGCAGTCCTTAGGCAGCGCGTCCCGCGTGACGACGCCCGCGTCGGCGCCCAGCAGGTACACGACGCGCGGCCCGTCCTGCAGGTGGCGGCCCACGCCCGGCCTGTACCCGATGTCGAGCGCCGCCACCTGCGACGCCGTACGCTGCAGCACGTTGAGCACCTGGAAAAATCAGTCACTCCTTACATTTTTATTTATATTTGAAATTTCTATTATATGTGTATGTAACAGATTTCTCGTGGGCGTTTGTGTTGAATTTATCTAGCGTATCCAGTTATTGCTGCCATTTCTCATTAGATATGCGAAATGTGTTTTTAATTAAAATGTTGCTCTCATTTTTTTTTAGCACATGGCAGGGTAGGCGGAGGGAACTGCAGGAACCATTTGAACCTAGTGTTAAGACACTCCGTTGTTTAGTTCCCGCTTTCTCCGTCCCCATTCTATTAATGCCACAAGAAAATTATAATGTTCTCTTTTCGAGCGTTCGATCAATATGTCCTAATAAATCATCGTTAAATCAAAGAATGTATTCGTAAGTACCACAAATCTTTTAATTTTATACTTTCAGTTCAATTTAAGAGGTCCACTATTAAACAGGCCTTCCCGAATCTTTTTTGCTTAGCGCCATTTGAATCCATCGGTTTCTTGCTATCTTCTTCAGGTCGCCAGTTCACCTATTGAAGAACGGCCTGTGTTCTTTTAATTAAGAGGGGTTCGCCAACCAAGCACATTTCTTTTGCAGCACTTCCCTTTTATCGGTCCTCCTAACGACGTGCGTCTACAGATTTCATCGTTTCTACTTCTGTCACGTACAAGAAATAGCAAAAAACTCGAAAACTTTAAGGTAGACAAACAAAATTAAAAAATAATAGACCAAATAAAGTCATATCGCGGTGCAAATAAAACAACCATTTGATGTATAGCCTGTCTACGCACACTGTCTTATGGTGCCTTGTGCGTATGTGTGTGTGTGTCTATAAATAGCTGATGTACCGCATAACCAGGAGTAATAAAGTGACCATTGCAACAGTACCATCTCTTTTATTTAAACCGCATACATATCAGTGGCGACGAGTTTCTATCCACAAAAAAAAAGAATTTTGTTGAAGATGTCTGGATTTTTTGGAAATCTCTCCATTTTTGACACCAAGTTCCAAGATTGGCAAATATTTAGCAAGAAGTTGAAGCAGTTTTTAATGCTAAACAATGTGGTAACGGAAGATCAAAAAAGGGTTGTACTATTAAAACATTTGTTGGATGAAGCCTATCACTTACTAATAAATTTAGTACACTCGCAAATCGTAGAAGCAGTGGAATTTAAAAAATTGCTCGAAATTTTGGAGAAACATTTTACACTGAGTAATCGACGTTTGCAGATAAAGACAATTTTTACAATGCAGTACAGCTAGAAGGGGAGACAATCGAAGACTGGGCGGTTAGATTAAGAGGCTTAGCCGCCTATTGCGAGTTTGGACCGGCACTGGGCACGATACTGCGAGACCGTATCGTCATCGGGTTAATCCTGGGTCCAGAACGAAATCGCCTATTCGAGCAAGACGCTATTAAATTAACGTTTGCAAATGCTCTCGAGCTGACGCAGCCAGCAGCGTGCGGCCGCAAGGCAAGAAACATGGCGGCCAGCAAAACAGTCGACGTGAACGTGACGGAGGAACCGTTGTACCGGACGAGCGCGGGACGCTCTGGCGGCAATAAGTCTGCGACCGGACGAGAGTTCGCGAAGCCACAGTGTACTGTGTGTGGTCTTAAAAATCACTTTGCAGAAAAGTGTCGATATAAGTTTTATAGGCGCCAAAAAATGTAACGAAAAAGGTAATTTTAAAAAGTTTGTGAGGTGAAGAACAGAAATTTTCACAATAATAAGTTGGATACGCAGTTAGAATCAAAGGAACCGGACAGTTGTGGCGCTAATTGTGAGGAGTGCCAATTATTTAGTCTAAGGTTTCAAAATTAATGACAGAGGAATGATGTATATGCTGCCTACGCACACTGTCTTATGGTGCCTTGTGCGTATGTGTGTGTGTGTGTGTCTATAAATAGCCGATGTACCGCATAACCAGGAGTAATAAAGTGACCATTGCAACAGTACCATCTCTTTTATGTAAGCCGCATACATATCACCAATAAAGTTACAACATGGCGGCTACTGACATTACCAACTACGTTAATTAAGAATTAACAGATTTTGATACACTCAAATTTATATAATATTTTTCACCACAAGCGGTTATTACTTGACAATGGTTAAAAATATATAGAGCGAAAACAAAATTATAGTATAAATGTTTAAATTACCTTCCATTCCTTGTCGTCAAGTTTATCTTGCAAACGTAAAGCCAATTCCTGAGTATAAGCTAACAAGGCCGCCCCTTCCGAAGACTTGAGCTGATCAGCGCCAAGTATTACTATCGGACGTTTGGCACTCTCCAACCTCTTGAGGACTTCGTGGGAGGAAGTGCCTGTTGCCAAGTCCTTTACGATGGATGCTGAGTCACCTACATGCTGTTAGAGAATTGTTTTGATAAAAAAAAATTATACTATGTTGGAATAAATGTGAGAATATTAATAAAGCGGGTGAGGTCGCTAGTTAATAATAATAATATTAATAAAAATGCCAAATTAAATTAAATAATCCCATATATCCATATTCAAACAATGTTTCTTAGGAATAATCTTTGGGTAGATAAAAATCGTTAAAATACAGAGATGTTAATAACAAAAAATAAGTTATATCAAGGGTATAAGTATTTTAACATTGTTCAATAAGAACGTAATTTAATTGCGACGAGTATTTGGATGGTATCCAAGAGGTGCGGGATCGAGTCCTGCTAAGTGAATTTTTTTTACACATTTTCTAAATATTTTACATTAATTTCCTCAATCTGAAACAAGGCGCAAAATATTAATATCTTGAAAGGAAAAATATCCTAAATATCAGTAACTAAAACATTTTTTTTTATTTTTGGTATATATCTATGTGTGCAATAAAGCCTATATATCTATCTAACTAATTAACAATATAATAATCAAAACCTACCATATATTCATAGGTGAGGTCCACCTTAGGCCCCACGAGCGCTACATCAGTCTCCTTGTGCACGAACGCCTTGCGTATGCGCGCGTTTAGGAGAGGCGCCTCAAAACGCACATTTGTGCCGATGAGTAATACGAAGTCGGCTTCTTCTACGTCTGAGAACAAAAATAAATGATCTTTTTAGCTTCATACTTAATCCCGCAATGTCAGAGTAGGCAGAGATATTCTAGTGCCAAAATATTCCACCCCAATCTTGACTTGGCGTGTTCTAAGGTGGAACATAGCGAAGCGCTTTGACAATATACATATTGTAGTGATATTGACGATAGATTTAAATTGCAATGGCTATAGGATTGGACCCATTCTGAGGAACGTTCGTACTTGAAAAAAATTGTTTATATTTCTAGTCCCTGCTTTCCGCCTTTTTAGAGGACGGAAACAGCAGGGACTAAGCAACGGAACGTCTTAACACTAGGTTCCTGCAGTTCCTTCTGCCTACTGGGAAAAGCGTGAAGACTTAAAGAAAACAAAGTATTTCCAGTCTGGGTATATAAAAAACAATATTTAATATTGCCACGCAACACAAAATGTCCTTTAATAGAAGCATCTTAACACCAAGTCCCTTTTACACATGGAGAAATCTAATCAAAATATTTTTGACACAACATAATTAATTATATATTTATTTTTCATAATTAAAATATAAAAGAAAAAAGCTTACTCGCAATCTTAGTGTTCAACAAATATGAAGACCTGAGGTCGGTACCGGCGCCCTCCAACGGGAAGTACTTGCTCAGTGCACGCGTTCTCGGAGCCGAGGCGGTTGATGAGGTCTTTTAGGGCCACGAGGGATTCTGCGTCCGCGAAATCACCAGCTACCGCTAGTAACTGGAGACAAATAATTATTACTAAACAATAAAATTGGGAGAAATTATTTTGATTTATGAGATAAGCAGGTGTTTCTCTAGTTTGTGTTAATTATATAATTAAACTAGGCCATCTGTTTATATAAAAATTTGGTTAACATGTAGGCCCAAAAACAAAATTTAAATAAACTACCAATGACCTCTTATCAAGTGTCTCAACCAAAGAATGTCCTTAGTGTTTGTTGATGTTTGTGTTTAGACCGTTATGTAATGTTTTATACAAATGCATATAACTTGTTATAAGAACAATAAATTGTGTTAACCTACTATATCGTGGTCATACTATAAACACCTATTTATTTAATTAATAATGAATGAAAGCCGTATAAGTACTGCATGATTTTTTATCAAGTGTATTCTTAATATAAAGTTCTGTCCCATTTTCTTCTTCATACTTTATCTCGCACATGGCAGGGTAGGCAGAGGGAACTACAGGAACCATAGGAACGTAGTGTTAAGACATTTCGTTGCTTTTTTCCTGCTTTCTCTGTCCCCACTATCTGCCTTTTTCAAAGCATTGCGTGTTGAATGGCGGACCTCAACGCCTCGCTTTGTCTAGTTTCCCGAGCAAAGAAAATAGAAATAGAAAAATCCATCTTCCCCGACTAGGTATCGAACCCAAAAACCGTCGCGTTACAGGCAGACGTTGCGCCTCTGCGCCACGACGGTCCTCAAGTTTTGTCAAATTAAATAAAAAAAAAGGCCTCGAAAAAGGCGGAAAGCGGGGACTAAGAAAGAAAGAAAGGACTAAGAAAGAACGTGGACTAAGGAAAGCAGGAACTAAGCAACGGAGTATCTTTACACTAGGTTCCTATGGTTCCTGATGACTAAATGAAGATGACTAAAAAAAAATTAACAAAACTGTTTGTCGAGGTCAACGACCTGGCAGCTTACCTTGCCCGGGGGACAGTCCCGGAGAGCGCGCGCCGCCGCCACTATGGCGTCCTCCCACTCCACAGGCGACAGGTTGCCGCGGCTGTCCGCCAACATGGGCGTCACGAGACGCTGGCGTTTCAGACCGTCGCATGCGAATCGGGACTTATCGGATAACCATTCTTCATTGATTTCCTATATTTGTTTGTAAATAAATTGAACTTAGTGAAAATAAATTAAGTGAATCTAAATTTAAATAAAATTAATTAAGTTATCCATTTAGTATGAGTCAACAAAATTATAAAGTATATTTTACCTCATTGGTTCTCGGTAAAATACGCAACACTTCGTTGGTGCGGGTCGCCACTACAATATTGCTGCCAAGCGGGTCCAGCACGTCGAACTGAATCAATCTAAAAGTAAATTTCACGGTAAATAAATATGAAGGGTTTTATAATTTTATATTAATAATGATTATAACACTGGTTTCAAATAAACTGTAACAAAGAAAGGGCGTCTATTGGCCATTTTAATAATTATATACCTACGTAAATTTATTTATAACTTGCTTTAAATTAAATTAAATTTCATTGTTGGACACTTTTTTGCAATATGTCTCTATTTTCAATATACCTTAATTAATCAGTTAGTGTGTAAAGTTTGAGTATCACATTTTTGCAGATTATTTGACTGTGTCTATATTTTCATATTATATGACCATATTTATATTAACCATAGTAAATAATGTTATTTAACTATATAAATATGTAGATGCATTTGATAAACAAAACTATCAATAAAGTCAAACCAAAATCTAAGAAAACAAGAAAATTTAAAAATTTCCATTTATACTATGGTAATTATTAATAAATTAAAGAACTTACCCTCCTAGTCTCCCATGGTCTGGCAGCGAAACTGTACGGCTTCGAAGTGAGAGCTCCAACAGGGCAAAGATCAATTATGTTTCCGGAAAGTTCAGATAGGAACATTTTTTCAACATATGTTCCAACCTACAATACATATATAATAGCACTGTAGTAGACAGAATTGAACACAAAATTACCACATTCACAAGCATACAGTCCTGCTGTTCCATATAGGCCTTTGGGACTGTATAATTATTTTTAAGATATAAAACTATAGACCAGTGTTACTTATAGAAAACATGGCCCAAGTAGCACATGAGAAGGCAAATGGAATCTAGAATTGTACTTACATTTTCACTAGTCATTCTTTTATGGGCAACCAAATCCAAACCTCAATAATAATCTATATATAAAGATCCACACTCAAAAACTATAGGTAATATGATATCATGTTATCACACTAACACTGCACATTCACTGCAGTGAGCAAAGTGTAGAAAATTTAATATATTTTTGTACAACAAGAGAACATCAAGAGAACTTATGTTTTGTACCTGCATATCAGTTCCTCTACCAGTTGTACCAAAGTCATCTACTCCAGCAACCTCAGATGCAAAACGAATGCATCGAGTACAGTGAATGCACCGGGTCATGATGGTTTTAATTAATGGACCCACATCTTTGTCTTCTACAGCCCTTTGAAATTGATAAGAATGTATATCAACATCTGTCAATATTAAATTTATAACAAGTAATACTTTGATAGGTTCAGTTTTATTTTGCTACAAGACCATAAATTATTTATGACAGATCAAAAAATTTGAAAAATATTTTAACAAAAAATAATAACACAATCAAATATCAGTTACTTAAGAAGCAATTGCATTTTACATTTGTATTAAGCTTGGTAATTCTAAAGCTTTTTTACCTTTTTCCAGAAAAGTGGATATCTGTAAACCGACTCTTATCAGATCCAAATGCCATAGATTGATCTTGTAAGTCACACTCTCCTCCTTGGTCACAAATGGGACAATCTAATGGGTGATTAACTAGAAGAAACTCCATAACACCTTCTCTAGCTTTTTTTGTAAGGTCTGAATTAGTCTTTACCCTCATTCCCTTCATAACAGGCATGGCACATGCCGCTATTGGTTTTGGGGATTTCTCCACTTCAACCAAACACATTCTGCAATTTCCAGCAACTGCTAATCTCTCATGATAACAAAATCGAGGAATCTCAACACCTACTTGAGCTGCAGCCTGCAATATATAAAAAAAAAGTAAATAATATGTAATACACACAATAAATAATTTTATATATTATAAATAATATTATGTGTATATTAATAAATACCAAAAATATCAACAGGCAAATCTGCTATAACATACCTGCAATACTGTAGTCCCAGGTGGAACATAAACAGGTTTGTCATCTATAAAGACCTCAACTTTATCTGGTTGCGCTGGAACTTGCATCAGGCAAATTTGCGAGCAGTTAAAGGTGCAACTCGGCTTGGTGATAGCGCAAGCGCCCGTGTTAGCGGCTGGCGCAGCATTCTCTGTATGAATTAGGAAACAAAATTGTTAAGTAATACTTACTGTTCCTTTGTTTAAGCAAATAATTTAAAAACTATAGGCCGATGCCAGCATAAAAAATATTTCCACCAGATTAGCTATTAGAAAAACGTAATATTAAGTGTAAACCTTCTTGTTATTATTACATAAGTAGGGTTGTCTAACCTAAATAAATATCGATCACATATATAAGTATTTTAAAATATATAGTAGACAATAAATATATTTAACAAAATACTTATTAATGTAATAATTGCGCAGTAAAATACAAAACGTACATATGAAAAGTATTTCGGATCCAAAAAATTAATGACAGCTTGATTTAAAAGCTGTCAGAGAATCAACGTCAAATCAATGGAATGTCACTAAGTGGACGTAATTTAAGCTGCGTTCAATTTTAAAGCTATTTTTTCTGAACTACGAATTAATCAATAGTTCACTGCGCGTATATAGTGTTGGAATTATTAAAAATAGTTTAATGTATGTCTATGGTTTTTGTCTTTGCTATATTTCTTTCCCTTTCTATCGTTCACTTAAAGTCAGGACGTGCGGTGTGGTAGGTTACTTGTGCAAAAAATAGAATATAATTTATATAAAATGGCATTCGGAGACGTAAAATCTGCACAAGGCCTCAGCGAATTGAACAATTTTTTAGCTGAGAAAAGTTATGTGTCAGGGTAGGTAGCATTATTATTTCAAATTCTTTAAAAGTGTAATACACCACGTCAACCGATGTTAACCTCTATTTATAGTAAAAGTGTTATTCAGTTTAAAACTCGCTAAATTCATTTTAAATGGTAATTTAGGTTTTGGTTTTCGAATATGAAAGTGATAAAAAGTTCATCTTATTTGCTTTAGTTACACACCTTCTCAAGCTGATGTTCAAGTCTTTGAACAAGTTGGAAAAGCGCCGGCCGCCAGCTTGCCGCACGCTCTACGCTGGTATAACCATATCGCTTCCTATTCTCCCGCCGAACGTAAAGCGTGGGTTGCAGGAGTGAGTCCTCTTAAAGCTGGTGCTCAGCCGACAGCTGCTGCACCAGCCAAGAAAGATGATGATGATGAATTAGATCTTTTTGGTTCAGATGAAGAGGAGGTTAGTATATAAGTATTTAATTTATTATTTATTAATTATTTTTTACATAATTAAGTACTCTGACTAAGCAACATCTGACTACCCTGGGGTAGTGTGGGAATGTAACAACATGTAGTGGTTTTGTTTATCCTTATTAACTATTTTTATTATTATCTTAATTTTGCACAAGAAGTTAATTTTGTATATGTTAACAAAGAAATTATATGTGCAATTTTATCTACTTATACAGGATGAGGAGGCAGCTAAAATCCGTGAGGAACGCCTGCAAGCATATGCCAGCAAAAAGTCAAAGAAACCTGCCCTTATTGCTAAATCCTCTATTCTCCTTGATGTCAAACCTTGGGATGATGAAACAGACATGGGTGAAATGGAGAAACAGGTACGCACAATTGAAATGGACGGACTACTATGGGGAGCATCAAAACTTGTTCCAGTTGGTTATGGAATCAAAAAGCTTCAAATTATGTGTGTCATTGAAGATGACAAAGTATCTGTTGATCTTCTCACAGAAAAAATTCAAGAGTTTGAAGATTTTGTTCAATCTGTAGATATTGCTGCCTTCAACAAAATCTAAATAATGCCATCTTAATTTATCATCTTTTTCAATAAAATAACTTTCTATACACAATAGTTTTATTGTAATAAATAGAAAAATGTTACAAATTTACAATACTTCCTTATCTCTATGTTTTATTGTTGTACAGTTAACACTTAATATTATACAATGAGAAAATATCAAAAATGGTTAAAATATGGTGGTGAATTTAGGATTCAAATGAAACACATCAGGGTTCATTAATTACACTGTTTTCCTGTAGGTTTCATTACATTTATACACACTATAATAATACCCAAGTAAGTCAAAAATCACTACTTCATGACTAGTTCTGGTGTTAGCAGAGTAATTACTACTCATTCAACCTTCACATTTGGAAGAATATTCTCACCAACATGTGCTTGTAAAAACATCTTAGGAATATCATTACCAAAGTATATTTTGTTATTCAGTGAAAGTGCTTCATATTTTTTAAGGTCTAAATATTCTTTTGTCAACAGTAATTTGTTGGCTTCAGCTTGTTTTTTTAAATGATAAAAATCAGCCTCAGCTTTTGTATGTTGCTTAGCCTTATGAATACTATCTTCAATAAGTTCAATCTTTTGAAGAGATTCTTTTTCCATAATTTTTTGTTCATATTGAATTTTTGCAACATGAGCCTCTTTCTCTGCTTCAATTACTGCTTTTCTTTGGGCTGTTTCAGCTTCCTTTTCTACAACCTACAAGTAAAAATATTTTCATTAATAAAGCCTACTCCTAAGGCCAAGGATGACCTAAAATTGATTTATAAATAATAAAATATTTACTTTTTGATGTTGTTCTGCAATGAGAAATTTAGATTTTTCAGCCTCCATAAGCTCATAGTTTTTCCTGATTGCCTCGGGTATTTTTGGTTTTGTTACACGCACACCTTTTACTTTAAGACCTGGTGCCAACTCATTTAAATCATTTTGTAGAGCCTTAAAAAAAGAAAATGTATGTTTCATGCACAGAAAACAGAGTGCTTGTTATAAATTTTGCTATATACATACTTTACTTAGATTTTCATCAATCTGATCAAAGAAGTCAATGTACACTTCATGTAATGTGTGAGCACTGCAAAATTGATTTAACTCATGATGCACTTTGTTATATATCAATGTTTTATCATAATCAGCTGTGAAATTTCGGACAACATCTAGGACTGAAACAAATAAATCATAAAAAACATTGTACAAATATATATATATATATATATATATATATATATATATATATATATATATATATATATATATATATATATATATATATATATATATATATATATATATATATATATATATATATATATATATATATATATATATATATATATATATATATATATATATATATATATATATATATATATATATATATATATATATATATATATATATATATATATATATATATATATATATATATATATATATATATATATATATATATATATAAATATATATATATATATATATATATATATATATATATATATATATATATATATATATATATATATATATATATATATATATATATATATATATATATATATATATATATATATATATATATATATATATATATTAATGAAATTTATTATATTTACCACTGTGAGGATCTAATTTATTGACAACTTCAATCCTTTCAAAATATATCATAACTCCGCCACTTGTGCCACAGGGTACATTCTTTACTTCATCAGTTTGGAGAGTAGTCTGAAAAAAAAAGATAAAAAATGTTTTAAGTTTTTATCAAACAAAAAACAATTAAAAATATATGACATTATATGATAACCTGAATGGCCTTGTAAGTAGTCACAACCGGAAACATCATATGAAAGCCAGGTTGACTTGTGACTGGCAGTAATGCACCACCCTAGGTTTAAATAAAGTGGTTAATTTCTATTGTATATGTATACACAAATAAGTAAAAAAATCACGATCTGCTATGAGCTAACTTACGCGGTAATACACTCCGACATAGCCTTCTTCAACTTTATGTAAAGAAAAGTGCACAAACACTCCTATAGTTAAAATGAAAAATGCTAAAACAGAACTTTGATCGGCCATGCCTCTTCTGGAAAAATAGCACTTATTCTCACTTATATTTATTTATATAAGGTGATAAACGTTTTAATAAAATATTCAGGAAGATTTACATTTAAAGTACACACCTTGAACGTACACCACGACCACGTCCTACTATTCGTGGTATGATGAAAAGATATATTAATTTTTTTAACTAAAATATGTTTAACAAAATTTTATTATAAATTTAAGTTATTTTCTATTTTTTTCCTAAGGAATTTAATACATAGATCAAAATACAAATAATGCGGCTAAAATTAAATCCTAACTTTCAGAATGTTAGTTCAAACTGTCAACTGTCAAGTAATACATTGTCAATAATATATAGCTTATAAATAGTGATGCATCTGTGTAGTTGGGTACATTAGGTATTTTCAAAATTTAATTTACTTATTAATAGATACTAGAGCTACTCTATCTAATATATTATGTTATATATTATAATAGACGAATATTATTAAATAACAATGGGCATTACATATATTTTGGTGTTCCCCACGTTCACGATGTAACATGACATTAACGAAATGTATTGTGTTCAATAGGCATCATGCTTGATTCTGAAAAACTATTCTAAGCCGAAACATACATTATTTCTACAAAAAAGAATTACTTTCAATAAGAAAATGCAATTTGTTTTCAACGTTTTAATTTAGTGCAATACAACACTTGTAGTGTAATCGTAAATACTAATATTTAGAGAAAATAGTTATTAATTGTTGTTACTTTATATCAAATGAATATGAAAATGTGTAAGTGTTGTTTTTTCTTAAACTCTTGTATCTGTTCTTTATAAAACAAATTGAAACAATAAAATTGAAAGATATTACGAACGATTCTGTAAATAAATGAATACGAATGAAAATGAATGAATAAAATGAATATGCGATGTTCGTTGTTCGTAACAGAGACACAACTGTCATAGATGTGACGTAATTCAATGCTGATTGCTGTTAAATAAATTACAATTTATTTATTTTATTAATAAAATTATAAATTGTAATTTACCCTTCGCATCTATTTTAAATGTTTAGGTAACAAAGTATTATGTACCAGGAATCCAGAAATCCCAGGTCAAAATATTTTCAGCTTGAAATATGTATTAGGTATATATTCACAAATAAATTTCAAGAATTTTAAAAGTGCAGGAAAATGCTCAATTATCTGACATGTACAAAAATTTAGGAATTGAGAGTCCTCAGTACATGTATTCTATTTTCGGTGACTTGAATAATCCGATAGTTCTCAAGTAGTTTTCTATATGAATGTATAAACCTTTCCTCGTCCAACATCTGACGTCGAAACTAAAGTAATGATGTCTCTTTCACTTCCTGTCAACGTCATCTCAGCAATTTTTTTATGTTAGAGGGAGGCAAACAAGCAAGTGGGCCACCTGACGTTAAGTGATCACCTCCGCCCATAGATACTCATAAAGCCCAAGGTTTCAGGGGTGCATCACCTGCCATTTAAAAAGCTGTACGCTCGCTTCTTGAAGGTCCCTATGTCGTATCGGGTGAGAAATACACAGTGCGGTCGTGCGTGAAATAGTTTCTTTTGAAACGCACGGTAGTACTAAAATCTAAAATTCTCGGGAGCCTGTTATCAGATTGTGACATGTCGACAAACGGTAATGCATGAACGGGAATAGGAAGAAAGCGCTTTCAAAATAAATTAAATTGTTTTTAAAACTAAAGTGCTTTGTTGCATCTTTCGGCGCTAACGTAAGAGCTACCAAGATTCGTGTGTTCAAAATATGAATATATAAATACATATCTTAATTTTAATCAAATATAACAATATAATACAAACGTTCCTTGCTTGATATTAATTTTATATTTAGAACTATATTATAGCAATGAAGTTGACTTAATTACCTGGAAATTTGAAACAGGTCACTTGTAGTGAGGTTGAATGTGTACATATTAATTAACAAAAATATTTTATGCAACGCATATTTATACTTTAGATACTACCTTACTTACTTAATATCTAATTATCTAAACGAATTAAAAAAACAAGGTTATTAAAAAAATGGCGTTGAGAACACAACATTGAATGGATACTTTAATATTTTTATTGTTAGTTTAAACATTAGAAAAAATATATTTCAAAAATGTTTATTTAGTCAATTTCACAATTAGTCCACCTCAGGATGTATAGGTAATTCTTCTATAGTAACATTACTTTCGCACGATTTCCCATCAGCATAAATTCCATCTAGCGTTTTGGCTATAGCTTGTTTAAGCGCTCTGTATTCTTCTAAAGCCTTTGCACATAATTCTCCTTCGGGAGAATTTCCTGGTTCTAGCAATAACATTTCAAGAGATCTCTTCAAGTGCCTTTCTGCTTTTAACAATTCATCCTAAAATATATTATTTATTCTTATATTTAACAAGTTTGTGTGAAAAATATTAAATGTAATGGGTATATAATAATTTAACTAAGTATAGTACATACAACATAGGCTGAGGGTGTTATTTCACGGGCATCTAACATTTTTTTTGCCAGCTGCACCATTGTTTCGTGTAATTCATATAATGTTATAGCTGAAAAATATTACTAATAATAAAAAATTATATTGAATTATCAATTACATAATTAATAATGTAAAAAAAAATTAAAAATATGTTCTGGAAGAAAAGTTCTAAGGAAATAGGTTAAAAATACAATATTAGCAACAAGGAAATATTAATTAAATATAATATATTTTTTTAATTTCTTTTTTAGCTTCAGCGAAGAAAACGTAAATGAAATAATTCATTATCCTCGAGTGCGAATCGAACCTACAAACATTCACGTTTAGAGGCACACGCTGCGCACCTGCGCCATGACGGTCCTCATATTTGTCAGTCACTATATTTTGTTGTAAATATTTACCTTTAGTTCTACATATTCCAGGACTTAAAATTTCCAACACTGGTAATATTTCTTGACATAGATCAATTTTTCGTCGCATCATCTTTTTTGTGGGTCTCGGCTCTCTATTGATTGTATCTCTCAAAACGCCAGCCAACCGTTGTTTGGCGTCTAATAATAAGTAATGTTGCGGAGCCAACACAAGGGAAACATTCCTTATATACTCTTCTAACTCTTTTTCGTCTTTTTTATCTGTAGAAAATATACACTATTTAGTGTAGTAAAAAAATTACGAAATCTATCTATACTTAAATACTTACTTATCATTTCTAATTTGTCCGAACAACATTGAACCTTATAATCTATAGCAGACTGCTCACTTTCCTTTTCACAGCTATGACAAATCCAAGCTTCACTTTTTTTCGATATGTATCCTTTTTTACAATGAGGACATAGTGCAGAACTAAGATATGTACCGAGTTCGGTGATATCCAAGCACCGAGAGCAAGTGCATTTAAAATATTTACCAATCATTAAATGCTGCTGCCGTAGTACAGTTCCCTAAAAATTTAATATTATTGTTATATAATAAACTTAAAAAAAAATTGATCTTTATTTCTTATAAATAGCATTAATTATATGCAATTGTTATAATTTTTACATATACGTATGAACATATTTATGGCGCAGAACGCCATAAATAAAAAGAAGAAGGTGAATGTTACTTATAACTCACTTTCAAAATATCTGTATAATTATAATAAATTGGTTCTCCCTTCTTGATATCCCGACTAGCGTGACACACGAGGACGTTGCTATCGTTTATGGACATGTGTGTATTACCGACGCAGTCGTGGGCCAATAATGCTGCTTGTAAATAAACTCCACGTAAAACTTCCGAACACCCTATAGCAGGAATTTGGGGTCCGCGGACCTCGAAACTATTGACGTCGATCGCTGCACATATTCTCTGAACTATGTCCTTGTTGTGACCGTTGTCGAATAAGCCTAGTGTTTGGATAAACTGAAAAAAAAGGGAGTTATTTAGTTATTTTTCTTCATATGAATGATTTATATAATTTATTCTATATATAGCATTTGTTTGTACAATCTTTTATAATTAATTTAGAAGCTTCACATTGGTGGATATTTAAAATGGGCTTTTTAAGCTGTATCTAGGCCGAACACTGAAATTATAAACTTTACATTTTATGGATTTATTCGTATTTGTCAATAGTTTAAACAATAAATAAACAATTATAATTGAGGACAATAAATAATTAAAATTGAAGACCGTCGTGGCTCAGAGGCGACCTGTAAACGCCATGGTTTGAGGTTTCGATTCCCACTCGGGGACTATGGATTTTTCTATTTCCATTTTCTTCGCTCTGGAACTCTACACGCAATGACTCGAAAAAAGGGGGAAAGCAGGGACGGAGAAAGCAGGGAGTAAGCAACGGAGTGTCTTAACACTAGGTTGATATGGTTCCTGCAGTTCCCTCTGCCTACTCTGCAATATGCGCGATAAAGCGTAAAGGTCAATAAATAATAATATGCAAATATATTAATTACCTTCACTGTATTATCGTAATACTCCCATACGCTACTCTCTCGTCGTCTATCTAAATGTGTTTCTAATTCCATAAATACTTTCCACTCTTGTGGGTTTGTTTCTCTTTTTAATATAGCTCGAAGGATCAACAACGAGCCGACATTCTGCACCATTGTCATGGGACTCATACCCTGATTGAGTTTCAAGTTACGAAAAAAATCACATTCTTGTTGATTGTGCCATTCTGAAATAAAGAACGTGTACTAAAAATAAAGTTTGCAAAAATTTAATAATGATTGCGAATTATATTGTGTAAACATTAATATGTTTACACAATCGATTTTGTATTACCAAAACCAGCAAGCCAAAAATTCAAACTTATATATAATATTACAATTAAAAACTTCTTCAAAAATCATATTTAAACCAAATAAACTTACTTGCATACTGATTAGAACATCCATCTCCAGGACATATTGGTGCGACGGCACAGTTCTTGCATACCAAGAACTTGCTTATCAAAGGCAAGTAGCAATTAAAGCATACTAAAGAAGATTCGCTGTTAGGGCCCAGTACAAAAGGCTGATCTGAAAGGATTCTCTCTCCAGCCTTTAAATCTTTTGCAGCGATTAAATATCTATTTAGTTAACAGTAAAAATAAATATATATAACAATTATTAGATATAGGAATTGCAAATAATAATAAATAAATATATGTATATATATAACTTAAATATTAATATATTTTTCCGTGAAAAGCAGTATCTAATTATATTAGGTTAAGTACATTGTTCAAAAACTTGACGAAATTTATTTTCAATTATTATTTTCACGGTATGATACGGATGCGGTATATTATAGATAGAAAACGTACACACCTGCCTAACTTATCATTGTGTTTCACTTCATATTTAGTATTCATTTTAAAATATTGAAATACGATAAATAATAAGCTTCGCACGAGCACACGCGAATGAAACTAAATCGCCGTTTGTATTTTTAGCTACGCGTAGACTATTTAAAGCTGCAACGTACCGTTTGAAGAAATACAATATAAGCGTATTAACTAAATTTATTCAAAATGAATTATCAAATATATTACAATTTAAATTTTATATTTACTTACCGTTTACTTTTAGCGTTTGTTATTTATATGACAGGACCACCACCAAGTTTGTTTAACCACATTGACGACTCTATCCTACTTATATATAAAATATAACCCCTTTAACCAGAAATTTTCTCTAATAGTAAGAATTAAGATAACTTCGACCTCCTCATTATTATGATTCACTGAAGGTATTTTTCAATGCACGTATACATTATATGGGTAGGATATATAGGAGCATCATCATGTATCAATCACATAAGCTTACATTATTATTTATAGAATTAAGCATTGTCATAATTTATTTAAATGTAGGTGTTCACATATGCAGGTGATGAATTTGTTAAAATTTTAACCTATAATATGTAATGTTAATTAGGTAAGTAAAATTTAATTAGATTCATAAATTATTTTTGTAATTTTTTAATGTTTGTTTGAAAATTGTGAAAATTGATGTCAGTATTAAATAATTTCAATTAATATGATAGTTGTAAATGTAATTTGACTATAACTAAACTATATTTTAAGGTATTTTGATAGTAACATTATAATGGTCAAAAAATCAAGAAATAAATAATTGAAAAATTTTAATTTGATTTTCCTATTTCAAAAGTTGGACAAAATAATATTATTTATTGCTGAATACGGTAAAATCACTGGTGGAATTACGATTCTAATTTAAGAAATCTATTTCAAATACTAAACTTTAGTCTTTGCCATTAGTAATTATTATTATTCACCACATTAATGACAATTTGTTATATTAACATGTTAATAAAACAATAAAAATTATAATAAAATTATTGTGTGTGTCATCACCAATATATATTTGTAGAGGCATGTTTTTGACCTAGCATTTTACTTTTGTTACCGTTTTAAAGATATTGAAAAGGCGGATTGGTGGAGACATCGGCTTTGGATGTTTACTACTTCAATATTGCAATTGATAATGGATTAAACAATTTTTACATGTTAGCCAATTAGATTTGTAAAAATTCTGCCTTTTACAAAACATGTTTCTAGCTTCATCATTTTTAAAATTTTTTAAGCAAATAGAAGCGCATGGGCGCGGGAATCCCACTGATATTTTCTTATTGAAACTGATTACATTAAATGCACTACAATGAGTATATCATTAACTAAAATCATCAAAACCAAACTATTTATTTTATAGTTTTTCCTTTCATAGTAGGCTAATTGCTGACATAATAAAGGTTTTGAAAAAATTACGATGACCATTTGCGTTCATAATAGTTAATATTTTAATATAAATGTTACTAGTTAATAGTAATCGTTGGAATTATCATAAAAATAAAATAGAGATATTAAGTAAAACTTTTATTATATTAATATTTACATTCTTACCTAACAAAAGGTAGGCTTATGACTAGTAAAATATGCAATACACAACATTTATTCACAACAAGTACAAAACGTTTAAACGATTTTCTAACTATTTACAATAAAATATTATATTTCAATATTCACAACAAGCATATTTTTAATATAATTTAAATTATTCTATTAGCGATTATATCGATGTCAACAGTCTTTCTCTACAATGAAGATATGAACTATCTAAAATTTAGATACTATGATATAAAATATCTAATTGCACCTTTTCTTAATATTGATTTCGAGCCTATTATAACAAAATGTTATATAAATCATATAAAACACTCTGCTTTCTTAAAGTCAGCCGAAGTCTTTGTATATCACGCAGGCTCCTGAAATAAGAAAAATAATTATTATATTTTTATATGATTACTGACAGGACTTTCATTTATAGTCTTTAATGTATCGAACAAAGTTAAGGCTCTGCTGGAATATGTACGACGAGTATTAGTAAGAATTCCAAAAATATTATTTGCTGATGCTGAAATAGAATAAATATATTCAGAAAACATATTCATTTTCATTTATCACTTGAAAATATTATTTATTTCATAAAATTAAACTCTAACATAAACAAGTCGATCAAGACGATCTTTGCTTATTTTATTTATCAAGTAATTTTTGTGTCATATTCTTTTGAGACCAAAGAACAAATTACGTCAAGGAACAAGGACTTCTGAAATACTAAATTATTTGTTGTTAAGATATACTAACGTTTCTGAACAGATCATTACTAGCATTGGCGTAACAAGCAGACGACATGTTGTCATTTTGGCTCTTAATTAAAATAAATAGCTTTTTTACTGATAAGCTCCCCTTTTAGTAGGGATAATGTATACTTCAGCTAAATTAAATACTTAAGAATGTTAATAGTTATTCAAATTCAATCACTCCTAATCGACGTTTTGACCTACTAAGGCGAGAAAACGGAAATAATTTTTAATCTTTAATCTCCCAATTAGATATTGAACTCAACACCGTAATGTCCATACCTCATCTAAAACAGCCATGGGCGCGCTCTGGTGCGCGGCGCTGATGATGTCCTGCAGACAGCGCGCGAACTCCTCGATGACGTCCCGCATGGGGTCGGGCTCGCGCTCGCCGTCGCGCTCCGCGGCCGCCGCCACCAGGCACTGGCACACCGCCTCTATCACTTCCGACGTCATAAAGCTGCAGGGTTGCCTGTTCAATTGTAGAAACAGTATTAGAAATAACATTGCTTGCAGAAGGACAACAAGCATAAGATATGTTACATTTAAAATAATATATAACTATTTTTTTTTGTTATAAAATAATGTGCAAAAAATATATAAGCAGGTATCGAATGATCATATTTCATTAAAACACTCGCTACAAAGTACAAAGTACGCACTTGGCGGCAGCGAGCGGCGGCGGCCGGAACACAGCGGGGCGCGGCGCGCGCGCGTCTCGCCGCAGGCCGCGCTCCAGCGACTCCTCCACGTTGCGGCACCCGACGCACTTGCATATCGAGGTGCATGCTATTTTCGCCTTAAAATTAAACAAGTTGTGATATTCTTTTTATATATGATTGGTCTGTTATAAGGAAATACACTTGCAGATGTACTTATTAATTGCAACAAAATATGCTTGCTGTCGTTTATATTTTAATAAAAAAAATCATTTATTTGTAAAATATAAAAATCTTTCAATAACCTACCCATCTAACTAGTTATTTATTAATTTGTTATTATTTATATAGTTTATTTAGTACATTAAGTAAAAAAAACAGCATTAACTTTAGATATGAAGACTTAATGGAGAGGCGCGAGCGCTTAGAACTGTCATCATTTAGTAATTATTTCATATTTTTACCGAAATTATAATTATTATCTCATATTTTTACCGACATGAAAATCACGGCAACAAAAAACAAAAACACAAAAGGATACAGATACCTAAAGTCTGTCCTATAATAATAAATGTAAATCGAGAAATGTTTTACTCCACAACACTCTTTGAACTTATAATGTATTCAAATGACAACCATTTTACGTGGCTCCTCACATTAGTGACCACTATTATTTTACTTATTATTTTGACATTAAATAACTTACTAACCTCGTAACATTCACAATAATTTTTAAGGCAACCACTTCTTTTACAGTTACATCCTTTGTTATGCCTCCGTATTATATCAGGACCTCCAATTTTCGCTTTTCCAATTTTCGGCCTAAAGAAAAACATATATACAATAATAATAAGAAAAATTGAGACTAGCAGAGCGCAGTCGGATCACGGCTGACTAGACAGACTATCAATGTATGTATATAATTTTATTTATTTTTTTATTTAACCTTTTATTGCATTTTATCTGTCTTCTAGTACTTTGACTCACTTTCAGTTTGGCTGGAATAAAACTCTAATATAGATAAGTCCACCTTTGCTACTGATATTTCTATATTTTTGTCTGTCGTGTTTTCTTAATGCAAAAAAAACATTTAATAAAACAACTAACCTGAAAGCATTAGGATTCCTCTCGAGACACCCTCTAATGGCCTTCTGCCGCAGCTCCTCGTTCTCCAAGTTATTATGACAGTTGTTACAATTACATCGATTGCAAAATTCGCCGTTCGCGAAACAGTCGCAATATAACTTAAGGCACTGTGATTTTGTACAGTTGCAGGCTTTACGCGGCCTCAGGCCGAGCTCAGTTGAACCAACATCTAAAAATAATTATTATTAATATGAATTCTTCATCTTAATCAAACAAACATTTTAATAATATATTTATAAATTAAAAATACTTAAATTGATATAGTATTAAAAATACTTATTAGAAAATATAAAAAAACAACTAAAGTATGTAAAAAATTCATTTAGTTTATACTTAATTTGTGTACCTGATTCTGATGGAGCTGGCGTATTCGGCGATTGGTAAGTATTCATTAAATCATTTTCCAAGTTCAACACACTTCCCCCTTGTGAATCATCCTTAAATAAAGTAGATTACAAATTTTATGATAAAAACTTTTAAACATTTAAAATTCTTCTGAACCCCAATTATATTATTATAAAGTAGAGACACTAAATATTAAAAACAATATAAAATAGTATGTGCTATTATTTTTTATATTAATTAATAATAAAATAATTAAAATACAGTAATAAAATTTCACTTACTGTTTTATTATGTGCATCAGATACAGAAGAATTGTCAAAGTTGGAAGGAATAACAATAAGTGAGTGGTCGTCAGACCTAATATTAGATTCTTGCATTTCGCCACCATCAACACTTGTCTCCGATGCTGTACTCTGAAATACATTGTTACAAATAAATACATCTGATACTATTTAGAGAAATAGTAACTATGGTAAAATCATGCTAGTATGAGAATCTATATAAATTTTACACAGTAAAAACAAGTCGCACTACACTGATGTATGCTTTGTACTTTTATTTTGCCTTAAAAGATATTGCGAATGGTATTTATAAAATATACACATTATAAAAAACCAACAATCAAAACAACATATTTACATAGGCTTGTCTCATAAAATTCTAAGTAAAGAAATATCTATGCCTATAGATATTTCTTTACTCCTCTCAATAGAAATACTTGTACGATATAAAATACACTACTGACCTGCTCAGTCTTGTACTCGAGTTCCACTTCATTAATATCGCCCTCATTGACAGCTTTCTCTATGAGGGCTCGTAGCGCAGTTTTCGAATCCACCTCTTCCTCACTGGCGTCGCCTTGCGACTCGTCCTCGCCCGCATCCGCGTCCGCTTCTGTGCCCGCCCCCGCTCCCGCTCCGGGCGACAGCGGCGCCAGTAGGCTTTGTGACGAACGCGATGCCTGAAAAATGTAATATATAATACAATTCAGTTCCACGCTCATTCAGCTTGATAAAACTTTGTTTATAATATAGCATGTTTGTCCTTGACGAGCAACATTAAATATAGGAAAATCAATTTACTCACTGTTAGCGCTTGCGACGTTTTCGGCATCACGGGAGCTATCCGCATCAGTTTTTGTGCTGGTTTCTGGGTCACTGCTGTAAAAATTTAAAAAGTCAAAATTAATCATATAATAAGATATACCGTAGTGGCGCAGAGGCGTAAGCGTCTGCCTGTAAACGCGACTGTTTCTGGGTTCGATTACTACTCGATGAAGATGGATTTTTCTTTTTCCATTTTCTTCGCTCTGACAACTAGGCAAAGCGCGGCGTTGAGTTCCGCCACTTGACACGCAATGCCTCGAAAAAGGCGGAAATTGGGGACGGAGAAAGCAGAGACTAAGCAACGGAGTGTCTTAACACTAGGTTCCCACGGTTCCTGCAGTTCCCTCTGCCTACCCTGCAATGTGCGATAAAGCGTGAAACTATAAAAAAAAAGCTGGCTTTGAAGTGACGATGGTTTGTCGTAAAGTTTTGAGTTCCGTGCTAAAACTTTCGATTGCTCCTTTCCTCGATTCCTCATAATCTGGTAGTCCTTTTAAATTTTAAAATTAATAAGACTATGGCTATATAGTCACTAGTCAGGGTGTGTAGACGTCAAATGAAAACTTCTCATTAATGGCAATGATGGCAATTGAGCATTCTAACATTCCTAGCACCTCTAACTTTCCTAGGTAATAATATTAAATAGCTTCATGATATTTAAAGAAGTTTTTTATGAACACATTTTACGTAGAAATCATTCTCATTTAGTAACATCAAATTAAACGGTTTTTTTAACTTTGCATGTCATATTGCAATAACAGCATTAAGAAATAAATATTTTAATTAAATACCTTTATTTAAAGTAGACTTATTTGTTGATAGAATAAGTGATGGAGGCTGATTCATAAATTTATCTGCACTCATTGGGATTAAATTTCCTGAAATAGAAAAAAAAATTATATCCATGAAAAAGTTAAGGGTTTGGTATAAATACTTAAACATACAGCTTGTATATAACACTATCTATCTATGTATCGTTATATCAAGACTTATTTTACTATAGTGTACATTACATATTTATATGTAGCTTTTTACATTTTGGCTTATTTGTCTGTTTTTTTATAAATTAAGTATATAAATTGCTAAAAACTTAAATATCTACTCAATAAAGTGTAAATAATAACCTTTGTTGTCAAACATAAATGTCTTAGACGGTACAGCTACTACAGGCTTGGCCGTAGACTTAGCCGTCGCGGAATTTGTTACCACGCGGATATATTGTACCTGGAATAAATGTAATATGTGATAGTCACTAAATTTCATTTCTTTCAATTTTCATATAGGAGATAAATATTTAATATAATAATAACAATATATGGTTGATGTTATAATTTTTATTATTAATTTTATATTTAATATAGGTATTATAACTGTCGTGTGTGTGTGAGGACCGTCGTAGCACAGGGACGCAGCGTCTGCCTGTAAACGCGATGGTTTGTGGGTTCGATTCCCAATTGGGGAAGATGAATTTTTCCATTACTATTTTCTTCGCTCTGGCACCTAGGCCGCAGTGCGGCGTTGAGATCCGCCCCTCAACAATGTCAATGCTTCGAAAAGGCACTAGGTTTCCACGGTTCCTGTGGTTCCCTCTGCCCACCCTGCTATGTGCGGGATAAAGCGTGAAGCTGTGTGTGTGTATTATAATTGAAACTATTAGTCAGATTTTTTGCTTTTGACATGGCTTTACCACTGCTTATCTTTAATTATCTTAACAGTGTCACTGGATTAAAGGAATTAAATGTAGCACTAAACATTGTTACTAAAGATGAACTATTTTGCTATGGATTTAAAGCTACCCTGGAATTAGCAGAAAAGAATTCTTAGACACTGTAAACTAGATAAGTTTTAAGCATCCATTCTTCTATTGTTTTAGGTTATAGCTATTAGATTATATAATCTCCTTTGTATGTAATGCCACATTCTATAAGTTATTTAGTTACTTTAATGATATTTACTTACGCCTTTTCCTGGCACATTAATCTCGTGAACCTGTAACATGGAGGAAAATTTAAAAACGAGTATTAATACTAATCATTATACTACTGAATTTGCAATTCAAAATATATTAATTTTATATAATTTAAACAACATTTACATTAGACACGAAATATTATACATATATAAAAAAAATGTATATATATTAAAAACCAACTTGTGATTTATCTGGTGCAGGAACCTTCAGTATTACATTCTGTGAAGTATTTGCCGGGATGACTATTTTCTGTTTTCCCCCACTGGTAGCAGCGCCTGTAAATAATATAATGATATAAATATTTTAATCAAATAAAAAAAGAAATTTACTCACATATATGTTAAAACATGTGACACATTTAATTGTATATAAGATATAAAATGTAAACTAACTCAAAGGAGGAGCAGGCATCAATTTGGGTGATTTTATAGATATGATTTCTTGTTTCTTTGCTAATTTTAACCCTTGTTTTGATGATGTTGGTACTAAAATCTGAAAGAGACAAAAATAACGAATTAGCACTTAGCTATTTCTTTT
Source organism: Dione vanillae (assembly GCA_037178615.1). Classification (NCBI taxonomy): domain Eukaryota; kingdom Metazoa; phylum Arthropoda; class Insecta; order Lepidoptera; family Nymphalidae; genus Dione; species Dione vanillae. Next base: position 1,969,626 of record JAZFAU010000190.1, read on the forward strand.
TTTATATATAAAGTTAAATGAAGAAATGATTCATGTGATATATTTAATATAAATTCACCTTATTGGCAAGTGATATAGGTATCGCTTTTTGTTGCATAGCTACAAGCCGCGTACCTTTCCCTAGCTTCGTAATAACAGTGGGTTGCTGCGCCCCCGTCGCTTGAGACTGACCTAAAGCAAAAAAATTAATCACTGAAAATTTAATACTTTCACTACAGAAATGTTCAGTATAGAAAAGCTACCATGCAGCAAGGCAGCTGTTATGGTGGTTTTAAGAACAATTCATTCGAGAATGAATTATTATTAATATCCATTCTGATAACACTGATATAAAATAATGCTGCATTTCGAATTTATATGAGATGTTTAGAACGTTATATTGACACTTCATTTTTGTGTGTACACACACACACACACAAAACATTATTTTAAAGTTAGTCAATGAAAGTCTAAGCAAAATATTTTACCTTGAACTGTTATAAATTTAGTCATTACTGGCTTTGTCTGTGTTCCACTTGCACCTTTTGTGGCAATCAGCTGAGCCTGAAATAAAACAACATATGAACGTAAAAAAAAATATCTAAAAAAAAATAAAATTTGAATGGAGCGCGATTAAAACCCGCGTCTTTTAGAAATCCTTCAAGCCTTGTAATAACTAAGCCATGCATTCTTCATCATTGTTAGCATCTCTATAGGGAGATCTTTACAAATTTTCGCTAACCTAAGATTAATGCAAAGAACAATAATTTGGCAAATAAGAATGCTATTTTTATATAATTCTAAAAGTATCTACAGTAAGAATTTAAAAAATACTTAAAGAAAATAGTTAGTTGAACTATTGTTTATTATATTAACTACTGTTTATTATATTATATATTATAACCTGTGGCAAGGAATTTTAACCAGGAGGTAAAAATGCATATAACTAGGAGGTAAAATGCAATGAGAAACTTACATTATCAGAATCTGCCCTGATGTATTGTACATCAGGCATTGACCCAGATGCCGGTACTAGTTTTATTTTGGATGAACCAGAAGAAGGCACCATTATAAATTGTTTTCCAATTTGTGCTGAAATTATAGATAAAAAATTAATATTTTACATTACAGTTGACATTTAAAGATAACACATAACATTATGGACCGTCGTGACGCAGAGGTGTAAGCGTCTGCCTGTAAAAGCGACAGTTTGAGGTTTCGATTCCCACATCGGGAAGATGGATTTTTTCTATTTCCATTTTCTTCGTTCTGTAAACTTCGCAAAGCGCGGCGTTGAGTTCTGCCACTCAACGACTCGAAAAAGGCGAAAAGCGGGGACGGAGAAAGCAGTAGGCAACGGAGCGTCTTAACACTAGGTTCCACAGCTCCTGCAGTTTCCTCTGCCTACCCTGCCATGTGCGGGATAAAGTGTGAAACTAAAAAAATATTTAAAAATAACGTGATGTACATGAATCTAAAATATATTACTATTAAAAAGTTAAATATATATTTAAACAACAGAACTGTAAAACATCATATAATTTATTAATGAAATGTTTACAACATTTCATATTTTTAATAATATTTTTTGTATATTTGATAAAGAAACAAATAGGATCTATCCTTTTATAGTGAATAAAATTAATTCAAAATATTTAACCTAAATCCAATTATACTACAAAAGCTACTTCAATAACCTACCTACAACAGTGTTTCCTTTAGAATTACTTTGACTAGCTGCTATTGGCATTTTTTTGACCAAACCTTTATTAGCTATGAGTGTGACAGGTTTTGGAGCAATCGCAGGTTGTTTAGATGGAAAAGATTTGGCAACAAGTTTTGGAGGCTTTGGAGCAATAGCTACTTGACGTGGAGCAGTCAATTGTAATGCTGTTTCATTCTTTCTGTTTGGACGCATTGGTGACATAGTCTGGAATTGTTGTAAAATAAAAGTGACAATCAATAATTTATTGAAATTAGTAACTTTTCAAGTATGTTTAAAAGCATAAATATAATTCACAAAATATTTTAAAAAAACAATAATTAATATAAATAATCTATCAGAGCCATCATGGCTCAGTAGCATGTATGACTATAAACATGATAGTTGTGGGTTCAATATCTACCCAAGAGAATAGATAAATAAATGTATTTTTATTTTTTCTCACTCTGATAACAACACAAGTGTAGTGGTGAGTTCCTTAATAAATCTGTAGTGGTGACAAAAAGTAGGATACAAAATGTTGAGTATCAAATACAAAGCATTGAGTTCCTTCTATTTACCCTGATAAATATGGGGTGCAGTATAAAGCTAAATAAAATAATTTTGTACTATTTTATAAATTTAATCTTATACTATGTTCAAAAATGCTTATGTTTTAAAAAATTATAATTACATTTACCTTCACAGCAATGACTCTGTGTTGTATTGGTTCTTGCTTAATTGTGTTCACCAATTGTGGTTGGAACTGTAAGTCTATCATGGCATCCTGACCCTGTATAAGCTGTTGTTGCTACAAATAAAAAGAATACTTTCATAATTTTTACAATAAAAAGATATTAATTTATTCAACTCACATCTGAAACTGTAAAAAATTAATGGAAAAAATCCTTGAAAAATTAGATTTTAATTTTAATAAATAAATTACCATATAATTATTTTCTAAGTTTCTGAAATTTCTGTAATAAAGTATTTTTTATTATTGTTAATCATACTAACATTAGATTCAACAGTTGTAGTTAAAGCAGTTGTTTGATCGCTTTGCACTGAATACTCCTGGAGGGAAAACTGATCCCCCATAAAATCTGAAAAAATACACATTGTTAATAGAGAACAAAAAAGTTTATAATTTCCAAAAATTTCTACCAATAAAGATGCTTCAAAACTAAGAGAAACTTATATTTAATATACATTAAGATTTGCATTATATATACATTAAATATTTTTATGATTTTTAAAGTGTTAATCCACAATGAGGATAGAAAAAATACTTAAAGAAAACATATAAAAATTGGAACGCAGTGGGACTCGAACCCATGCTCTCCTGAGAACCATGCAGGCGCTCTCACCACTGAGCTATGCATTCTACATCACGCTGTGTTGAAATTCTTGTATGCTTTTATACAACTTATATTGTTGTAAGCATCTCTGTAGGGAGATTTTTACAAATTTCTGCTATTTATACGAGATTTTTACAAATACATTAAGTTTATAAGCTCGAGTTCAGCAGAAGTATCAATAATAAAATTCATTTTTAAATTGTATTTTACTATAGAATTATATATTTCTATGTATGGTTCTCCCAAAACAAATAAGCTCTTTCAAAGAAGTTTTAATAACTACTAAATATAGTATTATATATTTATACAAAAAAAACAATAAGCCAAATAATAAATCACCAATAATTTCTCCACCACCTGTATCCATGAGAATAGGTTGTTCTTCACTATGTTCAAATTCCATTGGTATACTTTCTTCATGACCAGAGTATTCCAAAGTTATATCATTTTGACTTACTATAGTATCTTCGGCATGTCCAAAATCGACCTTTGGAAAACAGATGTTAAAATGCGGTTAATATTGTAAATAAACAATTGTTTGAAAATTATTTTGTTTAACTCTAATATTCAACATATAATTTATATGAATATATTAGGTAAATCATAAATTAAAAATATTACTTTATAATTTAGCATAACGATGGATCACATTTGGAGAGTCTAAAGTGCTCTATCTAACTTAGAAACTTACTTCTAAAAGTAAAATTATCATATAATAAATAGTAATGCAAGCATTTACCCCCATAGCCGTCTCTAAATTCAAGGAGTCGTCCAAATTGTTATCCATACTGTTATACTCTTGATATTGACTATTATTTAAGCTTTATAGAGCTATTTTGAAAATAGTTATGCACAAAAAGCATTAAAAAACAAAACATTTCTGAGTTCAAAAGAGGCCGCCATTTTAACTTGTCAAATAAACTCGGACTCTCCCGCAGGTCGCCACGGTTAAAAACAAATTGTCATAAACAAAAATATTATATTTTTGCAGAAAAATAAACTGAATAGACAATGTAAGATTTTAAATAAAGGCAAAAGGAAATAACAAGTAAAAGCACTAAAAATAACACAGTTTAAAATTATTTCAGTCGCAGAAATGTTTAAATATAGCGAAAATTGTATGGCGCTTGTTTTAATTTTGTATAAACGTCAAAAAACAGATACCCAACATAATAATAATAAAAAAAGTTTCGTTCAATTTAAGAAATGCTTAGAATATAAAATCTAATTATGGTACTAAAAATTGCAGCTTCTTTTAATTAATATTTAAGTTTTACCAGTAATAAATTCTACTTTTTGTCAATAGTCAATCAATCAATATTATTTTTAAATTTATAACAAATTTGTGACTCGTATGGTTTAGTATGATGTAAAGCCATACAAATGTAAGCATCTTTTTTCAAAATATTTTTAAAACCATTTTATTATTGAATTAATATACTTACTATATAATAATAAAAAAAATACTACTTTCTTCAACCAGGTATGGAATAAACAATTCAGAGTGTAATATTTATTTTCAACATTTGAATCAAATCAAATATCTAAAATTGTCTGTTTTACAGCTTATGTGTAATATTTGTATATGCTGATGTTTCCTTTTAAGTATTTAAATAATATAAGTGCTCAGGCACATATATTTTACCTTCATTCTACACATCTGACTTAATCGCTCTAGTTTAACTAAAAAATAAATACTAGATAATGGGTAACTCCGTACACACCAATATCTTCACTAATTTTCGCTTTGTTCTAATCTTACTTTTTGTCTTTTATAGCTACATAATAGAGAGTACAATATCAAATGCTTTAAAATAATAAATAATATAACAAAGGATTATTGAGATTTTTTCAAAAACTTTTAATAGAACAGAAATAGGTCCATAAGTTTTATTTAATTTAGCTTCTTTTTATTAGCTTAGCACTTCTTAGAGACGATATAGTTTGTTTGATAAAAAGCACGCTTTTTCAAGATCTTTAAAACGGTACCAAAAGTAAGATTATAATTAAAAAATCTGAATATGTAATACAAATAATATATAAGTAGCTTCGAAGTGTGTACAATTGTAGGGCTTCTACAAATATTACATAATGTTGATGATAATGTCGTTTATGACCATATTCTTATAAACAGGAACAATAATCATACCGGGATAAAATTAAAAACGATATTTGATATTTGTTTACTGTTTTTTATAATATTTGTTTACTAATATTAATAAACAATATGATAAAAATATTATTAAACTTTATCTTATGAAAATAAAAATGTTTTATTTTTATTGCTTATGTGTTAAGTTTATTAGTTTAAAGTATAAGTTTTGCGTTTTGGGCCATGACCGTCAAACTGTCAGTAGTACATTGACAGCTTTACCTTCGCGAATATTAACATCTGTCATATATAAATTTTACTCGTTTGTGTTTTATGATTCGTATTTAAGTATAAAGAACAATATAGCACTATGCTTATAAATTTGCAAAGCGTTCGTCAATATTTATCAGAGCTTAGAAATTCAGGAGGGTTGCATAAAGACCAAGCTGAAAAGTAATTTAAATATTTTATCATGATCACCTGCGAATACTGAAGAGTGCCCACTTTATATCTTTTACTTTGCATTGTAGGTATCGCAACATATTACTAGAAATATTGAAACATCCTGAAGGTGAACTAGCAGAATGCTTGAAAGCTTTTGTGGAAGCAAGTATGTGGAATAAATAATGCGTTCCTTACTTAATAGTATTTTCGTCTAATTTTTTAAAACATTAATTTCATTTAAAAAAAATAATTTCAGTTGTAAATGAAAATGTGAGCTTGGTGATTTCTCGTCATCTCTTAACAGATGTCAGTACACACTTAGCATTATTGCCAGACAATGTATCACAAGAAGTATCACATTTTGCTTTAGATGTAATTCAACCAAGAGTTATTTCTTTTGAAGAACAGGTACTAATGATTACTATATTTATTACATTACTTTTACTTTGCAGCTGTCTTTTGTGTACTAATCCTTTGTTTTTTAATTTTCACTTCCAGGTTGCTAGTATAAGACAACATTTAGCAGATATATATGAACGCAATCAAAATTGGAAAGAAGCAGCAAATGTTCTAGTAGGTATACCACTAGAAACTGGACAGAAGTAAGTATGAATTTTCAAATTAGATTATTTATTTTCAATACATTTTCATAGTATGTATAATATGGATTAAAAAATCATATTACATTACCATTTTCCAGACAGTATTCAGTGGATTATAAACTAGAGACATATTTAAAAATAGCAAGATTATATTTGGAAGTAGATGACCCTGTACAAGCAGAGGCTTTTGTCAACAGAGCATCTTTGTTACAAGCAGAGACCACTAATGAACAATTACAGATATATTATAAAGTTTGTTATGCAAGAGTCTTAGATTATAGAAGGTATGAGCTTACTTATTATATAATAAGTATATAAAATGTATCAAATTAATTGTTACAAATTAAAAAATCCATCTTGCCCAAGTCGTATTTGAACCCACAAATGGTTGTGTTTACAGGCAGATGCTATAATGATGATGTTACAACCTCTTAATAAATCACATAATTGTTTAATAATACAATATGACATATTATGTGGCTGTACAAACATATATTTAAGGAAAATATTTAGCTATTTATCTCATCAGGAAAGGAAGCTGTATGTATGGTAACACTCTATACTGCCCAAGCTTCTGAGAAAACTCCATTGCTCACTATTCAGAACCTCCTACTAGTAAAGTTTCAATTTTTTGCTTCTTCTATGTCTTTTGCTATTGTTTAGTCTATACTTTTGTTTAACATAAAAGTGTAGACTAAACAATAGCAAACATTTTGCCCTATTTTCTTGTTTTGGCCAGTCCATCTCTATTGTTGGAGGGCTATTCTTTTCACTATGTCAGTCAGTTTGGCTTTTGTTCTCAGTTGGATACAACTCTTGCTGACTTGCCTTCTTATTTTTGTAATGCTTCATTCCATATGATACTGTTTATCTCTATGATGTTTTTTAAGAGCGGTTCGCTGTCATACAATATGCTCACATATCAAAAACCTAGCCCTATTGTTGGCCTCAGATTTAACGATTTTAATGGGACCAATACCTTTTCCATCTAGTTACAATTCTTTTATTTATTTCTTTGGTTTGAGCTTTGGAGAAAATGATCTGACCCAAGTAGCAAAGCCCTTTGACATATTCTAATTGTTGTTCTTGAATTTCTACAGGTTCCATCTTTGAGTTAGTCATTAGCTCTTATTCTTTGATAACTTCAAGTCTTTGAAGACTTAATGTTATTAATAATCTTTTATTGATTATAGAAAATTCATTGAAGCTGCTCAAAGATACAATGAGCTGTCATACAGAAACATTATTCATGAAGATGAAAGGATGACTTGTCTCAGAAATGCTCTCATTTGCACAGTACTTGCTTCAGCAGGTAATAATGACATATTTAAGTTATCTCATATTCAAGGTTGTAATATTTGCTATTTGTTACATTACATTAATTTACAAGTTGACTCTGATACCAAAAACTTTACAACAGAAATCTCCTATAATGCCGAAGGAGGAAAATGTTAAATAAATATTTATAATACTTATTCTATACAACATTTCTCATTCTGGACATAGTTAATTATTATATTGTGTTTTAGGACAACAAAGATCTCGCATGCTTGCAACTTTATTTAAAGACGAGCGTTGCCAACAGCTGCCGGCCTACTCTATACTAGAGAAGATGTATCTCGACCGCATCATCCGTCGCTCTGAACTACACGAGTTTGAAGCTCTTATGCAAACTCACCAGAAGGTATATTATATTTTTTTAATTACAGTAATTATTAACATGAAGAAATAGTGCCTTATTTGCTTACTAATAATTACTTGTTTTAATTTTTTTATTTATTTATCATACTTTATTGAACAAATAGGTAAAAAATAGCGTCACAATACTAATCAAATTTTATTACTGTGCAATGGCGGCCTAGTCACTAAAAGCGATCTCTTATAGGCAACCACTAAACTAAGACATTTATGTATCTAGAGTGCAGAAAGGTGCAAAAAGCATTTATATAAATTACATAAACAAAAAAATCTGTATAAATAAATAAGCTTTAAATACACACAATACATAAAAGTAAATAAATACGTACATACATATACACATACATACATATATACACACGCACGCATACACAAATACATTTTCTGATATCATTTGCGATTCTTTTATTTATTTCTTTAGTTTGGTCTTGAGAGAAAATAATCTGCCCAACTAGCAAAGCTCTTCGACATATTTTAATTGTTGTTCTTAAATTTCTACAGGTGCGATCTTTGAGTCAGTCATTAGCTTTTTCTTTGATAATTTCAAGTCTTTGTAAAATTTTAACTTTTTTAATAATATGTCAATTTTACTTTAAGTCACTGATTAAAGATTTCCATTTATTGATTATAGAAAAGCAAAATACATTATCATTATAATTTATCCCGCATATTACAGGGTAGGCAGGAAACATATGAACCTAGTGTTAAGACACTCCGTTGCTTAGTCCCTGCTTTTTCTGTCTTCGCTTTCCGTGTTTTTTCGAGGCATTGCGTGTTAAGTGGCGGAACTTAACTTTGCCTACTTTCTAGAGTGAAGAAAATGGAAATGGAAAAATCCATCTTCCCCTCATGGGACTCGAACCCACAAACCGTCGCGTTTACAGGTAGACGGTCCTGGGAATTATAATTTTCTGAAATCTTTGCAGGCAACAATGTCGGACGGGTCGACGATCCTGGACCGCGCGGTGTTCGAGCACAACCTGCTGTCGGCCAGCAAGCTGTACAACAACATCACGTTCGAGGAGCTCGGCGCGCTGCTGGAGACGCCGCCCGCGCGCGCCGAGCGCATCGCCTCGCACATGATCAGCGAGCAGCGGATGAACGGGTACATCGATCAGATTAGTGCCGTCGTGCATTTTGAGAGTGAGTACAGTTAATTGTATTATTATTATCATTGATTACGATATAATACAGATACAAAGTATAAATGAAGCATCAACTGCCGTATCTTGGTCACACTAAATGTTTTTAGGCAAAATTATGTAAAGAGACTAATAAAAACAGAACGTCAGAAAGACATTTTGTCTGTCTTCAAGGCACATAATGATTTTTTTATTCCTTTTGAGATAAGCAAACCCAACTAACTATAAATATCAACACATGAAAAGAAGCTAGGTTTCTAATTAATTAAAAAAATAAATAACTTAAAGCTAATAAACTCTTAAAGGATTCTTTTAATAAAAGTGACATTATCTTAAAATTAATTAGACAATTTTTTTTGCTTGCATAACTTTATCTGCCTTGGTGTTTTAAGGACTACTACTACTTAATAGAATGGTAAAAATAATATTTTTTATTATAGTATGTTATATTATAATCAACAGCTCGTGAAATCCTGCCACAATGGGACAAACAAATTCAAAGTCTTTGCTATCAAGTGAATGGACTCATAGAAAAAATTGCGGCTGCCGAACCAGAGTGGATGGCGAAACTTATGGAAGAAGAAATGATTCAGTAGACATTGTAATTCTGTAGCTTTTATTACACTTATCTTATTATTAAACTATTCATATTAATGTGTAAAATTTGATTTCACCACGTTGTAAGCAAAACAGCTCAGAAGTGCCAGGGACTTACCAAGGTGTATGTTTAACGCTCACCTGCAATGTTTGAGTCCCTCTAACTAAATTCGATATGATTCTACTATAAGAATATAATGCCGCACCTAAAGTACATTCTAGAAATGGATTGATGAAAGTTATATAAAATTTAGATTTCCCGATTATATCCCTTATTCGTAATGCTTGTAAATATAATGATGTTTTTAGAGACCTATACCTATACCAGGGGCCTTTCGACAACAGTCAGATATGTTGGAATGTATTATTAAAGTCGATTAAAAAAACACATCACACATATATAAATCATTTCTTATATAATGACCTCTAGAAAAATGGAACCACACATTTAAATATATATAGCAAAGATCTCACACATTTCACGTAAACTAATATTGACAGTTTAAAAAATGAAACGGAATCTCGTCTTAAGCTATTTACTTAAGTGTCTAATATTGATTTCCAAAAAAAATATTTGACGACGATAATACGTTATAAAAATCTTAAATCAGTTTAATACATCAGTCGTCAGCCTTCATTATATCTCATAAAACATTTTTAAATGCATTCTAAACATACGATAATCAATTCTCTCTCTCTTCTAAAAAAGTTCATTCAGTTCATCAGCTAATACTCAAGTGTTTAATGTTATAATCTAAAGTGCTATCTTGCTTTCCGTAAACATTTGGCGCCATATTTAAAAGAATTACTGAATATTCGCATTCACGAATGTTAAAAAAATGACATTCGTTACATCACTAAAAAAACTACCCTCAAAAACTAACCATATAGGTAGTGTATTTTGCATATATTATTTTTCCTTACCTAATGTTTTTGATCATAATTCTATGATGGGCATGATCATAAATAGTCTTAATTGTAATTTTACTATAGGGCAAAAATTACAATTAAGACTACTATAAAAGTGATCTTCAGGGACATTGTCTTAAACTGTTAAGTCTACCAGTATATCGGCTTTAGTTTCTTAAATATTAGATATGTTTTAAATTTAGTTTCCAGAGTCTAATTTTTTGTCAATTTCAAAAATTACTATTTATACAATTGATTTATAGTAATTGGAATAAAATTCTTAATTTTTATAATTTCCTTAACCAGAAAATAATTTGTTAAAGTTTAAGCAGTTTATAATAACGTAAACCCAGCCCCGAGATAAATGAAACCTATTAATATTTTTCCATTGCCAATAATTATTTATCCAGGTTGTTTTTTTTAAAGTACTGCTTACTATACATAAAGTATAATTATAAAAAAACCTACTACTAAAATATACTTGTAATGTGGAGAGGAAAATGTGTATAAGTAAAAAAAAAAACAAATATGTTGATTCCAACAGACTATTCATTTAATTCTCAATCAATCAATAGGATACACACCATAGGTGCTTATTTACAAGATGATACAGATATTGCAAATAAGATTCAATAAAATTATATTGCCATAGAGGTTAAGTTAGAATGTAATGATTGGCAATGACAAAGACGTTAATAAGGAAGAGCTTCATCTCATACATTTAATATAGAAGACTTGCTCCATAACAGTAGTACACTTGGAGGATGATTCGACTTGACATACGTTTTCTCAGTAATAGTAATATTTAAGAGGCTTTATTTATCTACAAGTCTATAAGCAGATGGCTAAATGCCTAGGGCTCGAGCTCGAGTGCGACGCCGACCTTGTGGCCGCCGGCGTTGAAGTTCTGCCCGTCGATGGCAGCGGACAGGGTGAGGGTCACACCTGGAAATTAAATATATTTATAAATTCAATTAAATAAAAAAAAGCTATTAGTATTTTTTTAGATTTAGGTATTACTGTGCTCATAGCAGGGTAGGCAGACGAAACTGTAGTTATTGAAGAAAAACAGTGTTATATATTCCTTTTCCCGCTTTCCGCCTTTCGGGGCATTGCGTGCCGAGTGTCGGAACTCAATGTCGCGCTTGTCCAGATACCAGAGCCAGGAAAATGGAAATGAAATAATCCATCCTCCCCAAGCGGGAATTGAACTCACAAACCATAGTGTTCACAGGCAGATGGTCTGTCATTAATTTTATAATAAACTCATTCTTTATATATATATATATATATATATATATATATATATATATATATATATATATATATATATATATATACATACATACATACATACATACATACATACATACATACATACATACATACATACATACATACATACATACATACATACATACATACATACATACATACATACATACATACATACATACATACATACATACATACATACATACATACATAACATACATACATACATACATACATACATACATACATACATACATACATACATACATACATACATACATACATACATACATACATACATACATACATACATACATACATATATATATATATATATATATATATATATATATATATATATATATATATATATACTTTCCTCATGATCTGGTTTCTTCATTTCAGAAACATAAAAGAAAGTCATAAATAAAACAGGACTATTTTATCTTGTTTAAACAAAAATAAAATTTTATTCACATTTAAAAACGAAAAAAATAGGGAACTTTGCCAAAGAAAATATATTCATATTTTTTGTAATTATTATTATCTTATGACCTGATATTATATTATTATCATATTACTCAATATTCTCCATATTGTCCAGGTATAATATATTTGTGAAAATATTACAAATATTTACCATAATATTGCTCTTACATAATCACTCATTTATCATTCATCATACACCACTGACACATGTGTCAGATAAGAAGACAACTAGTGTTTGTCTTAAACTATGATATGATAGTAATAATCTTTTATTATATTGTTATTTGATTTAAGATTTTTTTGTGATGTAATTTTCATTTTTTTTTATTATAAAAAGGTTACCTAACCTAATCCTAACTGTTACATAATAAAGAACAATAATGTAATATTTAGTTTGATTCGTTTTGTGCTGTATTGGGTAGTTTTAAATTCAAACTCAATTATCTATTAATTTATGAAGCCTGTGATTTAACTTTATTATAATTTATAGTTAATTATAGTATTATATTATTTTTCGTATATTAATTAATTAGATACATAATTAATAATATAAAGTTAAAAAGTCATGAAAATCTCACCTGGGCGCAGTTTCTGTTGGTAACCAAGTCCAATAAGAGATTTATTGTTGATCTTGGCATGGAGTGAGGCATCTTGGTCCAATGCAAACTTAGCTCCAACTCCGAATAGTGTGTCAGAGGAACCTGATGTCCACTTCATGTTGACTCCACAGTCTAACTTGTCCGATACCTTTTGATAAATAGAACCACCGAAGTCCTTGCCATTGTCCCTAAAGATATTTAAAAAAATATGTAAGGCTATCCCTGTTATTTGAATTAATTATTGAATCTGGATTTAAAAATGAACTGCTTTGACAAATTTATGTTAATATTAAATACGTAAAAAGTAATTATTTTGTAAAGTAAGCAAAAAATTATCTTGTTTAAACATTAAATAGAGGTAGTAGTCACATTATACTGTTTGAAATAGAACAAAAGATACTCAAATGACTTTGCATTATGTAACTTCATAAAATCAATACATGAATCAACTAGCTCAATGTCTCTTGGTTACCATGTAATATACAAGTAATATTATTTTTTATGAAATTTTGCAATTTACTATTATAGCTATTTATTACTTGCAATAAGCTTTCAACATGAAATAACAAATAATTAAAAAAAAATGTATCTTTAAATATCAATAAGTACACTTACACATTGGTATGTAAAGCAAAGTCGTTGGTTTGGTAGCCAAAAGCAAAGTTGTTCTTGGAGAATTTGGCTTTTTGTGTGTCAAACTGTGTGTGCGCACCAGCAAGCCAGCCCTGGTACTTGAGTACAGCAGCTACATCAACTATTGGTCCAGCCAAATCAAGGTCCAAGTTGCTGTTAACTGCTACTGTTTCATTGGAGAATTGGGTCTTCAGCTTACCAGATTTGCTTCTGCAATGCAATATATATTTTTCAATACAATAATTTCTATTGTATGATGATTGTTTTTTATATAGTATTAGTGTTATTTTACCCAGTTTGTGGTGCAAAAGTTCCTTCAAGTGTTACTTTAAGACCAGCAGCAATCTTGTCTTGGATAGTAATGTCTGTGGCCAATGTGTTGTCGGTGTTCCACTTTTCTGTGAATGTCAGACCATAGTCTTTCACAGCATATTTAGATGAAAGGCTACCAAATACCTGTAGTAAATTTTTAATATATTATTATCAGAAATTTGTATAGAATAATGCAAATATATCTATGTATACATAAAAAAATATTAATAAGTTATATGATCTTGTGTAATACCTTTCCACTTTCTTGGTTGGAGGTGATGCCACTGCTGAACTCAACTCCAGACTCACTCTTGGTCTTGAGGTCAAGTTTGAAGACTCCAAAATGATAGCCCTTGGAGAAGACATCATTGGCCTTCTTTCCAAGGTCAGCATAGTATGGAGGAGCCATTTCCTGTAAAAAGTAATGCCATTTAAAATAATTGTAATTTAAATAAAATATTTAAAAATGTGTAAAATTTCACAGTTGGCAGATTACATTTACGTCACCTCACCGGGCAATGAACTTTGAGATTCGTACGATATGTTAATAAATTATTATAGTAGTTTTATGATTTTTAAGCTTATAAAAATGAGTATGTGCCAGGTGTGTCAGGGTTGATAAATTTTGCAATGCACTATTTACAAGCTACATTACCGCGACAGTATTACATAACATTCAAGGATTATAGCTGTGCCAATTTGTACATCCTTGTTAAAAGTTGTTACTGTATCTAAAATTATAAGAAACAGGGTACCCGAAAACGTATGATGACCGTAAACTTGACCTTTGATTGGAAGACACCAAAATAAATTCCCTAAGACTAAAATCACATGCCAAACTATACACCATAATTATTACACAAAGTTATCAAACTACTGGCATATTTAATATATATGAAAGATAAAATAATAACTACCTTTATTATTAAGGTATATAACGTAAAATATCCAGTAATTTCTGTAAAATAGCTAATAAATCACGTGTGTGACGTAGATACTTCCCGGCTAGTCTACGTATTTTGTAACCTAATAAGAAATTATTATTACACAATTCTACACAAATATATTAATATCAAATTCTTTATACTTACTGTGTTTTATATTTATTCACAAACTGAAAGGAAATATGTAGAATTCAAATGAATTCTTGGCAGTAAGTTCACCTCCTGCACCGCACCACAAGACAATTCTGATTTGCTTAAGTAACAGTAAGAGGGCGTTTGTACCGGATATAACGTTATTGATATTACAAAAACTTACTTTTTACATGTAAATTAGAAAATACTGAGCATATATATGCTAATTACTTAAAAATATGTATATTTACTTAAAATAAAGGATTATTTTTCAATTAAAAATATTTAAATGCACTTTTAATATAAAAGGACGTATTTGACTTAAAGTGGTACGATCTTGCTGCAGCTACTAAATTGGTGCAATCAATATAAATACTATTAAACTATATTAAGGCTAATAAATTCGATAATTAAATATTTTTTATAATAAAAAAATAAGATAAATATTTAAGAAATGCATTATCTTATATTGTTGATATCATAATAGAATGTAGGTTATTGCGCTAAATTTAAAATTCGTTGATTTCAACTTTAGACAAATTATATGTTTTTCATGTTACATTAAATTAAAACAAACTTACTGGACAACATAATATCTTTTTTGGATATAAATTATCATCTCCTTGATCATCATCTTCCTCTTCAGGGGGACATTCAATTCGATTACCAGACTCATCCTTGCAAATTACCATTTCTCCTAACGAACCATCCTGAAATTAAATTTATGAGATTTTGCATCTTTCTTAAAAATTATTATAATATACATTTGGTATAATTTTTAGCTGAGCAATAAAAATTATAAAGTCCATAAAAAGGTACTCACGGAGTGTCGGCATGGTACTGTTTCTTTAATGACTTCGGCATTAACTGAAGGAAATTTGAATTGTTTAGAAACAAAATTGTCCGTAAACACATTTTTTAAACTGAATAAATCATTAAAAAATGGCATAACTACAATAAATTCATTAATAAATTACTATCTCTATGAAAATGGCAAATCTAGGTTACTAGAAAATTTAAATAATACAAATCTATGTGGTCTTTTATACATAAAACGTATTACGTACTAATAGTGCACTGTATTCAAATAATTATTTATTAGCGTAGTAGTCACCGAGAAGCTATATGATAAAATGGCATACGAAATGCATAGGAACTGCATCGATTATCGAATATACCTAGATAATAAGTATATATTACTGATAACACTGTTTTGGCTCCACCGCCGTTCTTATCTCATATGATTTGTTTATTAGTGGAAGAAAATATTTACCAAAACATTTATAAAATTTCCTATCTATATTTCATCCAGCGTATAAAATATTGTCTTTTACATTATATAAAGTTTCATTTTACCTTCAGTTTTATTACCATTATGTAAACAATATGTTATAATTTTCATCATAATATTCTAAATAAAAATAACGTATGCTAGAGAATGCAGGCAATCGCACTAACTTTATGTTGTTAGTGGAAGATTATAGGACCGTCGTGCGCAGAGGCGTAAACGTGTATATGTAAACTCGACGGTTTGAGAGTCAATTCTCATTCGGAGAAGGATGGATTTTTTTATTTGCATTTTCTTCGCTCTGGAAACTAGGCAAATCGCGGCGTTGAGCTCCGCTACTCAACACGCAATGCCTTGAAAAAACGTAGAAAGCAGGGACGGAGAAAGGAGGGACTGAGCAACGGAGTGTCTTAACACCAGGTTCATATGGTTCCTGTAGTTCCCTTTGCCTACCCTGCTTTATGCGGGATAAAAGCGTAAAGCTAAAAAAATGATTATATCTACTATATATATTAACAAACGACTAACAACTTTAACTATTTAGACATCATTGTTTCCTTTGATGTGCTGATTTCTAAAAATATACGAACACTTAATACTTCACACATTTAAGACTTTTTGGGGCCATTACGGATTATTATTTAAAATTAATGCATCTTGTGCTCCACATTTAGATAATATTTTATTTATAAAATGATATTCACAAAAGCTTTACATAGAATCCTTGTGCCTACAAGATCAAGAAGAAAATAATTTTTAAATATTTTAAAAATACTTAAATGTGTAGTGTTTAATATGTGATATATTTTTGCACATGGTAGGTAAACAACTGAAAAAATATAATAACGTTTCGGTATTGGATAAATAACAAACATATGTCTAGATATAGTAGAGAGCTTTCTTGGCGATTCTCGAATGGTCGTCAGCTTATTTTAAGACAAACGAAATGTACAGACGCTTCAATCTTCATTCGGCGTCCTCCCAGCGAGCACTGTATGCTGTGCTAATTAAATATTACTAATTAATTAAAATGGTTGATTCTTGCCACTACGATATTGTTCGAAACGACAAATACGGTCGCTATCTGGTCGCGAACAAGGATTTAGAATGTGGCGAATTAATATTTTCAGATGTACCAGTGGCTGTTGGACCAAAATCAGGCAAGTTACTGATTGCTGACTCGGATTACAGCACAATAAACGTGAAAATTCGAGAATCTTTATTTTAATAAATACTAACAAATATAAAATAAATAGACATCAATCTTTATATTTTTAATATAACATGTTTGTACTATGTAGTAGGTACCTATATTTATATAAGAATCTAATTCCATATGAAAAAAAAAATAATGAGTAAAAACATAAAATTGCATTTTAGATGGATGTGTAACAACATTTACCTAAATTAATAGTATATGATCACATCTATATAAGCAAGAAATAATAAATATATTCAAGATTTTGTTTCCAGATTCACCGCCGCTGTGTCTAGGATGTTATTGTCCTGTAGAAAATACGGTTTGTTCGCGTTGTCGCTGGCCAATTTGTAGCCCTGAATGTGAGCAGTCTCCGCAGCATTTACCTGAATGCGAAATATTCACTAACGCAAAAGTACAATTTCAGCCCATTGAAGATTGGACCGTTAGCGTCCCACAACTAGATTGTGTAACACCGTTAAGGTGAGGCTAGGAGGCTTCTATTTTTCGAATTCACCGATTGTTGTGCATATAACAAAGTAAGCGAAAACTGGTATCTGAACACTCCATTCTCCGTCCTCTGTCTGAATTTAAGACATTACGTGTTGGGTAAAAGAACTCAACGTTGCACCTTGTCTTACCATCGTGGGAAACTGAACCCACAGCTATCACAAGTACATCACGCTGCTCTACCGCACTACAATTGATCTCGTGTATTTTTATTAAGTTAAGATTTTTAAACTTTTTAAAAATAAAAACACTTTTAGGTTACTACTAGCAAAAGAAAAAGATCCAGAGCGATGGAAAAAAGAAGTTGAGGTAATGGAAACACATACAGAAGATCGCAAAAAAAGAGCCGCTTGGGACGCTGATCAAATTAATGTTGTTAATTACTTAATAGATTATTGCAAACTTGGAAATAGATTTACTAAGCAGGAAGTAGAACAAGTCTGCGGCATATTGGAGGTGAGTAGGAACATCTTCCTTTAAAGTTAAATTTATCCGTGTTTAATATTGTTTTTATATATTTTTAAGAATAGTTTATATTGCATACTTTAGTGACCTAAAATTAGCCATATTATCTAGTGAATAGAATTATTTTAACACATATAGGTACTATTCTTACAATGAACCTATATATAAATAATAATAAAATGCTATTACATTTAACAAAAAAGCAACTAAGAACGAAAAAATTGCCGAAGTTTCAGCTGTTTAAATACATTTTTATAGTTAAAGTTCAAATATTTTAATATTCAGTTTACGGTCCTTCATCTTAAAAGAGTTACAATTCAAAATTATAATTAATTTATTAACACAATTAGGTATGAGATATAAAAACGAAATGTCTTTCTATTACTATTATCAATTTTATTTCTAGAACATATCTACTTGGAAGGTGACACTAGTAAATGCTAATTTTGCTTTGGTTCCGACAAATAAAGTGAAATGTAATACACGTTTTAAAGTGTTTATTATATTGATTTCTTAGAATATTCACTATAAACTTTTCGAATTCTCCAGCCGTCGAAACGTTTCGACTAAAGAGAATTCTCGAAAATTCTCACCTCAGGAATTCTCGAGCAGAAACCAATATACATTTCTTTCGTATCACTGAAATATTACACCATAAAAAACCATGGAACGTTTTATTTTTAATTCAGTATTGTACAATATTTCTTAAGTTTTTGACTTACATAGGTTCAGCAGATGGACTTATGATAAAAATTATATGGGAAATTGTGCAGGTGTTCAAAAACAAAACAAAAATACAGCAGTTTTTCATTAAAATAAACGGTGATAATTAATAAAAATATATACCTAAAGTATAAATAAGCAAATTATTCCCTACAGAGATGCTTACAACGATATAAGTTGTATAAAAGCATATAAGAATTTCAACGCGGCGTGATGTAGAACGCATGGCTCAGTGGTGAGAGCGCCTGCACGGTTCGCAGGAGGGCGCGGGTTCGAGTCCCGCTGCGTTCAAATTTTTATATGTTTTCTTTAAGTATTTTTTCTATCCTCAGTGTGGATTAACACTTTAAAAATCATAAAAATATTTAATAAAAATAGCATTCTCTCTCGCCAAAACGATTGTTCTTTGTAATGGTCTTTGGGTAGCGGAAATTTGTAAAAATCTCCCTACAGAGATGCTTACAACGATATAAGTTGTATAAAAGCATATAAGAATTTCAACGCGGCGTGATGTAGAACGCATGGCTCAGTGGTGAGAGCGCCTGCACGGTTCGCAGGAGGGCGCGGGTTCGAGTCCCGCTGCGTTCAAATTTTTATATGTTTTCTTTAAGTATTTTTTCTATCCTCAGTGTGGATTAACACTTTAAAAATCATAAAAATATTTAATAAAAATAGCATTCTCTCTCGCCAAAACGATTGTTCTTTGTAATGGTCTTTGGGTAGCGGAAATTTGTAAAAATCTCCCTACAGAGATGCTTACAACGATATAAGTTGTATAAAAGCATATAAGCATTTCAATGTGGCGTGATGTAGAACGCATGGCTCAGTGGTGAGAGCGCCTGCACGGTTCGCAGGAGGGCGCGGGTTCGAGTCCCGCTGCGTTCAAATTTTTATATGTTTTCTTTAAGTATTTTTTCTATCCTCAGTGTTGATTAACACTTTAAAAATCATAAAAATATTTAATAAAAATAGCATTCTCTCTCGCCAAAACGATTGTTCTTTGTAATGGTCTTTGTGTAGCGGAAATTTGTAAAAATCTCCCTACAGAGATGCTTACAACGATATAAGTTGTATAAAAGCATATAAGAATTTCAACGCGGCGTGATGTAGAACGCATGGCTCAGTGGTGAGAGCGCCTGCACGGTTCGCAGGAGGGCGCGGGTTCGAGTCCCGCTGCGTTCAAATTTTTATATGTTTTCTTTAAGTATTTATTCGTATAAAGTTTAAAAATACAGATGTACAAAAGAAGTTAAAATTCTATAAGTATTGTTAATTAGCTAAGTTTTCAAGTAAGTGATTATTGTAACCTTTTCAAGGAAAAGTGTCTTTAAACTCATATTATATAAAATTTAAACAAATTATTGAGCGAGTGAGGAGCGCAGCGACGAGCGAAGCTCTCTGTTAGTGGGGGTCTATGCATTCTTTGTTCGCTAACTCCTCCTAGACCACTGAACCGATTTTGATCGGATTTGTTTTAAACGATCACTGTGGTCATGAGGAGTGCCAACATATATAAAAAACTGTGATCGGACATGTCCTTGAGGAATAATTGAGAAAAAACCAACAAAATTCGATTTTCATTGAAAATGCATTGGATTAGCTTGCGCGTGCAATTTCTCTATGGCCAAACACATTGTGAACTTAATTTATTGAGAAACCCATTGAAATTTGCTAGCGCGCGCCATAAACAGAGATTTCAATTCCCCAGCATAACTCTATGGTACAATTATCACCCCTCATCCCTCAAGGACATCATTTCATGAAATGCGATATAGCTACCACTTGGACCTAATTTCCATGCAAAGTTTCATCGAGTTCTGTCAAACGGCCTCGGAGGGGACAGGCTACAAAAGACGGCGAAGTGAACATATAAGAGCTTCGCTTCAAAAAGTGTCTTTATTGTACCGCTTCCGCGCTCGCTCAATTAACAGGCCGGATGGGCTGAATACCTAGTATAATATATAAGTACACATAAAGATACGTATCAACTCAATTAATCGTGGTGTTAAAAACCGTTATTGCCTTGTTACAAAAATAGCTCTATTACCCGTCGCTCAAAAGTCTCACGAGAAGAAGCTCTTTGAATGGCCTCCATAGTTCCATAGCGTGCCATAGTTAGAGACGCATCAAGGAGTGCAGTGAAGTCCATTTTTTTTAGAAATATTTTTGGCGTAGTTACACCAAGATAATTTTATATCTAAAATATTTTTTTAACTTTTTTCGTGTTAGAAAACCTAATGACTTATTAATCGACTGAACACAGATCTTTTGCATATACTTGTATGGAGTAAATCACATGGTTTAAGAGTAAATCCTATAAAAACGCAAGCTATAGTCATTGGAAGTCAGCGGTTAATTGCACGCATTGACTGGTCCCAAATACCACCAATTATGTTTGACGGAATACGTATACCAATTAGTGACCAGGTGAAAAATCTTGGTATTATTTTTGATAAGCATCTTTCTTGGGTGCCACATGTGAATGAAGTTAGTAAGAAGCTGCATTAGAGTCGCTTAGAAGGTTAAGTAACTTTCTGCCCATACCCACTAAAGTTATGTTAGCACAATCTCTCCTTTTACCGATCCTTGACTATGCTGACACATGTTATGTAAATCTCAATGAGGACCAACTAAATAAACTTGAGCGCTTACAAAATCTCTGTATAAGGTTCATATTTGGACTTCGCAAGTATGACCATGTTTCTGAATTTCGCAAACAACTCAAGTGGCTTCCTATTCGCCTTCGCAGGAATACTCACATTTTGTCTCTTCTTAACTCTGTTTTATTTAATCCTACTACTCCTCTCTATCTTAAAAATAAATTTGATTTTCTGAGTGATACTCATGAGCGATCTCTCCGCTCAAATGAAACTCACTCTTGAAAATTCCTTCCCACTCCTCATCCTTTTACGCAAAATCCTTTGCAATCGAAGCTTGTCGTCTTTGGAACTCGCTACCTTTAAACATAAAACGTGCTCAATCGCTTGTTACTTTTAAAAAGCTTGTCAAGGAAATGTATTTTTCATCTTAACTATATTTATCTCTCACTATTGTCATTTATTCTTTTTCAAGTAGATATTTATTTATGTAATATATTTAGTATGTGTATTTGTGTACTATTTATATGTATGTACCTATATATTTATGTATAAATTTATTATATGTAAAATATTATTATTGTTATTGTATTTATTTTTATTTTGAAGTAACGTATATGAAATTATCAATTTTAATTATTGCGCCCTATCCCAATATTCTTTAAATAGTCCTCTGCCCAAAGGTTGCCTGGAAGAGATCGCTGTTTTAGCGATAAGGCCGCCTGTTGCAACTGATGCAACCACAAATATATATTATATTTTATATTTTAATGTTTAATTGTTATGTTTTGTGTGAGAAGTGGGTGCAATAACATTTTTTCCTTCCTCTCAGGATCTTGTTGAAATTTTAGAGGTAAAAATTATATACGTTGCTTCAGAAATTATCTTAAGTTCTAAAGAACATACTTTACAATACTTTACAACATACCTTACAATTAGATTAGCTTTGTCAAACAGATAGATGGATTGTCAGCAACAACTATTGCCTTATTTTTATATTTTTTTTAAATGTTAATCCACACTGAGGATAGAAGAATACCAAAGAAAACGTAAAAATTCTGAACGCTGAACGGGATTTGAACCTGCGCACCGAACGCTGAACGGGATTTAGATTTGAACGTGCAAGCGCTCTGACCACTGAGCATTGCTCAAAATATGGCGTACCTATTATATTGTTAATCTATTTGTATAACTTATTACTTTTATTCATTTTTAGGTCAATGCTGTGGAAATTCCGTCACGAGGTGGTTTTAGTATTCGTGCAGTATATCCTTGTCTGGCCGTCGCCGCACATAACTGTGTACCAAACATCGTGCATACCATACTGCAGAAGGACTATCAGTATGTATACACTTTCTTTTAAGATATTAATTTATACCTAAATTAATCACAATTCTTACGATACACGTAGTTTCACGATTCCAAGACTATAAAGTATAAAATAAACGTTTGTTGCAGAGTTCAAGTACGAGCAGCAATACCTATAAAAGTTGGTGAACCCTTGAATCTTAGTTATACTCACGTTTTGTCCCCCACCATCACACGTCGGGACTATTTGTTAGAATCAAAATTTTTCAGTTGTGAGTGTCCACGTTGCGCTGATCCTTTAGAGCTAGGTACACACTTGAGTACCTTGAAATGTAATAAGTGTGATAACGGAGTCATATTGTCTACTAATCCTTTAGGTACTAGCATTACATTATTTTTTTTGTAATTAGTGACTGAATTAGGCGTATATTGATATTTTTACTATACCGTTAAAAAATATTAATAACTTCACCTTTTTTGGATTTCAAAGACTTTTTCTTTTAATTTATATTACTCCAAATCAACATTAATATTCTTATTATATTTTATTTTTAAGATAACGAAGCGCAATGGTGTTGCACAGACAAGAATTGCGGATTTAAAACATCTGGGGCAGCAATGCGTAAAATGTTAGCTGTAGTACAGGCTGAGGTCGACCAGTTAGATGCAATGGACCCTGGACCCAATGCTATTGAAATGAGAGAAGCTATCATAAACAAAGTAAGTTTAAATATCACTCTTTATTTATATATAGTATAGAAAGATAGAAGGAATTATATGTAATATTTTACATCTGATAGAGTAGAATTAAAAATCTAGTCACTGTTCGCTCTCCACCTTTCACCTTTTTCGGCTACCTATTTGAAAAATAATAATATCCCTTGATAAGATACAACTATTCATCATTGTATAATTGTGGTTTATTTGCTAATCTATATGAAACTATGAAATATTTTCATATTTTCCAGTACAAGTCGGTATTCCATCCACGTCATTCAATTCTATTAAATATAAAGTATGCACTAGCTCAATTGTACGGTCGAGTCGAAGGATACACTATAGATGAGCTACCTGACGTCATGCTGGAGCGTAAAGTGGAATTCTGCAGATTGATTTTATCTACACTAGATGTCATATGTCCTGGAGAAAGTAGGATGAGAGGTTAGCATTCTATATATTATTGATTTTTTTTAACATTTATTACTAGCAAAATAACCAGATTAGGCAGAATAACAACGCTCCGTAAAACATCTTTCGCCTTGTCTATTCTATTACATAATTCTTTTTATGTGATTATTTTTTTGTGTTATTAAGCGTCAACCGACAATCTTTGTTACCTGTATGTATTCTTATATATATTTAAAATTAAATTATATTTTTTTTATGTTCGGACACTGAGGAATCATCATAGAGGTCACTTTACAATGTTTAAAGATTTTGTAAAATTCAACAATTAGTTGAGTATTTCTAATGTCTTAGCAAACTGAAAAGATTACTAAATTGAAATGTAATTCAAGTGTGTTTCTAAATAAAATTAGTTCACATTTAATGATTTTAGGTATAATGTTGTATGAGTTACATGCACCACTTATGTATTTGGCGAGAAATGAGTTTAGCGCAGGTTTGATAAATCAAGAAAAGTTAAAGGAAAAATTACAGGAACCTTTAAAATGCTTATCTGATGCAGCCAGAATACTTGGTAGGGAGGATCCACTAAGTCCTGAAGGTATAACTGGGAATATTGCTGAAAAATCCAAAGAACAACTACAGGCTAGTTTGGAATGCCTTTAACTGACACAGACAAATTCAATATCGAATTTTAACATTGTAGACAATTATATAATTATATAAAGTAGATGTTAGTATAATTTTAGTTGAAAAATGCATGCATTAAAAAGACTATCTGATCTCTTATACTAAGCTGAAATAAAAAAGTGTGTAAATCAAATTTGTTTTTTATTCAATAACATAAATTGTTTCAGAATTTAATTTTTTTAGGTTTTTTAACAGTTTCTTGGGATACTGCTTTTGTTTGCTGCACTATATCTTCAATGTTATCATCATTTAAAGTTTGTAGCTTTATTGATGTTTCTTCTTTTTTAGTTTGAACCTGTAATAAACACAATACGAATTTAATAATAAGAAATGTTTTTGAAATGTCCCAAAATGAGTTAATGTTATTTTATTAGTTATTTTCATAGCACCTTTGTGTGTTAAATTATTTTTGGTCAAAAGAGTATTGATGAATGTTCGAAATATAGTTAATATAACTAGCAAACAAATTACATAAAACAATCCCTCTGAATAGCAAAAATATTAATTACAAAAAGAGATTTACTAATTGTAAAACAAACATTTAGTATACCCTACTGTAAAAACAGTATTTTTTGTTGTATCTCAAATTGTCAAATACTATAGCAACATAGGTACATATTTGAAGGAAAGCATCTGTTTGAGCATATGTGTTTGTTGAAGTAATTAAATACATAAGTTAAGGATCCTTGAAGCATGGCATACTTTATAAGCAATATTACTGATAAATATATTCGTGTTCTACACTTCTACATACAATACTATAAATATGCTAAAATGTATACTCCTCCTACCAAGTAAATTTTCGTAAAATGGGTTTAATTTTTTTGTTTCACTTATTAATATATAGACATTAAATCAATCACATATGAAATTTTGTATTGAAATACTTTTCATTAATATGAGCTTTCACAAATTATCTTATCATCTCAAGTGCTTTATAATTACATACTCAATATATTTCATAAAATAGGACAAACATTATCATAACATCAACCTTCACTTTTATCAGTTACAATATTAATAACATTCTGTAATATAACTTTTTATTAAATATTTAATTTTTGCATAATGACACTGACTGATTAAATAACTGTGAATTTTTTTTTATAATTATATAGAATATTCTGTACAAAGTAATAATAGAAAATATTAATAAATTAAATTGTTAGTAAGTAGGCAATGTAGCATCTTAACACTAGGTTCCTTCACCCTCCCTTGCAATACATGGGCAATAGTGTAAATTTTTTTTTTAAATTCAAATGAAATACTTACAGTTGGACAATCTTTCCTTAAGTGAGTAACATCACCACATAATTTACAGCATCCTCCATTTGGATACAAGCCTTTTGGGTTATCTGGGCACTGCCTTGCTATGTGACCCTGTGTAATATAATTATTTAATAAAGATTTTGTTTATTTAAATATGTAATATTATTTACTATTTATGATATATAAGCTAGTAACTTCTATATGTATTCTATTTGTCTTAATTTTTATAAATTTAATCTTAAAATATATATATTTTTCAAACAGTACTTACAGATTCTTTACATATAAAACAGGTAGCAAATCTAAATTCTTTATCCCTCTGGACTTTGCATTCAAATTGTCTATGCTCAGTTGAACCACATTTAAAACAAAGTCCTTCAGCAGCTTCTACACCAGGCAAATTTGATTTTAAATCTGGACAATCCGACAAGTTGTGACCACCCTTCCTACAATTATAGCAGACATCTCTCTTGATCCTAGCTAGAGCTTTTTCTGCCCTCCGTCTCTCTAGCTTCATTGTTCTTTGCACTTCACTTTTGGGTATACCTTTCTTAATCATATTGTTTTTTAATTCATCTAATCTTTCAGCATCCTTCTTCATTATTGGGAACCCATCATATCTTACTAATTCAACTTCTTTTCCATTTATAATAAGCTGAAAACTTTGTTCATTAATAGGTTTTCTTCGATTTGGTTGTTCATTTTTTTTAAATTTCTTCTTTTCCTTAATATTTTTTCTCTTATTAACATGATTATTGTTTTTAATTATGTTACTGGCAGGAGTGTTTCCTGGAGTGCTATGGTCAATTTTCGAATCTTCGACATTTGAATTTTCGATTTTAGAAGTTTCCAATGGCTTGTTAGATATTTTTGTTTTCTTGCGGTTCTTTTTTTCCTTTTTTGGTGAATCTGCTTGATCATTGGTTATTATAGTATGTTCATAGTTTTGAGGAATTGATTGTTCATGTTTTTCCTTTTTCTGTGAATTTGGATGCATTTGTTGTGAAATATCATTTACATTATTAATTTCACTTGCAATTGTTTGATCAATTTTTATTTTCTTTTTACTTCTATTTTTTTTACTTTTTACCTCTTGTGAATCAACAGTACTTATTTCGTTATTTTTTTCTTTATTTTTTTTATTCTTTTGAATTGAGCCTACAGTAGGCTTAGTACTGGACTGTGATTCTGGAAATTCACACCAGGATGCTTTCCTTTTGCGGACCCTGTGTTCTTTTAAAAAATTATTATAATTTTCAATTCGCTGTTGTTCTGCCTATCAAGAAGAACACAAATATGAAATTTGAAATTATTATTTATTATTACCTTAAAATAGTATACATATATTTAATATGAAATAAAATGGTCACTTACCTCTTCTCGTTTCTTAGCTTCTTCATTATCTTGTTTTGCTCTCATCATATGTTCCTTCATCACTTCCCATGGTGTACTGTCTTCAGGAGCTTTTAGGTTAGAAGATTTAGAGCCTTTAGCCCGAGCAAAACGAGTCATCTTTACTAATGAATATAATTAGATTTTATAACTATTTTTATAGATCACATATACTAAAGTATTTTTTTATTCTACAAAATACAAAAATGAACAGAGCGTTTTCCACTTTTACAAAATTATGACGTTTAACATGTCAAACACATGCTTGAGTTACTTTGACTTTGCAAAAGTAACACGCACAGATAAGAAAATCAGCTAGTTTAAAAACGTATACTCGTTACTTAACAAAAGGGATCTCACGCCTTTATGTCAATTTATCAGATAAACAAAATTCGTAATTTATTTTTCAGATTCTTTTTTACTATCAACAGTTTTTACATCAGTTATCTTTGACGCTACTAATTTGTTAATATATTAAAAATACCGTTTCGTCATATGGTTACGGTTACAAACAAGACAGACAAATTATAGAACATTAACCTTATTATAAGATCTTTGATTTTCGCGATTTTTATACACCGGAAGTCTGTCCGTAACCACGGACTACTGCAGTGTTCGGGTTTCACTAAAAATATCAATATACGCTATTAATTCGGTTAAATTGTTTTATTTGAAATTAACTTGTTAAAAGTGATATCATTAGTCAACCAGTAAAATTGCTCTAAGCATATCTATGGAAATTATATGATTAAAGCAGTTTTAAACAGTGAAGCGTAATATTGAAAGAAATAATTATTTTCGGAATTTTTGTAGTTAAAATATTTTGTTGTATTTAAAACTTCAACTACTTACGTAGTAATAAGACATCCAAAAACGGTTATATCTTTTTTATATATAGTAACCTATATTTACATTTATGGTTTGTTTTTAATTTTTCCATTTTTTTAAATTTATTGTAACGCTCCATTGACTTAGCTTCTTGGCTAACTGAGGTGATACGCTTTTATTCTACCCAGAAATTTGTACATCCTATGGATAAATAAGCTTATTTTTATAACAAATGGCTTCCACGCTATTTCCTGCATAAAGCAGAGAAGATAGATAGAACTTAATATTACGTTCCCAATTTTGATCATTATGTGTTAAGTGAGAGAATTAATCGCCGCGTTTTGTCTAGATACCAGAACGCAAAAATACGAACATGAAGAATGCGTTCTTTTCTCTGACTGGGAATCGAACTCATAGCTGTCACGGTACAGTCAAAACCTGTACCACTGCCACTGCACTACGAGTTTTAAGAATACTGAAAAAGCAGTTAACAAATTGATAATATATAATATAAAATATAAAATGATAATAACTAAATTATGAAATTGTGCGGCCATTATGGTCGTAAAATGCTTATAAAATAATTTTAACAATTGGCATTTTAACTTTAGTTCGTTTGTTATTTATTAAATCTTATAAATTCCAAAATAATACTATAAAGATGTAGGTATGCTATTTACAAATAAGTGAGCCCAATTTCTGTAGTAAGTAAGTAATTATAAGTCAGGTGGATTGAAACATAATATTATATACTTAGCAATTTTGCAATAAACATTTAATAAACATAAGAATTCCATTAAATGCCTATAAATTCAGTCCAGTCCAGTCGTTTGCAATATCCTCATATTTTATCAAAGACATCAGCGAATTTAATAAAATGAAGTAACTCTTCTTCTTCAACTTTTTATTTAAGGTATTTCGAACGTGCTAGTTGAGTATGTTTCAAGCTCTTTAATTGAATATAAGAAGCAATAAGCTTTATTTTTACACCTCAAATACATTAACGATTCACTAAAATAATGGCTTAGTTTCATATAGTATTTAAATACCAGCTAAAAAAAGCGGATCGATGATCATAATTAAACAGGAATTGGGAAAACACAATGATCTGCGTTGTAAAAAACGCTAAGTATAATATAATAGAGCACCATCTATCTATCATCATCATCGTCATATCAGCCGTAGGACGTCCACTGCTGAACATAGGCCATCTATCTATATAATAATATAAATTTGTTTTTTTTTTTCGATTTTTGATCGAAAAAAAATCGAAAAATTAATCAACGTCAACTTTGATGCCTCTTTCGTTATCACCCACTACAGTATCAAATCGAAAAGATTATTACATCTTGTACATAAATCAAAAGTTATTTTGTAGTTCTTTTTATTTTTAAAACAGTACAAGTACGTACAATTTCAATATTATATAGTATGTAGTAAATAATAGATTAATATTCAATACTTTTGATCTGACATACACATAAGTTAATATTATTGTGCCTGTCACTTATGCATAATTTAAGTACTAGTTACGTTGCCACACTACCCTGGGATCGCTTAGTCAGATTTCATAAACTTGTTCAGTATATTGCATCAGATCCAGGAATTGTTGCTGCATGTTATTTAAAATGTAGATTTGTCACTTATTAATTACTATTAGTTGTAATTTTAAAATATAAAATCACTCTTGACCTTAGTATCGACCAAGTAGTCACTATTTTAGTTATAAGTTATAATGTAATTTTTATACTAAATAATTTTAAAGATTTGGTTTTGTTTGATCGTCCGCTACCACCGTACTTAATTTACTAAAGGAAGTTTATTTATAAAACAAAACAACAATCGTACTAAGACTTTTTTTTATTTTCTGTCAACTTAGCTTCTATTAACTTAACCCAGTTTTCGTATTGTTCATTATCTTCTTCTTCTACTTCGTCACAAAATTTATCAATATCTTCCTCTTTTGGTTCCTCATCTTCACTTTGATTTAGTTGTTCTTTGCCTTTTCTGGATTCTCTATTACTATTTTTATTTCCTTTTCTTTTATTTTTTATACTAACAGAGTTATTTTTCGTTACGTTAGGTAAAACGTCGTCCGTTTTTAATTCTGGATTACCGTCCTCATCGAATACAATTTTTTTAGGCTTATTAATAGGCACGGAATTATTCACCTCGACTTTATTATTTGTACTTCTAGTTCTTTTTGATATAGGATGCTCATTGCTTGCCAATTCACTTTTACTTCGTTTACCCATCTTACTGCAATAAATTTTATTTATTATTTTTTTTCTTAATTTTGACACAGGAAGTTATAAATTCTCAAATACATCGTACCTATATAACTACTACAAATTGTAAAAGTGTACAGACCGTAAAATTAATAAATAAATAAACAATTATAAGTAAATGCTCTTTTTTTATTTCTTTTTAATTTAATGACTCTATGTCAACGGAATGTATCGTAAAGGTTTGGACTGAGACAAATTTTATAAAATATAGACTTGAATATTAGATATTAATTTCAGCATGACATCTCCACGTAAAATAAAAAAATCTGATATATCTCTCTAATATAGAGAAGATCTGGTTCCACTTATTTTATTAGACGTGCAAACCTTAAAAATTAATTTAATATTTACAATTTGATGATATTAAGATAAAAATACATTGTAACATTGGAATGTTTTAATCCATTAATAGATTATGTACATGGAGAGCAACACGTACACGAAGTAGTACTCATTAATCATTAACGATCACGAGACTAAGCGTATTCTTAAATGATTTATCATAACTAATCATTAGAATCAATTTCAATGAATGATGATTAGTTGAGTTGATAAAAATAATGTAACCGGTAACAATGTCCGGTAGAAATACGACTTTAAAAATAATATGTATATTATTATTTAAATGTTCGTTATTTATATATGATTTCCTGAAAATCTAGTTTTACTTAATGTAAAAGTCCCAGCGGAAGCCATTTATAGCTATTGAGAAATCAGTGTGTGTATATTTTATATATTATGGTACTTCAGATTGAAGGAAATAAAAAATTATTAACTTAAATATACGACATCATTACAACAACGTTATAAAGTTGGCAAGGAAATCAACTTTGAACTTTATATTTACATTTTGAACAAAATTATTGAACAGTTATTAGTCGCTTAAAAAATTGTAATTTGGCTTAGTCTTCGTTTATCAAGATTTACAATAATAACTGTTCGTAGTCTGAAATACCTGGCATTTAGTCAATATTGCAATAGAGACGCTGGTTTTAGTTTTTTTGCCAATTCATGAGATTTTTAGGGCTCAATGAATTAATAATTTCGTGTTAAATTATTATCCAAAATATTAGAAATGAATAACAGTAACAAATTTTATCTCAATCTACATGTTATTAAAGTAAATATAAACATTAAAAGAATCCTTATTATGCCTATAACTTATTAATAACCTAAACATATTATTATAGCGTAATAAAGTCATAAACTACGATAAGGAAAATTAATTTTAAAACAATACCTAAGTACAACTTTAGTAAAACATTGTCTTCTTTACTTTACTGACGACATTTCGAGCCTTAAAATATAATATATAATTCAATGAAGACACTTACTTTTTCAATTTCAGCCTCTATTTTACGATTATACGATTACTATATTTAATACTTTTCTTATTTGGTTTATGTATAATAACCATCGATAGGTATGTATATTCAAATTAGATTTATATATTTATATTACAGTTACAAAAATAATGTATGTAAAATTTAAATTATCTTCTTAAAGCAGAAAAGTGTTGTTTATTTGATACTTTAAATATAGTTGCAGAATTTAAATGAGTACAAGGTTATCTGGTTTATATCAACTTAATATATTTCAGTTTGTTATCAATACAACGTAAAGACAAGTGTTATTTATTTACATTACCCATAATAACTTTTTCAATTACAGTCAGATAGATAAACCTATCGGATACTCGCGAGATATCAAATAGCTCTTTTACGTAATACGCGAGCGGCGCGACGCTAGCGGAGCGGGCGTAGTGCCACCGGCCGACCGGCACCCGCCTCCCGCTTCTCTCTTATTGCACCGCGACGCGCGAATGCCGCAGTGATTGAAACATCCTTGGCGTTGACTATCGTAGACGCGTGTGATACGGTGTGTTTTTGTATAAATTATTTGTTACCATATTACGATTACAACATGACTGAAAAACAATACATATTAGGAATGGACATTGGTACAACTTCAGTAAAAGTTTGTGTGTACGATCCTGATACAAAAGAATTAATTGCAAAACAAAATAAGGACACCGCGGCTAACATCCCTAGTGACCAAGGAATAGAAGGGAATAAGCAGGATGTTCCAAAAATAGTATCTGCCGTGCACTATTGCGTGTCGAGACTACCTCGCGACGTATTGCGCCACGTTAAAAGAATAGGGGTTTGCGGTCAGATGCATGGAGTTTTGTTATGGAACAATCGGTAATGTTTATTTTGATATCTCATATATTGTTTTGAGGTTTTTTATTAATTTAACTATGTATATTGTTATTTACAGAGCATGGGAAAAAGTAGAAAAAGATGGTATTGTTATTCGTTTTGAAGCCTCTAGAGAAAAAATGTCGGCATTATATACATGGCAAGATACAAGATGCAAACCAGAATTTTTGGAAACTTTACCAAAACCTGATTCCCATTTGCAGTGTTATTCTGGATATGGTTGTGCTACACTTTTATGGATGTTAAAAAATAAACCAGAAAAGCTTAAAAATTTTACATGTTCAGCAACTGTACAGGATTTTGTAGTAGCCATGCTTTGTGATCTTGAAAATCCTATTATATCAGACCAAAATGCTGCAAGTTGGGGTTATTTCAATACAGAAACAAATGAATGGAATCTTGATATATTGCAATCAATAGATTTTCCGGTAAATCTTTTACCAAAAATAGTAAAGAGTGGAGAAATTGGAGGAAAATTGTGCAGCTCATGGAATGGTATTCCCGAAGGAACACCAGTTGGTGTTGCTATGGGTGACTTACAATGTTCAATTCTTGCAACATTAGAAAATAAGCAAGATGCCGTTTTAAACATATCTACCTCAGCTCAACTTGCTATTGTTGTAGAAAAGATTTCTGATTTAGGTTGTAAAACAATTGAACATTTACCATATTTTAACAACACCTATTTAGTTGTTGCTGCATCATTAAATGGGGGAAATGTATTGGCAACATTTGTAAAAATGCTACAGCAATGGATGCTTGAATTTGGATTTCCTATTCCTCAATCAAAAGTATGGGAGAAATTAATAGCTCTTGGTTTAGACGCCCCTGAAGGTACAAATATGAAAATCAATCCTTTGCTACTAGGTGAAAGACATGCACCTACATTAAAAGCTTCAGTTGAAAACATTGATTTATCAAATATTCAATTAGGTCATGTATTCAGATGTTTATGTGATAGTTTAATTGATAACTTACATAATATGATGCCTAAACAAATTTTACAAAATGCTAATATTAAAAGAATTGTTGGGAATGGATCTGGTTTATCTAGAAATGCTGTTTTACAAAGGGCTGTGGAACATTATTACAGCTTACCCCTAGAGTTCACATCAGGAGGTGATGCTGCGAAAGGTGCAGCCATAGCTGTTTTGAGTTTTACATAATTTTTATATGTTAAGGCTTTATTAACTAAAATAAATAAAGATAAATGTACGTATAGACTTGTGTAATTCGCTTATCATAGCCTTAGTTCTAAGTAATATTAAATATAAAAAAAAAATGTAAAGATTATTATAGATGTTCATTATGATAAATATTAATTCTATGTATTAATATAATCAATATTTGTAATAAGAACATATAGTATAAGTTAAAAAAGGGTACGGACCAAGTGTCTGTAGAGCTAAATATTTTGAAATAAAAAAAAAAAAATATAAATGTAACTAAAACATATTAAATTAAAACAATTATACAAAATACTTATCCTAAATTATTCATAACTACATCCATTGAAAGGTTTTCATCAAGATAGATTTTGTTTAAATTTCATCTTTAACCCTATAGTTTCAACTAGCACGCTCGAAACAGCATTAATTAAGAACAGAACAGAAATATCTATATCTCGAGCACTTTCAAAATTTTAATAGATTTTACTATGCTGAATTACTTCAATGTGTAATATAAAATTTAAATAATACTATCCATATTTAAAAACAACAATTATATTTTTTTAGTACGTATGGTTATATTTGCACATATTTCATTTTAAATACCTGTATTATCTTTATGTAGGTTTCTTTACTGTGATATATATTGTGTTTATCAGCTGCATAAAATTACATTTACTTGGT
Organism: Dione vanillae; assembly: GCA_037178615.1. Lineage (NCBI taxonomy): Eukaryota > Metazoa > Arthropoda > Insecta > Lepidoptera > Nymphalidae > Dione > Dione vanillae. The sequence goes on from JAZFAU010000190.1 coordinate 2,004,289, forward strand.
GGAGAAAGCGATTAGAAATGCAAAATATTGTGTAATAAAATTCACCAATACTTTTTATTTAAATTCTATATGACACTGACAAGTTAAAAAATGGATAGATATTGTCAATTTTCATGTGTCGTTCGGAACGTCGCAATCAGAAGTCAGAACATTAAATAGGAGTTTATGACTTATCACCCAATTACTGATGGATGCAATATTATCAATGCAATATTTCTAATAACTTGGTTGCGACTTTTGGATACAAATGATGCGAAGATAACTTTGTAATATTTACTTTAGTCAAAAATTTTTGACAAAATTAAAAGTTAAATTATTTATAAGAAAAGTGGCTGCTGGTAGATGTTGTGCAGACCATAAAGTACTGTGAAGTAATAAAAATACATTCTCCGTAACTAACTATTTTTTAATTGTTTGGTACGTAATTTGAACACATTATAAACTTTACAAATGTTATCATCGGCTATGTGTCAAAATGACAGATTGTCTTGGAAATAGCGGAATTGTCAAGTTTCAAGTATACACATAACCCAATTTTAAACAGAATTGGGTTTTGGTGTTAGTTTAGCATTGCTAACATAAATCATTCAAACTAACATTTAATATGTCCGCGTAACAATATTTCTAATTATATCAAATAATGAAGTGTATAAAATTATAACATATTTTTTAATATTACGTTATTATTATAAATTTACTTCGGAAGCTATTTTTATTGAATTCAACATGGAAAACACAAAGAAATCAGATGACGTGGATACTCCAACAGCTGATGGAAATTTATTGCAACCACCAAAACATAATAGCATTCCAACACGAAATCCTTTGATGAAAGTGCGTACTTATGTGTTGGCATTACGACCATGGTCTCTCAGTGGGAGCTTATTACCGACGTTACTTGGTGCTGCACTAGCATATCGTCTTCCTGGAGATAATGGATTCAGTTGGGTTACACTACTACTAACACTCTGTACAGTTGTCCCAGTCCATGGAGCTGGTAACGTTGTAAATACGTACTTCGATTTTGTTAAAGGAATAGACAACCGTAAATCAGATGACAGGACATTGGTTGACCATATTTTAAGCATTGATGAAGTTGTATCCTTGGGAGCTTTACTTTATATGGCTGGTTGTGCATTTTTTGTGTTGCTTGTTATAATGTCACCAGCTAGAATGGAACATTTAGCATTAGTATATTTTGGTGGATTGTCTTCATCATTTCTATATACAGGAGGAATTGGATTAAAATATATTGCGCTTGGTGATATAATGGTTCTTGTTATATTTGGACCTGTATCTGTTGTATTTGCTTTCCTTGCGCAGACAGGAAGGGTAGATTGGCCAATTTTTTACTATGCCATACCACTAGCATTAAATACGGAGGCTATCTTACATAGTAATAATACAAGGGATTTAGAAGCTGACAGTAAGGCAGAAATTGTGACTTTAGCTATCCTAATAGGGAAAACAGCATCTCATTTGCTATATGCTTTTCTTTTGTTTACACCATATATTATGTTTGTTGTTGCATCTGTACGCTGTTCTCTATGGTTTTTATTACCTCTACTTACATTACCAAGGGCATTTGAAATTGAAAGAAGATTTAGGAGACCAGAAACAATGCAATATGTCCCAAGACAAACTGCAAGACTTAATTTCTATTTTGGTATGTTATACATGATATCTTGTTTATTTGCAAATAAACTGCCTTTCTTGTTGAGATAGTTAAAAATAACATGTTTTCTACGTTAAAGATTATGTACTTACTGAGCTTACAAATTCTATTTATTGTTATTGTTTCTATGTTGATTTGAGTATTTAGTTCATGAAAATTTAAATAAAATATTGTTTGATAACTTTATAAAAATATATATCTTTAGATTTGTCTACTGGAAGTAGTATACTTTGAAATTAAAAGCTCAAACTTATTAAATGGAATTCATAGATTTTATGTAAACTATTGACTGATATTATAATAGAAATTGTGACAATGGCAGTTATTTTTTATCATTTTATTAATTAAGTTGAATTTGTATGTATTTCTTTAGTACATGATAATTTATTAAATATCTATAATATAATGTGGTTTAAACAAGAACATATCAAAAAGTTAAGGATGGAATCTGCCATACAAAATGTTATTTATCAAGATCAATACAACAGACTTGATGAAGGTTACTGATAACTAAACTTAGCTTGGCTTTTATACAAATGCAAAGTAGTTTAGTTTAGGAGGAAAATAAATATTATGCATACTTCAAATTAGTTAAATTGAATGGAATCATTCGTCATTGATCTACCTATTTCTCAACTAAAAAAAATCTCACAAACTGGCTACCTCATGAACAAGTGACAGTATGCATAATTTTTTTTCTCTTTTGCTTGTTAAATAGGTATCCGACAATAACTAAACAATTAACATAACTTAAATTTTATCATATTAAAAAAATAAATAATTTAACATTTACGATTGTTTTACTATATGATAATAATGAATTCAAATATTAACTAATATTTTTTAAAATAGTTTTATTATAATTTCAAAGAATTTATTTTTGGCAATTTGAATGTAATTTAAAACAACTGTGTCAGGCAATTTGTAAATAATTACAATAGCATTTTTATATTTATTATACTTTATTGACATCAACATAAGAGTTATTACAATCTTTATTACATATAAGATAAATACAAGAATCAAATTATAATACAATGAGACCATGAATTTTTTAAGAAATATATAATTTAGGAATGCCTGATCTGTAACAACTAAACTGATAAAGTTGGCAGTGACAGGTTAAAATTTCTCTTTGACAATGTTTTGGCCTTATATATTAGTAATAGAGATTCCTGATTACTTTTATATCTGACCAATATGTTATTCAATATATGTAAAAACATAGCATATATCTTCACTCATTACCAATAAATGTACTTAACTGATTAAGATTCTGATATACAAATGCATGAATATTGAGTACTATTACCTAAGAATTCTATCCAAAATATTATTATCCAAATTAGCTTTTCATAAAGGAACATAATCACATCAACATAGAGAAATGATTAAAAAATAAACTAACAAAAAACTAAATTAAATCACTATGTGCAATTAATTAGATACTAAATCCATAACATAAATTCATTTTAATTTTTCATGAAAATAAAGTCTTTAACATTCCATTATATCCTACTTGTGATATATTATTATATTATGTATAACCATTAGTTGCACTAATGAATATTGCAAAATGTAATGGAGCTATGATTATTTTTCGGAATACAGAGGCGGACGATTATGATTCATAAAATACTTACTTATTCCCACAAGAGAGGAGATCTACATAGTAATGTAGATAGCTACCCATTTAAATAAACATTAAAAATATTTCTAATGTATATCACCCATAATTACATGTGCATAAAGTAATTTCGTTTGATATGGGGCTTTTGTTGCTCTTCAAATAATTTTATTAATCTGTAAAGTTGTAATTAAAATTTAACATTGGCTTTGTGCGATGCACGAAAATAGATATGAGTAAGATCAACATTTATGAATAATATTGTCATATCTATTAATCGTCAACCTCTGCCCCAGAAATTACAAAAAGTTTGATATAATTCACATACTACATTGCACTTCAATGATGTAGTTACATATATCTTAAAGGTATAATGTATACCACATTAGGCCTTTTTACTATAAAGTAAAAACAATTAAATCAAATATCAAATCTATTCAATATTGCGTAAGAATTACATCAATTTTGAAACTGCAGATTGTTAAATTTGAGCACACAAAATTGATTTATTATACTTATTAGTATGTGTTGATGTTAGCCTACTAGTTTTTTATTATCTACTTTAGATACCATATTGATAAAATTGAATCTTTTATTTATTAAGACTTAAATTGACTGACTATAAAGTTATTTAATTCTAAAACAATTGAATTAATTAATTAACATAAAATTTTTCTCAACAGTTCTTTTAGTAAACCAAATGGGCAACAGCATATCTTTTAACGGAGGTCTAATTTGTCACAAATTAAAATATATTTGGAATAAAGGTCAATTCTCCCTTTCATCCGTCAAAAAAATTCTAATACTCGCACAAATCCACATATATAGAATAATCTCTCATCCATACAAGTGGACAATAGTCCGTTGGTCGCTGGCAATATCCAGACATTATATATGTCAAACATTATATACATCAGACTTAGTGATGGCTTATACGTTTATGACGAGGATTTCTTTTCGCGTTGCCACTGAAGTATCCTTTCTTTTAGTTCACTTGCTGCAAACAAAACAATATATGTAGTACAAAATTAATTTTCAAGTAGTCTCTTCCAATAAAAAAGATAAGATATACAAAAATAACAAATGATAAGTACACAAGAAGAAAAATGTATATGAAATATATAATAATTATAAAATTTTACCGGGACGCAGTTGGTCCTCTGTTAGCTGTTGTCTGTTGAAAGGATCCGTGGCGCTGTTCAGCAAGTGTCGCAGGATCACTGATCGATCCATAATCTAAAGGAATAATGAAAAGAAAACTTTAGCATAATAAGAAGTTATCATCTGTTTTTACGATCAGCATTCTTTTTTTTTTGTCGATAAACGTATCGACAAACTTAGGGTGTATGTATATCAATTCACTTAATAATATAATTATTTAGCTTAGTATTTACTATATTATTACCTTTCCAGAAGGTAGAAATACTGGGTCAGTCATCAATGTGTCCATGAGGGGATCTCTGAACTCCTCTGGGGCGTCTGCGTATTCGTCACTCTTTTGTTGATTTGACACTAAAATATCAAAAGTGAATGAATATTTTTATGTTATTTAAGATGATTTAGATTTATGCTATGAGACCTTTAAATGGATATTTTAAAGAGTTGAGTTTCAACAAGTGCTTCAAAAATAATGTATTAACATTATTATTATTAAATTTAACGGTTTTCAACGTATATTACTTAATTTTGCACTTGTTTTACGATATCCACAGTTTCACGACTATGCAATTAAACGTTATTCACGTATCGTGCATCATCGGATACGTTTTATTTTAACAATTATATTATATGTTTATAAATAACTACGATTTCAAAACAAATGGAAAATAATTCTTAAATATTTATGTATAATCTAATTAGCCGTATTATGCAACAAATAACATGTTCGATTTCTTTCTTATACAAAATGCTAGATGTTTTTTCATTAAACTAACTTTTTATTACGATAGAAACTTTAAAGGGTGATGTATGAATAAATTATTATATAAATCACCAGCTATCTGGTAGGCGTTGTCCGCAAGCGCTTTAAAGCGCTCGATTTCTGAAGGCGTCTTGATGCAGGATTTTGCGAGACGCAGCGCTGCCTCCTCGAAAAGTTCTTTTCGGAACGATCTCTGTAGACATAAACTCATTAAGTAAAAACACAAAGTAAAAATACTTAGGCAAAAATAAATCCAATCTTTTCTATAATTGATATTTTAATAAAAATAAATGTTTTTTGTTCATAAAAAACAAAAACACCGAGCAAAATCTATAGTATTAAAAAAAATTAGCATATTGAATAGAAAATTATTTCATTTTAGGCTTCACGCTGACTAGTAGGAAAAGTGAAATTAAGACATTTTGCAGTGAAACCCATCATCGCATAATGTCTCTAGTCTCCAATCGAATTTATAATTCTAAGCGTTTACTACAGACATTATCTCACTCCACCATTATAGTTAAAAATTTACGAGATATCATAAACCCCATATAATCAAAATCATAAAGAAAAATAAGGAAAATCTAGAAGCCTGACCTCGTCTGCAGCGAGCGCGGAGTGGAACTGCGGCGAGTCGAGATGCAGGTAGATGTCAACAAGCTGGCTCAGAAGCCGTCGTGGCTCCCATCCGTACATCTCCGGCCGCCGCACCTGTATTAAACATATATTGCAATTTAAGAGTGTAGTACATATTTGCATTTGAAGTAACATTTTTAAATATTTTTAATTTCCTTTATAATGGCTGTAACATTCATATGTACACCTCTTTCTCTTTTTGAGAAATATGTTACTTCGTATTGACGGCCATCCTATTAGATGGAATATTATACATTTAGGGACCATCAAGTTAATGCGTCACTAGAACACTAATTTTAGAAACATAGTTTAATGGACACACTTGAAAAACTTGCACTTGAAAATATTTTTAAATTCAATCTTAATTACTAATTTTAGGGCACGACATATGGAATCCGACATGCGTCTAAAGTATGGCTAGATCGTGCCAATAATCATAATCATAAAATGATTATCGCAAATAATGAATCCAAATACCTTAAGATTATTACACTTCGGGCCGCACAGTTGCTGCAGGTTGAAGTTCAGCATGGAGGCCAGGCGGTCGACGAGCTCGGGCCGCAGGAAGGGCTCCTTGATGTCGACGGTGAGGTACTGCAGCATGTCCACGGTCTCGCGCGCCAGCGTCAGGTAGGAGCGGCACTGGCGCTCGTCCTGCGCCAGGGCGCGCGCGCGCGTGCCGCTGCTGCCCGCCGCGTCCGCCTCCTGCGCCTCGTGGATGCGCTTCAGGTACTGCACAATGTCCAATATTAATTTTATTCAAAATAAGCAGTTACATGTTTCATTAATTGAAAGTCAAATATTTAATTTGCCATCAATTTGCTGAAGTTAATACCTCAGACCTGAGACTAACCACACAGCGCTCAGGCTCATTCATATTCAGATTTTAATAACTACACTATTGAAGTGCTTGTTAATTTCCTTTTTTTTAGTTTCTCGCTTCATTCCACTCATAAAACAAACCATGGAATTTAGTGTTAAGACACTCTGTTCCCCCTTTCCATCTTTCCAGGAACTCCGTGCTTGCCTAGTTGCCAGAGCAAAGAAAATGAAATAATCAAATCTCCTCGAGCGGGAATTGAACCCACAAAACGTCGTGCTTACAGGCCGACGCTGACCCTCTGCGTCACGACGGTATAAATTGTTACGAATAGCCAACATTTTAACCTAAAATAATAAAACATGCATACCGTAAGACATTCGTCAAGAAGGAATGTGGTGTCATTCATGAGCATGTTAATAAATTTAACGAACTGTCGTCCAGAACGAGATTCTTTAATAATTGCCTGAAAAAATAAAACATATGATGTTACAATTATTTAAAAATTAGATATTAAATCAGTTAATTATGTACAAAACTGCACAGTTTCTATGATCTTTAATGTTTATACACACCTGTTTATGTATAGGTCTTTCCCACATACTCTTTAGTATTATGCTAATATGGAATCTAATAGTAAACTTGTCGTAGAACTCCGTGCTCTGACCAGTCGTTTCGATATCAGTGTAGAACTTCATCAAAGCACTAGGTAACGCCGTTTGGGACATGGGGTGGTCCATGAATTTTTCATATACCGCGTCATTCTTCAATTTAATGGGTAAAGAAAGATTTATTACAAATAATACTTCTACGATTTTTGCAACTAGGTATGGGTTCTTGATCACGTGAGAGTTGCATACTGCCGTCAACAGCCATGTGATTATGGGATCTTCTATGTAGTACGCCACTATTTGTGGAACGTATCTGGAAATTTAATAAATTTAATTTAATGAAAAGAGTAAATTAAGCCGTAACAATGTAATTTTTTATGACAAAATATTTATATATGTGTGTTTGAAAATATAAAGCAATAAAATAATAATATATTTAAATAATTACTATAATCTAAATATGTCTTCTCATTTTGTTATACATATATCAAGTACAACAGTAACATAGAATCAATACATTTCAATCTCCACCTTTCAACTGAATAGAAAACTATATAGAGCAGCGATCCACATTCGTCGTGTAGTCGTGTATATTTAAGCCAAATAGTAACAAATGAACACTCACTGCACTGCGAACAGCATGAACTCGGCAACGTCCTCCACGTACCACTCGGGGGTGGCGCGGAAGGCCTGCGCGGTGCGCGGGGCGCCCTCGCCGGCCTCGGCCTCCGCCCCCGCGCCGGCCGCCGCCAGCTGCTGCGTCAGCAGCGCGCACACCGACGAGTAGAACTGGACTCCTCGCCGCATCAGCTCGGGGTCTAGGAGCGCTGTTTCCGCGCACTGTTTCGATCTGATGTACACATTTATATCATTAACTGAATTACATTCGCGTTGTTCGACTTCAATCTTATTATAGTGCACTTACAGGGGTGAATTTAATTTTTTTTCACGCTTTATCCCGCACATGGCAGAATAGGCAGAGGGAACTGCAGGCACCATACGAACCTAGTGTTAAGACACTTCGTTGCTTTAGTCTCTGCTTTCTCCGTCCCCGCTTTCCGCCTTTTTTCGAGGCATTGTTTGGTGAGTGGCGGAACTCAACGCCGTTCTTTGCCTAGTTTCCAGAGCGAAGAAAATGGAAATAGAAAAATCCATCTTCCCCGAGTGGGAATCGAACCCACAAACCGTCGCGTTTACAGGCAGCCACTACGCCTCTGCGTCACGACGCGACGGTGAATTATTATATGAAAAATTGTTATATTATTGTTATACAGGATGTATCTGCCACGGCGGCCATTATTAGATCTACTTATAGGGGAAAATATTTCCCAATACGTATTCGGCCATATACAAAAAAACTATTTAATAATTATTAATAGTTTGGATACATCATCATTTTTTCCATTTCACGATATTTATACGTGCTATGTAACTTGTGGGGTAGACACCATTAAATACGAATAACGTACTACAAAAATACTATTAAACGTTGTCAATCTGTCACCTTTCATTCAAAAAATAACCAAAAGAAAAAGAGATATATCTCTGTCCCGCTCTGACAGTACAGTGTACGCTCACGTCATACTTGACAAATGGCGTTTTATTTTCGAATAATAATTAATTTTTTTTTTGTTTGAAAAAATATTTTTCTATTTTTGAAATTTTTTTTAATTTTACCAAGTTTATAAAAGCTGGTTAATACTATGCTCGGAATTAAGGTCGCCATTACAGCCACACTTGTATAAAAAGGTATAAGATAGAAAAAAAAATTGCTTAAAATTCACGTCACCTGTGTAAGCGCTTGATCTGCCTGCGCCAGCGCCGCAGCAGCTCGCGGTTGCGCAGCGCGGAGAAACTGTTGCGCCACTGGGGCTCCGCCGCCATCAGCTCTTCTATCACCTTCTGCAGGTCGCGGAACGCACTGTAGGCAGACGTGCGTTCATCGTTCATTTAGGATGGAAATTTATTTTTGTTAAAACAGTATGAATTGATTCAAATTATTTTATGACATAGATTTTAATTTGCGAGTGCAGAATAGCTTTAACGCAATAATACTTTATAATGACTTAAATATATACCTATGTTAAATTTAACAGCGAACACTGTAACAGTGCAGTGTTCATAATAAAGTTAATTAATCATTATTTCTATTTAATCTGTTGTACAGTTTATAGCATTGACATGAGGTGCAATATTACAAGTATCCATACCGAATCCTTCGTTGGTGTGTGTGCAGTGCGGGTATGAGCGCCACGTGGTGCATGTGCAGAGTTAGGAACCAACACACTGTTTGGAACTTCGCTTCCGGCCACGTGTGATTCGGGTCGTTATCTATGATTATAGAAATTTTACATTAAATTATTAAAGTTATAAATAACGTAATAAGTGTAAAATTCTTGATGAAACTTTGCATAGAAACCAACACACTTATTTTCATGAAAGTAATGTTTTTGAGCAAAATATTTTTCTTTAAACTTGGCTCTATATTGCATATAACGGAGATATTAGGGAGAACTTTGAGGTTACTGCATTATACGCTTTCCGCTTTAACGAACACATTGTAATTATCTATAAACAAAAATTTTTATTACTTACTAAGCTCATTTAGCCAAAACTCAGCTTCCAAAGCGGTCAAACTGAGTCGTGTCTCATCACGTACATTGATCCACGTGCCCGGTTGGAAGGTGTACAGCGGGTACACGCGTTCCAGCTTTATACGCACAGACAACAGTTGTAGAACAGAACACACGTTTAGCATGAAGCCGTCGCCTGTGGACCAAACATTATATTAATATATAAAATTAGCATTAAATTATATTAGTGATAGCAATATTTATTTATCTTTTAAGATAAAATAAAGTTCGACAGCATTAATGTCGATTTAATATTAAATAATAGAGAAAGCTTTTATTTTAGTGTTATCTTACTTACTTACTACAACTGATATTTTGAAAAATCAATTTACATGAGGGCATGAAGCGTGGATTTTTTGAGCAAACAGGAGTATAAGATCTAAATTTAATTTCGTAAAATTGTCTCTAAGTGCCACCAGCGAGACGAGAGACCTAAATGCTAAATGTCAGTCAGTTACTCAGTAAAGGCAGAGTTTGATGAAAAGAAAATGGATAAATTTAATCATAACAGTTGTAGCAGAAATATTGTCAATTTTTAAAAATGGTTGTATTCATGATTATACTGTGATCTTGAAAAACATATAAGTTGGAGGCATGCCAATACAAATCATTAAACCGGCGAGATGAGCGACATTTATACGCAGTATCTATTTTAAAGAGTTATTAACAAAACCTAAATTACGTCGAAACTTGATGTATTAGATTTTTTCTCATATCAATAAAAACAAAAATAGACACATAATGCTTAAGCAAATAAAATAATTGATACAGTCGTCGCGGCGCAGAGGCGCAACGTCTGCCTGTAACGCGACGGTTACTGGGTTCGATCCCCAGTCGGGGAGGATGGATTTTTCTATTTCCATTTTCTTCGCTCTGGCATCTAAGGCAAAGCGCGGCGTTGAGTTCCGCCACTCAACACGCAATGCCTCGAAAACGGCGGAAAGTGGGGACGGAGTAAGCAGGGACTAAGTAACGAAGTGTCTTAACACTAGGTTCTTATGGTTCCTGCAGTTCCCTCTGCCTACCCTGCCATGTGCGGGATAAAGCGTGAAGGTAAAAAAAAAAAAAAAAAAATTAAATAAATCGTCTGATCGGTAGCTGCTCCTAGTGTTAATTAATCAAGCATCACAATCACAAATAGAATATTACAATATAGGGACGATCGATAGTTGTGTTGAGAATGGAGATATGTTTATTGTTTATGCATCATATGTGCCATTGACCGCATTGACTCATCGACTAGTGGGAAATATTAGTATTCGTTCGTTTCTGATATACTTCTTTAACGCTGCGGTTACGTATGTCCGCCAGTACATTTTAGAACTATATAACATTTAAAATTCATAATTAATAAAACTTAAAAAAAGAAACAAAAGGACGTGTATATAAAATATGAACATAATGAAATTACGTTTTAAAATCTGTTAAGAATATATTCTGCATTGTCTTCTCAGAAATGATTGCGCAGTATTCATCCGATCTTTCCAAATGAACAAAACAACTCAGAAATAACTTTGGCGGAGTATTTGATAACACTTGACACAAAATCGGACAAGGAAAACAATTTATAGGCGTTTCAGAAAGCAACATTAGTAAAATATTCATTTAAAGCTAAATATAGTATAACTAAATAAGCATAAAAAAAATAATTATAGTATAACCATATAACAATCTCACCAGCCAGCGACCGCTCATCAGTTTGCAATTGCGCTCTCCTCTCATTACGTTGCAGCAAAGTAGCGAAATAGTTCAGCAGGGGTTCCCTCGCTTCGGGACACAACAAGATGTTATGGCAGATGTTGTGCAATGTGTTTCGACTCGCTTCAACTTCACGCTGTAGAGCGAAGGATAAACTCTGGTCTGTGCCCGTCGCTATCATACGCTCGGCGAAACGAGGATTCTCCTCCGCAAACAATGATATCTGGAATTGTTTATTTTTTCAACGATTTTTCACTTTGAATTTAATTTTAGCTGTATTCTGGTGTGTAGGTATTATTCATTTCACTTTGTTTTAACCAATTTACTATTTTTTATGTGCATATAAAATGATATAAAAATCAAAGCAAATCATATATCAGACCACAAAAAAAAACAATTAAAAAATAAAAAAATCCTTTAACTGCATAGCAGTTTACTAAATCCATAACTATCAAGTGTCTAGTACAGGCACATTTTGCATACAAAAGAAAAACCTATCGAAGTACCGCAAAGAACGGTCCGAGAAAGCTAACTCTAGCAATCTCCCGTCCGGGCGCAGTCGTGACCGGGGCGGGACACAGGCTGGGCAGGCGGGCTATGAGCGCGCACACGGGGCGCGCGGCGTGGCGAGGCCCGGCGCGCAGCTCGCACAGCGAACGCAGCGCGCGCAACACCGCGCCGTGGCCGCGCCCCACCAGCGGAGACACGCAACGGCGCATTTCTTCGCGAAGACCCATTAACAGCGGAGTGAAGACCTGGGAGCAATAGCGGGAGAAATTATTACATTGATATGTCAAATGTCTAAAATGCTTCACTTCATTTAGGTAATTAGGTAAAGTCAAAATAAACAGTTTCATGCAATCTATTCAATAATAACCACAAGACTAACATGAGCAACTGATATAAATTCTACATAGACCACAGCTTGATAAAATTATGTTATTGTAATATAATTTCTTTATTATTGAATAAAGAAATTATATTAGAATTTCAATTAAAAGTACCTAGAAATAAATTAAGTACCTTGGCTTACAAAAACTGAATATATGAAATACATGTACCTCATCAAATGCTTCTTGATCCGAATATGTAGCTAATACCACTTCTGGTATGAGTCCTATTGGAGTGTTACCAATCAATATGTAGGGCAAAAGTGGAGATTTTCTACTTTTTTCCAATTCAAATCTACCTCTTAACACTAACACCAAGTTATGAACTAATAAAGTTCTCAAGCTTTGCAGTAGATCACTTAAAGGTGGCTCTGAACTTTTCTTTGGATGTTCCCTCTCATAAATGTTTATGTTGGAATAAAATTTTAATATATAACTAACAGCCAAAGATTGTGTTGGTACATTTTTTGGTATAGGGAGGGATGGTGTGGGGCAATCAGCCTTGTTGTCTGTATCTGTCTCTGATCCAAGATGTCCTGATGTTAGAACATCATCCCCACAATCTTCACTAAGTCTCTTTGTTGTTTCAGTAATGGCAATTAATTTTTGATTTAGTGGATCTAATCCATCAATAATTTGTGTAATAATATCCATCACAGCTTCAGATGCTAGCTCTTCTAAACTTAGCTTTGGATTATCAAATAATGATGCTGCTACTGATGGCACAAAAATCCCACCTAAATTGTAAATAATATAATTATTCAAAATTTAAACATGTTAAAAAATGACATAGAACATTTGTAACAAATAATGCATTTCATCATACCTGCACTGTCATCCGACCAAGATACTTGTAATATTTTAGCTACAATATTTCGAAGTTGTTCTTCTGTCAGTTCTGTACAACTAACTGTCCGTGATCTTTGAATTTTACGTGCTGGAGATTGTGTAGGGTCACTATCTTCAACCTTTAAGTGTATTTATAATGAAATATCTATATTTAAATTTCTGGTTATTTTTTGATTTCAAACATAGTTATGATAAGCAGAAGATAATATTTTTTAAAAACAGTTTTATTTATATTAAGCATTTTTTAAAATTAATTTTAATATGTAATAATAAAATAAATAAAAAGAAAAATATAATAGTAAGGAGTTACTAAAAGAAAAAGAATCCATTTTGAAAAAGATAATCAATTGAGAATATATAGCCAATTGAAAAATACAAAACTTTATTATTTTACTTGATATTACCAATTATTAATATTAATAGCAAAACAATATACTTGAATAAAACTTAAAGAACTAAACAAAAAATATTAGAGTATTGTACTCACCTCCATAGCCTCTTGTATTGTCTCAGATTGTGAATTCCTTTCTGATACATCATCCACTTCCATAGATAATGAGCGCCTTGAGCAACTAGGTGAAGCATTACTTGTTCTTGCCCTAACTGGTGGGGGTTCTGCAAATTGTGTTGGAGATATAGACCTTGATGTACTATCTTCTCTTATAGATGCTCCTTCTGATCCACTGACAGTTGTTTGTGGTAGGACCCTCACTGAACCACAGCTTAATAAAGTCTCATCACCCATTGAATCAAAGCTATTATATTGTCTTGTTTGAGATAAATCTGTCATTTTTGTGTCGGGCATCTCATCTATTAAATTATTATCTGTTTTGTCTGTAACAATTAAGCCATCTGCTGGAATTTTAGCTTGATCAGATACTTCATTTTTATTTTCTGGATAACATTGTTCTTGGTTTCTAGTGCCTGAATTTTCAATAGAACTCCTTGGAGTTTCCGCTGGTGTTGGAGATAAACGAGATGACGGAACAGCACTTAATATGTCAGATGGTATAGAAGCACTTGGTGTTACAGGGGGACTTGTAGGAACAGGAGATGAACCAGTCCCTCCCAATGCTGCAAGACGCGCCAATCTTCGTCTTCGTATCTAAAAGGAATAGAACATTAATCGTAGCACGTGTAAAGTTTACATTCACATCAACACTTCACTACGATACGAACGCTTTGTTTTGTTACGAAATTAGAATGACCATACGCATTATGCCAAGGGCCGTTTACAAAATAAAACTCACCTCTTCTGGACTGAGTTCACTCATTGTAGAAAGTGTATTTTGTTTATAATGTAATGAACCAAAACTAATATTACTTTTAATCAAATAGATTTTTAGAAGTCGAATCAGACAAAACGACGGAGCAAGCCACACAACGTCAACCAGTCAGTCACCTCTAGCTCAGCTGAGACGATTGGTTATTTGACGTTTGTACTTTTGAATAGATGACGAGAAAGTATTGAAAATACACGCGTCATCCTCACGAAACCTAAACAAAACAATTTATAGGTACTCTGTAAATGTGTTTACAGATTATAAATATATATTTTTAATCTTTATATGTTTTGTGTCATAAAAAAATTTTAATTAAATTAAAAAATCGAAAATTTTAATCAATAATTAATTGCTTTTACTGACTATTGTACAATTTTCAGCTGTAATAAATTGTTTTCTTTCGTTGTTTATTATTTTTTTAGCATGACTACATTCCCGTTTTCACATTATGCGTAGTTTTCGAGACATCGTATGGTGATTGAACTAAACGTTGTTGCTTTCTTACTTTAATATATTTTTTTACTTTTTTATTTAAAACACCCTTAAAATTATTAACGACTTATTCTACCATACACACGCTTCGTTTATATATGAAAATAATAGTATCAGCATTTCAATGATTGCAGCTTTATCCTTTATTATGTTAAGCCATCTAGAGTATGGTTTTAGACAGTCTGCAATATTTTTTGGTAAACCAGTCCAAAAAGTTACATAGTTTCCTTATAAATCTATCGTATTATTGCCATGTTTCTTCCAGAGCAGATTAATTTTGTACTCTCCTTAATGCTAAGCAGATAAATAGTTTTACGTAAAATTTAAGGTAGTGGCGTAAAAGCTGACAATATTAAGCACTACAGATAAATATGCATTGTTAGAAATAATTTTGATTTATTTATGATATAATAATTTTAAAAAAATTCTAGGAATTAAAATTATATACCATATTTCGTTTTTTATATGATACTATTGTAGTTTTAATTATCTATATTTAGTACTCTGTGGAAATAATAAAAATAAAAAAAAATCGATGGCCGCATGTTTTCAATTTGTTTATGTTTTTTTAAGTTGTTTAATTAGGTCTGAATAATAATATGCAGTTAAGAAAATTTATTTTAATAATTTATGTGAAATGAAAAAATATTTTAAATATGTAGACGATCATGGTTTCCTTATGACTATATGTTGTTTAATATATTTTATTTAGTATTTTCTACTTATTACTATAGTGAGTAAATAAAAATGACGAATAATACAGTAGTTGAATTAATTTCCGGCCTAAAATCTCGGCATACCGAGACCAGACACAAGTCGATACGGGAACTTCTACACTTTGTAAAAACAGATCTAAGAGAAATGAGCCAGGAAGCTTCTAGTCAGGTACTCGATGAAATGAATCAACAAATTCATCTTCTTACTTCAAGTTATGATAATAACGACAAGAAAGCAGGGATTTTGATAATAGGTAATGTTGTAATAATTACCATAATTTCTATGTGTAGAATTTTTCTCTTATTGAACGATATGTTCTTATTTTTCCAGTTTGTTTAGTAAGTGGAGATTCTGAAGCTAATAAGACTAGAGTTATCCGTTACGCTCAATATATAAGAAATATATTTCCATCAAATGATGTCAATATATTGGAATTAGCTGCCAAAACAATGGGTAGGATAGCAGTGTCATTGGGTATTAAAAGAGCAGAATTTCTTGAATCAGAAATAAAAAGAGCCTTTGAATGGTTAGCAGAAGAGAGAAATGAATGCAAGCGTTTGTCAGCTTGCTTTATTTTAAGAGAACTAGCCATAGCTATGCCATCATATTTTTTCCAACACATTAATGGATTTTTTAACTATATTATGCTTGCTTTACGTGATCCTAAAGAACAAATAAGAGAAGCAGCAGCTAAAGCTATAAGAGCAGCTTTTGTGGTCACTGCTAAAAGAGAAATTCCAGAACAAAGCAATAAAGCTCATTGGTACATACAATGTTTCGAAGAAGCTGTAGCTGCCTTTGCTGATCAAATGGCAAGGGAAAGAATATTAAGTAGAGATGATCATGTTCATGGTGCCCTTTTGATATTAAATGAACTTCTTAGGTGTTCAAATGCAAATTGGGAAAAGAAGTACACAAAACTAATGCAAAATTTAGATTCTGAGCAGGAAATATTGGATGAAATGTCTAATTTTAACCCTAAAAGTCATTTATCTGGATATCATAGTTACTCAGATGAAAAATCTCAATCCGTGAATATAACAGAGTCTGCTATTTGTAAAAAACTGATAGCTGAAAAATATGACAAAATATCTGTTGGTAGGTGCTTTAGTTTTCTTTACTTTAAAATAAACTGAATTTAGTACTAGAATCTAATTTCCATTAATAAGTACTTAATCAACATATTCTTTAATATTCTATTTAATTTACAAATTCTATCAGATTATTTATTTTTTTAGTATTAAAATATTATTTGCAGATGTTATGGCTCAACAAATATCAAGATCACATAGTGTCCATCAAATGTTGCTGCTTATAATACCAAGATTAGCAGCATTCAACAAGGAAGCATTCACAAAAAAACATCTCAAATCAACAATTAATCATCTAATTACATTTCTGAGAGGCAGAGAAAAAGAAAAGGCAATGGCTTTTACTACATTGGGCCTGATCTGTATTGCAGTTGAAGATGATATCAGACAATATCTGCCAAGAATTATTGAAATAATTAAAGTGACACTCCCCTTAAAAGATGTTCCGAAAAAGAAAAATAACAATGAGACTCCACTATTCAACTGTGTAACATTGTTAGGAATAGCCATGAAGGAATGTGTTTCAAATGAAATAAAAGAACTTTTAGACCCAATGTGTGCAACAGGTTTGAGTCCACAATTGACAACTTGTTTTAAGGAGCTCAGTCAAAATGTGCCATCTTTGAAAAAGGAAATTACAGACAGATTACTCAATATTTTATCGTTAATATTGAGGAAGAAACCATACTTATCTAGCAGTACAGATTCTCCTGTTTCAATGTTATCTACAGCACTTTTAGTAGAACCACATGATGCTGTTAAATTAGTGCTTGCATTACACACCCTGGGAACATTTGATTTTGAATGGAACAATACACTCATGTCTTTTATAAGGAGGTGCACAGATTATTATTTACAAAGTGAGCAACAAGATATACGACTTGAAACCATAAAAACTGTGGCAAAATTGCTCATTAAAGCGATTGAAAGATGCGCATACTCCAGCTCGCGGACATTGAATGCTTTGATAGACGAGTCTCTGGGGAAGCTCTTATCGATTGGCCGTTCCGATTTCGATCACGAGATTCGGTACAGAGTATTGGAAATTTTTACTAATCCTGTTTTTGATAAGTATTTGGCAGTGGAAGAGCATCTGAGCTGTCTATTTGTTGCCATCAATGACTCAAATAGTGAGGTTAGTGAGCTAGCTCTATGCGTGGCGGGAAGGCTGAGCAATGTGAACCCGAGTTACACGACGCCTGCATTGCGACAGTTGTTTGTGCAAATTTTAATGGAGCTCCAATATTCTGAATCTAGTCGTAATAAAGAACAATCCCTTCGAATGGTCAATAACCTAATATGCCACGCGCCGAGGTTGACGCGACTGTTTGTGGATACTATACTAAAAGTTCTTGTACCAAAATTAAAGGAAACCGACAGCAACTCTGTCATGATTTGTATAATATTAAAAGCTATAGGAGATCTAGCAGAAGTTAACAGTGGGGGCAATGCATTGGTCCAATGGTTACCAGAACTAATATCAATTCAGCTCGAAATATTGTCGGATCCTAATCAACTTGAAAAACGGAGTATAGCTCTATGGTCATTTGGACAGGTTATAAGTTCCATCGGATATGTTGTTACACCATACATGGAGTATCCTAATCTGATGGATCTGCTGCTTAATTTAATAAAAACTGAGCATAACTCAAGAGATAGGCGAGAAGCGGTTCGTGTATTGGGTCTGTTGGGTGCACTAGATCCGTACAAGCATAAAATAAACCAGGGCCACATTGATTTTCAAACAGTTTCCACATTGATACCAGTTACTGACAGTCAAGACAATATTGATATAAGTGTGAGTGAAATGCTCGTGAGCATGTCTCCGTTGGTCTTGGATGAGTTCTATCCAGCGATTGCTGTTACATCTTTGATGCGTATCCTCCGAGATCCGTTGCAGTCTCAGCACCACATTAGTGTTGTTCATTCAGTTACCTACATTTTTCAAACATTGGGCATTAAATGCGTGCCCTATATATCACGCGTGACGCCCAGTCTCTTGTATGTGATTCGTAACACAGACAATCAAAACTTTAGGGAGTTTCTGTTTACCCAATTAGCGCTTATAATATCTGTCGTGAAAATACACATTCGGCCATATTTGGAAGATATATTCGATTTAATAAGGGAATACTGGACACCCGATAGTCAGATTCAGCACACCCTCATACTACTCGTCGAGCACATAACCGTGGCAATTGGTACAGAATTTAAAATATACCTGAGGAAGATATTGCCAAACATATTAAGAGTTCTTAAGTGTGATAACAGCAAGGATAGAATTCTAACACAAAAACTCTTATTAACCATACAAAAATTTGAAAATAATCTAGATGATGTACTACTATCTGTAGTACCAGCGATAACGGGTCTTTTTGATGGAAGGAACATACCGACATCGATATCAATATTGGCAATGAAGACAATAGAACATTTATCTATGTATTTATATTTCAAACCGTACTCCGCGATGCTAATACAGGCGTTAGCAAAAGTTTTAGAAAATAGTCCTGCTTTAAGACAAACAGCTATGGACACACTGTGCGCTCTGATCGTTCAGTTGGGGCGCGAATACATTGATTATATACCCTCAATAGATAAAATATTATCGAAATATAAAATTCAATGTCCGAATTATATCGTATTGGTTACCCGTTTACAAGTCATCTCAACTTTGGCTTCGGATGATGATTATTTAGATGAAACGAGATTGCGGCTGCGAAATCAAAAATCAGATGTAAGTCTTTTTATTCATAAAGTAATAGTACTACAATATTGTCACTAAGTTTTAATAACATGAATTTTCGTATTTAATAAAAAAAGTTCGGTGTAGTTCTACACTGTAGCTGTTCCAGTTACAATATAATTTTAATAATTTTACAATATATTTTTTAGATTTAACACCCTAAGTGTGTCAATAATACTTTAAAATGTTGAATTATTATAATGTGTAGAATTTGTCTGTTGTAGGTAGTTACTAGCAGTGATTTGCAACCGATTCAAAAGCTTTCTCTTAATGTGGATAAATTACGAAAATGTTGGCTTGTTAACAACTTAATATCAAAAGAGGACTGGATCGAATGGTTGCGCCAACTCAGTGTCGGATTCCTCACAGAGTCCAATAGTCCTGCCATCAGGTTGGTTTATCAATTATCAAATGAATATATTGTATCCTTACTTAGGATTAACACTTAACAAAATGTTTAATGTTTTTTTTTATACACTTTTTATTTTAAAAATTGATAAAATAATAATTATATGTTATAATTCAATTCAAATAATGAGTTACATATAACATAATATATAGTAATTTTATATGCAACAATATAATATTGAAAGTGGAGGTCCATAACTAAATAATCATATAGATAATTTATATTTCTTTATTACATCAGGGCTTGCTCCAGTTTAGCACAAAACTACCCACAATTAGCTAGCGATCTATTCAACGCGGCATTTATGTCCTGTTGGACTGAACTGGGCGAACATCCCCGCGCTGAATTAGTGGTGGCCTTAGAAAAGGCTCTCTCGGTTCCCGATGTGCCTGAAGTGGCTTTAGCTGTTTTGAACTTGGCCGAATTTTTAGAGCACTGTGAAAAGGGTGCTCTACCTATATCTATTAAACTTCTCGGCGACACGGCAATTACTTGTCGTGCGTATGCGAAGGCTCTTTATTATAAGGTATTTTACTATTTACACATATATGAATTTATAGCTTAAAGCTATATATATATATATATATATATATATATATATATATATATATATATATATATATATATATATATATATATATATATATATATATATATATATATATATATATATATATATATATATATATAATATAAAATTTTGTTACTATAGGAAGAAGAGTATAAAAGAAATCCATCGACGCAAGTTGTTGAGGCACTTATTCATATAAATAATAAGTTACAACAAAAGGAATCAGCTAATGGCTTACTAGAAAAAGTTATAATGCAGAAGAGGAATGGCGATTGTTCTTTAAATGTTCACGTGCGTTGGTACGAGAAATTACATAATTGGGATCAAGCATTGGACCTTTACAGTAAGAAGCTAGAGGTCGATCCACAAGATGTTGATTCAAAAATGGGAATGATGCGTTGTTTAGAGGCAATGGGAGAGTGGAGAAAACTGTACACTATAACAACAGAACAGTGGAGTTCTATGTCAGATGATATTAAAAAGAAGTCAGCTAAAATAGCTGCGGCTGCATCTTGGGGCCTACAGGAGTGGGACTCCATGAAGAAATATGTTGATTGTATGCCCGAAGACACACAAGATGGTGCTTTTTACAGAGCAATTCTGTCAATCCATGATGGAAAATGGTCGGAGTCAAGACACTTTGTCGATACCGCCAGAAGTTTTCTAGATGCTGAACTCTCCGCGGTCGTGGGTGAAAACTACCAGAGAGCGTATGGTGCTCTAGTTAACGCTCAGTTATTAACAGAACTAGAAGAAGTAGTTACTTACAAGCTGGTAGAAGAAAGAAGAAGTGTAATTCATAGAACATGGTGGAACAGACTTCAAGGCGGTCAACGGTTGGTTGAAGACTGGCGAAAAATGCTTCAAATACGCAGCCTCGTTTTGACCCCTCGAGAGGATTTCCAAACTTGGTTAAAGTTTGCGTCGTTGTGTAGGAAAACAGGTTCTATAAATCAGGCACACAAAATTGTTTTGTCCATACTAGGCTGTGATCCAGCCACTAATCCCGATGTACTGTTACGAGTTCAAGATCCAAGGATTGTATTAGCTTACAGTAAAATTTTGTGGCATGCTGGAAATAAACGATATGCCTACGACGTCTTACAAAGACTTGTCGATAGTTCCGAACCCGAAAATGAGGACCAGTGTAGGTTGCTCGCGCGCTGTCATCTCAAACTAGGATCGTGGTGCGAGTCACTACAAGAAATTAACGAATTGTCTATCCCCGAAATTTTGAGAAATTACGCCTCTGCTACATTTTACGCCCCAGACTGGTACAAGGCGTGTCACGCCTGGGCGTGCATGAATTTTGAAACTGTTTTGTTCTATAAGCAACAGGACAATATTTCCGAGACTAGCACGGCCGGAGGGTCTGGCGAGAAAAAGATATCAAGAGCGGAATTCATCAACACATACACAATACCTGCTATTGAAGGGTTCTTTAAATCCATTAGTCTGTCAAATGGAAGTTCTCTGCAAGATACATTGAGACTCCTTACACTGTGGTTCGATCATGGACATCATCCGGCCATTTACGATGCTCTATTTGAAGGGATCAGGCAAATAGATGTTAAAATATGGTTGCAAGTGATTCCCCAACTTATTGCTAGAATCGATTCTCCAAGGAGTTTGGTCGCCAAGCTTGTACACATTCTTCTTATTGATATTGGAAAGTTGCATCCACAGGCTCTCGTATATCCCTTGACCGTAGCGACCAAGTCCTCTTTTGTGACGAGAAAAGCCGCCGCGAATTATATATTGAAAACAATGAGCACCCATTCGCAAAGATTGGTGAATGAAGCTGCTATTATATCTGAAGAGTTGATCAAAGTCGCTATGTTATGGCACGACCAAGTGTATACCGCGCTCGATGATGCTTCTAGGTAGTATTACTGTCATATGCACTAGAAATGTATCAAATATTATAAACGTTGCTTATATGTTTAATTTTTTATCTTATTCTTTTTCTTCAGATTGTATTATAGTGAGAAAGATTACAGAGGAATGATTAGGACGTTAGACAAAATGCACGCTATGTTGGATCGCCCACCAGAGACCCTGAAGGAAGTTTCATTTTTACAAATGTACGGGCGTGATTTGCAAGAAGCGCAGAGATGGTGTGAACTTTATAAGGTTTGCTGAAACTCTTTTTTTTTTTTATATCTTCACACTTTATCCCGCACATGGCAGGGTAGGCAGAGGGAACTGCAGGAGCTGTGGAACCTAGTGTTAATACACTCCGTTGCTTAGTCCCTGCTGTCTAACGTCCCTGCTTTCCACCTTTAATCTAGGCATTGCGTGTTGAGTGGCAGAACTCAACGCTGCCCTTTTGCCTAGTTTCCACAGCGAAGAAAATGGAAATAGAAATATCCATCTTTCCCTCACGGGAATCGAACCCAAAAACCGTCACGTTTACAGGTAGACTCTACACCTCCGCTCCACTTCGGTCCTCAAACTCGTATTTTTCTCTAAAAACACACAGACGAACAATAGCATATTATAATAACTATATGTAATAATTTAAATATTTTTTTTTCACAGGAGACGTCGTCGGAGCGCCACCTGAACGCGGCGTGGGACGTGTACTGCCACGTGGTGCGCCGCATCGGCGCGCAGGTGCGCTCGCCGGCCGCGCTGGAGCTGCAGTACGTGAGCCGGCGCCTGCACGCCGCGCGCGACCTGCAGCTGGCCGTGCCCGGCTCCTACGTGCCGCGCCACCCCGTCATACGGATCGCGCGCATCCACACGCATTTACAGGTTACATTGCTATATATTCTAGTTCTATTCTTTACTCTAATTCTTAAAGAAAGAGGAAGAAAAATACTTAAAGAAGAATGCATGACTCAGTGGTCAGAGCGCTTGCACGATTCGACTCGATTCACGCTGCGTCGAAATTCTTATATTCTTTATACAACTTATTTCGTTGTTAGCAATTTGGATGTTTAGCATAGTAGCATAATAGGTTTTGTAGGGGGACGGCACTATGCGGACGACACGGACCGCGCATGTAACTGCCACGTCATAACTGAATTTTAAGTACCCTATTATCTGATTGATAACGTTGGTCGAATTAAAAAAAAATATGATTTTTAAAGTGTTATTTCACACTCAGGATAGAAAAAATACTTAAAGAAGAACACGTGGTTCAATGGTCAAAGCGCTTGCACAGTTCCCAAGAGAGCGCGGATTCAAATCCCGCTGCGTTCAAAAAAATTTTATATATTTTCTTTAAGTATTTTTTTTTGCTGTAATTAATATACTTCTCCAAATTATTTGAAAAATGTTGTAATGTTAAAGGGTTAACAGGTTGGATCTAATTTAGTTTAATGTTAACTCGAGGTCGTCATGACGCAGAGGCAGACTGCAAACGTGACGAATGTGGGAATCGAACTACTACTCGTTGAGTTATTTAATTAGATAAAAAAGCCTTTCAACCGATTGGTTATTGACTCTTTTTACAAATTGAACTCATTTTAATATTAGGCATACCTAATATATAAATTCTATTGTAGGTAATCAAATCAAAGCAAAGGCCTCGTCGGCTCACCATTCAAGGCTCTGACGGCAAACAGTATATGTTCCTTTTGAAAGGTCACGAGGACCTCCGTCAAGATGAAAGGGTGATGCAACTATTCGGCCTCGTGAACACTTTACTTCAGGCCGATCCTAGCACTAATAGGCACGATCTGGCCATACAAAGATATGCGGTAATACCACTCTCGCCGAATTCGGGTCTGATCGGTTGGGTGCCGCAATGCGACACTTTGTACAACTTAATAAGTGATTATAGAGATAAAAAGTCCAATAAGTTAGCGTTGACCAAGGAACAGCAAATTATGTTGGGAATGGCGTCTGATTATCAAAAATTGATGTTGAAACATAAGGTGTGTATACTCTTTTTATATATTTCTTTTTCTATACCTCAGCTAGAGACACAAAAATAGAAACTGTAATAAGATTTTTGATTTCTGCGATTTTTATTTTATTTTTCATAAATAAATTTATAAGAATTAGTCGCGTATAGTGACATTTTTTGGAATCCCGACGTTACGAATACTTTGCAGTAGTCCATGCGTGTCGTTTGCGTCTACCCATGACCACGAACTACTGCAAACTGTTGGAAACGACGGATTTCTAAAACCTATCAATATACGCGATTAATCCCTTTAAATTTTTTTATAAAAATTAAATAAAAACTGATTTAATTATAATTAAAGAGGTTCTAAGATATTCATTTTTCAGGTGGAAATATTCGAATACACGTTATCTCAAACACCAGGAAATGATCTAGCGAGGTTATTGTGGCTTAAAAGCCCTTCCGCAGAAGCTTGGTTCGAGAGACGCACCAACTACACGCGCTCGCTCGCCGTCATGAGCATGGTGGGCTACATACTGGGGCTCGGCGATAGACACCCATCTAACATCATGTTGCATAGAGTGACTGGCAAAGTACTGCATATCGACTTCGGAGATTGTTTCGAAGTAACACAAACTAGGGAACGTTTTCCAGAGAAAATTCCGTTTAGATTGACACGAATGCTCATTAACGCTATGGAGGTGTGTATGTTTTTAAATGTTTATCTTCTTTTTGTTATGTCATCTTTATGAATAGTGCATTTTTTAACAATTTGCGTACAACAAATATTATTGTAGGCTGTAATAGTTTTTCTTGAAGCTATAAAAACGACAAAAGTTTTCTTAAACAATGAATATAATGCATTTGTTAAAAGCTTCTAAAATAAACTAAAAATGTTCAACAACAGGTGACAGGTATAGAAGGCACGTACCGCTTCACGTGCGAGTCGGTGATGCACGTCCTGCACAAACACCGGGACAGCGTAATGGCGGTATTAGAAGCTTTCGTCTACGACCCGCTACTAAATTGGAGATTAATCGATAACGAGCAGCACTCCATCACGGAGTCCACCTTCTCGTCAGATATAGACTCGCCATACTCTCTGCCCAGTCGTAGTAGAAATTTGCATTACGAGTCCCTGGAAATGCCGCCCGAGTCTAATCTAAATAAACGTGCTCTAGCAATTCTTAACCGAATACGTGATAAGCTCACTGGTCGTGACTTCCCGAACGTTGAAGCAGTCGTCAGCGTCCCGAAGCAAGTGGATCTACTTATAAAAATAGCTACTAATAATGAGAATTTGTGCCAGTGCTATATGGGATGGTGTCCCTTTTGGTAAAGCAATTACACACGCCTATTCAGTTTGTTTTACAATTGTTATAGTGTCTTAAAGTCATCGTTTGAATCATTTCCATACATAAGTTATATAATTTTATATTTTTGATTATTTG
This sequence comes from Dione vanillae, assembly GCA_037178615.1. Taxonomy (NCBI): domain Eukaryota; kingdom Metazoa; phylum Arthropoda; class Insecta; order Lepidoptera; family Nymphalidae; genus Dione; species Dione vanillae. Next base: position 2,030,265 of record JAZFAU010000190.1, read on the forward strand.
TTTGCGTTTCACAGTATAGTGACGAGATTGTTTAATTTTTGTTAAGCTTCTAATATATGGTAAATAAAAATTAGACACGTCATAAGACATGCACAATAATATTTAGGGTTCAGTACTTAAGTGCTTAATTTTTTGCATTTAATATGAAATTCAACGCATAATCAAAACTAACAGGATAGTTTTCGTTGACCTAGAGCTATGAAATTTAGCACTAGGTTAGATAGACTTTGTGATATAAAACATAGAAAAAGGGCCGAAAATTTATTCATATCCTAGAAAAAAACATTACAATTTGCGTATACGATTGCAAATTTGGATTTATCAACTGTTATTAGTTGTACTATTATCATGAAAGAAGTAAAAACTTAAAAGAAAAACTCAAAATGTATGTGTTAACACAAGAACAGCGTGACAGGTAGTTGTGGATTGAAACCCTTCGAGTAAAACGTTGCGATAGTTGAACTCCACCATACAACACGTATATCTTGGATCCTGATAAAAGCTAGTGTAGCGTAAAGCAACAAAATGTTTTCCTGTTATAGTTATTGATCGTCATGACGTCACTGAACGGCCCTGGCCTTCAGTATATTATAAGAAAAGGGAATTGATTAGGAGCTTATCGCAAATTCAACAATTTTATATAAACATTGATTTGTTTAGATTCATTTTAGTTTATAACATTATGTTACTTGTAAGTTGTAATACTTAATTTTAGGTGTACATTAAAAATAAGACGTAATTAAAAAAATTTTTTTTTTAATTAACTTCGGAACGCTATTTATTCAAAAAATAATAGGTACATGTTTCTTAATATAGTTACTATTTGCCACTTTCAAGACTTATTCAACTATGTAAAAACCTAGTTAGTATACTTAAGAACTATTCTAATAGATTTTACGTTATTACGTCGTTTATATTTGGGGGCCTTCCCAATTTGTATTGCTAGTCTTCTATAATATTGCTTTTACTATTGTTATTATTTTTAAGAAGTAACGAGCATTGTTCTGTTGTCTTACTATAATATTATACTTGCTACTTAAATTAGAATGTAGATCATTTCAATTGTTCTGAGGCATTAATGTTGTGCGACAGTCGTGTATTATAATATATACAACTTAAGTGTTAAATGTATTAAATAAAAATTACTTTTTTAACTATAAATATATTTTGTTTAAACCGATCACGTGTCACTTTATTCATACATCTTATGGCCTCAGCTTCCCAGGCTGTCCTGTTTGTAACTGACAAAAGAAAGCGGGAGTAAGTTTGACAATTTGGTACACAAGACTCTATCTATAGAAGGTTTAGAAAGGAATATGTCGATGTCGCCTGCTGAGCCTCGGAATTCACTGAGCGTCTGCCGGCAAACGCCGCACGGTGCAGTGAAGCAGGTCCCTTGATTCGCCACAACCGCCACCATACTGAACTTCAAGTAACCATCACACACCGCTCTAGATACAGCCGCCCTCTCCGCGCAAATGGTAGGCGAAAACGTCGAATTCTCTATATTACATCCTGTATACACTTTGCTGTCCTCCTCAGTTAGTATAGCAGCCCCTACGGCGAAATTTGAATACGGACAATACGCGCGTTTCCGTATCTCTGTCGCTTCGCTAATTAAATTTTTCACCACCTCGCCTGAAAATTAAAGCGTTAATTGACTAACGACGTCTTAATCAAAACTAATCCAGATAAGACGACCTTTCGGAGCGATCGGACGTTGTGATAGGATTAAAAAACTATTTTTTATAAATGAAATGGTTTTCCAACAACTTTTTGCGAATCTATTTTTATACGTATTAACAATTTCTAGTATCTATTAGCAATAAAAATAATAAAATGTAGAATTAAAGATTTTTCAAAATATGAGTTAGCAAAATGTTTATAAAATTTGTTTCAGTTTAATATCTTTTTTGTCTTTTTACACGTAAGCCCTTGTTTTGACATTAGGCTTAATTTGATTCCACTACGTGCGCGTCTTTCGTAGTTTTCGCTAACAATTACGTTCGTGTCATTTAGTGCATTTCAACTTTTGTTATAAGTAGGTCAAAGTCGAGCAGTACACGCGATTATAAATAGATTTCTTTTTATTTTGCAAGATCACGATGTCGTAAAGACAGGGAATTTGGAGAAGTTGAAGTAAAAACTATCACTGTAAATCCTAAGATATAAAATAGGGCTAGTATAAAAGAAAAAGACTCACTTAGTGAATTGAAATCGACTATTTCAAATCTATCCATGGACTATTACTTATATTGTCGTGATCTCGTGTTGATTGCAAAATGCGAAGTGCGTGTGACTCCCTTTGCGGTCAGCGGCCAACTGATTATGGTTGATGATTTTTGATTAGATATTCGAGTTGTCGTGATTGAAAGTCTTATGTGAATTTTTTGTTTTGAAAATTAAAACTCATATTCATTCCAATTTATTACCACTATTATATTAAATTATATACACCAAATGAGTGAAATATAATGTACCTAAAAAGATTTAAGATGTAGACTTGGATCTCTACTAAAACAATCATCTTTTCAGGCCAAGGTTAATCATTGAAAAACTATTAAAACTTATTTGTTTATATTTTGTATTTACGTTAAAGTTAAATTAATATAACTAGTAATAAAATAATATGGAATTTATGTTAGAAAGTAACGAATAGGACAGGATGTGAGCTTTGTGGGGTACAAACTACTATTACTCGTATTTGTAAATATAGAGCTCATATGTTTTGCAAATAATATACGAAACTTTGTCAGAATAAATTTTTTTAGTAGATGAAATTTAATGGTTAAATATCTGTATGTATTACAAAAAAGAGGATATCAAACTACCTTTAGTCAATAAGTTAGTGACCCCAACATATGACAGGTACGCAGTGAAAAACTATATTTATTATAATTACTTTTTTTCGGCTTACCTATCCGCCGCTTTAAATTTTTACCTGATTGCATATTCCAGACCCGAGGCCTTAAAACTATATATACGATATTTATTTGGGAATCACGAAAAAAAAATTGTCACGAAGATACTTCTATAGTAAAAATATTACAATAGGTAAGTAATACCTGTACAATATTCAATTCATACTAAAGTTGCGAAGATTATTTATTTAAAAGAAAAGTAAAAACTTAAATTACTTTATAAATAGTGCTTCAGCTATTTTATAGGTAATGTAACTTGTTAACTTCCTTCATTTTTTCTGTATCACATCATACGTACATAATGTGAATATGTTGATAAATGCAAGTTGCAAGATAAGTAATTATATTTTACTAAGTAAAAGTCAAGGCTGCCACTTCAGTTGAAAATAAAATACTATTTTTGAGTTTTATTTCCAAGAATTACTGCACATCATACATTGATGGTGTCTTAAATAAAGCCTTATAACTTAGCGATGTTGTAATTCATTCTGTAAACATCATGTGGTTTGTTGGTAGATATTTTGGTCATTTTTTGATTTTGAGCTATATAATATTGAGCTATATAAAAGATTACACCTCCACAACTTTTGGAAGAGCCTGGCGAATATGTGGTACTGTAGGTCGCTTACTTGATTAGAAACTACATACTAAAATTTAATGGGCACTCTCTACCTCCGTAAGATACGGATAGATATGTTGAAGATATCTGTGAAAGGTCCGCTACTCCGGGCAACTATGGACATAGTTATATTATATTTTAAGGTATTTTGGGCTATATTTAAGGATATCAATAGTCGCAGACTTCGCAAAAGTATCACTACGAGCCTCACGCCCTTATGATAAGAAAAAATGGTGATGAGTAAGTCGGCTTTAACCCCCTGGTGTACTACATCGGAGTAGGTCTACATACACATTTCCAGATCTAGCGATGTTGGGCTGAAGTAGGACAATTATTGAACCGACGGGTGCTCTAGAATGTCAAGATAGCCGTGTAGGTAAAGATGTTACTAAAACCATTTCAGTCATATTTATTATTTCCTTTATTGAGTAATAAAGCAAACCCTATACATTTACATTACTTATTTACTTATTACTACGTAATGTAAAATAGCTGCGAATCAAATTACAATATCACGAGATTATTATACGTAAGAAATCAATGAAACAAACGTTAGTATTTCTTATATTTCAAATTCCAATGTATGTATTATGAAGATGCTGTAAATTGCATATTGTTTTTAAAAAAGTGTATGAAAACAATAAATATTCCAGGAAAAATTTATGATAACATTTTTGGATGTTCAAACTAAATGTTTAAATTTGGTTCATCATTATACTTTTCTTTATAAACATATAAAATATGTTAATCATATTACAACACTTACAACACACCAACTGATGTAGGTACTTGTTAGTAATCAGGGTGAAGGAATATTTTATTTCTTTTGCTTTGACATAGTTATAATTGCATGGAAATGTTACATTTTATAAGCTATTATAAGAGAGATTAAGCAAGCACATATTTGTAACATTTTACACTGACTAATTTAAGTGCTTATATTTAGAAATGCCATTTGGATTGATATTAACTGAAGGAACCCAGAAAATTATCAATAAAAATAATCTTAAAACTAAGTAGAGTAACAATTACAATTACTTATATATAAAAAAGGTACATATAACAATTATTTATTTTCCTATTATACAATATTAAGTTAACCCTTTATAAAATTAAACAAAAATAATTTTACGTTTTATTATATACTCATATATCCTCTTCATTAACTTGTTTAATTAAATATATTAGGAAAAAAATAACTATATCTAGTTTAGAGACTACAAAACCCGAAAATTAGTCATAAAGTAGACAAACATAAGAAATTATGAAAATTATTTTTACCGTCATAATAATAGGTAGCAATTGTATTACATATCTACTTTACTATCCCTTTCAAATGGTCAGTACGATTTTCCACATTCATGTCCACACATCTTATTCAAATATTCAATGAAAATAATATACTATATGAGAAGCTATTAAGCAATGAATAGATCTTATGTTTACTTTTATTTACAATTTCAAAACTTTTTGGTAATTTTGTAAGTCAAATACAACAAATAGATATAACAAATAATAATGAAATGTATCATTTATTTAATTTCTTTAACAAAGAAATTAGTAAATAAATTTTACATTATACCATATGAAAAAAAATAATCTTGATCAACAGCAACATGGTGGCTGCCATTATTAACTTAAAAATATTTATTGAGAAGCATTGTCACTGTATCACATAGTAATTCCTAGTTCTACCAGAAGGGGCACCAGCCGACGTAGCACTGGCACAGGTTCTCGTTGCTGGTGGCCTGCTGTATGAGCAGGTCGACCTGCTTGTGCACGGACACGGCGGCGTCGGGCGGGTCGGGCGCGTCCGCCGCGTCGGCCGCCTCCGCGGCGTCGTCCATGTGCGCGAAGTCGCGGCCGGTGAGCTTGTCGCGCACGCGGTTGACGATGGCGAGCGCGCGCTTGTTGAGGTTGGGCTCGGGCGCGTCGGCGCGCGGCGGCGGGTCGGCGTCGTGCGGCGCGTCCGACGCGCGCGAGCGCCGCGCCGCGTCTATGAGGCGCCAGTTCAGCAGCGGGTCGTACACGAACGCCTCGAGCACCGCCATCACGCTGTCCTTGTGCCGGTGCAGCACCTCCATCACGGACTCGCACGTGCGCCGGTACGTGCCCTCTATGCCCGTCACCTTGTTCACGATTAAAGATTATTTATTTTGTATATTCAATAATAGCTATAATATGTATATATAATAAACACAAATTATTGTTATTACTTATTTTAACTATTAATTTTTAAACGAAATCAATTTCAGATGTACAGTAAATATGGCAAATTATATTTACCTCCATGGCGTTAATCAGCATCCTTGTCAGTCTAAAAGGTATTTTCTCCGGGAACTTGTCTCTCGTGACGGCAACTTCGAAACAATCACCAAAATCGATATGCAGGAACTTTCCAGTAACCCTGTCCAACATAATGTTAGATGGGTGTCTATCACCGAGCCCCAGTATGTAGCCCACCATGCTCATGACGGCGAGCGAGCGCGTGTAGTTGGTGCGTCTCTCGAACCAAACCTCCGAAGAAGGGCTCTTTAGCCACAATAGCTTAGCGAGATCATCTCCCGCAGTATGATCTAGAGCGTGCTCAAAGACTTCCACCTATAAAATATAAATACAAATTGTAAAAAACAAATTGAGCTAGAAATATATATTTGTACATATGAGTATACTTGATTTCTATAACTATATATAAAACTGTAACAGCAAATTTGCAACAGGGAAATGGCTCCGTAATAACCATTAATGAAAAATTGACAACCACATCTGACATCGAATTTCTTTTTAACTTCATGACCAAGAAATGTGTTTTTACGTTCTTACTCTCTTCAAGATGTTATTACAATTACGACTTAAAATATTTTTATTTACACTTTTAATATCCTCTATCCACTTATTCGTTTCCTAATGCGTGGTAAACTAATGCGACGCCATCTTGCATAGAGAAGTGAATTCGAGGTATAGGGGGTAAATGTTTTATCTAAACATTCTATACAAAATTTACAAAAGTTTTCGAGATATCATCAGGCTTTAACTCGTGTTTGGTTTTTGCAGTCAACATCATATTTTTTTTGGGCTTTAATCTGAGGTGATATAGTATTGAATATTATAAACAAAACCTTCTTTATATTCTTAATTTCAGTAAAACTTGACATAATATAGTTGATACATAATTTTGTAGATGTAATTCATTTTGAAAGAATTTTTTTTGTAACAACTATATTTATAAATACTAACCTTTTGCATTAACATTAATTTTTCTAAGTCAGAAGCCATCCTCTGCATTATCCTGTGTTCGATATTTATTAAAATCTTTCTCTTCTCCCTGTAATCCTTTATAAGGGAATGCAAAGTGTCACAATGAGGAACCCAACCGATGAGACCAGAGTTAGTCGATAGCGGTATAACCGCATATCTCTGTATGGCCAAATCCCGTCTGAAGGTGTCCGGGTCGGCTTGCAGCAATGTGTTAACGAGACCAAATAATTGCATCACTCTTTCATCTTGACGTAAGTCTTCGTGTCCCTTTAGTAAGAACATATAGTCTTTGCCGTTGGATCCTCGTATACAAAGTCTACGCGGCCGTTGTTTTGAAATTATCACCTAAAAGGAACAGTTTTATTTTAAAACTCTATTATTTATTGTTAGGTAATTAATTAAATTAGGTAAGTAAATTAAAAATAGATATTGGTAGAATTTGCAACAACGAAGCGTCTTTTTTTCAGTATATGATTCCATGAGACAGCAAATTTCAAGAAACGCATTTGGAAACCATACATATACTATCATATTATATACCAGATAGTGTGAAGCTAAAAAGTTATCAATCTTATATACATATGTAATATGTTGTTGCTTATAGCAAAATACTGGAATAGTCGCTCTATAAAGATAAACTTTTTTAAAAGCTATTGCTTCAACAATATTTCTTACAATATAAGTTTTATGATTAAGCAATGCGAAGGCAATTCAAATTAAATTAATTAATTTTAAATTAATTAATTTTTAAAAATTAATTAATTTTTTTACATCTTCGCACTTTATCTCGCACATGGCAGGGTAGGCAAAACCTAAACTAGTGTTAAGTTCACTCCGATGCTTAGTCCCTCGAAAAGGGACGGACAGAGAAAAGGGACGGACAGAGAAACCGTCCGTCACTTTTCGAGGCATTGCGTATTTAGTTGAGTTTCCATAGTGAAGAAAATGGAAATAGAAAAATCCAGTTTTCCTACATGGGGATCAAACCCACAAACCGTCGCGTTTACGGCTAGACGTCACGCCTCTGCGCCAAGTTTAATCAAATTAAATAAAGCTTCATTAACACATATATTACCTGCAAGCTGCTCTGTATGTGCGCAATCCGTATAAGGTCCTGATGGGGCACGTAGGAGCCGGGCACCGCGAGCTCGAGGTCGCGGCAGTTCAGCAAGTCGGGGCTCACGTACTGCAGCTCCAGCGACGTGAGCTGCGGCAGCTGCCTGCTGATGCGACGGAACACGTGGTAGTACAGGTCCCACGCCTGGTTCAGGTCGCGGACTAAACCAGATTCCTGGAGTAAAATTGTCACATTATATATTAGTAAAGCTAGTATAATCAAATAATTATACTGCACGTTAAAATGATTAACGTGATGTAATAAAATTTCCTAATAAATATATTTTAGTGTTAATTTATTTATTTTCAATTTGCCCTACTATAGGTTTTAGTCATGTATGTTTCTTCTTATAATTTTTATTGTATAGAATAATCATTTAATACTGTATAGTAAATATTAATGCTATGTAATAAATATTAATTATATCTAACCTTAAAACGATTGCACCATTCTTGGGCTTCATTAAGATCTCGTCCATATGCTTGACTGAAGGAAACTTCTTTCAATGTCTTCGGTCCTCTTTCCAGCATAGCGTGTAATGGCTCCAACGTCTTAAACATGGCTTTGACATCGTGTTCGCTGAAATATAATCTGGAAGCTTCCTCTAAAGCCTCATGCCATTGTTCGTGCCACAGTATAGCTACCCGGATGAGTTCCTCAGATATCATAGCCGCTTGATTCACTAAGTTACTTGAGTGCGTGCACATCGATTTCAAAATTTGATTTGCCGCATTTTTGCGGTCAACGAATGAAGATTTCGATGCGACAGTTAGAGGGTAAACGAGGGCTTGTGGATGTGACTTTCCGATGTCGATGAGGAGAGAATGAATTAGTTTCCCGACCAAAGCCCTCGGAGTATCAATTCTAGCTATAAGCTGTGGTATAACTTGCAGCCATACATTAATTTCAATCGTTCGTATTCCCTCTAGTAGGGCTTCGTGAACAGCTGGATGGTGGCCGTAATCAAACCATAATGTCAGCAGCCTCAGTGTGTCTTGAAGCGAACTACCATGTGATAGATTAATAGATTTGAAAAATCCTTCGACAGCTGGGACAGTGTACGTCTGAATGTATTCGGCCACCGATTTAACTTCTTCAGGATTAGACATATCCACTTCTTGGTGCTTATAGAACAAAACAGTCTCAAAATTCATATAGGCCCACGCATGCCAAGCTTTGTACCAGTCTGACGACAATTTAGTTGCAGCTGAGTAATTACGTAATATTTCCGGGATAGAGTGTCTATTTATGCCGAGCAAAGATTCACACCAAGAGCCTAGTTTAAGATGACAGCGAGCCAGCAGCCGACAATGTTCTGGGTCACCAGTTTCCACATTTTCTACGTAACGTTGCAACTGATCATATGCTAACTGCTTGTCTCCCGCCACCCACAGGTGTTTTGCATATGCTAGAGTAAGCCGTGGCTCATGAGACGGAAGCGGCATGTCACGATTTTTGCTTGGATCTGTTCCAAGTAACATCACTAGAGTTCTGTGAGCTTGTCTTGGAGCACCACTTTTTCTACATAATGATGCAAACTTAAGCCAAGTAGCCATATCTTCTTGTGGAGTCAACACTAAGCTATGTACTTGAAGAATTTTTCGCCAATCTTCCACTAACCTTTGCCCTCCCTGAAGTCGCGTCCACCAAGCTTGTCTTATACATTCACGTCTCTCGGGAACTAATTTATAAGTAATAACTTCTTCTAGTTCAGCCAGCAGTTGGGCATTTACTAGAGCACCGTAAGCTCTTTGATAACTTTCACCGGCGACCGCCGTCAATTCGGAGTCTAAGATTGAACGAGCATTATCAATATATAATTTAGAAGCTTCATAATCTTCATTATGAATTGTAAGAACAGCTCGATAGAATGCTCCATCTTGCGTATTTTCAGGTAAAAAGTTGACGTATTTAGTCATTGAATCCCATTCGTTAAGTCCCCATGCAGCGGCGGCGGCCAACCTTGCCGACTTAAATTTTTCATCTGTGCTCATCTTGGGCCAACGCTTGGATACAGTGTTGTATAATTTATACCACTCTCCTAGAGCTTCGTAACAACGCATCTCACCAAGATACGACTCGCCATTATCTGCGTCTCCAGCGAGCTTTTCTTCGTACAAATTCAGTGCCTTTTCCCAGTTGTGTAGTTTTTCATACCATCTAATCTGAACCTTGAGGGAAGCGTCACCTGCTTCACGCTGAGTCATAACACGCTCAAGTAAGCCTTCTGCAGACTCTTTCTGTTGTAATTTATTATTAATATGTATTAATGCCTCTATCACTTGAGACGTTGCACCATTGCGAAACTCTTCTTCCTGTTAAAAGAAAATTGGTATTATTATTCATATCAACACATCAAGAAGTAGCCAAGTTTAGTAACATAGTGTTCCACCATAACATACCTTATAATGAAGTGCTTTAGCATACGCTCTGCAGTGCATAGCCCTCTCTCCAAGCAATTGAGTTGAAATAGGCAAAGCACCACCTTCACAATGTTCCATAAACTCTGCTAGATTTAAAACAGTGTGCGCTAACTCTGGGGCGTCGGGAGCAGTGAGTGCCTGTTCTAAAGCAATCGACAGCTCTGACCGCGAACTGTTATCTAACTCCGTCCAACAAGATACAAATGCTGCGTTAAAAAGATCACGTAGCAGTTGAGAATAATTGTGTGCCAAAGCCAAGCAAGCCCTGTCGAAAAATAATTTTTAATTTTAATTCTCATTTTACATAATGCTAATTTTACCCTTAATCAATGCATACCTTAAAGCAGGGCTATGTGACTCTGTAAGTAATCCTATACTGAATCGACGTAACCATTCCAGCCAATCATCTTTAGAAACTCGACTACTAACGGTCCACGCGACTCTTAAGCTGTGAGCGTTAACGTACAGTTTCCGAATAGACTGTGAGGTATCACAAGCTACTAAACGTGCCTGAAAACCAAAAGGATATTATTTTTAACACTAAGTAATTAATAATGATTATTTTAAGGAAACAAGTATTCCAGGTTACCTCGTGATTATTATTTCTCGACCTGCGCCTAGTACTTTGCAGGAAATCATCGACAGCCAACACAGAACTGGATTGCAGTTTCGAAAGCAATAGCTCGTAATTTTGATGTTGAATTCTATGTTTCACTATAACTTTTTGAACAAGCGGTATAAAGTCATTATATTTTCTGCCAAGTTGTATAATTAACGCGCATAGTGTGTCCATAGCAGTAGGCCGTAGAGCATATATGTCTAAACTTCTAACCAGCGGATGAATAATTCTCGAAACAAGTTCACTGTAATTCAGCGAGTCAGATAGATAATCGACCGTTTCCATAGCCACTTTGGCCACTTGAATAGGACAGTCTGACGCGTCAAATAATTTTACAATTGACGGAATAACTAAATGCATGTAATCATCAAGGTTGTCTTCAAACTTTTGTAAGGCATATAGGAGTTTTTCGGTCACAAATCTGTCTTTACTAGTGTCATGGGCCAAAACGCGTAATATCTGTGGCATTAACTGTGGCAGATATACTTTAAATTCCGAACCGAGCGCGACGGCAATATGTTCGACTAATAAGATTAGGGTAGGCTGTAAAGGACTATTCGGTGTCCAAAATTCTTTTATAAGATCAAATATTTTATCCAAATAGTTTCTAATATGCTGTTTTACAATAGCTATTAACTTTGCTAATTGAGTAAATAAAAATTCTCTAAAGTTATTATTATCAGTCGCTCGCGCTACATAAAGCAGGCTCGGCGTGACACGGGATATATATGGAACGCATTTTATACCTAAAGATTGGAATATGAAGGTTACAGCTTGCACTACGCTTGTGTGATGCTGTTGAAGTGTTGGATCTCGGAGTATTCGCATTAAAGTGGATATCACAATAGCCGGATAGTACTCGTCAAGTACAGACGATGACATATTCACTAACATTTCGCTAGTAGTCATATCAAAGTTGTTTTCTTCAGCTTTGCTGTCAGCCACTGGCACCAGGCTGGAATCTGGTTGCCCATCAATTAAACCTCTCGTCATTTTATGTTTGTACGGATCTAAAGCTCCCAATAGCCCCAACACCCGAATGGTTTCACGTCTGTCTTTAGGTTGCTGTTCAGTCTTTAAGAAATTAAGCAATACATCCATCAGATTTGGATATTCAGTATAGGGCGTAACTACATGCCCCGTAGCACTAATAAGTTGACCAAATGCCCATAAGGCAACACTTCGTTTGTCTGTCGCACTTGCGTCAGATAATAAATCTAGCAAAGTGGTCAGAAGGTCAGGTAAACATTTCTTAAGGCCAGTATTATCTCCGTGTACATCGGCTAAGTCCCCTACAGCTTTCAAAACACTTATTATCACTCCTGGATTTAAATCAGGTTCCTTTAGCTTCGGAACGAGAACATTCAAAATCGTTTCCATATATGGTTTAACAAGTTTGGGTGCATGTAGTATTAGATTATCTAGCATCCTGGCAGCCTGTTCTTTATTCCGACTCATACCTGAATGTTCCAACTCAGTCAAAAACTGTATTAAAGTTTTGCGAAGTCCTGGCATAACATAGGCTGGATTGACTGTACTTAGGCGACCAATAGTACAAATAGCTAATTCACGTATTTCCAAGTGTTCGTCGTTCATTGCAATAAAAAGAAAACTTAAATTTTCTATTTGTGCTAAATGTGTGTCAAATATTTCGGTAAGAGATTCTAATACCCAATATCGTACTTCGTAATCAGGATCAGTCACTGATACTACTAACATCTTGCTAACGACTTCAGCAGTTAGCATAGTGAGAGTTCTGGAAGGTGTCTTCATAGTCCTTATGGTAGCATCCGCTAATAGCTTTGCCGACGTTTTAACAGCTTCCACGCGAACTTCTTGGTTATCACTTTGTAAGAAATGCTCCGCACAGCGTCGAACAAATGTCAGTAAACTATGGTGACCTTCGAATTCGAAAGTACCTAGAGTTCTTAAGGCGAGAACTATACTAGCATTATCGTGTGGTTCCATAACGAGACTTATATTGCTTTGTTGTTCTAAACTTCGCGGAACACCAGGATGTAAGAATGGTTTATTTCGTAACACTTGAGACAGCATATTTAAGAGTCCTACAGATATTTCTCCTTTTAGAGTGGGTAAATTGTGGCTCAATTCTTTCATGCATATTGTTAAAGATGGACTGAGACCAGTTGCAAACATAGCATCAAGCAATTCTTTTATATCACTCACAACTAGGTCTTTTACAGAACTGCTAAGCAAAGTGATGCATGCGAAAATAGATGGATCAATCCACATTCTCTTTTTGCTAATAGTATCTCTGACTGGCAAAGCTTGTTTAATGACATCTATTATTCGTGGAATAAATGGTTTTATGTCATCCTCAATTGCAGCTGCCATTAAGCCTAATGTTGTAAATGCCATATTTCTGTCCTTCTCCCTGCTTTTAATTGATGTTAGGAGATAATGCATTGTTGAGTTAAGATATTTCTTTAAAAATAAATCTTTATTAAAAGCTGCCAATCTTGGTATTATAATTAAAAGAACTTGTGGCACACCTTGGGTTTTGAGAAGACGTTGTGACATTACATCTGAAATATATGTATAAATTTGCTTGTTAAAGAATACAACAAGAAAATTAGGACTATTTTTATAATTTTTAATGGAATTAATAATTTTGTTCAGATTATACATTTTAATAAAACTCTTTCAAAAAAATTAAAAGTCTTGATGAAATTCTATAATCTATAATAGCTAAATTTAGTAAGAGCTCCGGCCCATGTTTGAGTACAGTTATCTAAATTTTTTAAATATTAATTAGTATTTTACTTTTTATTTCAGCTACAGGTATATCCTGTTTTCCATAGCAAGGTATCAACCTAGTATCAAGACACTCCTTCCTATGATTTGTACGAATTTGTATTTGCTTTTCTCTTAGAATGACGAAATAAATACAATTTTTTCCCATAATAGGCTTGCTATATTACATGATTTGTAATGAAATTTTTAATGTAATTATTTTTATCTCCAAGTACTAGTAATACAAAAGATTATAAGTTCATAAGGATTATATAAATAAAGTTTATTTACCTTGACAAGTTCTCTCTATCTTCTCTGCCAGCAATTGTTTACAAACTTCTGACTCATAAATGGGAACAGGATATTGAACATTCTCCGTTTTAAATCCATCACACAAATAACCTCTTTTCACTGATGGACTGTGGAGTTTAGAACTTATGAAAATAATATCATCGGAAACAGTAATGTCCTTTTGTGTGTCCAAGCTATGCATGAGGTGAGTATATTTTTTCTCCCAAGATGCATTTGAGCATCTTAACAATTCATTCAATATTAAAATTCCTCCATGAACTCTATCCTCTTTAGTAATTCCTTTTTCTCTAATAGGTATTTCTTCAAATGATAACATGGCTTCTTCATAACACTGCATGTACCATTGAGGTTTAGCTGTTGATTGCTTTGCTGATTCTCTTTGAGCTGTTACAACTAGACCTGCCCTAAGGGCCTTAGCAGCTGCTTCTCTTATTTGTTGCTTTGGATCTTTTAATGCTATTAGTATATGGTCAAAGAAACCTGATACTTGTTGATAAAAGTATGTTGGCATTGCTATAGCTAATTCTTTTAAAAGTAGAACTGCTGAATGTCGTCTGCTTTCATTCCTTTCTTCTGATAACCATTCAAAGGCTCTTTTAACTTCAAATTCTACATATTCAGCTCTTTTGACACCAGATACAGTTGCAAGTCTACCTACTGTTTTAGCAGCTAGTTCCATAACACCAACATCAGATGAAGGCAATAAATTTCTCAAGTAATTAGCAAATCGTGTGATTCTAGTTTTAGTTGTATCACAGTCACCTCCAATAAGACAAACTAAAAAATAAAAAGTACATATTGTATAATTAATATCTTTAGGCATAGTAAAAAATGTATGTAATTAGTTTCCTACGTACCAATAGCCAGCACACCTCCTTTCTTTTCATGAACATCGTTACTGGACACCATCTCAAAAATTTGATGATTAAATTCATCAAGGAATTGAGTGAGTTCTTCTTGAGGAACTTCTCGAAGTTCTGTTTTGGCATAGTGATATAGTTCTCGTGCTGTTCTTGTTTGTATATCTACGTTACGAGATTTTAGGCCCCCAACAAAAGCGGTTACTTGATTCGACATTTTAGATTAATTTTATGATAATTTCAAAAAATGTCATGATTTTATATTTAGTTTTATACTACAACAATTGTATTTATAATTTGAAACCTTGAACAGTCAATATTACTATGTATAAATATTCTTTTAAAAATATAAATAAATACACAAGGGTTATATTTTATCAATCTGTCATTATCCAATGGACATGATATTTGTAATGCTTCTATTGCCAATTATAAAAATGAAATTAAAATTACCTCCTGTAACAGTAACTTAAGAACATAATAATTTTGATAAGATAATATAATTTTAGCAAAATTTTATAATATTTTATTTATTTATTAACTATTTCAAAATCAACAGTGCAAAAATGTCTATGGTTAAATAGCCGATATTTCATTTATTTGACGCTTCAGATTCCTTCTCTGTCGTTTAGATACCTATGTACGGGCGGTCATCGCTGAAGATATCCGTATAAATTATTAAATGAAGGTGCTATAGGTGTTGATTTTATGCAAAAACTGTAGGTTATAAATTGTTAAATAATGATCTTGCTGGAGATCAATAATAGAATTATAGAAGAAACTCTAACAGTTAAATATAAAAATGCACTGGCGCGGTGAGTACGTTACGCTTAGAAAGTTTACTTGCTCTTTAACGATTATAATTTTAATTAGTGGGTCACATATAATGTTGTGTTTACTATAAAGTGGTTTTATAGTGGCGTGTAGTGAATTATGGTGTGAAAGTACTTTACCATTAACCCCCTTTTCGCAAGGATCATGACAAATGTCACATACAGTCATACAGGGTGGGCCCACGTTGGCCGCGGAATATGCAGAATTCGAATTCTATGGACATTACGCTATAGTACATGGCTTATATTCCTAAAAAAACATGGCTTGTAAATGACGTGATACGGACCATATCAGCTTGGATGAGTCACATTGGTTGTTTGTAGGTACTCGCAACAATTGCGGAAACGTTCCATAAATTGTTTTCGGATGCCTTCATCGTAAACAATGTTAAATTTGATATATGATACAGATATATAGCAACAATGAAGGGATGTTAAGATAATTGAAAGGATGCCAGGAAATGACTAACACATGTCAAAAGTTATTGTCAAGTTATCAATTATTATATTTTTATATTTGCAGCTTAAAGCCTGAATCCATTGATGTTACTCTTGCTGATTTTGATGGAGTGCTCTTTCATATATCTAATGTCAATGGGGATAAAACCAAAGTTAGAGTAAGTTACATATATAAAATACTATAATGGTTATAGTCTTAAAACTAAATTTGTAATTAAATTTTATTTCAAATCTTCTATAATTTTTTTCAGGTTAGTATATCGTTGAAATTTTATAAACAATTAGAAGAGCATGGGGCAGATGAATTGCTTAAAAGAGTTTATGGGCCACTTCTGACCGAACCTGAATCAGGTAAAATGATAACATATATATCAGAACACATATTTATTAAAACATTTAATTTTGTGTATGAGGAAAATATTCAATAAATAATGAGGAAACATTTATTAATGTTACTACCTATTAGTTAAAAACTTAATAGAGCAAGCATAATTTATTGCATAAAACACATTATTCATTATAAGTTTAATTGCAACCAGTTGTGTTGAAACATGAAAGCAAATATGAGCAGCAAATTCTTTTTTATGAATTGACTTTGTTTTGTTTTATACACAGTTAAAAGAACCAATGAGTTATAATTAAATTTATCATAGTAAAGCTTATTCATTAAATTCATCATTTGAATCACTGAATTTTGCTATACATAATTTAAATAGTCATTATCATTGAATTTTATTATACATAATTTAAATAACAAAGTGGTAAAAAAAAATGAAAATAAATTATTATGTGCAGTATGATTTTACCATTATCATTTGTAAATGTTTTTGATAAGATTATCTCAGTGTTTATTATTAGAATATAGTGCAGATAAGACAAGCCAGCACAGTTTTTTTACAAAATATGTTTATTAAATAAATTAGTCATAGCTTTAGTGACTAAATGTATATTAATAATATTTTTATTTCAAGAATAACTAACAGTTTGTATAAAGAATTAACAATCCACAAATTAAGAATTACTTTAAAAATATTTATTATCATAATTTAATAAACTTACTAAGTAATATTAAATAAAATAATACTCAAAGATTTATACATTAATAATTATAAGAAAAATAAAATTTTACATTATAATTTATTGACTATTTTAAGTAAATTAAAATATAATACATATGCCACAATCCTGACATATATGGTACTATATATAGAACCTTCAGTTCTTCAATTGGCATCTTAAATTTCCATATGTTGATAATTTTCTAATATATTTATAAAAATTGTTAGGAAGTTAATTGTTAGGAAATTTATATGTAATAAATATAATATACATTTAAAAATACATTATATTATAATTTATTAGTATTACTTTATTAAGAGTAATATCAATTGGACAAATTTTGATACATAACATTTTAACATAATTTGTCATTTCCTTTATTTCATATTATATGCATTTTAATTTAAAATGGAGTTTTAACATTCACATGGAATGTAATTTTTTTTTCTTTGCAAAACCATAATAAAAACATACCTCTCTTTTGTTAGTTTTCTGATTAGTCGAAAATGTCTTTATATATTATAGTTCCAGGAACTCGAAAGCGACTTATTTTCGTCTTCATCATTAATATACTCATCAATAATATGTTAAATTAATTAGATTTTGTATGATGCCACATTGTCGTCAAGGCCTTCTTTTGTTAATGTAAACCTCAAACATAGTACTTATGAAATTTCGAGAATTTTTAAGAAATGAACTTAGAATTTATTTTTGCCAATACTCTTATTTAAAATCTTATTATGCACTATCAATCGTTTGCTATTAGAACTTTCCAATTCTTTGTAGAAATGTATATTATATGGAAAATCATTATATTTTTAGATTTTAGTATATTTTATTGTAGTATAATTTAAATGTAAATTTTCATAGGTTACAATGTATCTGTATTGCTTGATATGGAAAATATCCCTGAAGACTGGGAAGCAACAGTGAAAAAAGTTGGTCTTCTAAAGAGAAACTGTTTTGCATCAGTGTTTGAGCGTTACTTTCGACTGCAGGAAGATGGTGATGTAGGGCATAAAAGAGCTGTAATCAACTATCGGCAAGATGAAACACTGTGAGTAATAGTCATTAAAAAAATATATTAAAATTTTGGTACTTCCTTAAGTAAAGTATTTTATTAAAGATCTTTTTAAAATGTAATTATAATTTCATAAATCATTTATTATAGAATCTTATTTAATTCACAGATACGTAGAAGCTCAAGAGGATCGCGTGACAGTTGTGTTTTCCACGGTGTTTCGTCACGAAGATGATATGGTTATTGGAAAAGTTTTCATGCAGGAACTTAAAGAAGGCAGAAGAGCTTCACACACCGCGCCACAGGTTTGTGTGTGCCGGACAGGTTTCCTGCCCTTGCGGGTGCTTGTATTGACTTGTAACTTGTAAATCTCACTAGCTATAAATCTTCATAGAAGAGACTAAAGCTAGACTGTTATCTAGATTTAGCCACCTTAAAGAAAGTCTCTGTTAAAAATGACAAAACAAATGTGTGTTGTCTTTTCAATAACAAATGATTACGACATTGTGTCATATAGGTACAGCTATATCCCTCAAATCGATCAATATAAATATTATGTGTGTATACATTAGTGGCGAAATGTTCATATAACACGATATCAGTAGGAAAATTGATCAATAAGTATTAAATATCTATTAATGATGAAGATATTGTGTATACCAATGTAAAGTTTATACACAATAGAAACTACGAAATAATTGCTGACTAAATTAACATCATATATAAGCTTAATGACTAAATTAATTTTTTTATACCTATGTGTATTTATATGTACTATTTATGTATAAAAATACAACTGGAACTACAAGAAAAACAAAGAAGGAAAAACAAGAAGTAATAGAAAAAAAATTACAAGATGATATTATTTTCTCAGGTTCTGTTTTCACACAAAGAGCCTCCATTAGAGCTACTGGACACAGACGCAAAAGTAGGAGAAAATATAAGTTATGTCACATTTGGTAAGTTATCTGTGCTCTTATTGTATGTATGCAAAAACTAATTTTTATGATAGTAATATTACCATTCACTTGACTTATTTAAGAATATTAGGTCAAGTTTAATATTACTTATTACGATTACCTTTAGTACTGAAGATAATAATAGTAAACTTTAGACTTTTTTTAACTTTGAAATACTTGAACAAAATTAATTTATTTATATATTGTACATATAGTACTGTTCCCGCGACACACGTGCGAGGCGGCGCGCGACAACACCATCGACCTGCTACACATGTTCCGCGACTACCTCCATTATCACATCAAGTGTTCTAAGGTAGTTGTTGTAATGAACATTTTTTATGGAAATAAGTATTGATACGATATTAGTGTGAGATGTACATTTTGCAGCTTCATGCGACGAATGTTTAATATCTATTGTTGGCTACCCCCGCCACTACATGTGTTCACACTAAAAGTGTGGGATGTGGGTTAAAATAAAAACAATTTATATATTAGGCACGTCAAAAGAATAAGTGAAGAAAGAATGGTAAAATGTTGTGCTATGAAAAAGTGAATGGCAGAGAGGTAAGTGGAGACCTCACTTGACTTTCAAAAATACAGAAAGAACTGGTAAAAAGCATGGGGACTCCCCGGAGAGCATATATGATGGGCCTAATGACAGTGGGCGAGGCGAAAGAGATATGCAGGTACCGCAGCGTTTGGCGCGTGAAGATGTGTGTGTGTGTGTGTGTCATATGACTTTTTCCTTCTTGAAAATATAAGTTGTTTCCGTAGGTATACGTGCACTCGCGTATGCGCGCCAAGGCGGGCGAGCTGCTGAAGGTGCTGAACCGCGCGCGCCCCGCCTCCACCACGCGCCCCAGCGAGCGCAAGACCATCACGTAAGGCTTTCACATACACGGTTGCTCCCGTTAAATTTTACTCATATATCTTATCTGCACACGATGTGAAATTTATTTGTTTAATATATAGTTTTAGAATCTCTGGAGCTTAAAATCAAATTAATTTAAACCTAATAAAAATAATATTTGATAAACTTTTAATTGCATAAATACAGTTTAAACAATTGTTTACAGGGGAAGAACGTTCGTGAGGCGAGATTGAGTGTTGCGTGCCGGCGGGACGTAGGCGCCCCCGCGACGTAACGCGCCCACTCGGACTGGCCCTCCTGTCACTCCTGCCCCCTCCTCCCCCGACCTTGCCGCCCGCCGCCGCCGCCACCCACCAGTGTTCAAGTCCTCAAGATGACAAGCATCCTCACTAGCATACATAGATATCTACTCTGCGCTAATCATATGTCTATTTATATTATTATTATGACTTTACATGACTTTTAAACCTTTAAATGGAAATTAACATACGCGTTGGCAATAATATAATTTAAGTAAACCAGAGCAAACTGTATGAATTTAAATTTTGAAAGTCATGAATGTTTACTGCTAGTCCCTATGAAGCTGTAACAAAAAAAAAAATAGTTGCAAAGAGATAAAATCCGAATGGTCGCGTTATTCCTAATGAAACTCAAACAATGTGCGTATTTCCTATATTAACCGTATAAGTAAACAGTGTGAAAAACTAAATGCTGAATGTACTAGGTTCATGTCATGTTATTTACCTAACATTTGTCACAAAGTACTTATCAGTGTAATTGTTTCGTTGCTCTTTTGACATTGTGTATAAATGTTGCTCAATGTATTTATAATATATATCAATATATACATTTATTATTTTGAGTTTCAAGCGAAATGTGCACATTGTGGCATAAATATACATAATTATATTTATTATAATACATCAGATTATATGCACTGCTACATTGTGCTCTTTTGTTAATAATATATTTTATATAATAACGTTAATAACATTCATTACTGTATAAATCTAATGTGTATAATATACATAGTTGTTATAATTTTACTTTACTATTACTACTCTCGATAAAGGAGTTCAAATTTAATTATTATTATGATGGTCAATTTATACACGTCTGTCTGTGAATTTCTGTACCCATTTAATGAATATTACTTTCGTTAGCTTATATAAACAGTATATTAACGTCATAAACTCACTTGACATGAGAGTGGGTGAAATAAATTTTTAACTTAATATACACTATGTAGAAGTGCAATAGTCAGATGTTTTGATTATTATTATTTCTCCAAGCCTAATATAGTGGAAGTCAATAAATAATGTTGTGGTAGTTCTTGTTGATAACAAAATTATGCTTTATTATAAAGATAGTTATATTTATAGTGAAGACACTGCGACAGTCGTGACTTGGGTTCCTAATTCGTAGCGCACGCCCCTCGCGTCCTCGCGTCCTCGCCCCTACTACTGTAACCAGACTGTCCTCGTGAGACAGTTGTCATGCACAAACTTACGAATTAATCATTGTTTACGTTAAACACTGCTCCTGTTTTGTTCGTAGTACGGGATGTGAGCGGTGACGTTTAAATATGAAACGTTGTTTTTAGGTAGGTCCCATGCAATTACTAATATGTAAGTGAAAATGTATAAATATTTAACATGCAATCTTTTATCTTCTGTAGACGAGTAACTCGATGAATGGACAGCGATGGCCTTATTTATGAAAGTGGTTTTAATTCGTTCGAGGAGCCGAATAGTGTCGCTAGTGTAGTGAACGGTAGGCGTCGGCCGACGGCCGTTAAGTGCAATTCGACCGCTACTTATATTCCGATTTGCATTCATTAACGTTTCAGTATATTTTTGTTTCCTGCATTATATCATTAATGTAGTAACGGAAAGTTCAAATATGTATATGTGTAGAGCAATAATGCAGTTTTTATAATCCGATTTTATAACTTAATTGTACTGCAATTTTGCTCAATTATAGAAAATCACTAAAATTCCTATACGTGCACATTGGAAGTGTCCGCTGTAAGAACATGGCGCTCACATCAAATAAAAGCTAAATAACTTGTCTAATGTTAGCGGTTAAGGAATGGAACGAATGTGGCAAACGAGTCGTGGACTGAGAAATGTGTAAGGCTATTATTTGTCAAATATCGGAGGTAATGTACGTTGTGTGAAGCAATTTAACGATAGTATATTACCAAGTCATAATTTTAACAGTAATGACGAAACATTATACATAACAGGGAAATTTAAATCAATACATGTGTAGAAACAATTTAATCTATTTAAAATATTAGCTAACTTGAATTTAACGTAATTTTTATTTGCAAGAATGTATTATTTATGTATTATAAAATGTAAGTTAAATGTTGCTTTAAAGTTATAGCCTACGATCGAATCATTGTTTTACTGTCAGTTTTAATACGAGATTATGTAAGCACTAAGCTCCCATTAACTAAAGTTGTTTGTGAATATGTAATTATTCTTGTGATCTAAAATCCATTTATACGGTATTTTTTATTTTCTAGATTAAAGAAAACATGCCACTGTAATGTTTGTTTATTATTTTATTTAATCATATATGTGTCTATTTATTCTAATTAACTACATACATACTCAAAAAGAAAAAAATTACAGTTTAAACCTTACCTTATATTTGATTAGAGACTAACATTATCATGTACAGGTTGAGTAACCAACACAAAATACTAATGTCTAAATATAATGTACAACAAAAACAGATACTAAATCTATATGTCATCTACTCTAGTGTTTAAATGCTTTCATAATAACAAATAAGACAAGAGTGCTTAAAATGTTGAAAAAATGTAAATATGTTTTATTTACTTAAGAGCTTCAAACAATCTTAGTATTAAAATTCCATTTTCATATCAGAAGTGGTGGGAGAAGTCGGCGACTTCGTCTGTCCAAGTTTGGATAGGTTTGCCACTTTGGTAGCGAATTTGACAAAGTTCATTCCCGACGGTTGAGAATCTGCCTTAGGGCCGTCTGCTTGAAGAGACGTCTCTAAAGAACCTAGTATAAATATATTATTATAATAAAAGTTACTTATTGTGGTTTCAATTAAAAGATACTCTAGGAATTAAAAAAGGCTGACTATTAAAGATCTTAGTCGGTGAGGCAGTGACATAATTAATTATAGACTTATAAATAAATATTATACTTATCGATATTTCTATAGTAATATAAAATTAAAGAGTTTATTTGGTTGAACGCATTAAATCTGCAAGTGGTTCGAAAAAATATTTTATTTACAAAATATTTATAGCTAATATACTAGAAATATTTAAAAAAATGTTAAATTAATTAATTGTGCAATTTTGTATTATTATTTTTTTTAATTTAATAATAGCTTATCTTAAATGATAATAGCTTAACAATGCTGATATAAATATTGATATTAGTGTTGGTTAATTACATAATACTCATGACTGAGGTAAAAAATGTAAAAAAAAACATACTTTGCTGTGGTGACATTATCGAGCTGGGCTGCGATCCTGCTTGATTATCTCTCTCCATGGATTGGCTTTTCTCGTGTAATATTTCCAAGGCTAGACGTGTAATGCAAACCATAACTGAGAAGCGTTCATATTACCATGTAAAATATTACTTTCTATTTGGATATCTTATCAAGATAAAGTCTCGTAAGACAAATACATACTCATCATGTGTTTAATCTTTAAATAAACAAATTGGCATGCTTGTATAATGTGATTCTGCTAAAAAAGTTTGTTAGAAAAGTTACCTACAGTTTTAAAATGGCATAGAATAGGTATGCCTTTTTTAAACTTTAGGTAAATAAGGTTAAATTTTCTAAATATAATTATTATCAAGAAAAATAAAATCAACTACAAAATTCGTTACATAAAACGTAGTCCGATAAAAAAAAATGTTGATTGAGACTTTTACTGAAACAAAGGAGACGGGGCGTCTCTCATCACTTGACATTGAACCAATTTTCACACAAGTCTCGAGACAGCGATCTAGCTCACTAACAATGGCTACCTCTGCGGATTTACCTTTAAGTTTTTTCATAAAAGACTAAAGTGTGGAGTTGCGAAAAAACAAAGCTGAGCTACGTTAAGTATACATTAAATTAAAATTCATTTTCCTGTACCGAAGATATTTTGAAGTAAATTATTATGAATTTAGAAGATTTTTTAAATATTCTCATAAATTTTATTTGATATCATCGTGATTGGGGGTTCGAATCTTACAATTAATTATTTGAGAAAGTCAATTGGAAATATAAAACTATAATATGATACAAATTTACCGTCTTTTAGGGAAATTGAATCCATTTTAGAATCTTGAATAGTTTCCAGTTGCTGGCGAAACTTCGTTGTTATTTTCCGTCGTTTGTAGTCAGCTTCTATTTGCTGTTTGGTGCGCGGGATGCGAAATCGAAAACAACAGCACACCATCACGACTGTAGTGCAATATCATTAATTAATCAGAATGTTATGTAGATGTATATTTTGAACTATAACTTCACAAATTAAAATGTATCTAAGTAGAAATGTATATAAACATACCTTTATAAATTTATTTTACGTTAAACGTGTTATAAACTTACTGAGGGTCGTAACACCAGCTAAACATAGGAATAATATTTGCCAAAGTCGTAGTTTTCCAATTAAAGGTTTCTCAAGCCATTCTGGCTCTTCTGAATTTTTTATTACATCCATTATTGGGTCCATTTTAACAGTAGGTAGTATAAGGAACGACAACGCTTTACTTTAGATATTTACTAGTTAAACTAGAACATGTGAACAATAGGCGCCTGTAAAATAGTCTTCTTGAAATGAAAACTAATTGTCCTAATTCCGAGGAGTGGTTAATTGCCACACCTAATACTATCCACCCTCGGCACTCCCCAAATTACTATAGTTACAATTATTACTAAAGTAGACTTGGTTTTGAGTTTTTTTGTATCACAATATACTTATAAGAAAATTTATTTTCATTGAAATTACAGCTATTTATATTTAATATTAAGTATTTAAAAGAAATATATTTAAAAATAAACACTAAGAAATATTGCTTTGAATATTTATATTACCCGCCTTAATTTCTAAGAAAAAGTGTTGCCGCATACAGCACTTATAAATGAACTACGTATTATTATTTAGTAAATATAAGTAAAAAGTAACACTTGATTCTATTATAGTTTTTCCATATGAATAAACGAAAAATATCTGAGTTCAATCTTTTGATTTGTAATA
Organism: Dione vanillae; assembly: GCA_037178615.1. NCBI lineage: Eukaryota > Metazoa > Arthropoda > Insecta > Lepidoptera > Nymphalidae > Dione > Dione vanillae. The sequence goes on from JAZFAU010000190.1 coordinate 2,055,604, forward strand.
ATTATCTTTATAATTTTACTGAAGCTTCGGTCAAGTTTGCTCATTTTTACGAAACTATACGTTAGTAAAGTAACAAATTAGAGAAGTATTAACAACATTTGATCAAAAGTGGAGTCAATATTTCTTTAAAGAGTACCTTCCCTAATTAAATGTTAAAAAAATCTCATACATAAGCAGAAAAATTTTTTTTGTAATGACAACATAGATTCGATCGTTTTTCTCTTTCGTTTGAAGTCTGTTTCATTTTCCCGCAGAAAATAGGGTGTCGAATCTGTTCTATAACCTCCGCTATATTTATTACTATTTAAAGATCGAAGATGCATCCTTTATGATAATTGTGGATAAATTCGTGTAAAGATTGTTCTAAGTGATGTTGTGTAAGATCATTTGTGTTCTTACGATAATTCTGTAGCGTTTTTAAAAATTAAACATGGCCTCGAATAGAGGACTTCAAATTGGATCCGCGTGGTTTCAACGGAAGCTCAACCTTAGGCCTCAGCACCGGGGCGTGCACCTCGTCACGGAGGAAATTCTAAAGCAGGTGCCTGAATTGTCACAATTCACGGTCGGTCTCTGCCACATCCAAAGTGAGTACTTGAAGAGCTATCTTGTCACTAATGTTTTAACTCCTCCCTGTTAAATATTCGTTAATTTATTTAAATATTTAAGTCAATATAATAGAAAAAATAAATTGATTTCTTTTCATTAATATTAATGAAAACTTGAATAATTGTAATATTTCGTAAGTAAGACAGCTGATCAATCTTATCAGTAAAAAATTCAATTCCAGTTATGCATACATCAGCGAGCCTTGCGCTAAACGAAAGCTGGGACCCCGATGTAAGAGATGATATGGAGATGATGCTCAACAAGATTGTGCCAGAAGGTCTTCCTTACCGCCACTCTTGCGAAGGACCTGACGACATGGTGAGGCATTACTTGTTTCCTAATTTGATGTTTATTAAAAAATATCCGACTTTGATTTAAAAAGTTAAGTCAAATAAATTTATTATTGACATTCATTTGTTTGTATAGTAACAGATTGACATATTTTTTCTTGTTTTGTTTGACTTATACTTGTAGAAACTAAAATTATGTTTCAGTTAATAAGGGTAAATGTCAGATCTAAATTAATAATATTATGATTAATTATGCATATTATGTTCAATGAAATATTTGTGGTCAAGTCAGCCAAATATCATATTTCATATAAAATATTAGTGCTTATCATTAATTTATGTTCAATATTCTGAAGGTCTTGTAATGATAACAACTGATATGTTTAACCTTTAAGTAACATTTATGACATCACTGCAAATATTGATGCATATATTTACTTATAGTTAAGGTGATCTTCTTGTTTTCATATTTTTAACTATGTTTTTAGTGATATAATATTTGGTATATATAATGTTGTATAATTATTTTTGCTACTAATTATTTTATTCCTTTATTTCAAACTACAAATTGGAGAGTCATTAAAAATTGAGATATCACTTTATATAAAGCTCCAACATTATGTTGTAGAATTGTAAAGAGCATAAATAATTACTTTAATATTTATTTTGTGTAGATAACATGTTAAGCGTACTCAATCAGACTATTTTAATATATAATGTACTTTATTTATGGGCTAGTTAGTGTAGTTTTTGGTGTTTGAAATCAAAAGATAATAAATGTTTCAGATTTTACTCCTATTTAAAGCTTATAATATTATAGAAAAGAAAAATAATTTTCATATTGTTACTTTGTGAAATATAAATAAAATCCACAATCTCAAACCAACTCCACTGCTATGTTTAATAATTAGTTTTTTATTTTCCATAGCCTGCACATGTGAAGGCTTGTTTCCTGGGCTCGTCCTTGACAATTCCAATCACAGATGGAAAGTTAAATCTAGGAACTTGGCAAGGAGTATGGTTATGTGAACATCGGAATCACGCTGGAAGCCGGAAGGTAAACACTCTTTTAATGGATGATTTGTATGCAGTTAACATATATTTACAAAAATTAAATACATTTATTACAATTATTTTTATATTTTATTATAATTATAAATAAAAGAAGGATTTATATGATAATAAAAAAGGAGAATAAGATATTAAGATTTATGATAATTGAACAATTTATTTATTTTAGTACATATTAGTAGCTTTAATAATTAAAGTTATTAATGGAAGAAATGTTTGTTAAATTCACTTTTATCATATGTTTTATGACTGAGAAAACAGGGACCAAGGAATGGATTGTCTTATCACTAGGTTCCCATAGTTCCTGCAGTTCCCTCTGCCTACCCAGCCATGTGCGGGATAAAGCGTGAAGACATAAAATAGATTTATATTTTATTAAAGCGCGTTACATTGCTGCAGGTGGTGGTGACCCTGTCGGGGTGCCCGCGAGACTCGCCATTGTCGCCGGTGTCGGCGGCGTCGTGCTCCAGTTAGGAGCGGGGGGGGGTCGCGACCCCCCACACGCAGTCCCACTCGCGCCCCTCCTCCAAGAGCACGCGGAGGTAAACCCGCGGAACACCTTTTATACCCTCACCAAACAAACCCTAGACGTTAGTTCTTATTCTTATCTTCAAACGACAATATGTACATAAGATTAATATTTTGTATCTCTGCATGGCAGTTTGAGCAGACCCGACCGGCGACCAAACCCACGTTACGGTCACGGTGTTTACGTTGTCACGGAAATTTTATTACTGTTGTTGTTTGCGTGTAGACGGTGTGTGCGTTTTGTCCCACGTCCCCCAGTCCCTGTAGCGAAGTGCCATGCAAAGAGGGCCCGCCGGCGGTGGATGCGATGAATGGTTCAGGTGTATTCCTTTCTGTCGTACGACTATTTTCACTATTTGCACTCGTTCAGATTTTTTCGAAAGTCACTATATTTTAATTAACATGACACGATGTTAGAGGTTTTTACGAAATCGACACTTATTTTACACCAACTTTGTATGTAATGGCACTGGTTAAAAATCAGTCGTAAGTTTTAAGCCCTGAAGTTAGGCTAAATAGTTAAGTACTTTGTACGTATCTAATAGCTCCCTTCTCTCCGTGTTAGGTTAGACAATCAAAAATTAGTATGTGAAATATGTCCATAGCTTTAAATGTGTCACACCCGTTGTATCAACGGGTCCTTCACGGGACAATGAGCTATAAAAATGTAACATTAGAAGTAGTATATCATTACCGTTAAGATCATGTAAGTGCCTCGGATTTAAGGGGTGGTACTTTTTATTTGCGGTTTGGTACGGTACGGATCGGTACGGATCGGTACGGTTCGGTTCGGTTCGGCTCGGTTCGATTCGGTTCGGTTCGGTTCGACTCGGCTCGGTTCGGTTCGGTTCGAGGACGGCACACGTCGCTTTCACTCCTTGTGTTCTTTTGCGTCACATGCTCGACTTTAATTTGATGACTTTCATGAATTTGTAATTTTTTTCATTATGCAACAGTGACTGTAAAATTATTTTGTCAAAAAATACGCATATATGTATAGATGTACGTCTTCCTGTGTAAGTACCAACATAAGACAATTAGTGTATCGGAATAATGTAAATGGCATTGAGCGGTCTTAGGGTATATCAACATCACCAGATCCGGCCACATCAGTCTATATTAGATATTGTAATGAAAGTAATATAGGGGGCTTCAATATCGGATATGTCTGCAGTACCTAGCGATATAGCCACTAATATAGTGTAAATGGAGTTATTGGTAGCGGGTGTCTTTTTATATGAATTGAAATGTAGCAAGAGTTGACTTAGGGAGTGGTGTGTAAAGGTATATCATTAACGACATTCCAAGTAACACGTTTTCGTCATTCCAAAGGACATGTCGGACTTTACGTCTCCGTTCACGGCGCTCGGAAGTGTTCGATTTGCATTTTTACGTAGTAATATTCCATGAGAGCTTGTACTGCACAATCACACTAACTAGTTAGGAGTTAAAATTATAAATGTAGAATACAGACGTTAATATTAAGAGGTGTTGGCTGTCAGGAGTTGGGATCTAGGACGCATATTGGGAAGCTGAGCAGGCTATGTTTGTAAACATCGTTGCTAGGCGCTGGCGTCTTTAGCCTGCAAAGCTGGTTAGTTTAAAATCAATCAAAATAGTAAAGTAAAAAACGGTGTACGGGGATCTAGCTACATTGTTTGATGATTTCTACTTACGACTATGCATGCATATGGGAATAGTGCACTCCTGGTAACTAGACTGACGTACATCAAGCGACTCGGCAAGGAATCATACGCACAAGTACAAGGCGGGCGCTTTACAATGTACAGCGAAGGAGGCTAGGTTCACAACAAACACACTTATTGTGTGTTATCGCCTTATAAATAACGACCACGTTCGCCGTTTTAGGTTCTTCTCGTTCTCACGTTATCGTTTTATCACACTTAGCTCCTATTTGTATTTTTCCTTGACACTGCTCGTGTATACTTGTTCGGCTTACTATTTCGGATAGAATTTGGGTGTTGGCATGGAGATGGTTATTAAGTGCTTTTTAATAATTATATTGATCAAAATATGTAAATATTTTTTGCAATTATATAGTGTACATATAATGTATCATGTAAAAATGTTCAAATGCTATTTGTGTATGAGTGTTAGGTATGCCACTGCCATTGAAATTGCCTGTACGTAAAAATACTATTAGAAAATTATCAGTTGTCATTTTAATGTCAATTTTATTATTTTGTATTAAAAAGTTTCTCATAAATAAATAGGTAAACTGTTAAACATGTAAATTTCGTACGAAATATAGAAAGCGACTGGTTCGCAGACATTCCTCTACTTTTAACCCGGCGGTATAGTGTTGCGTTTTGTCATTTTGCGTTGGCTTGTGTGATCCCATTTCAGGCTGTTTTATTACAACGAATGTGTTAGTTCTATTTCGGTAGTCCTTATTGACAGTCATGCTTCTAGTGATTGCCCTAATGAATAGAACGTTTCGATCTTTGTACAATCGTCATTTTACTATGTATACGGTGAAGTCATATTAGTACCCTGTTACGCCAAAACAGAGCTTTAATTCTATATTGTCCTTTAAAATTATTTTTAATGTTTAAAGCTTACCGATTCCGAAAATGCAGAAATATTAGAACATTATTAAAATAATTTCAAAGGAGATTTGGAATCGACACAAATTATTTCTTTATTAAAACCAAACTGACTATCATAGTTATACTGTATCATTCCAAAATGAAACTGAGCCAATGATATACTTAATAACTTAATTAACCAAAAACACAAATAGCTGAAACAATATTTAAGAAATATTTAAACACATTTATTTGTTCTCTGTATGACATTTGAGTGTTTTCACTACTATAAATACTATATTAATCAGTAAAGACATGCATTCACTTATAAGGGCACGAATTTTTAATCTAATTATTTATCTGTATAAGTAATTAATTTGTTAATTGATATTGCACATAGAAAAATGAGGTTGTAATCGAAATTTGTTGAATAACCAAGTACTAAAATGACAAATAATTTGTGTGTATATTATTTAGATAAATTACTTATGAATATGATTGTACAGACCACGAGCCGAGGCTCGCGGCCGGTGACGGGAACATCGTCACGATAAATCTAATTGTATAATATAACTTGTACAATATAAATATTATAGATCCACAATTATGAAAAAGATTAAATATTTGCAAAAGTTCATTGAGTTTTATTTATTTTTTTAATCCCCGATTTTAATTTATTATACTAGATACTGTATGTACTTCTTAAATTAATTATAATTCATTTTGTTATGTATATAGCTTTATTTGGTAAGTTAGGTCTAATTATCTAATTATCTGCGAGGTGAGGGCCTGGACCGCTGTCTGTAAATAAAATAGACACCAATTACCCAAATTGATTTAGAGCCTGCAATGTACTAAGTAAATTAAATAAGCTGTATGAAAAGTTCAATGTAACAACAGTTCATTATTGTAAAACTATTAAATATACTGTACCTTCAACTTCCGTTTTAATATCTTTTAGGCTTATTTTGGCTTTCTCAAGCGCCTCCCCAAGCCCGGCCTTTATCTGACTAAACTCCTGAGTCACGAGAGACAGCCGTCCTAACAAATAGTTTAAGTTGTCGTCCACCTCTGTCATGCGTGTCGTGATGGTGCTCACCTGGGAATTATGTCAAATATATTTAATATTGTTACTTTTGTACAATAACTTAAGGTCCATTTTAGCTTACCTTGTCTTTCATGTTGTCCAAAGTAGTGGAACTTCCATTTATATATTGTGCAGTTTGTTCCTGCGGATACAAATCAGCTGTTAATTAATTAAATTAATGGTAACAAGTTATAACATGAGTCACATGTTTTGACACGATTACATGGTTTATTATAGGATTTTATTGTAGTTACTGTATTTGTTTTAATTTAATAAATGTATTATTTATTAGAATAAAATGAAAGTATAAATATTTGTTAATCGATTTTTTAATACATTTAGAAAATCGATTAACAAACATTACAGGTAAACTAAACAATAATCAAATAAACTTCTTCTAATGATCCTTCATGACTGTTTCTGTTTCAAGTTTTTATGATTTTTAAAGTGTTAATGCACACTGAGGATAGAAAAATACTTAAAGAAAACATAAAAAATTGAATGCAGCGGTATCTGAACCCGCGCCCTCTTGCGAATCGTGCCAGTGCTCTCACCACTGAGCCATGCGCTTTTCACGCTGCGTCGAAATTCTTATTTGCTTTCTTTAAATATGTTTCGTTTAGTATGTTTTGTTTTAAAAGATAGTTACAGCAAGTTTATCCAGCGAAGCGCGGCTAGCGGTGAGCTGTTGGTACATGACGCCGATCTGCCGCCACACTTGCGACATAGCGGACTCTATCTTAGCGCTTACATTGTGGAAGGTGACGTTCTGATTACTAGTCAAAGACGATTCTATTTGATCGAATCTACAAAAAAACAATAAGATATGAGGAAAGCCTACCATAACTAACGGCGAGTAACAATATATTATTATTAGAGACGGTTGACAACAAATTGGTGTTAATAATGAATGTTGATCTATCTCGTTTATATTATTTTATATTTTTTTCAAGACTTAGTAACAGGAGCATGTTTTTAAGTTATTAACCTCAAATTTTGTGTTTGTGGAGGGTCCGTCTCGACCCTATCCCGTCTATGGACGTTATTTAATAGGTTTAAATACAATAAAAACAGTTAAGTGTGTAACCGAGAGTAAATTGAACTCACCTCTGTGATATGGATTTATTTAATAATTTGTTTTGCATTCTGATGAGTTCACTGACTTCAACTGAAATTTGGTGCACGCCGTATTCAATACGTTTTTTAGTAGCGATGACATTGTCCGCAGTTTGAAGCAGGATGTGTTCGTTTTTGGAAAATGCTTGTAACTGGGAAGAAGGACATTACATATTCATATAATAAAAAACAAAATAAAAAGTAATATTTTAAATATGAAACACATTATGCTACGTGTTCTCGGTACCTCTGTGCGTAGCGCGTCGTAGCTGTGCTGAATGTCAGTGAACGCGCGTTCGCTCATAGTATTGCCCTGCGTCAGACTCTGCTGGATATCTTCATTTGTAGCCACCAGTCTATCACCCACTTCATGCAGTTTCATATTTATTTTCGCAACAGCTGTAATTAGTTTAAGTGAAATATATAATACTTTGATTTGTGTTGACGTTAAATCAGACTTACTACGTGTATGTTTTATTTTTATATATTTTTGAAGAGGGGCACAATGAGTGCTCAAGTGATACTCTACGAACGCTATAATTAATAATTTGAACTATATAATAATAATCTATTTTTTTACTTGATCAGAGAATATGCTATATAATTTATTAACTTAAGCTATCGCAAATAGTACTGCATACAATGCGTAGGTTCTTTTAGTAGTACAAACTTACCTTTTTCCTGATCCCCAGTTAGGTTACTCTTCAAATCAGCGATTGCCTCCAGCGTATAATTTGTACTTCGCTGTAAATCGGCAAGACGCGGCAAATCTTTCCACATACTCTCAGCGTCAGAGAGCAAGTGCTGTATTTTGTTGATTTCTTTTTCTTGACGCTCTATAACTAATATAATTAATAATAAATAATGGTTAATATTGCTAATTACATAATCTTGTGCTTCAAATCTTATTTCAGAAAATATATACGATAGCCCAAGTATTTCAACGGTCTAATTCAGCAAATTGCTGAGTTGGATTTAAAGTCGTGGACAAAAGGGATGAATTAAAAATTAAGTGACTTGGCACTGAATTCTGTTTCAAAAAAAAATGGTCAGTAGGTACACATAATAATAAATACTCAATTTGTATTATATTATATTCATTTGTTACTGATTCATCATTATTCATTATTATCATTATAAGGAATTTATTTAGCTCATTAGGTTATTATTGAGATGAAAACGTAATAATATATTGCTGTTTCATGTCCGTAAATCGGTATCAAGTGGGTCTAGACTACGTATGCAATAAACCTACTTAGATATAAAATCCATTCAAATATTCAGAGCAGTCAGCTAACTTATCGGTTCACAAGATTAAGCTTACTTTTAAGTATTCAGTGCTTAATTTACAACTTTTTTAAAACTTAGTGCTGCCATGCAGTGCATGGTATTATGAAATCTTCAATTGGTTGTAATTAAATTATACTAATACTTTTTTTTAAATATAACATGTTTTAATTTACATATTTATATTTTATTAGAAAATAATCAGAAAGTCGCCACTAATGAATGACTTTTTTTTCGCAAAAATAGTTCCGTTATCTTTTCCATATGCGTTAGTTTGAAAGTGAGCTCACGAACCGGCATGATGTCACCGAGGACATTCTTTAACACAATTGAATATAAACTTAGGTTGTTCTCCTAACCTATCTTATGCTTACTAATTGCTAGTCAGAATTAAGCAAGTCAAGAATCAGTAGTACTGTAGCATTGAGGGTTCCGTATCCATTTTACAAATATACTTTAGTAGAAAGAACAAGTTATAAAAATTTACTAAATTCAAATTTGCTATATAAATTCATTTTGTATAGTGTACTATAGGCTGATGTTTGTAATGATTTTTTCTGCAATAGATAAGCTACCAATTTTTGCATTCAACCTTTATTTATATTGTAAATTCTAACTCCTTGCCAAAAGTCAATTCTAGGTCAGCGAGAAGTACCTATAGGTTGCGTCTTTTGATTGTGTACACTTGACTTAGAAGTTTATTTTTTTCGCCGATTTTATGTTAATCCTCCACGCCTTCTTGAGAAAAATGGTCTTGACTGACACACATACGCATATCTAAATGATTCTAAAATTTTTTTTAAAGATGAAAGAAGATGAAATTTATAAAAATATGAGTTACAGATATTTCAAGGTATTGAATTTTTATTGATGAATGAAAGGAAATATGTTTGTGGAGTTTTAATCACAAAAGACGATAAAATCATTGTATTATATTTTATTATATATTTATTATTACTTAAATCTGCTTACCTTCAGTCATTTTGCTATGCCAAGCCTCATCAGCCAACGAAACCTCGCTGAGAGGTACAAAATCGGTTTGTACTTTGTTCGCAGTACCATTATATTCACTCAGCTTCAATTCGTATTTGTTGAGCAGTTTTTCAGTCTCTGATATATGCCGTTCGAAAGGATTTATGTCTGGAGTGGCTTCTAGGCATATAGTTTGTAGAGCTTCCTAAAATAAATATATATCATCATACTTAGTTATTTATAGTAGGGTATTATATTTTAATAACAATTTATATTATTAAATTTAAATATTGTAATTTGAACTAAATTAATGCACTTAGGTAATAATTTTACCAACTTTACTCAAACTGTTTTTCAAATCTCGTATCTCCAGTTTTAAAGTATCGAGTTTAGCGTCAGTTGCATCTAAACGCTTGCTCAGCGCATCACTCTTGGTAGTCAAGCTATTGTCTAGCACTTTAGCGCCGCTGTTCTTTTTCACACTTTCTTCTACTAAATTTGTTAACGATTGTAAATTCTTTTTTATTTCCTCTAAAGCTTCGTGTGTCTTCTTCTGAGTTTCTTTTTCTTTTTCCTCCTTCTGTCATAAATTAAAAAAAATACAATGTCGTTAAATAAGCGCTGCTTATCTGTACATTCACACTATATCAATAATTTATTAAAAAATATAAAATTAAGATATGAAATATTAAGCAGGACCTGTAAAAAGATATTCTCTACATTATATAGTCTATCGTCTAGCCTTGAAATTGTGCCTTTCATAGTTTCGAGGTTTCTGTGTTTCTTTTCCAACCCTGCTATCATCTTTTTAAGCTGTTCTCCTAAAGCTTTCTCTCGATACTCATGTCGTTCTAACTTATCCTCTGAGGCCCGGAACATGTGGACTAGAGACACCATTGCATCGCGAATATCGTCATGTCTGTAAAGCAAGACGAAAAAAAATGTAAAAAAAACATATATTGGAAGATCTTAATATGAAAAGGACTAAATTGATTGACCAATTGATGTTGTGTGCAATAATCTTGGTAAATATTTTAATATAGACCTATTAAATTTAAACTAGTTTATATATTAAGATTGCCGTATCATAAGTATCCCAAATAGGGTCAGCTTGTTCAATAGATTACCTAAGGTTGATAAGGTTATTTACTGTGCATTAATATTGCGTAGGTACAATTGTGCATTTTAAATGAAGTAATTGTAGTAAATGTAAGATAAACATTAAATTCGTACTTAATACCTACATATCATGTACTTTGATGTTTATCTAAACTATTTGCATCAACAATCAATAGTAAAATTACGTAATCCCGTGCTAATTTAATAAGATTCATTGTGAATTTATAAATATGTAGGTAGGTAGTTATGCATTTAATGTAATATATATTTAAATATTTAAATTATTATTACCCAGTTCAGACATTGTTGTCAATATATAAATATAATTAATTGTCATATCAAAACGTACGACAAATTCGAGTTGAAATTATTTAAAAAGAACTTGGTCTGTAGATACTTGTTTCACATGCATATATGTGTACATATTGACGTTCCCAAATAAATAAAGATAAGTTATTACGTAACTTGGCAAATACTCATTGATTGCATAATGACCCTTAGTTTTAAACTTTTAACTGTATAACAGGCACATTAGTTGGTACTACAACTACTATAAAGCAAACGAGAGAAAGGCATTTTTACGCAACTCAGAATAGTAAATTAAAATTTAATTTGCTCTTTCTTATCAAGTTACATAAGTAACTCAAGGAACATATTGCAGTTCTATAAGTTTACTAACATTTTGGGCTTCCACTTAACAACGCTCGTTCGTAATTTATTTATGTTTTGAAAAGGAAATGCTGTATTACCTTACTGGTAAGCATTGTAAACATATTAAAACGAATATTCATTGTTACCGGATATAAAGGACGTTATGAAAGAATAAATGAAGAAAAAACTGCTTGTTAACGCGATGGTTTGTGGGTTCAACTCCCACTTGGGGAAGGTGAATTATTTTATTCGCTCTGGTAACTAGGCAAACGCAGCGTTGAGTTTCACCATTCAACGTTATGCCTCGAAAAGGCGGAAAACGGAGAACATAGTGTCTTAATATGCTCACGGCGCCTGCGTGAAATTTGAACCGGATTTGACACTGATTTGAATCGGATAAAGCGTAAAAAACGTACTATGGCATTTAACTAAATTTTTCTTGGAGCTTCGCATTGTCAAATGAAAATATTTCGAGAGATAACACGTGATGTACTTAATCGCCTTAGGTTACTATGAAGGCTGATCGCAGATATAGATAATTATTTTTTCTCGATATCTTAAAATTGTCTTTAGAGCTTTAGATTCGTCAAATAAACAATTAGGCTTAACAAAATCTTAACTTTGTAACGTTGGTAATATGCATGTATAGTTAAGTCACCAACTAGTACCTAGTAATAGTAAACGAGTCAAATTCCACTATTTTTCCAAAAAAAACGACACTTTGGTAAATTCATCTGTTTATTTGAAAAAAAATAAACGCTATCATATTTTATGACATTAAAGTAAACACGTTGATTCACAAATGTCCTAAACAAACAAATAATGAAGGCATTAACATCATAAAAAAATATATTAAGATACGAGCGTTTAATAATAAAATCTTTGTATCGTTAAAAGATCAACGATCCTTGCTACAATTTATTATTATTTAGTTCAAATTGTAATAATATTTAATAACATTACTTTAACATTGTTAAATAAATATTTATAATTATGTCATAAATATAATTTTTACCTTTATTTAAGACCATGAAAGTAGCAGGTTCGATTTACGCATATTAAATACAAACAATAATTGTCGCGCCCACAGTTTTTGGGCTTTCTTACTTCAAAATGATGAACGAAACTCTTATATTGTTATCAATGTAATGAGAGTATAGTGAGAGATAAGATCTAGTTTTTTGTCATATAAGAATGATTGACGTTTAAAAAAACAGAAAAATGAACTTTACTAAAAAAAATTACTTTATATTTATATTAATTTGTATAATATGCAATAATTATTAAGTATTTGTTCAATTTTAAAATAATCTCTATAATATTATATTGTTGTAATGCTTCTCTTGAAATATAGTATGGTAAGTCAGACAAATCCGAAGAAAAGGAAATACATATATTATAAATTTATAAATTACAGTCAAGTTAATTAATTTTTAATTTTTATGTCCAATACAGACGCCGTCGGTCACTTCTTTAAGCTTTTTATTATGTACGTTACATTGTAGTAAATACCTAAAAATATATATATTAGTTCTACTAATGAAAATGCTTACCTAAGTTAATTAAAACTTGCTAAGTGTCAATTTAGCCATATATGGCCTATTATTATTTATCCTCATCCTACTCCTATCATTTTCGATGCTTATTAACGTCTTGTCGACGCTATTTATGGCTACTTGCTCTGGTTGTTTATTTTCGCCTACTAAGGGAACTCATGACTCATCTACGTGGAACAGGAAAGGATCATTTGCTACTACACTATGTACGATATTTATATAGTTTTATTAAAGTAACGGTACATGTGGCTACTTCATCTTATCGTCGATGCTTTTGAGTTCACAATTATTAGACGATGTTGGTGCTAATAATGATAACTTTGAAACAATTTGAATAAAACAGCATACACTACCTACAGGAAAAACCAGATTTTAGTGTAAAATTTATGCAGCTTTGGACAAAAATAACACTTTTGTGCTATTTTGGTCTTTGACTAAGTTTTAGTAATTATTTTAAAAATTATTTCAAAATTTTAAGGGGGATGGTAATAAGTCCCTACTTCTGGAGAAGTGGCCATTGTTTTTAAATCTATTTATAAAGGAAACTTACGTGCCCTCCCTGGCGTGTGTGTCGCTCGCTACCAGCAGTACGGCGGCCGCCACCCATAGCAGTCTCTGGAGACAAAATGAAATTGATAGCATAGATAGTTTACATGCGAATTCAATGAGGTTAGTTGTACTTTTTCTGTGTACTAGTTATTCTACGTGCGTGCAATAAACAATTTGGTTAAATTATATATTAGAAAAAGAATAACTAATCAGAAATAGATATATGTTATCCCTTTATAAGGCGCATTTTATTGATTATATTCTGTATAGTAGTTTATTTATAAAAATTTAAATTATATGTTAATTTTGATTGATATATAATAAATATGCACCTATATTTAAATATGTTTATAGCCCTAATTTCCTTGTTTTGGGTTCCGTACCTCAAAGAAGAGTAAAAGGACCATTACTAGGACCACTTCGTCATCTATCTGTCTGAATATCCGATTGGCAAGTGAATGTTTACAAAATCGCGTGGACGTATAAAGATCAGGTGTTGAATATTCAGGGGTGTTATCTCTTGACGACCTTTTGTGCTTTGCCTTTGCCACGATTGTATTTTTTATGAAATTCGTATAGTTAGTCACATATAAAATTTAAATTATTCATACATACGACCCCTAATTTAATACATACGAGCCCTAATGTAAACCTTTGTATTTCCGTTGACTTGCAATCATAAAATTGGTATGGAACCCTCGATGGACGAATCTAACTCACATTTGACCAACGTTTTTAGTTTTCGTTTACTTTTGATTTTTATTTAAAACAGAACGGACCTTAGATGATCATTAAATATGTGTGTAGACGTAATAAACAAAGCCGTGGTGTTATCTCTTGCGGTCATATTAAAGTCAGACGTTCACATATTCTGAACCCGGCTCCAAACAGCTAATTATTTCTGGGTGGTACAAAACGATCGGCTTATCTCAGGTATTGTGTTGCGATCGAGACCAAGTAGAAATATAATTTTCTTTTTTTACTTACTCTTACAATATGTAACATACATTTTTCTAATTTAAGAGGTACGTGTGGTATCAAATGACACACTTCCAAACGTCATTAATTATCCATACTCGTTCATAATAAATTACACTGTCAATAAATATGGTTAACCCGATTAACCTCAGTTAACCTAAATACCGCCTCTCTCTTTTTAATTTAGAAGAATGTTATATTTTCATGTCGTTCTGTTATTGTAGGTATGTGATAAGTCATGAATTTTAAGTATCTATTACTAAGAAACATAATAAAAAATAAAATCTTCAAATATGTATTTGTTGCAAAAAGTCATTTGAATCTAGTTATTCTAGGTACATTGGTACCTAACGTTTGTTTCTATGAATTTACCAATCAATTTTTGTGGTTTCGGATATAACGTACATACATTATATGATTACGATAAAGACGTGATGTCTTTATCAAAATATGTAGATATTTTATTGTCAATAAGTTAAGTTACTATATACGTCGATAGGAAGTACATACATATAAACAATTTGTACACTTCCGTGATAAGAATGTGTGTTTGTAGGAACAAATTTTTAATTATTTGAGATATTATTTTAAGTTGATATACATATTTATTTCCATAGATTTTTTCATGTTAAGATACACTGAATAGCTTAATGGATTATATTGGTTACAAGTGTTATCTAAAAGGTCACGGGTTCAAATCCTACGTTGACATTGTTTGTATTTAACTAGTAATGCGCTCTTGATTAATATGCTAAATTCATTATATATGAATTTAACATATTAATCAAGAGCGCATTAATTCAATTAATCCAAGAACGTAAAGTAGGTAGATATATTTCGTCACGTTATTTGTTGATATCACGACAAAAGATACGCACAACGCAATGTTGATGTGACGGCAGCGGGAAAGGAGCTAAGCTAAATGTTGGATTGAGACCTTGGCCGGGATCCAGGTTAATCACACAAAGTAGTCGTGTGAACAAAGAGGGGAAGTTATGTTTGAGATGGTTTCCGCATAATTGTTTTTCTATTTACTATACAGTATGTATATGTTATAATATAATATTGTCAATAGTTTACTACTTTTTATTTAATTTTCAAATAAAATAATCTTATAAAAGCTTTTGAAAGATCGAGCCGCACCGCGATATTCGTTACCCCTTAAATATTGCTAACGCTATTGATATTTCAATTCGATATGAATCCTGATAAAGCGTACTTCTAAATAATTTAAATAATTAAGTTTAAATTACATATTAATATATTTCCATAGGTATTTCGCTTATGTATTTGGCTTCATTGGAAAAAGCTTCATGCATTTTCTCATATATAGGATTTACTACAACGAGAAAATGAATAAGTGAGTTGAGAATCGAACCCAACTATCGTATTTAATCTTGCTGCACCACGACATTCTCGGCTTCACTTATTATTTATATATTTAGCAAATTTATTAACTATTATGCTATATTTATATTGTTAAAAATGTGAAAAGTCTTAAAATATAATTTACTAACTCTTGTCAAATAATTAATTTGTGTAACTGAAATTTTCAGAAATGTGTGTAACAAACATAGGCAAAACATAAATTACTTTTTATAACGTATTAAGAATTTCGATGAATATGTTTATCTAAACGAAGAGTTTGCTTTCAAAGAGACGACTTTAAGTCCTGCTGTGTAAAATTTCTGTTCTGTTCTATGGTAATGGATTTTCAAGGAGCACAATTATGTAAAATTATTTTTATTTTTATATTTTACTTTTTCTAAATGATATGCTTTACATTTGCTAAAAATTTTAATTTTAGGTATACCGGTAACATATATCTTAATTTACAATTTGAATTAACAAAAATATACAAACAACAAAATGTACTGTAGTATCAACACGTAGCACGTACTCATTACCAAATACAAAGAATAATAAAATTATAAATGCAAGACGTACATAGGTAATAAGTCAATTTCTTGTCACTATGAGGCGTGAAAAGCTTACTCGAAGCTCAAGCCTCGGGCAATAAACTTTCTTGTCGTTTGTGGAATAGTGTGCTTATGAGTAATTTTGTGAAATTTAGAGTTTGAAGCTTTTAAGCATATAGTATAGTATATTTATTATCTTCTGTGATTTATAGGTACGAGAACAGTTAAATAGTGTACAATTTAAAATTAATATATATTTTTACCATAAACAACCTGAACATATCATAATTTATATAATAAACGTAAATACTTAAAGCATTTATATATAAATGCATTACATTTTAATACGTGTATGTCTAAGTTTTGTATTTTCCACGTCTTAAAGTGTCACAAACATTAGTTACTTATCTTGTCATGACCCATGACCTTTAAACAATACTTTATTTGAAGAACGTATTTTTGCTTATTTAATAGGAATATTTCTAATATTAGTATACAAGAATAAAAAAAATACTTATTTTTTTTAGCAGTGCTACTACCTTATTAATTTACATACTACGAACTAGGAACATTTGAATATAAAATCATATTGTTACAATTTCCTATTTCATCATAATGATAAATTTTAATATACAACAATTTTATTTAAATAATGCTATAATATATAATAAATTAATATACCAAAAATATATACATATTGACAGCAAGGACATTTCAAGTTTAGTGATGTGAATAAGCTGCAAAAATCAAGCTCTTTTTTAATTATTTTTTATATAATATTAAAAATTTTTTGAAACTAAATTTAATCTATACTATGTATACAGGTAAATTATACTACTTACCGTTTTAAAAATTGCCATGTCCTTTTATTTCTAAATCTAATTATAGGATGCACTTTATTTGTTTCAATTCAAGCGATATACGAGATAGAAGCGGGCTCTAAATTTAAACTAATATGCTGCGCTTGCGCGCGCTGTCGGTCGCGAACTGATCGATGAACTTTTGTTAGGTAGAGCTGTGGCGCCGGTGAGCGAATGCGCCTGTTTATTATTCCCTCATGTGCTTGATCGACATTCCTTTACGTTACAGATCCTTATTTTTGGACACTATCGGTTAATCTACGTGCAGCTTTAAGCCTCTAATAAATAACCAAAGCGCAGCGAATGAACGGAAATAGAAACCAATAAATATATAGATGTAGTAATTTGTAGGTGGGAGGGACTTCAGTAGCTGTGTACGTACTATGTACTACTTACACAGCCTAAGGTTACATCAGAAGCTAATAAAAGCTGAAACTGGATCCCTCATTGAGTGATGTACCTATTATAAGCATTTCATTCCCCGTGGGTATTATCTAGTTTTGATATGTTATATATTATTCGTTTTAAAACATTTTACATTACATAAAATATCATTGAAATTATTTAATTCCTAGATGTATGTATCATTCTATTTGTGATGCATAATAAAAAAAATAATTATTAGTTTTTCCTCTGCAAATCCTCATCCTGCGTAAGTCCGGGATAACAAGTAGACAATATGTTGTTCAGCACCCTCTTCTATCTTCAAGTATCTTTTAATTAAATTTTCATTAAAATCGGAAATTTCATTAAATTAAAACAGACGCAGTAAGGCAAACAAACATATTTAAAAATTTATTTACGTTTCAGTAACGTATCAATAACTATATACACTTGAGAAAGCAGTTATTTTGAAATCACAGACGTACACTTAAACTTTATTTATACGCATAGATTATAGACCTATTAAAGATAATTATATAGATACATATTATTAAAGAAGTAATAGCTTATTATTTTCATTAAGAAATATTTCGTTATACAAGAATCAATATAACATATTAAAAGAAAAAACAAAATATCCAAATATTTTCCATTTGGGCATTTTGTAGGTATAACTTCAAAAATGACTTCACACGAAAGCATAAAAACAAAACCAGACGAACATGATAATTAACTGCACCTATATGAGATAAAACATCGTAAATCAGTCAAAACACACATTGCAGAAAGATTAAGCGAACAAAAGCGGGTTATAGATCTTTGCTTTTTATATTAAGTTTATTTACTTGTTTCTAAAGTAAACACCCTGATTCAAACTATAAAGGACATTGCTCTGACAATTTCGGTTATGCTAACAGAGATAGTGTGGCGACTAACGCTATCTAACGAGTACGTGACGCATTTAAGTATAAAGAGTAAAGACAGTGGAGATCATCATTTGGACAAAAGTTCAAAATAAATAAGATGCGTCCATTTTTCTTATTATATACTAGTTTTTCTTCGATATGAATAAAGAGAGAAAATATTGCTTGTACCTCTGTACATTAAATTATTAAATTAAAGATTTCCACAGATTCGCTATAAGAAATAGCCTTTAAAAGTTATTATTATATTTTAAAAGCTAATATATAATATTAGCTATTGTCTTACATGCTTCAAGAAACTGATGCAACACAAAATAATAAAGACTTGTGTCTGTACAACAGATATATTATTTACGAAAAAAAAATTGTCAGTCTGACTGTTTTTACACGCATATAATTCTCATTTATTAAATTATCATTTATTTTATAGCGCTTAGTTCTGGGCAGAAATTATGTTATAATTGATTTTGGAGATATGGTAGTCCGACTTAACAAAAATGATAGAGCATGATCCATTTACTTATAAATTTCAGGAATCCGAATCACTTGCCAGCATCCGAATCACAGCCATTTTTTTTATTCCTTATGCTTTAGGTGAATACCTGTAAGCTGTGGTAAATATTGTTTGGTATGATAAGCATTTTTTGTTGACATATAAAAATTGAAAATCTGGAACACCTGCAAAGAGAAGAGAAGAAACAACTTAGCGTTCCATGGATTCACCGTGCGAGTGCCGGGCCCACTGTGTTGTAGGAAGAGGAACTCCGAGCAGAGCTTGGGACTTGTGACCCATTGTAGGTTTAAAAGACCTCTTTAGAATGCATTAACGCTCACCTTCACTGTCCGAGCTCCTCCCATTACCTTATCAAATTTTAAATGATTATACCAAAGCCACCTTCAAAGTGCGTTCTAGAAATGAATTTGTGATAGTTCTAGACAGGCCAAGATCTTTTAGTAAACTATAGAGAGATTTCGCTGTTATACCTCTCGCTCCTACTTCAACTGCATATAAGCTAGCTCTAAACCTATTCCTGGTCAGTTCGTTTGTAAGATCGTAATAATTGTTGAGTTTAAGATAGTGACTTTTTGGGATATTTGTTTACCACGGAACTGAAAGTTCTACTAGTACTACGCATTTTAGGCTTCGAGAATAAAGAAAAATATTCGATCTGGATGACGAAAAACAAATATCCTCAAGGATTCTATACTGCCATAATGTCCAGCTATACTGCGTATATGAGAAAAATCCATGGCACATAACAAAAGTTATTCAACGGACTTCAGTGGATATTTTCTTATAAGACGCTGATTAAGGTTCACAATGGATAAGCTGCAATATAGTTAATAAGAAGATAGATTAAAATTAGAAAGTTCTAGGTCGTTGTGAATGCAGAAGAACGATAATAGTCATGAAAAAGACATGAAATATACTTTTTTTATATTTTTAAAGTGAACAAACTGTGAAATTAGAAAATTGTCATTTGAAGAAAAAATTAAAAAGCATAAATTACATTTTACATTACTTTAACATAATTACATTTCAGCTACATTTACTTCCGATTACAGTAAATAGGTAAATGAAAATCGGACGGCAAGAATCATAAAATCCACGAAAGAAATGACATGACATATAAACTATTTGTAGTCCATACTTTTACGGCCTTATTCATAAAAAGTTATAGCACGCTTAAAGACTCGATATAGTACAGTTGTCAAAAAACGTTATTCATAACAGCATTTTAGTGCCAATCAGTTCTATAAACCTATCATAAAGTTATAGAACCGAGAACCCTACTATAAGAGTGTTTTAACGTCCAAAGATGGCCGATTCATATAACAGCTGATTATAGCTCATACTAATATGAGCATTGATATGACGTCGTCGAGTCGCTTGTCATCAAGAGTGTCAATTTCAGTTTCGTAAACAAAACAATATAACAATTGACATTTTGTTCGACATTTATTAACTATATTTAGTTATTAACAAGTTTATTAATAATAAATTCTACATAAGAAAGGTGCATAGAACATAGGTAATACTTGTCCACGTCTAAACAATTTTCAATTCTTTGTCGTTTTACTTCTTTTGACTTAATTTTTTTTAAAATTAAGTAAGTTTATAAACTAAAATAAAATAAACATTCGTGTTTTTGTGATAACAACGACGTAAATGAAGCCGGTAAATGTCAAGCCAGATCCAATAATATATTTTTGTACGTAATATTATCTGTGGTCATACTATGTCAATGCGTTTGTCACTTATCATCTGTGGATTTACTAGTATTTTCGGCAACAAGTCGACCGACTTCAGTATAGTGGCAACATTGTGAACGTATTAATCAAATTAGTGACACTTTAGTTATAGAAGGCTTATAGAGCGTTTATGAATACAAACATTTATCGAACGTTCTGTAAGCCTAAAGAGCGTGTTAACTAAAGTATACTTAAAACGTTCTATAAGACTTTTTTATGAATAAGGCCGTTTTTAGTATTTATTTAAAGGCTTATAAATAAAGAATCCCTTTATAGTTTTTTTCCTAAATTTTGTGGTTGAGTAAAAGGTGTTCTAAGTCTACGGTTTCTAACGTCATCAGAAAACAGACAAAACACATCGAATGACTTCCAAAGGCGTTGTAAGGATATCTCTTAAAGTATCGCTAAACTTACTACCTTAGTTTTTATTCGTCTTTTGCTATCGTATTTTACGTATTTTTATCCTTATAGGATCACTTGGTTGTTCGTTTAAAGTCATTTTAATGTGAAATATTAAATTAATTTCTTGTAGAGCACAGAAAAAAACATAATCAACACAATCAAAAGATACTAGTGGTTAAGCCTAGTGGTTTACTAGTGGTTTTTTAAACGCTTTTGGTTAAAATTCACCGCGTAATCAAAACTCGTTGATCTAGACTTGTGAAATTTGGCAATAAGTTAAAACTTCACTTAATTTTGTAAAAACTTAGTGCAGACGCCCGCCTGATTTATTTTTTGTTGACTTATAATCATGCTGTACGGAACCGTAGGTTCTCGAGTATATTTGTCCGATATTCTAATTCTTGTTAGTGTTTTGAAGAAAAAAATGCCTAGAGGAGCTATTGGCCTACGAGTGGTGAAGGGCAACCTTTATTATTAACCTCATTAATTAGTGGGATATGTACCTACATTCTCCCAGTAATGGTGGTTCAGACAAGATTTTCAAAAATTTTCAAGAAGTCCCTCAAGGTTTACCAAAATGCTGTGGAGCAATTAAGTATACCCTCGCACAAAAATTACCAATTTTTTGTATTATATAAGATTAAGTATTGTTAAGACCACTGTACTAAAACAAGACTGGGCAAGATTTATCCGTTGTACAGTTTTTTTTATTAATAAGTACATAGTGCATAAATTATGTAAGGTCTGTTAGGTTATACCTTTGTCTGTTCATTATTTTTTTATTACTCAAAAAGTCAATAAAATTGATTATAATAAAACAATATAGATGATATTGTGCAGCTTTTAACATAATAAAATCATCGACCGAGGTACGTCATATATTGCTAATATTTCTCGTTCATAATGCGTTTCTTGCATATGTAATTAATTGCGGAAATCAGTTTACATTCTCTGTTAGTCTTCAAATGTTAATATTGGCACTAAAAGCCATTAGTACCCGCTTTGAATATTTACAATATTTTATATGACTATAAGCACAATACATTATATTGTTAATGCACTTATTTATAATATCATTGACAAAGTAAACAAATAATAATAATACTTATATTTTTTTTATAAAAAGGAAAAAAAAACTAGGATGGGTGCCTTATAATATTAAGCGGGCTTCCTAACTGATGTATATTTACAACCATGTCCAAGAAGGTGCCGTGATTTCGTGATTCATGGAAGATTCTGCTCCAGTGTCTCACGACCGATGGCAGTTGTGAAGGAGCACCGTAAGGTTCTAGTCAGTTGATCAACCGGTCTGCGAGTCCCAAATAACCCGTTTGAGTCCCCGCTAGTACGGATATCCGTAAGAGGATTTCGTCACGTAAAAACAGATTTGAAGATTTTGAAAAAAATGTTGATTTATATTGAATAAAAAGTTGACAATATTAAATAATTCCTGTGAACATTTCTCACTGTGCAGGAGATATCTACAGGGAACCAATATATCTCTTGTAATTAATTAATTTTAGGCCAGTGAGTTTGGAATTATTGACTTAAGGCCTTTGTGATATCTAGGCTAACTGACATAGCAAGGGGGGGGGGGGGGGGTCTTTCCAATATACACCAAGTATTCTCCAGTACTGTGAAAAAATGTAGTTTCGATAAGCTGGTTTCTTTGCAGTAATCAAGAAGTCGCGGAAAAGAAACTTCACAGTGGAGACAGCGCAGTTTCTTCGGAAGTTAAAGGAGGTAATAATTTTATTACATTAGCTTGTCTTTCCACACACGTAGGTTTAATATCATAGGGTTTCGTACCATAAAAACCCGAAAACTGAACGAAAACCTTGTATTCAATCACGTTATTGTACACCAGTACGTCTGCGTGTCTGCCTGTATAAATGTGTATACTGAGTATTTTAAGTATGACACTTTGTTTGATCTTTGTCTTTGTTAGCGTTTTAAGTTAGAATGGAAGTATAACAATGATTTGAAAGTCTAGTCTAGTTTTAAATCTAGTGTTTGCCTAGTTAAATTCTTAGCGCATTTTCATTTATCACACCATCTGCTGTTAAAAGTCAAATAGATGCACACGATAGTAAACGGTTTTACATGTATCTTGCGCACAACACATGAAAATTTGCATTATTTCGTAAGAATCATTCCACGAAACATAAAAGATTCTGTCGCAAAACAGTTTCTACAAAAGCAAACAAGCGGTGTACGGTAACTAATTTACAAGTGAATGCAAATGTATGAAATTTTCGCTTTCTGTGGTAGATAAGTAGTTTAAGTAACTTTCAATAAAATTTAAATTTTATTCGAATCATTATTGAACATTCAATTCTCTTCCTAATGCAATTGTAAAAAAATTTTATGTGGTGTACTTACTAATAAAGTAGATAAAAATATTGCTATTTAATTTATATCTTTTTAATGTATCCTATAACTAAATAGGTCGATGTTGATATTGTTAGTAGTAAGCAGGTGCAAAACTTGCTTAAGATAATATTAATAAAAATAAATAATAATGGATTAACGTATAGTATACTGCAAAGAAGATCTATCTTTTCTCGAAGCGCTTCTTATTTTTGAACCTTCTTAACTTGGATTTGTATTATTCTATTATACTTATGTTTCCTTGACAGATACTAATATCATCAAAAAACCTTTACACTTCAAAAGCTTACACAACAAGTAATCTCTAGGAAAGAAATCTGACCTTGTAATTGTTTTTTACTTACTCGAATTCTTTGTATGTAGAATTTAGTTAATTAAAATAATCAGACAAGGATGCAAACATTTAGAAAGAAGATATTCGGACGAATGCATCTGTACCTATATGATATTGTATGATTGTATGGAATCTTTATAAATTTTAAAGTAGATACATAATTATTGTAAACGCAACAATTTTTAAATCTCATCTCACACCTAGATCTAAAAGAAGTTGATAAGAAAAACATTTTTTTTGTACAGGACCTTCTTATAAAACAATGACGCGACGTTAGTGTATAGTAGGCATGTCACTTTTGTCTCTTCAAAAAATATCGAAATACCGTTTACAAACAACATGCTTAGATAGCACTAACGGCGAAATGATAAACGTATTGTGATAAAGACCTTTAATAAATAATTCAATAAGCGATAACGAGGTCAAATATATACAAACGTACATAATAAATAACAAAAATAAATTTATTTCTTAACAATTTTAATGTTCCTGTGCACTATTCTCCTGTGGCGCCCGACACAGCCGGCTGTACGGAACGACTTACCGCATTCAGAGCAAGAGAAAGGCCGTTCGTCTGTATGAGATCTATTGTGAACCCTCAAAATGTCCAGGGAATTGAACCTCTTCCCACATGTTTCACACTCAAATTTCCTTTCATTAGCGTGATAAGCGTAATGCCGCCTATACTGCGCCATTATATAGAAATGTTTGCCGCAAACCTCGCAAGTCTTCTTCGGCGTCGGATTGTGAACCGCCTTGTGTATTATGAGGCCGCTTTTGAATTTGAATTTCTTGTGACATATGTCACACGAATAAGTCTTCTCTTTGGAATGTACGTCGAGGTGGCTGAGGAGGTTCCTCGTATGCTTCCCGCATATTTCACACACTTTCCAATAGTCGTATCTCATTTTGACTATTTTCTTCTTTTTCGTTACTTTCTTCTCCGATTTAATCTGTCTAGTTTGTTTCAATGATTCGTCTGGCAAATCATCATAATTAAGATCCATGTCAAAGTCTTGGGATTCCCCATTATCGTGATGCTTTAACTCATTATTATTATCTGTTTGTACTTCTATTTTAATGTTGTTACTGTTTCTAAGTTCTCGATCGGCTTCTTGACATTTTCGTCTGAATTTGTATGCGTTTTCTAATTCCTTTACACAATCCAGACATATTTGTGCTGGCAATGCGTCCGATTGATCTACCTGAAACAAGAAGATTCAAATAATCTACTTTCAAATACTATTGCCCTGCTCGCCACTTATATTCAAGACTGGTGGTAGAAATGATAAAAATCAAGTTTCTTTTAAGATATTTTTCCAATTAGTTTATTATTAAAAAAGACATTTGTCGTTTAAGTAAATGACCGCCATTATTGAAATTTAAAATGTAAAAAAACTCCTTTGCTTTCACGATAGTTATAATTGGTATGTTCTTAATCGATAGAGTATGCATGAAATACTTATAAATCAGTTTATTTTACTATCAAAACATAAAGAAGTTAAGTTCTTACCTCAATACCTCCAATAACCCTTAATTTGTGCGCCAGATCCAAGCCGTCACAATCCACTTGCTCATAAATACTAACGCAACCTTGTTCACTAGAACACGATCTACATACATTATTTTCCATTTCCAGCTTTGGCTTTACCAAAGACAACCTTTGCTTCAAATCGAGTAGCTTCATATCATCTTCTACGTCATCGATGTCGTCATCAAAATCATTTTGCTGTTTTAGCGCTTCGCTCTCACGCACTTCCATATATTTGGCCATCGCATCGAAATACGGCCATTTCTCGTTGAGTATACCTTTGTTGGCGAATTTTTGTTTCCACTACAAAAGATATATGTAAATAGGTAAATGTATAAAGAGAGAACACTGTCTTTGCGAACATTGTCGCACTTAAATTTATTTGAACGGATAAAAGCAATTAACAGGTTATTAAAAAAAACAAAACATAAACACAATGTTAGCCAAATTTCTCAAATCACAATAAATAAAATTGAGTGAATACTTAATACAAGCATATCAATAAGACTATACTATGTTTCTATGTAGCCATTTCTTTATTGGACTATAATATGATATTATATATTTCATACCCCAAAAGTTTTTACTAAATACGCCCAAATTTCTGCTAATTCTAATAAACTATGGTCGACAGGTATCCCAATGGATCTCAATCTTTTCTCAACATCCCTGCAAGAAAATATATTTTTAGACGAAAGTATAAATATATCAAATTCTAAAATGGATTTTCTTTTAACCTTTAAGTACAAAATCTTTCAAACATTGATTTCATAAAACTCTTATTTCGAATACACAAATAAATAAATGAATTTCACAAAAATCATATAATTTACCAAAGATCTTATTAAAAAACTATCAAAGGCGTCAATATTGAACAACAAAATACGTATAACAAATCAATGTGTTAACTTAATTTATATAAAATTAAAGAACATTACCGCCATGAATCGTTTACTTCTTTTGTCGACAATCTAAATAAATGATCTAAATCTGTTCGTGCACTAATTAATTTTAATACCCATTCCTCCTGCCCTAAAACAAAATTATACTACATATATAAATGTATTAATTATATATATATTTTTAAATATATATATATATATATATATATATATATATATATATATATATATATATATATATATATATATATATATATATATATATATATATATATATATATATGTATATATGTATATATATATATATATATATATATATATATATATATATATATATATATATATATATATATATATATATATATATATATATATATATATATATATATATATATATATATATATATATATATTTAAATGACATATATAAAAAAATTATATAAAAATGTAATAATTATTATAGTTATTCAATATTATTGTCAATTATATTAAAATTTTAAATGCATAGATATAGACTAAGCCTAAGTTGCCTATATATTTTTGCGAAGACTTTTTTTTAACAATTTCGTTTTAGAATTTTGCGAAGACTGTAAAGCACTTAGTCCCATCTCACTACCTTGGTACATGGGGGAAACAGCTTCAGCATTTTTTATTATTAAAACCCGAACCTATCGCAGTTTAAGTCACACGCTATGTCACCTCGCCACTATGTCAACTTCGTATAACGTAAAAAAAAAAAAAACTTACATCCTACCAAAGGATTGAGGCTTAAACTGCCTTCTCCGAAATACACCTCTAACAAATCCCAGTACACCCACGCCTTGTTGTTTGTAGCTTTCGCTTTTTGATACTCCTAAAATAAATATCACTTCAATTAAAATATATGTATAATTTTTATTTATTTATTGCAAGTAATATGATTCATAAGTAAAATTATATAATTATTTATTATATATTCATAATACATAATGATATAATTATTAGACCGTCGTGGCGCAGAGGCGTAAGCGTCTGCCTGTAAGCACGACGGTTTGAGGGTTCGATTCCCACTCGGGGAAGATGGATTTTTCTATTTCCATTTTCTTCGCTCTGGCAATTAGGCGAAATGCGGTGTTGATTTCCGCCACTCAACACGCAAAGCCTCGATAAAGGCGGATAGCGGGGGAGGAGAAAGCAGGGGCTAAGTAAGGAAGTGTCTTAACACTAGATTCATAAGGTCCCTGCAGTTCCCTCTGCCTACCCTGCAATATGCGGAAAAAGCGTGAAGCTAAAAAAAAAAAATAGTACACCACTAATATACATTAGCAGTGTATTAATAAAGTAGTGCTTAAGAAAGAATCAGTTTCCAATGCAATTAATGAAAAATAATTAATTAAAACATATGTTGTGTACATTGTATGCAATACTTACCCTATAAGTTGCTGACCACTTTCGGCAAAGTTCTCTTGCACTTAATGTTTTAGGAAACCCATACTCCTCTATCATGATTGAGCGTAGATTACTACAGGTAAATTTAATTTGGATTATTATTTAGAAAACACATTGTCTTACTTAACTGCAATTAATTGAACTTCCACTATCATATTTTAGCAATGTTTATAAATGTACCTCACCTCCATGCCCATTTCCTGTCTCTAAACAACCAGTCATTTTGCAGTCTAATTTGTATAAATGATTCAGTTATATCTTTGGACCCTGAAAAAGTTTTACATATAAAATACTCAAATGTAAAATAAATTTCACTTTAAATTTTTTACATTACACTTTTACTTCAACTAAACTATATTTTCTTAATAGTAAAGAAAAATGATCAAAGTTTGTCAAGATAACATTTTATTATATTGTGAAACACCAGAAAGAATAATACTAAAAAAAAACATACATTGAAAATCATCTAACAAGTCATCATCAGAGGCTTTCCCACGGGGTCTATGCTTTTCCCTCCATTGTATTTTAGCTATACTCCGTGCTGACAATGTTTCTAACCTTTCCAGGTACTCAGGCTCATACTTGACTAAATAATCCTTCATGGGCTTATATAATAACCAGTCTTCAGGATGTAATGATTTCCTTAAAACTAAACGGTGCTTTCTCTGTTTGAAGAAAATGTTAACAATTATATTTAATTTTATTAACAATAAAACAAAAATATTAAATCAAATTTTATACATACATTAAAAGTTGTTTTTATGTACTGCCATAATCCTTTTAAATCTTGTATGCAGCATTCTAAAGGCAAATCCTGACATCTTAATGCAACTTCAACAGTTCTGAAAATGAACCATAGAATAGAATATGTTTAAATATATTTTAAAAGTGAAAATATAAGTTGTGTTTCATTATATTTTTAATAGTATTTCATCAGTTTGACATAATTATGAACTGAATATTAATTGTTAATAGAAATCATGTAAGCAAGTGTAGTACAATATATCACAGTTAGCATTTCTCTTCACATTGTGGTGATAGTAGGTTCGATCCCCAGTTAAGACTAGACTTTTATATTTGTTTATTGCTAAGAAAGCAAATTTTAGTGTTAAAGTATATATGACAATAATGTGTTCCTGTGCTGCCAGTATCATCTTTATTAAGCCTAAAGAAATAAAAATTGTAATTTTTATTTTCAAAATACTTACCGCCACATATTATAAAAGTCCAGTTTTACTTCTCTAGCTTCACTTACACATATAATTAATTTCAATCTCCACTCATTATTCCCTAAAATAAAAAAAATACATAAAATGAAATGCTACATTGATAAATAAAAAAATAATATATAAATAGGATTACTTACATGATTCATATTTATCTAATTCTTCTGCTTTACCAAAATATTTGTCAAACATTTGATAATATTTCCAACTTGTATTTTTTGTCTTCTTAGCTAATCTATATGACTATGATAAACAAAATAACAACCAATAAATAATTTTTTTATTAATTATTTTTCCTAATAAGAAAGTTTCCATTTAAATATATCCTACAACTTACATCATATGTATAAGCCCATTTCTTCCTTAAATGTTGTGCAGTCACTTCCTCAGGAAAACCATTTTCTAATAGAATTTTTTGAAATTCCCTAAAAAGAGACATATAAATGTAATTTGTTTATTAATGTTATTTATAAGAATTAAGTAAATATTTCATAGAATTTTATATTTCTTACCGCCATGGTTGTTTCTTTTTCTTAAACAACCAATTGTTTTGCAAACGCAATTCAAAGAACTTTTTTGTTAATTCTGACGTCCCTATAAAAATATTAAAATGATTACTTGTTCTATAAGTTACTACTCAATATTTATTTATAAAAAAAGATTGTGTGTTTACTTACACACAAATACGGGTTCATCCATTTCTGGTAAAAAATAGTGTTCATTTAACAAGTGTTTACTTAAGGATATTTTATATTTATTGCTAAAAACCTTTTGTTTTTACATTATTTCTATCAAAAAATATAACGAGCGAGAGATATTGTGATTGTGTATCATATGACATGTCATTATGTTTTATGATTTTAATCAAAATAGAAATTGACATTTTACTGAAAAGTGTTGACTACTAAATGTCATGTGTTTACAAAAGTGAAGAATATTCACACCATACAAAAAATTACAAGTTACTGTATAGATATATAGGAATTCAATATATTGGTTAATAGCATATTAAGAAGAATAGCCAAGCAATTTCATAAAAATAATACCATGTTAGCCGTTATATATAACAGTAACAAGAATTATGGAAGTCTATGTCGATATCAACCTAAAGTAACTTCATTTCTTCCCACAAATATATGTCTAACATTGTATGTCTAGCATTTAGATAGTAATCTACATATACACGATTATTATTATGATTGTTATTTGCGATTTGCATTTGATTATCGCATAATCCTAATATTTAATGTTCATCCAAATTTTTAGTTAACACAAATGTTCTTCTTACATCTTTTTGAGCGTACCAGTTGAGCACAATTAATTTCACTTATGTCAAGCTTTTTAAAGAGCATCTAAATCAAAATTTTTTTTGAAGATATAATGCTCAATATAATGCTAATATTATATAATGCTACTTGAGACATAAGGTCGACAAGTGAATGAAATGACCACGACATATCTATGTAATGATTTACACAATATATATGAATATTTATTCAAATTTTTATTTCCGATCTAATTGGAAGTCTTTTTAAATTTTCTTATCCAATAGTTTACGACGGGAAGTTTCTATTTTAAACACACATATATACACTTATGTTACCTATATAATATATGTCAAAAATATGTTTTTTATGTCATCTGTATTTTGTCCCATATTTCATTAGTACATCATTTTCACGTGGTTTTTGAATTTTCGGCATGGATCTCGCGATATTTTATTCGTAATAACAATAAATGAAATAATGCATCGACTTTTGTCTGCAAAAAACTTGTGTCATAACAATTTTCATAGTGTTGCGGGTGGTGGAACTGTTAATTTTAAGAATATATCTCTTACTCAAATAAAATGCTCATATTGTCGCAAAGCTTTATTAAACTCACCATGTATAGGTAAATATTTGTTTAATTATTAATTTATTTAATGATAATTAAAAAGCGACCCTTGCTTCGATATTTTTATATTATAAACATAACCTTTTAAGCGTTGCGTAATATTTTTTTCGTTATAGAAAATTTATTTCATGCAAGACATCAATCTACGAGAACGGCTAATGCAATAAAATCATTAAAGAAGAAAACTAAACACAAAAATCCCAAAAAATATGGTGAACTTTTACAAGGTATTTTTTGTTTTTGTATCTTTAGATTACTGTTTACATTATTGTTATCTATGATAATTTATTTAATATTGTATTAATATTTACAGTAAATGAAAGTAGTATGACAGAACTGAAAATATCTATCAACAAATTAAATGCATCTCAACTATCCAAGCTTGCTTCTAGTCCAGTTTCTTTGGGTCAACTTCATCAATTGACCACAACATCAGCAAAGAAAGTTAATAATATTGAAGTTGATAAAGACCTACTTCAAAGCATCAAAGACAAAATTCTGAAGAAAAGAAAACCAGAAACAAAATTAGAAGATGATAAATGTGCCCTTATATTTACACACCACAAAATTTCTTCTGTGGAACAACATTTTAAGACTAAAGAGTATCTTGATATGGTAAAAGATAGTTATTATAATTTTAGGAAAACTACTATTTATGATCAAAGATTGCAAGACCTGCGATATGCCATAAATGAAGGAGTGAACCAAGAAATTGATATCAATGCTGACTTAAAACATACAACAAATGCTTTTGACTCTACTAATGTAACAAAAAGTCCTCATGCTATATTTAGACAGTTGTTTATAGATAATCAATTAGATAGTTATGACCAGGAGCTGATGAGCCATATAACAAATTTACAGTAAGTTATTCTATGAATTATTAGTAAGTTAATTTTAAATATTAACATGGTTAGAAATAATAATTATATAATTCTTATAATAAATTGTTACTATTGTAAATCATTCTATTAATTTGAACAAGAAGCAAAAATTGACTCTAATTATTCTGTCAAGTCTTGGAATATTTGTTTTTTTAATTTTTGAGTCAAGTGTTGAGATTTTTGTTTGCACTTGCTTGATCTATGATGGATTTACTCTTATATAATTTACATGTATTGTACAAATAAGTCTTTAATATGTTTTCTAAATTTTGAAATTCATTTTATCTAAGAAAAATTATGAACCTGTATATACATCTAAGCAAACACTATGCTGGATAAATTATGACACTGAGGATGTTGCTATAAAAGTAGGCTATATGTTGCCCCATAAAGCCTATGCCTTAGCCTTTTAAATTTCCACAACCTCAAATATTCCAATGAAAATTCATTTAAAATATTAATGTGTAAATCACAAGTAGTTCTATAAATTGTAAAAAGTAGTATGTTATATGTATACATAAAAAGTTGTATGTCAATGTGACACTGAATGAAACTCAAGTGGAACTAGAAAACTAAATACTTACGCTACAAAATCTGTACTGATTTAATTTTTGTGTTAGAAATCTTATTTGCTCTTTGAGACAAATGAATGTATACAGGCAATCTAATTTTACATTATTTATTTATTATTATTTAGTATTTTAAAGATACAAGTTTTAACATAAAGTTAGTGTAATGCCTAAAAATAAGTGAAGATATACAGATTATTAATTTTCACATTAGTCATAGTGTACTGATATTTTTTATTTGTATATTACAGAAGTGGAGGTTTATCCCAATCTGCAATCGAAGATATATGTGAAGATGGTTACAGTCAGGAACTTGGAGAGGTCAAAGAAGATTTTCACAATGAAATAACTAATATCAAAAGCTTAAAAGTTAAACAAGCGTAAGCATGAAATTGAATTCTTATTATAACATACAGCACTTTATTGTTTGAATTGATTGTTTCTTTTTATAAAATTTATTATTTTCATCTATTTATATGTAGCTATGATATTTGTTTGAAAAAACCGCATTCTTATGGCTAATAGTAGTAGTATGGCTAATAGTAAATTATAAACATTTATTTTTAGTCGACAAGCTATAAAGCAAAAAAAGAAAAAACAACGTGAAAAACGTCGCGTCGCTCAAGAAGCCCATATGAAGCATGATATCAAAGAGATGGAGAGACGTGGCAAAGAAGAAACCTTGCAAAGGTTACTTACTTCACATTTGCAACTTTTATGTTCATTGGATATGATTGCTGAGGTATTTACAAATATTATATTTATTTATTTATCAAGTAGTTTTATTACTTTTTATTGCTGCAGAGAAAGCAAAGCAGGCAGAGATTGTTATTACTTATTTTTTAAATATTATTTCTATCCTACATAGCCAATTGGCAATCATTCTCATCAATGTAATTTTAGGATTGAAAACTTATTATTTACTCAGCTAGTTACAGTTACTTGCTATGTAAAGGATTCTAAATATTCTTATAAGATAAAATATTTGAAAAGTAGGTTTATCACTGATAAACTTTTTGTTGTTGACCTCAATTTTAAATACACTATCTAAATATTAGTGCTCTACATTTGTAAATAAAGAGATGCTTATTTTTGTATATTATGTTTATGTACACACATACAATACTGTTTATATTATTACTTTTATGGTACTTATAGTAATACTTAATAGCAGAACCTGTTTAAATTCATTTCAATTTTTTCAAAATTCATTTCAAAATTTAATGAATTTGCTAACAGTCATAATATTAAAATATGAAAATTAAAAAAAAACCACAGCGTTTTTTAGTTTTAATTTTTGACATATCTATGAAGAATACTTAAGATTCCTTTTTTACAGGGTCGGCAAGTACTACAGTATTATAGGCAAAGAAGTGCCAGGTCTTCCGAGAGTCCCAAAGTTACTAATGTTAATATTTACAATACCCTTCTACATGGATTTGCATCTATGGTACATAATTAATTATATCTATAGGTTTTTTATTTAATATTAATGAAAATATTTTAAAATATGAAATAAAAGTTTAATATTAACTTTTTTCATTATTATGATTTTGTTTACTAATAATATAATTATTAATTGTTATAGGGTCAATTAGACAACGCCAAAGAGTTATTATCGGTTATGTATGAGGATAATATAGAGCCAAATGCACAAACTTTTGCCGCCATATTTGAATGTATAGAGAGGTCAAACTTGTTTGACAAAAATAGTGTTCTAGATTACTACAGGAAACAAATGGCGGAAAAGGTATAACCACGACTATTTATTTTCCTTAAGTTATTAATAATGTCATTTGGTACTTGACCTTCTTTTCGAGACTAAAAGCAATCTTCTAAAGTTAGAAAAAAAAAGCCTATATGATATGTACACCACTGTTTCATAATAATAATTGTCTTTATAAAAGTAATCGATTATCGTTGATATATCTACATATCACTTCCCTAAAATTAATTCATATATCATTCATATTTTAGGATTTTATGAATTTTTTAAAGAGATATGTTCATATTTTATTTTGTTTTGCAATAAATTACATTTTATAAAATGGCATTTATGTATGTAATATCTTTTCAGGGTATAACCGTAAATGATTTACTAGACAAAAGCAAATTTTTATATGACCAACGTGAGACGGTTCTAAGGGCGATACAAAGATTGGACCCAAATTTTGAGCCTCAATATACACCACCTCTACTAGATTATAATTGTCCATTATTAGAAAAACTTACGCTAGATAATATTGAAAATAGAAAAGGATTGCTTAAATCACCGGCAAAAGGTCTTTTAACGTTAGAAGAATTGAACGCAAAAGGTGTGGAGCAATTGGAAATGGAAATGGCGGGCGAGATTGAAGTGGAAAATATCGCTGTCAAAGATAAAGAATCAGAACCTGTACGATTATATGTAGGTGTTAAATTTAATATTATTATATTATTGAAATATATTTATTTTTTATATTTATAGTCTGTTTCTATATATGCTGTACATATAGTGTTATTTAGCATTGACAATGTTTTTTAAAAATATTAGTTAACCGATATTAACGTTTTTTTTTTCTTTTTTCCTGAAAACAGAAATAATTAACCAATTTTGCAGATATTAATAAAAAAATTCTTTTCTAACTTAAGTTGTAAATAATTTAAATTTTTTAGAGAGAAAAACTACAAGCCGTCGAAAATGAATGGCGAATTGCGATCAGAGAAGCGTTGGAGCGGAATATGAGTACTTTAAAATCAAGAAGTAATGCATCTCATTTCGCCATAACTTTGTACCCGTACCTGAAAGTCTTACAGGTTTGTATTGCGAAACATAAGCATTATCTTTTACTTATAATATAAGCATTACTTTTTACTCAGCTAAATGAGCTCTCAGAAGGAGAGAACTTAATACTACACGTGGGTTTTCCACTTTCTGCTCAATTTTCAAGGCATCAGAATATTTTGATTTATATTTTGACCAGAGTGAGACAATTAAAGTAATTCATTGAACTAAAAAAAAAAACATTTACCATTCTGTCTCAGCAGACTCAATTTAGTCTACAGCGGACTTACCTATAGTTAATCCACACCTACTCTAGCTTCCAGTGTTATAAATCAGTGAAATAAAAAATATTGTAATGTGAGAATTAAACTTATACATCATATTGATTATTGTAATATTTTCACAGATAGAAGACTATGTAGATTTAATGATGAGTGAGATTAATAAACTGGTAGATGGCAGTGACACCTACAGTCCAACATTAAAGTTATTGCAGAGGGACCTGGGAACTGAAGTGTATAATAAGTAAGTTTATATTGAGTAAAACATATTTGGATCTTTTTTCAAGAAAACAATTTTTTTTCTTCTTTATGTATGTCTGTACATTACCACCTATATGAATACTTTTTGTGTATATTAGACTTACTAAAACCATGTTTAAATTTTTTTTAATGCAGATTTTTTTATATATACTTAATAGTATATATAAAAAAATAATGTTGTTATAACTATTATTTTTTAGATATCAAATAGAGCAATACAAGAAAAATGGCGTTCTAAATAAGATTGAACAAATATATGAAAAATATTGTAAATGGTACTTAGAAAGACATTCATTGGACGGCACCGACACGCCCTACAATAGCAGGCAGGCGTGGCAACTCATTGTGCATCAGAACAGGGAGGGAGCTAGCTTAGTAAGTAATTACTATTTATAATATGTTTTATTTACTTAATGTAATTATTATAACTATATTGTACATACTTAAAGAACAACATGTAAAAATTTGAACGCAGCGAACGCGAACTTATATACTTTATACAATTTATTTCGTTGTTAGCATCTCTGTAGGGAGAATATTACAAATTTCCGCTACCCAAAGAACAATTATTTGGAGAGAGAAAATACTATTTTATTAAATAATTTATTGATTTTTAAGGTTAATCCACAATGAGGATAGAAAAAATACTTATAGAAAAACATGTAAATTGTTTATGTACATTTATTTTAACTTACTGT
The DNA here is from genome assembly GCA_037178615.1 of Dione vanillae. Lineage (NCBI taxonomy): Eukaryota > Metazoa > Arthropoda > Insecta > Lepidoptera > Nymphalidae > Dione > Dione vanillae. The sequence goes on from JAZFAU010000190.1 coordinate 2,091,872, forward strand.
GAAAATATTGTTTTAGGATATCGAAGAAGCACCATGGCCTATTGAAATGAGACAGAATATTGGAAAATTTTTATATAATATCATCATAAATGATGTGAAAATTGACGTGAACATGTTCAAACCTAAGGCTAAGGTGTAAGTAGTATCTTTTCATAAGCAGATATACATACATACATACATAACTTCACGCTCTATCCCTAGCGGGGTAGTCAGAGAGAACGGAACGAAGCAGATATTGTAAATATAAAACCTTTTTGGACAATATTTATTGTATAGTATACTTCCCATTGTTAGTGTTTTGTTCTACCTGGAGTCAATTTGTTGTAATTATAATTTTGAGAGCTGTTTACCTACCAAATGATTTTCATGATAATCATGCTCATAGTTTCGTATGAATTTCGTGCATTTGTTATAATTTTTTAATTTGCCATTTCATTTTCGAATATTAACTTAATTTACCTAATGAAAATGTATGCAATACTATCCATTTTCTTATACAGTTGCTGGTCTTCAGGTGTCTTTAAAATGAATTACTTGTATATGCCAAATAAGTGTGCAACAATAATATTAAAAAAAAAGTGTTTTAAAGTTTTAATATATTTCAGTCAACAATTCCAATATATTTCAGTAAGCGTCTGCCCGCTGTGTACAAGGTGCACCGTCCGTGGGGGCGACTGGTGCGGCTGGAGCTGAAGCCACACCCCGCGCTGAGTCGACTGTGCGCGGCGGCGGCGCGGCCCACACTGCGGCTGCGCGCCGCGCTGGCGCCCACGCGCGCTCCCCCCGCCCCTTGGCGCGTCACCCCCCGCGCCCGCGGCGCCTACCTCCTCACCGACACGCCGCTTGTGAGGTAACTCATGACATTATACGTACATTGCAAATAATATTTATTTTTTTTAGCTTCACGCTTTTCCCGCATATGGCAGGGTAGGCAGAGGGAACCAAGTGTTAAGACACTCCGTTGCTTAGTTGCGTCCCTGCTTTCTCAGTCTCTGCTTTCCGCCTTTTTTGAGGCATTGTGTTTTGAGTGGCGGAACTCAACGCCGCGCTTTGCCTAGTTCGCTTTGTCCAGAGCGAAGAAAATGAAAATAGAAAAATCCATCTTCGACTGGGAATCAAACCAACCTCCTCCATATATATCACATTGATTACCTGATGTATTTCAGTACAAATGTTTAAAACAAGTTTGGAATAATTATATATAAAAGATGTTTTATTACATGTATTGTATTCAATTTTTCCCTAGGATGCCATTCTATGTGATGAGTCAAATGCAACGTCTAGATGAAGCTCCTCCGGGCGCTCTGTACCCAGTGTTGGACAGTCTCAACCAGCTCGGAGAAGTGCCCTGGGTCATTAATCAACCCATCTTGGACTTACAGATTAAAGTATTCAGGTACTAAGTGTACATGTTTTTTTATTGAAGATATGATACTACTTTTACTATTCTACATCTTTATTACTAAATATTTGTAAAGCCGTTAGTTTAAATAGTGGGCACGTGTAGCATAAACGTTTAGTAGATTTAAGATAATACAATATAATATAGTTATAATGAAATCAAATAATTTTACCGAAATTGACACATATAGGTCAGGCGGAGACAAAAAACTCGAAATACCTCCACCATCATCCTCGCTGGATGCGTCGCAGTTTAACGCCGCTAGTGGCGGGGGTGCGAACGCCGGGGAGGCGATGCGGCGCCGCGCGGCGTTTAACCGTGCGCGTGCCGACATGCACTCGCTGTGGTGCGACGCGCTGTATAAATTGTCGCTGGCTAATCATTACAGGTAATTTTTTTGTTTTCTTAATATAGCTTCACGTTTTATCCCGCACAAGGCTGGGTAGGCAAAGGGAACCGCAGGAACCATAAGAACCTAGTGTTACTACCTTTTTCAAGGCATTGCGTGTTGAGTGGCGGAATTCAACATCACTCTTCGCCTAATTGCCAGAGCTTAGGAAATTGAAAAATCCATCTTCCCCGAGTGGGAATCGAACCTATAAACCATCGCTTTTACAGGTAGACGTTACGCCTCTGCGCCATGACGGTAATACAGCTAATAATAACTATTATTTTTGGAAAATTAGTTATTTCATTTTAAAATATTTAGGTATTAATATTAAACCGTAGGTTGTTGTACATGTAGGTGCAGTAACTATTATGCAACACCTTGAATCCTAACTACCACTAAAATAAGTGGCAAGTGTGCGCTGCTTCATATTTTTTTTTGTGGATTTAAATATATATTCATGTTGAAAATATTTTTCTTTTTAAATAATATCACTTGATAATATTAACATTATTATATATTTGCAAAATTTGGCGGCACATAAAAGTGCCTCGGCACAGTGATTGAAAATCACTGGTCTATAGTATAGTTTTAATAGTCTCATTAAATAACGAGTGTTGAGTTCAACAGAGAGTGCACGTTCTGGCTGCCGCACAACATGGACTTCCGCGGGCGCGTGTACGCGGTGGGCCCGCACGTGTCGGTGCTGGGCGCGGACGCGGCGCGCGCGCTGCTGCGCCTGGCCGAGGCGCGGCCGCTGGGCGCGCGCGGCCTCGCCTGGCTCAAGGTGCACGCCGTCAACCTCACCGGCGCCAAGAAGCGGTGCACCATCGACGAGAGGTAACTGTATGGAAGAAATTGATATCGTGTGTCTGTTTTTTTTTTAGCTTCACGCTTTATCCCGCACATGGCAGGGTACGCAGAGGGAACTGCAGAAACCGTACGAACCTAGTGTTAAGACACTCCGTTACTTAGTCCCTCCTTACTCCGTCCCCGCCTTCCGCCGTTTTCGAGGCATTGCGTGTTGAGCTCAACGGAACTTAACGCCGCGCTTTGCCTTAGTTGCCAGAGCGACGAAAATGGAAATAAAAACAGTCCATCTTCCCCGACTGGGGATCGAACCCAGAAACCGTGTGAATATCGTGTGTTTGTTTTGCTTATTAGAATGGAGAAGTGTAATGTATTTATTAATACGAGTAAGAATCGATGATGATAATAGTGTCTTACAGTTAGATGCTATGTCACTGTACTCAAAGCTCTGATACGTTTTGATTATACATATATAAGGTCTTTGGGCGCAGCGCCACAGCGTCTGTTTTTGTAATTGGTCTGTAAAAGTTACTAATAAAAACTGTCACACTTTGAATTGTAGAACTTAAAACAGCATGTTTGTTTGTTTTATTTTATTTTGCTTATGAGTGCAGGGAAATGTGATATATGTGTTTTCCTGTGTATGAATCGGTGACAGTAGTGTCTTACAGTTAGATGCTGTGTCACTATAATATAAGGTCTATTTTCTACTTTCGTAATTGCTCGGTAACGGTTCAGTATTATTAATTAAAAATTAAAAAAAAAATATTGTTTTTTTTAACAGATTGGAATACGCAGACAGTATTCTAGACAAAATTCTAGATTCAGCCGACAATCCATTAAATGGTGAGGGGTGGTGGAAAAAATCTGAGGAGCCGTGGCAGACGCTCGCTTGCTGTATGGAAATTGCTAAGGCAGTGACATCACCTAATCCGGAAGGTTTGTGGAAAATATATTTTTTCTATAATTTGTTTATTTTTTTCATTAATTAAATTACCATTCATGCTAATAAGACTTAACTAGGTAATAAATATAACATACTATTTTGAATATTAAAATGTTTCTTGTTGTATTTAACTAAATAAATTTTAATAAAAAATTTTTTAACTAACAATTAATTATAATATTGTCTACTCAAGTAAAAGATTTTTTTTTAATATAACACTCATATGTATATTATTTTCGAATGTTATAGAACAGAAGGTGTAACTTAAAGAATAATATAAAATCTTTTTATCCTTAGAGTGAATTAACACTTTAAAAATAAAAAAAAAAAAACAATAATACATTATTAGCATAATTAAATTAGCTAATTAGCTATAGCTATAAATTAGCATAAATAATTAGCTAATAGAACAAAACAACTACAGAGTACTTGTGCGGGTTCCCGGTGCACCAGGACGGCTCGTGCAACGGGCTGCAGCACTACGCGGCGCTGGGCGGGGACGCGGCCGGCGCCGCCGCCGTCAACCTGGCGCCGCGCCGCCGCCCGCAGGACGTCTACAGCGAGGTCGCCGCGCTCGTGAGTACACCGCTCTTGACTATAAAGGCATTCAGTCCTTCCAATTGGCCATTGAGGATGTGATGTTTTTGCTAGTTATTTGTTTTTAGACAAATGGAAAGTTATGTTAAAAAGTATCTTAGTAAAATAGAACATTACAATAGTAGTATCTAATTCATTTAGTAGCAACTAAGTAAAAATCTACTTGATTATTTTTGGCATAAGATTTAACTCAAAAACCTTTCTTATTTTTAGATTAACTGCTAACGTATAGTGTCAATGTTAACTAAACTATATATGAAACCTATTAAACCTATTAATATTAACCTATTAAAAGTCTTTTAATGGCTTTTAGCTTAGTTAATATTGATCGGGACGAATAAAATCATTTTTATTTTATTTATCATGCTTAATTGCACAAATAGGTAAAAACAAACAGCGTTGCAATACAAATCTAAATTTTTTATACACACTATATATGTAAGACTATTTGTTATTATTAATTTTTTTCAGTTTTAATCGGCAAATTAAAAACGTGTTGCTCTGTAAAACAAAGATTCTTTTATTTCTACCATTTTAACTTTCTAACAAAAATACAAAGTATAACTCTACACATATTACAGACCTGTAAAACAAAGAAACGACATTTAGAGTTAATTTGTCGATCTGTTTTTGAATTAAATGAAATTAATATTTTTTAACATTAATAAAATTAATATTTTGACAAGTCACCTTACTTCTATATCACTACTGCTTTATCGATGTTCTATATACAGCGCCATCTTTGGAGTCAGTTAAAAGAACAGTTACCGACCCACTGATTTTAAAACATAAAGGAATTTTAAATATTCCTTTATATCTCCCCCCCTAGGCGAGAAAATTTCCTTTGAAATTTTAGCTTCAATCTTTACTTGCTTCTTGAGTAGGAACAGGAATAAGTTTAGTAATATGGAATAGATTTGACTCCGATTTTCTATGACCTGTATTGATTTTATATATTGATTGTGATAGCTTTTCTTCGATTTTAAAAGGACCAATCCTTAGTTCATCTAATTTTCTTCTATTAAGTTTGTGCCCATTTTCAACATAAACCATATCACCTGTATTAAAATTATAATGTGTTCTATTTTTATCAAATATCATTTTATTGTATTCATGTGATTTAATTGATCTTTCTAGCGCTATTTTCCTATCTTTAATCCAGTCATCTGCTTCTTTTTCTATCTTAAGTTCGTCTGGTATGAATGAAATGTCTGTACCATCTAACAGGTACCTTGGTGTAAAGCCAGTGATTGTATGTTCAGTATTATTATATTTATCTACACAGTTATGGGCAATAGTTGTCCATGCTATTTTATTTGGTTTTTCATTTATTTTGCACCTAATTTTGTTTACAAGTGTTTGGTTCAATCTTTCGTTAAGACCATTTGAGAACGGCGAATTTCCTGCAGTGAAAATCAGTGTAATAGATTTTTCACTTAAAAAAGTTTTAAATTCTTTTGAGTTAATCCCAGGGTATTGGTCAGTGAGAACCATGCCAATTTCATTACAATTTGGTATTTTATTTATAAGTTTTATAAAATCCTGTGCATTCTGTGTTTTAGATGTAACTATAAATGCATATCGAGTAAAATGATCCACTAACAGGTGCAAATATTTTTTTGTTGAACGGGAACTGCCAAATCCTCCAATAGTGTCTATTGAAACAATTTCAAATGGTTTTGAGGCAGGACCTAAGTACGACATTAAACCATATTTTACATGTCCTCTTGTCTTATTCTTTATACATGTTGCACACTTTTTACATAAATCAGCAATATTCTTTGTTAAATTCTTCGCTGTATAAAATTTTCCTATTTTCTTTTGCATTTGTTTTATACCTATATGACACATATTTTCATGTATCTGTTTTATAAATTTTGTACTTAATTCCTCTGATAATATAATTTTTTCTTGTTTTTTTATTCTCTTGTAATATATTTTATGTTTGTGTATCAAATTTTTCTTATATTTTTGAATATCCTCATTTTTCTCTTGGTCTTTTAATATGTCATCCAATGTTATTAGATTTATTCTTTTAACTGTTCATTTATATCTGTATTCGCTTCTAATACCGGATTTCTACTTAAACAATCTGCCTCTAAATTTTCTTTTCCTGGCGCATATTTAATGTTAAAGTCATATTGTGATAAATAATAAGATAATTCTCCCAACTCTTCATCTGTTCTAGACTTAATATTTAAATTTTCCAGTGGTTTGTGATCCGAATACACTGTAAAATGTTTACCCATTAGCCAGTATTGCCAGTATCTTACTGCTTCTTTAATGGCTAAGCATTCCAAATATATGGCCTTCTTTTTCTTCTGGACCTCATTTAATTTTTTCGAAAAATATGCTACAGGTTTTTCCTTTCCGTTCGGCTGAATTTGCTTTAATACTGCTCCAATACCTTCTCATGATGCATCTGTGTATATGTTTATTGGCAATTCTTGGTCAAAAATTTCTAAGATTGGTTGTGAGCATAGAAGTTGCTTTATTTTCTCAAAAGCTTTTTGACAGTCCGTTGACCAAATGAATTTTTGGTTTTTCCGTAATAAATTATGAAGTGGTTCTTAAATTATTGAGCTGTTGGGTATGTATTCACGGTAAAAATTTATTTTGCCTAGAAGTTGTCTAATATGTTTCTGAGTCTTTGGTGTTGGAAAATTCCTTATTGAAATTAAATTATCTGTCACTGGTCTAACTGTATTATCTTGTATTATGTATCCGAGATATTTTACTGAATTTGTGGCAAATTTACATTTTGTGAACTTTAGCCTAAAACCTTCTTTTTCTATCGCTTCTAAAAGTTGTGATAAATGTTTTATATGTTCTGTATAAGATTTTGAGAAAATCAAGATATCGTCAATAAAATTTACTGTAAAATCTGTTAATTTATACTTTCTTAGTATGTTACTCAATATTCTTTGAAATATAGCCGGAGAAGTTTTCAAACCAAAAGGTAAGCATGTCCATTGGTAGTGGCCCTCCTGTGTAATAAAAGCAGTTTTCTTTCTATCTTCGATTGTCAAGGGAATAGACCAGAACGCAGAGTTAATATCTAATGTTGAAAAGTACTTACAGTTTCTGGTTTTAGTGACCAAGTCCTCAATCAAAGGAAACGGTTGAGACTGAGGTACTACTATTTTATTTAAATCTCTAAAATCAATACACAATCTGTTTTTCTATTGTCTTCTTTTTTGAAAGCTAATGTTACTGGTGCTGCAAATGGACTGTATGACTCTTCTATAAGATTTCTTTCGAGCAATTTTCCTACTTGTTCCTCTATCTCTAACTTGTCCTCTATTGAACACCTATATGGTCTTTTACTACAGTACTTGTCCACAACGAGATCGATGCGTGCTTCATAGTTTTTTACTGTCCCAATATCATATTTGTCCTTTGCAAAGCTCTATTTATATTTATCGATCAGTTTATTTATTTCAGATTTTTGCTCACAATTTAAATGACTTAGATCCATTGTAAATTTTTCTTCATTTACATGTTCATTAAAATTTATAAAATTGGACTTTTGATCGTCTATTTTTTGTGTGATATTTAAATTTTCGTCCTGAATCAAATTAAACTCTTTTATTATATCCAGGCCAATTAAGAAATCATATTGAAAGTCTTTTCCATCTACAATATAAACATCAACTTTCTTCTCTATATCAATAATCTTAATCTTTATTGTTGTCAAACCTTTTGTCTTTTTAACACCGTTAATTGTTATTAAATTTGCGTTGTTATATTCATAACTACCTTCATTCTTTATTTTTAATAATTTTGAATTGATCAAAGAAACATTAGAACCTGAATCGTATATACCAAATATGCCTAAGTTTTCTTCTAATGTTAGTTTGACTTTAATTAACGATGTTATTATTCGTTTTTTTGCTCATCATCACTCAATTCAACTTCTAGCAAAGTATTGTTTACTTTCTTACTATGGTGTCTTTTATTCTCATTACTATCTTCCTGTTTAAACCAGCATTTTCCTTCTTCGTGGTAACGGCTACCTTTATTTAATTTTTCGCATATTTGGCAAGGTTTAGTTTTATCAACTTTCGTTTTATTATAAAATGTGTTTTGCTTGAATTTATTGTAACTATTTTTATTTGTCGTTTGCTCATGTTTACCAATTTCATTATAAAGATTCGCAGTGGATGTTATTAACCCCTTATCCATTTTGTACATTATATAATCTGGTAAACCCATTACTATAAGATTTATCATTGTCTGTGTGTCAATTTCTTTATTTACCTCTAGTAACAGTCTTTCCTTTTTCGTAGCATATTCCAGTAATGAACCTCCTTGGAATTTAAATGTAAATGCATATTTAACTTGTGACCAACCTTTATTCTCGTATGTCTCACAAAAATTAGCTTTCCATATTGCCCATCCTGCATTTACTGAACATTTTATTAACATGCTGGTGTACCAATCTAAGCATTGTTTTTCGAGTAAATGTTTTAAAATTTCAATTTTTTCAGCATCCTTTAGTATCTCGAAACGTATACACTCATTCTCAAATTCATTAATCCATTGGTTAACATTTGATGTTTTCCCCGAAAATTTCTCTACTAAAAATCTCTCTGCTATATTTTGCCTACGTTTTTATTCCCAGCCTCCATACTAGTACTATTATTATTCGACAACTTCGTTTCCTGTGTAATTTCATCGAGATATTGGTCACCAAACTGTACATTTTCGCCTTCATCTAAGTAGATTTTTCTTAATTCTTCGGTTAATGGGATCCATAGTTTTCGTGTTTGATGTCTTTTTTTTAGCGAATTCTTGATTTTTGTATAAACGTCTGTCGCCGTTATACCAGTATGTTTAAAAGCAGGTTTTAAATCGTCTGGAATATCATATACACGTCCATCCGGTGTCCCAATTGAGATTATGGCAATCACATTAGATTTTCCATCAGATGCTGCTAATACAGCGAACGTGAATCGTAATTTTTCCATCTTCTTAACCAAAAATGTCGTTTTGTAAGACTATTTGTTATTATTAATTTTTTTCAGTTTTAATCGGCAAATTAAAAACGTGTTGCTCTGTAAAACAAAGATTCTTTTATTTCTACCATTTTAACTTTCTAACAAAAATACAAAGTATAACTCTACACATATTACAGACCTGTAAAACAAAGAAACGACATTTAGAGTTAATTTGTCGATCTGTTTTTGAATTAAATGAAATTAATATTTTTTAACATTAATAAAATTAATATTTTGACAAGTCACCTTACTTCTATATCACTACTGCTTTATCGATGTTCTATATACAGCGCCATCTTTGGAGTCAGTTAAAAGAACAGTTACCGACCCACTGATTTTAAAACATAAAGGAATTTTAAATATTCCTTTATATATATATAATATTTTTATGATTTATCTTCATTTATTAATGTATATGTTGAATATCCTAGGTGGAGAGCATGCGCGCGCGCGACGCGGCGGCGGGCGTGCCGGCGGCCGCCGTGCTGGAGGGGTTCGTGCGGCGCAAGGTCATCAAGCAGACCGTCATGACCACCGTGTACGGCGTCACCAAGTTCGGCGCGCGGCTGCAGATTGCTAAGCAGTTGAAAGGTATTAAGTATGCAATTTATGGTTAAAATTATAAACTGGAATCTCTTTGTCTCCATCCAAGATGATGATTATATTTTATATGATTATACTTTCTTGTAAAAAATGCGTTGACATACTTATCTTTACTTTTTATTTATTTACTTATTTATTTATTTATGTACCACAAGACAAAAGATGCATAAAATATGTAAGAATGGAAATCAAATGTACAAAGGATGACTTATCTCCAAAAGAGATCTCTTCCAGAAACCCTTCAATGTGAGAGATATTGTTTCTTGAAAAGATACGGATTATGGTTTATCTTGCTGATAAACAGTGACTTATTTTAATTGTTAGTAAAAGAGGTCTTTATTTTTTTTTTAAATAAAATCTTAAAAGTATGTAAATAATTGTCAGTATATCACTAAATATTAAGCAGACAATATATTCTCTCATGAAATAATCTTAATTTTAAAAGTCTTGCTCATCTCATTAATGTATTATCAAGAGTTAAGACTAATAAAATTGTTTTGTATGTAGACATCGAGGACTTCCCCAAAGAGCATGTGTGGGCGTGCTCGCAGTACCTCACGGCGCGCACCTTCGACTCGCTGCGGGAGATGTTCTCCTCCACCAAGCTCATACAGGACTGGTTCACTGACTGCGCCAAGTAAGGGAAATGCATATCTCTCTGACTTGTTACAGTTATATACATATATGAACTATTTACGTCGTGGCGCAGAGGCGTAAGCGTCCGCCTGTAAACGCGACGGTTTGAGAGTTGGATTCCTACTCGGGGAAGATGAATTTTTGAATGAATTGAGATGAATTTCCATTTTTTTCGCTTTGGAAATTAAGCAAAGCGCGGCGTTGAGTTCCGCCACTCACGCAATACCTTGAAAAAGGCGGAAAACGAGAACGGAGAAAGCAGGGACTAAGCAACGGAGTGTCTTAACACTAGGTTCATATGGTCCCTGAAATTCCCTCTGCCTATTCTGCAATATGCGGGATAAAGCGTGAAGCTTTAAAAAAAGAAAAAAAAACTATTTACACATACTACGTGTATATATATTATTTATGTAAAATTAGCAAATACTTAGATATATCATATATTGTAATCGTATGGAATTCCAATGTTACTGGTGTGATAAAAATTAATAGCAACCTTCAATTTTCTCCACACAATACTTATATTTTTTTTCTTTGCATAAATAAAACGTACTCGGATTGCTTCGTAGGGTGATATCAGGCGTGTGCGGCGAGAGCGTGGAGTGGACGACCCCGCTGGGGCTGCCGGTGCTGCAGCCGTACTACCGCCGCGCGCCCTCCGCCGCGCCCTCCGCCGCGCCCGTCGACCTGCTGCAGTGAGTGTTGCATCATGGAATCTGATATTACATTATTTTTATACTTACTCTTAATTATATATAAATTTTGCATTTAGCGGCGTGGGGAATTCCCCTTCCAGTCTTATTATTTATATACACTCTTTCGGTACGACGCAAAGGTGATTTTATAGTATAAAATCCATTTTACTAAATGCTTGAGAATGCAATGAACGTTATTATAATAATTACAGTAGAACCTCGAAAACGGCGGAAAGTGGGGACGGAGAAAGCAGGGACTAAGCAACGGAGTGTCTTTACACTAGGTTCCCACGGTCCCTGCAGTTCCCTCTGCCTACCCTGCCTTGTGCGGGATAAAGCGTGAAGCTGAAAAAAAAAAAAAAAAAAAAAAAAAAAAAAAAAAAAAAAAAAAAACTCTATTATCCGGCCCTCGGTTATACGGATTCACCATTATCCGGACCACAGGCTACTTGAACTAAATATACACGCTGGAGGTCGCGCTTAAGTTATTAGACATTTTCAATCAAATAAACATTGATTTTAGTTAATTTATACCATTTATTTTGAATAAACATGTTATATACTTACATATATATATGCTCAAAACTCGATTACCCGATTTTATTCAAATGTATGTACATTCAATTATTCGGATTTTCGATTGACCGAATGCCTTACAACAAAAATTAGTCCGGTTAATCGAGTTTCTACTGTATTGCAATGCTCTCTATCCATCCCGCAGCCGGCCGTGCACCATGAAGCAGCGCAACGCGTTCCCGCCCAACTTCATCCACTCGCTGGACTCGTCGCACATGGCGCTGACGGCGCTGCACTGCGGCGGCGCCGGCCTCGCCTTCGTGTCCGTGCACGACTGCTTCTGGACGCACCCCGACCGGGTCGACCTCATGAATAAGGTCACTTTGTCCAATCACTTATAGGGTACAATATGTCAAGGCTATATACAAAACACTAGTTAACAGTTATCAATAGTTTAGGTACAGGATCGTTATTCCCATTTTATATTTATACGAGCTGTGTCATAATTAAATACGAATTAGGTATAGATCTCGTACTACAAGAATAATATTAAACGTTGTCAAAACGTTGTCTGTCGGCTTTTATTTAAAAAAAAATAACGAAAGAGAAAGACATATATCTCTTTGCTGCTTTGCAGGATAGTGTAGTGTACGCTTGCGTCATACTAGATATTTGTTTACCTGTTTTTGAATAACTTAATTATTTATTTTATTTAAAAAATATTTCTTTTTTTTTTGAAAATATTACTTGTTCTTTATTCTTCCAAGTTTATAAAGGCTAGTTAATATTATGCTCTTAATTATGGTCGCGGTAATCCAAATGCTGCATATTTAATGTGTTGTTTAAAGTTCAAGAACTAAATTAACAGCTTAATCTTATTCTACATTTTAGATATGCAGAGAACAATTCGTGGCGTTACACTCTCAGCCGATATTGAACGATTTGTCTGACTTTATGGTGAAGCGATACAGCTACCCTGAAAGGTATGTGTTTATATATTTATATTTTTAAAATTTCTGAATCCTTAAAATGGAAGTGATTTTATTCAACAATGTTAAGTTGAAGCACTTTCATTCTAAGGGATACTTAATATTTATATAAAAATTATTAAATTATAGAGAACTTGAAGATGACTCAGTGGGAGCAGCTAATAAGAAGCGCGTGAACGCTCTATTGAAGAAAGTGCCAGAAAAAGGTGACTTTGATATCAAAGAAGTACTGAAATCTGTTTACTTTTTCAGTTAATTCCTCTAAACAATGTAATGTGATGGCCTCGTGCTTAGGGTTGCGCTGATAGACTGATAGCTAGTTGTTTGAAAGTTAGTTAAAGGTAGCTGTTGATATATTACTAAGTAATGGGTGCTTTTTACTCAGTATTTTTACGCAACTAACTGGAAAATATCACTTTATTGTGAAATTATTAGTTGCAGGACGTATTCAAGAACAATTAAAACTCTACTTAACATATTATCACTAACGTCTTGATGATATAAATTCATTACTCATCACGTAATCTTTGGTAGAATATTATTAAAGAAAATGTTCATAAAAACGTTTAAACAATGAATTACACTTTTGTACCTTACTATTGATTTCTTTATGTATATACATAGAAGGGATTTATGACTTAATTCAAGTGACCTGGCTCTTGATTAACAGTTCCTTTAAACATAAAAGGTTATCTATGTTTCAAACCAGTATACAAAATGCTACTACTTATTTGTGCAAATGTTAGTCTGTGATTTAGTTTAAAATAAAATATTTTAAATTTAAACTGACTTTCAATATAAACCTTTTATCCTTAATGTAAATAAAAGAGACGAGTTTATACAAAAACTTTATTTACGTACAAAAACGATTTACATTTACGTGTTACAATAAATACAATGTTAATTTAAATTATGTTATCACTAAAATTATTTAAATATTACTAAACATGCGTTTACAACAGACAAATACTTGAAACAATGACAAATTGAAATATTTGGCGCAAGTGCAGTCTACTGATTGATTTACGTGTTAATAAATTCATTTCGTTAAAGATTCATCTTTAGAGGTAATTTATTGGCAAAATACTACTTTTAAAGCTCTACTTATAATTTTTTTTGTTTGTTTAACACTCGCTATATATATTGGGACACTCAGTATCACGCTTTTTAAAATATTTTTGTTTAAACTTTTGATATTATTACTTTACATTAATTAAACAATATATTTTTTCATCAATTTTATGGTTTAATATTCCATATAAATTAAATAGACAATATTTACGACAAGATTATAAATAATAAATTAATGTAGAACACACAGAAACTGCTTGTTCTAATTATCCCACAATTTCGTTCTAATAACCTTCCAATAACTTTGTCATCTATTTTATTACACACGCAAAACAAATTTCAAAAACTGGAAAACCTAAATCAATATATTACTGAAATACATACATACATATATATATGTATTTATGTATTTATGTATATATATATATATATATATATATATATTTATGTATTTATGTATATATATATATATATATATATATATATATATATATATATATATATATATATATATATATATATATATATATATATATATATATATATATATATATATATATATATATATATATATATATATATATATATATATATATATATATATATATATATATAGTGCACGCATATATACTATAAATGCCAATACTTATCAGCTAGGCTCATTCCTAGTAACGGAACGAAGCTATAGCTTCGCTTATTAATGAATGCGACAATATTACCTGCATTTAAATGTTTCTACTGCATTAGTAAGTTCTGAATTAACGTTTTACAACTACTTTTGTGAATTAAAAATTATTTAATATTATGAATGTCGAATTTTATTTAATTTTTTAATTTTATTGGCATTGTGTAACTAGTGTACCGCAGTGTAGGGCCGCTCGGCGGGGTCGGCGCCCGCGCTGCCGCTCGTGGTGCTGCGGCTCGCCTCGGAGTCGCTGCGATAGAAATGCATATATTTTTACTATCTAAAGTGTATAGGCAACATGGTTTTACGCACCTCTTTACGCAAACATTAAGGCGCGGATAGATTGGATTGTAATACAATATGCTTTTACTTTTCATTCATTTTATTTGATACCTAGTTAAAGGTGTGTTGTTGACGGAATTCCACGACGCGCTTCATATTATGATAACAACATAAAAATATATAGTAAAAATAGTTTATACTAACAATTCAACAGAATAGAATTCAAGATTTACGCTATTTCGCGCATATGTTAGAGTAGTCAGAGGGAGAGAGTCATTAACTTGTCTTGACTCAATGTCTCGTTGTATGGATAGTAACAAATATAAATGAATTAAAAAAAATAAAGTAACAAAACAAAACTCACCTCGGCGTCAAAGCGTCAGGGTCGACGTCCTCGAAGCACACCCACTGCGGCGCGAGCTCGTCGCCGCGCGCCATGTCCAGCGACCCCGTGTAGACCAGGAGGTCGTCCATTAACACCTGAAGGAGCAAACAATTGTTTAGTAATTAAATATTGTTTTTTTTTTTTTAGCTTCACGCTTATCCCACACATGGCATGGCAGGTTAGGCACAGGGAATTGCAGGAACCATAGGAACTCCGTTACTTAGTTCCTTCTTTCTCCGTCCCTACCTTCTAGTCCATTGAAAAGTTACATTTGGGGTTGCGTTTCTTAGAGGACGCAATTTTATTTTTTTGATGTGTAGGGGGGGTAAGTGTAAAGCTAAAATCAAGTTTGTGGGGTCGCCACCCTTGTCCTACAGCCGCCATCTTGAAAATAGGGGTTGAAACGGTTTTTACGATATATCTCTTAAACTATTTATCTGATAAAAAAAATTTATTAATGTTTTTTGTTGCAAATTAAATTCTCTATAATTTTGGCTCAGTAACTTTTTATCGTAAAACTATAAATAAAAAAGTTATAAGTGAAAATGTTCAGAAATTCGAGAAAAAAAATTATATTTTTCGATATAACTTTTTTTTTTATCATTTTACGAAAAAACAATATCAGACCATTTTTGTAGATCGTTTCTTAAGGAACAACTTTTATAAGCAACATTTTTTCATTCAGTCAATAGCTAAGGTTTTACAGCGCTCCGAAGTGAGTACTATTTTTCAGTACTCTTAACTATACATATTTTATACGTGGGTACTAATAATGTGTCATCATTTATTTATTTATTTTTTTATTTTGTTATTATAATTCTTTTATTTAGTAATTTTGCAATGTTATTAATAATTAAATAGACTCTTTTCCTCACCACCCACGAGGTAGAGTCTGTACGTGGTATCCCCAATAGGCCTAATCCACGGTGATTTTATAAATTTGAACTACTCCGTTCTCGGTCTTTTCGATGGACCAGGCTGCAGCTCAGCATCTGATCGGTTTTCGAAATCAAATATCAGTGGGAGAACTGGAGAAGAAAGGGGTGTCAATGTCGGCAGTTCATCATCAAAGTCATTTTCATTTATTAATTCTGAGAGTTTCATTACGTTGCTGCAAGTCTCTCCAGAACAATGGAAGCACACTGCGGAACATTTTAGCCCTGCTTTTCGACATCCACACATCGCTCCACAGTTTCCTTTGCATTTGCAAAAGATCAATTTTAGAAGCTCAGGGGGTGCTGGAGGTTTAGAGCTCTGCACTGGCATCAATAATTTTCCACATTTTTTCCAGCCCCAGTCTTCAGGATCATTATTATTACCAAGCCACGACTGGACCTGATGGTAGACTCGGAAAGTATGAAAGCGAGCTGTGTCTTGTGTTGGAGGAAGTGAAGATAAGTTAAATGTACTTTTTGTCACTGCCTTGGCGAATTGTTTGTATCTTAGAGAAATATGTAGCACAACTAAAAGATATAACTTGAACGACAACGTCAACACAATTAAACTATATCAAATTATTTTAAAAATCAATAATTGTAAAATTCTGTAATGGAGTGGAAAAAAGTCAATATTTAATTATTAATAAGATTGCAAATTTACTAATTAAAAGAATTATATTAACAAAATAAAAAAAATAAATAAATAAATGATGACACATTATTAGTACCCACGTATAAAATATGTATAGTTAAGAGTACTGAAAAATAGTACTCACTTCGGAGCGCTGTAAAACCTTAGCTATTGACTTAATGAAAAAATGTTGCTTATAAAAGTTGTTCCTTAAGAAACGATCTACAAAAATGGTCTGATATTGTTTTTTCGTAAAATGATAAAAAAAAAAGTTATATCGAAAAATATAAATTTCTTTCTCGAATTTCTGAACATTTTCACCTATAACTTTTTTATTTATAGTTTTACGATAAAAAGTTACTGAGCCAAAATTATAGAGAATTTAATTTGCAACAAAAAACATTAACAATTTTTTTTTATCAGATAAATAGTTTAAGAGATATATCGTAAAAACCGTTTCAACCCCTATTTTCAAGATGGCGGCTGTAGGACAAGGGTGGCGACCCCACAAACTTGATTTTAGCTTTACACTTACCCCCCCTACACATCAAAAAAATAAAATTGCGTCCTCTAAAAAACGCAAGGTCAGGCCTAAAAAATGTAACATTTCAATGGACTATTCCGCATTTTTTAAGGCATTGTGTGTTGAGTTTTTTTTTATATTATCCGGGTAGGCATATGACTCCACTCCACCTGATGGTAAGTGGAAGTAGAGTCCAAACGCGAAGACGACTAGTACTGATAGCAAGAATAAGCTGCACCAGTCACCCTCGCAATGCCGGCCCGCAAGATGCCTCTTCACGCCTCGTTTGAAGGCACCCAGGTTATAAGAGGAGGGGAACACGTGTGCTGGTAGAGAGTTCCATTTTTTGGCGGTGCGACAAAGAAAAGAGTTGCCAAATTTCTTTGTGCGCGTTGGGACGCACGCGTGGATCTATGAAGGAAAGGGGAAGCAGGGATTAGAGAGAATAATTCCTCAGAGCACTCGCCGTGATACAGTCGATAGAAAACTCTCAGCACCGCTATTTCTCGACGCAAGCGTAAAGGTTCAAGGGTGTTTGTGACCTTTACGTCGCCAATAATGCGGACCGCACGTCGCTGCAACAATCCAAGGCTTCCATTAAGTATTTAGCTGAGCCATCCCAGAGGTGTGAGCAATATTCAACGCAAGGCCGCAGCTGCGTTTTGTATAACAGGAGCAGTTGCAGTTGTTGTGGCGTGAAGAAACGCCGTACCTTGTTCAGGACCCCAAGTTTCCGTGAGGCTGTTTTGATAACAGCCTCGATATAATCCCTTGGATTAAGATCACAGCGAACGTGAATACCCAGCACGGCAATTTGGCTTTGTATCACTAGCGAAGTGCTACAGAGGGATGGCACAAGGGAAAATGGTGACTTTTTCGTTGTGAACGCGCATACCTGCGTTTTCTTGACATTGAACTCGACAAGATTATCAGAACCCCATTTGGCAATGAGTTCTAGTGTCTTATCGAGTTCAACAACAAGTACCTTCCGCTTCTCCTCAGTTTTGGCTCGCCCGGCTACTGCTCGTCCGTGGTAGCCCTCATGCACTGTACTATCCTCTGCATAGCAATGTATGTTCCCAAGAGTGAGCATATTATTGATATGCAAAAGAAAGAGTGTGGGGGAAAGCACAGAACCCTGGGCAACCAACATTCACTACATGGAATTTTGAAGCGCAGCCGTCAACTAAAACGCGAAGGCTACGATTGTGTAGGAAGCTGACAATCCAGGTACAGAGCTGAGCTGACAGACCATATGCCGGAAGCTTAGATAGGAGACTTCTGTGAAAGCCTTGGAGATATCGACGCTGACAGCCAACGACTCCCCACGCTTGTCTATAGCCTCACCCCAGAGCTGTGTTACGTACGCTAGAAGATCACCAGTGGACCGTTTTGGTCGAAACCCGTACTGGCGATCATTAATTAGACTGTGATCTTCTAGGTAACGGATCAGTTGCTTGTTTATAATCCGTTCCATTACCTTGCAAAGTACTGAGGTGATAGCTATTGGCCAATAATTTGCCGAGTCAGAGCGGGCCCCTATTTTTGGGACCGCTTGCACATTTTCTTTTCTCCAGGCCTCTGGCACATATCCCGTGGAAAGCGACATTTGGAACAGGCGCCGGAGACGGCTCCGCCGCAGACTTCTTCAGCACAATAGCTGGTATTCCGTCAGGATCGCTAGCTTTTCGTGCGTCGAGTGATTGTAGCTCTGCACGCACCTCACGCTGTCTGATTTTAATGTCAGACATTGTGTGGCCACATGAAGGTATTTTTGGTGGCAGCGCACTGCAATCATCAATCATAGAATTGAAGGCAAAGAGTTACGCCAGAAGATCGGCTTTCTCCTGTGGACTGTAAGCTACCAATCTATTCGGGTTCCTGAGCGGTGGCAGCGAAGGTTGGCAGAAGTTGTTTTGCACAGACTGTTCAGACGCCAAAAACCATGAGAGCTCGTAGGATGCGAGATAAGGTCCTGGCCAATCTGCGCAATGCGTTGGGCATCCGCTCTTATATATGCCTTCTTACAGGACTTGGATTCTTTGTTGTAAGTTGCTTTAAGTGATTTAATATGCGGAGCCCTACTAGCGCAGCCGTTGATCCACGCGCGATATGCCGCCTGCTTAGATGACACAGCATTGGCACATTCACGCGTGAACCATCGGCTACGCATGCCCCTACTAATGAGATCCGAGTTAGGAATGTAGTATTCCATCCCAACAAGGATCTCACCAGCAACGGCAGCAGCGCTAGCTGTCGGGTCTTTCCCACTAAAGCAACGTTCTTTCCAAGGGGCTGACGCAAAATAATCACGCATACTGTCCCAGTCCGCCGACCTATAGTGCCAAATGCGACGTTTGCCTGCTTTTTTTGGCAGTAGCTTAGGTTGTGTTGTAGGAGCGAGTTGTAGGAGCCTGAACCACAACCCGATAATCTGCCGGGTGAGGAGTCAGCAAAAGGTGAAGAAGAGTGGCGGAACTCAACGCCATGCTTTGCAATATTGTTTTTATTTAGTCTATTTTTGTATTTATTAATGTGATTGGTGTTTTACAATTTAAATGCAAAAATGAAGGTAAACAATGAGTATAAAATATGATCTTACACCAAATTCTTTGACGCCTCGAGTTGGTGTTTTACCATAATTCCATATCTTCATCCCGTACACGGACACCGGGGAGTCGAACACGAAAAATACCCTGAAATAATTTATTATATTGAAATATTTTTAATGTTTTTAATGACAATAACTCGGTTTCGAGTAAATGCAATTTTTAGTAGATATATCTTATTTAACATATCTTACTTAACTTACTTACTTAGGAAAAACTAATGTAAAAATATCATGGTGAACATTCAAACTACGCTACTATTAAAACTACATAAATCCAACAACTACGTATTTAGAGATCTTTATTGCAAGTGTTCTTTGTAAGCTGCCTTTACACTCAAATGCTAATCCCATCTTCTTGTTTGTATTGCGACCAGTAATAGAATGACAGAGTGTCAGTGTTGCTACACGTTTGACCACACAATGTACACAATACAGTTCCGACACTGTTATACGGCAGTAAAACGTGAATATTGCAGAAGAAGAATGAAAGAAAGATATATACTGTAGAGATGAAATCCGCAGCGAAGAAATTCACAGGATGGTAAGTACCAGCGAGGATGTCTCAGTGAGAATGAAGAAGATCGTGCTCAAAAAGTTTGGGCACGTCGATAGAATGAGCGATGAAAGAATAGTAAAAAAAATATATGAAGCAAAAGAGAGTAGCCAGAGAGGTAAGGGGCGACTTTAACTTTCGATAACATGTTGAAGATATTGAAGGAAAGTCACGCTCAGCGACCTCTCATTCTTTCATTGACCTCTTCATACTTCTCCGGAGAATTCTCATACTCTCCGGAGAAGTATGAAGAGGTCAATGACTTACAACTGTTTTTAAACAAGAAGACATCGAGTAGATAGATACCTGTTCAGAGTCCTCGGCAACACCGGCGCCAGCCACGAGTGGTAGGGCGCGGCGCGCGCGTTGCGGCCGTCCACGAGGCGCGCGGGCGTGCGCGCGTCGCCCCCTGCGCCCCCCGCGCCCCCCGCGCCGCCCGCGCACCCCGCGCACCCCGCGCCCAGTACGTTCACGCTGGCGGGGTGCGCGCACACGTCTGTTTACGAGAATTCAAATTCCAAATTCAAATATTCGAACGTTAGATTAAAACGAAACTTATATTCTTATTTTGAATAATAATTTTATCCAAAATAAGACTACAGGATTCAGTTTTTTAACGTTAAAAACATTACCACCGCTACCATAGAGAGAAAAGGAGTGAGTAAACAGGAAAAGATGGTTCGGCACTCGGTAGATTGTTGAAAGATTTTTTTTTAAACATCTTTAATAATTCAAGACGTCGATTTGGCTACTTCACGAAAAAAGTATGCAACTAATTATTATTTCCTCGTTATTGACAACATTTTAAAGAAATTGTGTCATACTCGACAATTTATATTATAAAGCACTTGAAAAATGACTAAATTCTATTTTGATAGCAAATTATCAAACAAAAACGGCACATTGAAGGTTTTTTTAAGGTAGTTAATTTGGAGCTTATAACACAAGGCTGCATAACTACGACGAGGCTACTCACTAGACTCGCTGACGTGTATCTGCCGTCCGCTGGGCTCGTACAGCTCGACGCCCGTGAGCCCCACGTAGTAGGGGTCGCCCCACGTCGAGTATATGCTTATCTGCAGGACGAATCCGATTGGAACTGATCTAGTCAGAGGTAGTTGTTCCATTGGCAAATTTGTGCGGCCTGCTGGGTTTTGTTGATCGTAACTGTAAGATTAAATTGAGTATTTCTTAGATAAGTTCGTTTTTGAGATATATGTATGTGTATAGTATGCCATTTATGGGTTTTAATTTTTGGATCATTCACATTTATATTTAAATTCTACAAATATTATTGCTATTAAAGATGTTTCGTTATAATTTTCAATGTCTTAAAGTCTTACTTATACTTTCAAGATAAGAAAAAGAACACGTTATACTAACGAAACTTTGCAACATCATAATGTATATTTAAAAAGAATACAAAGTATTACTTACTACCAACAATCAGCTTTGGTAAAATAGGCGTAGATATCGATACCTTTGGTACATTATTCCACAACTTTTGTCACATTTTATTTGGAATGCCTCTTGGAATTAAGAATATTTTTGATTTTCTCACTCTAGTAAAAAACCAAACTGATAAAAAAGCCGAAAGAACGCAGTCTCTTAACATTAGGTTCCTCCTATTTACTAAACACTTCGAATTATGGAATACTTTGATTTGAAGGAGCGGAAAGAATTAACATTCCTCCGACCTCTTGTTCCCTGAACACAGTACAAACCAAAAGCGCGTACGCGTTGTTCCCGAACAGGTCGGCCAGGTCGAGGTGCTGCACGTAGTCGTAGCAGGCGTGCCCGGGCGCGCGCCGCAGCAGCACGCCGGCGCGCCGCCGCCCCGCCGCCACGCCGGCGCCGCGCGCGCCGCCGTACGACGACGACAGGCTGGCGTTGTAGTTCCAGATGCGGATGCCTTTCAAATGTTACAACTACTTAAAGTATTAGCACACACACAAACACACGCATACATACATACACACTAGTGATGTAACGAATGTCATTTTTTTAACATTCGCGAATGCGAATGCGAATATTTGCTACCGACATCCGTGAATGCGAATGCGAATGCGAATATTTAGTAATTCTCGTAAATTTGGCGCCAGTTGTTTACGGCAAGCAAGATAACACGTTGGATTATAACAATTAAAACCTAAGCATTAGATTATGAAAAACTTTTTTAGAAAGGAGAGAGAATTCATTTCTGTTTGTTTAGATTGCATTAAAAAATTTTTTATGAGATATGATGAAGAATAATAATAATGTGTATACGAGGTTAAGTAACAGTTTTTTGAGCTAAATAACAAAAAGTAAACTGATTTAAATTTTTATAACGTATTATCGTCGTCAAATTTTCTTTTCTGACATTCGCAAAACATTCGCAGAATTTTTGCGAATGCGAATACGATTGCGAATGTTTAAAAACGTGCGAATATTCGCGAATGCGAATGCGAATGCGAATATTCGTTACATCACTAATACACACACATTTTCACACTCTATCCCTAGCGGGGTAGTCAGAATTAACGCTAAACGCTGCGATCCCTGCATACCTCTTACGCCTGGTCCACTTTCATTAACCTCTTCACATACGCTCCCCGGGAATCCTCATACTTCACGTGACCTTCCTCTAGTATCTTTGATACTGTGTTTTTGAACCTTACCTCTCATACCATTCATTTTTGTTTCAAATAGTTATGTGGATGTAATAACGACCTTAATTTAAAACATCGTATTAACTAGTCTATATAAGCGTGGTAAATTTATAAAACAAGTAATAGTTGTAAAAATAAAATATTTTGTTCTTTAAACAAAGTAAGTAATTAAATTATTGTTCCAACATAAAACACCATTTGTCAAGTATGACGCAAGCGTACACTATCCTGTCAAAACGGCAAAGACATACATCTCTTTCTCTTTTGGCAATTTTTTTAAATGAACACAGATTAACAACGTCTTATAGTATTTTTGTAGTACGAGATCTATACGTCATTTGCATTTAATCATGACTACCTCACGATTTACCCAGCACGTATAAATATTGGGAAAAAATGATCCTAAGTGATTATTTTATCCTATAGGTAGTTTTGACTAAGGCCGCGTTGTCAGATACACCCTGTATACGTCGAATATGTGTTTAAATTTTACACAATCCGATTTTTAAGTGAAAGAAAATATGATTTGTAATATATCCTTATTACGTGTAATACTTGTTTTTCGTCTTACATTAGCGCAAACGATATTATTATTAACGATATTATATTTAATATATTTAGTTTGTACAAAGTAGGTATATTTAGTTACACAATTTAACTTAAACAAACAAAAAAAGTCCTGAGTATTTGGACGTTACATGCCGCCTGCTGAATGGACATTACTTTAAAAATAAATAAATTGTAAATAGTGATTGAACTCTCTGTTAACTATATATGTGATAGAGCATGATGCTATAAAAACTTACTAGTAACTTCAGTAGGCTCCACAAACTCCATAACAATGTGGCAGTATTGAGATCCGGGCGAGAATTTAGTACACCACATGTCATTGAAGTCCGTTGTAATATTGTTTCCGTTGAACAAACTGTTACATTCCATGTACCCGTGCTGCGAGTCTTCGTCGTCTTTATGTGAAACGTACGCGTATGCGCGATCGATTTTAATAGACTCGTTATTGCATAGAACGTCTATACCTTAAAATTTTAATTTAATTACATGTAAATTGATTTCTTTTTGTTATTTTTTTTAGTTTTACGCTTTATCCCGACAAGACAGGGTAGGCAGAGGGAATTGCAGGAATCATATGAACCTAGTGTTAAGACACTCCGTTGCTTAGTCCCTGCTTTTTCTGTCACCGCTTTCCGCCTTTTTTCGTGACAATGCGTGTTGGGTAGCGGAACTCAACGCCGCACTTTGCCTAGTTACCAGAGCGAAGAAAATGAAAATAGAAAATGTATCTACCCCGAGTGGGAATCGAACCCACAAAGCGTCGCGTTTACAGGTAGGCGCTTTGCCATTGCGCCACGACGATCGCGTGAATTTGTTTGTTATCGATATTACATTAATAAATTTATTTGTGTATTTCTTTCAATTAAAAATTTGTTTAGAAGGTTAATCTTGTAAAATTTTTTTGGAGAGGATTGGCGCTGTATACAGAAAACTAGTCTGGATACAGAGGATATCTTTTATTTTTATTGTTACCAAATTATTAGCCTATTGTTAACAAAGTTGTACCAAAACTTTTGTTTAAATGTAATAATGTTTATTATTATTAAACTAAGTATAGGCGGGTTCAAATATCATTGAATAATGAGGATTTGAACACAAAGGAAATTTTTGAACGATTTAATTTGAATGAACTAAAATGAAAGTACCTGTCAATCCGATCACATTATTCGCTCCCCAATTAGACATTAGCGTCAGTTTGATTTGCTTCACAACATACATAATGTCTGTTTCTAGAGTGTCTTCGTCGTAACTCGGTGGACTTAGACTTTTGTTATCGTTTGCGGTCGGCGGTCGTTTCTCTGTCATATTGACGTCGTGCGATGGCTCAATGTCTTTTAGGACAGCTTGGAAATTTTTATCGTTAGCTAATATTGATTCAAGAATATGCGGGTCCTTTGTGAATAGAATTGTCTGAAAAATAATTGTTTTACTTTATTTTCCAATGAAGTTAAAAGTTTTATTATTTAAAATTTATTGAAAAATTATTATAGTTCACGCTGTATTTTTCATATATCAAGATCTACAAAGTAGAGGAATAACCTACAGTCACGGTCCTATTTGCAGAGTGCCGGAGGTTTTTCTGACCAGAGCGAGGTAACGAAAAGATGCAATAAAATTCATAGCGCGTATATTCAGTTGCGACAATATGGCCTCTTTTAATTATTACAAGCGTGGTAAAATTGCGTGTTGAAATAACAACGTAGCAATTTAGATATTGTTGCTTTATGGAGATCACCAATTTAGACAACAGTGCTCTAACACGTGGCTGGTACTACTAAGTAACGAATAATGTATATATAAAGATTATATATTAGAACAGATTTGTAATGGTCAAAATTATTATATAATTAAAAATCTTACATCCCCGAAAGACGATAAAGGTCCCTTCAACTCTCCGCTCGCCCGCGCTATCTCCCCGTGAAAGACGACCTGGTCGTCCAACTTGACCTGCACCAGGCGCACGCCGCGCGCCGTGTATATGCGGGACTTGTTGTAATTCTATGTATAAACAATAAAACTTTACTTGAATCCGATTGAATTACGATTATAACTATAATTTATTTTACTTATTCATAGATAAGCCCTTAAAATTTGATTTATTCATTTTACTATTA
The DNA here is from genome assembly GCA_037178615.1 of Dione vanillae. Taxonomy (NCBI): domain Eukaryota; kingdom Metazoa; phylum Arthropoda; class Insecta; order Lepidoptera; family Nymphalidae; genus Dione; species Dione vanillae. The sequence continues at coordinate 2,117,468 of JAZFAU010000190.1, forward strand.
GCGTTCTAATTTGAATTCTCTTTCCCATAAGTTGTTGTAACTAGCATTCTATTATATATGTCATGTAATTTAATTTTCCTTTTAATATAATTGGGACATGTATGTTAAAGACCGTTCAAAGTGGAGTCGTTTAAATCGAAAAGACCCTGGCAATAAACCACGATAATGCTAAGTGGAAGATACATGGGGTATGTATATGTGAATGCGTGAAAGTTTTAAGTTTGATACCCACTCATGCCAAAGTTTACATTAAAATTACAAATTGCCAGATTGGCTAGGCAACGTCTACCGCCATTTAACAAATGAATGCCTCCACTGCTTCCTTATACTTATAGTAGCTAAACGAAATTACATCATCCATGTCATAAACATACAATATATCCTACCCAAATCCGCAACAAAGCTAAGACAGTCCTCTTCGCCAGAAGCACGCTAATGGCGAGAGGCGCGCCCGCCCCGCAGTGCGCAGGCGCACTCCACGCGTGGCGGTCGTCTCGCGTGCGCACCACTCCGTCCGATATCGCGTCTAGACGACCGTGCGCTGATTGATCGCCAGTGTCCGAGTCTGTCCACACCTTTGTTTAATAGATTATTATTAACGTATATTAAGCAGGTTTATAATTTTCTAAGTATTAATTTACACTGAAAATAGGATTTTATATGTTTTCTTTGAGTATATTAAGTGATCAAGGACCGCCGTGGCGCAGAGGCGTAAACGTCTGCCTGTAAACACGACGGTTTGAGGGTTCGATCCCCAGTCGGGGAAGATGGATTTTTCTATTTCCATTTTCTTCGCTCTGGCTAACTAGGCAAAGCGCGGCGTTGAGTTCCGCCACTCAACACGCAATGCCTCATAAAAGGCGGAAAGCGGGGACGGAGAAAGCAGGAACTAAGCAACGGAGTGTACGGTGTGTACACTAGGTTCCCACGGTTCCTGCAGTTCGCTCTGCCTACCCTGCCATGTACGGGATGAAGCGTGAAGTTAAAAAAGAAAAAAAATATATTAAGTGTTTATATTCATTACACGATTAATTAACCACCTATTGTAAAGGAGACAAATTATAGCAATCAGCAATGCAACGTTTGTATATTCGTAGTGTCACTCAAAGGCATACATATATATTTATATTTAAATGTAATGTAATTAAAATCTATATTTAAATAAAAAAATATATATTTATATACAAATGTTTTGACGAAAAAGTCATCACGAATCTATAGTGATAGAACACATAGGTATCTTAAATTTAAAAATGTCTCCGTCTTTTCTCATTGCCCAAATTTATCCACACTTTTATCAACAATAACACATAAATGGTAGTAGTACAACAATATCATAAATTTAAACAAACAAAATTAAGAAGCATCTCTTATTATGTATAGACTTACTTTTTCAATAGTAACCATTACTCCGCTCGAGTCGAACATCTCAATACCGTTCAAACCAACTGAATATCTATCCCCCCAATTAGAGTAAATCTTAATCTCTAACAACCTTCCTTCTGGAAGTTCGGGAATAGTAAATTCGCTTTTGATTTTTGCTTTCGACATTGACGGTCCATCAAGATTTTTTTTGGTATTAGTATTTAAAGATACTGTTTTATTAACATTTTTCCGTGTATTAAGAGAATATTCTTTAGGTAAATAAGTTTTGTTAATTCGTCTAGCTTCGTGGAATCCTAAAAATATAAAGTAACTTTACTTTAAAAATTACTATATTTTAAATTGCTCATATCTAATTAAAAGTTTATTTTTTTAGTTGTCTTACTAGATCCCAATATAACGTCGTTAAAATCATCATCTATGGCTTTATTTATGCGTGTGTGTCTTGGCGTCACGTAGTGAGGCAAAAGGTCCGAAAGAAAATCATTTGAACTAACAGAGCTGGAGTCCTCAAAATCTAAATTATTGTTCTTTATTTTTCGCCTACCAATTTGCGATAAACCTGTAAACCAAAAGATTATTAGATATAACCAAAGTAAACTTATATACAAAATGTTTTATATATTACAACACAAAGTATATATTTTTGTGTTGTTATCTTACCATTTACTCGGTTATTGCGTATAGTACCAGCGGAATGAGCAATATACTGTTTCTGGGGCTTTACAATTTCATCCATTTTTGTGTCTAATGAAGTTCGTCGGACAGATCTAAGAAAAATAATTAAATTAAGTATGAACGTAAAATAATTAAATAAGAATTAAAAGAAGTAATACTGCACCTAAAATTTTCATAGTTGTAGTCAAAAGTGGGATTAGGGATTTCATAATTACTTATTGAATCATATGCTTCATTTCTGATATGTGTCTGTTTTATCTGCCTAGAAAAGTAGAAAAAATGAGCGATTTGTATTATCCTATATATAATGGAAGGCTATTTTATTTAAATGAATAAATAATTAAGTTATCACAATTATTACTCACTTCGTAATGTCTTTGAGCCAGAATGGACAATCCATATCGTTTGATGAATATTCCAATTCATCATGCTGAGCCATTTTAAAGCCATTGGAGTTCCATGTGTAAGAAATGGAATAGAATATTTACTATAACAATTGTAAATAAGTTATTAAACAATAATTACCCATTACTTTAATTGTAGCAATACTTATAATATTTTCTCAAAATTTTAGGTCATATATAGATTAGATCATTTCTTTTAAAATTCGTTTTAGTAAACCGATAACAACATTACTACTTGCCACTTTTGAAACCTATTTTTGCCGCTGTTTGTTAGGCTTTCGTAACCATAGTTACCATAATATCTAATATTATACTTATGACGATACTATAGCTACTTAATTCACTTTTTCTAAAAGTTAATAAGTATAGTAAATTGAAAATATTTTTTTTTTACAAAATATATTTATTCAAAACTTATGTAATTATTGAAATCGTAAAACAATTCTTACTCTTTCTGTTTCTCAACTAAATTGTCATTATATGACACGACGTAGTGACAGAATCGAAATGTCAACATGCGGCACCTAACCTTATAACCCTACGTACACCTTTGTACACCTATATTTATTAATTTATAACTTTCACATTTTGTGTATGAAAAATATAAAAACATAAAAAAATGGACGAAAAGACATTGGAAATAAGAACAGCAAATGCCGAAAAAGAAGCACGAACAATAGAATTGGAATTGAATAAAATAGCAAATGATGATTTTAGTTCTGTTGGTGATGCGAGGCTTGAAAAATTGCTATCAGATAATGAGAAACTCAAACATCGTCTTGCTATTCTCGAAAATGCTATAAAATCAGAAAAAGGTAGCACATCGGAATCTGTGAAAAGAAATAAACCTACTTTGATAAGCGATATTAAATCTGTTGAAGGTACTATTTGCCTAATGGACGAATTGAAAAATGTTTTCGAAATCGCTATAACTTCAGCATATCCTGATTTGGAGGATCCACCGATTGTTATATCCTTGTCTGGTAATAATCCAAAATTTGGTGACTATCAGTGTAATTCTGCTATGCCAATATCTCAACTTCTTAAAGCAAAAAATGTTAAAACTAATCCCAGAGAAGTGGCAAACAATATATTAAATAAGACTCCTTCATCACCACTTATACAAAAAATGGAAGTTGCTGGTGCTGGATTCTTGAATATCTACTTAAATAAAGCCATGGCTGAACATGTCTTATTAAGTATTCTTAATGTTGGTGTGAAACCCCCACCTGTACCGAAACAAAAAGTAATTGTAGATTTTTCCTCACCCAACATTGCAAAAGAAATGCATGTTGGTCACTTAAGGTCAACAATTATAGGTGATAGTGTGTGTCGTGTTCTAGAATTTTTAAACCATGATGTTCTTCGTCTTAATCACCTAGGTGACTGGGGTACACAATTTGGTATGCTTATAGCACATTTACAAGATAAATTTCCAGATTATAAAACCCACTCTCCTCCAATTTCTGACTTGCAAGCTTTTTACAAAGAATCAAAAAAAAGATTTGACGAAGACGACGAATTTAAGAAGAGAGCATATTCATGTGTAGTTCAACTCCAATCTGGGCAACCTGATTATATAGCTGCATGGAAGCTGATATGTGAAGTATCACGACAAGAATTCCAGAAGATATATGATCGCTTGGATATACAAATTGTTGACAGGGGTGAATCTTTCTACCAAAGCAGGATGGATGCAGTTGTAAAGGAATTAAAAGAGAAAGGTTTCTTAGAAGAAGATGAAGGCAGGTTCATTATGTGGGGCAGTGAAGATAATCACGACGGAATACCTCTGACTGTTGTTAAATCAGATGGGGGCTACACATATGATACTTCTGACATAACAGCTATAAAGCAAAGGGTGGAAGAGGAAAAAGGTGATAGATTTATATATGTCACTGATGTTGGCCAATATACACATTTTGTAACAATAGATGCCTGTGCCCGAAGAGCTGGAATCTTGAAAGATGGCAAAAAATTAGAACATGTTGGTTTTGGAGTAGTTTTGGGAGAAGATAAAAAGAAATTTAAAACAAGATCTGGTGATACAATCAAGTTAATCAATCTCCTAGATGAGGGCTTAAAAAGATCTCTAGACAAATTAATTGAAAAAGGTCGGGACAAAGTTCTTACACCTGAAGAATTGAAAAAGGCCCAAGAGGCAGTTGCCTATGGCTGTATTAAGTATGCTGATCTCTCTCACAACAGAATTAATGATTACATATTTTCATTTGATAAAATGTTAGATGACAAAGGTAACACTGCGGTCTATTTATTGTATGCTTTAACTCGTATCAGATCTATAGCCCGTACAGCTCAAATTTCTATTGAAAAATTACTTGAAGAAGCACAAAAATCTGGTCTTAAGCTTGAACATGAAACTGAATGGAAACTAGGAAAAGTGCTCCTTAGATTCCCTGAAGTAATACTTAAGGTGTCTAATGACCTGTACTTACACAGCTTATGTGATTATTTATATGAAATATCATCTGCTTTTACTGATTTCTATGATAAATGTTATTGTGTTGAAAAAGATAAAAGTGGCAATATAGTTAAAATCTTTTATGGAAGGTTAATGCTTTGTGAAGTTACTGCCAGAGTAATGGAGAGGTGTTTTGATATATTAGGTATTAAAACTGTGTCTAAAATGTAAAAAAAAAAATATTCAGTTAAATGTACTAACTCTCATAACATTTTTAGTCATCACAAGCTCATTTCAAATAAATAAAAACAATTTTTTGGATGTAAAATTTATTTAATTCCCAAAAACCGCTACAAAACTATACCAGGATCCATTAACAAAAGTGAAGTTAATGGAACATTACATGTAAATTTGAGGAAAATAATATTTTAACAATCACCACAGGTCTACTTAATACATTATATGTCAAGTGTTTGATTCAGATTTTAATAGACCACGTACGTACGTACGTATTATTATACTAGCATTTGAATGGTTTTAATTTGGTTCAACAACATCAAAAGTTCAATATATTTATTATTATTAATTTTTTTTTCCACACTAGTCGTAGAAAAATACTAAAAGAAAACATATATACATAATTTTACGCAACGCAATTTGAACCCACCCTTTGACTTCCACCATCGAATTAATATGCTTTTTGGGAAATTCTTATATGATTTTAATAACTTATATCGTAATAAGTTAAGCTAACATCTCTGTTGTGAGATTTTACAAATTTCGGCTGCCCAAAGGCAAGAATAACGGTCTCCAAGAGGCCGTAGCGGTGTTTCAAAGATCCAAATCACCTCAACTGACTTATGGCAGTGGGTTAAATTATGAGATTCTTCAATTGATAGCAGGATTTCATTCAGACTTGCTACCTACAACATTTCACGTTGTATGAATGCAAAAACTCGAATAAAAAGTATGTATTTACATCAATACTAAGCATTTTACTTGAAATAGGTTCTACGAGTTTTAATGAGTATTGGTGTACAGTTAATCTTATATAAATTATTATTAATCACTAATTCTGGCACTACACAAATCTTATTTGAATGAATCATATGTATTTTAAACTTATACAACAATAAATAATTCCACATCAGTTTATTTCACTTTCAAAATCATTTAAAGTGAATAATTATACTGTAATATATTATAATAGGTTATTGATGGTAGCTTAAAAATTTGGCCCGTCGTTCAAAAACTTTTAAAAGGGAAGATTACACGTTGTCAACATATTTCATCCCATATGATACATCTCAAAAGGAAGACTTGAGATAAAAACGTTTATGGGACTTCTACATTTCTAAAACTATCAATTACCAGAGGAAATATATAATTAAAAAATAGATTATCTTAACAACCACAAAATACATCACTTAATTTTACAAGTGTACTTAGCGTACAATATAATATGTATTCACAATACAATAATATACATAGACATATGAAACTATTTATACTAAGATAGTTCAATTCCTATTTAACAATAAGTGAAAATTTGATCGTAAGACGAATATTTATAAAATTGAAGATAGCAATCGTAACTTTAGGTATATTAAAAACTTTTAGACCAACATAAATGAATTCATGTTAAAAATATATAGTATAATGGTGATTAAAATTGATTTTACTAATATACTTAATAGGTATACCTAATTATAAAAAAAAGTTTTGCAAATTATAAATTTTTCCACAACTCACGATTAAATAAAGGCAGAAGTTTAAATAAAACAAGCTAAATCAAATACAGTAAATAAATTATATTTTTAATTAAACGTAAAGAAATAAAATAATATTTGTGGTAAAAAGGTGAAGCATTTTCATTAGTTATCGACCATCTGCCTTTATTTAGTCTTTGCACAAAATCGACTACATGCTCTTTTTAATATTTTCATATATTTATATGTTTATTTTGAAGAAAATGCATAAAATTATAATAAATTACAACTTATATCAAATTTATAAAGCAAGATCACTTCAACTTCGGTTAGTCAGGAGCTCGGAAAGAGGAAGCGAGATTCGCATATTGAAGGAGGTCCCTTAAATGATGTATACTTGAGTCACAAATCTTTTACACTGTCCTGAACTCCTTTCCCCGAAACCTAATATACAACTGCACATACATGTATATACATGAATGGAAATTATATTTTTTTAATATCACATGTTTAATGAAATTTTATAATAAAACCTACATATTTAAATGGATACTCGTTTAAATATGTATGTGGACCAGATAACCAAAACATTATAATAAAAATTATTTTGGTCAAACAGTATTATCTATTTCAGATCTTCGCCTAATACAATATTTCAAGATGTTTTCCTATAAAACAATCATTTACTTAACAAAAATTGCTGTACAAATAATAATATAGAAAAATGTTCACGATGGTAATTTACTAAAACAATGTTTATTCTTACAGTATATACATAAGAGCGTTATTGTACAAAAAAATATATTGTTAAATATATTAATTTCTTTAATGAGTAAATTAATATATGTTTTTATATAATTTTTTGTAATTTGATGCAACTTCTTTCACTTTTTAATTACCCTGTTGCCTTAAATATCAAATGAATTTTGATTCTCCAAATAAATGTAATAACACATTTAAGCATAACATCATTGTGTACATAAAAATCAATTACGACCACTCATTTGCGAATGTAAAGCAAATTATATGACTAGAAATTATCAAAACGAACCGAACTATATATAGTAAAGTGCGATCGGTTCGAAGATTTTTTACGGTGGCGCTAAAATGCCGTACATTTAAATGCAATCGATATAAATATCAAGCAAAACTATATTTAAAAATAATCTAAAAACTGGTTTTATCTAAACATTCCACCATTTCGCCAGTAGCCATTTAACCTGCGTTGAGACGATAAATATTCATGCGACCTACATATCTTTGCCCGTGTGTCACAGTTCGCCCCACTTAATGAGAGTCTCATTGTCCACGATATCGTAATTCGATGAAAAATAACAATATATAGTGACGAAATATTATTGACCACATCGATAATATTGATATGTATTTGAGGATAGTGTTAAAAGTCACACAGCACTTGTGGTTATCTACGAACTGGGAAGGCAATCTACGGAATTAGCTAATATAGGAATATATTTAAATAAAAACAATAATAAAAATGTATATAGAGTAGTACAAAGTATCATTTAAAACAATTGGAGATTTGGTAAATTCGATTAAAAATGGCGGACAAGAAGTAAGAATATTAAAGTTAACGTATACAAAAACGAATCGACGATTGAGCACTAGCATATACTTAAACTATGGATACGATTACAGCTACAACTTATTTAAAGTCATTGCATGCTCAAGTTGAAATACACCGCAGACCGACGAAACATTACATTTAACTAGCTACGCTAAAACATGTATAAGGAACTAATCTAAGGGAAAATCCACATGAGGTGTATAAAATATCTATACTGAAAAACTGGATCCATATAACTATAGATAGATAAACATGTCTAAAAACCCTAATACATTCTTTTAAATACTCTAAAAGGGGTTGGTTTGGTCTCGAGATTCTGATGTCACGACTACACTACAACAATAAGATTCAACAATATATTACAAAATATACACATGCATCTATGTTGGAACGCGTTCTACTTTTTTCAATTGGATTAAATTATTATAGAAAACGCAGCGATTTGTTATATATAAACGCAGCCGTATAACGTTACTTACGTTGTACAACCAATATTTTATATAAGTCAGTAAATAATTCTATTAGCAAATTGAAAATATTATTTATACAACTGAAACATATTAAAATTCATTATATATGAAGTCATTGATGGGCAACGTTTACGTATACGTACATTTAGTTTACGGTCATTTAATTCTTAAAAATAATGTAAAAAGAAACGCGTTCGCAGTCACTCATATTAGTAACAAAATTGGTATTCGATTCAATGGATTTACGTACAATATCAATCCCTTTTGCGACTTCTCTATTTTTTTACTTTGTCCATCGTTAATAATTTTAGGTGAGCTAGTTTTAAAAGCTTAATTTTCTCTACCAATGTTATGAGAAAATATTAAATTCTACGTTTTTCACTACATGTGTAGGTATAACCAACAAACAAACCATAACTCCGATGTCATTATACTGAATAGTAAATATGTAAAACATCCGCGAAATCTACTATGAATAAAGATGAAAATCATTTAGCAATTTTAACGACGCGCTTCATGTGGCAAAGTTTTTTTCATCCCAAATTTTCATTCCGCTAACCAAATGACACTTGAGTCTTGACATTTTGCGAGTCGCTGTCAACTGTGGCCTTGTTGCTGAGTTATATAAAAATAGCTTAAGAGAGCTCGCCAATAGAGATTGAATAGGTTAATCGGCCAGTCTTCATTGAGATTTGAGTTCGGGGAAAAGATGTCGTAGAATAGCTAAGTAGTGAACACTGGCGGCGAGGGCCACGAAGACATGCCATATCGCGTGAGCAAACGGTATGCGCCCGTCCGACTTGAAAAAGAACACACCTATGAGGTACAAAAGCCCACCCATCTTGAGATCATGCATCGCCGGGAACTGGTGCTGGAAATAGAGAAATAATTATAAATTAATTTAATTGCAATTTTGCTTTATTGTTGAAATAATATCATTATAAAATAATAATTACTGTTTATTTAAATAAGTTTTAAATGTTGTATAAAACGTTTACAGTTCTTAATAAATTTACGAAACATCCATGCGGAAACTCTCATTTATACAAAGATAGCTCCATAAAGGGAGCTCTACGACCCTGTGTCGAACGTGATACGGTACTTAGGTAACGTGTTGGAATTAAAAGCGAACCTACGTGTCCCACTTTTAAATGGATTGAAAACAAAGATTATGCAAAAATTTTCACATACATAAAGAGACAAATATGCAAAATTATATTCAAAGCCTTCTAGCTTTAAGTCTCACAAATGAAAAATATGTATTTACAAATAAGCAAAAGAGATAGGTATTTTTGTTAATCTTTAAAGCAATGCAACTTTTAAGTTTCAAAAAAATATAAATAGGTAACTACGAAGTAAATTTATATAAAAAATATTTTATTGATTAAAGAATTACTTTGAACAATACTAATTTTAGTTATTTGGCCGTTGGAGCCATTATATTATTTTCTAACATTCATGAATTAAATTTATAAAGCATCCGTTCATTCTTTATTACGATACCATAGCTTTCATTCTATTTTTATTTATTAGACATCAGCCGTGCCCTTTACACGTTACTTTACTTCCTCGAAGTGCTTAAAAATTTACTGTAGAATCTTTAATCAAGATGTTGTTCTGAATGGTTTTTATATGACAGGGTTATGATTAGATATCGAGATTAAGGTTATTTTTTAAAATATATGGATATATTAGCATTAATTATGATTAGCTTTTTTTTTTAAATGCCGTACTTAACAATATTAATTTGCATTTTATTTGATGAATAAATTCAGATATTTGTTTTTTATTCTGCGGCATATACCTACTACAGCTCATAATTATGATAAAAATCTCTTTTAACTGTAATATAAATAAATACATTCTAATAAAATATTTCCTTCTCTGTTTTAAAGAATCAATTTGGACATTTCATTTTATTCACTCCAGTAGCTAAAGCCTATTTGTCAATACTTTCTATTTAGTTTATTCGCAAAAGTAAAAAAGAATATTGAAATATTACTACTTAGTGATTTATTATCATGATATAAACATGAACAAAAAGGATTTTTGATGAATGAACAATATATTAATAATACGCGGTTTTACGTAGTAAGGTCGAGATTTCCTAACATAAATCAAGGGCACCTCAGCTGTGTACTTACACAACATATCTATAGATATGCACGTTTAGTAATAAGAAAAGACAACATTAAAAAAAACCTTTCAAATTCTTATTTAAAATAAGATACTTAGTATACTTTGCCGTTTTCTACCTCTGTGGTTAATAACTCCAAATATCTAACATGACTTGGAGTTCTAGTAAAAATATATCTTGAATTCTTACTAAAATAAATTACAATACTATATTACTACAGATCGTTTATATTTTACGGCATATATAACATGTAGTAATTATATATATTTTAGTATATTACAATCACTGCTTCTTACAGAAATGTTGAAAGTTGTAAAAATGTAAATCTAATGATAAATAAATGTCATAACGTAATAAATTGTTAACTAACAACATTTTCATATAATTTATGAAATATATGAAATAACTTATTATGTTGATACATACACTTAATTCACAGTCAAATTGACGTCACAGCAAACGTAGCAATAATTACATGGAAATATATTGTTATAAGACAAAAAATGTAATTAACATTCGTCCGTCTTCTCAATTCGCAACAAAATTGTACAGTTTGTGTTGTAGCGCAATTACTATGTATAACTTGTTAAGTAAGTATTATAATACTTACTAAGTAAGTTTTTTATAAAGATATTTTTATAAGTGTTTCTTTGTGATCTTCGTCTTTTTATGGCTAACCATAGACTAGTTTAAAAAAAAACACAAAATATACGTTAGTTTCTGCTCGTCCTAGTTTCCTGACAAGGATATCAGGTTGATGTTAAGAAATTACTTCGAAAACTTATGAAATTACCGAAACAGGACGCAGTTACACGGTTTCTAAATGGCCAATTGAAGAACCGTAATGAATTGAAATAAATGTTGAGAGATTTTTGCTCAAAATCTTAGTACTTACCATACCTTTAACCTACAACTTCAATCCCAGGACTACTGAGGTGTGTAAATTATGCACAATCGATTTTAAACTTCAAAGCTTCAAGATTTTACAACTTCATAAATAATATGTTGCTTTTATCATAAAAATATTAGGAAGTAAAAAATAAATTGACTACCAACTGAAATAAATTGAATACCGAATTGAAACACCATAATGCCGGAATTGTATAACCTGACAGTGTACTCCATTAATTATATGTAATAATAATAATAAAACAGAACAAAAAAAAGCAAAGGCGACGACGAGAATATAAGAAAAAGAATAATAAAGTTTCATTATTTATAAAATATTAAAGGCATTCTATCGTCGATCCAAGTCCACCTACCCAACCGTCATAATTAAACACGTAAGTCAATTAAGCACAAATTATAGCATTGTCCTTCGAGCGGCGAACGTATTTTCTTTTAGGTATTAAATACTTGTTGCACGTACATACTACTCTGACGTATCTATCTACATGTCAAGGCAATCTAACATTTACTAAATCTATGGCAGGAATTAACAATTTTCTTTAACAGCCAGTTATTTGGCAATAAACGTGTAAGACTGGTTTCTGTGAACGTAAAATGTATGTATATACAGAAATTATTTACAAGCATAAACATTTTTTTAGCTTCCGCATATTGCAGAGCAGGTAGAGGGAACTGCAGGAACCATATGAACCTAGTGTTAAGACACTCCGTTGCTTAGTCCCTGCTTTCTCCGTCCCCGCTTTCCGCCTTTTTCGAGCCATTGCGTGATGAGTGGCGGAACTGAAGGTCGCGCTTTGCCTAGTTGCCAGACCGAAGAAAATGGAAATAGAAAAATCCATCTTCCCCGAGTCGGAATCGAACCCTCAAACCGTCGCGTTCACAGGCAGACGCTTACGCCTCTGCGCCACGACGGTCACCAAATACACATATTATAACATATCATAATATAGAAATTTATAATAATTAGAAAGTCTCTGATTATATGCGATAGTTATCAGTTTAAATTCCACTATTAGGAAAATAGTTAATATTTATATTTTTAGACCTTTTTATATTTTTTTTATATTTATATTTTTTTTTTAGTATTTGGTTTTCTGATACGATCAGATAAAAGTTTTACTTCCGCCATGTGAAGCGTTCAAATGTTACAAATTACAAATGATTTTATCGCTTCCTTTATTATTTTGATTTGTGTGGAAAGCCTAGCTTGTCTATATTTAGGCAGGTTTAATTATGAACCGATGAAAGTGATAAGTTTCATGTGAATTTTGTGTACCCAAATTCATGAAACAATGTAAGACTATCCAAGCTGATTTATAATATTTTAATATAAGTAAAAAACAGTATCTTAGTATTTTCTTCTAGATTTATTTATTTATTTCTTCTAGGCCTATTATAAGCAGACAAACAAAATATGACTCATTTTTTGTATTATTATGTATTAAAAAAATATATATTCGACATCCTGATAACAAGCCCTTTCATTTGATATATGACTCAGTAAGGTTCGCAAATTTTTTTTTAATTACCTAATTTATCCCCCGAAAATTACCCTTATTTAAAAAAAATATATTTTTTACGTTACACATTTGTGTTCGGGTCAGGGTACACCATCCTGCCAAATTTCACCTGATTCGGTCTAGTAGATTCAGAGAAAATTGGCTGTGACAGACGGACGGACAGGAACACGAGTGATTCTATAAGGGTTCCGTTTTTTTATTTTTGTACGGAACATATAACCTTTATTTATGTGTAGCAAACATCCGAAAACGGATGCATTACCTTCATTTATACATAATGTATAAAAAACTATTTGGTCGATATAAATAGTTTTTTGGGTAAGATTAAGTTAAGTATGTACCTTACATGCCATTGTACCATAATACCATCATATAGCGTATTTAATATTATATAATGAGTTCTAATTTTAGCAGCGTCTATAATATCGGTTACACGAGCGTTAAGATCAAAATACACAGTTCTGAGTAACATCAGAACTTCTGAACTGAAACTTATACGTTACGGTTCGAGTTTTTTAAAGTAGGTATTAGTAGACACAAATATTATTTGATTTTAGCCATTAAAAAGTATAAAAACAAATTTAGAGATGTTAAATTCGAAATATATCTGTGCAAAAACATGCCAAATGAAAATGCCATGTGAAAATATATAAATAATGTATTTAATATTTTAATGCAGGCACGTCACAATTGGCGTAGTGGTTTTATTGTATGACAATGAACGCGTTGGTCGCAGGTTCGATGCCTCTCGGACAAATCAGTTAAATAATTTCTCGCTGTCAAAGTGAACGTGCGGTTAAACTCCAAGCTAAGTGCGGCGTTCAGCTCCAAGTCAATTTAAACATAATGTGTAAAATTCTGACGAAACGTTAAGAAAAACTACCTAATTATAATTTGTACAACTAGACTTGCCATGTTGTTTCCAGTACAAAGTACGAATCTATTATGGTGATAAAATCAAGTCGTATAGAGCAGTATAAGAAACATTTAAAAGATTATAATAATTGAGTTCTTTCTGTGTATGCTTGCTAAATGTGCCAGTAAAGCACTTAGCTTTGAGGTCGAATAGAGGAAACGTGAAGGAGATTGATCGGCGAACTCAATAGTAGCTATCGTATCCATTCTTGTTAGTAAAGACGGGTGACATATAGTTACTATAGCATATGAACAGCTGATGCGAATGTTATATCAAACTGACGCTATAAAGATATGCGACCTGACTATAAATATCACAGATAAGAAAATATTTATATACTTTGTAAATATTTAATGTCGCAGCATTATATTTTTGAATTATGTGTACTATAATCTACATATAAACATTTGACATATAAATAATAAATATTATGTTTATCAAATTATGCAGTTAAAATTAGGAAATCAAAATAATATTAATTTCTTCTCTTCCCTCAAGCCAAGTAAGCAAGTTTAAATTTTTTATACTTTAACATAACATTTCATGACAACAGTTAATAAAACCATAAGCATTGCTTCTTACAAACAACATAAACAAACCTAAGTTCTAAATGGATTCAGCGCTAGGTCACATGTAAGCTACTTTTATCGAAGTGGAACGTTGCTATTGTATGGGAAAATGTGGGTCACATCATGCTTACTATATTGAATATAAGCACCATAGCCTGAAGGGTGTTATAGATGGTTTAAATTGTAACGTCAAGGGTGAAAAATTGCTTTACACATGAAAGTCGATAATATTTCCAATTCCTTTAAGGATAACGTTACGTGAGTATAATGCGAAATTATATTAAACTTTTGGGGGTCAGGTACTTCTGTAAATTATCAGCGTATATGTTCAGATGTATACATATAGGTATTATGTAACTAGGTACGAAGAAGAAAACTTGTTTCAAACAACTATGGAAAGTTTATTTAAATAGGACAGTCAATGATTTGACCAAAACTAATTTAGTTCAATAATAATATTAGTAGAATAATTTTCGGGACATTTTGTTTGACTCGGCAATACACAATTATTACACACAGCGGCAGACAAATTATAAAGAGATAAAGTATACATACAATTATAAAGCGATAAAGAATGAACTTTGTGAATGTTAAACAGATGACTAATTCAAGCGTACTTTATAAATATTTTTATGTAACAATGTGCTTAATGAGTCGTTTTTATAACGTAATATAAAACGTAAATAAGCAAATAGCATATTATACTGTTTTAATGAAAATTTAAACGCTATTATAATAACAATTAGTAAGTTATTTTAGCTTCATAAAACTGTTGTATATTTTATAAAGTACATTTACTAATTAATGCTCTTACAATACGCGCTGACATTATGGGAAATACCTAGAATAAATTTGTATAATAATTAATAGCTGAAAGCCGCAACGGGACCAGGTTTTATCTTTAGAACTGAAAATAGGGTCGCATAGTTCATTATAATCATCCACAATAAATGTCAGTTTATGGAATAATATCTCGTTATATACGAACATCTTTGTCATGGACTCGACTGCGTCGTGCATCAACTAATTAAAAACGAGATCATTTCAAATATTTGCTTTAAGAAGATTATAGATTCAAATCCAGGAGTGCCTGTATATTTTCTTTTGTATAATGATTAAAATAATGTAGCCTAATGTAGTAATTTTTAAGTTTTTAAGAAAACAAAAACTATGTTGTTTTAGGAGGCAAAACCATTTAGTAAGAGTAATAATTTCTGGTTTCATATATTCTTAAGGTCACAGCTCTATAGTAGTGTGATTTGAACTGACATCTCTAAAGTCTAGTTAACTCACAGACAATATATACAATTTAAGTTAAGTATTTAGTATTTTATCGATAATGCCTGTACAGTACCTATATAATTAAAAGCTTGGAATTTACGTTATTACGCAGTTTAACTTTATAAGCTGTTTCAGTGACGTAACATAGTAGTAAAACTTTTTAAAATATAATGTTTAAAATATTTAAACAAAGATTAATCATCATAATCAAATAAGATACGGATTCTCTATTGATCTTATGATCGTGAATCATAGAAATCCATCAGCCTGACTATAATTTGACCAGATATGTGATATAACGGGCGACTTCGATCGTTCGATCGACTATTTGATTAATTGGTCGACGATAATATCTACCATTTTTTTAATTTATGCATAAAAAATAATTAGATCAGCAAAAATACCTTTAGAAATATTATATACATTCGTATAAATAACAAGAAGCCAAATAACCTTATAAAATGTAACAAAATATTTGTTACAGTTTATAGTCAATTAAAATACTATTAAATATGAAACTGTTTTTTTAACAAACCTACACATTTAATTAAAAAAATATAACTTGCACAATAATAGCTGTTGTTGCCGTTGAAAAAATAGTAAAAGAAAATTAAAATATTTAAATAAGAGGTGGGTAGGAATTATTTCTACCCGGCCGGCTGACGCCCACACTACTCTACTGAACTATTCGCCAAACACTATTAAGTGCTAACATCGAAGCTTGTGACACAAAATCGACAGAGCTTTTAACTTTATACATAATTGCTTGAAAGTAATTGAGTTGATTACACTTATCTTTTTTTGTATATCAGCTACTTAATGTTTATTAAGGTAGAAAATTTTGGATATTTACCTAAAATCTTGACACACTTCGATGCCACCACAGTATATTTATTAAAGATTTATAATATAATTCTAAATAAATCTGTGTTCTAATGTTACGCTAATCTCGCATACTAATCATGAAATCCCACAAATAGGAATAATAAAAATATTTTTTTGGATTCTGTTACATAGATACCTATATTCTATTGATACGTCAATAAATACATTTCAATCACTACAATCACCTTTGCCAAAAACATTTCCAGTTTATTCATGATGACCACAAAATGCAATAAAGAGTGTAATAATATAAGATAAATAACGCCAATAATAGTTATTCTAGGATATATTCCATGCACAGATAGGGATCATATATATTTTTTTAATTATATATACATATATATATGTAATTATTATTTAAAATTTTAATTCATTAAAAATAAATATTAATTATAAGCTATTCTAGAGCATGCTTAGTTTACTTGATGCTTCACAGCGCAGTGAAAAGACATACGACATGTGAAAGGTACTTTGTTATAAATAGATAGGCCTCAACGTCGCGCTGGTTCAAGCCGTCGAGTAGGGTTGCCAGGTATAACATAAATTATTTCGGGACACTGATATTTATATAAATTAATACACCTGTTGTGATCTATATCGACTTTTAAGAAGTTGTTTAGAATAATATGCCTTGGCATAATATTTATTCAGTTAATCTTTATATATGTCACATGTACAGAATAAATGTCTACAAATGTATTTAAAATACACTAACAAACTGAAAATGCACATGTTCTCGTAAAATATATTCAAATAAATGTCCTTTTCAAGTAATACTTTTACACTGTTTAATTAAATATCATATAAATACACATAGATATTAAAAGCAATTGTATATATATCATGAAATTTGCCACATGCAGTTCGACTGCATATATTTCGGTACCTCAAAAGTAGAAAAAAGGAAAAACGTTTATAATTGTAATAGTAATATTTAACTTAATTTTTTGTTTATACATTAATATTTTTGTAAGAAACTATACATAACTTAATTTTGCATATTCAATAGATATTTTTATTTAAGTTAGTAATAACTAAAACTGGTAAAATACACGTGAAAAAACAAGACACACTATTCGGACGTATGTACATTGTTTATATCTGATACCGTCGGGAATGTATTGAATACAATTGTTTAGTAGACAATGAAACATAAGACTACCTGTATCTACCTGTACCTACCTTGCTGACGCAAAATGGGTCTATCACTATAAGAAATATCTTACTTTTAAACTCATGATAAAACTGCTAAAATAACATAAAAATACCTTTAGGCAATTATTAAAATATAGTTCAGTAAAAACTTATTTATGAAGTAATAATAAAGTATTTTTTATAAGCATAGTTATTTAAAGATTTTTATATGATAATAGATTTTTCGAATAATATACAAAATAAAACCATAAGCATTGTTTATCTAGTGGACTAAATTTCTAAGTAAAATGAAAGTTATGGTAACGCACGGTACAAGTAGGCACGGTACACAAAGCCACTGCGATGAATAAATGCGAAGCATGCATGAAATAAAATTGTTCCTACATTATAGTATATCTACTGTAAGCAAATAAATATGATACCCTGCATTCTATGCGGTTATTACCGTGCGGTTAGGTACATACATACATTTCAAAAGAATTGTTTTTATATAAAACAATTTAGATAAAAGTCTTTAACCAGCTTGATCGTCAACGTCTATAGTTCGAGACCACTGTTCAAAATGTCGAAATTCCTTTTTTTTAACATACCTATACACTATTAATCCGGTTAAAGAGATTTATTGAAAAACAATGCATTTTATACAATTTCGAAACTCCTATTCATGAAAGCAAAACAAAGAGTTTCGATGCATACAAAGCAATCTAGCATATATTGCAACAAAATAATATTGCCCAACTAAAACATGCGTAAATAGTGATTAAGTACAAAAGAACATACATTTGATGTGACAATAATCGCCGCCGGTCCGAGGCCCATTATCAAATAGAGTAAAAGTTCCAGCATCTTGTATCGTTCGTGGAATATCTGCTGGTATGTGATCCCGAGTATGGCAAAAAGCCAGATGGCCCAGCGCAGCTCCCGCAGCATCCAGCACGAGAGCGTGCCTACAGTCAGCCATGGGAAGTAGGAACTCGCGATGAATATATAGATCATTGCGCGGTCAAATCGGTGTAGGAAGTGTTTCATTTTACTGCAAAATTAGTAGGCGTTTAGCATAAAAATTGCATGGTGTTCGCATATAAAGCATGTGTGGTGAGGTGAGATTGTATGCAGACATGTATAAAATATTGCAAATAAATAAATTAGAAAACACTTGTTATATATTAAACGTGTTTTAATACTTATAATAAAAATATATTACATTATTATTAGGCCTTCTTTCTTATCGGTTTTATAAAAACACAAATGTTGGTAGTTGTTTAATTTTCGTAAATAGTTAAAAAAAATTCAATAACTTTTTTCTCAAGTTATTTATTGACTTTAAACGTTGTAAAAATCGACGACATCAATAACAACTACGTAAAGTGAACAAGTGTGTGCAAACATTTGTTGTTAAACACTCTAATGGAGACTAGACACGTAACTCCAATAAATTACCCCCGTCTATAGCAAAATACACAACTCTAGCTGTCCGTCATAAATTACAATACAATTTAAGTATAATAGAAAGTTTATAAAAATAATAAATATTGTATAAGACAAGTAATAAATTATAGTTTTAACATATTTTATTAAAATAAATGAATTTTGTTTATAATTTGTTGTATGCTATTTATCAAACCGTCACCAATATTGGCGTTTTAAGATAGGTGATTTTAATCACCAGTTCACCATTTTGCAATATAAAATGTTCTTATTTAACACCTCTGACAGACAGTGGCGTTGAACTACGACTCAATAGTCAATACGTAATATCTTAAATATGGACACAAAAACGCACAACGCGGAAATAACTCGATTTTTCGAATCGATTTTTTCGACTCGATCGATTTTTTCGATTGTAGCTAAAATTCAAACATACCTATATAGCTATCTGCTTTTTTATATATATACTTAAATTGTAAGAAATTAAACTATTGTCAGTTTTGTATTACCAAGTATTTATTTCTGTATAGATCTAAAATATTGCACAAGTTTACATTAAAAAACCCTGCGTGCCTCTCATTCTTATTCATTGTATCCACTTTTTCGTCCCCAAAGGAGCGGATTCATTGGTAATTGAATCTCCCGCTCAAATGTAACAAATAACTTCCTGTGACCTAAATTGTCTGAGTTATATTTTGCTCCTACAAGTTGCGAAGCCTCAACCGTACGTGGGTGAGCTTCATTGAATACCTTTACTTACAATGATATATACTCTTGTGTAATTTTTTTTATTTTTTCTAATGTTGTGTTATAATAATAAAGAATATAAATGTAAACATTTTGTTGTATAAACAAAAAAAAACATTAATAATGAAAACATTTTTAAAAAAATAGCGTAATCTTCAGTATTTTAGTTCCTCTTTTTAGTATTTTATTTCCAGTACCAGTATATGATATATATAGTATACAGAACTCATTTAAATCGAACGAACTATAAATATATAGTATGAACTGGATGTTAACTCTTTATTTGATTAGATTAAGAAATATGTTGACCTTGACCGTATAGCAATTTGATGGATAGTTTCTTTATAGGGCAGAAATGGAAATAAATTATGAGACAAGTGTTTTGTCAGAACTGGAACTCGTCTACCGAGATGGAGTACCGACTCCAAAGCTCTAAATATGAAAAAAAACATTCTAGAATAACAAGTGTGTAAGGTGTATACTATATACACCCAGCATTATCTATTTTTTAATAATAAAAACACTGATAAATAAATATGACAGCTTTCATGTAATTATTGTCACCTATCATATGTACCTATCATATTTTATTAGTCTATAGATCTAGATGATGGGATGGGACTTTATTTATGGAAAAATAGGAAGAACTGGAGAGGCCTTTGCCCAATAATGCAACAGTATAGGCTAATAAAATATAACAACTTTTGAAAACATAATCAGGAATATTCTCATTACTTTGTTGATTGCACAACACGTGCAATATAAAACTGACCGTGACCTTTCTCAGTTTTATTAATCGGAGGGAAAAATTAATCACGTTTATAACCATAAGATATAAACTCTTTTATATCCCAAAGGCTTTAATTTTATTCGTCTTTTATATAACAGGGAAAGTTCTTATCCTGAAACCTTAGAGATTTATTCTTGGACATTGAAAATATACATTTCATTCTGGAATTTTTTATCATATGATATCTATTAAAACTATCATTTTTTAGTAAAACTAATATGCAAGAGTTAATTTACACTTATTTACACTTGTAGGTCTTAGATAAATATAAAATTAAATATATAATATTTCGGCACAATATACTTCTTTTTAACGAGTTTTTCAATAATAGAATATTACTTTAAATTATTTTTTACGTCACACGAATTGTAAGTATTAATTGTCTATTTATAGTTATAGCACATTGTTTAATTTAATTCTAAATAACACAAATTTTCTTACAAACTAGATTTACGCAGATATATATTTAAAGTTGTTCAAATAGCTAAAGGTTTTTTTGACTTGTCGTGCAGCGTGCAATATGTAAGTAATAATTTAATATAGGTTTCCCCTAACGTTTGTAATGTCAGTATATATATATTTATATTATATCGAACAGATATCATATTGCACTCTAATTAGAACACAAGTGTCATATCTGAAAAATTAACGATTTGTCATGAATATAAAACTAATATTCGTGACAAATTGTCCATTTTTTAGATATGACACTTGTGTTATATTTAAATACTAACTTATAATAATTTAAAACACTAATAATAATTTCGGGCACTCTGTAAGACAACTAAATTATACTTAAAAACATGATCTTACGTATCAGACTGGCAGCAACACACCGAGTGGAAGGTAGTTGAAACAGCAAACAAAAGGCATAGCGCCAACCCGTATACCACAGCGGCTATCGCCTGCGGCGCGTTGACGGACCTCGTCAACAACTCGCGCGCACCTAGCGATGCGGGGGCGACGCATAGTGCATGTGTGAACACATTGGCTATATTTTCCACCTGTGTACAAAATATTTACATATATATGTATACTTGTGTACAAAATATTTAAATATTATTATTGGATAGATTGATTTGATGGCAAATATAAAAGCGTAACATACATATATGACTTATATTAGTAGCTTCACGTTGTACATAGCACAGAAGGAAACATAGGCAGAAGGAACTTAGCGTTAAGATACATCATTAACCGTTTTCCGTTTTTCAAGGTATTGTACAAGGCATTGTATGCCTTGAAAAACGGAAACTCGACAACGCGCTTTTGCCCTGTTGCCAGAGCCTAGAAAATGAAAATATTTTTTTCGCCCCGAACGGGAATCCTACCTACAAGCCTGGGATGGCTGACAAGTAGATGTTTTGTAAAAGGGTGCGGTAAGAGTGCTAAAAGTTGTATCCTTATATTTTTATGGATTCACGCATTTCCCAAAATATTCGATACCTTGAATTTAAGTTTTCCTTTTCCTTTGTCTTAGTTATTGAATAGAGAAATTTGAGACTTTATTGTCTAACTAAGATAAAAAATTCATATAATACAACGCAAAGCTGTCCAACCTCAGGTTGGCGGGCTAACATGTGGCCTGCTACCTGAATTTGCCTTTTGACTGTCGCAACTCCCACCATGCCACTAACTCTTAGCTGATTTGTAATCGGTTAACCGCGGAACTAAAATAAACCAATAACTATATATATATATATATTTTTTAGCTTCACGCTTTATCCCGCACATGGCAGGGTAGGCAGAGGGAACTCCAGGAACCATAAGAACCTAGTGTTAAGACACTAGTACACGTAGTCCCTGCTTACTCCGTCCCCACTTTCCGCCGTTTTCGAGGCATTGCGTGTTGAGTGGCGGAACTCAACGCCGCGCTTTGCCTTAGATGCCAGAGCGAAGAAAATGGAAATAGAAAAATCCATCTTCTCCGACTGGGGATCGAACCCAGTAACCGTCGCGTTACAGGCACATGTTGCGCCTCTGCGCCAATAACTATCACCTTCATATTAAGTTTTTTGTTAAATTTTCCAAAAAAATCATCTTTTATAATCACAATATTTAACTGCTTCTAATAATAAAACGCTTTGGTGGCTTGTAATTAACTGAACTGTTTTATTTAAATATCTTTGTATATAGCATGTATGAATGACAACAGGTGGCGCTAGTTGTATTTTGTTACACAGATCTAACACCCTAACTTAACAAAATAATTATATTTTCATAACAAAAAAAAATAAATAAGTTTTCCAGTTATCAAATTACACACATACATATTCATACTTTTGAAATGCCCATTAAACTTAAGAATTTATAATGTTTCTCTTTACATAAGCTTTTTGTAAGTATGTCTGCTGGCATATCATTTGTAGAAACATATTCAAGTTTAATTTTATTCTGTAACACACATTCTCTAACAAAGTGATGTTTAACGTCAATGTGTTTGGTTCGCTTATTATGAAACAAAGGATTAGAAGCTAATTTAATGGAACTTTGGTTATCGCTATATAAACACAGTGACATAAGCTCATTAGGTACTAGCTCACATAACAAACTATTTAAATATATTCCTTCTTTACATGATTCAGATAAGGCCATATACTCTGCTTCAGTACTGGATAATGCTACAGTTTTTTGTTTTTTGGATTCATAAGAAATTATTGAATTTGACAATATAAAACAATATCCAGTATATGACCTCCTGTCTAAGGAACATGAAGCCCAATCAGCATCTACATAACCATGCAAATTATCATTAGTTTTCTTATACAAAATACCATACTCTTTAGTCTTCTTTAAGTATTTTAATAAACGTTTCAAATGCTTCCAGTGTGTCTCATTAAAACAATTATTAAACTGGCTTAAGTAGCTTACACTAAATGAAATATCAGGTCTAGTTAACACTGATAAGTACATTAAACTGCCAATTAATTGCTGATATGGAATTTTCAATGACTTATTATTAACATCTTTTAGCAACTTTAAATTAATTTCCATAGGAGTATCACATCCTAAACAATCTGACATATTGAATCTCTTTAGAATAGTTTCTATAAATTGCTTCTGGTCTACAGTTATACAGTCTTTACATATATTTATATTCATGCCTAGACACTGTTTTATCTGACCTAAATTTTTAATTCTAAATTTCACAACTAGTTCATTAATTAATTCTTCACAAGTACTTTGACAGTTGAAAAATACAAAAAAATCATCCACAAACAAAGCAATATAAACTTTAATATTATTAACACTTTTAATAAAAAGACAAGGTTCATTTACAGATTTCTTATAACCTAATTTTAACAAACAATCTTCAACTTTTATATACCAAGCTCTAGCTGACTGTTTAAGACCATAAATTGCTTTTTTTAGTTTCAATACCTTATTAGCACAATTCCTAAATTCTGAACATTCTGGTACTTCCATATACACAGTTTCATTAAGAGATCCATTAAGAAAAGCTGTTGGTACATCTAGGTGACAAGTTTTTAAATTAAGGTGAACACTTAAGGCTAGTAATAATCTAAAAGTAGAATATCTTAAAACTGGTGAGAATGTCTCATTGAAGTCTATACCTCTTTTTTGTGTAAACCCCTTGGCCACAAGTCTAGCTCTGTAACGCACTTCACTTTCACTGTTAACTTTCTTTTTAAACACCCACTTGGTTTTAACCACTGTTTTGTCTTTTGGCCTATCCACTAACTCCCAAGTGTCATTTTCCCTAAAAGAATTTAACTCTTCTTTAATGGCGCACTGCCATTCTTCTTTTTCAGGACTATTTAATACATCACTTACAGTAAGCTGCTCATCTGACATTTCCATGCACATGTTTCCAATACCATAGTAGTCTGGTTTACGTCTCATACGTTTCTCAGGAACATTGCACTGCTCAGAGAGGAGATCCATGTCTTCTGGTGATAAGGTATCTGAGTAGCTGTAATCAGTAGTGTTCGATGAATCATCTGGAATGAATGTGTCATCCTTCTGGCTATCACAGCTGTCTTGCTCGTCACTCACAGGAGCTTCTTCTTCTTCTACAACTTTAGATGGTCTATCTTCATTAATAGTGATGCTTGTTGTTGATCTGTCATTTATGTTTTCCATGACAACAACATCTCTGGCTATAATTACATCTCGCGTTATAGGATTGTATAAGCGATAGCCCTTGGTATTTTCAGAATATCCAACAAGAAACATTTTCTTTGCTTTCTTGTCCCATTTTCTTCGTTTTTCTTTTGGGACATGCACCATAACTGGACTGCCAAATATTCTTACGTGATCCAACTTTGGCTTTCTGTCCATCCATAACTCATATGGAGTAGTACATCCATTAATACCTGCAGCTGGTGAACGGTTTTTAATGTACACAGCTGTATTTACTGCCTCAGCCCATAAACATTTCTCAAACTGAGCATCAAATAGGAGACAACGTGCTTTCTCAACTATTGTTCTATTGTACCTTTCACATACTCCATTCTGTTCAGGTGTGTAACTGTTTGTTTTCTGATGAACTATACCATGTTTCTGTAAGTAGCTCTCCATTTCCACTGAACAAAACTCACCTCCATTGTCAGATCTTAGAGCTTTAATTCTTTTTGACTTTTGTGTCTCTACAAGTTCTTTATACTGTCTAAAATATTTGAAAGTTTCATTCTTCTCTCGCAGAAAGTACACAGTGCACATTCTACTGTAGTCATCTACAAACAATAGGTAATATCTGGCTTTACCTAGTGATAAATTCTCCATTGGTCCACATAAGTCCATGTGAATCAGTTCTAGGACTCCATGACTTGTGCTTACACTGTGAGGGAATGGTAGTCTTGTTTGTTTCCCTTCGCAACAAACTGTACAATTAATTTTACTGATGTCACATTTGTCATCAAAGTTAACACCTTCAACGGCTCCATTTTTTAATTTATTTAGATCACTTGCATTAATATGGCCAAGACGCCTATGCCAAGTTGCACTTGATACTTTGACTGCTGCTGCCAACACTTGTTCAGATTTCACAACATTCAGTCTGTATACACCATTCTCTAATTTAGCCTCACCAATGCAATCATTCTGTGAATTATAAATAAAACAACCATGTTGTCCAAATTCAACTCTGTTTCCGTTGGCTATTATTCTACTCACTGATAGCAAGTTGGTAGTGAGGTTAGGCACATACAAAACATTGTTTACAGATATCTTGAAATTCTTACTACCGACGCGTGTCATAATTTGCAAATCTCCTGAGCATTTAACAGGCACTATCGTTTTATTTGCCACGATAATCTCCTTGGTCTTGGGTTGATTACACACATTTGACAACAAATTCTTATTGGAAACCAAATGAGTACTTGCGCCGGAATCCAAGTGCCAGTCGGTTTGACTGAATTCTCTTGTGAGAAAAACGGCACTAAATGCATTCTTTTTCGCTTTATCACTCTGTGTCTGTGGACAATGATTTTTAAAATGTCCACTCTGTTTACACTTATAACAACGAATTACTTTCGATGTGTTGTTACCGCTTCCACTGACAGTGACAGTTGACGGGTTCGTTCGACTCCCGCTCATTCCACTGCTACCGCCATTTTGTAATTGATTTTTACCGCCATATTTATGACTATGAAATCTTTTTCCCGCGATAAATGCACCTTCCGACTTAACTTCAAAACTCATATCCAATAGTTTTGTTTTTATAGCGTCCGCGTTTATGTTGATACCTGAGTGTTCGATAGCCATTATCATCGGCTCGAACTTATCCGGTAATCCCGCCAACATGAGTGATCCAATCCACTGGTCGTTTATTTCAAAACCAGTTCCTCCAAGTTTCTGTGCAGTCTCGATAATCTGGCTAACATAGCTCGTCATTGAATCGCAGGTCTCTAGACGTATATTTATGAGATTTCTAAGCAAACTAATTTTACGTGAATATCCAGAATCGTCAAACATATTCTTCAACGTTTTCCACAAATCGTATGTCGTAACACACTGTTTTATGTGAACATACAAAGAAGCGTCGATCGTTAAAATTAATTTTGCTTTTGCCTTCATATCTTCAGCTTTTTGAGCCGACGTAGAGGTATCTGTTAATGGCTGCTTGAGAGTGTCCGCCATGCCTTCTAATACTAGAACATTTTCCGCCGCAAAACACCAGTCGTCGTAGTTTTCCAGACCTTTCAGTTTTGGCACGTTCACTAAATAATTAGTAGACATTTTTTCGATCCGATTGCACTAATTATTAATTACTAACTTGAAGTTCGGGACTGGGCCCATAACCTAATAAAACGCTTTGGTGGCTTGTAATTAACTGAACTGTTTTATTTAAATATCTTTGTATATAGCATGTATGAATGACAACAGGTGGCGCTAGTTGTATTTTGTTACACAGATCTAACATCTAAAGAGGTCACATAGGTCGCCTTAACGCACTAAGCTCAGAACCTCCACATAGGTCGCACTAACAACGTCAATAATATACGCAAGCTGTATGTGGATTATTATGAACGAATAAAAGTTATAATATTTTTTTTATATTTTATTTCTCATTTACGATCAAACAGTCTTAATATAATGTGTTTTACAGTAGTGAATAGTTTACAAAGAAAATCTTATTATTATTGAAAATTGTAAAATAATCCTTCTCCATTCACTGTTGGTTTTAACGAGCGGGTAAATTAATGAAGATCATTTATTTTGATAGATACGTATCTGCCGTAAAGTATCGTACATTTGTATTTCATCGAAATAAAAAGGTTTTTTAGTCGTAAAAATATCATGATATTTCTATTATTAGTAAGTAATTATATTTTAATGTTTACAAAGCGTGGCGTTGAATTCCGTCACTAAAAAAGCAATATTTCATAATTCGATGGAGAATGGGGAATGGAGTGTCCTAACACTTGGTCCTTCTTGTCAATCTTTTATAAAAATAGCGTGAATTTTATCTAATTACAATTAACTTTTTTATTAAACGAAGTCGGCGGCATCATAGCACGCCAAGTATAATTTATACAGTAGGTAATAGGTATATATAAAAAATAAAAATTAAATGTGATACACAATGTAAAGGTGAACATTTATATTCATTTTTAAAAAATACTAATTTTGACACACTTGCTTTCCAATTTAACACAAATATAAAATTAAAATAGATAATTATTGATCTATAACAATTATCGATAATTTATTTTATTGTATGGCATTGTCAAAGGTAAATCATCGTATAGTTTATTCTTTTTAGTGTATTTTTATTTATACATCTAGTATAATAATTAACGTATGGTTGTACCATACGAATATTTTTCTCTTTCACTGGCAAAGATATTTGAGAAAACCCAAAAGCTGTGAACTTGGCATTGAAAATAAATGTAAGTTTGAAAAATAATAATTTATTGATCCTTGTTTTATCATAAATTGTTCACTTACAGTTGTTGGAACATATGCCTTGTTCGATGAAGCTCGTTCATTCATCCATTTCACTGATTTAATCTTTTCCCATGGCAAGTCACAATGAAAATAAATTTTGCTCTGGTTAAATTTTGATTTAAATTTCATTATTATCACAGAAAATAAGCTTACAACGTCGCCCATCGTATGTATTTTTAATAACTTGAATTGAATGTTAAGTGGTCATAAGATCAATAATAACACCCTTATTCTTGTAAAGATGTTAGCACTCATGATCGTTATTTAAATGGACATTTTTGTTAAAGTTTTAATAGGACATTATATCAACACACCCAACGCTCACCCAACCCAAACTCATTTGACAATCTACAGCAACCGATTGTCATTGACACAAAGTAGGCAATATCAATTTGACAGCTGAATATGTAAGACGAAGCAATGTAGCCAACTGTTTATAGAGATAACTAACCGCTTGTAAATAGATGCTTCGAATTGTACCGATATTTAAATGTAACAAACAATATTATTTTGAATATATTGAAAAAAAAAAAATCTCTTAAAATTCGAATAATTATGTTTTCTGCATAAATAATAATCAAATTTATAATTTTTATGCGACAAAAAAATAATCTACATTTTTTTATTACTAAAAGCAGAAAATATTTGTATAACAATATAAGCTTTTCGTTACTTAAAGTGGTGTAAAACGAAAGCGAATTAAAAATAAATTAAATATTAAACACAATTTCGAGTAAATAACCATATTTATTTCTCATTATTAACTTTTAAACAAAACACAATCAACATAAGAAGTAAAAATTTGATTATGCTCATAAAACGATAAAAGGAACTAAGTCACAAATAACAATAATAATAACATACAAAATTTAATATTTTGCTAACATACCTGTAGTGCTCAACTGTACTGCAGTGTTTGCCAGCCACCATTAAAAATATGCTTACAGGGAAGGTTTTAATGTTCAATATAATTAAATATTCAAAATAATCAATGTGAATTTATTCATGAATAGTAATATCACTTGCAAATTAATATTTTAACATTTTTACTATTCATTAATTTTTAAATTACAAATCTTTCATATACATAGAGAAATATATTATAAAAAATTAATTTCCATTAGTGTGTGTAAAACTATGCAAATAATTAAGTTTGAAACTTTAAAAACTATGCAAAAAAATTAATGCATTTTTACTATCGGACACATGAGTCAAAAAGGAGCTTATTTTGTAAAATATGTATAGGTAAACAGACAATATGGTTGAAACAATCATTTGAAAATAGTTTTTTTCTTAGAAATCTTCTTTTGAAATATATTTTTATAAATTTACATTACAAATGCTAGCAAGTCTGAGGTACATATATAATACACTATGTTATCACCAGGCAGCAACTAAACTCTCTTAATTACTAAGCGAATAAATTACGTTTATGTTAGTAAGAATTATATCTCACTGTAAATAAAAAAAAATTATAAATAAATTATTCTATTAATTTTTAAAATATTATTAAATTACATTAATTCAGAAGTGGTTTTCAAATATTTGTAAAAGTCTTTTAATTTCAGCTATCCTTGCAGCTTGAGCTTGTACTGGAACCATGGCCTGTGACACCTCTTCTCCTTTTGCAAGAATGGTATACATACTTTTTATGTTATTATCCATTGCATCACAGGTTTTTCCAACTGCATCTCTATATACTTCCATATTTTCTGCAGTCAATGAAGAATTAGAATGTAAAATACTTGATAAATTTTCTATTAAATTATCAACTGATTGTGCTATCTTTTGTGCTTCATATTCTAGATCATTTAAGACTGTTATATCAATTTGGCCTATTTGAGGCGCTAGTATTTGCCTATACAATTTTCCAGATGGGGTGCTTGATCTAGATGCACTAGAACTTCCAAAAATGGGAGTTTCCCCTCTTTTAGCAATAGGACTTGATAATTTAATTTTAAATTCCAAATCATCAGCCACATAGTGTGTCATGTCACCTTCATAACGAACATGACCATCAATATTCAGAGGTATTTTTTCTTGTTTTCGATTTTCTGACGGGAGATCATAAGGTCTAGATGGCCCTGGATCTCTATTTTGTTCCCCATTACTGTTTCCATTATCAGAATGGAAAGATATTTCACTATATGAAGCTGTCATTTTTGATGATATTTCTTCATCAATGTCAGCTTCTGCATCCTTACCTGTCTTATCTTCCACGATAGGTTTATTATTATCAGGTAAAGTAAGAGATTCCGGATTATCAGACATTTCAGTATTAAAATGTTCTTACTACCTTAAAAACTAAAAGAGGTAATAATATACAAATAGTAATATAATTTAAGGACTGAAGGCAAATAACAGTATATATTATTTACAGTATCTACATATTCTTATAAAGAAAGAAATTAGAAAATATTATAAAGTTGAAATAAATAATAACATTGATTGTTTTGACTATGGAATGTAGATCGAAGGTGTACAGCCTCAGTATATATATTAAAAAATGTCAGCTCAAAGGGAGCAAATTAAGGTAACGCCACAATAGCAAGTGGAAGGATTTTAAAAATAGCACCACGTACATTAAATATGATATCAAGAAAAAACTATTCGACATTCTTATAGTTGATCCGTCCTATTATAGATGATGCTTTTTTAGATCTTTATCCTTCGTTGTTCATGTGTCTTAAATTTGAAATTATAGAATAACATAATATTATAATGTAAATATTATTATTTTGTAATATTTTATAAGGTAAATATGTCAAATATGGTAATATTTGGTTGCTTTTAGTGGATCTTTTTATCTTCCTACTTTGTGCTATAATTAATTCTTTTAACGTACAAACTGCCTTGTGTTTTATTTCTACGTGACAATGGTGAAGTGATTTGAACACAAATCGAAACGCTATATCTAAAGAATTAAACTATCGAAACGCCATAATTAAGGAGAAGTAGAAGAAAATTAAACTAAATTTAAAGTTAAACTGCTATATCTCATATCATATTCCGTCCTCTTTTGTTTCTAGTGATATGAATTTATTTTCCAGATGGACGCTTTTCAATTGGTCCCTTTCAATGATTCTATCCTATAGGATTGAGTACCGTTGATTACTAATACATATCTGCAAAATTATAGTTTCTGAATTCAAAAGAAATTTAGAAAATGAAATATGTACTGTCATGAAATTTGATTACTTTATTTCATAATAAGGAGTTATAAATATATAAAACTGATAAAATATTATTTACAATCTTCAACAGCATACAGTGTATCGATTGTAAAAAATTTTTTTATAATATATTAAACTGCTAAGAAAAATTGATAAGTAAGTTGATATATTTATGTTTAATTGTACCTTGCAGCTTTTTTATTGGACTTCCAATTCTTTATGACAAAACCATAATGTTATTAAAGAATGTCAAATTTGCGGGAATATTTGACATTTGTCAATAAAAACATTACAAACGTGAAAACTGAAATAGTAAAATGTATAATCTATGGTGAAGTCGTATAGAATTAGTTTAATGGGTAAAATATTGTTAGATATAGTTAGTGTTTTATGAAAATTGTATCTTAGGTGAGGTAAGAGATATGTAATTAATAACTTAGTCAACGAATTTATTATTCCTTGATTCATTGTGAACGTAGGAACATTGCGAACATCCGTTTAACATGGCGCTCTAACGACATGTGCGGAAGATAACGCTTGTCCTTTGTCGTGTTACAATCTATTTCAAGCTCCTAGTGTGGCTAATATTTTGTTTTTCAATTCTATATAAGATTTTCAACTTGTTACATAATCTATTTGTAAGCTTGAATGTAATATTACGACATAACGTGCGGGCATTGCAATGGTGAAAACCCGACGTAGTAACGGAGAGAATGGGGAGGTTGATGAAGGAAATTATTCAATAAACGACGTTGGCAGTGTCTCTGATGAGAAGGTGATACATTCTAAATGATCTTTACGTATCTCTATTGGCAATGCACCTTAGCTTATGTCTATATGGTGGTCTCCATGAATGCCAACTTCCTGTCCCCATTTTCCTCTCTAAGTACTTTTAAGAGTGCATGAAATTGCATGTGCTTTATAATTGTTGGTCTTAATACTAGACTGTAATTTACTATGAGTCATGCACTATATTAAAATGAAAATATTTTAGTCAGAGCCTAAGTCTTTGTGTTAACAAAATAGAATGCAACTATACATTACATGTAATGTTGATTGTTAGCAAATGAAATAATTTAAGTCTGCATGTATTTAAGCTTTTATTTATAAATGATTTTATTGATTTCCTAATAAAGTTAAATAAATTTTTACCTTAAAAGATTTGCTTTTTTTCTGTAGACATGTGTTATCCTTAATATCCTGAACATTGAAAATAATGAAAATATTATGAATTGAGGACATTGTTTATAGTAAATTACATTTATATAGGTAATAAATAAATTATAATATGGTAACTTTATATCATATACAAGGCTTAAAAAACTTAAATTATTGGAAATAATGATTACCAAGTTTTAGTTACTTGACTAAACAATTATAAAAATATTTTGTAGGCTTCAAATTGGTCTCAAAGAGAGTTAAGGAGTAGCCAATACAAGGTTGCAAGGAAAATACAACGCTGGCCAACTAGATGTAAGTTTACATACAGTATTTTTATTATTTTTCTTTAGGAAATTAGTAGTAACTATGATTACAGTGGAATTATTGATATTTTATAACATATAGACATTTTATTAATTGATATGTCATATAACATTGTTATATTAGATTTTTAGCTACCTATAAAGCTAATAAAAACAGATGTTATAAAGTTTTTATTAATAAACAAGAGAAAGATCTATCATACATGCATATTATATGTGTGCAAAGTTTAGTGTATCAATGGTTTGTAAAATGATATTGCAAAAGAAACAAAATAGACATAATCATGTAGTGTTTTAATATCTTATATTATTGTAAAATGTTGCAAGTAATCCAATTGGATAATGATTATTGTAATATTGTTAATAGACAGCCGCAGCAGACTTCGTGCAATCAAAATGCCTAGATCTATAATGTTTCCAGAAAGTGATACTGAACCAGAAAAATATTCAAGAAGGTATGAACTTGATGAGACTTTTTTTTAAGAATTTTAAATACTTTCTTGATTTTCAATTAACTGAATGAAATATTTAAAATAGTGATATCAAAATAGAATACCTTCCCAGAGTTATGTAGTCTCTAATATAAGCACAATTCATATTGAATTGATAATTTTGTTCTAGTTGTTGATTTGTTTGTATCTCTTTTTAGATCTCGCCAGGTCAGAGTGTTTTTTGCTGATGATAATGATACAAAAAATAGGAGTATGAAAATAAGACGTAATCGCGGACCTAGAAAGAACTATATGGAAGACAGTGAAGATAAACCAATACAACAAAGTGAATATCCTGTTAAAGAAATCTTTTAGTTACCAAGAATAGTGTCATTTTACTAATCATCATATATACCCTTATACATTAAATTACACTTTAAATGTAGTACAGTGTGATAGTCAACCCTAAAAAATAAAAATAAAAGACAAATTCTGACTGTTTACCGCCGTGGCGCAGAGGCGTAGCGTTTGCTGGAAACGCGACGGTCTGTGGGTTCGATTCCCACTCACTCTGGCAACTAGGCACAGTGCAGCGTTGTTTTGCAATTATAAAGCACATGCAATTTCATGCACTCTTAAAAATACTTAGAGAGGAAAATGTTTCATCACTCAACATGCAGTGCATCATAAAAGATGGAAACAGGGAACGGCGTCTTAGCACTAGGTTGTCTCTGCCTGGTCTTTCTTTCTCCTTGCCATGAGCGGGATAAAGTGTGTAGACATACAATATAACATTGTAATATTATATACAATAGAACCTAGTCAAGTTGAACCTTAATAAGTTGAAAACCTCCAAATCCTTTATTTATTTCATCTCTATAGCCCCAAATATATAAGAATAAATTTGAACCTCTTTATGTTGAATCAAAATCCACCCAAGTCTCTCTTGACATTCGACTTAGAGAGGTCCTACTGTATATCTGTTATATTTTAAAACTTTTTAAATTGTCACTTTTTTATCTGTTGTGAGGGTATGACATGCATTAATCTACATATTAAAAATTTTAACACATTACCAAGCTTGAAATTAAAATATCAAAAGATATTTCAGATGTGAGACGCAGTTGTCGTAAGCGAAAGCTTCTCCACCACAATTTCAACGAAAGTTGGATAACAAATGAGTTAAAAGTAAAAGGTTATCCAGATTTGTATGGGTTTCCTGGTACAAGCTCGTCTGATGAGTTTTCTTCAGGAGATGAAGCCAGGGAGACCAAGAAAATTGTAAGCTACGCTTAAAATATTATTCAAGTTAAATTATTAAGTTGGAATAAAGTTTAGTAAATAGAATATAGAAGAATCTTATATTATTCAGTACTTACTACACATATACAAATTGTATCTGACAACGCGGTGTTGGTCAAAACTACCTATAGGGTAAAATAATTCAAGGCTATATACAAAAAAAATTGTTACCAATAATCACTAGTTTAGGCACAAGATCATTTTTACCATTTCACGATATTTATACGTGTATATTTGTACTGTGTAACGCATGAGGTAGTCATCATTAAATACAAATGACATAAAGATCTCGTACTACAAAAATACTATTAAAAGTTGTCAATCTGTCATCTTTCATTCATAAAAATAACTGAATGAGAAAGACATATATCTCTTTGCAGCTCTGACAGGATAGTGTATGCTTACGTCATACTTGACAAATACCGTTTTATTTTATTTGAAAAAAATATTTTTTATTTTAGAAAATATTACTTGCTTTATAAATTTATCAAGTTTATAAATATAAAGAGTAAAGATAAGATCTAGTTCACTGCTTTAAATACTCAGGTCGCGGTGACATCCACACTCTTCTGTATAAGATGAATGCATTATAAAAAAATAATGACAATTTTTTTTTACAATTGCATTTAAGAGCTAAATATTAAGAGTAACAAATTATATTTGCTATCTATAAAAAAGAAGAGCACATTAAATGATATTTGTTTCCAGACTCGGAGCCATGTTCCAACAAACACAGATGAAGACACACAACTCTCACGTAGGAGGACCTCAGCTAGGTTCACAAACAAAAAGGTATAATTAGTAAAAACACTTGCTTTAATAAAATAATGATAATCAATATACAATATCTACATATGAGGGGGAGATGGAGATTATGTTACTGAAACTTAATAATAACTTTTATAGCTAACTACTACAATATTTGTGTCAGTAGACTTGTGCCATTTTGATTCAAAATAGAACTATTTACTGTGGTACTGAATCTTCAGGCAAGTAGAATGTCATGTTAAATATATTAAATTAAAATTATAGTGTATAAGTTATAAGCATTGGCTTAAATCTACCATACAAGCATACAATGGTTTAGCCATTGTATGTATTCTGGGCAGAAAACATATAGGTCACAGTCTTTATAGAGTAGTATAAAACTGAAAAAAATAATTATATTACTTTTATTTACAGGATGCATCAGAATCAGATACAGATGATGAAAATAACCAAACAGTAATAGAAAAGAAACCTACAGAAACAAAACAAGTGAAAGAGGAAAATGACAAAATGGACACAGAGGACACAAAAGAAGAACAAAAGAATGAAAAAAATGAAGACCAAGATAGCACAAGGTTTGTTGATATTTCATTTTATAGCTAGTGGTTGAATACTACGATAGCTCAGTGGATAGTTACTTTTAAATCTCTTGGGCTCGACTTACTGCCACGGTATTGAAGATAGTTGAAAGTCCTGGGACGGTTGTTTAGTTGTATTTTTTATTATACAGTTCGTTAAGTAACACAGATCACAATATCAACACAGTTTAGCACAGTTCACACCTTCTTATTTTGAATTTTGAATATATCCGCGGAGCTCACGGCGCGAGATTATACGACTCGGCGAACGGTTTGACACTAGCGCCGCCGAAACATCCGTCGATTTTGGCGGATATCAAACGAGCCCAAGATCCTACAGATAGATTCTATCTAAAAACTTTGAGTGTAGGAATTGAGTATCTCTCTTCAGATCATATAAAATTTCTTTTTTGCCTTGCATACTATAACTATAACAATCCTATATAGATTATAACAATCGTTTCTATCGCTATTTGAATTAGAGCCTCATATTAAAAAAATACTTTCCCCCTTTTTCCTTTCTGTCTGAATTTAAGAAATTCCATGTTAACTGGCGGAATTCTACGACGCACTTTTTTTATTTAGTCCTTGCTTTCTCCGTCCCCGCTTTTCACCGTTTTCGAGGCATTCCGTGTTGAGTGGCGGAACTCAACGCCGCGCTTTGCCTAGTTTGCCAGAGCGAAGAAAATGGAAATAGAAAAATCCATTTTCTACGACTGGGGATCGAACCCAGAAACCGTCGCGTTACAGGCACACGTTGCGCCTCTGCGCCACGACGGTTTTGTCTTACTTATATATAATTTGTTGTTAAAATTTATCCTTTTTATATTTTTTTTTATATCTTTACGAGACTTATTGTTACAATACGTTAACGTTAAAGAGATGTAAAATTTAATTACTCCCTTACAGAAATCGAACCTAAAAAAATGTTTTATGTTTAACAACCAATTAAAACAAGCTGATGTCGTTGTTTGATATTAAAATTTATTTAAATAATTACAAAGTAACAAATGCATTAATATTACCCTAGTAATCAAGTCTCCGCTCGTTCCACCAGGCGGAGAGGACGAAGGATAAAGAAGAAAGTTGTGAGTCATCAAGAGACTGGTGAGTCTGAAACTTTAATTGTTCTATAACGTGGTATGGGAGGGTATTTTGCAAATGTTCTTTGTATTTTAGTTACTTATGTATAAACTGTCTAAAGCATGCAAGCTCTAAGTGTAATAGATTTTTGTAGAATTAATTCTATACTATTCTATTTTTATATAGTTCTTTTGGTGTACTTATAACACTAAATTATATGTTGGTAAATGGTCTCATCTATCAATATCTAATATTTATCGTATTTCTATAATTTTTTAGTATTTAACGGTTTTATGGTGGTATAATATTTAAATGGAATACATTATTGTATGTATATAAACAATTTTACGTATCATGTATATATTTGTATGTATATACGCATGCGTTTATGTATAAATATACACAAGTAAAATGATGGGTGCCAGGGTGACACATACAATGATTTATAGCATCGTCGTCATCCTCATCGGAGTCGAGCAGCGAGCTGCAGCGGCGGACGCGGCCGCGGCGGTCGGCGCGCGCCCGCCCCGCGCAGCCGGCTTTCGTGCAGCTCGCGCCCAGGGAAACCCGCCCTAGAGGTAACTGCCCTAACGACAGCTCCTATGCCCTTCTGCTGTCCTGGTACTTGTGTTTCGTTTTTCATCTGCGTTCTCGACTTTCTGCTGTTTTGGTACGTTTTTCTTTTATTCAGTTTATCTAGCTCTCTTCTTTTGCCCCCCGTTTTTATTGTCTTATGCTTCTATGTTCTCATGATTTGATAGTTTCACTCGTCTCTTATTCTATTCTTCTATGTTTTTGTGGTCTCATGCTCCTAAACGGCTCCCTTCTCTCTAACACTAATTAGTTAGATTTCTTTATTAAATGTAATAACTCTGGTTATGGTATTAAAGGGTCACCGTATCGGAGAACTACATAATCTGAACGTAAACGTAATGATTGGGTTCGATCCTAAATTCGTTTACTCTTCGTTATTCGTTTAGTTCTTCACTCGCTCGAGTTAAAAATAATTTCGTTAATCACGCGGTGTCTCGACGGACGGAAAGCGGATCTTACTATAAGAGTAAGGTACGAAAAACGTAAAGTAATTTTAATATTATGAAAATAATTAGAAAAGTTGAATATTTCATTTAAAAAATTTAATTGTATACTTTTTGTCCAACCCCTTACAATTGTCACAGGGTTGTTAGATTTTGCTTCGGGCAATAAGACCGCTTCTCCGTAATTTTTACATTTGTGTGTAATATATTTAAAACATTTGAAAATATTTTAAATAAAACAATTTAAACGGATTTATCGCGTATATTGACATTTTTTTTATTTTTTATGAAATCCGACGTTTCGAACGCTTTGTAATAGTCCGTGGTCACGGGTAGACTGAGGTGGCGTTCGTGTGTCATTTGATATAATTATTATATCAAACTACCGCCAAAGGTTCCCGAGTTGCCTCGCGTACTTTCATGGATTCCTGCAGAATGAGCTGACTGTATCCTGCCCTCTGGTGTGGTGTGTTTGGGATTTTAAAATTCTTATAAGTGGATCCCAAGTGGTAGAAAGCTTCCAACCGTCTTCTCTATTGAAATTAGGATATTTTTGTATTTCAATAGCCTCGCGGATCATATATTTATTTTCCCTAGCGAGTATATGATTTTTATCAAACCTGATATAATGGTTAGGCTTGTTCAAGGAGTGCTCACACACAGCTGACTTTAATACACGCCCATTCTTGATATCTGAGATGTGCTCTTTCACCCTAACACCGATGCTTCTTTTTGTCTGACCAATGTAAGATAAGCCACAGTCACAATCAAGCTTGTATACACCTGCACACTGCAAGGGATATTATATTTAACTGGTCCCAAGAATTGGCTTACTTTTTTGTTAGGCTTAAAAATAGTTTTGAAGCTCTTCTTAAGATGTTGCCGATCCTGTCTGTAACCCCCTTTACATATGGTAGGAGTGCTGGTTGTCTTTCTACTGTGGGTGGCTTGGTGGTCTTCTTACAACGATGGCGGGGAACTGGCAGCTTGTTCTGATGAAGGGCATCTTTCACCAGTCGAAGCTACTCCCCTAGGTGTTCAGCGTCGCAGAGGTGGTGGGCTCTCTGAAACAAAGATTTGCCAACGGTAGATAACTGTGTAGGGTGATGGTGAGATTCACCATTGAGATATCTGTTAGTGTCAGTCTACCCGTGACCACGGGCTACTGCAAAGCGTTCGAAACGTCGGGTTTCATAAAAAATAAAAAAAATGTCAATATACGCGATAAATCCGTTTAAATTGTTTTATTTAAAATGTATAAAAATCGCGAAAAACAAAGAACTTATCATTTGAAAATAATTAATTGCTTTTTTCCCTAATATCATTATTTTTCATTATTATACAGTCGAAGGTTTTATTTAAACATTTCACATTTGCTCTTACTAAATGTAGCTACGACGTTTTACGACGTTCCTAAGATTCTTCGTTTTAATGCTATTAATATGGTTTGTTAAATACTATATATTATATAATTTGTTATACTTAAACGATGTAATAGCACGATATATAAAGATATAGTATTTATTGAAGAGCATACTTGTATTTTATGCTGCTGCGTGTAGTCTTATATTTGGATATGGCACAACTATCAAATGCATGCCTGTAATATTGAAAACATATTATAGTAATTTAAAGTATTTTGTTTCAGGTAAAACATTTACATTAAGAAAAAAACCGTATAGTTTAAGAGAACGAAAACCAAAGTTACTTCGTAGGAAAACAATAAGATGTTAGTATTTTTATATACATATATTTTATCCATACATTATGTTGGTGTGCGTGCAGTACAAGTTACAACATAATTACACTGTACAAGCGACGGTTGTTGGTTCGATTCCAATTTGTAGAGGAATATTTTAATTATTCATTTCCTTACCACTTATTATATACGACATTTAAAATGAACAAAAATAGAGACAAATATCTCAACACTAAGTTTTTTATATGTGGAAAATGTTATAAATATTTTAATTATTTTAATAACATAGTTAATAAGTAAATTTAACATTTTAAATCAATTTTAGAATTGATTTCAGCACAATCTCCCTCAAGCAGCAGTAGCAGTAGCAGCACTACCAGTTCTGACACAGAAGAAGATCTCAATGTTTCTATGAAAAATAAAACGAAGGGCAGGTAAGCATGTATATTTAAAAAAAAAAAATTATTAAAAATATTTGTTTCTGTTCTTAACAATCTTCACAAATTACAGATCTTTAAAAAATACAATATTGAGTCTCGCCATTGATTACACAATATCTTACAGATTAAACAATTTTTTAAATTTTGCTTATGATAATAAAATATTTATCACGCATGTATTATATTGCAAATTTCTTGTTGTAGACAAAAATCTAAATCTACGGATGATAAGAAGACTGACAGGGCGTTAAGAGATATACAACCAATAGAAGTAGACGGCAGTGTGAGATTTTCATCAGTAAGTTTTTCATATTTGACAATAAAAATTACGTATAATTACTTTTACATGATAACAACAACAATAGAGTAAGTATTTTTCCCACAAACTTTAATTCAAACGGACATATCTAAAGCTATTTGATTTTGATATATATTTTTTGGAATTTCATTCATACATTTGCGACCGAAATAATTGTTACTTATTTACAATCTAAAGCCATGAACTATGTAGTTTTTAAACACTGTAGTGTAAGTTTTTGGCTTATCTATACTATTTGTACTAATATTATGAAACTAAATTAATTGTGTTTGATTCACCTCATTTCATAATTTTATATGTAGTTATTGAATGCTTATTGGGTTTATTTGTAAAAAATATAAGCTTCTCAATTTATATAATTTAAATGGCATTTAATTACTAGATCAGGATCAACATTAGTATCGTCATCATAATTAGAAATCATTTTATTATTTTCAGGTCGGAGGTTTAGAAGAACATATAAAATGTCTACGGGAAATGGTCCTATTCCCACTAATGTATCCAGATCTCTTTGAAAAATTCAAGACGAGGCCAGCCAAAGGTGTTTTATTCCACGGGCCACCGGGGACCGGGAAAACTTTGTTAGCTAGGGCTTTAGCAAATGAATGTAGTTTAGTCGGCGGTAGGAAGGTAGCATTCTTTATGAGAAAAGGAGCTGACTGCTTGAAGAAATGGGTCGGGGAGAGTGAACGACATTTGAAGTTATTGTTTCAACAGGTAAAATGTTATAATATCCTCGTAAAACGATTGCTATACACTTTTAATAAAACAATTTTAACGGAATAATTAGGTATATTGACGTTTTTTTAAAATCCGACGTTTAATGTTAGCTTAACAAGATTTTACTTTTAATTTTTTTTTCCGTTGGCGTCAATGAAATTATGTTCTTACTCTTTAAATACTAAAGTCATGTAGTTAAATTTAGTAAAGTAAAGTTATAAATAAACAGTATTACTATTTTTAAACCTACTGACTAATTATTATATTTAATTTGCAAAGGCAAACAAAATGAAGCCATCAATAATATTCTTCGACGAGATCGACGCCTTGGCGCCGGTACGCAGCGTGCGCCAGGAGCAGGTGCACACCAGCGTGGTGGGCACTCTCCTGGCCGAGATGGACGGCGTCTGCGACAGGTATGTGTGCACGCTTGCCAAGGCCACGCAAGCTTACACAAACTAGCTTGTACACGAAGTGTTAGCGTGGGTGGGTAGTGTTGATGTTTCAATGTTATCCCGCAAGCGTGTAGAGATTTGGTTTGCCGAACTTTGCTGAACATATGCAAGGCGATAAGAATAATAGATTAGTTAATTGAAGTTAATAGTTACAGTCACCTATTAAAGTCGCATTATATTATAATCATGGACTTCATACAATATAGCTATAACTAGCTTTACGCTTTTGTCCCGCAAATGACAGGGTACGCAGAGGGAACCGCAGGAACCTAGTGTTAAGAAACTCCATTCCTTGCTTTCCGCCTTTTTTTCAAGGCATTGGGGGTTTAGTGGTGGACTCCATGCCGCGCCAATATAGCTATCATAGTACTAAATAATGAAATAGTGAAAATTTTATTGAAATGACCAACTGTTGAGTCCTTGTCGACTCAGCTTTTTAACTTGAATTTCGACTATTTATCCTACCTCACATATAAAGTAAAGTAATATTGTATAATAACCTTATTTTAAATACATTTTAAATGAATTTTCTAGAGGAGAGGTAATAGTAATAGGCGCAACCAACCGCCTCGACGCGGTCGACCCGGCCCTGCGGCGCGCGGGTCGGTTCGACCGCGAGCTACATTTCCCACCTCCCCACGCGGCCGCCAGGCGGGACATATTAAACAT
This sequence comes from Dione vanillae, assembly GCA_037178615.1. NCBI lineage: Eukaryota > Metazoa > Arthropoda > Insecta > Lepidoptera > Nymphalidae > Dione > Dione vanillae. The sequence goes on from JAZFAU010000190.1 coordinate 2,160,030, forward strand.
TTACACTAAACACTGGACGCCGAGGCCTAGTGACGACACTTTGGATCATATAGCTGATATTACCAATGGATACGGAGGTAATAACTCAAAAACACATAAATTCTATAAACTATATAATGTGTTAAAGAAATTCATATTGATATTTTATTCCGTTTAAGGGTCCGATTTAAAGGCGCTGTGTTCAGAAGCAGTATTGAAAGCACTGAATAGAGTATATCCACAAGTATATGAGAGTGAATACGCGCTCGTTATAGATCCTAAAAATGTAAGTATATTTTTTTTCCAAAATATTTTATAAATAATTTAAAGGAAACGTTAACATAATTTATAAGCACGTAGGATTTTTTTTTAAGTTTCACGCTTTATCCCGCACGTGGCAGTGTAGGCAGGGGGAACTGCAGGGATAATAAGAATTTAGTGTTGATACATTCTGTTGCTTTGTCCCTGTTTACTCCGTGGCAGTGGCAGACTCTACGCCGTGCTTTGCCTAGTTGCCAGAGCGCAGAAAATGGGAATAGAAAAGTCCATCTTCCCCGAGTGGGCCTTATGCCTTGCGGCACGACGGTCCTCAATGTAGAAAATCAATTATTATTTGCTATAAATAAATGAATGTATACAGGTGGAAGTGACGCGGAAGGATCTCGAGGCGGCAATGAGCGGGTTAGTCGCGGCGGGCGCCCGCAGCGCGCCGCCGGCCGCGCGCCGCCTGCCGCACCACTGCGTCCCGCTGCTGGCCGCGCAGGTTAAAGCGGCCGCCGAACTACTCACTGAGCCCGCCCCGAATCTTGCTGGCAGGTGTGATTGCTTGCTTTTTTTATTTTATTTTTCTGCATATATGCTATGCTTTCAGTTAAATATGAGAATAATGATTAAGTAGCAACCAATAAGGCCAGGTCTGTTATATAATTGATTTATTACTTATATATAGATTACCCACATACAACACTTTCATAGCATTTTTGTTCATTTTTTACTTTCTATTTTCTGTGTGACAACAAGTATTATATATAGACAGAGGGAACTGCAGGAACTATACGAACCTAGTGTGAAGATACTCCTTTGTTTAGTCCCTGCTTTTTCCGTCCGTGCTTCGAGGCCTTGCGTTTGGAGTGGTGGAACTCAACGCCGCGCTTTGCCTAGTTTCCGGAGCGAAGAAAATAAAAATAGAAATATCCTCTGTCTACCCTGTCATGAGCGCGATAAATCATGAAGACATAAAAAAATAACACTAATAAATTAATTTAATTTCTCACAGTTTGTCGGTACCGTGTTCGTCGAACGTGCTGCTCATAGTGGGTCCGTGTGCTGAAACCCACATCGCGCCAGCGCTGCTCGCCCGCCTGGAGCGGTGTACAGTGCGCGAGCTGAGTGTGGCCGCGTTGCATTCTGCATTGTCTTTTACGCAGGAACAGGCGCTCATATCGGTTGGTTGATTTTTTATTTGTATGGTGCATTTTCATGAACATATTATAAACGAGATGCTCTGTTTGGCTTTTGAAGGCTCACCGAGTGTTGCCAAACAAATATTATATTTGTATAATGAGGATCGTTGTGGCGTCGTCTGCCTATAAACTCGAGAGTTTGTGGGTTTAATTCCCACTCAGAGAAGATGAATTTTATCATCTTCATTTTCTTCGCTTTGGTAACGTTGAGCGAGCACCGCTTCTTAACGTAATGCTTCAAAAAGGCGTAAAGGGAACGGAGTATCTTAAAACCAGATTCCCAAGGTTTCAGCGGTTGCTTCTGCCTATCTTGCTAGGTAGGCAGAAGGAACCGCTAAAATGGGTAAAAGCATGCAGCTATTAAAGATAATATTTGTATAATGATTTTTTCCCTTGCGTTCTTATTTTGTGTAGTATCAAAGATGTATTGTTGGATATGTGTAATTTTATCATTGCATATGTGATTTAATAAAGAACAATCATTGAAAAATCTTAAATTATGCTACCTACATGTTACAAATTAATATCAACATGTTACAAATATTCCAGCTGTTCTCGGAGTGCCGGCGCGCGGACCGCGGCTGCGTGCTGTTCATCCGTGACGTCATCGACGTGTGGCGCGCGCTCAGCGGCGGCGCGGGCACGTCGCTGCTGCTACAGCTGTGGCGCGCGCGCGCCGCCGGCGACGGCACGCTCATGCTGGCCACCGCGCCCGCCGACGTGGAGCTGCCCGTGCAGGTACGCTATACATGCTTTTTTTTTAAGCCTCACGCTTTGTCCCGCACATGGCAGGGTAGGCAGAGGGAACTGCAGGAACCATATGAACCTAGTGTTAAGACACACCGTCGCTTAGTCCCTGCTTTCTCCGTTCCCACACAACACAATAGTTCAATACAGTTTAATAATTTGTACAGAAAATTTAAATTTATATTCTGAAACTATTTTTTGTACTTATTTGTGCTATGAAGTACGATAAACAAATTAATATGTTTGTTTGTTCGACACAGGCCGAGGTACAAGGCCTTGAAAGCTCTCATAAGTCTAGCTAAACGGGCTGTTTACATATTTGTATTTACATAAGCTTGCAGAGCCTTGCCCAACTTGAAATGTGCTATTAGGGTCATTACTTATTCATTGGTGAAACCAATTGGAATATTGGAATACATTTTGTTAAATGTTACAAGATCCCATGACCGTATGTGGGGACTCCAAAATAAACTTACCAGCCATAAATGATGTTTATTCCTAAAAATAATAATAAATTGTAATAATAAATAAGTGAACTATCATACAATTTCTTTTCTAGCTCCAAGAACTGTTTCCAGAGTACAAAGACTGCATATACAGAGTGCGCGAGCCCACTGCCCCTGAAGTAATAAACTTCTTAAAACCGATCATAACGGAAGCGCCGCTGGAACCTCCTATAATAGAGAATAACGAACCGCCGCCTCCGTTGCCCAGAGGTAAGCTTATAAATGTTACACTTAGTATATGATTTTTCTATTTGTAAGCAAAGACCTTACTAATATGTTAAAGATATGGGGCTTATTTTCCAACTTTAAATTATTACTTGTTGCAATTTGGGGAGAGGGTTAAAGTTTGGTAAAGGCTAAACATGTGTTTGTGAAGGCAAAAACGTACTTAGGAATTAAATTATCCTAACCAGTATACTTTTTCAACACCTAAAGAAAATAAAAATGATAATACTAATATACTTGTGACTTAGAAAGAGTCATAATTTGTTTTAACATCATGTTAAAAGGGGTAGCGGTCGAACACCTTCGAAAATTGCGATACATAATTCTTAAACGATCGTGAGCAATATTACATTAAGTAAAATATAAGTATATAAAAGTGTGGTTAAATTAATAAAGTAAAAATTATGTTCCGCTTGATTACTGGGCTTAAGTAGTTTGCTTATAAGAAACTTTTCACTAAGTACACTATAATAACTTTATATTTAAAGGACTTTTTGTTCAGCTCCACCACCGCCTCCTCCGAGGGAGAGCAAAGAGGAAATCGCGAGGCGGAAGAGGAAAGAGGACTACAAGTTGCGGGAGTTGAGGATATTTCTACGTGATATTTGTAGGAAATTAGCTTCTAACAGACGGTTTTACAAGTTTACCAAGCCTGTTGATTTAGAAGAGGTAATTATAAATTTGTTTATTTTTGTTTAAAAATTTTGCTCTGCCGAAATTTAAAATAACTTCAAAAATAGTATTTTAAAGAAACATTGATGAGAATATTCAAATCATAAATGTATGTGGAAATAATAATAAAATTTTGACATTGGTACTGAAAAGAGTAATTGATGACTTTATTGCTAGTTTTTTTCATTTAAAAGTGAATGCCATAGTCATTTATCATCAAAAAAGTACAGAATTTATATACATGTTATTAATTTGTATACATGTTATGTAATATGTGAATAATGATATTGCTTAAAAAAATTGTGTGTTATAAATATAATAATTGTTATAACATGTCTATCTTCCATATCTAATATGTAAACTTTTTTTATTTTAAGGTGACTGACTACCTGGATATAATTAAACAACCAATGGATTTGGAAACAATGATGACTAAAGTAGACTTACACAAGTACAACTGTGCTAAAGAGTTCTTAGACGATGTAGACCTGATCTGTGCAAATGCCTTGGAATATAATCCGGATAGGTATGAAACTTTTTATTTTACCTATTGTTTATATGTGGTAATATGGCATTTTAAATTTTCAGTGTTATTTTGTTTCTGTACGGGCTGATACGTGTCGAATTGCTGACGCTACAAATCAGCGTATTAGCCCGTACAGTTTCTTTAATTATGGTTGAGGGATAGTGATTTTCTTGTAAAGTTGATTGATGTTATGATTTTTCAGTGTTTCGTCTATTTTATTTTGGCACACAACTTGTGATTATACAAACCTAATGAAATAAAACAATTATATATATTTTTTAAATTTTTTCTTTGACACTATGTATATTATAAAATTTACCTCTACACAATTAAACTTGAATATTTTTAAATATTATAAATATATATACTGTATGTCATTAATTTTAGTTAAATACACTGATCTATTTCATAACCTGGCGATAATCGCCATTATTAATTCTCTTCTATTTCCATATATATGATTAACATATTTGTCACGTTTTTTCCATATATCCTGGTGCTTTTCAAAGGGCTAGAGGGATGTGTAGGTATGAACATATTATACACAATATTTTGTAGTTTTGTGTGAAAAATATTATTATTATGTAAGTCAAATTTGTTACTATGTACTGAATTTACATCCTCTAACCTTTTGTAAATTTATAGTACATATACATATATAGCATATTTTAATTTATAATTGAAGATATGAGTGGATGAAGGGGATATGATACAATTTGAAAATATGGAGATAATGGACACTTTATTGTTAAATATGTGCATTACTATTTGTGTCAAATTGTAGTTAATATAATGAACTACTAATATGGAGTGGAAAAATAAGATAAAAGTATACAAATTAGTATTTATTAAATAAAATATGTACATAACTCATTAATGCAGCATAAAAATCGGTTTTTACAAAATATTTTTAAAAAATATTACATAACCCCTTCTTCCATCATGTCTTCAATTATTTTTGCATGGTATTGAGGTTTAGTGTTTGCTTATAAAATACATGTTAATTTTTATTTTATTAATAGAATAAGTATATATTATATAATGCGGAGTATAAATAAAGTTGTATTTAAATATAGTGTAAACTAATATAAATGGAGTGCCGATTTATTTGTTAAATACTGCTTGTCGCTAGTAATAGATGTTTGAGTTATGTCCCATTTTCTCTATAGACATTTACATTCATCGCATTTAACACATGCTTAGATAGTTAACTAATTTGAATATATAATTTAAAGTTATATTTTAAAATTTACATTAAAAATGTAGTTATTTAAAACCGTATTTGTAACATTTAATATAGTAGAAATAACGATAAAAAAGCACACCCTATGATGAATAAAAAATGGCTATAATATCAATAAAAATATGGGCTTTGTCATGCACAGGACGTCGTCGGACAAGCAGATCCGGCACGAGGCGTGCTCGCTGCGCGACCACGCGCACGCGCTCATCGACGTGGAGATGGACAGCGACTTCGAGCTGGAGTGCCGCGACATCGCGCGCCGCCGCCGCGACGAGGGCGCCGCCGACAACGACCTGCCCGACTTCATATACACCGCCTCCAACCTGCGTGCGTGCACTCTTCTGCATGTTGCCATCATATTATATACGAATGTCTTCTGAACTGTATGATCTTATAAATAGGAAACTCGTACTGTAAACAACACGACGAGTTTCCTTTAGGTTTCATCGTCAGAAACGCTCGACGATTATCTACTTTACGAATAGTTGCTAGGTTCGATATATTTTTTTAGCTTCACGCTTTATCCCGCATATGGCAATATGGCAAGGTTGCCAGGGGGGACTGCAGGATACAAATGAACTTAGTGTTAAGACACTCCCTTGCTTAATTCCTGCTTTCTCCGTCCAATAATTATAATTTTTATACATAATTTAAATCATAATTTTTAACCTTACTCATGTTTTTATATGATTTTTTTTAAGTTAAGTTAATAAGATTATTTACCTTGAGAGATTTGTGTGTGAGTTTGCAATATTGTTGCGTATATACATTTTAAGTAATATACGTATAGATATAGATACGATTATTATTATAAATAATACCGTTAGCTTAACTTTTAGATTGTTCACGCTGAAAAAAGAAATATATTTTCAGAAAATGTATAAGAATATTTGAAAAGGATATTTGAATTCGTGCCTCTTAGCGTTTGACCTTGGCCTACACGTTCTACAAATGATTATTTAAAAATTCTAATAATTCGACAGCGGAAGGTTTCGACGATTCAGTAAACGACAAGACAGTAAGAACGCCTCAAAATGGTGAAAAAAGTGAGACACAGTCCGCAAAACGAAAGAGGAGAAGGATTAACCCCTGGTCTAAGGGCTTGGTGGTGAAGCGACAGAAAACCACGCAGAAGGTTGTTTTTTTTTAATGTCTGTTACTTATAATTATGTAAGATAAAAAGTCAAAATAAATTTACATCCATTGTTGGAATCCGTTTTGTAACTTTGTTTTTGACTTTTGGCAGGTTTATTAGATGATTACTCTTAGATGTACCTTGGTTTAGAAAAAATAATTGTTTAGGCACGTTTCTTCGTAACAATTAGTAAAAATAGGTAGTAGTTTCTTACTATCTGTATTATTTTTATATATAAATAGTAATATTATTAATACTGATTAAAAGGACAAGTTAAAAAGAGTAAAGACAACTGTCTGCAGTGTCATAATATTTAAATTAGGAAACTTGACGATTTTTATAGATGATTGTAAATAAAATAAAACTATCTTACAATTTTACATGGTAATTTCTATAAAATTTCAGAACTACAAGGACACAGTGATGGCGATAACAGACGAGGAATCCAAAGAGAACAAGCCGATCACGTCCACTCCGCTACACAACGGCTCGTGCAGCTCGTCCGCGTCCGACGACGACGCGCCGCTGCGGAGGCCCGCCAACGATGATTCCTTGCTAGATTTCAATTCACAGTCGCAGATTAATCATGTTATTGAGAGGTAGGCTTTTGGAAGTAGTTATTGATTGTTCAATTATATTTGGAAAGAGGACCTGTTAAGTTTCTCGCCAGTACCTGCTGTCTTTAGCAGAATCTACCTTTCGAGCTGGTAGCTTGTTGCAGTGTTGACAGTAATGATACTGTAATGGAAATTGACGATTCAAAAGTGTTTGTAATGATAGAACTGAAAAAATATTTTGAACTATATAATGTTTTGATTTTGTAAAAAAGTATGATCTCTGCTCGGGAAATTGTGGCGAAGGCGAAGGCGTCAAAGTACGGCGACAAATAATAGTTTACCCAACAGCAAAAAAAATTAAATAGGTTTATTTTTAGTGTTGTTTCAAATAGCTAACAGTTTGTATGTTTTAAAGATTTCTTATATGAGCTAATATTCATACAATAGATACAATAGATAGATTTTAATATCAAATAATCTGTCACTTGAATAGTTGTAGTGTTGCCAGCACATTACTTAATTTTTTTTGTTCATTTGAAATAAATCTATTTGTAATTTCATCTGTATATTAAAAATAATACGTTAAAAGGCCTGTCAAACAAGTCGCAGAAAGGAATACGGATACAGATCTACACTATTTATTATTACGAAAACTGTAAACGTTTTACCAAATTTGAACTAAAAATATTGTACGTACATCGGATGCATCAGCATATATTTTATACAATTTATTTCTTATTTCTTTCTCAGTCCCGCTAAGACTACAGAGAAGTCGCCAACAAAACCGTCACCAAAGAAAAGAAATTCAGGTCCCGAAGTGTCTAGTGGAGGTGAGTAATGGGGAACATTCTTTAAAACGAAAACATCACTTTATCAGTAACGACACATTAAGAGATCAAGTTTAACCCTAACAAATGAAAATGAGTAAAAAATTTCTCATGGAAAAATGTAATAAGAAAAGAAACAACTTAGCTTTCCATGGATTCACCGTGCGGGTGTCGGGCCCATCGTGTTGTACTAAGAGGAGCTCGGATCAGTGCTTAGGACTTGCGATCCAAGTGTAGGTTTAAAGGGCCCCTTTAAAATGCATTAACGCTCACCTTCACTGTCCGAGCTCCTCTCACTACCTTATCAAATCGCTCGCTCCTACTTCAACCGCATATAAGCTCGCTCTAAACCTATTCCTGGTCAGTTCGTTAGTAAACTCGAAATATTTATTAAGCTTGAAGTTATGACTTTTAGGGATATTTGTTTCCTACGGAACTGTAAGTTCTACCAGTACTACGCGTTTTAGATTTCGAGAATAAAGAAAAATAAGTCTGGATGACGAAACACCAATGTCCTCAGGGATTTCATAGTGCTTCTTATACGTGTCCATCACAAGTGTCCAATCAGGAGCTGGATCTAATATAGAGAAAGGCTTTTGTGTAGGTTTTTATGAGAACCTTCTTTCACAAACTCTATTGAGCGTATGCTGGTTGTTATGTTTCTCTGTGCTCTTGCTACTGAAAGACTAACGCCTTCACTTATGATTTCCAGTACTTTGTCATGGCGCTGCGAGTAATGACCACTATCCAAGAGTACCCTACTCCCCAGCATATTTTTAGCTGTCCCCACTGCCTCTTTACAGATGTAGCAAGATGTATCGGTAGCTTTACCCCATCATACTGGAATAGTCATTTGGAACGCATTTAGGTAGAATTTTAGTAGTGTTGGACACCAGTCGTGAATTAGGGTGCGCCATTTTAAAGCTAAAGTGATACTCACACTCATTTTGCATTTCTAAACCCATTGCGTGCACCTTATACTTATCGTTCGCGTCTTGCCGAATGAAAGATTTTATCCACTTTCATTTTGCTAAATTCGCAAAATTATTTCCATTGCACCATCATACACATCATAATATAATATTATTACGAGTATTTGTATATTTTATTCTCATTAGTCATTCATATATATAACTACATACACGTTTCCCATTACAGAGGAGGAGAAAGTACTGATAAACAAGACTGAGTTAGACAACATCCTGTACAAGAACGCCAAAGCCCTGCGCTCCATCGGGCTGGAGGCGTTGCTCGAGCTGTACGCGCAGTTGGCGGCCGCAGTAGCCGCGCACACGCACAACTGCCAGCGGGCGCGTCTGCCTCAGCACATGCAGGCCATCGTGAATAGGTACTTACAGTGGAGGAAGAGGTAACTTGTCAGTTATGTCTGTGCTGTCAGTTATGTCAGTTACTTCAAACTGACAGGTTGTTGACGCGCTCGAAACGTCATGTCTAACTGATATATTTTTGACAGTTCAGTGGTGTCACTTGTGTCAGTTTCGGGCTGTCAATTATTTCTATACTGACAGTATTGTAATGTGAAACCTAATGTTGTCTTATTATTTGGTATTATTCATTGCTATGATTTATGAAATGTAACTGTACTCATTATAATATGCTTTGCTGCTCAAGGAGTATTTTATATATGTAGTAATAATAGTGGTGATTTTCTGTTTTGATGAGAGTTTTGATGTAAAGGAAGTATTAAGAACTGTGAAAGTTATTATCTTAATTTATTTTCGATATTTTGGACACACACTGTCCATATGATAAGTATAGATTTGTATGGTGAAAAACAGTTAATAGAAATTACCTCAAAAGGATTAATAGTTTGTGTTTCATCTTGGTAGTTGTATTAACTAAAATTAAACATGGAAGCACAGATAACCTAGTATGCTGAAATATAACTAACTTTAAAAATAATATTTTTTTATATTCTATGTTGTGTCACAGTTACGATTAGACTCATAGATATTGAGAATGGACTTAGTTATATTTGAAAATGGAAGTAATGCTCCTTTAAATGATAAACATTTTGTTTCTATTAAATTTGATTTATATAATATTGTAAGATGTAATCAATATGTGGTTTTAACCGTTGGATAATACAGGATTAATGTTAATTGTTGTATTGAAAAGTATAGGATTGGGTCTAAATGGTCCAGACGTCTATATCGACGGTATGTTATCGTATAGATGGTGGTAGCCTTCATGTCAAAAATATGCACGAAAAAACATTTATTGAAGAAGTATTACTCAATTTTATTATTTATTATTCCGAGAATATCGAAACCGAGGATTTTGTTATAGTTTATCAGCAATGAATCTCAGCTCTTCTTCAATGAATGTTGGTTAACACAAAAAATAGTCAAGTAAGTGCCGACAATAGTACTGTTCCTAAAACGTGAATTTATTGTCTGTGTCATTCAGTTTGTTGGGCGTATAGTGTGGACTGGACTATTCGTTTATTTATATCTAAAAAATATAAGGCAGGCCTTCGAGTTAAAAAAAAAAATCATATAAATTTTTAATATTATAAATACATCGTACAGTCCACGTTATAAAGCCGTATTACATGTTAATAGATTAGGATTTTTAACTTTTCCAAAGCCGTCCAAAGTTTTTATTAAGCAAAAAGACCAGTATCAATATTTGTAGTAAAAAATAACCTTTGACAGAAGGCTGTCGGACAGATTGTTTGAACATTCCATTTGTATGGCAAGTGGAAATTTACTTAGAGGTGTTAATGTTGTATATGTTATAGATAAGATATGAGAGGTAAGGTTTTTTTTTCGTTTACCGTTAGTTGGGGTTTGATTTTTTTTTAATTAATCTATTTAAGGGGTGTAAGTGAAGTACCTAAATAGCCAAATTGGTTGTCAGACTAGTTATATAGCTAGTGCCAGGTCTGTGATAAGTGTGGTGTATATATAAATGTTTCATACTCCATAAAAAAAATTTCGCTTGTTTATTTTCATATTGACATTAAAATAATATTTTGAGTGTTCCGTGGAACAATTGCTTAGCTTGATTATAATCAGTACACACTTTGGAATTTTTGTATATGGTAAGACTATTTAGAGTGAGTGATTGATAACAATGAATTGTTTGTACAAGTAAGCAGAAAGCTTTTTTTATATTGAAATTAAAAAGTTTCTATATAACACTTCTATTTCAATTGTTCACTTTGCAGTTACCATTTAATCAATTTTTTTATAATAAAAAATTTAAATTCAATTATTGTACATGAGAAAGAGAGAGATAGCGATATGTTAAGATATTTTATACTGTTAAATAGTAAAAAATAGTAATTTTCATCATTTGATCTATTCATAATCATAATCCTTACATAAAAAAATATATGCTATATTATATAAATAGACATCTAAATATTTATTGAGAATACACTTAAGTGCAAGCATTCGAATCTCACGTCAGTTCATAAATTATTTCTTATATAGTAGTAGTAAATTAATATTAATTAAAACTGTTTATGCACAATTTAGTGTCCAAAGTGTGGCCTACCTTTGTTTATTATACTTACATTTTTAAGTTTACTTTGTTTATTATACTTACAATTAAATCAAAATGTTAAGAACACGAAGGTTGTTAGATATAATTAAATCAGTTTGTTGTCTAAATCCGCCATATTGTATTTTCTCTTAAAAATATATATATATATAGATTTTTGCCAATTTCACTTTTTATACATTTGTAATAAACGATACCTGTAACTGCCTCAATATGTAAACAATGAAATAATAATACTTATATTGTAAGATAATGATAATATTATAGTAAAAATGATTAAAAAATCACAAAAGGTTGTGAAAATTTTATGAATAGACAATTTGGCTTTTTAGGTTCTCTTGATATACTAACATTTATGTATAATGTATGGTACTAATTGTATTTATGGAATTAAATAATATTTAATAATTAGACAAATAAACACTTATAATTTAAGTAATTACAAAATATATAGAAAATATTGTGTAGCTTTGATATTGGTTGTATGATAATTAATGCAATTTTATTTTTCTTTAGGCTCTTTATAAATTAAACGTCATTTTAAAGAATTTAAAACAATTTACACTGCCACTATTATATCTCACCAAGGCTGATATTGTAAATATCTGATTCTCGATCTGAATGGGTGGGCTAAAATATATCGATATTTATTAATATGTGTCGTAGTTAATTTGATTTCTTAAAATATCGATATTTGAAACTGCATATTCGTAATATACTTAATATGTATAGTATTTATAAATTCGATTGTTTATATCAACAAATCATAATCGCCGTTGTAACATATCAACAATAATTCATTAATCCAAACGAGCTTAAACCTTTTTTTTCATTCACCTCAATATTGAACATACAATAAAACTCACAAAGTACAAACAAAAAGAATACGTGAAATCTATATTTTTCTTCTCTACTAAGCTGAAGAGTCTGTTTGGTTGAACCCCCTAATCCCAGAAATTATTGAAAAAAATCGATTTAACTTAATTTATCGATGAAGACTGTTGTATTATTTTTTCGATTGTAAGTTTAACTGGGGTTACTTCTTAAACAATTATTGCTTATGTTTGAACACGCGAGCGACGCCACAGATAAAAGTTTGTTATTAAATAAAATATGTTATCTATGGCAGCTATAATATTCACTGTCCAACAGTTTTTTTTCATCGCTATGTCGGTATAACGAGGTGCGTTACTTTTTCTAAACTGTGGCTTTGGTTATTTTATCTTCTCGCTTTTGTATTTAGATTTGTTTATTATAACTTGGCTTTTTCAAATAACTATTTAGTCTATAAAATTAATTCTTCAATCAATTTGTATATTTTAGAACATGCATAACAGTTACACTACAAGTATTTAAAAGATTATCACGACCGAATATTTTTTATACATTGCGCGAACAACAAAAAACTGCCAAGAAACTTCATGGCTATAACTGTCATAGCGAGTTTTTACACGTGCGCCGTGCCGTTTTATTATTTTAACGCCAGAATAGCCTACTTAGATGAATTACGCAAAAAGTTGTGCAAAAATTCACAAGTTTCAAATCGCATTTAATCGACTATTCAGATTTTTTGTTCGATCATTTCTGTGCCGTGTCCTCATGCAAAACCTAGACGACGACATTAGACGAGTGTTATCGTTTTATTTGCAACAGTTTTTGTTTGATCTATTTCAAAATATGTTTACACACCTTTCTCTATCCACTTTATTATGCACGGCGTCAAAGAATTGGCTTCTTTTTTTGTAATATTATAACAATATAGGGGAACGTGGGACAAAATGGAACGCATACTAACTTTTAAACTTATCGACAGACTCTTAAGAATGTTAGGATAATATCTAAATACTATATTATCCGTATTTTTATTGATATTCTAGTAAATTCAACATTATGCTTAATCTACTTCAGAGTTTGTTCAAAATTTTCCAACTCGATCCACTATCATCAATGCAGGTTTTTAAGAATCCAACTGGTGCATCATCTATTATTAGCTAAATCTCGTCGTTCCCCCCTTCTTTCTCGACAAATATTGGCATTATAGGGACAGGCGTTAAAGCTTATTTCTGCCTGAACAACTTGATCTTGTTCTACAGATTCTAAACAACCGAATTCCTTTTACCTTTTTGTTTTGAATCTCAATGCGTTTATTGATTTGTACTTGATTTAAACTTTTTAGTTGTGTCATTTAAACAAACTAGAGTAACATACCCATCAACAATTTGGTGACTTTTTATATCACTCGGTCCGTCCCTTTCTAACAAAATTCTCTAAGCAGCGGTTAATTAGGATGGCTAATATAGTACTCGTGTTGTAGCTTTAGTTCTACCACAATATCAGTCCGAATATGCGTTCTTGTTGCATTTTACTACCGTTTGTTTCATTGTGGCACAGCCATGCCAAAAAATTACACTTGTAAATACTTTTCTGGGTTGTTTAAAGAGATGCGTCAAGGCGAAATTGAACCTATTTTTCTTTCAGCTGATTAAAAAGCAAATATTTTGTATTCATTCTACATAAACTTAAATTTCTTGTTGTAAAAGGTGGCTAGTATTCGTGTTCGATTTTAGTTACATCATATGCCGACGAAGCTCTTTAACCTAATCACATTTTCTGATCACGAAACATTTTACACACACAGGGTCATTTGCCTTCATTTTACCCCAAGTTCCCCTACTTCATTTTTTAGTTTGAAACACCTAGACTCTTGTCACGTTAGTGTGAAATTTGAGAGTTGCAATCGAAACATACTGTCGTTTTTCATTATCATCGCCATTTTCTTGTGTTAATATTAAAATTATATCGGTAAATCGAAAATGCTCTTCAATTTTTACTTATAACAGAGGAATCAGTGAACTTGTTATAAAATGTACTTAACTATGTAACTTGTTGAAAGCTTGTTACTTTATAACGTTTCATTTAACTCACTATTCAAAAAAAGCATGTTTTTAAACCTCATCCTTTTATTTATCTTTTTATATAAATATTTTCTGTGCATCAATTAAGTTATTAAAAACACAAATAATTATTTTGTTTTCTTTTAATTATATTGATGTGTGGTACATACTTAAGTGTAACAGTGTGATAAATATGGAATAAAAGCACATAAATTATTTACGAAAATAGTTACCTCATTCCGAATAGGAATCAAATATATATTCTAATACTGTATAATGTATGTATATTTAAGTAAAATAATTGCCATACGTCTCACATAGGATGGTAATTAAGAAGGAATTCGATGATCGAGTCGATAGTTGTGTTATTTTATTTGTAAAATCGATTTTATTGCTAAAAAAACATTTCGTTATAATTTAAATTGACTGGAACATCGAGTTTCTCTGAACAGTTCAAACGAATTTGTAGTTAATATGTATTTATAATGTAGCAACACTTGCAATAACAGAGAGCGTATGATTAAAATAAAGTAAAAAATTAAAATTAATTTGGAAAGAATAAAAGTTAAATTGGTTATATGTTCCCATCATTACGCGAGATTAGAGCGGTGATTGCAATCTGCCGGTAGCCCAACGAACAATTCGTGTTTTGTATGCGTCTGTAATGAACTTGCGGCCCTTGCGATTTAATTACGGCTTTCTCCTCGTTCTGATAGTTTATTAAGTTTTAATAACTTTTCTTTTGATTTTATAATGTTGCCTATATAAATTGTAACAGTACTGGTTTGGAATTAAATGTAAAATGATTAAGCTAGAGGTGAGTGGGAGCGTTATATGTTTATTAAATTATTCTATAAGAAATTAACTTTTCTTTATTACTACGTTTTTTATTTAGTTTTAATCAATGTTAGCACAAATCCAGTTGTTTAGTTACATAATGTATAGTATAAGTAAATTGACTAACAGTTAAATTTAATTATATTTTAAATTTTGTGTTTCATTTTTTTAATAAAGAATAAATAGTTTTAACATTGCATCGAATTTCTAAATGTATAATGAAAGTAAAATAAATACTATCGACAAATGCTCACCACAAAAAAGGAAAATAATTTAAATTCAACAAACACGTAATGTGCATCGATTTAAAATACTTAAATCGATTTGATTGTAAAAGTGGAAGCGAGTAATAAAATGTGAATAGCCCATTGTCTGGTATTGCAAGTGTGTCTAGATGACCTAATTGTAATGAATCTGCTTGCATTTGCTCAATTTCATGTTTGAAGATTGTAAGCATCCACCGTTTGCTAGTATATTAAATTTGTATTTATAAAATTGTATTTAATTGAAAATAAAAGGGTACGCCTTCATGTGATAACGATTTTTGTGTTTTATTTCGTTTATAAATATTTCATACATATTTATTTCTACATATGAAACAACCTAATTGTGTCTATGACAAATACATAATTTTGGGAAATATTAAAATACTAATATAATTTGTAATTAGAGGCCCAGAGGCGTAGTCTGCCTGTAAACGCGACGATTTGTGGGTTCCATTCACATCCGGGGAAGATGGAATTTTCATTTTCTTCGCTCTGGCAACTAGTCACTCAACACAACATTTCACACGCAATATTTCGTAAGGCGTAAAGTGAGGAACACTAGGTCCCTGTGGTTCCTACAGTTCCCCCTGCCCGTCCTGCTATGTGCGGGATGAAGCGTGAAGCTATAAAATATGTCCAATACATATAATCCAATACAGCAGTAACTTTTAAATTTTATTGCAAGATTTTTTTAAATCTTTATTGTATGAATATATTATATGAATAGCTAAACTCTAGCTGTTCAGACACGGTATCATGTTGTACATAATTTCCACCAATAGTAGTGACCAAATTACTTGAAAGTATATTTTTTTTAAATATTGAAGAATAATATTTGTCCAATCAATCGAATACATAATAATTAGACAATTTTTTGTTGTGTTTAAACACTAATCTCTCGGTATTTAATTTAGTGAATAAAACTGTGTAAGTTATTACAATTATACGGGCGTTATGCATGGAAACAATAAATAAGTTCAGTTTTTTAAGATCTATCTACCAAATCCCTCATTTTTGCGCTGTGAGGGTTTCTATTATAAATAAATAAAGATAATTGCCCGAAGTAAATACATAATATATTAAAATTTACAAGACCAATTTTGAATATTAGTGACGTGACAAATTACTAATTTAAATGCAACTTAAGTATTCTATCTTCACAGTGTTGAAAATATTATTCTAAAATTTTGTGTAATTTACACTAGAAGAGAGCTTATATAGTATTCGCTATCATATTAAAAATGATAAATGATGATAACAAATTAACATAAAACATTTAATATTTAATAATATTTGTCCACAATAAATTATATATATATATATATATATATATATATATATATATATATATATATATATATATATATATATATATATATATATATATATATATATATATATATATATATATATATATATATATATATATATATATATATATATATATATATATATATATATAATCACATAATAATGTTGTCGTGAGTTATTCTTGGCTTATTTGTCATCAAATGCGGCAATAGTTCAAATATTCCCAGTGCAATTTATTGGTTTTATCTTGATTGTGCTCCAGATGGTTCTTTTACACAAATATATAAATAGGTACTTGTTTATTGTAAATCTACTCAGTTCGGAGCTATAAGCTTAAACAACTTAGGCTTTTACAAGCGAGCATCAATTTTTTTTTATTATATAAAAATTATCTAAAGCTACGTTTCAAATACATTAAAGAGACTCCTAGTTCTTTTATTTCGAACAGTTTATTTAATACTTTTAATTCTTTTAAATAACTAACATTTTAAATATACTAAACAATAACTAACAATTAATCGCAATATGATCGCTTTCAATACAACAAATGTATTAGAACGTAATAATTTTGTTTCAAGTATATCTTGTATCTGAGGCGAATCGTGACAAAGTAACCCTGTAATTGACATACGGAATTCTGTTAAACTTTTTACTTATTATTATAGATTGATTCAAAATATAGTACAATTCTTAGATCCAATATTCTTTTTTTGTCACCGTTTTCTTTTTGGTAGAAGGCATCTAGTGTTAATTGTACGAAAACGCCAACCTTCCTCATGCGTTGCAGTGCCAATAGTATCCTCATAGTATTTAGGTGATAATAGTTATCTAAATAAACCTTTTTTAAATGGGAAGAGTGCTTTTTTGGTTTTCCATATTCTGGATAAATAAACAAGCAGTGTCCAGTGTGTAGCAGATGACGACCTAAAGGCGAAAGGCAGATACAATGAAACAGCATAGCGGTATTTCATATTTTTATTTTTACACTTTACGTCGGTGACCGTAAACGAATTTTACTACATCGCTCCATCATTTCAATTTCAATTACACGATAGAATGGTACTAGAACATAAATATTTTTTCGTATTTATTTAAGATCAAATAGATAATCTTTTTTACATCCTAATGTAACGATATCATTTAATTTAATTTGTAATTATATTAGGCAAATACAACAAATCAAAGTACACAACTTATTATAATAATCTTTACGGGAGAACAATATCTATTAGCTAAAAATCATTTCAATTACAATTTATAAATACTCGTAACAGAACTGAAGGAACTAAATATTTGATTTCTACTAAATTAATATAATCACATATATTTTTATAAACTAAAAATACATAATTTCTTAAATTTATGTACCTATTAAATTACGTCCTTACATTTGGCTCCTGAAAATCGTCTGTTACACAATATAGGGGCGGGCTAAAGAAACATAACCACCGACGCCAAATAGATACTAATCGGCGCCGAGAGATTTCAATACATGAATGTGTTTAAATAAAAATATACAATTTACATCGCGCTTACAACGAAAACTATGTGCGTTATAAATTATAAAGAACACGAGATTCTTATTGCTTAGGTATAGAAATATAAAATAAAAATATTCTCATAGTCATCTAATCCCTCGCCGCACGGCGACACGCGTTAACAAATAACAAACTTAATTAAAACGTCTCAATGAAAACTTTAACAAAATCACTCTAATACTGCTGAATTTGTACGAATTAGGTAAACTCTATAAACCGACGACACATCGTGCGATCACAAGCCGGAGTCACTTGTGACATAGGTAGGTAGGTAGAGGGGTACATAGGTACGTACGTACAATATAAGAATGCTAGAAGGGCTTGCCGATATCGAAGGTTTTTACACATTTTTGGCACATTAATGTATTATTCAATTTAATTGAAACGATATACCGAAACAATCATTCGTATTATATCTTAAGCGGAAGCTTGTTTGGGAGCTTAATTTAGTAATTTCACAAGAAAAAAACGATAGTGCTGAGTTTCATTAATACATATCGTCGATATTAAGAAAAGCGAAGAAAGTGTAGAAAAAGCAATAATTATATAATCTGTTAAACTATAAGTACGTATTCAATTATACATCTCGTTAATATATAAAATCCCTGTAATGATATATTGTAAGTGACGTGACACTACTGTGTAAAATAGGGCGCGGCGCGGTCAGTGTGATCCAACGTGTTTGTGAGTTTGTGTGTATGTGTGTTCGTAATGTACAATTATACAAAATAGAGTCGAAAATAGTTTCAGTCTTCTGTTAAGAGTTATGCAGATTTATGATGTGTACCGACGACTACAGCAACTGTAATCCCGTGTGACGTGTGACGTGTGGACAGGCAGAGGGCCCCACGGTCCGCCTCGGTAAGTGTTCTCCGAGATAGATCCCTACAAAACAAGTAACTATAAATACTATTAAACATATTTGGGAATGTTCCTAGACCGTTAAACAAATGATATTTCCAACATTGCTATAACTAGACAGTATGTACAGAACTCCGCGTTAGCTCGGTACTACTTTAATACGTAATAATTGTATACGATTATCTAAAGCCAGGAAGTGTTGAACCCCGATTTATTCTAACTTTCATTATTCACTAAAATCTTGAAAGCTCCTTTTTATTTGAACATTGAGTGCAGATACATTATTTTCTAAACCTGGCGCGCACTGTCTTTGTTATTACATCGTTATCGATAATGAACTCTTTGTTTTTTTAATCAGTAATAACAAAATTGCCTACGTCACGACGCGATCTGGACCACCCGAGCGGGCGCGGGCGGCGGATCACGACCGCGCATGCTCCAGCCTCGTGATATATCTACGTCGACTACACTTTATGTTGTGTTTATTGCAACTGGCCGCTTTGTTACAGCAGTAGTACGGACAGACAGACAGTCGGAGCTATGGGGCTGGTGTGGGAGGTGCTCGAGGGAGTGACGAGTGCGTCGCGGACCTTCCAAAGACGGCGTCTATCGACACGTCGACAGTTCACTGTATTCACTTCACTAATACTACAACAATTACATATACGCTAGTATTTACCGTTTTAGACACTTAATGTCCCCTTAATTAATGGTTAATTCAAATGTATATTCCATTAATTTATAATAACTATTTACATTTAAAATTGTTTATCTTCGAATAAATCTATTATTACGAAATATTTTACAAACTTTGGTGAAATGCAGAAGTCAACTCGCACGTGTAACGTAACATTAGGTATCTATATTTATGATTAACACAGGAAATAGGCAAGAGTTCATCGAGGATAGACTTTATAGAAGAAAATCGTAGCCCTAAGTGATATGAAGTATAAAAAAATATTAATTAATGAGAATGTCAGAATGGAATGTCAACAATAAAGAAGATCGCCGCGCGAACCATCCGCCCGGCGATAACAATCACAACACCTTTCATACTTATTGCACTCCTTCGGAATAATAAATTATCGCCTATCACTTATATGCGATTTAAATATACATTTACAATATTAACACATCTTTTAAATATAAATTTAACTAATTTCAATGCGGACGTCGCTCGCCCCGAGAGACGCGGGTGGGTCGCCTCCCGCCTCGAGCTTGACCTGGCGAAACTGAAATTCTTTCAGCATACACCGCTATCTTAAACATTAATAAAATTCATCTTCGATAAGATATTGCACGAGATAAGATCCAAGTAAATACATAATATAAAACACAATAAAAATCGAGTCCGGGATACACTAACAAAACTCCAGTTTCACCGTTGCTTTATTACTCATAGCGTATCTAGCGATCATACGTCCATAAATTATAAAGATCTCGTTCCGACTCCGCGATCTCGCGTCCCTTTCTATCCTTACACGCGGAAAAGGGACGGTCGCTGGAGATGCAGCGGCGCCGGCCCAAGATGAGCCGGGAAGGTACGGGTGCAATGTTTAAAACGTTTTAATTAATTTAAAATGGAAGAAGCGGGCTTAGTCCTGCCCGTTGTGGTGCAGCAGGGTGCGCGTGTCGGGCGGGTGCGGCGGGTGCGCGGGTGCGCGATACGTGTCGCCCTCCTCGTCAGCGGAGTTCTCCTTCGACCGGTCGCTCTTGCAGTCCTCCTCTTTCGTCACGCCTGATAACGAGTCGAGCGCCATCGGCATCGACTGGTACAATTCTCTCGCCTTATCACTCGGCGGCAACAAGTGCAGCATGTTGAGCGGCATGGGGAACCCCGGCGGGAACTCCGGGTAGAAGCCCTGCTGGAACGGGTTGAACATCGGGTTGGAGGAGATGTCCGGCTCCGAGCTCGCCGGCCGCTGGCTCGTGTTCTGGTGCTGCTCGTCCTTGTCGTGGTGCTTGCCTGGCGGGTGGTTGTTATTGTTGTTGCCTGAATTTAAATTTAACACCTCCAGTGGACCGCCGATGCAATCTTTCCGAAGCTGCTCCAGTTTTAAGCTTTTACCGTATTTACCCCGCACGTACATTAGTAGTGAATTGTAAGGGATCCCGAATATCCTTGATGCTTGGCTTGTAGTCATTTTTTTGTTCCAAACGTGTTGAAGAGCTTCCGTAAGTTCCGCATTGGTCCAGGAACGAGGTGGGCCGCCGCGTGGAGCGCTGTGCTGCCCCTTCGGTCGCCCTGTCGAATAACAACCATAAATTAGATTTTACGTGAACTTAGGAATACTTAATTTGCTAATTATATTACGGAAGTCGTATTCAATGATTTATGAGTGAGCGAAATGCAATCGCGATGCAACGTGCAGGGTGCATGGTGCAGGGTGGCAGTACTCGTAGCACGGGGGCGGGAGCGCACGACATGTGCCGTGCGCCACCCGCTGCCGCGGTATTACCGAATGCATAACTATCTAATAACCGTGTTTTGGCGATGCAATGAGCCGGCAGCGACAGTCGACACTAAGGTGAAATGAGCGGGTAGCGGCGACGCGACGGGATTTGTCGTTAATTCGGCGCAAGCACGCGACTATTAAGGCGGTTCTGTCAAAAAGAAAAGCGGACGTGCATACGCCGGCGACGTCGCCCCATGTAACTTTATAGTTTTATAATTTCGACGGATCACGTTAACTCGATTCCGATCAGATAATTCGAGGTACGTTTCGGATTACTGCCGGAATGATATTTTATTATGGAAATTAGTTTTCTTTTAATAGTCGTCGCGGGTCACGCGAGCGCGCGGCCCGCTCGCGGAAATTAAAGACGTTTTCCATTAAGTGCTCAACCTCGTTAGCATTTTATAGGGAGCATCGCCATGCATGTGAAGTCTGACGGCGGCTCTGCGATGGGCGTTAATCGATCGCGACTATTGTGTTCGACAAGACGTGCCAGATGCACGTTTGCCAACGACATGCCAGTGCCAGTGGTTTGCCGGTAGCGTGCCAGCGAGACACGTCGCACGTTAGTCCCGCCGTCTGTTCCCCTATGACTATGAGATAACGCTATCAGATCGTCTTAATAAACATTCGCCGGGAAACAATAGCCGTTTAACATTTTGCTCGTTGCGATTGCAGCTCCGAGCGAGATGTGTGATGGCATGCTTGCTATCTGCCTTCTGCTAATATTGAGGCGACCTATTGTTACGCGGCTTTTATCTCTCTTATAAAATGTATTTACTATTTAGTTTGAATGTAATGCAAATCGTGCGCGATTTCTATTTGCATGAAGATAAATATTTTCGCCAGTAATTGTTTTAACCACAACAAATGTTATAAAGTAAAATGAAATAAATTGAAATTATGAATTAAATTGGAATAATAATTCGGATCATAATAGGTAAACAATTACGATCACTTTCAATTTTTTTCATTGAAGTAGAAGAAAGAAGAAGAAGGCAAGAACTGTAACGATATGATTATTTTTAACTTATAATTGAAGAATACTATTCGAGAATGGTTTATTTAACTTTGTATACAATTATTGGTGTAGATATCTTACATTTCTTTTTGACGTTGGTAAAAAGCTGCGAGTCCAGCGGCGGCGCGCGGTGCTCGACGTCCATCAGTGGGTACATCTTGTGCTCCATTCCGGGCGGGAACAGCGCTAGTGGAGACTCCATTCCGAACACTGTAACAAAATGTTATATTGTTAATTATAATTAAATTAATTAATAAAAAAAAACAAGTTAAAACATACTGGTGCACTAAATTATGCTTAAAATTGAAAATGATTGGTGGATCCTCCGAAAGTTTAATATATATCAATAATATATAAGTACATGATGCAGGCCATATTAAAGAAAAAACGAACACCTGTAAGTACTTCATGATACAAATACTATAAGAACTACTTCAAAATACTGAATCGAAATATAATGTAAATAATAACAATTGTTATATTGAATTGAATTTATGAATTACAATTAAAATTAATTTTAATTATCTCAATGTTTTTCATTGAACATCAAATAATTGATCTATTATCCAAATGAAGCAGATTAAAAATGATTTATAGTTCGTAATTCACTTAAACAAAATATAATATATTTAGTTTAGCTATTTCACAATAGATGGCGCTAGAGGTGTAGGTGCATGTATAAAAGAAGTTTGTTTATTGTTATTTAAAAACCATTAAAAATCATTTACTACTTTCGTCTCGTTAACATAAAAAGATCTAAAATATGAATATTTACAAATAACCTTACAATTTATTTTTTAAATCACAATTATGCAAATAAATTTAAAAAAGAAACTCATCTATTAATAGCTTTGTAAAAATAGCAATAAATATACTTAATATCGAAACACTTCTATACAAGTGACTTCAAAATGTGTCTTGGCAATAATAAATGGCGGATTACAGTGAATGTGGATGTAGATGTAAATAGCGGGAGGTGTCGTCCGTTGAACCAAACGCGACTAATCGATAGCGCTGCTTTATTACTATTCTATCTTATTTCTTACTGCTTTTATACTCGATTCAGTCTGTCTGTACGCAAATAGATTTTTTAGTAAAACGTAGATGTGTTTTTTTTAGTAATATTTTGTAGTCGTGTCGTAACCATTATTATTGCTCATTATATGACTTTCCAGATACTAAT
The DNA here is from genome assembly GCA_037178615.1 of Dione vanillae. Classification (NCBI taxonomy): domain Eukaryota; kingdom Metazoa; phylum Arthropoda; class Insecta; order Lepidoptera; family Nymphalidae; genus Dione; species Dione vanillae. The sequence goes on from JAZFAU010000190.1 coordinate 2,183,808, forward strand.
AACTATTTAAATGAAATTATTAGATTATTTATTTATTTTATGGACACAAACTGCTATTAATACACAAAAATGCGTATTGTCAATATAGAGTCTAAATAACTGGAAGAGTACAGAAATTATTTGACGTTCAGAAAAATAGATAAATCACAACTATTTATGGGACGGAGAAAACAGGGACTAAGCAACGGAGTGTCTTAACACTAGGTTCCCACGGTCCCTGCAGTTCCCTCTGCCTACCCTGCCTTGTGCGGGATAAAGCGTGAAGCTGAAAAAAAAACAACTATTTATAATTATAAATATTAAGGATACGTAGTCACGATATAGTTTTTTTTATTGTACTGAGTGACTATATAAGATTTTATAAATAAAAGACTTTATATTATTCTTTACTTATATACTCATAGACAACAGAAAAGAAACAAATAATACATCATGAAAATGATTTGGCGAGCAGCTTATTACTGGTATTTATTTATTGGTATTTATATATTTATTTATTTACTGGTATTTATTTTTTAGACCAATCGTGCTAATATTATTTTATTATCTGTATATTATTTTCCTAATGCGGAAAAGATTACATATTTTATCTATATCCAATTACGTTTAGTAAAACTAAGTACTGAAGGAGAAATAGATACTAAACAAAGTCGAGACTTTAAGGGACAACTAAGTCTAAGTTTTACTTATACTTAATCGCCTCATATGATACTAAAATATAATAAATATTAATACCTACTTAGAAATACAATTTCAACATTGTAATTTTACTGTGACGTTCTTTATTAGATACACGCACATAACATTCAAAGCTGCCTCAGACCAGACCAACGCATATTATCTATTTTGTAAGAGATTTAAATAAGGAGATGTCTGAACTAAAGGTAGAAAGCGACTAATCGATAACTCCAATTTATAGTTTATTGTATGTCCTGGTACCGGTACTAGAGTTCTAAGATTAAACTTGTTTTCAAATAGTTGTATATGCTGTAAAATATTCGTATCTTTTATGATGTGGTTATACCTATTTTTTAATGTTTTTTATATGATCATATTTTCAGTCTTAAGCAGTACATTTACTGGTGGACATATATGTCAAACAGGCATATAGGCCACACTAGAAGCTCCACAGCTGCTCATTATAAGTACATAATTGCATGTCATTTTTACATATTAAGTATAATAAATATGATTTAAATGCACTGTTTAAATTCGATTGCATAATAAGTTAACTTTTTATACAAAAGTGTCTAAAAAATATCGTTTTCATGTTATATTACACAATTCAGAGCTCAATAATGCACTTTGTCTTGCTAGAGCTGGCAAGTGAATTATACCATCGAACAGAGGATGGACTAGAGTGGAGAAGTCACAAACATTACCTCTATACCTCTACATCATAAGCCTAAAGTATCAATAACAACAATTTGGTAAAACCTATCACACTACGCACTACGCTCGTCGTCTCCGAGTATTTCCTATTGGCAGGTTATAATTTACTAGTTTCGCACGCGGCTGCTCCCGTAACCACTGGCCGATGGTGTCGTAAGAATAAACGTATGCTGCCACTTCACAGGGCTGGCATAATATAAAGTAATGAAATAAAGACTTATATTTTATATTATTATATCTTAAAATATCAAATTATAATGATAATTGTTGAAGACTATTGACTTATTTACAAAATTAAAAAATGAATATTAAAATGTAAACATATAGTATGTTTATATTTTACGTTGCCCTAAACGATTAGGGCCGTTTAACTACGCTTGATTTTTAAATATATCTACAATAATATACATACATTATCTATATACAAAAAATACTTATGCTATTGTAAATTGAAAATAAAAATAAAAAAACGTGCACATAAATGTTTAATATATCCGGTTCCGTTTAATTCCATTTATCCCGGAAAAGCCGAACACTCGGCAACCCTGATCGGATCTATCCCATATAATTAGTGCGTGTTATGAAATGCTTCCTGGCTTCTGTGTAATCAGCGGCAAAGAAGGGTTATGTGTATCAGTAATACTATGTTATTAACAATGTAAGATCTGCATCTAGTGAGGTAGGCTACCAGGTCAAATGTATGTAGAAATGTACGTTTATCATACATAAATATATATGTACATACATATATGTATTTAAGACGTTGTATTGGTTTTTTGGGTAATTATGTACCGTTTGGGAAGAGTTTTGGTCGGTTACATACTATTTCCGTATCTGATCTGACAAAGCGCAGCGTTCAGTTCTGCAATAAACATGCATTGTTTTTAAATATATGCTAGTACAGACAAAATGCTATAGCAAGTTGAATGATTTAATTTAATTTTTTTTCTAAATAATCGATACATTAAGAAGTTGGTAATGACTATGAACATATCTTTAATGTAATTAACAGCTATTTATAATATAGGTATGGACATGTAATTGACCTATACGTGACCAAATTGGTTTTATTATAATTAGTGGCACATGTTCGATTCCCGCCTGCGACAATAAATCATTCAACTTCTATCACGCCATATACGGGAAAAAGCGTGAAGCTATAAAAAGGATATAATTCATATACAACTCATTAATAATAAAGCGGAATCAATATTACATTCCGTTTTTTATTTCCATTTATACCTTAAAAATAAATGGAAATAAAATAATAATAATTTTGAAACGTTCATTATTATTTTTTAAATTAGTATAGTTACTTCAATATGTTGATAAGTTAATTATACGTGTGGTTTATTATTTAAAAGTGGTCATAAATACGTTATAGTGTCTTAAATCGTCCATTGTTTTAGTGCCGATAAATTATTTGCAACAGCAATATCGGGTGATGTAGGTGAAAGTTTCGCCACGAAATTGTAACGTATAGCTTTATTTGCTTACAGGATTGTGGCCGATTTACTTATGTGTAAACTTTATTTATTAGATACCGCTTGTTTTTATATGAATATTCTCGTGAATTGTTTATTTATATAGCTAGGTTATATTAGGAAAAAACGTTGGTTAAGAAAAAAATGGGTAATTTTAAATTTTTCACTAAGTATCTTACACTTAAGGATTTAAATTTTCCGCATATATCAGGGAAGGAAAAGTAAATTCTATGTTTTCTAACTAGAGCAGTGAAATTAAAATAGAAAATATGATCTTGAGTGTTTAATTATGTTTACCGTCACTATCATATAAGTTCTCAATATCATTTAAAGTATAATATATATTAGTAGTAGTTTTCTTATTTGTAAATAAGTAACATAGAAATACATTTTCCATATCCGTATGTTCAGCAATTTCGTATATTTCCATTCTACCATTATTGTAGTTGGCTTATAGCCAAGCGTAAAACTATGAATGCAAAAATCTGTTTGAACTCTAAAGAGGAATTTGTATTTGTTTAATTAGTCCAGTTTACTTATATTATTTGATTTTTTTCCACCTAATCAACATATAAATATAAATGTGATATATGTGCACATGGTGTACAATATGTACTATACGACCTCACGGAGTAATCCCAAGTTTTACAGCCGGAGCTAACGAACCGTTAATTCCTATCACTCGTTAAGGCCAGCAGATATACGTTATTTGCATAATTGCCGACAATCAATACATACTCACATCGCCGCAAATTGGACTTAATCGTGCCCTGGCTTTGTTAGATACGCTGTTTCTCACTAATGCTGCCTTCGCCGCGGCATTTCGCCAAAGATTATCTCTCATTTGTCACAGCAGGTACGGAGACCTTGCAAAACGAAAAATTTGATTCAATTTCATGCGAATAAATTGCAAATGATTGTAGGAGAAAACTGCATCGCTAGTAGTAGGCGGACGTTGACGCGTCCGCTTTGCATTTATTTTCTTGTTATTATTGAAATTGTTTTTTGAACGAGTAAAATTTCAGAATAGCGTAAACCTTGCGGTCAATTAGTCGCACCGGCGTCGGCGGCTTGACGCTTTCTAATTCTAGTGTTTGAGACACCTCACAAAACTATTCGACCATAAACAATGATTGACGAAATACGCCTCCGAATGAGCGCAATACGTTCCTATTCGATTTGATCATTTTCGTGAAAATTTTGTAAGAGCTTTTTCAGGTACTTTGCAAGAGATACATGCCTGAGTCCGTCACTGATGTAGCTGCGAAGCTTAGCTTCATTAGGGCACTAACTAATAGACAACAAAGTTAGAATCGATAGCCGGCGCCCCATATGGTACATTGAAATCGAAAGCGCTCGCAAAGTTTACAACTCGGCTCAACCCTTCCGCGCACATGGAGTAAGTTGTCAGTTTCACCCCGTTCATTGAGAGCGGCCCCTCCCGGCGTCACGGTGCGGGGTACGCATATGTGTTGTTGTGTCTCGCTCGGCTCACGCGGAGGACTCGTGGCCGCAAGGTCGGGCTGCGCGTAGTGCTCGTGACGTGCCACAAGGTCGGGAAGGGTCCCGGTCCCGCTCATTCATGGCGCGTCGTGTGGGAGTCACCGCGTGTTGTCTATGGTCAGGCCGCGCGTGCTCGACGCTTATTTTGCAACCAGATTTACAACTATAACTGTAAATTAACTTTATCGGCCGCGCTAGAATCTAGGTCGTATGGAATCAGCATTAATTATCGCTCTAATCTTAGGGCCGATGTCGACTTGCGTACAATAGATCACATGATAGATAGCGGCGCACGCCAAGGACGCGAAAGTAATGAGACGAATGCTGCGAGCGTCGTAGAATATGGCGAACTGGGTTAATCCATTGTTTCTGAGAAATACATAGAAATCGATGTGAGGAGCGATTAAAAAAAAGAAGTCTAGGTCGCGGCTCGCGGCTGACAGCTAGGTGCGCGGCGCTTCTATCCTTGCATTGTTCTGTTCGAGATGATCGCGTGTCCAGTGTAAGTCCTCATTGCATAAATCATAAGGGGTGGATACACGACGAAACCTGTACACCTTGACTGTGCGAGACATCTACTATCTACACGCACGACAGATTTAATAATCGATTTCATGATAAATTGCATTCGAATAAAAAACTTTTTATGTCCAGTCAACAGGAATAACAAATTGCAGCATACGGTATTTTATAATTAATCGATATTTAAGGAAACGAATAACAAAACGCAAGTTATAATAAAACACTGTTGGCTGGTGCGCATATCGTCAATCTTTGGATCTTGTTAAATTAAGTATGAAATGTGTTGTATTTTATTGACATACTGATTTACAATAGGCATATAACTTTTACCTTTGCTCCGAATGTCTCGTTAAAGTAACGTTTCAAGAGAAACTGGTACGACGCGTTTATTAATCTTTCTCTTAAAACAATAATAAGTGCCAGTTTATTTCATTGCTTTGAAATAATACTAACATGCTTTTTAAATTAAAGTTCAGAATTGATAGTCATAGGGTTATCACGTTACAAATTTTTGTTGTATGCAATTATTTTTTTTTTTTAAGATAATTTTAAGTAATTATATAATTATATATACACATTATCAAATTTTGAATGCATTTTAAAAACTTTTTCGTTTTAATCTCATTTATATTCAATTTTACTTCATCTTATGATGGAGGATCCTTACGCTGAGCACGATCGACGTAGGACGAAGTGCTTTAAATACATGTGGATCATCTTAAGTTAAACTCTTCTAGGTGAAATTTGCATTACAAAATGTAACATTGCAAGTAGAGTATTTAATATACTTATTAAAAGAAGTATATTTTTTAAACCATATTTTTTTTCATTAAAAAATATTATCATGCATTTTTCTTTTTTTATTGTTACTAAAAAATCTTGATATAACGCGTAAGCTGCAACCTTTAACGGAATCACATTAGGCGGATCACACACGCAAGCCTGGGAGAATTCGTATAAATACAAATGAATTGCTGGTAACGTGTTAATTTTTATTCAACCAATTTGGTCCGCGCTTTGTAATATGTTTTCGTTATTCTCAATACTTACCATCCCGTGTGAGCCATTGTCTCTGGGAGGCCGAAAGAGGTCGAACAATTGTCTATGCCCTACAAAGAAAGAAGATTTAATATCTGGCATCAAAGTTTTTTCGATGCTCGATTTATTCCTATTCAGCCCACGACATTCACACTTGAAATTGGCCATTGTTGAAAACCCGCTGACTTTATAGTATTTCATTCTTCGGCCGGCAATCAATCGGTTTCAAATCGGTACTTAATTTGATTATTATATTACTAATCTATTATGGAGTAACGGAATTAAAATGTTTTTGTTTTTATCGTCGTAGTTGATACTATTGGAAATTATGTAGGTACTTATGCTTTTTTAGTTTCTCGTAATATGGTACTCAATTAAATAATCATGCAGTTCTCCACTGTCCGCCCTAATGCGACGTATCGTGTAGAGTGGCGGAACACAATATCGTACTTCATTTAAAAAGCATTTCTCTCTCTCTCTCTCTCCCTCTCTCTATTTACAGCATATTACTTCTTTGTTTTCAGAGTATAAAACGATTTCGCTATTTAATTGAGCTTATCTTTTATTACTTATTTTAATTCTTTTATTACTTATGTAGTAGATTCCCAACACTATTTGACCTCCACAATGAAATTGCAGTACTTAGTTGGATCCTTAGCAGATGAACCTAACCGGTTGTTACTACATTTAAAAATTGAGGAAGGCAACTATGAATTTGCTCGTGAGTTGTTGAAACAGCGGTATCACAATACACGGGTACTTGCTGATACCTACATTATTCATTATACATTTTTTGGTAGCAGAGCGTAGTTTCATACCTCTGAATCCCCTTGATTATAGTGTTATTCTCCCGTTTTGGTATTTTGGCTCTTAATTTGGTACCTAGCGTATAATTACAATATAATTAACATAATTTACTAGATTTCCTAACTTTTTAAAAAACGTGCTTGTAACGACGCCATTTGTGACCTAAACGTTTATAACTTAATTTAATTTTCATTCACATAAAACCAATAGGTAGTTTAGTTGTAAATATTTTACAAAGAAAATATTACTTTCATACGTGTTATGGTTTTATACTTATACTAAATCATTTATAGTGCGGTTAAAGAATATACCTATAGCTTTTTTTGATTACATGCCCTATGCTACTTTACAATAAAAAAAAATAAAAATACACCGCAGATATATTCTGTGGTCAACCAATCCTGACTTCCGTTACGTATGTAATCTATCATGTGAAATGAAAGAGCCAAACGATTGTTGCTCGCGAGAATCGATTTAAGTGCCAACAATGCTACAATAAATAAAAATCGATATGGTCATTATTATTAGTTTACGATACGACTTTCACTGAAAAATAAATAAATTGGCACATTTTGATGTGAGAAATTAGTATAACTGTATTTAAGATTAACGTTATTACAGCTTCCTTGGACAAGAATTATAATATTGAAAGTTTCAACCCAATTATTCAATAGGTACCACAGATAATGTTGAACTGACAGGATATTGAACATTAAGTTTATAATTTAACCAGTATTACAAAAGAATATGTGTTTTAACCAGTAAGTATACAGTACAAATACACAAATAAAAATATTTATATGTACTATGTTATTTCGTAGTCATTTATATGTTAGTCGGTACTTACTACGGATCTTTTGCAATATAAGCGTAGCATTTAAAAAGTGTGCTCGATATCAATTCGGCATAATTATCTTTGTGATATTCAAAGATAATATAATAGATAGGTATATTATATAACCATATATAAATTTGTAACCATTTACAGCTATTACGCACTTACAAGTGGTTACTCTTATCACGCATTGCGTCACGTTAACGAAATAGAGAGTGACGTATAATTACACATTAAGTGCCTTTTGTTATGACAATATGCACTACATTGTAATTATAGTTTCATTAACAAAAAAACACATGTCGCAATATCTAATATGGTTAGGGCTGTCAATAAAATAATATCGATTAGAAAGTAAGTTATACGATATTAGATTTAAATTTCTTTTGTTAATATAATCGATTAAATTAGACTAGTTACTAGTGAAAAGAAGTAGTTTTGTATGTGCGAAAATTAAAACTTACTGTTATTAAATAACAATGAAATATTACTTTACAAATTTCCCAACACTACTAAATTTGTAATAATAAAGAAAAAAATAATATTCAATGTTTATAGCATTCATTTCCCTAATCAATCAATAATAAGTATGGGCTTCCTATTGATATTGAGGTAACAAAAACTATGGATCGATTCCAAATTGCTATTTACGCGTGTGGTTGACCAGTGATTTCCTGCGCCCGCGACGGCGCAAGTGACTCATTCTTGACTCACATATGAGTTATAATGTTTGTAATGTTGTTATATTACTGGAACTATAATGACGACCCTAAATTCTCCGTACAACCACATACGAGATTGTATATGAATGGAAACTGTCAATTCCGGATTTATTTGCGGTAATGATTTATTAATTAAGTGTATGTATAAATTAAATATAGAATGAGAAACATATCCTCTTTGAGATTAAATATTACATGTCATATATAACAATATTACAAGACATATATGAACGATGTGAATATATATGTAATTGATGTAATTAAAAGTTTACAATACATGCTAGTAATGTGGTTAGAGGCACATTTCGGGGAGAAATTGTGGTTTCCCGCGCTTTGTTCCGTTCCGAAACTTTGTAATCGCAGGGCACGTAATCTGATTTCGATTTCTTACTCAGCTTTTTGTGGCCGTAAAAAGTGAAGGAAGATTTTGGTCTCCGCTCTTCTTTGTAACATGCCTTACAAGCATTGTATTTAAGTTTTTTCAATGTTCTATTTTATAAGAATACAGTGGTACTGTATATCAATATATATTTAGTGACAGTGTGACAAGTTTTTACACGTTACAGGCTGCGAGAATACAACAATTAAAAAATACTGTTAGAAGTAAATGAATCCAAATCCTAATGCCTACCTTTATAATTATTGCATCATTAAGCTTTATGGCGACCGGGTTAAGAGTAAAACGTAAGAAAGGAGGATTAAACAATAGAAAGAGTCTCTCGACGCCACAAGGCTTATTAAAAACATACTTATTAAACGCAAGCGTAACAATTTTTTATCGCCAAGCTAGTCACCGTTCTGCTTTACGGCGTTTTTGTCAAAATCATTTAGCCACTTCTTAGAACCGTTTCGTGCGGATATCACAATTGTTAACCGGTGTACTCTGTTAAAATCAAACAGGCACGTTAACACAGTAAGTGTTATACGCAGTAGATGTATCCATGTCAGTTTCGGCAAAGCTTTTCATGTGCACGGATTTTAATTGCTTTCTAAACTCCATCGTCGCCGGATTCCCATGGCGGCCGCTGCGAGACAGCACAGCGGCCAGCACACGTAGATGCATGACATGTAGTTTTTTCGTGGAGTTTTTGTGTTTATCGAAGAGAAAGATCTAGTTCGAGCGCGGTCATTGCGCCGCCTCGAGAACTGAGAGCTTACGACTCTGAACGCGTTTTCAAACGCATTTGACTTGTGATCTTATTTCTATTCCCATTCACGGTACGCTCATTCAAATTTAACGGGCAAATCAATTTGAGACGTCGTGTGACGACACATCGCTACCGGTAACAAAGGTGAGGCAGTAATAACAGAGTGAAAGGGAACGTATCTGCCCGTATTAAGAACGAATGGATTACGGAATATTAATTATTACGAGCAATCGGTCTCCGTCTCCGTGTGCTGTGCGACTCGCGGCGCTCAGCGGGCCGATACGATCGTACGTGAACATCAATCTCGTCCCGGATTGTCGGCACCTCTTTATCGCCCACAAAAAATCGACCAGTTTTTTTCACATGGCCACGGGCAAAACAATAGCCGAGTGCGCATCTCTCTCGTTATTAAATTCGTATAAAATTAAATATAATGTGTGATTCTACTTCCGGTTGCGTGATGGGAATGTCGGTTAACTGTAGTTTATGGAAAACGTCAGACCTAATGTAGCGGCGTAATGTTGTAAATTGGCAGTTGTTTACATAAACCAGTGCGTCTATCGCGTCCATCTTAAATCTCTCAAGCCTCTGTCCTGTACTGAAATTGATATTTAGGTTGCTTTCGATGCGGATATTATTGATAGCTGCGGTGCGTCGTAAAATGCATAATTTACAGCGGAAACAGAGGAGACGCATGCATTCATGAACTCAATACAATGTCCAATTAGACATATCATTTGCGTATATAGACATACAATTTAGGTATATATTTTGCATAAGTGCTTATATTTTTAAATATAATATATTTTTAAAAACAAATAAAAATGCAATATAAAAATGAACGATTACCTCAAAATTGAAGACAGGTTCACATGTAAATTACTTTAAGTTACATTTACTTGTGAATACCACATTCTCAAATTTAGAATTTAAAATGTAAGCGATATATAATGCGCGGCGACAATAGAAGTCATGTCCGTAATTGCTAGAGCTATGAGACTGTGAAAATATAAATGAACGCAATGATCGCATGAAAAATTTGACACCAAGAAGGTTCTCAGTTAAATTTTAGTGGCTACTTTCTTAAAGATGTTTTCTTATATTTATTTGGCCGCTACCGACGAAATACTGACGAATAACATGATTAAAAAAACTACCGCTCTGTATAGGTATATTGTAATAAAGTATAGATTTTTGTAGTATAGTATAAATTAAAAATGGAATGGTTGCCAGAATATTTATTTTTATTTCCTCGCTCTGCTTAGTGTTTTAATGTTTTTGAAGAACAGTCTCTTAGCGCTTGATTCTCCCTACTCTGCTGTATGGGAAGGAGCGTCGAGCTGCATTTTCATAGTTTCTCCTTGACTCCGTAGAAATTTTCAACTAAATAGTATATTTTCTTTCTATGTGATTTTTTACACTCTATGTGATTTTTTAGATGACATGCTCTAAGAAAAAATAACAAATTTCATTTCGACTTCATTATTAATTACAACCTATTTGCTGTCAACACTGAGTGACTGTTTGCAAAATAGAGAGATGTGCTCAACAGTGAAAGTACGCAAGTATTTTATGGTATCTAATTATAGCGTAAAGTAGCAGTGACTGTTCGTCCAAATATCTATTAGTAAATAATAAAATTGATTTTTTTGACAATTAATAATGAATTGTTTAAAAGTTTCCTTACATATTTTATGTACGAGAATCATCAAGAAGAAAATTGAATATCTTGCCATGGAATAAAACTATATTATATATTTTTTTATCGTAACCTAACGTCAAATGCTATTAAGATCACATATTGATAAGTCCAACTGACCTCTAACCTTTGATCACGAGATGTTCATAAGCGTTCATGATAAAAATTATTTAATATAGCTTTGGTTAAAAAAATTATGAAACGTAGCTATTATTAATATTACCCACATTAAAATATGTTCACCAATCTGATTTCTAATTGTATTTTCAAAATATAAAAGTGTTAACTTTTTGCTGTAGCTTCGCGCCTTTCTGTGGTCAAATGTTACGTAACTAAGCGTTGTGTATGACACATGACACATACAAAGTGGTCCATATAACTGAATACAGGAACAATCTTCTTCAATAAATAGACTATCAAAGTTTTCAGCTGTATATATTTAGTATAGAAGAATCTATAATTTATTTATATTACTTACCAATAATTATTTATATATAATAAAACTAATTTTACAGATTTGTCAATCTAAGTTACCTCAGTTTATTTAAATTAAAATAATTTTTCCACTATAGATAGCTTTATGGTTTTCTCTGGTTTACGCTACGGGCTCGTAGGTTATATTGTTTATTAGCTATTCCTGACATTGTTTACTTTTTTTTATTATATATTGTTACTAGAGGTCAATCTTACATGCGACGAGCTCATGGCCAGGATATCTGAGGCTATTTATTATAATTTTAGCACGCGAGTGTTGATATATTGGAGGAGATAGAGTGATCAGCAAAGATCAGTCAAGTTATGTCAGTCACGTAAGAGCACAGCATCGAAGCTCGACTGTTGGATGTCTTCTTCTTCTTCTCTTTAATTATGGCGTTTCGAGCGCGCCAGTTGACCACAATTCACTTCGCCAATGTCAAGTTGAATGGAGAACACCTGTTAGATGTCAGTTGTGGCCTAAAATGGTCAGGATATTTTATAATCTTTCAGAATTTACATTATTTAGCTTTTGAGTTATTCTGACTTTACTTTCACAATTATTACAAATTGTAAATTGAAATTTCTGTAACAAATAACTACAATTATTTAGTTTACTTTATTATTTTACCTACAATCTAGTTTGCCTACACTGACTTACACATACATATTGATAACCTCGTCTTCACCCATTCAATAAAGTAAAATTGAGTGTAATATGTACATGAATAGTAGAGTTCAAAGTAACTCTTGAAAGGTATAGTGACTTATAAAACGATTAGCTTTCCTGTATTGGAACAGGTAGTTCCTGGGGTTAGTTAATGATCTCTATAGCTTTAAATTTTTTATTTTATTAAGTATGTATTTGACTTTATGGTGATTTTACCATTACCTGCCATAGAATAATAGAATTTAGATACTTATAAGCAATTGTGAGAATATGTTTCAGAATAATTAACAAAGTAATATAGACTTATATATTTTTTTAAACATTTGTGTTTTCCAAAATTTGATCTGTTATCTAAAATTAAATTTATTTAATTTTCAAAATATTTTTGTGTATACAAACAATCGAGTGGTATATTCTTCTTTAATTATAAAAAAGAAGTTTTTTAGTGGATATTCTCTGTATAACCACTAAAAATATATTAGAAAGTAAAATCTAAAGACATTTATTATATAAAAACTTTTTATTTTATCGATTTTGCTAGTTCAAATCAAACACTAAATTATGAAAGTTTTTTCTACCTCAAAGCAGATAGACATCTATTAGTATTCTAAAAGATATTAAAAAAAAAGTAAATGCATGTCTGTTTCTCAAATTACAGCCATTGTTGTGGAATAATTAGATTACAAGTCAAATTAATGAACGTGAGAATAAATAAATAAATCAAATAAAATCAGCCTATTAGAATATTAATCATGTATTAAGAAACACTATTCTATTACTGATAAGGAAGTTCTAATAAAAAAAAGTCTGCTTAAAACTTTAATAGATTCATTAAAACTTTTTTGTATGTTATAATGAATATTAAAATAGACATTGAAACAGCAAAGTGTATTTTAATGAAGACTTTCGATTAAATTTACATATTGTAACGGATGCTGTAGGTACCAAGTTCATAATATTTTGTGCTAATATAAATAAGATAAATGTGTCATAGTAATCGATATATGTTAGGGAAATAGTACATATAGAATATTAGCTAGCTACTCTGCTGTTGTGTTCAAAAGTCAATAATGGAAGTCATGTCACTTGTCTTTCACTTTTTTTTTCGAATAAACAACATTTTTTTCATTGTTACACTGAGGATTTACTGGTTTTAATTTGAATATCATTTATTTTCAAGGAAAGCCACAAGTTATGCCATTTGCTCGTTTGCCTCCCTCTAATATAAAAAAGCTATATTCCCTCATGTACTCGGTATGTGTTATATTTCTTACACAACACTAAACGTTCTTTCCATTACACGAAAATTGATTATTAATAGTGTATTTTGAGTAGTGTCTTGAATTAATCGTCTATCAATTCGTCTATCAGCTTTGCCACAAATTGTAATAAATGTATATAATCAAAGTAAAATAAAAAAAATATATTGTAAAATAAAAATAATATATGTAAAAATCCTATATTTTCCATAATTCAATGTAGTCTGAAGCAATGTAACAGAAACGTTTATATGATATTTCTTTTTAATTACAATAGTATAATAGTAGGTAGACGAAGTGACAAGTGAGCGCCACACGTGCATTAGCGGCCGGTGGCGCCGCAAAAACTTCTAGTTTACAATACAATGGAGTAACGGCGTTGTAATTAGCACTGGCACGTACACATACATATATGTAGCTCTTTAATTAATTACATGATACGGCTATGTGACTACTTTTAAGTGGTTTGTTTATGTAACTCCAGTTGCGTGCTTTGTACGAGGTGTTATAAAGGCTGTGAGCACATATATAATTATTACAGTAATTTTATGCTTTTTTTATTGTCATTTATATGTTTATTACTAATTTTTAGAGGTTAAATCAAATAACTTATCTATGCAAGTCTCTTATACTACGCGAGTCGATAAAAAACGCGATTTTTATTACATTTACTTTATTTATATTAGTATTTGCCTTATAAATAAGCGTAAGTGAAAAAAAAGGTATATATCAGTCTCTTCGTCTCGCCAAAAAAGAGAACAGTTAATTATAGCAAGGCGTTTATACGAATTTGATTTTGGACTTTGAATAAATTAAGGTGTATCTAATTATGTAAATATAACTTATTTGATAAATAAAACTAAACAGTGATTAAACTAATTTAGTTTGACGGGTGATATAAAAAGCTTTTGATATACTATTAAACATTTAATAGCCTAGTAGAAATCAGGAAAACGATAGGTAAAGTGCCTTCTACCTTTAGGTGGTCTAGTCTTTTGACGTAGCCATTTTAAATAGAAATATTTAATTAGCGAATAATCTGTTGAGATTAATTTATTTGTACTATAATGAAGATAAAAATATGTTTTAATGTAAATAATGTTTATTTTTGTAGTAATTTATTTTATTTTATTTTACGTTGCAAGTGACAAAATGTACCTAAAGCTCAAAATAATATAGAATGGAATATACCTATATAACACCATGTAGGTATACTATATTGTAAAGTTATCAGTATTATATGTCTGAAGTATTGTCCGTAAATATATTTTACGAAATTAATCTCTGTTTGCAAAAGCTACTTCTACTTCCCACGCTGAGCAAAATACAAGTATCTTTTAATTGTAATTTTTCTTACATGATAGCCATGGGGAAGAAGTAGGGTTAAAATTAAGCCACGCCAAGTTGTAATTAAATTTCATTAATTTTCATGTTGCTGCAACCATATCTAAGCAAAATTTCTTAAAATATAATTTAAGCTAAATCCAAAATTAAAAATGGCCACGATTTATATTAAAAGTCAACTTTTTTAAAAATCAATTAAATCCTTGACAAAGGGCATATATTTTCTATCGATAGTCAAGTAGGTCACCAGCGCGGAGTGTCGATTGAATGTAAATGCGCGGGAGTGCTTACCGTCATCTTCGACGAGGGTGCGCATGAGTTTACACAACATAGTATTCGTAATTAAAAAAAAATATACAGATTTATAAATTACGACGTAGTAAAATACCTACTTACAGATAGGTAGATAATATTTTGAAAATAAATTGATAAAAAAATTGTACAGATTAAAAAAGACATGATGAGTACAGTCGCATTTATAAAAGCTAATATTTTGACAGATACCAATACCGTGTATACAGTACCGTTTTAATGCAATATCTTTGCAGAAGGTATTTGAGTTGTTTGTGAGGTAAAAGCTATTTGTTTCCCCGATTAAGTTAAGATTGTGCGGATACAAGGTAGTCTATACGTACCTTCTATTCACAACCTTGTATGTCCAGCGACAGTTCCATAAAATCAACTGAATTTTGAGATTAGCCCAAATTTATGGAAAGAGTAACAATCTGATAAAAATTTAAAACTTGCTCATGTTTTGATTTTGTATGCTGTAACTATACAAACAAAAACTTAAATTATATGTATATGTTAATCTTATCACATATATATATATATATATATATATATATATATATATATATATATATATATATATATATATATATATATATATATATATATATATATATATATATATATATTGTGTTAGGT
Organism: Dione vanillae; assembly: GCA_037178615.1. Classification (NCBI taxonomy): domain Eukaryota; kingdom Metazoa; phylum Arthropoda; class Insecta; order Lepidoptera; family Nymphalidae; genus Dione; species Dione vanillae. The sequence goes on from JAZFAU010000190.1 coordinate 2,199,635, forward strand.
ACATACGTCCAAATAAAATTAATGTAATGAATTGTTCAAGATTAATTTCTAAGAAAAGAAAATATTTACTTTTAAAAAACAAAAAAAAATGATTTTTTTAACTATATTACAGTATAATTTTCTAAGAGTATAAATAAAGTATATTTATTTCACAACGTGAGCTATATGGTGTCACTACACACCCTCGCGTGCGCAGCTCCGTGCCAATGTCGTGGGCTCTGTTTTTTCTGCCACCCTTCAAGGCTGTGTACCCAATGCTTCACCTTGCGTGTGCGTTTATCTCAACTATTGTTGTACGTGGAATTATTAATGTTCACTTAATATTGATTATCAACTTAATCATATTTCATTTACTTAGATTACATTTACATTTTTAGAAATGTAACTTGTTGTGAAATGCAAATAAAACTATGTACATATTTTGATTTGCTTCTAAGTAACTTAAACGACTAGTACCCAAAAAGTTAAGTATCTCCTACCTACTAACTACTTAGGTATATTTTAATCCAATCAAGTCTAATTGCATATAAGGCATAAAGCTTAGCTTGTTTGGTATCTATAAATATACAGATATATACCGTAAAAAATATAGTTTGCAGTACAATCTGTAATTTGAGTTATATTTAAAATGAACTATCCATTGTTTAGAAGCCACACACGAAGCCTCAGTATTTCATCTTGCAATTTGTGTAATTGTTAAAACAAAACCATTAGCACATTTCAGCTGTACACAGCGTTTACGAGTTAATGATGGCAATGCCTTTTCTGGGCTGTAAATGAAATAGTATAATGAAAAAACTAAGAAAATCAAATTTTGAATTACTTCAAGTGGGTACAATCAGGAAGGCAAGGTAGCTGTGATGGCAGCGCCAACCCCTCATTATGTTTACGCACCACCATTAAGCGTAATCAACCTCTCATCACACACGGAGAGGAAACAATAAAATGAACTATTCAAATTATTCTCCACTTCAAGAATATAAAATGATTTTATTTTATTTAAATTGTGTCAATCTTAAATTAATGTTCTTGTTATTTATTATAGTTATTTTTATTTTCTATAGTTATTCAGGACTTTAAATTAACACCAGATATACTCTGTCCTTTAGTATGAACATCCACAGATAATACAACAAACGCAATATGTATAAAAATACAGATATAAATAAAAAAATAATGTTTTAAAACGATTAGAAAGGCAATTTCAAATTTGGAACGCGCAGTAAAATGACAAGAGTGCGGAAGCGTAACTCCCCTCAACGTTTAGTTACCCCACGCACGTCAGCGGGAATGCGTGCAACCCTTCCTCGTAGACAGACTATTATGACGTAATCAACCTCTCCACATACGAATACGAGGAAACAAAATTTTGTACAAAACTTTTACGAGTGTCTAAAAGTGTAGTTTTTGTTGCAAGTGCAACTAAACAAAATATTCGTTAGCAGCTTTATTATTTTAATATTTTTTTTATTATGAAAGTTGTGAAATATAGATTTTTGACATTTTATTTTCGTTATGCTATATTATATTATATAGCTAATCTCTTATGTTATTTATGACTTTAACAAAGCTTGTAAATAACAATAGATAGGTGGTTATTAAAAAGGCTTAACAATTTCACTTTCGTTTACAACTATAATTTTTCTTTAAAATTAAACGACAAAAAATATAAACCTGTATTAGAAATGCATAAAAACTGCATTGTCTAAATAAATTATCTTTAAGAATACGCTGCATGTAACATAACAATTACTGTCATTTCCTCAATAAACACGTTTTGAAATCGAAAAGGGTTCGTAAAACAAGATGACTGGCCTGATTGCTTCCTTTTGCAGGCGTAAGGAGAGCTCAAGTAATTATCCAAGAGTAAAATTTACACTGACACACTATTATGGAATGCATGCAGAGGTAGGAATGGGACGCCGTATGAAATTACATTTTACACCGAGCTTCGCGACATGCGAAGTTAATAGACCATATAAAGTTAAAACCTCTTTGGATACCACAGATAAGACATCGACATATGAATAGGTGATCTTAATTTATCTGTGAAAGGTTCCGGTTAACACTCTGTGTCGGTCGCTAATCGAATCATTAAAACTACATGCGATTTGAATTATCGATAGCAACCCATTAGTTGTAAAAATTGTAAGTGTTTTATGACTTTTACTTTTAATCTCGTTTGAGTCTAAAGTAGTTAATTTAAAAAATAATTGTCTATAGGTATAAAACAATCATAGTTTTTTTGCAACTGCATATAGATATATTGTATGCAGTTGATTGAATATGACAATTTTTTTTCTAATTATTGCGTGACCAAATTTTATTAAGAAGTGACGTATATTGATAAAATGTTTAGCATTGACTATATATAAATGAGAGCCTTATTTGACAATGAGCGGGCAAGGTCAGTTTTTGTTAACTATTATTTAATTTATCATTTAGCAATTGTTCATCCAAAACGACATTGTTGTTATCGACCTTATGTTTTTATACACTCACGGTGCAGTATAAAGTCTAATGTGGATAGTGCTTTATATGTTACAGCACTCTTACATGTGTTTAATTTCGAATTAATTTAATGCGGGTAATTATAGTAAAAAGTAAAAGATCATATTGACGTGACTTAGTTATTCAATGCTTAGATATATGAAGCAGCGTTATTGTATTTATTACTACTACTACCTCCATTACTTATCAGTTAATTAATCATTATTATGCAACGCGAGCTCAGACACCGCCCGCCTATTTTCCCGCTACTATCTTATATGATAAAACGGCTAATCTTCCGCAACTTACTTGACATAATGTGTTATTATTTACATTATAGGTAAGCATGGAAAAAGCTTCTGTTAATAAAAAAAATGACTTACTATGAGGTGGAGTTAATGATAATGCGGACACAGCAGGCGGTGGCACAGGGGGGAACATGTCCTGGTGCGGCTGGTACATCCTTGGTGGTGGCGGCGCCTCTGCTTCGATTTCCTCGGGCTCTTGTTTGTGTGGAGAACGGCCTCTTGCCAGCCGTACTGCTTTGAGGCCGCTGGGCGAGCGCCGCATGGATAGGTTTTCCGGAGTGTCGGACTCTCCTGAACGGCGACGTGGCCTGGCCTGCTTGCGGCGCGGCTGCGGGCTGTGCGGGCTGGCCGGAGGCGACGGCGCGCCAGCTCCTGCATTAGGGCTCCCGGCTGGCGAGCCCGCCTCGGCGCACTCGGCCACCTCTTGGTCGGCGAGGCCGCGGACCTGCAGGGACTCGCCAGCTCGTATCACGGTACCCAACTGCTCCTGCGCCACTGACACTTCTCCGCGGTACATGAAGTCCACCACCGCCTGCACCTCCCATCCTTGAAAGTCTTTGAGCACGATAACGGGGTGCTTGCACGGGTTTTCGCTAAATATCCGGCGGAAGAGCGGGCTGCAGGCGCCGAGCAACACCTTGTGCGCACGGACGCGGCGCTCGGCACACACGAGTGTGACGTCGACGAGTGTCTCAGCGTGCAGCAGCGCCTCGAAGGAGCGCAGCAGGTGCGCCTGGTGGTTGTTCCAACGTAGGCTGTAGTGCTCCTCGCCGGCGGTCGGCTTGTCGTCCATAGCGCGGCCGATGCGGCGTGTGCCTCCTCAGACTGTCCCGGAGGACGATGCGAGCATCACTCGGGACGGGAGTTCGATATCACTGCACGGCACGGCACTGGCGGGTATCGCGGACACGGTGTGCGCTGCGGACGCGTGCAGACATACACGTACGACGCGGACGGCTCGCGAGCGCGGAGTGAGCTGGGCGAGCGGCGCGTCGGCGGGCGGCGGAGGGCCCGGGTGCGGGCGGGCGGGGGGCGCGGGGGTGGCCGGCACGCCCCCGGCCCCGCCCTGCGCACACACGCGCCCGCCCCGCCCGCGCCCCCGCGCGCCGCACACATGTCGCGCGCCCACACGACACATGTGACGCCTACTCGCCTATGTATTTTTTCGGATACCTACAGGCCTGTGCACGACGTGCTGCTTGCAGGCGCGGCAGCAGGCCGGTATATCTGTTTGTTTACAAGCAGGCGGTGCGACAGGCTGGTGGTCGTCGGGAGAGCGCGCTCGACAGTCGACATCGAGCTCGTTTTAATAAATTTTCTCGCGGGAGCATCGCGTGACCTCTGATAAATATACCCAAATAAAGAAAGCGACAACTGTAGCTGATATTTTACAATAAAATCGTCCCGAATCTTTGAATGACAATGTATTCTGACGTCACATATAGTTAACTACAAAAGTTACTAATCATACTTATATCTATGATCATGTCGTAATGTTGTACCTATAATTCAAATTGAATGAACATAAATAGTGACTAACTGATAATATTTTAAGATTTATTTTTATATGTGTAGACACTTAGGTATACTAATTTGATATAAATAATATCATATATATCATATCAATATAAAAATGGGACCACTTAGCTTATACCTATAATATTTCTATATGACATTTCTGCCAAAAAAGTACTGATTTGATTTTTTACTTTCACTTAATTTATAAAGATATTCAGAGGTCCTAAATGCGTATTTCCTAAATAAAATTAGATAAATATACAGTTTATGGTAGCTTATATATATTTAAGAGGAAAGAATGAACTATGGCAATAGGTATTTGATATAAAAAATATTAACATCAAATGGAGGCATAAGAGGAAAAAGTTCGGAAAAAAGTTAAGTTGGATCTTACTTTTAAGTTTTAAAGGTCAAGTCCAGGGGTACCCCTCCAATAAAATAGACGTAAGTAGGTAGGTATATAAATATCTATAAAAGTTTACTAATAATAAATATAAGATTATAAATAAATAGTTAGTTATTGCTTAGAAAAAATATTTTATCTGTCAAGTACTATTAGCTAGGTCATATTAACTTTTTATTATTTCGTGATGATTTCGTAATCTGTTGATGCGATATTTTTAAGCCTATTAACGCATTATATCTAAGTCATTTGTAAAACGCTTCATTATCATAAAATATGTGTAGGTACTTACTATAATGTGAAAGTAATGTAAAAAAGAGGATTTAAAATATATATATATATATATATATATATATATATATATATATATATATATATATATATATATATATATATATATATATATATATATATATATATATATATATATATATATATATATATATATATATATATATATATATATATATATATATATATATATATATATATATATATATATATATATATATATATATATATATATATATATATATATATATATATATATATATTTGCTTAAGACTAAATTTTACCTGTGGTTGCATTTGCAATGGTAATTTAGAGAAACTAAGAATTATCTATAATGTATTACATATTGTGTCAGTGCCATAGGTAAGTGAAAGTAAGTCACATTAAAGTCATTATTATTATGCTATAGCCTAAGTATAGCTTTTCTCGGCTAATGAACTATCGAATACAACCAGCTATTTTTTTTAATCCTAACCAGTAGTTGCTGAGATTGGTACATTCAAACAAACAAAATGAATGAATGTAAATACATTGATTCAAATAGCACAGATAATTATTAAAAATAAATGTAAATATAAATTGAATGACGTACCTATATCCTTGGTGATGCAGCCATTTTATTATATGGTCTATAACTAAAGTAGAAAATAAAAATTTTCGTATCTATGTGTATAACTCTAGTAGCTTAGCTTAAGTCTTAATTAATTTGATATAAAAATTATACTTTACAGACGAAATATTCCTTCACTTATATTTTTTCCAACATTAGTTAAAGGTGTCTTTATTAAATACTATATAATAAGACGACCAAGCCACAGAGAAGCAAGTTGGACAGTACATCGTGATGGTCGTTCGATTCCAATTCGGAAACATTTACCTATATTTCAATTATTTTTATTTCCTCTACAATTACCGCGATAAAGCAAGGCGCTGGGTTTCGACTGGCGAAAATAAAAATAATAAAGTCGGCAAAAAGAAGCACCTATATGAATTTGACACATTTATTTCTATAGTAATATTAATCTTGCTTAGTTTGTTTAATTGAACGAACCGCAGGAACTGGTGGTACTGGTTTGAATAAAAATATTTTTTTTAAAGTTGTAATAAGTTGTAGTATTCTTTGAAAGTTCACAAGTATGTCCTAATCTTTTTTTTTTAGCTTCACGCTTTATCCCGCACATGGCAGGGTAGGCAGAGGGAACTGCAGGGACCATGGGAACCTAGTGTTAAGACACACCATTGCTTAGTCCCTGCTTTCTCGGTTCCCGCTTTCCGCCCTTTTCGAGGCATTGCCGCCATTGAGTGGCGGAACACAACGCCGCGCTTTGCCTTGTTAACCAGAAAGATGAAAATGGCATTAGAAAAATCCATCTTCCCCGACTGGGGATCGAACCCAGAAACCGTCGCGTTACAGGCAGACGTTGCGCCTCTGCGCCACGACGTAATCTTATTAAGTATTTTTGCGTGGAGTATATGACTTTTATATTTACCATTTAGCTTCTAATGTTGTAATGGAAAATTTGCTATGCAAGGTCTTTGTTTGTTATAACTGAGATTCTATTTTAAGTCTATTATGTTTCTACAATAACTGTTCCTGTCTTCAAAATATTTAATTATTATACCGTATGTCTTTTAGGATATTATTAAATCGAATATAATCATTCTAAGTGATCTATAAAAATCTAGTGATAGGGTGACATGTTATTTTCAATTAATTTTACCTTTTCTCACTTTCTATTAATTATGACCAGTCTTCAGATAAAAGTATAACGTAACATTATTTTAAAAAATATATTCGTCGTTATATGTGTAGGTACGTACTAAACAGTATTTATTATTTCGAAACATATTTTCAAATGACCTGTCGACTTATTAATTATGATTATTATTAAACAGGATTATTGGTAATTTATAAAAAAGTGTCATTAAAAATGTTTGCGCCGTTAATTGCTTTAATACTATTTTAACAAACATAAGTCGTTTTTGTTTTATAACGAAATAAGCTGTACCTGTATAATATATAACATTCCTGTATGAAATATTTGTAACGATTTGTGTTTTTTATGGGTAGTGAGGTACCTACCTACCTATCTACGAAATGTAGACGTAACATACCCACGTCCAAAATAGAGGTAGGACTCAAGGTTTATTTTCATATAAGTATTCGTCAATTGTGGTTGGAGGCGTCGTGGCGTTTGCCTGAAAACGACTTGTGGGGTCGATTCCTTCTCGGGGTAGATAAACCTTTTCATTTCCATTTTTTTCACCCTGGCACCCAGGCTAAAGTTCACTACAAACTACAAACACTGGGTTTCCACGGTTCCTGTCGTTCCCTCTGCCAACCCTGCTGTAAGCTGGATAAAGCGCGAAGCTGGGTGTGGTTATCGTGGCGCAATGGTCAATCTGGCAATGGCCATTTTCGCAACATAAATTAGGCATTGAGTTCCGGAACAGAGCAGAAGAATTGGAGCATTGGAGGATTGCTTACATAATCTCTAACTCTTGACACAGTACAATTAAGTAAAAATAATTAAACTCTAATTTTTTCATTCAGTTCATCTAGTAAAGCAATAAATTTACCCTTATTGTATATAATTTTTGTGATAATGCTAGTACCTATATTCCTACTTGTCTAGCAATTAGGTAATCTTATACATGCAATCTGTTATCGTTGTATTTTGTGACACTTTTGGAAGCTTTTCTAGTTATCAGTACACACGATACAGCCTATTTCGCTGATTTTGTCGGCTTTTTATATAGCAAAGTGGATAGTAGTGTTATTCCAATATCACTTTATACAAACATAAGTAAGCATATAATTAAGCAGATCTAGGTAACTGTATATTAAATTGGATATAAATAAATCTACTTTAACTAAGATCAGACCATTACAGCTGCTATTTAGTATAGAGAATATATTATGCTATTTAGTATAGAGAATGAAAAAAAATGACATAAAAAAGCCATAAATCTCTTGCCGGCTCTCATAATCAGAACACCGTAATACTAATACGTAATATTCTAGAAGACTTTGGGCTGGTTTCACCACTTGCTAATAAAGTCCTCGATAGGAAATGTATTCCTTGTCTGGCAGATATGCAACAAATTTTGGTTTCACAAGTCTTAGATGTGACTATCTAGCAGGTAAAGATCTAATACTTAAAGAAAACATATAAAAATTTTGAACGCAGCGGGACTCGAACCCGCGCCCTCCTGCGAACCGTGCAGACGCTCTCACCAATGAGCCATGCGTTCTACATCACGCCGCATTGAAATTTTTATATGCTTTTATACAACTTATATCGTTGTTAGCATCTCTGTATGGAAATTTTCTCAGTGTGGATTAACATTTTAAAAATCATAAAAATATTTAATAAGAGAGCGCCTGCACGGTTCGCAGGAGGGCGCGGGTTCGAGTCCCGCTGCGTTCAAAATTTTTATATGTTTTCTTTAAGTATTTTTTCTATCCTCAGTGTGGATTAACACTTTAAAAATCATAAAAATAGGTAAAGATCTGTTTAGTGTCGCCTAACCGCCTTTTTCTGTTAGACAATGTTAACTAGCTTACTATATGAAAAATAATAGTTTTTAATCCATGACCGGAGAAATTGGCCCTTACTGTTATTTTTGTATTAATTGACAATCAAGAACTGTTTTCCATGACACACTATTTACTTTTTAGCTTTAAAAAATACGAAGCGTAAATTATAGTCTTAAGCGTTTTCGTTAATATTACTTTGCTAGCATATTAAAATTTGTAACAAAGAGTCGTTTAAATAAACATGTTCAGTGAACTAAATCAAAATTGTTTGAAAGTCGTTGGGCTTATTAAGCGGGGTCAGATTGTATCAGCGCTCACATACTAACGTACACGTAAGGGTAATTCGGCGTGATGTATGGGGGTACAACTCACGCACGTAGGGAAATTTTGTTTTCGATTATTTTTGTGTTCCCATATAAAAAGTTTCGTATTTTATTTTGTTACTTAGTATTTTTTTATGTTTTACTTTAAATAAAAATAATAAAATATGATATGCCCACTATATTATGAATTCACTAAATATCATTTTAATTTTAATTTTTTTCTTCTTCTTTTTGTACTGTGAGAGGTAGAGGTGAGATGTACTCTTATACAAGTGGAAGTTGGCATTCCACTTCTTGTATCTCCGTACATCAACAGTGCAATCCCGTCCGTTCTAGTTAATTTTTATTTTGGCGGGTCATATTTTTTACTGTTATGTTGTATCCCGTTTAACTTGACCTAAGCTTAATTTTTCTATTAAATACAATGTTTTATTTTATAAAATAATACAAATATAAAACACAATTATGTAAAATTATCCAGTTGACTTTGTTAGCAACTTGTAAGTATCTCGGATGGGTAACAGCTTCAACAGTTTAGTCTGTTCAATAAATATTTGCCGGAAGTTCAAGAGCGTGTGTCTACACAATATCAATATAAAGTTTTCAAAGTAATAACTTCTAATGTACATTTAATACATCAATATTTTTTTAAATCGATTGCATTTGTTATTTTACATAAAAGTATACATTTTGTAAGTAAGTAAGTAATTAATAAATTTAAATTTAAGGTAAATTTCCATTTAGAATTTAGAGGCTTATGAAGAAATCAATATAAAAAAGTATTACAAGTAAATTCTAAGCATAAAAATGAACTGATAAATACTAATTAATTATTAAATCCACATTGTGTATAAGGAGGACATTCAATGAAGTGCATTATAATTACACTGAAACGTTCTAATCACGAACGTTGGCATGCCACTAATGACGCTTATTGACGAGCTATATGACTTGAATGTGATTCACTTGTACGAATATACTGGCCGTGACACGGTTTACTCCTAGCTATTTGCACGTAGATGCTGTTTTGTTTAATATCTTAAATTAAATTTAATTATATTTATTTTAAACATTATTTGCTTATAAAAAGAATTTCTTTTAGTTTTACGCTTTATCTCGTTTTTAGATAGTTAGGTTAAGGGAAACGCAGGAACCGCGGAATTTTAGTGTTAAGACACTCCGTTGTAGGCTCTCCGCTTTTTCGAGGTATTGCGTGTTGAGGGGCGGAACTCCATCCCACGCTTGAGTAGTTGCCAGAGCGAAGAAAATGGGAATGAAGAAATCCATCTTCCGCTAGTGTCTTGTTTCACTTTGGCTTTGAATACGTATGTGTTTTTGTGTTTGGTCTGAAATTGCAAGGTTAGCAGGAATAACTTAGTGACAAGGAATGGCAGAACTCTACGTCGTACTTTTCCTGCCGAGTGAATAGAAAATAATTTATTATGCGGAACTCAACACTCACTTTCGTTCTGTTTACTGGAACTGTCCCACTTCGTCAGAATGACCTAATTATATTATATGATGAGATAAATGTTTATTCTATTATTACCTATCTACTCGGAATATAATAGTGACATAGACTATACGCAAATGAGTGCTTATTAATATAAAGTCTTGGTACATAGTAGAGCACTTTATACGTATATCTGTAGTTAAAATTAGCCTTAATTCATGATTTTTTGTATTTTATTAAAGATGTGGCCCCTATGAAACCTACACGACTTAAAACTAAAGTTACGAGGGTCCCAAGCGCGGCCTAGTGAGAAGAGCCCACAAAAAACTCAACCAGGTTTCTCTAAAGCTATTGTGATCACTTCACAAACGTCATTCGAGGTTAGTTCTCTAGAGTGAGGATTTAGGAATCGAACTCACAAACTTCGCGGCTACAGTTAGACACTGTACGGCCACTGCGCCTCTGGCCTCAACAGTTATTTATATTTTGTACATACAATTCCGCACCAAGCATGCTTACAGATAATGACGTCATTAGAAAGCATCGTCCTCTTTCATCTCGTTAAGGACTGAGGCGTGAAGATAAATAGACATTTAACTCCATATTGAAAAATACCATTAATATTGATTTTCTTTATTTTGTATCTGTTTTTCTTCTATCCCTATATAATGCTTAAAAATTTTGTTATTTTTTTTAATTTTCAGGACAATTTTTTAAGTTTTTATTCGACGCTTAGGATTTGTAATTGATTGTAAGTTAATTTTTTATTCTATTTTAAGCTGTTATATATTAGTTTTAGGTGAGATATAATTTTACTTAGAAAATTATTTGAAATTATAACCACCGTGTTACAGATAACAAATAATTACTTTTTATATTTAAAATGCATATGCAGGTATTGTAGCTACCAATTTTACACAGTTGGAATTTTACTGCCGCGCCACCAAGGTGTAAGAAACGAAGCGTGGAACCGGGAGAAATGAATGTTTTGGCTTCACTGTACACTCGTCGTGCCGACATGTTTCCAACAAAACGTGCAGAATAATTCACGTCTAGAGCCTTAAATTTCTTACCTTGTAGTAATTTGAAAGCTACGTCTACTTTTTTTTCATAGGGTTTGTTTTATTTAGATATGATATATTCACTCTTAATTTCTCTTGCCCTTAGTGAAGTAAGTAAATAAAGTACTTTCGGTCGTAAGATCGCACTTTTATTTTTTTTAACTTAATCAACTATTGCTAAAATTTTCACATTTGTAATAAAAACTTATATAAGCCGTGAATTAAAATATTAAAAATGCTGTGCAATAAATATATTTATGACCTCTATGTGTTATTACTCTGTCTCTCTTTCCATGCATGTTACGATCATATCACTGGTTGGTTGGCGCTGAAAGAAAAAAAGGCCACGTCGGCACTTGTCTGCCAACTTGTACGAGCTTGGCACTTAGATTAGTTCGAAACTTGCTCCAAACTTAGGTGGCTGTAAAAATAGTCCCCGCTGGTATATTATGACAAACGTCCTTCTTAGTATGTTAGAAATTTGAGTTTTTCTTTTTAATTTTCTTGCGTTATATTAAATATAGTTTTTATTGAAAAGATATTTTTACAGTTAGTATAGTTATAAGTCAAAGATTTAATAAAAATTAAAAAAGATCTTGTTAGCATACTTTTTTTATATCTAGTCATTACTGTCGACACTTCATTATTTTTCTAAAGCATGACCACCACAAGCATATTGAGTCGTTAAGCCTCAAAATTATATACAATTAATAATAAATAAAATTAATTTATAATACAAATACAACGAACATCTGAATCACTAAGTATAGACAATAATTCTTCTCTTCCTGAATCATAAATACTATTTTAATCCACTATGAAGTCCGTATATCATGATTCCACCTCCTGACACGGGGCATCGTGCTCTATGTTGTGTAGTCTATGGTATAGACAATATAGATCGGGCGCGGTAATGAATCAGATGTGTATCGGCGACGTGTGAGAACACACGCCCGAAATACAGCCCGTAAATATTGCCTCGCGTGCACGAATGTTTGTACTAAGCAAAGGGTAGACAAGACGACTGATTATAATATTTTATTAAGATTTAGTTTAGGAAATATATTTTTCGTGTACTTTAAAAAATTGAGTAATTTAATTTTTTTCTTTTATTTTTATTGTAAATCATATATGCAGAATATAGACATTGGCATGACTCTAAATAACCTATTGAAATAACAAGTTATTTTAAGCGTATTATAATATTTATTTATTAGTTAGTGTAAATACTATATTTTATTTTTTGATGATTTTGTTTTAATCTACTCACGTTTTATATCACAAATACAAGAGTAGGTTTAGTATTTTTAGTTAGGCTGTTTTTGCCCCATTAGATAAAATTAAAATAATTCCTTGTCCTTCTGGATATATCCATCAATTGCACTTAAATTACAAAGCAGTTCCTAAGCGTATGAAACAATATTGAAATAAATTGTTATATCTATTTATTTGTAACGCTTTGGGTAATTCGTGCACACAAGCTCGCCTCGGGCACAAAATAAAAGTTAAATTCGGCTTGATAAGAGCCAAAATTTTCTATGGGTCTGCAGTTGCGAGTTTACTCCTGATTAATATACTATTGCATTGCATATGTTATATAACAAGGATGTACGAAATTTGGAGAAGGTGATACTTTGGATAAATTAATATTTATTTAAGAATTTCGCGTAAATGTTTTCCATTAGATATACGAGTATACATAAAGAAAAAAAATAGTGTTTTAACATTGGTATGCTCATTTATAAAGTGGTCTTTATGAAGATAACGTCATGTTTGTTTTAAATTTAGTATGTTATGTTATTATATCAATGTTTTTTGAATATTTCCGATTAAAAAAATACGTTGTAAAATTTAAATAATTTTCGGCTTGTAAAATTAAAAAAAAATGTATTTATTACATTAAAAATCTGTATTAGTAATATATATATATATATATATATATATATATATATATATATATATATATATATATATATATATATATATATATATATATATATATATATATATATATATATATATATATATATATATATATATATATATATATATATATATATATATATATATATATATATATATATATATATATATATATATATATATATATATATATATATATATATATATATATATATATATATATATATATATATATATATATATATATATATATATATATATATTAATAAAAAGTATGTAAATTTTTATTTAACATTTGTTTCATAGCAAGCTAACGCTTTAACTTTTTGTTTCCTTCGGTGTAAATTTAAGCCGGACTTACCCTGATATTTATCACGTACATGTGTTGTACCTGCTTTGTACTTGTCACTGCAAGATTTCGTGCAAAATGTGTTTGAAAATTTATTTAAAAGTTATAAGAAATAACCATTTAAATCTTTATTATGCCATATTGTATTTTAGTAAGTAGATAGAGAAAGAGAAATGCACCGGAATCGAAAGACCGTACCTTTTTACTTTAAAACTGGATTAAGACGCATAGCGAGGATGGAATTAATTATCCATAAATTAATCTCAATACTAACATTTTTAATAAAAATATATATTTTTAATGTTTTTTGAAAGTATAATTGTTGTGTTGATTCTGACAGGTGAACAATAAAGCGTCGTTAAGAGAGCGTCGTTAGATATACATCTGTGCCCTAATATACTCTAACACAAAAATTCAGTTAACACAATTTGCGTGTTTTGGGAGACTAAGTTTAAAAAGATCTTTTCAATGTCACAATACATGAAGATTGTTGAATAATAAAAGCTAAGTAAGTTGTTTGAACGTGTATATTTCTTCCACCGATGCATGTGAGACGTGTGTATGAATGTCATAAGGACACATATATTTTAATGTAATTATTTTTCTTTTTAAAAATAAAAAAGTTCTAAACAAATTTACAAACACAATTTCCTGTTTTTTATAGAACGAAATATACTATATCTTAAAAAAATAAAAGAAAATGCCTTTCATACACGCCTCATATAGCAACTAGAAAGTTACCAACGTACAATGATGGTAATAAACATTTGGGTTGCAATACGCGATAGCAAAAACAAAAGGCGAGTCTATCCTCTTTACCTGGGACTTACCGGTCACACATCTTTTTCTCAGAAAAGATAAATGGCCATACAAATTTTGAACATATTATTAGCGTATTCGTCACAAAAAAGTATCGTTGTTTTCACAGAATCGATATTAAATGTGTTTACGATGTGTACAATGCTGCGTATGCGCACAATAGGATAAGTGCTACGAGTGACTGTTCATAGTATTTTGTTTGAGGATGTTATATTCTTTAATTTATTACGTAGTTAGTCATCGAGCTTGGCTTTTTTTCATTGGACTGAAATGCCGATCCTCATTATCTCATCCTTAAAATTTGTTATACAGATTTCAATATAATCTAGATCTATCTCTGATCTCCCTATTGTGGGTTGGGCAGCGTAATTAACCGCCGCGCTTTCTTTTAAATAATTTGTTAAACGTACTATAGACTCCTTACTTTTTTGGTATCTAAGTAATTAACCTAAATAAGAAATACAGTCGTTTTGTACGTAAAAGATCGTAAATAAAACAGAATTATAGAATATGATTAAATAAGCCGCAAACAATATTATATTTTACACTAAATTTCCAATTTTGGTGCCATATCCAGTGTTTTTATTTAAATTTTTCTTGTAGTAATTTTCTCTCATATTTCAATATAAAACTTTCATTTCACTGACATACCCGCCATCAACACACATTGAAATTTATAATTTTATTAATTAATAGCTTCGCGAACTTTCGAGTTCTAGCTCAATAAGTGCAATTAGAAAATATTGATATTTAGATATTTTAATAAAACTTTACAACGTGAGGATATGTCTAGTGAAGCATGTAAGTTTCTAAGCTAATGATAAGCTAAGTTTCTATGAAGATAGAAATTAATTTTTGTCTTTGCGAAGACAAATATTAAGACCAAAACGCGGTGTCATGCCCCAAAACTATAAAGCTCTAAACACACTTTACAAAACACGATTTCGGAAGTTCAGATAAGGGCATTAATGGATTGACTGACATAAATGTGACGTCACTCCACATATTTCAGGCGATCGCATGTACGCGTGTCCAGTATAAAATAAACTTTGAAACTTAATATATTTTATATGTCACGTTAGATGGCCACGGGCCTGGTTAAGGTGGTCGGTTAGCTAGGTTATCAGATAGTTGGGTTATATTTTCGTATGCGTGGTCCGGCTTACGCGTTAAGGCTTAGATTACGATCGTGCATTAGCATTTTCTAAGGTGATTTTGTTTCGGCTGTCTTGAGGTCATGTGTTTAAGTTAACACGCGATTTTTACACCGACCTTTATAGACCATTACGTATGTGGAAAATGGAATAAAACGTTTTTAATGCCTTACCGCCATTGTTTTACTTTTAATTTTTATGATGTGGTAGCTTTTATTATAAAGTTTTTATATTTAACTTTTATTAACGATATTTTACATAAATATTTGGAATTATAGTGGAAAACAGGGTGTCTTACGACGGAGCATGGAAATCGGAATCTACTAATTGAGATAAAATATAAGTAAGTAACACTTATTAACTTACATGTAAGATTGAAAGTGTAAGTTGGGTAAAAAATTATATATAAAAAACAGTCCTTTAGAAGGCCTCACATACTTTTATTATTAACATATTGAAGAGATGAATGCAATCGTAGCAATAATAAAAAATCCTTAGTAAAATATTTTTTTCAATAATTATTATTAATCTAACAATTATATGAAGTGGTTGTTATAGAAGTAGTTCATAATATCGTAAGCTATACTGTCTGCCTAACTACATTTTAACAGTTAACCGGTAGTGGTAATTTCGGCCAAGATTAATTGATAAGGCGTAAGGAAAGGTAGCAAACTTCACTTAATAACTCGTTACGACTAAATAGTTATTTTCGAGGTGTTTATTAGGAGAAATAATGGGCGTACATTTATTTAGGGTTTTTGTTTTTTGCTAAATGTATTGTACTATAATTGAGTTTTGACTAAGATTTTTTATTTAATATGAATTATAATGTGATTCTTTTTGATAAGTTGACTAATTAAATGATTATTCAGATTATATCTGGTCAAGTTTAAAGCATCGTCATTTATGTGATATACTGACAGTGTGCTGACAAAGTGGTTCTTTCTGAACAGTGAGATTTATAAGCTACGCCTACAAAAAGCTTAATTTTAGTTCAGAAGTTGTTATATATAAGAAAATGTGTATAAAATGTTATGATAAAAGTGTTTATACTTAAAAGCGGCGCTATTCGAAATTAGATAAATTATAAAACTTTTTTTAATTATAAATTTAGTATCTATTAAAACAAACTATAAATATTTTTTAGAGAGAACGTTGATGTACTACATGTACGATATATATTTCACGAAACGTTACCAACTTGTTGTTAATTTTAAAAAAAAAATAAAAAAGAAAAACGAGACAAAAATAAGTAAAAACGTGTAAATACAATAATTGTTTTATTGATTTATCATTACCATACATTATATTTTATAACTTTTCAAACTTTCATGCGGAGAAACAAATAAATATATTTATTATATTTTACCTCACTTGTGAAGACCGACAAACAAATAAGTAAGGTACAGTTTATTACTAATATCCTAAAAGTGCAATAACAATAGAGTACCGCACGCCTGTCTACCTGTGTGTTGTAAACGTTATTGTCTTTTAGAAATGTGTTTTTACAAACTACATGTAGAAAAGCTTTAGTCACTTTAAAAGATTAAATGATTGGGCGAGTAAGTGTTATTATATGATGTATGTACTTCTATACTGTATTTCTTCATTTAATATTTCGAGCGCTTGAATATGTCAATTCTTAATTTATTTTCATTAAACAACAAAGGCAAAGCGAAGCCTTACATGCGGCTTCGCGTCTTATTATTTAAATATTTGTTAAAAATATGTTTGTTTCTTTATGTCTTTATGTTTTATCACGCACAGGGAAGGGTAGGCAGAGGGAACTGCAGATACCGTAAAAATCCAGTGTTAAGACACTCTGTTGCTTAGTCCTTGTTCTCCGCCTTTTTGGAGGCATTACGTGTTGAGTGGCGGAACTCAACGCCGCGCTTTGCCTAGTTTCCAGAACGAAGAAAATGAAAATAGAAAAATCCTACTTCCCTGAGTGGGAATCATACCCACAAACTATCACGTATACACTACACCTCTGCGCCATATATATCTATTAGCAAAAATCAAAATATATTATATATAATATGAATATAAGAAGGAAAGAAGGAAGCCAAAAATATATGTATATATGATATTTTCCTGCATACAATATTAACGTACCTAGGTGACATAAATTATAATAAGGTAAAAACTCGTAAATTGCTTAAAATTCGTCGTTTCTAACAGGCCCATGCAATATTGATCACACAAGTATTAATGAGGGTTACGAAACAGTTTCGGGGTTGTGATTCATTAAGCGATATATCGTAGGCTTAAACTCTAAATAAGGCATAGAATAAGATTTTAATATTTTTTAGTTTTGCTTATAACATTTTCTTAAAGATATTTTAATAATATGGGTAAATTTCGTTTTTATCAAGGCTAAAATAAAGAAATCTTTGTAATCAGTTTTCTTTAATTATGTTTCAAATCTAAGTAAATGAAAGTTATTTTTTTTTACCGTGACTTAGTCACCGTGATTATAAATAAAATGTGTGAAACATTCTTAGCATAACATACCGAGATCGTAAATGCAGTGGGTATCATCGAAACGATTAATCATGTCATAATAGATTTTTAATTTTAAATAGTGTTGTTTAGTGGAGAAGTTAATTTTCTCATGAACGTTTTCTATATAAGTAAATTCTATAATTATACCAAATAGCACGTCTGCAGCAACATCATCGCATACTTGAACGTATTTGATAATACATTGCTAGCACGCGAGCACACGTGCCTCGGCCTTCCACGACAAATGCAAATGAATAAGCTTCCATATTAACCGACTAGAGGTTGATCAGTATTAATAAAGTTAATAATTATTAACAAGAAATTACTAATATTTATATAAACATTAAATTTAAGTTAACAAACGAATAATATGGTGGGTACATTTTGTTTTTTTTTGGGTTTTAATTGTACCATTTAGTAATTAAGTAGAAAACCAAAGCTCATCTATGACAAGTGAAATGTACAGAATACAACCGAGTCGGCAGGTGCTGTATTTCCCCATTAGCGACGCCGCAATCTAGATAGCATAGACACAGTCGAACTTTTTATAATGACTGCCAAAAAAAACCATCCTGTATGAGCAGTAGCGCAAATTCGGGCGGTACCAGCCAGTACCGGCACCCTGTATAATTGCCCGTCTGTCTTCCATGTGTGTATGATCACTAATCTATACTTCGCTAACTTCAAACATTTCACAAGTAAACATTTCTGTAGCACTCGCCTTCTTTGTTTTGGACTTTTTTTATTGAGTTTGTTTAAGCATTATTCGCTAACTTTACGTACGGGGGAGTTTACGTGGCGTGACAATTATTAATAATATGAAACCTAATAAAGTAAATGAATACAGTTATTTTCGAATTATCTGGTCTTGATTTAATTATAAAGAAAAAGTTTTGATTAAAAATAAAATTAGCTTTCGTTAGACACACCGATGTCTCACTTAGGAAATGGTCAACAAACTAATATTCTGCAACGTGATCTATTTAGTGTGGAAACAGTATGAAAAATCTGACGAAAACGATTTAATGGTTGATTAGTCCGATTGAAACAAATTACTGGTGTTGACATACAGGTCTGATGTCGCGGTGTCAGACCATCCCACATCGACCGTGGGACAGCTGCGTGAAACGCAACAGTGGTGAATCGATTAACTTGAATCGATTTTTTCAATATAAGGGTATCTAGATGATTTACATCTCGATAGTTATATTGCAATTTGTGAGCGTGATCTATGAAATTTTCTATTGCGGGTAAACGTTTGCTCATCGAAGCTTCAATTGTCATTTCTTAAGCCACGACGACGCAATGGCACGAATGTACACAACGCAGATAAGCGGCCAGTTCTCCGTGACCCGTGTCCGGTGTTTGCTTTCATCGATTTATTCGCGTATGTAACGGCACAGAGGAGCCGAGGTAGGTCTAATTAGGCTGGCTAGGTGACACATTGTCACCGGTCGCACGATTTCAATGTCCGGCGAGACGTGACGAGTTACGCGTGGTCGCCGTTTTTATTTCTGCCAATGACGGGTGTCGAGGCGTGGTGCGACCGCTGCAGATTCACCGTCATAACAAAGCTAGCTGTGGATCCTATCACAATAGCGGAAGGTCCATTTTGAGATCGTCTTATCGGGTTATTAGTTGATTGCTGTGTAACCGGTGAGAAGTGGGTGTGATATGTTTTTTCATAGATTCCAACACACGCCCACAATTTGAAATCATTAACAGACGAATGTAATCGAGGTTGCGTTACGCTATTACTAAATCGATTTTAGTGTAATATCGTGTCTATATTTCGTATAGATTAATCTATGTGGAATTCGTTTAGTATGTAGGTATTTTCCGGGAATTATCTCGTATATCTCTATCGGATTAAAACATTGTTATTAGAGATCAAATAACGCGTTGATTCGATTGAACAGTAACGTAATTGTAGTTAGAATTTTGTTAAGTAATCCGGTGGAGATATCTCGGAGATTCGATTGGGCTTTATGTATTGTCCGCTATTCTGATTATGACGTGACTGGCACATCTGTCTATCGTAGCACGCGCCTCCCGCCAAAACGGAGGTCATTGACCCTTTATCTATTATGATAATTGTGTCCCGTTTGTACCTGTGCATGTATATTCTAAGTTTACTTACATTTCTATAATATAACGACAGTAAATGTTTTTTTTTATTATAAACAATTGTAATTAAAATAATGGCTAAAACTCTTTTCTTTTTTTACTCTATTATTTTACATTACTACAACGTACGAATACTATAGCTAATTTTTTAAAATAGGGAGTGTTGTTGTAAAGTATATTACAAAGGCCTGATTTTAATCTGGCTCATTTCGGTTCCCATAGTACATGCAAGTAATGGGAGTTATCGACGACATATCTCGATATATCGATAACATTCACACGTAGCACACGCTCTAGCCGTCTCTCAATAGAGATGGACTGGCGGTGCTTTGTGCCCGTATCGATTTGATATCGATTTTTCGACGGCGGTCCTGTCACTCAAAGTTTTTGGTGTTTTTTATAACTTGATATATCTATGCTGTAGTTTGATACGAAATTATTTAGAATTAGATAATATCTGGATGAAAGAGAATGTTAATTATAAATAGACGTTTAAAAGAACAGTCGGTTAATAACATTAAAAGAATTAATAATAATAAAAAATAGTGGCATTATAGTATTAAATGCAAATGGCGCATCATATTTTGTATTTAATTTATATTCACACAAAGATTTTGTCTTAAGTTTAAATTCTTTCTGAAAATATTTTTAAATATTTAAACATTATATAGATTTTTAATATATTCTTTTTGTTCCTGTTCTAGTAGTAAGAGATTTTTTTATATAAATAACAGTACGTAACATAATTTTTATTCTCCTAACATAACTTGAGCTGCTGCATCTATTAATTAAACTGATATTATTAAGTTGTGTATAGACGTGAGATATCGAGTCGGCAATCTCAAATGGCCGCCGTAAAACTAAATAGATGCTCGAGATTGGTATAACACTAACATTTTAATAGATATTTAATTTAATATTAAATTGATTAATATATTTTTTCTCAATTATAATAAAGAAAAATGTTTATTTATTTATTTTTACTACAAACATCATATAATTTTAAATTAATGGAAATATTACTTAAGTATTTAGTTATAATTCGTATTTTTCTATTAAAATTGTATACTTTAGTTCAATGTGTATAAAATCATCTTGAATGCTCAATCTACTTAGGATGACTATATATTAATGTGATATAGGTACAATACTCGTTTCTTACTTTAGTAGTAAGAGTGGCTTAAAAATCTATGTCATGTCTCATATGTAAGCTTCAAAAATGTACAATAAAACGATTTTAAATTTAAGTATGAATTAAAATTATCTTAATTCGTTCAAAACTAAAAACATTTCCATATACCAGATTATATTTAAGTAACTGAGTTCAGTGACCGTTAAAAAGTTCACAATGGGAAAAAAAGTGGGTAAATTTGAAAATACAATGTCAATAGCCGCCGGCCGGACCTGCCCTACGCGCCCTTGGCTTGCGACAGGGGGATGACCCACCCCGATGGACGCTGCCCGATGCTTCATCTCCTTAAGATTTAGTACTTTAGATAAATGGTTGTTTTGAACGAACTGGAAATGGTTTATAAAATATAATTGAAATTAATTAAATAAAATTAATAATATTTGTATCCTATTAAGACACTTAAGAATAGTTTATTCTTAAATAATTTTATATAAATATAAACAAATAGGGTATTAAATTGACAGTAATAAAATTATTTTTTGGCTTTAAAATGAAACCTACAGATTATATAATTTTTTTACAACATACATACAAAAATTAAGATAAATAAATCGCTTATAATATTCGTTTATCTTAGACATAAATTAAATTCAGTTATTTTTTTAATTGCAGTAACTTAATGACATAGAAACAATACGTAGACTATGTTTTTTATCTAAAAATACTTTGTATATAAATTTGAGCAAAAAAAATACTAAAAGAAAACATGTAAATATTTCAACGCAGCGGGATATGAACCTGCGCATGTTGTTATTTTCAAAAGATTTGCTTGCAAATTGCACGGTTAGCAAGTGACGCGGGTTTAAATTTATTTTAATATTTTTTCGATCTTCAGTTTTAATATTTTAAAATTTATTAAATTCGAACATTTTTTCATTTGAATAAAATAAAAAAACTATACTTTTTCCTATACCTATAGTGTAGAATGTAAGTAATATATTCTGTAATTACATTTTAAAACCAAAAGACTATTCATTTTTAAACAGTTTACGCAAACCTAACGGGTGCACCGTTTATATCAGCTGTTCGTGAAACTGTCCCCTCCGCTGCGGCCTTGAACTATCATACTATTTAATTTATACAGTTGACTTTAAAGGATTTTTGCCTTCAATTATTATAATTTTTATTTACTTATAAATTAAATATATTTAATACTTTCTTAATTAACATACATATTAAAAATATATAATACCTAAATATATTATATTTTTTATAATTTGCACTTTTTCGTCTGTATTGTTTCACTGACTTTTAACTGCGCTCTACAAAATAGTTTCTTAATATCACGGTACGTTGCGCTAGTTAAGCCTTTGACTCAAATTGCGAGGTGAGATTAAAATAGAATATTTAAATAAGTATTAGAGCAACAGCGAAATCAACAAAAAGTATGGCATAGTTGCAAATCAGTATGAAAATAATAGGCAAGGGATAATCTGTCCCCTAGCATTGACCTTGAGCGACCCCACTATATAAATTAAAACTCCGAGGTTACTGGCACTTTGCACTGCACACCCACGGGACTATCGGCTCAGTGATTTGACAATATGATTAAACGACAATTTGGAAATCAAATAAATGTATTATAACATTTTTTATTAACTTTATTTTTTTCATAACATATTGGCAAAGCTTTTTACTCTTTTTTAAGATGACATCAGATTTGGACTGTATTTAAGGTTTTTAAAAGTTCTAGACTGAAGCAAAAAATAAACTTCATAGAATTTGAAAGAGTTATTTTCACATATTAACTAGCTATGCAAAGGCCATAGATTATTCAGCATACGCAAAAAGTTTATAATGCATATATGTAACAGTAATAATTTTAAAAAGTTAATATTCATTGTACAGATTATCGTACTATACTATCCAATTTTAGTTAAATATTTTACCTAATAATGAATTAATTACCAATTTTGTCTCTAAAAAATAATACAAATATTTCTTTCAGTGGCATTTGAATCTACAATATATGAAAAAAAAAAAATCAATCAGTATTAAGCTTCTTTTTCTTTTAAAATAAAATCGATATTCCCATTAAATTCCAATACACGCGTAATCGATGTCCAAATGTCTATACAATCAGAGGCCAACGTCCACCATGTCCATTGATTCGGCTTTCTTTAAGAAATCACGTCGAACGCCGGAAGACAATTCGACGCGCACCACGCAACCAGAACGATAGCTGACCAACGAATTATTATAATCTAAAAACAACCTTAATCTATTAATAATAAGATAAAAAATCAAACAATAAGTTTTTTCTTAAACTATAAATGTTTGAGTAATGCAAAATATATTTTATTCTTAAGCAAATAAAGTTGATTATCCTTTGAAATGAGAAGTAAGGCTTCATTCCTTAGTGTTACGGGCGAATGCAGGGGATGTAAACGCTAAGTCACCGACAGATGATGTTCCGCCCTGATAGATTGCGAGGTGTGTTTTAAAACACTTTGAAATGGTAACGTTATAGACCAGTGATCAAATCTTGTAAAGGATTTAGATTAATTTCTATTTATAGATCTATTTTATATTCTTAGAAAAAATAACGTTATTCTGAGGACAGTCGTGGCGCAGAAGTGTCGCCTTTGCTTATAAATGCGACGGTTGGTGGGTTCGATTCCTACTTGGGGAAAATGGATTTTTTATTTCTATTTTTGCTTTGGCAACTAGGCAAGAGCGGCGTTGAGTTCCACCACACAACACGTAATGACTTGAAAATGGCGGAAAGCAGGAACCGGATTGTTGTAACACTAGTTTCCCACGGTTCCTGCAGTTCCTCTCTGCCTATCCTGATATATGCGAGACAAAGTCCAAAAAAAATATAATAATATACTAAATAATAATATACAGATACAAATTATTATGAAAACATTGTAAAGTCTGTTCAAAATAAATATTATATATTTTAATGAATATTTTTACGTTTGATAGTTTACACTATTTATTTATATGCTAATTTAATGATTTAAAAATAAATAAAAAATAATCTAAATTTCAATACTTTTTCTATACATTAACGTTTTCGTTGAACTCTTTCGTATATTACTACGTGTGTGTAGCACATGCGTATGGGTCGCTACGATTTGCTACGTAAAAATGATATAATAAATTTAAACTTATTATGAGGTAAACTTAAAACTACAGATAAAATTGTTTTTATATTATAATATGTATATTGATTATATATTTTTATAAAATAGACTATTAAAAAGATTTACATATGGAAACCCTATTTGAAATTTAAATTATTTAGAACATTAGACATTCTGTGAATTAGCATACACAACAAAAAAGCCCTATCCCCAGCGAATCCCCTCTACACGTCAACAGCGAGCACCAATCAAGCTTTCATTAGTATCAAACAATCAATATTCATATCCCATGCGAAATCTTCATAGCGTAGAAAAAACATCCATGATAGATGATCCGCCGACTGCGCTCGCAAAATGAAATTAAAAAGAACAAGCCATATCACTTAGCCGCACACAGGCGAGTTTTTATTAAAAAATTCTACATATCTTCGTCGCCTTTATTTTATCTTACCCACCCCCCGTCGACAGAGACAGCGGTGAAAAAGTACCGTTGGAAGAAAAGGACGTACCAGAGTGAAATACGAAAATTATAATTGCCAACTGTACGTAAATTAACACCGTAGATGCGACTTTTATCTCATTCTAGCTTTACGTCGCGAGCGAGACGGTTTTTGTTTGTGTGAAACACATCTGCATACATGTATATTGTATACACACAGTGCACAGAAGGCACAGAGGCAGATCGAAGGTATCGGCAGTCTAATTTGTTCGTTGCATTTCGGATGCGCGGCTGCATAATAGCTACGGACATACTTTATTGAATGGGAGCTATGGGAAATGCTTCTTTATAGATTTGAATTCTATTAATAGTGGTCCTCTTGTCAGCGTTTTGACTTAAAGCTTATATATTAAAATGTTTAGTTTCTAATGTGTTATTGAATTAGTATTATTGTTGTGTTTTTCGTGATAATTATGGATATTAAATTATAATTGTAAAGTAAAAATAAAGTGATATATATAATATATATGTGAATTTGTTTTATGTTTAGGTTTATGTTTATAATATAAACATATGCAAGTTAAAAGAAGTAAATTTTGTTTTGGTTTGAAACAAACTTTTCGCCTTGTGTTGGTAGTCTTTCCCATAACGCTATATGCTATATATCATCATAACATATATTTAATGATATAATATATATTATCACCCAATTAATAAATAATTACTTTATGAAATTAACAATTTTTATGAAGATATACTAGAAATTCTAAAGTGATAAATTTGATTTTTTAAATTTGAATTATTTTGTGAAATAATTTTAGACGGTTGAATATAACAGAAAAATATTCGAAGGTAGCTTTATTGTATTAGTAATATTCAAATCACTTTTACTATATATCATAATTTGAAATGTTACTTCATTTTAATAAAGAAAAAATTGTTTTTGACGTTAGTATTAAAGTAAATACGATATGTTAATTATTAAAATAATGTTTTGTCAATTTAACACATTAATTATTATATTACACTCCATAGCAAGAAGAACTATTTATCTATCACTATATAAATCATACAAAATTTCTTATGAAATCATAAATATATTTTAAGTCGTCTAGTATAAGTAATAAATATTAAACTTATTTAGCTTAGTGTAGCTTCTATAATTAACATTCATTTTCTTACATAAAGCAGGGTAGTTAGAGGAAACGTAGCGTTAAACCACTGTTTTTGAATTTTCAAAACAATGCGTGTTTCGAATACAACGCCATGATTTATTTTCTTGGTAACAAATGAAGAAAATTATTTAATTCATCAAGCGGGAATCGAATTCACAATCAATGTTTACACTCAGCCACAAATCGTAAATAAATACATAACAATACAATATAATTTCATACTAAGAAATCTACAATATTTATTAACAAATATATATATAATTATCAAATAACAAGTAAACAATATACAATTTCTATACATTAACCATTATACATTCGTAGCGAGCGTAGCGTCGCGTACGCAAAACAATGGCGACGACGGTTGACCTCGCGCGCGGCCACCCCATGTCTTGCCTCCCGGTAGCGCCGCGTGCAATTAATATGCCGAGCCCGCGTGTAGTGGGATTGATTGTACTGGAGATTGTCTTTATTAAAATATTAAAATAAAAATTTGTTATTTTAGTACTAGAAAATTTGTTAATATAGCATTAGATAAAACTTTATTGAAAGAAATTTTAGTATCGCATATACATTTTAGAAGATTTATGAATAGTTGTAAATAGTTATAATTGTGGCGGTACTTAAAATTTAAATAAAAATAAAAAAGGAAATTAATGACTATAGCATAAGCATCATATTATTTGTTAGCTCAATATGGCGAGAGATGGATATTATTTATTTATTTATTTTTTTAGCTTCACGCTTTATCCCGCACATGGCAGGGGAACTGCAGCTATTGGAACCTAGGGTATGTGTAGTGTATGATGAACACTTTTAGTTCCATACATGCTTAATTTTTTATCAATTACGTTGTATAGAATATTTCCAAGTATAACCTTAAGACATAAGAAGTAATATTGTTTGGTTTAAAAAACACTTAACGAAAAACTTAACATCCAACAGAAATAAATATCAATTAAAAATTATCTAATTACAACGACCAAGCTATACCGGTTGACACATAACCCGTCCAAGTTTTCTTTTGCGAAAGAAGAGAGAGAATTTTTGATCAATAATTGTCACTGGGCGGTAAGGGGGGTAGGGCGGGGGCGGGCGGCGTCG
Organism: Dione vanillae; assembly: GCA_037178615.1. Classification (NCBI taxonomy): domain Eukaryota; kingdom Metazoa; phylum Arthropoda; class Insecta; order Lepidoptera; family Nymphalidae; genus Dione; species Dione vanillae. The sequence continues at coordinate 2,226,899 of JAZFAU010000190.1, forward strand.
TGGGGCGGGGGTGGTAATTACGAGTGCGTTTTGTTACCGAGATGATAGGCGCGAAAAATGGCTCGCGCGTGCCTTTACGTGTCTCCTTTAGTTTTGAATATTCAAGCCGGCCTCTTGCCCTGATGAAATATTGAATAGACTGAGTAATTTATTCCCCGAAGAGATCTTTCGAACGAACGAACCGTCCGCGTTCAGTTCGGATATTGAAATTAGATGCTAAGAAAGCGTTCGTTTGACGTGTCCTAAGGACTGCCGTGGGTCCTGATTGATATTATTTTACCTGCCTGCGTCTTCGTTTTCGTTCTCTTATTAATGTTCGCTTTCGAGGTAATGTATCTGAATGTTTAATTGGTTAAGGTTTAGATTATTTTTGTATTATAATCGATTCTAACGTATTTTTGGTAATTTTATTAAAATGAATTTTGTTAAATATATAACTATGAAATGAAACATAAAAAAATATAATGCTTTTAAAGAAAAAAGACAAATAGAAAATAGAATTAAATATCCTATCTTTTTCTTTATGAAATATTTTATGTACGAGTATAATGTGTTTTATGACAATGAATTTTAACATCGGAAATTTGTTCAATTAATTCTAAGAAATAAATATATTATAAAATAAGACATAAGGCAAAACACAGAACGTTACTGTTTTCTACAAGAACAAGAAATGAACGAAATTATTCATTTCATCGATCTGGAATCGAACACACAATCAAGGTTTTTACTCAGCCATATATATATATATATATATATATATATATATATATATATATATATATATATATATATATATATATATATATATATATATATATATATATATATATATATATATATATATATATATATATATATATATATATATATATATATATATATATATATATATATATATATATATATATATATATATATATATATATATATATATATATATATTTATCTTATCATAGTGAGGGTAAGTTAAAATGATAAAGTAAAACATAGAATGTTAACGTTTTCTACAATAGAATATCTATCGTTCAAGACGAAAGGTACCTACAGAGAGCTAATGGCACTTAATTTGTAAGTTATAAAAAAACAACAATTCAAAATAAAATCATTTTAATTGTCAATGATACGCGAGAAGTAGGGTAAAATGGGTAAATATTAAGAATTTCTGAGTGCGTACAGACAAGCTATTGCACTTAACGCTTTGAATATGCAAATTCATGCTTCTCATCGCTAGCAGTGTGTCGTGCGAGGACAGCGGACAGGGAAATGTATTGAGTGGATCGGTTTTTAAAATTATAGTAGATCCTTAAACTTGGTATAACAGTAGTTCGTGAATGAATTTTTTACTTCAAAATATTGTTTTAAATTTTCGTTTTTCTTATATTGATTGCATATATACACGATAATATAGGTAGTTTATAATACGGAATAGTGTTAATGTGAAAAATTTCTTAAATTCGTTTTAATATGATAAATGAAGTCATTTAGTGAAAACGTCACTATAATCATTAAAAATAGTTGAGCTTTTTTTTAGAAAAACGTATAAGCTTTAAGCTTAAACTTTTACATAAATATCACAATTTAGAAATATAGCTATTTTTGAAAAAACATATCCTAATCCAAACAATGTTAACAACTAGTAGGTACTCTAAGCTTACTTTGAAACTCAATAGAAATCTCCACGTTTTATGGACCAAATGATAAGGAGAGGGTGGTTAATGAATAAAAAAAAGTCCCATTTTTTCATAGCACAGTGATTAGTTACCCTCATAATGAGTCGTGTATGTGTGTGTTTGTCGTGCGTAGGGGAGGTTTTTAAAATCGTATATGACATGGCAAGAGGGATGATTATAATATTCCATCGATGTCAGGATGAGAAAATACTTCGTCTTGTGTATTTCAATTATAAATTTATTAAAATTTTAAAATTGAATTGTAAAAAATATTCAATTGATTGAATTTTTAGGAATAATTAATTTATAAAAATAAGATAATTTAGTCTATTTAAGTGTTTGTATAAATAATTATAAATTACAACAAGTTTATTGTTTCATTGTTTTGCTGTTTTAATAAGTCTTATGTGTCAAGATTTTTATTTCTCCGCTTTCCTTCATATGTCTAGTCACTGCGTAGAGAGTGGCCAAATTCAGCGCCATATGTCTAGTTGGAGCAGGGAAAATTAATTTATATTTACACTTTCCTGATAAAATAAATCAATTTAATATAGAAAATTAATATATAAAATTAAAGAATCTGATATTATATAAACGATCACAATTATAATCTATCACTAAATAGATTTTAATTGCCAGTATCCTCCTATGTACCTATATATTACCATTCAGTCATTCAAATGTCCCAAACACTCAGTATGACTTTCGTTTAATCCCAAAACAAAAACAAATTTCCTTTTATTTAAAAAGAAAAAATAATAACTTTAAAAGTAATTACGGCTAATAAGCTCATATAACTGTAACGTACTTACGTCAAGAGTGAATTCTTAAAATCTGCGCTGTTTTCCCCAATTCGATGTAACGTAGCCGCAAACGGCGTGTCAAGGTGAACCCCAAATGAAATCGGCTAAGTATCACACACATATAAAAAGAATAAGTGTACTGCCTGAAGAAATGGGGGCTTTCTTACTTTCGCCTCCCTTCGTCGTCTCATGTCCATTACAGGATGAGCTCCACGCAAAAGTATCAAGACGTTTCGTGTATTTTAATTCTAAGTAAACGCGACGGGAGCGGAGTGTCAAGTTAAAATGGTTCTCATTCAAGTAGGGATGTAAGAGTGACTCAAGTTAAATTAAGAATGTGGAGCTCGTATTTTCTTTTACTTTTTTTTACTTACTTTGTTTGTTGACGGAGACTTTTTTGACATCGTGGACTTTGCGTGCGCTTTCCTTTTTTTTTTTAATTCTTGAGGCGTTCGTGTATACACACCCTTATGTTACACTTTATCGTATAAGGTGTCTTCTGAATATTTTTTACGGTGTATTAAGGGATTTTCGTATAGGAAGGTGTGTTTTTTGGATTACCCGCGCTTTGAAGTCCCTGATTAAGGTTTTACATGATGCGTTGTGTTTGTTTGCTTCAAAATTGTGAATGAGAACCACGTTGTACCATAAGAAATAGGATTTACTGAGCTTTTCAAGGCAATACAACTAGATATCGTGACAAGTCACGATTTCCAAGAAACAAATCGCCACTGACTATAAAAAGAGTGAAGAATTAATTAAAAAAGTATAGCAGCTGCTGAAATTGCTAGAATAGTAACGGACTTTAGTGTTATAGTTATAAGGCGTTGTAGAGGTGTTGAAATGGTTTGAGTTAACCATTGTGACGGTCAGGTGAAGCGTGTCGCGGACGGTTACTTTTAAGAAGAGCGGCTGTGTGTGACGCCGGAACAAGTAGGCCCATTCATGCCTAGCTAGTTTGTATATGTACGTGTAAGATAATTTATTAAAGATACCTACAACACAAATATAAATATTGAAAAAGTATATATTATTATTCAGATTTATAGAAGCAATAAAAAGTACTGTTTTAATCACCCAGTATACATCTACTACGTATAAAAATACATAAAAAATAAAAATAAATTATATATATATATATATATATATATATATATATATATATATATATATATATATATATATATATATATATATATATATATATATATATATATATATATATATATATATATATATATATATATATATATATATATATATATATATATATATATATATATATATATATATATATATATATATATATATATATATATATATATATATATATATATATATATATATATATATATATATTACATAGGACTAAAATATTTCTTCTCCTAAATGTAGCCCACGGTTACACGTGTGGACTACGAAACGATAAATTCTCATAAACGTAAATTTGTACCAGTTATTAAATTCACCAACGCAAAAGTACTTCATTTATACTAACACAATGTGGTTTTACAGAACAAATGATTGAGTAAATCTTATGAGTTTTTGACATTTTACGAAACTTGCGTCACAACATTGCAAATATTCTAACAAAAACTTCTGTATTGGCAGAATGCTGTTTTAAAAAAAAATAACAGACTTTAGTTTTGGTTTCTTGTTGAAGTTGCCTGTTTAACCTGAACTTTCTATTTTTTAGTCACATTTCCTATTTATATTTTAGTTACCTAATATTAGCTATAGTATTATTTGCACGAGTTATTTTTTAATGTATTCATTTTCGGCAAATTTTTTACATAATATTATTTATATGAAAAGGCCTTAGGGCTATTAGATCAAATTATAAACATTCAAAAATCTAAATTATTATTATACATTTTAATGTAGCCTATAGTTTATATGTAAGTATATCTATATTATATAGACTAAAAGAAAAATAATAAGAGAAAATAATAAAAAAAATTAAAGGAATATTGCTATTAAGAATAAAGAGTCACATCATCATCATCATCATCATCATCATCATGTCAGCCGTAGGACGTCCACTGCTGAACATAGGCCTCCCCCAGGGACCTCCAGTGCGCCCTGTCTAATGCTATTCACATCCAGTGGCTGCCTGCAACCCGGACCAAGTCGTCCGTCCACCTGGTAGGAGGCCGTCCCACGCTGCGCTTGCCGGTACGTGGTCTCCACTCGAGAACCTTTCTGCCCCAGCGACCGACAGTTCTCCGTACTATGTGCCCTGCCCATTGCCACTTCAACTTACTAATTCGTTGGGCTATGTCAATTACTTTTGTTTTAATTACGTTTGCGTATGTCCTCGTTGCGGGCGCAAAGAAATTCCGAGCACAGCGCTCTCCATAGCTCGTTGAGCGACCTTGAGCTTCTTTATGAGGCCCATAGTAAGAGACCACGTTAAAAAGTCACACTTTATTATTATTATTAAAGTGAACATATGTATTTAGTGATTAAGTAAGTTTCTAAGTACATTGGATAGCGAAATATACCGAGTAAGGGTTTAACCCTGTACCATTTGGTTATTTTTATTTATTTAATTAGTCCGATATATAAAATTTCTTGATAATAAAAAATAGTTTTAAATCTACATTATAGTTAGCTTGTTTAGATTTTAGGGTTATGCGGTAGGTACTTAAAATTTTGTAAAGGTTGCGGTTGAGTTTATTTAGTTCAGTCACGTTCAGAATTAGCGAGCTTCCAAATGGCTCTTTTAACTTTGCCTTGTTATGTTTAGTGTTTTGATTCTTTGAATGTTTTCGTAACTTCGTAGATGGGAAAATATAAGTGTAATTTTGTATGAAAATTATGAATATATGATGTTGTTTTGTAAATATTCTATTTAAAATTTAGTGATAGCTGTTATGATGGATAATAGATAATAATACATATACACGAGTATACATATATATATATATATATATATATATATATATATATATATATATATATATATATATATATATATATATATATATATATATATATATATATATATATATATATATATATATATATATATATATATATATATATATATATATATATATATATATATATATATATATATATATATATATATATATATATATATATATATATATAATCAATACTATGCATATATTAAGACATGGCACATCACTCACAGCACTTGAACTTGTAGTGTCAGTCTTATATCGACGTGGAACCGCAAATTTCCTGTTCTTCCGATGTGATTGAGGAATCACGGTCCGCTCCACTCACCTCACCTGCTGTGGTTATACAAAAACCATCGACACACTCATATTGGAAATACACAACGAGTTGCGATTACAAGCAATTACGTTATAGCTCTTAGGTACTCAGCTACTTAGGTACTTAGTTGTTTACCTTCCCAGTATTAGTTAGTAAAATCCACTTTTTCTGTCTGCTTTGGTTCATACATTATATATATATTGCACTAAAATACTTGTTTTTAATGATACCCGATGCATGATTTTCAGCTTTTTGATTTTTTTGTCGTTACGCTTTATCCTGTAGGCAGAGGGAACCTATTATTAAAACGCTGAGTCCCGTTTTGAATGTTTTTAACATTCATAAATTTATTCTGTCCAAATATAAAAACTATTTAACCTAATATAATAATAAATAATCATAAATTTATAAATCACAATTTTATTAAAAAAATACCTTAAGAAAACATAAAAATTTGAACGTAGCGGGACTCAAACCCGCGGCCTCTTGCGACCCGTGCAAACGCTTTCACCACTGAGCCATGCGTTCTACATTACGCTTAAATATAATGCTAACAACGAAATAAGTTGTATAAAGGATATAAGAATTTCAACACGGCATAATGTAGAACGCATGGCTCAGGGGTGAGAGCGCTTGCACGGTTCGCAAGGGGTCGCGGGTTAGAGTCCCGATGCGTTCAAATTTTATATGTTTTCTTTAAGTATTTTTTCTGTCCTCAGTGTGGATTAACGCTTTAAAAATCATAAAAATACAATTTTATTACTTGCAAAATATCCTTGTCACGTCGTGGCTCAGAGCTTGTGGGTTCGATTCTCACTCGAGGAGAGTGGATTATTTAATTTCCACTATCATTGTATTTGCAACTAGTCAAGTATTACGCAAATACGTCCTGATATATAACTGCTCACACGTTACAACCTTAAAAAAATAAACTATTCAAACGATAAATTTGTACGCTAATACGACACAATAAGAGGACTTTTTTTTATTAAAACCATATTGAAAGTTAGGATGTTCACAATTTCACGATAGAGAATCACGTAATGGAAAGTTGAAGAACCTTTTTGTTTGTAATTTATACCGAAACTAAAACTGCCAAACTATAAATTGGTGGGCACACGTGATTTGATTCGACGAAGGGACAAGTTATGTATAATAGTTAAGTTTTAACTCGAAAATTTAAGGCATTGGTATGTAGTTTATTAGTATAGGCTAGTTAAAGATTTAGAGATGATTTAATAAAATAAATTTTATGCATTTTTTTTTTAGCTTCACGCTTTATCCCACATATTTCAGGGTAGGCAGAGGGAACTGCGGAAACTATATGAACCTAACGCACGGTTCTTATGTACTTAGATCTTAGGCATTTTTATTTTAAATGGTACAATTAAAAAATTACATCGGAAATATTTTGCTTGGAATATCAAAAAATCCACATAAGAAAATTTTACAGAGGCCAAGCTTAAATCAATTGCATGAGGAGTTGCAGAAGTTGATGCAAAATAGTGTATTATATGGGGGTGGCGTATTAAACGTGATCATATTAAGCAGGTCCTGCGTATATCCATTTCAACTACCTACAAACGTACAGACGTTTACGCATAAATACTTTACCCTTGCGCGTGTGTATTGAATATATTTTCATATATAAAACAATATTCAAACGACTCGTTAACAGTCCATATTAATCCATAGTACCAAAACGGTAATCGCGTGTCAGAGCTCGTAAAAATTTGAACCGCACGTATCAGCACGTATCGTCGGTATTTCGATAATAAATTACAAGGGTAATATGCGCAACCCTTCCTGTTCAGTAATTAATAATGTGATGTGATATCATCGTAATAATACATATACTAAGCAATAGACCGTTATAAGACGTTTGAGGGATAAATAAAAAAAAATAATAAATATGTAATTTGTAACTGTCAACAAGATGGTTTTGTGTGAACTATATAATAATTTCCCCCATTTTCTCACTAGATCCAGTGCAGTGTTGGGCTCTATTACTGAAAATTCTGGCGAAAAGTGGAAAGTGGAAAGTGGAAGTATCACAACACTACGTTTTCTATGCCTATCTTGAAATATATGTGTTATCTTTAAAATAAAATAGTATAATTTAAGCATAATTGTAAATAATTAATATTTATAAAAATTGTTTATTGTGGGAACAAGAGCGGCCTAACACTTTATTTATTTAATTTACCTTCCCTGAGGGAACTGTAGAACAGTGGGAGATATATTTCACTATATAAAATACATAAAATAAGAAATGTGTGTACATAAAAAAGCAGGCAAAGACAAGTGCTTCGCTAGTTCACAGGTTATTTACATTGTAAATAATTCGCCGTTTACGATACTTGATTTCTGCTATGTTATAGATCGAGAGATATCATTTGATTTGATTAAATCAACTTAATTTTACCTAGAAATTAACACTTGAGAAGTTTATGCTAAAATATGTATTAGTTTATTATAAATGGTGATAATTGGACACTTCGAGCTATAAACCAAAGAAGGAATTCTGATAAGCAATAAGTGTCGCAACAGGTCTCGGCTTGAAATGGTTATTTCAATATATGGAGCAGCTAATATTTCATTTCTAGAGCACTTTATATACAAGCAGGGTCCAAGATAGAGTAGACGAGTGATAAAAGAAAAGGGTTCTGCACGTTCATAATGTTATTAAGGTGCTCTACTTCATTTCATTATATTTCCAGTCTGCATAAATGGAAAAGTGCAGGTAATGGGAGTGTTACTTAGTTTTATATTTAATATCTATTAAGAAATTAAATTTTAAAAAAATTAAACAAAAAAGGTATTTATTGTCGTTTTTTGTCCGATTTGCTTAAAACGCTTAAGACGACATTGAATTGAAACATCTCTGGCACAGCGATAAGTCCCGCTACATGACAAGTGGTATCTCACGAAAATGGAGAACGGAGTGTCTTGACTAGGTTTTCTTGGCTTATCTTGCTATATAAAGTAAAGCATTTTTTTTATACTTTGATACCAAACACAGTAATTCCGTGGGTGGTTTAGATATAAATCGATAAATTCACTCCTTAGCTGTCTCTTAAACTACTTAAAACTTATATTACTATCGGTAACGTAAATAACGATCAAAATATTATATAAATTTACTTAAATTATCTATTTTATTGCTCTATAGGACTTTCAATATTTACAGAGTAAGTTGTGCAGTTATTTTTATTTAATTTGATTACCTCCTTATATATAATTAGTGTGTGATATGTTATGTCACTGTTGACATATTTGTTTCAAATATAAAAAAAATGATTAAAAAGAAAAAAAATCATGGCTATTCTTGACTGTGATATATGACGATAATGGGCTTCAAAGGTTTAAGTTAATCTATATTTTGAGTATAAAGCCAAATACACATACCTAATAGTGTTAATTTGAACAATTTACACTAGATATAAATTTTAGCTTTATTAGGACATGATCGATATTCCACGTCGATCCGTATCGAGAGCGGTGGCCGATCGCGAAATTCACTTAGAGCATCGGACACCGCTTGAATATTTTAGCCGTTAACAACCCTTCGGCTAATTTTAGCTAATAAAAAAACTTGTTAGAGTGTTCTGTATAATCATATACAAAATAATTAAAGAATGGTAAACAGCTATCTATATATCTAGATATTTTACATTATCTATATAGCTAGATACCTTACCTGTCCAAATCTATTGTACATTCATCTTGTTAGCGGAAACTTAGTTATTACTTGTATATTTTTATTTCAATACAAATATCTTTTTGAAACAACGCCACGGCTTACGGAACAAAGTGGAGTAATGGAAATAAAAAAATTACGTTCAAAAATTTCAATTAAATTACTTTGTTCCATGAATGGGTTTCGATCTCATTACTATCACATTTGTAGACATTAACGTCCCACTGCACCAGGTTACTAAATTTAAGTCAATGTAAAATACTAGAGCTTATCTTCTATGAACTTTTTTTTTTTTTTTTTTTTTTTTTTTTAGCTTCACGTTTTATCCCGCACATGGCAGGGTAGGCAGAGGGAACTGCAAGAACCATATGAACCTAGTGTTAAGACACTCCGTTACTTAGTCGCTGCTTACTCCGTCCCCACTTTCCGCCGTTCTATGAACTTAACTAGCTATAAAATTATAAAAACTAACGTATCAAAAAATATGTGAGGAACGTGGGAAAATAAAATAAAACGGCATTTGAGGACCCCTGCGGAGGTCGTCTCGGACTCGCGGGTCGGTAAAGCAATTTGTGACGGAGTGACGTCTGCGTGCTCTAAATGAAGCTGAGAAATACTTGTTAAATATATCGCGATATATAAATGAGGTAAATTGAATAAATTTACTTAGGTGCGCCAAAACTGAAATGAAAATTTATATATTTTTAGATTCTTTTTATTATTCAATATGTTTCTTAATAAAAAAAAGGTTGCATGTATTTGATGACATCTATAATCATTAAAAACAAATATTATTATGTTCTAATTACAAAAATGACATTATTACTACGTGTACGAGACACGTTTTCCTGGACATGACTCCAATATTTTTTAAGAAACCGATGTAATAACTTCAAATTCTTGCGTGATTACTTTAAAATCAAAAATTTGTAATATATTTGACATGTTGTCTTTATAGAACTTGATTTTCGGTTATTTACATCATAAATATACAGCACATACACCCCCACCCATGTTTTTGGTACATCACGTGTTAACATATTAGTACATAACAATGTAAAATAATTATGTATATAAATATAACCGAATTTTACTGTATCTTGATTGTAGATACCTACATCATATCAAAATTCACATTATTTAACTTTCTTGTAATCTTTTTCAGGTTTATCCTATTATTTATACCTTTAGAGGACCGTCGTGGCGCAGTGGTTTAGGTTCTTCCTGTAAAAGCGACGGTTTGTGGGTTCGATTCCCACTCGGGGAAGATGGAATTTTCTATTTCCCTATTCTTCGCTCTGGAAACTAGGCAAAGTGCGAGGTTGAGTTCCGTCACTCAACACGCAATACCTCGAAAACGGCGGAAAGCGGGGACGGAGGAAGTAGGAACTAAGCAAAGGAGTGTCTTAACACTAGGTTCATATGGTTCCTGCAGTTCCCTCTGCCTACCCTGCCATGTGTGGGATAAAGCGTGAAGCTACAAAAAAAAATTACCTTTATGACTGGACCAAAGAGTACTGTCGTGACATAGAGGCGCAGCGTCTGCTTGTAAACTCGACGGCTTGCAAGTTTGTTTCCACGCAGATGGGATGGACTATTTGATTACCATTTTCGTCGCTCTGGTAACTAGGCAAGCGATGTGTTGAGTACTACTTAACACGCAATGCAACTAAAGAAAGGTTGAAAATGGGGAACGGAGTGTCTTAACACTAGGTTTCCATATTTCCTGTGGCTCCTTTTGCCTATCTTGCTATATACGAGATAAAGCGTAAGGATAATAAGAAAATTATCTTATATCTGGGGCTTTGTTCGTGTGGTCAAATGTAAATAACTAAAAGTTGTGTACCATAGATTACATTTCTAAGTAATAGGGATTACTTGGATTGCAAGTACAGTATCGAAATGCTTTGTGTAATAAAATCACAAGTCTATTTTAAGTAATTGTTCAAGACAAACCAGTACTTCGTGAAGTAACCCCTTAAGTTTAAAGTTAAACAGACATTTAAACTTAACAAAACTAGAAAAGAGCGTAGGTTTTTGATTCTCTATAAAGAACTTCTCCATCGCAATATTTAAGCTCGGTAATTATTCACTGATCTCAGTCCTGTGCAATAACGGATGTAGTATGTTAAAGGCAGGCATACCAAGAATTAAGTTGTCGCATATCGGCCTTACTTGTTGTCTAATTAGTACTTACGTATAACGGTTCCTCGTAAAACCAAGTTTTATTCTTAACCATAGTGAAATCTCGAAATGTTCCCTACAAAGTATTTTATGATATTTAATTATTATAATGTGTAATTTCGATTAAAAACGATATTAAGTTTTTATATTTTTTATAGGCCGTATTATGCTATAAAAGTTTTACGAGATAAGGTTAATACGGTGATCGTAGGTTCGAGTCCCGTTTCGGGGAATGTTTATGATAACTATAGTACATTTGCTTGTGGAATACTTATGCAAATTGTCAGGGAACTAGCATCCTTAGAACATGAAAATTATTAGGAAATATTAATAATAATAATATTATTTTTTTGATTTTCCTCAGATTTCGAGTAATTTAACTTCTCTGCAAATGTTTAAGAAACGTAATAACATTTTCTCCAGTACAATATAATGTCACAAATATTATATATGGTTGAGTAAAGATATATATAATAAATATATTTTACCTCAAACGGAATGTGAACCCACAATAGCTTTCACATATCCCCATTGTGATACAAATGTACCAATGACAATAATCGTAATATTAACCATAAAACTAAGTGGAGTGATATTTAAATGGAATAAAGCGAATAGCTGTATAACTTACTTGGTTGTATAGTTTAGAGCATAAGTAGTATTTTATACGTTACGAGATCAGCGTAATTATGTGTTTGGCAATCGCATACGTCAGGGTGGAATGTGATTGCGTAGTGGACGTAGACTTGGCTACAATAAACATTTAGAGTATCATAAGTGATTTTGAACGTTTATTTAAGTAGTGTTAGAACTTTTCACTTTTCTCTTACATGCGAGACATTGAGTTTCATACTGTAATTTAATACTGCATTTGAAGAACAAACAGATTAATAAGTAAAACTCCGTCGTGGCACATAGGCGTATGTCTCCCATGAAATACGACGGTTTGCGGGTTCGATTTCCACTCGGTGAAGACGGATTTTTTTGCTTTCATTTCCATTTTCTTCGCTCTGTAAACTAGACAAATAGCGCCGCCACTCTACACGCAATCCCTCGAAAAAGGCGGAAAACGGTGAGACGGAGAAAGCAGGGACTAAGCAACGGAATGTCTTAACACTAGGTTTCTATGGTTACTGAACTTTCCTCTGCTTTCCTTGCTATGTGCGGGATAAAGCATGAAGACAAAAATAATTTTTTTGTTTTTATATAACTATCTAAAAATTAGTAGGTATATTTATATAAATAAAATGTTAAAATTAAAATTAAGTAAATTTTTATTAGAACCAGGTTTTTGGTTAATTAATCGTCGATATTTTGTTTTCGTTAATTTATTTTGTAACACCATCAAGCCTTCAACTCTTTTACTGTTGATGAAGAGGTTCATAGAAGCTATTTACTTAGGTATTTCTGTACGTTTACCTTGTATTTTTAAAGACGTACTCAAGTCTTTACACATTTTAGTTTAAAATAATAGTATGAAATCTATACTGGTAGAGGTAGTCGTAGAGGCTAAAATTCACATTTAATCATTCATAAAGAACGTTACTCAAAAAAGTCAAAGCGATGATCTAATTTTTTTTAAAGCTTCACGCTTTATTCCGTTTATAGCAGGGTAGCAGGCAGAGGAAACCACAGGAAGCGTGCCAAGTTAGTGTTAAGACACTCTATTCTCTGCAAGAAAATAGAAATGAAAAATCCATGTACCCCGAGTGGAAATCGAACCCACAACCACCTAACGATCTAATTTCTTTTAAAAACTTCTACCAGTAATTGATAAATTTATTACTTCAAGCAGAGATTGAACTTACACCTACAGTCCATTTATTGTATTGCACCACAACAGTCTTTATATTCTTCTATAGTCTTTATATTCTCAAAATTATCCTAAAGTTCAAATCCTATGAGAGCCAACGTCGCGACATGTCACTTGAATGGACGCCCGTGTTCCTACTGTGCACCTATTTACATATTTAATGACTTAAAACGTCGCCGAGTATTCTTTAATGAGATACACTAGCGTGTTGAATAAACGCTTAGCTTTATGCTTAGTAATTATTATTATATGTAGTTTAAATATATTATGAATAGCTTAGTTTGAATATAATATTAATTTACGTTAGTAGAAATATATATATTTTTTTGAAAGAATTCTCACACTCGTACGATTTGTATGATAATATACGTATGAATTCAAGGTTCGCTTCGCTTTTTTCATTCGCTTTAATTAGTAACTGCACTTGTGGCTCATTATGTCATTTACACTATAACTATATTGCATTAAGTTTGTACCGCAAATCAAGATTCGCTTCGCTTTTTATATTCGCTTTAGTCAGTAATCAAAACTTTGCTTTCTAGTTATATAATTATACTATAAGTATAGTATATTATAAAAGGATATCAACATTTACATTGAGTAGCGAATATTCCTAGCTGTGTTGGTTTAGTACGTGCAAAGCGCATGCTGCAAATGGATTAAGATGAAGTGAAGACTAAATAATGGATTGGGCTAATTATTTAAAGTCTAGCACTGCCCTTAGAGTAGGAGATGTGAAAATATTGTTTAAGGTGATTTCAGACTGCCTGTAATATATAGTATTTATCGGACTGTTAGATTACGCTCAGTATGGACTAACGTAAAGTAACTATGTCATAAGTCTAACTAGCTATGTGTTTTAAACATAGCATGACACATACATTCGTCTTTTTCACGTCTTGTCTGAAATTAAGTTAAGATATCCGAATTTTGGTTCATATTAGAGACATTGCGTAACTTAACGACGCGCTTTGCTATGCCAGAACAGATTTTTTCCTTGAGTGGGGATCAAATCGACTTTAATGACATTTACAATCAAACGCATTTTTATAATGCATTAAGAATAGAGGATGAAAGCCACATTGATGACATTCACATTCAACCGCTGTCTTTCTAACGCATAAATAACATAATTTTAGTAGATACAGTGCCTTATTATTAATACGCTATACCTTTTACTATATTAAGGTGGGTTAGGTTTGTGGGAAACGCAAAGAAACTCACACTGCAGCTACATAACTCTGTAGCTTGAACAACTGTTTAACTTATAGCCAGTTCTTTTCAGTACAACTGCCTAACGGAAGTGGTAGCTTAATGTCCATTCGATCATTCAAAACTACTTGTAACAGTGAATTGTTTTAAATAAAGAATATTTGTCATACGTCAAACGGAAACGGAAAAAAGCAGGGACTAAACAACGGAGTGTTTTTCACTAGGTTCGTATGGTTCTTGCAGTTTCCTCTGCCTACAATGCCAAGTGCGGGATAAAGCGTGAAGCTAAAAAAAGAATATTTGAACTTAGGACATAGTTATAAACTACAAAATGTGTGTACAGACGATTGTGTTATAGACACCAGCTCTACATAAGTATAATATTATATTTATATTATGATATTTTGCTATAAATAATAAAATACCGTATCCATATTTAAATATTTATTTCATTCAGTCATATTTATATAGCAAAGTGACCAGATGATGATTCTCACATGATCTTAGAAACTTCAATCCGAGCTTTCAACTAATTGTCAAAATGTTACATGTTATGACTTGCAAAAGACTTGCAATGTATAGCAAACGATAATAACACAGGTCTGCGAAAATATTTTTCTGAAAAGTTTTTTTTATAAACTGATCGTATTCGTTATAACTACGTTATAAATAGTGTAAAAGATCATTTATTTGGTATATATCACGTCACACTTCTCAGATTACATGGTAAAACTACTAGCATATAAATAACTACAAGGCAAACATTTTAAAAATTAATAAAAGGCTTTTTATTCAATTCTATAACTTTTTTAATATAGTTTTAATTTAAATAAAAAGAGTAAAATAAAATAAAAATAAAAAAATAATCAATAACGTGTTTTCTTTGAAAAAAAACTGCGTTTTGTTGGTTTTCGTTTATGAGTTATCACTTCATCTCTACATGTCATCCAACAATAGTCCGCCATCATATTAACGTCCCAACGACCTTGATATCTTCTTTCAATCTCTTTTATATCTTGATGGAACCTTTCGCCTTGCTCCTCACTGTAATCGCCTACATTTTTTGGAAAAAAATTTATGTGAGATTTCAAAAATGGACTTTCAAACTCATATTGCAACCCAAGTTTTTATAGGCGTTTAACATTTCTGTGACAATACTTTTATAATTAGGATTTTTGTTATTACCTAAAAATTTCGAAACCACATTTTTAAAGCCATTCCAAGCATTTTGTTCTAAGGCCGTCATATTTTTTTCAAATTCTGCGTCTTTTAACAGTTTTCTGATGTCAGTTCCCGTGAAAATTCCTTCTTTCAACTTAGCATCAGATAAAGTTGGAAAACTTAAACATAAGTACTTGAAATCATTCAGTATTGCCATCTTTTGGTAATGCCTTAACAAACTGTTTCATTAGACCAAGTTTGATGTGAAGTGGTGGAAGCAATATTTTCTTGGGGTCTATCAAAGCCGGGTTGATGACGTTTTTTACTCCAAATTCCAGTTTTGACCTAATATGCCAATCAGATTTTTCCCAATGTAAGTTTCTTGCTCTACTATCCCATTTACAAATATAACACGGGAATTTTGTGTTTCCTTGCTGTTGACCAAGAAGCATGCATATGATTTTTAAGTCTCTGCAAATTAACCACTTGTGTTCGGAGTATTTTTTATAATCTAAAACAATTCTCAAGTTTACATAACTTTCTTTAAGATGAACTGAGTGAGCGACAGGTATTGATGCAAATTTATAACCAATATGTAAGAGAATAGCTTTTAAACTTCGTTTTGAAGAATCTATAAAAAGTCTCCACTCTTTCGCTTTGTATACGATGTCAAATTTTTGTATTAAACCGCTAATGTCACAGCAAAATACCAAACTACCTTCTTTCTTGAAATACTGTACAAAATCTTGTTCTCTTTTTCGATACCAATAAAATGTCGTCTCAGCATCCAATAAATTGTTCTCTTTTAAGCGTGAACCAAGTAATTCCGCAGCATCTTTGGGTAATCCAAGATCTCGTACCAAATCGTTAAGTTCTTGCTGTCTCAATGGTCGAGGATCATTTGTAGGTTTAAAAATCTCACCACTGCTAGGAAGATCACTATGTTCTGAATTCTGAGATGTGGGTATATCGAAACTCTTGTTGTTAGATGGAATTGGTATAGGTAGTTCTGGTCCATGAGTAATTGGTTTTGTTACTGACGAAACATCAGGATATACTATATTAGCGCGGTTTTTGAAATTATATCCGGTTACGTCAGTCAAACAAAAATAACAATCATCTATATGATTTTTTTGTTCCCGCCACAACATAGGCATACCAAATGACAATGATTTTGATCTTCCGTTAGTCCACTGCCTTAAGACTTCAACACACAACCGGCATACTTTATGCGGAACCCACTGTTTATCTAGGTGACATAACCTGAACCCAAAGTAAGCATGATAAGCACTTTTCACAAAGTCCGTTATATTAAGCCTCTGCTTAGCAATTGTAAATTTTCCACATATAAAACAAAAAATATTGGGATCATTTTTGCAAGTCCGAGAAGCCATACTTAAACATATAAAAAAAGAAACATATAAAACACAAATTTTGTGATTCTGTGAGTATTAACTACTAACGTCGTTATCGGAATGGCGCGCTTTACTTTATGCCACAGATTATGTCACGGCTGGTCAAAGGCTATGGAATGATTGGTCATACAGCCTATATTTGTAATAAAACAATATAAAAGACAATAAATAAGTTGTTAAAAATCGCTAATTGACAAAAGTTATTTATTACAAGTGGACTGTGCATGAAAAAGATATTATAAATATAATATGCCGTTAAAAAAAAATGTGACGTGTTACAATAAAAAAAAGTTTATATTTGCGTTGTGTATGTCAACATGTACAAGTTATATATAAAATTCTTAAAAAAACATTTTCATCGCAGACCTGTGTAATCAATTCCCCCGAACAGGAACCGAACTCACAACCCTTACGTTTACAGTCAATCAATTTATTTTATTCGTCCGAAAATATATACTAATAAATATCTTACCAAGACACATAAGCAGTGACCTATTAAAAACCAGTTGTACACACGCATGGCGCTATAATGAAGGCAGTGGGATCGTTGGATTGTCATTTGTGCACTATTGTTCATTCTATATGGCTACCGCGCGTTGCGTCTCGATTTGGACGTGTCTAAATAGGCATAGATCTATGTGCTGCCGCGCTTTTTGCTAACCAGTATCTGTTGGTACTCACTAAAAGCAGTAAGGCTGAAGTTATAACATTAGTTAGGTGGTTTTGGATTAAAGAAATATTGATAGACAATCTGTGCAAAATCAAGAATTTAATTTAACTTCTTCACGCCTTATCATTATACATGGTAGGATATTCAGAGGGAACCGCAGGAACCATGGGAACCTAGTGTTAAGATATTCCACTGTTTTTTACTCAACACGGAGTGGCGGAACTCAACGCCGCGTTTGCCTAGATACCAGAGCAAAGAAAATGGAAAAATAATCCATCTTCTCCGAGTGGAAATCGAGCCCACAAACGGTACTCTAGTGTATAACGGTACTTTATGTATATACTCTATCTTTTAAACTAATAACGGAAAAAATAATCTAATTTTATATTAAAAATTGATCCGATGGTTTGTGCAAATGTAAACAAAACTCAATTCCTCTTGAGTAACCGCTTACATTTCAAAGTTCACGTACACTGGTCGCTAGTTACGTATGGAGTTACATTGTCAAAGTTATAGCTATCTTCTCGGTTGTTGACTTAATTAGTAAGTTGGATATGTGAATGGCAGCGCAATGCATTCTACCATTTCTGTGTAAATCTAAGGGGTCGTTATGCTAAAATATGGGTGGCGGCAAGCGACTACTTCTGTGACGTCGACGTCGGCCCGCTTTTGTTTTCTTGTTCGCATTATTTACGATAATTACTATTTGGTAAGGCCGATTTGAGGTAAGCCTTTATAAAAACATGATACGATGCTCTTTTAATATAGTGGTTGTGATTCGTTTGTAAAGTTTAAGTTAAGTTTACGTCTAATTATTGTTAATGTGTAAAAAAATAAGCTTTTAAAGATTTAGTTTCATCAGTGAGTATAATGTGGTTATTTTTTTTTTCTTAAATTCATAAATTCGGTTTTAGATATCCTAGATTTGGTTTTATTCCTTCTGCAAGTAAGTAAGCCTTCTACAATTAAATATTACTATTTATATATATATATATATATATATATATATATATATATATATATATATATATATATATATATATATATATATATATATATATATATATATATATATATATATATATATATATATATATATATATATATATATATATATATATATATATATATATATATATATATATATATATATATATATATATATATATATATATATATATATATTGTAGATGGCGGGGACACTAGGTTCACAAGGACCCTGCAGTTCCCTCTGCCTACCCCGCAATATGCGTGATAAAGCGTGAAGCTATATACTATTTATTTCAATTATCATTACTAATTATTTGTTATATATAATAAATTTAAAAATTTAAAACCTTACTCATATAATGCAATCCATAATTACTGATAAATGCTGTAGTTTTTTTCTTTGTTTAAGAAACTTTAATGGAATACAAACTGGGCTGGAACTCGCGATCTTCCGACATTAAAATACAAAACTATGCGAAATATTATTGAAGCGGGCGAGGCGGAATTTCCGCGTAACATCCGATTTATTAGCAAAAGTTCGAGTTACCAGCAAAGGTACTGCGGAAATTTAATTGGGGGAAAATTTGTGTTGTGAGAATGTGATGGTTTTGTTATATTTATTGCATGACTTATGTCAAAATAAGCTTATTTTATCAAAAAAAAAACATTATAATATTGGGCATTTGGCAGTCATTTTATTTATTTATAAACATTAAAGCGATTAATATAGATTTTTTTTGGAATTAAACAATAATTTTTTTTTCTTTACTACTTTAGTGATGTCCACACTAGTTTCAATTATATATAAACTAACATACAGGCAATACTGGCAGCCAAAATTCGATTATACACGAAATGTAAATGATACGCCCCTCAATAAACATATATCAACAAAAGCTGTATTAATTAAAGCTCGCGTGCGCGTAGACAATACTGGCATGGAAGAATCAATAAGATTAAAACCGCGTTAAATCAACATTGGACGAAGTATAAGAAACGAATCCTAGAATTTATGGTCGCCTTCCACAGACTTGGCAAACACTAGAGCCGGTAAATGATGCTATAATATATCATTGTCGCCGTGCTTTGTGACTTAGGAGCAGCTCTTACGTTCATTTTGGACTTAATTAAAGACGGATTTATGTTGGTTAGATCTAAAGTGTTAGTAGTTTGTTCTAAAATCTTATTTTTTTTCAAACGGCTTTATATATTTTTTTAAATATTATTATTTATTTAGCGTTTAAATTTGATTGAAAGAAAATTAATTTACATAGCAATATAGTCGTATCTGGAGTTCCATAAGTCTGTTATCAAAACCTTAATTTTATTAAGGACGCGCCCGCACCCGAAAAAGGCGCGAAACACACGCGATATAAAAAATGGCGGCATGCGATTTGAATGCGTGAAATATTGCCTTTTAAGGAGAAATAATATACCTCCGGATGGCCAGATGCCCTCGCTGCGTTTGTCTATGTGTAGAGCTAAGCGCTAATGTTCTGTTAACGATACGATATTTTATCAATGTAGATAATAAATCTAATAAGTATATATATTAGTTTTTTTTCGGTAATTTAAGGGCCCATTTCTTTTTATTTTCATCGGTTTTGCATCTGTACGGCTAAAAATAAAGCAATTAATTATATTTTAATAATTGACTTAACTGTTCACCTAAATATATATCATTTGTCATTATTAGAAATTAAAAAAAGCTTCATTATTTTCCTTTAACTGAATTATAAGTATATATACATCTATATATGTAATAAAACGATAAAAAAATCGTGTCTGTACATGAAATATTTTTACAAAATAAAATGTGTATCGTTATTAAGAAATGAAAAAAAAGTAAGAATTCGAAAAAAAAATTTGTCTGTTTAAAAGTTTGTCTGTTTGCACACGCTAATCTCAGGAACTATTGGACGGATTTTGATGAAAGTTTTTTGTTATATAATCCTGGCTAATATATTTTTTTTGAAAAATAGCACTTTAAGGGGATAAAAGAGGAGAGGTAAGTTTGTATGAAATTTAGTCCGTCAGTTTTGAAGCTATTTCTATTTTAAAATTAATATTTGGCTATTTAGTTAAAAACAGTTGTGACAGTTACGTGTTTAAAGAATCATAACGGTAATAATCATCCCTCAATTGCATTCTTAGATAATCAAAATCGTGCTTTATTGTGTTGTAGCGGATTTTGAAATACACCTTATTAAAAATATGTATAATATTTCACAATATAATATACCAAAAAAAAATAATGTAAAAATCATTTATTTCACGTTTAAAAAACTCAAAAACAGTTATGTGATAATAATTATATTTTATAATAATTTAAACGAGTAACGCTGGTTCAAACCAAACCACAATATTAGTGTTTAATACCTTGCATTATCAAGACTGTGTAGGTAAATGTTACGAATTACTAACATACTTTAACTCGGGCATACCACTAAAATATATAATGTGCGATTTAAAAAACCGCGAGCGGAGCTGTGGGAAACAACTAGTGTTTAGTAAAATTACAATAATAATTTCGTCTGTTTACTGAAATAAAAAAATACTTTTAATTATTGATTTTGTTTTATAAAATTATTTACAATAATAATTGTTATAATAATCTAAATAGCGTTTGTGGTTCACCATAAGTAAGGGCAATCGTATCGTAAAAACGAGTTTAGATAGTTTTTGCATATCCTTGGCGGTTTCGAATCAATGCTCGGTTTGATAGCAGTCTGTCTGTCATTAAAGTAATGAGTGCTAGGAAGTGTTTGTGTCTACCTATAGATACATTAATAAAATGGATCACCTCATGCCGCAGTGGTTTAATTGTATAGCTTATAATAAGGTACTGAATTCGATTTTTGATTTAGTATATTTAATATTATAAATTAGTGTATCAGTATAGTTTTGTTTTATTTAACTATTAAGTTAAATATTTTTGGAACATTATAAGCGTTTTTTAATTAAATTTGTATTTTATTAGGTAAAGTAAAGAACAAAACTATATTACCACCCCTCTTTTAGATTGAACTTACTTTACAATTGCATAATCAATGGTTAAATCTAAATTCCCATTCATCTACAGAATCGGCCACGGGGATATATAAAATACGTAATATATATTCATTGAAGTAAACAAGTACTCATTCATAGTTATTATTAGAGTTAAACAATTAATTTAATACCGTCGTGGCACAGTGGAAGACCGTGTGAATGTACGTAACAGTTGTAGGTTCTAAGAATCTATTTCAATTTAAATCCGTTGCTTTGCATTTTTTTTCCGAGCATTAGGCTAAAGTTAACCTTACCTTACTTACGCGACGTTAATATACATATATGGTTTAACATTCAACGTTTTCAATAGAAACATTGTCGTACTCATAATTCACAATTATTTTTTAATTTTTCTTCTTAATAATTATTATAATTTTTACAGGCATTTAATGTTAGTTAAACGCAAATTTGCGTTCCTGAGTTTGAATACAAGATTTTGTGTTAAATTTAATATCATTGTTCGTGAACTTACTCAATAGAAATTTTACATGCTACTTAGTTTTTCATATGTAAGAGCTCGTAGTAGATTTATAACCTATTGTATACAAATAAATGCATGTAAAACAGAATATTTTACCAATATATGCGTTGAGATATTCAAAATATATGATATCTATATCTTATTTTACGTCCTATACAAACAGTGAATCAGTCTAACATATTTATTATAATCTTGGAGCCTATTCGCTTTCTATATAACATGCCTACATTTCTGTGCCCATACAAAATCGCACACGCAAATGAACTTGCAATAACGTTCACAAAATGGCCGATTTGTCAGACGAATATATGAAACTCACGGCTTATTACGTCAGTAGATTTTATGTGGCCAATAACAGTTTATCGGTACGTAATTCTAGCATTCTATTAAACTACTATCTATAATAATATCTATTTGATAAAATGAACTGTAGGCCCGACTTATGTGACTAGAGTATCGCTTTCGCGTATCAGAATTGCTAATAAAGAGGGAATGTGTGCCAGCGCAGGCAGCGTAGGTACAGTGGCGCCCTCCGGACAATCGGTTACGAGCGGCCGAATGAATTAATGGACGCCCGGACAACCTTTTTGCATATACTTGAACACGATTTCATACTAGATCTCGTACTGTGTTATTAGAAACAGCTATTTCAATGTATAACGTTAATTTATATATGTATGTGATCTGGTTATAGATTTAATAAATATTCTATGACGGTTAGGTTAGTTACATAGAACCGTGCTGTGTAAAGAATAGTAGTATCGATTCGTACGTGATGTAAGTCAGTTAGACAAACGTATTATCTACTCGAGCTTTATAAAATCATTTATTTAATAATTATCCTAAATTATTGCATATTTTAACTAACATAGATGAAATTATTGATAGTCTTTATAATAGTCGATTGATACAGAGAAAGGGGTAACTAGGTACAAAATAAATTCTGATTCTACTTTCAATTCAGATGTTTAAAACAAAATAAAAGAAATCTATCATTTCATTTACCTTTTGATATCCACTGCTGGACGAAATTTTTACCTCAGGATCTTCATAAAGGGATAGGGATATGCTTTGCCCGAATCCTGTATTGAGAAATCTAATTTTTAATTATTCCAGTTATTTATACAACATACACACAATTACAAATAAAAGATATCCGCAATAAACAGTTATCGTTAAGTTTCATTCATTCACTTGTGTAATTTAAAGCGCAGTATAATTTCCATCCTAACAGGAAGAAGGTATTACTATCGAGTGTGAATCGACAAGCACGCTGTCAATGTGAGAGGCAATGCAGTTTCAATTGGCTAAGAAAGTATGCAATTGTACGACTAGTTGGGTGTGTCTAAGGGTATGTGCAACAAAATCGACATTCTCGATGGCCAGCCATTATGCACTTAATTCATTTATTTAAATCAACTATCGTCTCTACTTTTCAAAGATGTTGTAAAATGGATACTTGGATCGTATTTATTAGGTAATGCTTAAATTAAATGTATAGTAAGAGTTCGTGATGGTGCAGTGGAAAAGCGTTGACTGGAAACGAAACCATTGTGGGTTTGATGCTCACTTGGGGTATTATTATTATTACTTACCTTCACGTGTCCTTGCCTTTACCTTTACCTATATCTTATATAGGTCTTATATTAAATATACCTTATTTTACCTTTACATACCTATTTCGCTTCGTCCTTTGTCATTACTTCTTCGTACTTGCTTTTTAGTGGGTCATTATGTTTTTAACATAACCTTCCGCCAATATCTTTGAAACTTTTTAGAGATATTCCTTAACACTTGAAGATTGACTAAACAAATATTAATATATGCAGAATGATCATTAGCCCAGTAAGTAAATTACAGCACTTGGAGTCCAGTTTTTTTAAAACAATTTTTCTAAATAATAAGTTGTAAACGGGATCTTTTATTCTCTACTTATTCTAGGTTCTCCTCCTGAAGTAGTCAATATAACAAATGTATGAAAATCTAAAGTCATATGCAACGGAGAGTAGAGTGCAACACTATGCCATTTCCATTCCTGCTACAAGATTATATGATTTCAGATCATATGCTTCTTCCATACATAGAAAGTGTCATCACGTCTGTGCAAACGAAACTGCGAGCAGCAACTAGTTTGTATTAGATATTTTTTTTTACTTTTTTCTTTCTACTGTAACGTCATTTTTGCTTTTTAAAAGATTTAGAAATAATGCCAATAAAATTTAACATGCTTTCTTATATTATTTATTAAAACGATAAATAAAGTAAAATTATAAATATATTTCTTTCATATAATCTAGGCTTCAATTTTGTTTAATAAAATATTATATTTGCTGTACGGAACTATTTATTTATTACTGAACACTAGTGAATCATCCTGTAATAACTTTGGATACGGAGAGTGACAAGCAAAGAGTTACAACACTCTTTTTCTTCTCTCAAGGAAAACAAGTGTATGATGGAACCGAAGCTATATTTTTCAAAAAATGAAAAAAAAAAGTATACATAATATAGCAACATAATATAATAACATATAACAGATATACATGCAGAGAGAAGAATACGAGAACACGAGATACATAAATTTAGAAAAATAATATCAGCAATTCAGTCAAGTATTATTTTGCCGCCAATTTGGTACTATCATCTTGACCCTATTTAAATCAACTATCGACTCACTCACGATTTAAATCGACTAATATAATAGTGATGTAATGCAAAAGAAAACACAAAAAAATATATGATACATTATAACTGTCCAACTTTACTATAAAAAATTAATACAAGTATAGGTAAACTCAAATCAAACCATAATTAGGTCTCTAAATAAAGCAATTAAAGCTAACTTTCGTCAATAAAACTGTTCCATTAACTACCCCTAAATATATAGAATGGTCTAGTCGTAAGTATGAAGTGGCGTATTATTAAGGTAATGTATTCATAGTCTATTCGCCTATTCGTGTAATGCTTGGACTTCACTAGCGTTTTAAGTGAGGCGTTTCATTAATAAGATGTTAAATACCCTGTATTTAGTTGCAATATTCTTTGATTTTATTTCACAATTTTTATACTAGTTTTAAAATACATTTTCAGAATTAAATAATACTTTTAAAAATATCTATATTAAATATATAAATATACAGTAATTGGGGTAATGTAGATTTTGTATATCCGATGTAGATTACCATATGTATAGAGGGTTAATAGAAACATTTAAAATGACTATAACCCTACTGGATTACCGAATTATACCAAACTATTACTATATCAAAATAAAAACACTATACTGCTTATAATATTTAAATATGGAAATATATTTTCATTAAAACATAATAGAAGAAAATAACTTATTGCAATCGCTTTTTTTTTCTTTCTTCATACATATTATTAAATTAATAGACCAATACATTCTTATATATATATATATATATATATATATATATATATATATATATATATATATATATATATATATATATATATATATATATATATATATATATATATATATATATATATATATATATATATATATATATATATATATATATATATATATATATATATATATATATATATATATATATATATATATATATATATATATATATATATATATATATATATATATATATATATATATATATATATATATATATATATATATATATATATATATATATATATATATATATATATATATATATATTTATATATATAACATATTAGTATTAATTGAAATTTAGTACTAGATACTTAAAATTACTATTTCCAACATATAAATGATCATACGTGTAATCCCAGTACAATTTACATGTTCAATAAAATAGCAATGACATATAGAGCACCGGTGGGTTTTAATTAACAAGCGAATGTTAATAAGCATACGACGGCAGGCGTAATGAGAGAAAATGATATGTATTATAACATGCTCGGAGTATAGGAGCCAGTCGGTCAGAATAATACTCGAAATGAAATTGTGATTTTCAACTTTACTACTTTACTGTTATGGCGGAAAAGCGTAGTGTCTACCTGTAAACGCGATGATTTGTTAGTTGGATTCCCACTCGGAGAGGGCGGATTTTTCTATTTCCATTTTCTTCACTCTGGAAACTAGGCAAAGCGCAGCGTTGAGTTCCGCCACTCAATACGCAAAGCCTCGAAAAAGATGGAAAGCAGGGACTAAGCAACGGAGTGTCTTAACATTAGGTTAATAATTTTAGCTTATTATTCGTGTTTATTTTTCTAATATTGACATTATATGATATTCTTAGTGAAAACGTATGTATATCGCAATATAAGTATCTCCTTATAGAGATGCTAACAATGCATTACGTTGTGTAAAGCATATAAGAATTTCTTCACGGCGTGATGAAGAACGCATGGCTTAGTGTTCAGAATGTTAGATCTTATACGGTTTGCAAGAGCCGCGGTTTCAAATCCCGCTGCGTTAAATTTCTTATATTATTTCTTTGAGTACTTTATCTAGTAATAAGACACTCTTTATGTATTTTTTGACATTTTTCAATTTATAGTATGTTAAATGCCAAATGTCAACTCCAGAAAAATAATTTCTTGATGCATTTACCGGTTAAGTTTATGCACTAGTTCGAATTAAAATAATATTTTTGTGTTATTGTACTCCATTTATCAGGGAAGGCTATCCTAAACTATATCCTGTTAATCAAGTGAAGTCACCTCTTCTATTCTTATTTATATGAATATTACCACAGGAAGAAGCTGCAATTAAAAACTTAACTTCCTGTTAATATATATATATATATATATATATATATATATATATATATATATATATATATATATATATATATATATATATATATATATATATATATATATATATATATATATATATATATATATATATATATATATATATATATATATATATATATATATATATGTACAGATATTCATATATCTGTTTTACACGTCGTCGTTATCGTTAATCTCTTACATAGGAGTGCAAAAGATCATAAAACGTATTTAGTTTATTTTTATGGCACTTACAGCAAACGTGCAAAAACACCTAAGGGTTTTGACAGACATGACATTTTGAAGCACCTGTTTAATATATATTATTTTTTAGAAATATATCAAAAATTTTGCAGTTCTAAAAATATTGCAGTTCCTATATATATTCAAACACATCTAAAATGGCACCAATACTTCATTTAAAATTCTTAAGAATTTACAAAATAATATAAAAAACTTGTACATAAAAACAAGTTGACTTCACGCTTTATTCTTCTTTATTCTTTATTCTTCGGGGTAGGCAGATAAAACGTAGAGACCTCAGGAACCCAGTGTCTTACACTACGTTCCTGGGTTTTTGCCTCAATAAATATTATACATTGTTATGAACTAGATATTCATATTCGACAATTGAGAATTATTTATTGCTATTTACTATATTAATAATAAACTGACTACATATAAATGTAAACATTTTTAGTCTGCATGGTTCCTAAGATAATTTCTTATGTCGCGTCGTGAGAGACATACATACTCGTAGATACGTGAATGTACAGCGTTATGCAAGTATTTGCAAACCTTTTAAAATTATATAGAGCTTTTATATTATGGACCATTTTACTATACATGTATTATATATTGAAAAAATTATGACACACAAAATGAAGTCATCATGGTAAGAGCAATAACTTTGGGTTCGATTCTCATTCGGATGGTTGAGTTATGTTCATTTATCTGTCTGACTAAACAAAGCTTGTTCTCTATATCTGGGCTGAATATTACTGGTAATCTAACCTTTCAACAAAAGCAGCCATTTTTTGAAAATCACAAAGGTTTTAAACTTCTTTATGAAAAGATTTAAATAATTTTTCTCACCCAATAAACAAAATCACTTTTATAGAAGCTAAACATTCAAAATTGTTCTTACATCGTTCAGAACACGTGGAACATATTTATTTATGTGAATTATTATTAGTCAATCTTTAATGACAATATAAAAGTGACGCGAAAGTACAATCGCTTGTATCACGTCGTGACCGTTTTAGATAAATGGACATGTGGGGTTGCACAAGGTATGAAGGCCGTTACACATAAGAGAAACGAATCTGATATTACTGTAATATTTAAATAAGCTTAAGAAATTATTTATCTAAGGTTGTGTGAAAAACCTACAAATATTTGTAAGTCACTAGTAACATGCAGGTAGAGTATTATTTATCTGTGGTATCTTACAGAGAAGTTAAAAAAAAAAAAAATTAAAATGAATGAAGGAATTATTAATATTAATATTAACTAAAAAAAAGAAAGAAAATTAAATCTAGATCCAGATTCGAATCTCCTCTAGCATTTCCTTGAAAATTTTAATATAAAAACAAAGTAATTAAAAATCCTGAAAATCCGACATGATTGTAGATCATGACTTTAATATTATGTTATAATAGTATAAAATTAAAGTGTAACAGTAACTAATGCGTGACATATAGCCTTCACAATATTTAAATTTTCGCTACATATTAAATAGCGGAAGACGAAATTATGGTATATAACAGAGGTGATTTTTTAGACCGACAGAGGGCAGAAACGGCAGTGTACTTTTGACGTGACAACGTCTTAAATTAGGTTGTGCGGCTCGGAGTCAAATATGAAAATGGTAACGTAACGATGTGTCAACTGTCACCGAACTATGATCGGTCCGCTGGCGTATCACTTGACACATGTACAATGTTTTAGTAAACAAAATATATTTTCTATAGTTAAAATTTGTGCAATTTATACTATAATTATTATTCATATCAATAAATATTCTACCGAGAAAAAGACGTTGTCACGTAAAATTTTCGCCCGTAAAACCCACTTTACAGGCAACCATTTTTTTATTATTAATGCCTAAAATTAACATTTTAAAAAAATTATATGCTTTCATGAAATTGTGTATCCACTATGTGTACTATATATAAAGCGGCTGGTATTTAAACAATAGTAGCTTGCAATTTAAAGTTCACTACAATTTACTAACGCGTTTTGTAACATGTATATTATTGTGTTAACTTATAAATGGATATCGCCTTCTAAATTCTTGGCTCTAGATGGCAAGTGTGGAGTGGAAGTCGTGTGAACTACTGACTTATATATATTTTGATCGTTTCTTATAGACCATCGTATAGTGTAATAAAAGTAACCTAGTTTCAGCTTGTGAACATGTCGCTTAAATAGTTTATATTAGAAATTTTACATTATTATATGTTTTTTTTAATAATTTATAAAGAAAATTCTGAACGAGTGGCTTTTTAAAAGTTCTAGAAACTTTAAATAGGCTACGTCTAAGTATATTGAATACTCCGAATGAGGTAAATCCTATTGTCCCTGCATTTACAACCTAATGCTCTTCTACTAAGCCACTGCAGTCTGTTTTTATGCCATGAAGTAGCTACTTTAATTAAGCTTAATTCTATAACAAAATAGTATAATCTCATTATAAATTAATTTTCGTTATTATACTTTAAATTAAAATTCTTAAAATTTTAATTAGACCTTTTTTAAAATATTACATATAATAATTTTACTAAATAATAATATTTTACTACGCCAATTTATCTATAACAGTCATTAGTACAATACCAGCAAACGATTAATATATCAAATACGTATAGATTAAATTTAATGACTCGTATAATAGCGTTCGCTGTATTGGGTGCGCGTGCGCACAATGCAGATAATCAGGTGTTACCCGGTGCCCTATATAATGTGAAATGAAAACGCTAAGGGACTTAAAGTACAGTGTGCGTTGGCAAGACTTGGCTTTATATAATTTTAATTCTAATATGTGTATTTTCTAATTGCTATTTCTTGGCAGGTTATAAATAGATGAGGATTGTAAATTAAGAAGTTATTTTGGTTAAGCTTGGTATATTAATCTGTTATTTGGTTCTATTACTTCTTTATTTAAGAATAGTATTTTAAAATATATTTTTTACCATTATTAGTTAAGACATACCGTTTTTATAGTTACAATTTATATACAACATAATATTTACTATAAATTTTTATTTATATTTCTTTAAGTAAGTAAGTAAACATATTGAAAGTTACCCATTATTAAAATATTAAAACACATCAGGCTGTATAGCGTGTTACGGTACATTGTCCTGCGATGTGGGCGCTCGCCCACGGCCGCGGACACGCTAAGCCGGGCCATACTGATACTGGTACTGATGTAGCTACTACACCTGCGCTGGTATTTGCGAATTGATGCATAATTTAAATTGAAGGACGACGGATTTACGTAAAGGCTTAGGATTGATCCATTGATTGTTCTTATTTTGGATTGTCAATTAGCTACTATTTTTCTTATATATGAAAGTTTCTTTTTAATTTAGTGGGATAGACTATTTTTGGTAATGCTGAAATATAGTACGTGATGCCAGATTTTAAAACATTTATAATTTGAGAATAATGTTTTTACCTATTAAATTTTTCATAAGAAATCATAGAGAGAAGGTAGAATCGTTGTTAATACTAAATTTAGTTGACACTATCACAATTACTCAACAGATACTATTTATATCATAAATTATTTTATTGATATTTTTTACTAGAACATTTGTATAGCAAAAAAGCCACTTACTGCTTTTATCCGTATACGAAATAGGAAGTCAGAGTAGTATAAAGACACCACATTTCACACTTCAGCTCAATTTTCAAGAGTAACTCAACAAAGCGGAAAAATAGAACTTTTTTTAATATTCATCATCCTGTGATTGGGAATCGAATCCCGGACCAGCACTATACCTTGATAATTATTATTTTAATAATTATTATTTTAATAATAAATTAATAGTACACCAATTATTATTGTGTAAGTAATGTAATATCAGCATACTTTACAAATAGCTTCCACCAGTAAGTGTCAGACTAAATGTTTTATGGAAATATAAAATACAAACACAATAAACATAAAACCAAACACATTCACGATGAAATAATATAAATCACTGCTTTCTCATATCGAGCTCTTACGAAACGGACCTAAGACATGTTTTTATTGAAAATTTAATATATTTATTAAAAAATATATGTAAGTTATTATTTTTGTCACATAATTTAAAATGTTTTATATGTAAATCAACAAGCAAATAGTCGTATAACGAACTACTGATCTGGTAGACAAAGTGTTGTCTTTATATCCGGTACTAAATAAATAAGAAGATTTGTTGTAAATACGAAAAAATAAAATAATAACAAAGCTGAAACGGTAGTGTATAATTTGGAATAGAAAAAAAACCCTTTGCGCTATACATATTTTTATACGTAAACTTCTATGAAATTTTCTATGAAATTTTCCGAACCTGTAAAACCCATATGATAAATTAGGCCTAACCCAATTGGCATTATGTAAATATTTGTTTATACCACTTTACAATGGTCGCTTTCATATAAGATTATGGAAATAGGTTGAAATGAGTAGCAAGTCATAGGATACCTAATGCTATTCTATTCTATTCGAGGTCTATAAATACGCCTTAGCGTCGATTCGTAACGGAATGCAAAGCTTGACATGTACGAGTACATGTACCTACAAGTACATGTATAATGTGCATGTATGCGTTAATATTTTATTGTCATATTTTACTAATTTTAGTTGTAAAATAAAATAATAATGAAACATAAATATTTTAAAATTGAACACTTCTTTAAATAAAAGTATTGTCTTACTGTAAATACATACCTAAAGAAACATGGTGGTGGACAGAACCAGTGCAAGAGGCGCTTAAAGAAAAGAAAGTTGCGTTTAAGAGGTGGCAGTCCACTAAGACAGATGAAGATAGGGAGTTATATAAAGAGAAAAAGAAGTTAGCCAGAAAAGTAGTCGCTGTTGAAAGATCCAAAGCCAATAAAGACCTCTATAATTCCTTGGAGACAAAAGACGGTCAAAAACTCATATACAAGATAGCAAAGTCTCGAAATCAGGCCACCAAAGATATTGCAAAGTCAAAGATAGTAAAAGACAAAGATGGGACCCTAATATATCATGATAGCGATATCTGAGAAACTTGGTACCAATATTATAACGAGTTGCTTAACACAAACCCTTCCACCACAACTGTCTGCTTACCAGAAGTGTGCAAGAATGTGGGCCTAATACCACCGATAACACCCCAGGAAGTTAAATCGTCGCTGAGGAAAATGGCAAATAAAAAGGCGGTGGGGCCGGATGGCATTCCTATTGAAGCGTGGAAATGTCTGGGAGATGCAGGAATAATAGTATTGGCCAATTTGTTCAGCAAGATGCTTCTGGAATCCGCGTGTATGCCAGACGCTTGGAGAATGAGTACGATAGTTCCACTCTACAAAGGCAAAGGAAGTAGGTATGAGTGTAACAGCTACAGAGGTATCAAGTTAATGTGCCACACTATGAAGCTGTACGAGAGAGTGATAGATAGTCGGCTTCGTATGGAATGCTCACTCTCCAAAAACCAGTACGGTTTCATACCAGGACTGTCAACCGTTGACCCAACATTCGCAATGACCATGATTGCTGAAGAGTATCGAGCTAAGAAAGAACCCCTATATATAGCATTTTTGGACATGGAAAAAGCCTTTGATCGTGTGCCACGAAGTACCATATGGTGGAGTCTCAGGACAAGAAATGTCCCTGAAGCATACGTCACAGTTATTGCTGATATGTACAAAAATGCTCGGTCCTTTATCAGAACAACTGTAGGAGTGACTAAGTCTATCCCTGTCACAGAAGGGGTTCATCAAGGCTCGGTTTTGAGTCCTTTCTTGTTCAGTCTCGTGCTGGATACACTCACAGAGGATGCTCAACAGAAAGCTCCATGGACTTTTATTTACGCGGATGATGTGGCAATCTGTACAACAACTCGGAAAGCTTTGGAAGACGCCCTGGAGGCATGGAAGAGGCAGCTGCAGACAGGTGGCCTAGTGCTTAGTGTTGCGAAGACCCAATATATGGAGTGCAATGTGTCTACCCCCCACACTGATCCTATAGTGGTTGATGGACAAGTAGTCCAACAGTGTGAAGAGTACAAATACCTGGGTAGCATGATTGACAAATCCGGAAACTTGGAAAACAACATACAGCATCGAATATCAGCCGCCTGGCTCAAGTGGCGCGAGCTCTCTGGAGTCACTTGCGACAGTCGAATGCCCATTAAGCTAAAAGGGGTAATCTATAAGTCAGTCATAAGACCAGTCCTGACTATTTTGGTAATGCTGAGATATGGTACGTAACGCCAGATTTTAAAACATTTATAATTTGAGAATAATGTTTTTACCTATTAAAATTTTCTTAAGAAATCATTGAGAGATGGTAGAATCGTTGTTAATACTAAATTTAGTTGACACTATCACAATTACTCAACAGATACTATTTATATCATAAATTATTTTATTGATATTTTTTACTAGAACATTTGTATAGCAAAAAAGCCACTTACTGCTTTTATCCGTATACGAAATAGGAAGTCAGAGTAGTATAAAGACACCACATTTCACACTTCAGCTCAATTTTCAAGAGTAACTCAACAAAGCGGAAAAATAGAACTTTTTTTAATATTCATCATCCTGTGATTGGGAATCGAATCCCGGACCAGCACTATACCTTGATAATTATTATTTTAATAATTATTATTTTAATAATAAATTAATAGTACACCAATTATTATTGTGTAAGTAATGTAATATCAGCATACTTTACAAATAGCTTCCACCAGTAAGTGTCAGACTAAATGTTTTATGGAAATATAAAATACAAACACAATAAACATAAAACCAAACACATTCACGATGAAATAATATAAATCACTGCTTTCTCATATCGAGCTCTTACGAAACGGACCTAAGACATGTTTTTATTGAAAATTTAATATATTTATTAAAAATATATGTAAGTTATTATTTTTGTCACATAATTTAAAATGTTTTATATGTAGATGAACAAGCAAAGAGTCGGATAACGAACTACTGATCTGGTAGACAAAGTGTTGTCTTTATATCCGGTACTAAATAAATAAGAAGATTTGTTGTAAATACGATAAAATAAAATAATAACAAAGCGGAAACGGTAGTGTATAATTTGGAATAGAAAAAAAACCCTTTGCGCTATACATATTTTTATACGTAAACTTCTATGAAATTTTCTAATAAATTTCCCGAACCTATAAAACCCATATGATAAATTAGGCCTAACCGAATTGCATTATGTAAATATTTGTTTATACCACTTTACAATGGTCGCTTTCATATAAGATTATGGAAATAGGTTGAAATGAGTAGCAAGTCATAGGATACCTAATGCTATTCTATTCTATTCGAGGTCTATAAATACGCCTTAGCGTCGATTCGTAACGGAATGCAAAGCTTGACATGTACGAGTACATGTACCTACAAGTACATGTATAATGTGCATATATGCGTTAATATTTTATTGTCATATTTTATTAATATTAGTTATAAAATAAAATAATAATGAAACATAAATATTTTAAAATTGAATGCTTTTTTAAATAAAAGTATTGTGTTACTGTAAATAAATGAGATACTCTTTTTACTTAACTCGCTAGTAGATTTTTAGAATTTTCGACGTTTAGATGTCATTAGGGTCTTATTACTTTAGTAAATTAAAAATACTTAGCAATACGATCTTACTAAATGACGTCAAAATTCTTATATGGTTTTATTGTAACACGATAAGGTCGTCCTAATAGTGTTCTGAGCATCTATGTGTAAAATCATTTGGTAAGAGAGAATGCTAAAAATTAGCTTATAAATATTATCATACAATCAATAATTTCACACAGATGTCAGTAGGTATTATTTTCACACACACACATATATATATATATATATATATATATATATATATATATATATATATATATATATATATATATATATATATATATATATATATATATATATATATATATATATATATATATATATATATATATATATATATATATATATATATATATATATATATATATATATATATATATATATATATATATATATATATATATATATATATATATATATATATATATATATATATATATATATATATATATATATATATATAAACTTTTTTGTGACCATCATAAACATGCTTACAACCTCCTTAAAAGTGTCATGTTAATCTGTTTAATATTACTTATAAATAACAAGAAACGTGTGCTTTTATTAGAAATAATAAAGATTATGTTAATGTCTCAGTTGACGTCTCACTTCATGGTCAGCATGGTATTATTGGCACTTATTTCACTTTGACTTTTGCAAGTTCGATTTTCACTTTAAATTAAAAAGACCTAACTCACTAAAATTTTAATTAAAAAGACCTAAATTTTTATTAATAAGACCTTAAGTCATTTTATATTTATTTTCTATAGTCTTAAACGTGTAGTGTGAATGGTCTAAAAAATGGAATAGTGGCATGAGCGTACATTTATTAAGATTACTAAAATTTCCAAAATAAATCCTCTTAACCTTGAACATTTAACATTTTATCACATAACCGCTCCATAATGTCTTAAAAACATAAATTAATGGTCACATCTTTAAAAGCTTAATTAAAACTTTAAGAACCAATTAGTAACATAATTAAAAGTGTATATATTAAATTATACGAGTTCCGGTTGTTAGCGACATGTCGGTGGCAGATTATCTTCGAGGCTGTGGGCTAATGGCGAAATAAGTTCATGCCCTACTCAGATAGCGATAATATCTCTAGGTAAATTTAAATTGTATTTGCTACAGTGTAATTGTATAGAAACGAAATTGTGATATTTGATAACACTTCATTTTCTAGTCTCGAGTTAGTTATGTTGGGTATATTATATTAATGTTGGGCAATTACTGAATTTTGAGTGGTAAAGCGATAACGTAGTTTATAGTCCTACTGTTTTGTTCTGTATATTGTTTGGTATAAATAAAAATTACGTAAATAGCTTTTCGATTTTTCTGCATGGCAGGGCAGACAGCTGGAACTTAGTGTTCAGAACTTTCCATCTTCCGCTCAATTGCGCAATGAGTGGCAGAATAGAGAGCCGGTCTCCGTTTTAAAATTGAAGGAAAAATTTGTGTACAAAATCTGTAATAATAATATAAAATATTTAAAAAAAATACTGAAAGAAAGCATATAAAAATTTGAACGCAGCGGGACTCGAACCCGCGCCCTCTTGCGAACCGTTGTTGTTGTTTTCTTTAAGTATTTTTTCTACCCTCAGTGTGGATTAACACTTTAAAAATCACAAAAATATAAAATATTTGTTTATTTAATAAGTTTTATCAGCTTCATGATGTGCGCTTTCCGTAGCTTTTCCTTGCATAGCATGAAAAGTATTCCCGAAAAGTGATTGAAGCCCTGACCAATATATTTACAGTCAGAGGATATCATACTGCTCTGTGGGGATATCAGAATATATATCATATATAATAGTCTAAAAATACAGAGAAAACATAGAAATTGTAAATAACAATCACCGCGAAAGCACGCGTTGTGTGTCGCTTCCAAGATCAACAAATCAAACGTGCACTGACCAGCCGTTAGTACTTGATGCTTACTTACGATAACTTTATTTTATGTATCCTAGAAGTGTAGAAGTTAGGACTAACCTGATATTACTAGGTGAAAATACATTAATTTATTGTAGTAAATTGTCGCTTTCCCTTGCGTAGGTACTAATAGAGTTGGGGTAATTAGTGATTACTTTTAATTTTTTTTTGTTTATATTAATATTGAAAATATTCGGGAACATAGTGTAAAAACACTCTGTTTTTGCGCTCCTTTGCGCGGAATCACCAATAAGTTATAATTTCACGGTCAGTCGCTGCCCCCAAACACAAATTTGTATTGTAGTGTAAAATTATATTTTTGATTTAAAATTGTAAGTTTCGTTTTTATGCACGGTGTTATTAACAAGTTAGTCGAAATAAGAATAAATCATCTTGAGTAATTATATTTAGTATTATCCAAATTACTAGTAGGTTGATGAAAGTTCATAAAAGCTCCGTCCAGCATCCGTTTAATACCGAAAGCTTCTACGCTCTCCGTTCCTAGGTATTAACTTAACGCTTCCACGCTTCTTCTATTATCACAAGTTCAACTTATCAAATTATGGCTTGATTTATCCTACCCAATAATAATTCGAATCAGTACGAGCTAAGTGGTAGCTAGTAGAAATAAATTCTATTTTCCAAATATGATACATAAAACTTAACATTATCATTGACAGTAAGGTGTGTTTCGAGAACCTCTTGTACCTTACTTTCCAAGTGTAAATAGGCTAGTTAACAAGCTCATCTAAAGCAAAATATATAGCCGTTTATTTGTGTATGCAAAGTTAGCTGTCACGGCAACTATGAGTTACTGACGTTTCTACGTCTAAATTATGGTTCAGTTATGCATGCATATGTGAGAGAAAACACTCGTTACCTGTGATTGATGTATTCCTTTGGAACATATTTGATATCGATGATTTCTTTGCTTTGTTAAGTTTTTGTGTTGTTTATACAGGAGTATGATGAATTTAGCTAGCTTCCGTTTTATTTTTAGTTTTTTGCGTTTAGTTTTTATGTAATAGAAAAATGAGTAATTTATTTTTTTAAAGAATTCTATAGTATTTCAGTGGTTTTGTATGGTAAACTGAGTCAATTGCTTCGCTCTTTGAATTTCGCCTTCCAAGTTTGACTTGGCTTATTGTCGGGTCTCAAAATCTATCTAAGGTCTCTAACTAGAAGAAAATACTAGCAAAGACAACGTATTCTTTTGGTTAAAGCGAGGTAGAGTATGAATATAAAATAAAAAGAATAATTGTATTATAAAAATTGTAATATAAATCAAAGGGACTAAGCAACGGAGTGTCTTAACCCTGGGTTTCCATGGTCCCTGCAGTTTCCTCTGCCTACCCTGCCATGTGCGGGATAAAGCGTGAAGCTATAAAAAAAATTAAAATAAAAAAAAAAATAGATATTATAGAAATTATTATATACAACTAAAAGGTTCATTTATAGGCTTATTCTTTATTAAAAAAAATAGTAAGGGTTAAAAAGTATTTTTATGATTTTATAGTGTTAATCCACATTGAGGATAGAAAAATATTTCAAGAAAACATATGAACATTTGAACGCAGGGGGATTTGAACCTGCGCCCTCTTGCGAATCGTGGAACAGCAGCTCTGACCACTGAGTTGAAATTTTTATATGCTTTATACAATTTATACGTTGTTACCATCTCTGTAAGGAGACTTTTACAAATTTCCGCAAGATTATTATAAAGAATTTGGCGAGAGAGAATGCTAATGCTTTTCTTTAAGTATTTTTTAGGGATTAAAAGGATTCAGCAAGTCTATCTCTTTAATCAGTCGGTTAAAATATTACTATGTATATTGTGTATATGTAATAGTAACTGAAATACCATTTGTACGTTTATACAGTCTCCAATTAAAACCAACAACGGGAAGCTTGTTCCTTTAATCAACAGAACAATTAGATATGCCTAAGTAATCTTTAAATAACAATATAATTTGCACTTATTGTGGTTATATGTATTATTTGTTCAAAGAGAAATAAGAATGTCATTTTCTAAGTACGAGTGAAATAAAAAAATATATATATAAGGCTTTTTCTTTTTTAACAATCAAAATAAATATGTATAATGAAATATATTATTTATAGCGGTTATATACTAGAAGGTATAGGAAGGCACAAGGAATATAGAGTAATAACACTCCGTTCTCAACTTTCCTTGTCTTAATAATGTCTTGAGTGGCAGAACTCATTGTATTTAATTCTTGCACAGCAAAGAAAGTGATCACTTCCCCAAATAAAGATCGATTAAGCGCTTAAGGAACTCGTACCCATTGTATGTAGTTCTACACTTACTGTACGATGCTGGCTTCAATATTAATAATTATCAAAAGCATATCTCATATTCAAACGCAAATATTAGTTCGTTTAGCTAGGTGTTCCCGTATTTACCTAATCAAGTAACTGTACGTGACCGAAATGAAATGGTGTGGACCCGCAACATGTCGGTTCAAACATGTTGAAGCAGTGATACTTAAAATGTTTGGTTAAGACTTATTTCATGCAGATTTCAAACTCGATGTTAGTTGGATAAATATTATAAAGTCGCGAGTGCACTTGAGTGTTGCTTTAAGTAAAAAATACATGACGAGATACGGATGTTTATTAAATGTACAATTGCATGACAAAGGTCTTCGACATGTGGAGACTCCGTTATTGAGAAATATATATTGACCTTTTGGGGTCTACTGCTGGACATATGGGATCTTAGCCACTCTGGTCCTGCATTTTTCAGTTTTTATATTGTTGAAATCGAACCTACTACCTAAAAATATACTAGTCGGATACTATGCCCCACTGCACCATGCTGGTGTATATGAGATATATTATAATTGTAATAATTATTTATATATTATAATAAATTCTGTCTACCGTAAGAGCATAATATCTTTGATGCAAAATCGACCCCATTCGTTATCATCGACTTGTAAGTTGTAAATGTAAATTATTTTACTCCACATCCACTACCTACTGTGCTATAAATAACCGACTTTTGATTAGAGAAAACCTTTCATTACTATGTATATTCATATGAAAATTAATTGGCCACAAGTTAATGAATTATTGAGATTCAAGTCCTCATGATATACTTGCTGTAGCCCCCGGCTTCGCATCAGCCTGTATTAAAATACAGTAGATAAAGATAAATGTCCTGTTTGGAGGCTATTTAACGGTAAAGTGTAAATCATATCTTCATAAGACTTGTTCTTATCTTCCCCCATAGTACCGAGTACGTGGTGAATAGATAAATTTAATCATTTTCAAAATGATTTTTATAATCATTTAAAAAAAAGTAAATGAAAATGACAAGTGGACAACACAAGTACAAGTATAGATGAGTAAAAATTAACATATTGTTGAAGTTATTTTATATTGATATGATAAATTATTTCCAAAAAAAGTAACTCGAAGCCTATAGTTTAGTATAGATTTATTTTTTAAATTATCATTATTAATGCCAGCATTTAGTAGAAAAGCTTTTATAGATTCCTATTATACATTTGTCGTCTATTATAGAAATTTTGTTTTGTGTGACGGAACTTAGCGCCGCGCTTTTCCTTAGCTATTTCCTTTAATTAGCCTTATGTTTACGTTACCTATGACTGACTGGAATTGACACATTGGACTGCTAATCTTAGTTAATATTTTATGTTAACTTGGTAACATTGGTTAAGGCGAATGTGTGCAAAAAAAATAGTTACCAACTTTTTTCCTCATGTGGCCGAGTAGACGGAGGTTTTTTTGCTGGCAGAGTAAATGCCTAAAAGAAAGAATGTTTTTTTCCATCCCATAGAAATCACCATATCCTTTTGAATATGTTCAATGTTGTTATATTATACAACTTTTCTTTCCTATTCATAACAAAATAACATAAAAACGACCCATCTTGGAATTTTAAGGAAATTCCTGTTTATAAAAAAGGATTTTAACAGTAACTCCTCTAGTCACATGTCATTTGAAAGACATTTCGTATTTAATTTTTTTCTCTTTTAACTTAAAAATAAAAGTGTTATGTCGTTATTATGTATCTACTGAAGTAATTGAGGACCGTCGTGGCGCAGTGGCGCAACGTCTGCCTGTAACGCGACGGTTTCTGAGTTCGATCCCCAGTCGGAGAAGATGGATTTTTCTATTTCCATTTTCTTCGCTCTAGTAAACTAGGCAAAGCGCGGCGTTGAGTTCTGCCACTCAACACGCAATGCCTCGAAAAACGGCCGAAAAGCGGGGACGGAGAAAGTAGGGACTGAGCAACGGAGTGTCTTAACACTAGGTTCCCACGGTCCCTGCAGTTCCCTCTGCCTACCCTGCCTTGTGCGGGATAAAGCGTGAAGTAAAAATCCAATATAAAAATACCATGAAATACTAAAATGAAGAGACAAATATCTTTATTTATCTATAATTGAAGACTATAAGTCTTCAATTATAGATAAATAAAGATATTCTCAAATAGTAAGTTTAATTCAAATAATAAGTTTAATTTTCGCAATAACAAGTGATTTCATAATAATCACTAATAAAATCTTTACTCCAGTTTTATGGTCTAAGTACTGTATCGACATATCCTATCAGGCTGTAAAGACACTGTTTATTGCCTACTTTCGATATAAACTCGTTTAAGTACTTCGTAACGGGACTATTTTGGGTTACGCATACTGAAAAATGTAATTTATTATACTTATTATTATTATTATGGTAAATTGCTGTTTTAATAACTATAGAATTTTGAATTATTCATCATATATTTTGTTACTGAGAATTTAACAAATATTTTCTTACTTTATTAACAATTGTATATAAGAAGTTTATCTATGGTCGTCGTGGCGCAGAGGCGTAAGAGAAAGATGGATTTTTCTATTTCCATTTCTTTCGCTCTGAAAACTAGGCAAAGCGCGGCGTTGAGTCCCGCCACTCAACACGCAATGCCTCGAAAAAGGCGGAAAGCGGGGACGAAAAAAGCAGGGACTAAGTAACGAAGAGTCTTAACACTAGGTTCATATAGTTCCTGCAGTTCCCTCTGCCTACCCTGTAATATTCAGGATAACGCGTGAAGTTATATATATTAATATATGTTTGACAGTGTTTTACTTTTTTGCCTTCCTACTTGTGGGATAATGCGTGATATTGAAAACTGAATCTCTCTTTAACTGGAAATTCCAGCAAACAAATTTCCTTATTATCTTTTCTAGTTATAGACAAAATGTATTATATGAGGTCATCAAAAAAGTAAAAAGGAATTTATTATATAACATGTAATAATTTGGGAATCGTTTCTTTTTTGTTCCACCAGTAATATGTTTATGAAAATGATTTTATTTTTATACTTTATTCCGCAAATAACAATTTAGTGGCAAGACACTCCGCATTTACGCTAGCATTACAAACACTGCGCCTACATTAAGAGTCTGCCCTATAGACTCATGATGGCATCTATGTAAATAATGATATTCTTACAAATATCATCTACCGTTGTGTAGAACGAGAAATGCACTCTCGCGAGGCTCTCAACGTTTTATTGTGAAAGGATAAGGATACGAGTAATTGAAACGAAATGCGCTCATAAATGTCCCAGAGCTAAATGTTCTAAAAGAGGCATACGTGACCAGTTGATTCATGTATGGAAGTCTATTTTGAAAAGGCTTTGGCAAATGTAAACACACGTGGCAGAGTAGGCAGAGGAAACTGCAGGAACAATAGGAACCTAGTGTTAAGACACTCCGTTGCTTGTCCCTGCGTCCGTGCCTTTTTTAAGGCATTGTGTGTTGAGTGACAGAACTCAATGAAAAAAGCCGCGCTTTGCCTATTTGCTAGAACAAAAAATCCATCTTCCCTGAGTGGGAATCGAACCCACAAGCTGTTGCTCTTAAATGTAAACGCTATGCCTCTGCGCCACGACGGTCCTGATAAGCCATTCGATATGAAATATACTTTATAAAACACAAGAAGTTACATTTAAATACACATAAATTATTTTCTTTTAAATTTTTATACTCACTTTAACAAGCTCTAAAGATTTTCTTTATATTTTATTAAAGTCTGCACCAAATTTATCACATCCAATCTGTTTATGCAGAGGCGCAACCTGTCGGTAACGCGACGGATTCTGGGCTCGATTCCCACTCGGAGAAGATAGATTTTTCTATTTCAATTTTCTTCGCTCTGGCAACTAGGCAAAGTGCGGCGTTGAGTTCCGCCACACAACCCACAATGCCTCGAAAAAGGCGGAAAGCAAGGTCGGAGAAAGCAGGAATTAAGCAACGGAGTGTCTTAACACTAGGTTCCTATGGTTTATAGCCATGTGCGGGATAAAAAGAATCTGTTTCATATCACTTTTATATTATTTGCATAATCTATGTTGAGATTGCAATTGCAAAAAAACGCATCAATCGATACATTCTGATCAATTATCAATTTTTATGGTGTTCCTTTAAAAAATAACGACCATGTGTTTACATTTTGGATGATTAAAAGTTTTAAAGTATAATTATGAATGAAATTATTTATATACTAAATTAAATTTTTACTTTTAATTGTGATTGGCAGAGATAATTTTAATGAAGGCCATTAGGTTCTTTACATCACGTGTTGTTGGTACTTCCGTTAAGATCGAGATGTTTATGTTCACTGTACAGTCAGCATAATAATGGTATCATTTTTATATAATTGCTTTCGATTACTATTGTAATTTATAGTTTTATTTTTTATAAGAAGAATAATAATAATAATAAAGTCAATAAGCAATTTTAGATTTATATATAAATTTATTTAAAAAAGTAATAAAAAATAGTAAAATAAAGATTACATATATTAGTATATACTGTTTTTCCAATGCCTATGTAAAAACGAATCTAGGAATGTTCATCTAAAATAAATTAAATTTCCGTTAATTTAAAAAAAATACTGTCGGATAACGTCTATCCGAAATTCCTTAGCGTTGAACGATGAAATTTAGCATACTGATCTTTAGGCATAATAAGTACTAAAATATGATTTCTGGATATTTGCAATAACTTAAAGGTCTATTTATTTATATTACCGTCGTGGCGCAGAGGCCTAACGTCTGCGTGTAACGCGACGATTTCTGGGTTCGATCTCCAGTCGGAGAAGATTTTTCTATTTCCATTTTCTTCGCTCTGGCAAACTAGGCAAAGCGCGGCGTTGAGTTCCGCCACTCAACACGCAATGCCTCGAAAAAGGTGGAAAGCAGGGACGGAGAGAGCAGGGAATAAGTAACGGAGTGTCTTAACACTACGTTCCCACGGTCCCTGCAGTTCCCTCTGCCTACACTGCCATGTGCGGGATAAAGCGTGAAGCTAATATATTATATATTATTTATTTATATATAAATCGTCTAATAAATTGTGACCATCATATAATGATTATTATGGTAATTTTTTTCATATAAATATTTTATTATCCTAATAATACTAAAGGCTAACAAAATCACACTAGTTTACAATAACGGTACCAGTAGTCTGTAGTCGGGTAACCGGTGTGTCAGCTACACAATATCGGTTCGAGATCGTACAATTATGAACGGTTTAAAGGTACGTAATGGACATGCTATATATATTTTTAGAAATATATAGGGTGGTATTATCTCGATATGTCATGATTTTTTAAACTCACTCTCTTCTCTCTTAAGCTGATCTCATTGTTGATATATTGTTTCGTTTAGCAGTAATTAAGAATACAATCTTCTTACAAGAATCTCTTTTGTATATCTTTCGCTCAAATTTAAAACCGTCT
Organism: Dione vanillae; assembly: GCA_037178615.1. Lineage (NCBI taxonomy): Eukaryota > Metazoa > Arthropoda > Insecta > Lepidoptera > Nymphalidae > Dione > Dione vanillae. Next base: position 2,271,645 of record JAZFAU010000190.1, read on the forward strand.
GTATACAAATATGATAAGTATACAAATATGATAAGTATATATGATAAGTATATATGATAAGTAGCGGAACACAATATATAATAAATTCACTCTAGTGGAGATTGAACCCTGAACTATCACATACTTTACCACTAATGAGTTGCACTGAATTGAAAGTCAGTGAGGTAGTCCAAAATATAAAATCCCAGTCCAAAATTTCAACATTTTTCATATTAATACATTTTAAATAGAAATTTTCGTCACTAATGTCTGTCGTGTTGTAGGTACGTGTATTTGTTAAAATTCATTATACTTATTAAATATGGCTCGTGGCAAAATAAGGGATTGTCTAACCGTACCTTATAATTGTTATATCGTATCCTGCTTGGTGAAATATATAATTCATTTGCAATATGCAGATTAGATCTAGAAAACTATTATTTTCTACCTTAATTTTGTTACTAGGCAAAGCGCGGCGTTGAGTTCCGACACTCAACACGCAATGCCTGGAAAAAGGCGGAAAGCAGGGACGGAGAAAGCAGGGATTAAGCAACGGAGTGTCTTAAAACTAGATTCCCACGGTCCCTGCAGTTCGCTCTGCCTACTTTGCCATGTGCAGGATAAAGCGTGAAGCTAAAAAAAAATTTGTTGCAGTGGAAAAGCTGCACCGTACTCCGGAAAAGTCCCATGTCATTAGAACAGTCTTTTCCAAAGTCGATCAAAAGCTTCCTCCTTCTACCTATCTTACTATTATTGTTATGTCATATTTATTTTAATAGTTATCCCATATTTATTACCGAACATTATTTATTTTTATTTTATCATTTTCAATGGTATCGATATTATGCGAAAGTTGCGTCGTTAGAAATTTTATTGGCCAAAATTATTTTAACCAACTATTGCAAAATCTTACATTGATCAAAATTGGTTAAAAAATCGCAAAATAATTTTCTTTAAAACGACACATTATTACCAGATTAGCTTTAATTTATTACTTTTAGATTATTACTGTTAAAGTCTTAACTTATGAATTAAAAAAACAAAAAGAAATAATCAAATCTGTATGAAAAACAATCGAAACTGAAATCTTAAACCTGTTAGTACACAGCCAACATAGCAAGTAGCGACTACCGCAAGTGGATGCGCTCTATCGACATATCGACAAGACGACATCAAGAGATTTATAGCGGATGTTCAACAGAGTATAGCGTTCCTACGTTCCTACGTGTTAATTAATCCAACCCGTTAAATCACTAGTAAGTGGCCTTGAGATAGGCTAACTGTGGTTTTATCTATATGCAAATCGCCTGTTTACTATGCGTGTTCGGTATAAAATTGCTTTGAAATATGTATGAACATGATAGTAATTGTATTTTGCGTGAGAGTACGCTGTTTCTTATATTTAAATTAAGTGCCTTCAATTTTCTCTTAAGATAATCAATTTTGTCTTAAGATCAGATTAAACATAGATCCATATTGTGTAATTTGATGATTTGTTATTTATATTGATTGTAAGACACTCAACACGCAATGCCTCGAAAAAGGTGGAAAGTGGGGACGGAGAAAGCAGGAACTAAGCAACGGAGTGTCTTAACACTAGGTTTATACGGTTCCTGCAGTTCCCTCTACCTACCCTACAATATGCGGGATAAAGCGAGAAGCTATTATTATTATATATTGATTGTTAAACTTTTTACTAATTTAGTTTTTTAAAAAAGTTGAATAAATATGTTTATATATTTTTCTTGTTTTAAGACTTAAAATAAATATTTTTTAATCACCGTTCCATGTTATTTTAGTGAGGTAGGATGTGAAATTGTAGAGACGGTAGTTTCACATTCGATCCCCGCTCGGGACAAAGAATTATTTTTATTTCATTTTTTTGGGTCGTAACATAAAATACGTTGAGTTTCCTAATTCAAATTTTAGGATGAAAGTTAGCAAAGCTGACATAGAATATTCTAAACTTACTTATAAACCTTTCTTAAACTAATTGATCAAATTCCTATACAAAAATATTCTAAATCCATATTTTAGCGCAGTATTCTAAAATTAGAAGCCATTTGCTAAGATACAGGTGATAAGGCAGGAACAGATTTACGGGCACCAACCTCCTGGTCCACGGACACTGCATTGTGCGCCACGTCGTATTCATACGTCAACACTCAATTTATTAACCAACTATTCACGTGCAGTTGTAGTAATAGAATACTTGACAAAATAATCTTTTTGTGTATGCAATAAGATATATAATCGTAAATCATGATTTTTTCTAATGACAATATTGTATAGCCTTAGAATCCGCGAGATGTATGGAGACTGTTTCTTTCAGCAGCTTATTTATTGGTTAGGGGGATTTAATTACAAACGATCTAAGTAATTGCTTTATTGATGGAATTATCGGATGCACAACTGATAATATCTCCGATTTTAATGTTCTGATAAGTAATTTGATTTGAAATGGTGTATTCATGTTTTTTCTCTAAATTAAAAAGATAAATTTATGTAATGTTTTTTGCCTCTTTTTGTATCAAACTCTACTATATTTTTAAGTATATTTTTAGCCTTCAACCGAACACATTTGATTTTTAAATTGATTTCATGACAAATATTCACGCTTTATTCTGCATATGGCAGGGTAGGCAGAGGGTACCATAGGAATCGTGTGAGCCTAGTCTTAAGACACCGTTCCGTTACCCACACTTCGCCTTTTTTCAAGGCATTGTGTGTTGAGTGGCGGCACTCAACGCCGCGCTTGCCTAGATGCCAGAGTAAAGAAAATGGAAATGATAAAATTCATTCACACCAAGTAGGAATCCAACTCACAAATCGTTGCGATTTCAGGCAGACCACGCCTGCCATCTGCGCCACGACGGTTCTCGTCCTCTTTTTTTGTAATGATATATTTAGATATTTAGAGAGTTTATTTCCTAGTTTTTACCCAAAAATCAATATATGATCACAAGTAAGAAACTTTGTAAATATTTTCACGTTGAATTGTTATCAAAAATCAATGTCGCTGGATCCACCGGCCGGTGTATCCTGATCATCTCGATAGCCATCTGTAACCGATGAGTAACATGATACACTATTGTGTTGTCTTCCAGTCGTTAACGTAATTGACTAGGATTTAAGTTACTGAACACCGGAACTGTTCAAGGGAAGCTTTTCCGGCATAAAATGTAATTGTTTTTATATTAAAAATCTTTGATAGCTGAATTCGTTTTTTATTGAATCCACAATAAATATAATGGAGATTTAGATTTTAACATATTATAGTGATTTTACATTATTTCATTTAAATTTGATTTGATTTGGCCCTAGTTGAGTTGCTTGCCAGCACTCAAATTTGGTTAAAAATATGGACAACGTATAACTAACGACAAATGTAGCCTGTAGTACAGTATTCTTGATTTTACTACTATTTTATTTAATAGCGCTGGGAAATGCGTTGACGTAGACCACCTGTGCACGCAAAAGTGCTTTACGGGCGGTACTGTGGGACTCACCGGTATCTCCGGTACTACCCATTAAAACTCAGCGGAAACCCTTTATATACGTATGTAAGACGTCGCATTATCGCTTGCGCATGCAACTATGACACCTCGATGGAAGGCCCACCTATTGCAAGCCATCATAGGGCGCCCAGCCCTAAAGCACCCTGAAAGTGGTGATGGATCGTTCCTCTAGGGTAAGGGTAAGAGTTGGAATAGCGCGTATCGTCTTCTCCTGCTATCAACGGCGGGAAAGCGGTTTTGCATTTGTGCTATATCGCGCATTCCCTCCGCAGTCACTTTTAGTGACATAACTGCTTCACACAAAGAGACCATTGCAGACCAATTTCTTTTGCTATTCAGCATAGCCCAAATCAAACTGGATAAAGTAAGATCTAGTCGATTATAGACATCAAAGTATAGTGTTGTGGGCCCCAAGCGGGGCATCCTGCCAGAGTATGAAGCACCGCACTCACGACAAGCTGGTGATATCTCTCGACGCGCAATTTGGTGCTATTTGCCGAAGCAACCATGCCCCGTCAGTACCTGCACCAGCCTGAATGTTAAAACCAAAGTCCCTTTTTATATCGTAATTTAGATTAATTACGAGCAGTGAGAGAATCCACCCACACAGGGGCTTCACTTCTTGCCCCTGGTTGCGCAAAGTCGCCCCACGTGGGGGAGCCCTACGCAGGCCATAGAACTGCAGAGCCTCAGTCTTGGGCATAAAAGCTTTCAGACTCAGCTTTTCGATGCGTCCTATTATAACATTGGTGCCAATTTCAGCCAAGTGTACCTCTTCATAATTTGTTTCTCGGGCGGTGACAAGAGTGTCATCAGCATAGCAAATGACACTCATTCCCAGGGGGAGACGACAATGTCCCACAACAACGGACTCAACACAGACCTCTGTGGAACCTCGCAACTGACCCTTCGTCGACTAATGCCACCATCCTTTCCAATCCATAAGATCGCTCTATCCTGGAGGTAGTCTTCTAACAGCCGCTGGAGATAGAGAGGTATCCTATGGTAGCGAAGAGCTTCCCTCAATGTCTTAAACGGCAGGCTAGTAAAAGCGTTGACTATATCTAACGAAACGGCGAGAAGAATATTTTTTTCTGCCATTGCTGTCAACGACCGCATCTTCAGGGCATTCAGAGCATCGATTGTTGAATGACCAGCCCGGAACCCGAACTGAGCCTCTGAAAGACCTGGACCTACCTCCTCCAGGTGTTGTTGAGTAGTGATGATCTTCTCCAATAATCTTAGTCTTGTTTAATAACACAGTAGGCCTGTACGCGGATGTGGATCCAGAGGTCGACCCTCCTTGCGCAGTAGGCACAGCTCACCTTCTTTCCAGTTCTTTGGAAACTGTCCAGTTAAGAGGCACTGGTTAAAGAGTGCCAGCAGATTATAGCATAAATATTTCAGGATGAAATTTAAAGGTCCTGGGTCCGTCGCTCGAGCGCCATAGTCATTTCCTCCTCAGAAATCAGGGGACCACTGAGACCTCGAAGAGGTCTGATAAATGGGCCGTTCTAGGTGGAACATGTTGAAAAAGGTCTGGAAACAATTTAACCAAGAGGTTCAGAAGAAATTCCGGCGACCAAGTTCTAGTTAGCGGGGCGCCCATTGCACGAAGCTCTTTTCGCGCAGTGAGATATGGACGTCCCCACGGATCCTTGTTTAAACCCACTAACAAAGCTTGACGAGCCTCAGTTTTAGCTTGGCTAATAGCAATCTGCAAGACCTTTTTCCTATCTTTATACACACTATACAGCTGGCTCTCAAGCATTGGTTCAAAGCCATGCCTTCTTCTGCACCTTGTATAAGCCCGACGAGCTCGATTGCAAGATATCCGTAATTCGGTAATTTCAGGTGTCCGCCAGTACTGATTTTATGACTATAAGTTAAGGTTATATACTTTTAGTGTGTATAGAAAGTAATTTAATATAGTTAATTAATCTGCATAAGTAACTTTTTGTGGTGTAAGAAAAATGGAATTAAAAGATTTAGCGTATTTAAAAGTATATATACTGTCATAGAGATTGTGAGGATACTGCATACGATTATTTCGTGCTCCTTTTTACCTTAGAGTATCAGCCCTGTAGAAAGCGTATAGAAAACTTTTTGCAATGAAAACAAAGTTGGACTTGAACCTTACCACTTATTAACTGTCCATTTCTTTCGGACGTTTTCTAAAAAATGTCTTTATTTAATATAGAAAGACTTAAGGCGAAAAATATTCATAATATGTTAAAAAATTCATAATATGTTCCATTTTTAATCAATTACCACTTACGTGAATTTGCATTAAAACACGTTGTTTTAAAACTGAAATATTAACGTTTAAACCTTCATTATATAAGGTGGAAATAAAATGTCAAGCTATTAAACAGGTAATGGAAAACAATTGGTGTTTTTGTAAGGCGATAGTGAGTCTAATGATCAATTAGTTTTCATAGCATTTTTATCTTATTAGCTCCTGTAAGTACTTAGTAAAAAGATGAAAAACTAAATAAATTGTTTTTTTTAATTGACGAATGACTTGTGATTAATTAATAATTTTCGCTATATATATATATATATATATATATATATATATATATATATATATATATATATATATATATATATATATATATATATATATATATATATATATATATATATATATATATATATATATATATATATATATATATATATATATATATATATATATATATATATATATATATATATATATATATATATATATATATATATATATATATATATATATATATATATATATATATATATATATATATATATATATATATATATATATATATATATATATATATATATATATATATATATATATATATATATATATATATATATATATATATATATATATATATATATATATATATAATCAAATCATGGTAGCTACTGAGATAAGTGGGGGATATCGGAAAACTAGTAAGAGAAAATCAAAGAGTATAATCCAACTTCACAACATTTTATGACGTATTGGACGTACTATAATTATTAGTGTAATTACTTTTCCAGACACGACACTCAATTGGATAATAAATCAATTAACTGGTATTCTCATTAACATTGCACTCGAGTGTTATCGGGAACCAAACCGGGTACCGGTCGTCGCGTGCGCACGGTGAAAGTGTACCGAGTACTAGGTACTTACATATTCACGTTCATTAGCTAAGGACGTTTAATGGTTTAGAAGAAGTTACTTCTGTTATTCGTAAAGGAAATTTCTAGTAATATTTTTAATAGAATTTTTTCATCTATCGTAGTACTGTGGTGAAAGGGTTGTGTTTACCGATCTATTACGACAAGGTACAGCGTCTAATTCTGCAATTTAATACATTATTTGAAATAAATATTATATTTTTTTGAAGAATGGTCTGCTTAGATACAAAGTTCGTTTTTCAGAACTTGAAAAAAGAACCTTGTGGTCTTTATATATATATATATATATATATATATATATATATATATATATATATATATATATATATATATATATATATATATATATATATATATATATATATATATATATATATATATATATATATATATATATATATATATATATATATATATATATATATATATATATATATATATATATATATATATATATATATATATATATATATATATATATATATATATATATATATATATATATATATATATATATATATATATATATATATATATATATATATATATATATATATATATATATATATATATATTTCTCTACATAAAATTAGCAAATTAAATGAAAAAAATATTCACAACTTTTGTATCTCATTCTTGCAAAAAAAATCATCTAAAGATTCAAAGGATTATTATAAATAAAATTTCACACAAACTTGTTCTAACATCAAAACACGCATAAAACGGGAACTAATGATATTATAAACGCATGTTGCTATTGACTTTATTACAGGCTAAGGTATTAAAATGGGAAAATTACTTTATACATAGTACACAGTGTGTAATAACGTAACACAAGTAGGCCTGATAAGGGTTGTCAGCGTGCGGACCGCCGATATCACGTCGCGTGATAAGGAAGCGACAGCCCGACGTGCCGATATGTAAAATTAATAATCTTATTAAATTTTGTTATTATTTTTCCTACTGTACTTGTAATATAAATATTAGGATATTAGTTTTAATTAACTGTAAGCTACTGTAGTAAAATTGCGATGAAATAAATGGAAGAGGATCCAAGTACGATGTAGTGAAAAATTTGTAGTTGCACGTTTTTGCCTCAGATATAATAAAATCAACAACCCTCGTGCAAATACTATTTTACTTCCACTTTATATATACATATATTTTTTAATTTTAATCACTCAACACTCAATGTCTCGAAAAAGGCGGAAAGCAGTGACTAAGCAATGGAGTGAGTACTAGGTTTTTAGAGTTCCTGCAATTCCCTCTGCTGTCGTGAAGACAAAAAAAAACATATTTTTATATATTTTTAAGCATAAAAATTTATAATAATTAAAGAAATAGTTCTCATGCCTGACTATGACCTGCTCTTCAGCAATCTCTTTCTCTACTATACTAATCATCTTTAATATACGAAAAAGAAATGCATGAAATAAAGAGTCAAATAAAACAGAAAACAAATAAAAAATATAAAACGTTCGACCACAAACCAGTACATAATAATGACGAGTTAGGTTGCTGTCAGCATCCAGTCTTCACTACGCGATAAAGTATGGACAACCACTCAAGTTATTAATATTTTAAACTGTTATAGAGCTCATACTATTTTCATTAGTTAATAGTACCATTGTACTATTATTCAGAATAATATATAGATTAATATATGTCTTCTGCTAGGCCAGGTTGGGTCTAGCCAGAGAGAACTTAGTGTCAAGACACTCCTTTCCAACTTCCGTGTGAATTTGATTTATTATGTCTTTCACAAATCATGCAGCTTAACGCTGCAATTTATGAAAGACTGTAAAAACTTTGTCATATATTTTCGTTAATAGCATAATTTTTTAATTGATTTTTAACAATGTTACTCACTTAAACCCTCAATGAACTCCTTGTCTTCACTAAACACTAAACGCCTTTATTAATACTAGTTTTGACTAAGTTTACAGTTTAAGCAAGGTTCTATTAGAAGCCACATTAATTGTTATTTAACTTGAGCTTATGGTACTATGTAGTTTTATATGCACATAAAATAGTAAGTCAGTTAAACCGTTAACTCGATTATTCACGTCTACATAATTATACTATAAAAGCTGGTATGCAAATACATACATGTTTTAATTAAAACGCTCATTCACTTATTGGATCCAATTATACCTCGTGGTTATCATAAAGGCACGGAGAAAGTAGACTACATTAATTTATTATAGAAATTCTATATATAATATGCAGTTTTAGACATATACATATATTATGTAGGCGCTGTAGATATATTTAATATATGATATCTTGAAGAAAGCAGCTTTATTATTTATCTACAGTGGAATAAAATGACACTCCACTTTCGGTAAAAGTTAGTGTTTAGTGTCTAAACAGTCTAGAATCATATTTGAAAATTGAAAAATGATTTTTACTGTTTAAATGTAAGGAGATGGTTGTGTTGTTAATCTAGAAAGGTAGGATCGTTGCCGCATAAATAAAATTTAAGCTGTTACTATTTTTCATAAAATAGAATTTAAAATATATTTGCATGAACAGTTTTATGAGGAACATAGAGGCGAAGCGCAGCGTCTGTCTGTAAACCCACCGCCTCCGCCACTCAACACGCAATGACTGGAGAGGAGGAAAGCGGGAGACGGAGTAGCTAAGTAGGTCCCATGGTTCCTGTAGTTTCCTCTGCCTAACTTGCTAAGATCGTCTCACTTCAAGTCATAGCTATTAGTAGCTTAAGTTAACAAGTGGTTAAGTGTTATCTCGTCTTTCTGTAATTGAACTGTTCAATTATATGATTTCGGTATCACCTATTACTTTTATTGCATACAATAATAGTTTGTTAATGTAACAGTTAACATTGCTGTAATAAATCGTGAAATATCATATTTTCAAATTGCACAGAAGGTACTAACTTTAATTGCTAAGCTATAGGAATTGTAGATTTGATATTTAAACGTTATTAAATTAGTAACGTCGTTGTACTGTAAATAAGCTATGTGTCATTCATGTGGAATGGATGATATACCGTGAATATTTATTTGTTCAATTATATATATCATATAATATTTCATTCAGTATTAACTTAACCCCACTTTTTGTCACCAGTGGCATAGTTAGAGAGTCCGCTGTCACTAACCTCTTTGTGCAGGCTTTCCGGGGTTACCATGTGTTTTGAGTAATCTTCCTCCAGTATCTTCGATAACGTGTTTTTGAGCCTCTCGAGGTTACTCATTCTCTCGACATGCGAAAAATATCTAAGCACGATATTCTTTATTCTCACTGTGACATCCTCGCTGGTAGGTACCTACTATTTAGTATCAAAATTCATTCTGTATCAAAATTTCATACATACATTTTCAATCCTACGTACGTTTTGGAGACATTACGTTGAGCAGTTGAATCGAGCATCCCGCTTAGTCTTATCGAAGCGTTAATATGAAAAGAAATGATATTTTAGACGAGAACTTCTCGCATCTTTACACCACGACGACATTTACGGTCTCAGAGATACTATGCGTCAGTACAGTCCTTACAAAAGGATGCCATTGGATTACATCGATAAGCACGCAATAAGTAAAAGTTAAAGAGATGTAAGTCGAGACCAGTTCATTTCTTTCTCACTATGTTTAATTTTTTGACTATTCAAGAAAGTTCACGCTCTTAGTTATTTATCAAGTGTGATTGTTATCAGGTGGATCGGGCACCAGTGATGAAATACAATAAGTGACGAAATATGACCTTGTTTGACCCATTTAGAACCCAGTATATGTGTTATTCTAGGAGGGCTATGTAAAAAGCACGTGGGCCTCCCGAAGAGCGTGTATAAAAAGGACTCCCGCTAGAAATAAAACATGAAGTTATATGTATGTATGTATATTTATAAAATATCATAAACATAACTAAATTTTATAAGCTTAAGTAATAAAAAAGATTACTCATATAAAATTCAGTTTAACCTAAGAAAACACCTAAGAATTGTCATCTCCTATAAAGTAGGACAACGCGAATACCTTATATAATACCGTATACGTGACATAGGTACGTCACACATGCGTATTTTATATATGTTACAACATATACACATACATATGTATGTACGCGAGGAAACCTCTTTCGCTTCTTCCAATGGTAACCTTCTTTTGACGCATGCTCAGGAGATTTGTTCATACAAGTTGATTTTTGATTATAGACAAATATACATATATGTGTGAGATATACCTACGTGGCCTCGGAGTAATATGTGTTTATATATCCATAAAGAAACTTTTCCTCAAATGTAAAAGAAAACTATATCGAAGATATATATAGATATTAAGTATTATAGCAATATTTTTAGACTAAAGTCTAACACTTTAGTCTAAAAATATTGCTATAATAGAGCTTTATTAAAGCTTTCTATGCCGAAACGTACAAATTAAACTATTGTTATTTTTAGATATCAAAAACAATACTATTTTACATACTTTAACTTTTTTATAATTATCCTGCGCTAAGTATTATAGGATTCAAACACCTTTAAGCTTTTAAAAAATATTTTTCTAACAACTCAACATTTCTACATAAAATCGATGCACTCGCTATTTATAACCAATACCCAACCTAAGTCTGCCCATAATCCTCTAGTAATATTAATAAGGCTCGCATATTAATTATGTTAACAAGATCTGAGCAGCAATCGCACTTATCTCTTGATCGAAACTATACGAAGGAGAGGAATTAAATCAATATTATCTTATCTACTGCTACCACATATGCGGATCTCGTTAGTAGTCTTAGCAGTTTATATTTAATAGATATAATACGTGAATGCTTAATGTTTTTGTATTATAAATATAAATAGAATAACTACTATATATATATATATATATATATATATATATATATATATATATATATATATATATATATATATATATATATATATATATATATATATATATATATATATATATATATATATATATATATATATATATATATATATATATATATATATATATATATATATATATATATATATATATATATGTAAATGCAGTCAAAGCGCTTGTTTGACGATTTTAAAGAGGCTAGGGTTTGAATCCAGTTCAAAGTTTTATCAATCATCAATACTGCGAAAAGTTATTTTGTTAAATTTTAAATAATATACATATTTCCTCATACAGCAAGGTAGGCAGAGGGGACCGCCGGAACCGTAGGAACCTAGTGCTAAGACATTCCATTCCCCGCTTTCCGCCATTTTTCGAGGCATTGCGTCTTGAGTGACAGAACTCAGCGCTGCATTTCGCCTAGTTGCCAAAACGAAGAAAATGAAAGTGGAAAATCCTTTCCCGACTGGAAATCGAACCCACAAATCCAACGTCCCCGACGCGTTTACAGGCAGATGCTAGGTCTCTGTGCCATCATCGACTTTATATTCCCACATATTGAAGTTAGTACACTGGTAAATGTAAAAATTACACAATAAACTCTACAGACAATCCATATGCAAGTAATTTCCTATGTATGTTACTAATCTCTCGCCCCGGGACACTTTCCAATACCTGCGTCGTAACTACAATGAGTGCACCTACAATTCGTATAGAAAGTGCATTTACGCTCAGCCACTGATTGTATAGACTTAGATTCAATAAGATTTTATAAGGGACTGTGGTATATGGCATTATTATTAAAAGTTGTAAATTTATATATTTTCTTTATGTTTCACGCTATAAATGTAGTCATTGTACTTTAAGACCTTTTCCAGGCTTGTGTTCTGTTTTTATATGTAATATATATATATATATATATATATATATATATATATATATATATATATATATATATATATATATATATATATATATATATATATATATATATATATATATATATATATATATATATATATATATAGTTTTCGTAGTACAATAGAAAGTTTGTATCGGACAAGGAGCCCGCGGACATGTTATAGTGTACATCGAATGCTCGGCCTGGCCTACTGATTTGCATAACTTAAACTGTTAAGTTTAATCACAGTTATGTGTAGCGTGCAGAGTGTTTTGAACATATGTATATATAACTTACGATGGTCGTAGATTCAAATACTAATTGGAGATATATTTATATTTTTTAACAAAACAATTGTTGAATTTTTTGCTGTATTTACTTTTTAGAACTTAAAGTTGAAAAGGTTACGGACGTGGAGAAGCTACCAAGCTTCCTGTAGAACTGACACTACTTTGTTGACACTGACGTTTTATGTAATAGACCGTCCAAAAGTGCTTTTAATTGACTAACGACATGTATTTAGGAAACTTTTTGTCTAAGTTTAAAATTGATTCCAGATTTGAGATATGTTGTAAGATTTATATTATTATTATTTTTTTAATGGCCTGATTTTTGGGGACATTATATTATTTTCTATGAGAAGTAAAAGAAAATATGACGCTTTTTGACTGACTGAAATCTAAATATTGTATAAAATGAATAACAGAAGCTCTTACCAAGAATAATAATAATTAAGTTACGAAAGTGTCTATCGAGTAATATATATATTTTTTATCAATGATTCAAAAAAAAACATATTAAATAGTATATTTATCAAGAAAGTTTTTATTGCATATATATAATACACTTTAAATAATTTCCAAGCAGTCCTTTTAGAGGTAAAGAAAGTTAAACTTTTATTTAAAGTAAGCAACATTTTTATTTATCCTCTTCAGATTACAAGTACACATATGTGCACCTTTATTTATTGGGAGAAATAAGTAAATAGCGACATTTATTGACATCTTTGTAAGTTTAAAAACACTTTTGAAGCTACAGAGCATCTCATAAATAGCAAAGATGGCCCTTTCGCAAACATTAATGCTACCTAAATTTTTTTTGAATTTTTGTGTTTGAAAATCTTCTTGACCACTCGCGCTCATTTCGTTATAAAATCGATTAAAAATAAAATAACGAAGATTTTAACAAATATTTGGTGTGGTGCTATTGTCCAATATCTGGAGTAACGTGTGAAATAGTAAGTTTCAATTTTTTTTCTTTTTTGCACTAGTGTTACTTCAAAAGTTTTCAGTTACACATATGTGTACCTCGGTTCTATACATGGAATTTTTTATTCCTTTGGGTGTTCCAGATTGCAGATGGATGACGAGGAAATAGAACGAGTTTTGAATGAAAGTGATTTCAATTTCCCAGGAGACGATGACGACGATGAGTATATGCCTCCAGATGACCTTCAAAATCCTGAGCAGCTGGAAGAATCTGACGAAGAGGAAGGGCCGTCTGAAAAACATACGCAAGAAGGGGTACTTCCATCAAACACTGAAAAATATGACCTCTCTTTGATTCTATTTTGAAAAAATGTCATGCATTACCACACTCCAAACATATGTCCCCAGACGAGCAGATGATCCCTTCTCCGGAAGATGCAAATACCGCCAATACGTGCCATCAAAACCAAACTTACTGGGCATCAAGAAATTTGTGCTGACTGGTCGGGATGGCCTAGTCTTGGGCTTAGAAATTTATGGTGAAGATACTACACCTCAAGAGGTCATGCAGAATCTTGGATTAGGAGCCGGTATAGTACAAACTCTTTTCTCCACGATTACCAACCATTGTGTTCTTTAAACTAATGGTTTTTTGACGAGTCTTTTTGAATACAAAAGCAGTTACGATGCTCTCTACGTGTCGGGAGTACACCTGTAGATACCTGCAAGCGTTGAAGCAAAGTCCAGAAGCAAAAGATTGATGTCAATCAGCCAGTAAGAAATTATAACACTTGCATGGGTGGGACAGATTTGTTGAGCGACCGATTGATAGAGCACTATCAGAACGCGATGATGACAAGAGTGCGAGCCTTCCGTCACTTTTTAGATTTGGTAGTCGTGAACTGTTGGATTATGTACACACGCGGCTGTAAGGAAGAAAATATTTCAAAGAAAAGCTGAGGCTACTACAATTTTGGTTCAATTTAGACAAGGCTATGATGAAATATGACGGTGGACGATATGATCCTCATTTCGTTACCTCTGGTACTACTTCAAGCCCCAACCGAGAATCCAGCAATTCAATGCCCAGCTCCTGCTCTACTGAAACCGAGAACTACGCGGGACATCCTTCAAAGAAAAATTGGCCGATCGTATCACAACCGATACCGAAAGTTAGGCTGGACAATATAGAGCATCTGCCGCGTTATATAGATGCTAAATTTGCGTCTAAATGTAGACACTCAACATGTTCCTCACGCTGCCGTACCATGTGACTAAAATGTAAAATGTGCCTGTGTGTTCTAAAAAACAATTGTTTTGAGATTTACCACACAAACAAAAAGTTAGGTCCTTGAAATCTGAGGTACACATATGTGTAAGTAGTTTTTTTATAATTTCCACTAATATAAAAAATCTCAAAAAAAATGTTTGTTTAATTTGAACCCAAATGAACCCAAAACACGTATAAAATATTTACTTATACAGTTATTTCGAGTCCAGATCTCAAGAGGTTATACCACAAATTAAGAAAATGTATTTTTTTTTAAAAAAGGCAATGTTTAATTTTTGTTTGGTTTAATACTTTACATTAATATTGCTTTAATTACCTAGCTTAATTAATTCTGTAATTTTTTTACTTTTAAAATTTTCTAACTAAAAACAGTTTGTTTGTCTAACAATTAATTATTTGCATAAGGCGCGATCGCATTATAACATAACTAGGACGTGTGTGGGCGTTCCGTAAGTGTGTATACTATATTTTATATGAATGTAATTGATGAAAATTGCACAGTACTGTCGGGCACTCGAAATTATGAGCTGCGCTGGTACTTTGTATTATTACTTGTGACCTAATTGGAAATGATACATTAGCTTATAATTATGAAATTGATTTTAAATTTTCGTATTGATGAAAAATGTAGAGAAAAATAGATATTTGGTCTTCTTTTTAACTTGACTTAAGGATTTTTTTCAATTGATGCAATATTAAATTACGTAACTTTGAGACTTTGCTCCCGTCTTAAAATAGTTATAACTAAATTAAACACGACTTATTACAATTTCTAAGAGCGTGAGGTAACTCTAATAGAAACATAAGTTAAATTGAAATAATGGGCGTGATTCATTGTAGCATTTCTCCATGTATGGACAACTTTATATAAAAAATATTAAAACTAGCATGTAAATGAGGTTATCAAATAAACAGACCTGTTTATCTTTTGAAAACCATGCATGTAATAGTTTTCTTAAGTATTATCTTTATAATATATTTAATAATCCTTGGTATTATGTCAGTCACAAAGTCAGCTAGAAATAGTGTATACCAGAGCGCCGTATTAGTAAATCTGTCAGAAAATAAAACGCAGACAAAAATCAATTTCGATAAACATGTTTACATTATTTGTATTGTAAGTATTGTATTATGTTTACATTATTGTATAGTTAAGAATCGATAAGCGGGGACGGAGAAAGCAGGGACTAAGCAACTGAGTGTCTTAACACTAGGTTTCGCGGTTCCTGCAGTTCCTTCTGCCTACCCTGCCTGGTGCGGGATAAAGCGTGAAGTTAAAAAAAAAGAGGATAGTCTTAGATGATAAAGACTATAAAAGCGATGAAATTATGTCAGTAGGGGGTATTGCATACAAGCAACTGCCCATACTGTAAGAGAACTACATACCTCGAAGGACAGTCATTGAGTGATATATATCATTTACTACAATGACGTAGAATCTCTGTCCGAATACACTCGAAACATAGGGTCTATGTGTGTTTCGATTATTTTTCTTAATAATTTATATACTTTTATATTTTTTAAACGTGTTATTTACATGTCATCACGCCTACCTTCATACATAGAGCTCAACGTCTACTTTGATTTAAATACCTGATTAGGAATCAAATCCACTGAAAACTACCTGATTAACCAAATTCTTACAAAAACAATAATATTTTATAAGAAAACTAAATTGTAAGTCATGTCCAATACATTTATAAAGCTGTTATAAATGCTCGCATGTAGATCTGTGTACGCTACATCAGTCAATTGTTGGAGCTGTCGCTGGTAATGGTGCAGTGATTGCTTGAAGCGATACTGTACAGGGTACGGCGTAAGTTATTCTGTTTTTGCAATACAATTTGCAACTTAAGTTTAGTATAAGTTTAATTGGTATTTCTTATTTACTTTTTGATATGATTGGTGTATTGCAGGAATGACGGACAGATAGAATTTTAGTGTTTATTTACTCTTTATTTTATGTCAGTCTTTATTAATTTTATTACCATATCTAAAAGGTTAAGGTAGAAGTTAGGCTCATAATAAAAATTCGGCGAATTAAAATAAAATCTTAAACGTAAGCTATGATTTTTAAGCTAATAAGTATTTTTTCTATATAACAAAAAAATTGTATAATATGAACATTTGTTTTCTAATTTATTGTCAACTTTTCATTCTTTTTCTATTTATAAAATTTTAAATAGTTAAAATATTTAAGAATTGAACCAAATAGTTTACATTATACGCGTATGTTAACACAAATAGTTAACGGTTAAACCTTATATAAACAAACTCTCATCTGGTCCGCGATCAGTAGCGTTTATCCGTTGATCATGACAATGCGTCTGCGCATGCACCGCAATTATTCAAATAAGCTGGTCATAGGATTTTGTTGCAACAGCGAAAGTATAGACAAGACTTATTTTTATAGAAATTATGAATTGGCTGGTAATTTATTAAATTAGGTTTCTCTCTACAAATATTTAATATGAAGGAAATTGTTTGAGTTATCTATATGTATGTACGTGTATATATATATATATATATATATATATATATATATATATATATATATATATATATATATATATATATATATATATATATATATATATATATATATATATATATATATATATATATATATATATATATATATATATATATATATATAAATTTAAATTTAATTATTTGTTTAATAATAATTAAATGTTTAAGAATGTTATCGTTATATACAATGTTAGGGCTAATCTGAGCTTTAAAGCTCGTTTCGTTAGAACGTATAAATCACTTGATACAACATGCATCGTCACTGTTTGTTCGCGTGTGCTCAATTATAGGGCTGATGATAGATTATAATAATTTATACGCAGATATTATTGTATTTGCTTCGGTATTTCTGTTTATTTTTCTTAATGTGAAGTAACTATAACTTTTAATAATTAATAAATATTAAATATGACTATTATTAATGTGTTTGTACTGATTTTTGTTTATATTTATTAATATTTCCATTTTTCATTTATATTTGCCAAAACGTACTATTCTCTTTCGAGACAGAATGTTAGAAGAGACCATCGCCACATTTTGCCATATTGTCATTGCCATATTCTCATATTTTATTAAGACTTCTATCATAATTTTGACAGATGAACAGTTAAGTAACCCTTATACAATATATAATTCCACATATTTCGCAAGCTTTACGCAATTTAGCCTGCAAAGCTATGAAATGCAAAGCAGGCATGTGTGATTTTGGATATGCATAAACGGTACTCATAAATCTATTTACGTGTACATTTACAACGGAGCTTTAATCAAAATCTCAATACAATCACGATGTTACGAGACGGAAACGTTCTTATGTTAAATTGTAATAAGGCTTTTGTTTGACTTGTCATAAGCTATGTTGAGAAAATTTTACTGTAATATTGGGTGGTCTAAAATATTAATTTAAGATTACATTAATAGTACCTAGTGCTAAGACACTCTGCTCCCCGCTCTCTAATACTAAAATATTCAATTTACTATGTAAACCTCATTTTTTATTAACGTTGACATTAGTTTCTTTGATTGGACTGGTCCAATGATAGCGTCACCATTCAGGTCCATTGATGGCAATAGGCATATAAACAGAACGAAAGCAATTATTAAAAAACG
Organism: Dione vanillae; assembly: GCA_037178615.1. NCBI lineage: Eukaryota > Metazoa > Arthropoda > Insecta > Lepidoptera > Nymphalidae > Dione > Dione vanillae. Next base: position 2,290,223 of record JAZFAU010000190.1, read on the forward strand.
TGCAAAATTGAGTAAAAAGCTTAGTACTGTATGTAAGCGCAGATAAATTTTCTATTCAGATATAACACAATCATTAAACATTAATAAAAACAATGTGACTTACATGAGTTTGTTAACGGCTCGTTTTGTACATCACGGTCACCACTAACATAAGTACACTCCTCACTACTTACCAAGCATCGTGAGCTCACAGAGGTTTTGTGGGGAGGCAGGATGACCGGTACTGTTGCCTAGCAACGTATCAAACTTCCTGTGACATGTATAGTTTTTAAAAAAATTAGGTGGTTCAATGAAATATATATATATATATATATATATATATATATATATATATATATATATATATATATATATATATATATATATATATATATATATATATATATATATATATATATATATATATATATATATATATATATATATATATATATATATATATATATATATATATTTATATATATATATATATATATATATATATCGCGATATATTTTTTGTCCGTAGTGTAAAAGTCGTCAATCATATAACACTATAATATATTGACGACATTTGAGCGTAAGCATTATAAGCTATTGGTAAAAAATTAAAAATATAACGTGTAAGTATTAAAGTCATAACTTAGCCAAAGCCTATGTAGAAATGTTTAAAATGTCATAAATATAAATGAAATTATATTTAAAGAGCAAAATCACTTTAACGAATGCCTCATCAGGTTATTAATCAGCACGATCGCGTGCTTGCGCCGGCGCTTGCATATCGTAATACTACATACATACATTCTAACATACGTACATAATAATGAATGATAGTTTGTTTTGATTACTTTGTTGGTATTAATAATTGGAATTGTTATACATATTTTATTATCTGTATTATCTGAAATAGTACTGTAAAGCTAACGTTTGTTGTTTTCTTTAATAAAACTATGTCCACAGGCGCATAATTACAAGGGGCTTTTTGACGTGACAACGTCTTAAATTAGGTTGCGGCTCGGAGTCACATATGAAAAAGGTAACGTAACGATGTGTCAACTGTCACCGAACTATGATCGGTCCGCCGCGCGTATCACTTGACACATGTACAATGTTTTAGTAAACAAAATATATTTTCTATAGTTAAAATTTGTGCAATTTATATTATAATTATTAATCATATCAATAAATATTCTACCGAGAAAAAGACATTGTCACGTAAAATTTTCGCTCGCAAAACCCACTTTACAGGCAACCATTTTTTTATTGAATTATATTTATACAAAAGTCCCTATTAACGTTTAATTTTTTATTGTTTATTTGGCTGAGTATGTTAATGTCTTGTTTTAAATAAAAAGAACGTTTTGTGCCAAATAATTCAATTATTAAAGACGAATATAGAATAATGTTAAAGAGATTATACATATTGATCATACATTACACATATCTTGAACTTAAACATTAAGATGTGCGTATTTTTTTTAAATTAAACTTCTCTATTCAGCTCGTTCAATATTTTTTATTACTTTATGCCGCTACTTCAGATTCCATTCGTACATAACAACAATTACTGAAGAAATTAACCCGTCTAATAAACAAAACCTCCATCAGTCTATATCACGAATGTTCCATGAATACAAATACTCATATTAATAACTATAGCAAAATCCAGGGGTACACAGCATTTTAAAATACATAAAAATGCTGAAATGCACATGTCGTACATACTTATTTTTTTAACATGAAATGATCTTTAGAAACATAAATGTTTTAATAAAGTGATCTAACACATATAAAAATATCTTATAAAAGATCTTATAGATTACCTAAAAGATCTATAAATTTCATATCCATACTTCAATATTACAGGTTTATAATAAAAAATGATATAGTAGTCTGAATAAATATATAATATAATACGAATAATCTAGAAACAAAATAAGATTTAAAATATTTTGTATAACCCATACAAGAGTCAGTGAAAGCAAAACGTACCATTAGTTTGCCACACCTGGACGAGAAATTGCAATGTATGAGTTGTATGACGTACAGCGACGCGAGATACAAAGGAATGATCGCGTGCCTCGTTATAATCGGTTAAAATCTTGCGATTTTTCATACATATTAAATTGTATTCTATATAACAAAATGATAGAAAATGTTAGTTCTCTCATTGGAATCTGTTTCTAATTAATATGACAATGATTCAAAATAATGTGAAAAGTGAGGAACAGATCGTCTTAATAATATTTTCCTATACTGCTATTTGGAGGATGCTGCGTGAATAAAAACTAATAAAGAATTAAACCTTATCTGTTAAGTTCAAATGTTATGATGTGGAATAAATGGCATATGACGAATGGTTTGGTTTGGTAAATATTTTGAATAGCAAATGTAAATTCGACGATTGAGTTTTATTATTTCGATAGGTACCAAAAAAAGCGTGAAAAAAATTGAAAAACGTTGTAATGTTAATTTTGTTAAAGCTTATATTTTCGTCTTAAATTCTAGCAAAGGTACATGTATTAAAGTCGCCAGTGATGAAAGGAAAGTGATTGTTCGATAAGTTGTAAGGTGGGATCCTTATATACACTAGGTTCCTTATTTGCCACTTAATATTGAGGTTATTAAATAAAGGTGCTTAACACTAAGTGATTGCCAATTAGATTAGATAGAACAGTAGGAAAATAAAAACAATTTAAATACAATATTTCTTCGAATGGGGATCGAACCGACAATTTCCTTCTAAAACAGATGTTCTACCACTGCGCCACGATAGCTTCATAAAGGAAGTTATGATATTATTATAAATTAAACAATATTTCTTAGTTATGATTGTTGTTTTAGAGAAAGTAACAATGCAATTTGATATTACGAACGTATGTCACTCGAGTGGGAGGCAGCCTACTTTGCCAGTTGGCTTTGTAATACATGCAATGTGTTCAATATATTTTGATTATTACATGTATCTGATATTAACAGAACAATGCTCTTGCGAAATTTGTATGAAACGTTTTAATCGAATTTCTTTTGCCGTGTACATTGTGTACATTCGTAAATAAACTATTTTTATATTTAGTACCCTAAAATCAAAAATAGTGTCGGAGATCTCTCTCTAACGGTGGCCGTAGACTACTGCTATGTACATAGCTTTTCGCTTTAATCTTAGCGGGGTAGTCGTGGAGAACAAAGTGCCAAACTCTCCCTGCATACCTTTTTGCCTCGTCCACAAACATTAACCTCTTCATACATGCTCTCCATGGAGTTCCTCACGCTTTCTAGGTGAGCTTCCTATCGTATCTTCGATACTTTTATGGTTTTCGAAAATCGACCATAGACTTGCAAGTATTTATATACATTCAAATACTTAAATAAACAGTTGTCCAGTTAAAAGTGTTAAAATCGGTAAAGCTAAAGACATAAGCGGAAGGTGAAGCGGATATTGTATATTACTATATATGGACAAAACTGTGTATTAAGTTTTTATATCCTAGTATTTATTTATTCTTCAAGTGAAAGGGTAGAGTATATATAGTGAGTAACATGGATTATCGTCGCTTTTCATTTTGAATAAATATCACTTGATACATTATAATTTGTAGTTCGTTACTTTTTATTTCCTTGTTTTTTTTGTTTTTTTTTTTTTTTTGTTTTTGGATTAACAGGAGGATAGTAACGGACAATATGCGATAACAATAATATCATATATGCGTTTGTGGAACATAACACTGTTCTATGTTCATTAAAGTTAGTAGTAAAAAAATACATACAGATCATTTAATAGCACGAAACAAAAGAAAATTTGGATACTTAATTTTGATGAGCTTCATAAGCTTTTTGATTTCGATTAATCCTAGCTGTAGGAATTAAAATCACTACATAATGGAACGAAAGCTTAGCCAAAGCTTTGAAGTCTTGTTATAATTTTATGGGTCATACAGGCATAATATTATTATATATACGAGCAATAACAATAAATCAACGTCCATACGTAGGCACTGGTGTGGACCAATCACTTTTCATTCAGAATTTAGCTCCCGTTATCGTCCTACGCTTTTATAATAGGCTCTATATAAAACAACCTATGCAAATTTTGCATTTTAATTTTAAATGAAATTATTTTATATTCTTTTTTCGGATTCTGGCAGAGAGTGAATAGTACAGTGTTATTATACTATGCCTCTGCCTCCCCTGCAGTAAGTAAATACATTGACTAATCTGAAGCTTTTATTTAAATAAATTATAATAAAATAATGTTTTTTTTAGCTTCCTAGTATATCCTACACATATTAGATTTGGCAGTGGGAGCCGCAGGTAAAACCTGCTTCGAAATGACAAAAAGATAAAACCTGGTGTTAAAATATTTCATTTCTTATTTTCCACTTTGCCTTTGCATGTAGATTTCTGGAACCGAATGCCGCGTTTTAAATGGAGCTTACAGGCGGACTTTTGCCTCTGCGCAGTACCAGTAAATAATAATATGGTAAAAATATAATGTCTTATCCAAAGAAATTAAAAAAAATATTATAATCGAAAGAATAAAAAGAATCTACATACAAATATATATTATAAATATAAATTATATTAAGAACTAGAATCCAAGAGTTCATTACTTCTAAATCTGACATACCCGGAACACCCGTGATTGCGGTTACATTACGGTGTCTGAACATGCGTGGGACGGGTTAGTAACGGGAGCTAAATCAAGCAGAGTTATTGGTCGCAGTGCACGCTTACGTGTCTACGTGTGGACACTGATTAATACAACTTGTTGAAATAAAATATTTTACTATGTTATATTATATATGTTTACTATATATTCATAAGTAAAAAATACTTAAACAAAACATATAGTAATTTAAAATAGATTATAAAATTTTTAATATATTATTTTTAGACATATTGTGGACGATTTAAAATAAAGAACAAGCATAAATTACAAATAAATCCAAGCGTTTGTTTTTTAATTTCTCAAACATCATCATCATCATCATCTAAACTATATATCATCGCGATATAATAAAATGAACATATTACAATTAAATTATAAACAAAGGTTTTTTTATGAATGGAAAGATGTTAAAACAAGTTATTGAAATAATTGTATACTTGGGATATATATGTTAAGTAAAGATGGACGACACGAAATTGATGTGTAAAGGTGTATTGTTGTGACAGCAGAACGACATCGTATCAGGTTTGACAGTACACAATGCAATTCTGATGACGACGCTGTTATATGACGTTCAAACGTGGCTAATACAGAAGAAGAGTAGAGGTAAGGTGAACGTATTGATGTGAGTTCTTCATCAGTTTATCTGATCAAATCTGCGACGAAGAGATGTAAGAGATGTAATGATAGGTAATAGCGAGTATGTCGCAATGAGGATACCCGATCGAGTGAAGTCTTTAAAGATTTTTATGGGGCTCCTCAAAAACCCCACGATGCTTATATAATATTACCCTACAGAGGGCATGTATGATGAGTTACGAATGAAAACAGGCTACTCTGCTAGAAAGTAAAGTAAATAGGGAATATAAAAATGTCGCGATTTGTCCTGCCATATTGGTAAATTAAATTATTGTTACATAGCAGGAACCTTTATATAGCAGGAAAAGCATAAGGAATTTAGAGTTAAAAAACTTTGATTCACGATTACAGCCTTTTGAGACGTCGCATGCTGAGCGACGCAACTCATCCGCGCACTTTGCTATCTGAGCAAAAACAATAAAAACTAATTCACTCTCCCCGAGTGGGAATTGAACCCACAACTAACGCGTTTATAATTAAACCACCATAGCTTCTTTATTTAAAACATAAATGTATAATAGGCTTGTATCTCACTGTCAGCTAGTAGCTACAGTTACGCGGAACAAACTCACGCGTAAAACATGCCGTGATAGGTGTCAGTGTTATCAGTACAGAAATAGCTTTTGTGCAATTTAATGGATAATTGCATATGATTTTAAGTATTGGTCAAGGTAAGCTTATAGATTTATTTTTAGCTTTTATTTAAGCATAGTTTGTTATAAAAAATATATAAATAATTAAAAATATTGTGTATGGAAATTAAATTATATTTTCAATTACTTATACATAAAAAAGACTTATAAATTAATTTTGCATATTATATTAATTATATTTGCTTTTAAATGAAGAAAGACAAGATAATATATTTTAATGAAATTTTATATGATGAATATAAGTGATTATTGTACCTAGGTTTTATATACAGTAGAGCTAATCTTGAATTCATATATATTTAAAATCTCTATATACTCTGTTTTTTTTTTCAAAACGTGTAAAATTCATATAATATATTAATGTAGGCTATCTACCGTTGGTACGTAAGTCAGTGCTGTAAGTATTATATAACTTCATACCAAAAGAACATGTGAGGCAGTCGTAGCGTAGCCTCTGCGCTTGCGCCTTTTTAGAAATATTGCCTTTTTCGATTCTTATAGAAGTCAAAACGCTGCATTGAATTCGGCTCTTTCTCAACACACAGTGTCTCAAAGACTGTATTAAAAAATGAAAAAGGGCAGCGGTGTTGCTGGACACCAAGCTCCCACCACTTAAATAATTAACGAAGCTGCAAATATTTTCTTTTTTTATATATATATATATATATATATATATATATATATATATATATATATATATATATATATATATATATATATATATATATATATATATATATATATATATATATATATATATGTATATATATATATATATATATATATATATATATATATATATATATATATATATATATATATATGTATTTATTTCAAGAACATCAACAAGTATGGTAATTTGATTTGTACTGAAACTAGAAAACATATATATCTAGTTATAATGCGGAGGACGTATATCCTATACGTGATCCAATCGTGTACGTAACAGAACCTTAGAACGCACGGAACACGCTGTATCAGTCATCTCGTTCTGGCGAACTAATTCCTTAATTAAGTGTAAATCCTTCGGTAGCTGTGCGTGGGCTAATGGAGGAATCTAAATATTGCCTGTATACTGTTCTAAATAAGTAATTAAATTTAAAGGATATCTTAAAAAAAGATGAGATATGAAGTAACTTAAAACTTTTATTTTTCTTGTTTCTTCGTTGTAAACTGCGTAAAAAAACAACGATAAATATATACATATTTAGGCTTAAAATATTTCCTTACATTTTTTTTTCTTTAACAATATACTTCTGAAGTTTTAATACATATGTAAGTATTATAGTACGTGCTAATAAATTCTAAAACAATGTAAATAAAAATTTATTCACTGTAAGGACCACCTAGCACGGTGTAAGCCAATATTCTCCACTGTTCTCCGTCTGTTGCTGTTCTGGCCCACATATTTATATAACGATAGAAATAGTTATATTTATTAGTTGTTTTTAATTTAACCCCTTGCGTGAATGATCGTGACATGCCAACTTTCAATGATTGCTTGATTTTAACCTTAATTCATACATTCATTGTGGTAAAATGTATTAAACGCTGTGTGTTAACTTTTGCTTTAACGTTATTTTTAACAGAACAAAAAAAATATATGGTTTACTACCCCAATTGGGAATTGAACCCACAGCCATGGCACTATGGCAAATAAAATGATTAAAACTTAGATCTAGACTTCTAGAATTTTATTGACAATAACATACACTTCCCTATAACTAGATATATTATTTAAAACACTTTCAACGTAGTTAATTATGCAACTATGATCAATCACGTCCCACAAAGGGGTAAATGTTGACACTGTAATACGCCACTTCTGATAGGCATACGCAATTAATTACGTGCCCGCATCATTCGATTATTACCGAGTTACCTGTACGGTTAAATAATGGGGTTTCCATGGTGGTACAAGTTGTTTACTTTAAACATCGTCATTAGTACTGTTATGTATAATGTTACTTCTTTTTATTTTTTAGAAAGCTTCACACTTTATACCGCAGAGCATGCAAAGGGAAGCTCAGAAAACGTGTGAACCTAGTGTTAAAACACTCAGTTTCTCGCTTTCCGCCATTTTCGAAGCATTTCGTGTCGGGTGGCGGAATTCCACTTGCACCTCACATAGTTGCCAGCGTGAAGAAAATGAAAAAGAAAAATCTATCTTTCTTGAGTGAGAATCGAACCCACAAACCGTAACGTTTACAGGCCCTCTGCCTGTAAACGTTACGGCTTTGTGCCACGACGGTCTTCAGTATTATTTAAGTAAGAATGTTACTTAACATATAAAGAGAGATATAAGCTAAGAGAGAATATAATGTTATAACATTACGCTCGACAGTGAATTTTTACGAAATCGATTAAGCAATGAGTAGCGGAACTCAACGCTGCGTTTGTACAAGGGAAATAAAAATGAATCGTATTCTTCACCCTTCTCGTGCTTCACTAGATCAAGACGGATTCATTTTTAGTAAACCCATATTCTAAAAAGCACAGCCCCTGATTTCCACAATGTCTATAACAATTTCTATATTTTTAGAAACAAACGTGAATCATATATCTTTTAAATAAAAATCATACAATAACATACCCATACAGATCAGTCAATACATTAACATTGAATTATTTAAGTTTTCTTTAGTTACAAGTATACAGCAGAGTAGTGTTAAGAAACGACTCTCTCGACTCAACGTCACATTTAGTCGTATTACCAGAGTGAAGAAATTTTCCAGAGTAAAAATCGAACTTGTCGGTTTTTCAGTAAATGCTCTGCTATAACTATAACTCTTTGTTGCAATCACATTTTATTTATTTTCATTTAAACACAAATGTCTACTTTTTCTTCTCTATATATAGTATTTTGTACAGTTAAAGTTTCCTACTATAAATATATTTATTTCCAACATAACAAAGGAATAAAATCCATAATCTTGCAAAATATAAACGACAAACGACATTTAAATAAACATGCACGGTGAATTTTAAATTAAACATGACTTGCGTGGCCTCGCCCATATGTTATTGATGGAACTGTCTAACTTGATTACAATATTGTAGGCATTGTGACTCATGTTCTTTGCGTGTTAACGTTTTCTTGACAATATTTTATTATATTATACAATTTTTAGTTTTTTTTAATGGATTTTACTCTATAGTTATAGAATATGATTATGGTCTATATATTGTGGACTATAGTATCTATATTGGGCTATAGTGTTACGAACCTATAGCTTTTTTAGTCACATATCCTCCAAACGACCTGTGCGGTGCTTTTCTAGCTTCAAAGGAGAATAGGATTCATTCATATCTGTTCAGTTCTTCCGGTATGACTAAATTCATTGAGTCTGTGACACTATGTCATGTTTAAATCATTGTATATTTTTTCGATTGAAAAATTGAAAAATTAAGTATTATTTTTTAATATGAAATATCATATTAAAAAATAATACTTATATTTTTTTACATTACAACAATCATTGATTATTCGAGTGGAGCCTGAACCCATAGCTACCGTAGTTCATCAGTCACTGACTCACTGCACTATGATGGGTTCTTAAACATCTATATAAGGTTATATTTAAAACAAAACGTCGCTCCATATGTTATTGATACGTGTGTCAGACAGTATGCCTATTGCTTAGACCAAGATTTGTAGCTTCATTCCAATGTATATTTATGGTCTGGACCCAGTGAGATGTGACGTGCACACGCTAAACTTTGTTAGGGAGCTTTCTTATTTATAGCTACCGCCAATAGCTTTTATGTAAGCTTGTGATATTTAAGTTTATTATGTGTTTATTACTTACTATTAGTACACTATATATTTGATATATTACATTTATGTTAATATATTAGAAAATATGTATTTTATATGGATATTATGAATTTTTTAAATTTAATTTTTTAAATTTTATAATTTTTTAAAAAATGTGTTTCATTTAATTTTTTAATCATATAATACTTTTAATAATGCCTTTTTTATTCTTTATTTTAATAGTTAATCATCGATATCCTCTATGGAGCTTCCACATACTTCCTAAGGAACATAAATATTTTTAGCTTTTGTACACTCTGACCTTGTCGCTTGTTGCCTACCTGTTCGCGATCTCTCATTTCCTGAAAATCATAGAAAAAATTGGCTCACTCTCTTTCTCATATGTAGCAAGGTGGATAGAATTAACCTGGTGTAATGACACCAGATTTCCCATTTTTTGAGAAATTGCGTTTTGAGTGACGGAATTCAACACCGTGTTGTCTTCATACTACGGCAAGGATGTGAAATAAATTACATTAAGTTGGAATCGAACTCACAACCGTCATGCTTACAGTCAAATGTTGCGTCTTAGCGTGCTGCACCATGACGGTAGATAAGTAATAGTTATAAATATAAGGGCCGTCATGGCGCAGAGGCATAGCGTCTGCCTGGAAACGCGACGGTTTGTGGGTTCAATTCAAACTTGGGAAACTTTAAAACATTTTCACTTTTTTCCCGTTGAGATAACCACTCAACACAAAGCAAAGCAAAGCTTGAAAAAGCGGAAAGTGGGGGATAGAGTGTCTTAAAATTAGGTTCCTATAGTTAGTTAGTGCGACTACTTCTTCCACGCTATGGACAGGATAAAGTGTGAAACTAAAAGAAAAAGAAATATAATGTATACAAAATTATATACTCAACTAACATTAGTCTTATCAATGCCTATTTTGAATCATATTATATTTCATATTTACAGCAAAAATGTCGGAAATTCGATATTTCCCGTACCGGTTATTAACGTTCACCAGAATAAGGTGACTCGAACAGATAGATATGAAATATGTACTCGCAATTAGAATATCTAGGATCTTGTGTTAATAGTTTTTGCGCAATGTTTAGGAAATTGTTAGTCTGTTTGTTTGGCGTAATAAAGCAGCTGTGCAGCGAATCGACCTTGCCTCTTATTATGACTAGAATACGTTCATTTTGCATAAAAATGTATATGGACAGTTTATTATATATACATATATATATATATATATATATATATATATATATATATATATATATATATATATATATATATATATATATATATATATATATATATATATATATATATATATATATATATATATATATATATATATATATATATATATATATATATATATATATATATATATATATATATATATATATATATATATATATATTGGGAAATATTAAGCGAACAGTAGCTATTAGCAATTGAAAAGTAATTTGAAATAGAAATTTACGAAATGTGAAATAAATAATAGTTTCAATTTAAATATAAATAGGCAATGTTAATAAATGTGTATGTATACTTTACTATACTATATCTCATGAATAATAATAAATTACATAACTAAAAACCCGGCTTAAAATGTAGTTAAGATTTATTAACTTATTCCATTGTAAAACAAATATGAAATATGTACTAATTGGTCAAAATAATATTGTCGTTTCGTCGTCCATGTTGCGTTAGGCATACATTTTTTAGTAATAAAAATGGGCACAAAGTGGGCACAACAATTTAATTGATTTTAATATGAGGTATGCATTTCTGTTCTGCCACTGTCACTTTTAATAAATGCTAAGTAAATTTATAAGACACTTCACATTATAGAGAGCTCAATTTAGCTTTTTTTATTTTTTTAGCTTCAAGCTTTACCTCTAGCAAGGTAGACAGAGGGAACTGCAGGTACCCTGGAAACTTTTAGCACATTTCGATACCTGCTTTTAGGCTTTTCAAGGTATTGTGTGTTGTGTGGCGTAATTCAACGCCGCGCTTTTTCCTATTAAATTTAATTGAAATACAGATTAATAATGTCATCTTTTCTATTTTATAATAAAATATGCAGTGCATGCAAAAAATATTGTATGTCATTGAATCGATTAACTCTAATATGCATTGTGTAAATAATGAATAACTAAGTGGGACACTTATAGTTGATAACGAATATTTAACTAAAATTAAACTTGAAGGAAATATTTTCTACCAATTTAATGTTATTTAAAAAAAGAAACAAAAAATAAAAAAATAGACCGTTCCACTGAATTTTTTGCGTCGATAGTTCAGTTATTATATTTCGCAAACCGATGATAATTTCACGTTCAAAAATTTTTAATAAATTAGCTATTTCAAGTTATTGACGTTCTTATAGAAATATTATTATTTATATATTTATATTTTTTACGTCATAAAATATATTATAACAGGTACGTAACTCATAATACTAAATGCACGCTTACCTAGCGTAGCGTAGGTCAAAAACCCGGCATCTAGGGCACGGTTTTATTGTTGCCTGTCCTCGGACAAGTGGAAGCTAAATATTTATGACTCCAATATCGTGATTAATATGTATCCTATATTATGTAGGCGAACGGTAACTCGTGTTTGAATATGGAGTTGGCTTATTATTTATATAGGTTAATATATTTATTATTGAGAAATTATACGGATAATTTAAAATTTACGGATAATTAAAAAAAGGCATGGCTTTTTTTATAAATACTGTGCATTTTTATATAATATATGTGTTTAAAATCTATATTAAAATTAAATATATGTCTCATGCTTAGTATATATTTTTGTATGACACCTTGAGTAAGACCATAACCAATATGTCACTGAGTTTGGCTGTGTTTTCAGTTCAAATTATTTTTTTATACATTAAAAGCATTTTCAGTACTTTGTTTCATTATATAAAATGGTTGGGACTATTTTGAACCTAATATTTTAATTCCATTTGTGTAAACTTAGCTGCTCTACTAGTTTAGCATTTACAAAGAGCGCTAAACGTCATAAAATACAACACACAATCCAACTTTCCCTTATATTTATTATACAAAGCGTGTGCTCGTAACATAAACACTAAGTTCACTCTTTATGTCGTAACTCTTGTCAAATTACAGGGGACAGTAATGTGCCTAATTCCGGAGTGTACGGTGCGCAGGAGTTTTCTGTTAGTAAACGTGCTTTTAGTATGCTGTTTCATTGTATGTGATGGCGGTGTATCTTATGTAATTAATAAAATTAACTTTTTCATAAAAGGAGTTAATGTTTTAAATGTAGAGGTAATAGTTATGCAGTATATAGTACCTATAGTACCTGCTTAGGTGAATATCAAGTGGAAAGCCGACAATGTTTTGTCTATTATTTTTGATAGCAATTCAACACACTTATTTTAAATTTCCGTACAAATGGGGGGTTAATTTTACTTAATTATTATTGTAACATATATTCTGACATAGTTCATTCTGTATACCTCATATATAATATGAAAGTCGTGACCGTAAAATAAGTCAAGAGGTAAAAGTGGAGTCATCAGTGACTTGAAATTATATATATCCCAAAATATCTATTGCGCTACACTATATGTACATTATAGCAGCTATCCAACAGCTGCGTGTAATGTATGAAACGCTCAAAAGATTATATAACAAACACAACAAAAAAAGGTCAAGTGCGAGTCGGAATCACGTACAAATTAATAAATATTGACAAAGTTTAATTTGATATGGACTAATTTTGCTTGGAGGATATTATTTTATTACATTAATCGCTCTCTTCTCCACTGCGTCCTATACACGCGATATCACTCTCTAGGACAACATTCCTGCTCAGACTGCAGCCACACGCGCGCCTTTATTAATCACAATTATGTGACAGAGTGTGATTGTGATAGAAGGATGCGCCTTGCACGAGCTGTGTCGTAATGCACTTTTATTGCATTATGTTAGTGTCATAGGCGTTTGAATCACTTGGATATTTATTATGGATAAAGATGGGGATTTTAATATTATATAGGAGGAAGTTGATTATTTTAAAAGTGATGAGATATTTTGATATGTGTATGATTTAAACGATCATTGTAAATACTCTTTAGACTCGAAATAGTTGAAATTGTTCCAGATGTTGGTAAAAAAACCTTTTGTAAAATATATATTAAGATAATCAGGTTATTGGATTAAAATACACAACTAAGAGCATGTATGTCTAAATAGGAAAAAAATTAGGTAGAAAATGTCAAAAATCCAGAAAAATATATTAATAATAAAATTTCATTACCATACCATAGTAGTAAAAATTTGGGGCTAAGGTCGATAGTAAAAAATAACAAGTTACTAGGCACTATAACTTGTAAAAAGATTCAAGGCTCTCTTCATATCCCAAATATTATACCCCCATCATCGTTAAATCCCCCATCATCCATAGTATGACAAAGACACTACTGGCCATATATGTATATGTGTGAAAACATAGGACTAATGTATATATCTGGCTATATTATATTATATATTGTAATAGCAAATATCAAAAATTTTATTAATTTTTGGCTTGCCATCTATATATAGAATTCCACAAGTTACAATTACAACCGAAACTGCCATGTATAGATAACAATAGGACCTCATTGTTCGATAACGTCTGTACGTACTCGTATGTAATGAGGTACCGCGGTGGTCCAACTAATATTTCACGTCGAAGCAATCGCAATATAAAATTGTGCTGTGTCATATGAAACTTAAATAAATATTAATATTCTATTAAAATTAATCTTTTGTTATATAAATATTAAGCAAATTATTCACTTTATAGATACATACTGGATAGATATTTGTCTCACATAGTAAAGTATACTGTACATACGTTAAGCTTGTTATAGTGTAATTTTCATATAGCTTATTTCTAGTTACTTTAATAGCGCTGATTGAAATATGGAGTAACCAAAATATAAAATGTTGTGTTATAAAGAAAAAATCGTAGAAAAACTATATTCTATTAGAAATTGTAAACAATCCTTTTATATTAAAAACTCAAAAACATATTGCTTTCATAGTGGAATTAATGAGCGTTAAATTAGAAAATTCGGGAAATATATCACTGCTCTTGTGTAACTTAAAATAAAGGAAAAACAACAATAAAAAATAAAAGCTTTTGCTTTGATCTTCACTAAGAGGAATAAATCATTTTCATTTCTCTGTTTTGCAGAAATAATGTGCGAACAAAGTCACTTGCGCAGAGTGTCTTAGCACTAGAATCTAAAGATGGCCATAAAAGGCAAGAACCCTGATATTTAAGCTAAAACTCCAGTATTATTACTCACTTTTTATCATCATTGTGTAAAGATCATCACGTGATCTATAGTATCATTTTATTGTATAACACTAAAAAATTATACAAATTTATGTTATGCGCTTGTCACCCTTAACCTTATTTCTAAGTAACAATACATATAAAAAAATAATGTAAAGATACTAGGATAGATAGATATAGACACTAGAATCTCTTTATCTATGGGAGGGTTCCATACACGTAAGCTTGTTTCACAACCACATACAGAATTCAAAGATAATTATCGATAAGTAATTTCTCTTCTAATCACATCGTGAACAAATTCATAAACAATCGAGTCTAACCCACGCCGATCACGTTATCATTAACGCGAGCATTGGTGAAATAAGTGTTCCACTGTAGCATTATCCGCAATATCCGTGTTCGAGATATTATATCATCGTAGGGCTAGGTGTGTAGTAGGGCTAGTGTTAGGTATGTAGTACATTTAGTTTAGAACGGAGCAAATGGATGGAGAAAGAATAATTTATTAAAGGACTTTTAGTAATATTTACTTTTAGATATCTTACGTAAGAGAGAAGATTTGAAAATTATGTTACATGAATATTTTTTAGCCTAAACTACTATAATGTAAGTGGAAAACTCACGTACACTGCAGGCGGGAGTTTGCCATGAAAATCGGCTGTAGCCATATCAGTATCAGTACCCATTAGCGTTGATCCGACAAGGAGTCAAAGTGGTTGCCATGGCAGAAATCGGTCGGAGATATCATCATCATCATAACTAATTTTCTTAAATGTAGACAAAGGGTGTTTACTACTTTCTTTCGAATGTTTTTTGTTATATAGCTTCACGCTTTATCCCGCACATGGCAGGGTAGGCAGAGGGAACTGCAGGAACCGTGGGAACCTAGTGTTAAGACATTCCGTTGCTTAGTCTCTGCTTTCTTCATCCCCTCTTCCTTTGTTTTTTGTTACTAGAGTGAAAAAAAAAATATAATTAATTATTCCGCGTGAAGAATTGAATAATCAACTGAAAGATTGATAATCTGATGAAAAGTAAAGAAAAAGAATCCAATATTACTCAACTACGCAATACGATCAAGCTGTACGTTTAAAAAATCTACGTCATAATTTTTTTAACGCCGAGTTAAAAAGAAGAACAATGAGAAGTAAGAGGACTTATGGACGTTGAATATTTTGACATGGGTGCTTAACGCATGTATGTATTTGAATCTACAATACTATGTTAAAAAAATAAATAAGTAAATTTCAATTTTAATTTCAAACAAATTTCTTATAGAACATACAAGTGATTAATACGCTATAATCCTTAGTGTACCTAAAACCTGTACATAGATAATACACTAACACGTAGATAACAATGCGCCTCCCGGGCAGGATTGTTGCAAGGATTTCATTAGCGCACGCGGAACCGTGATTCATCTTAGATGTGGGTCATGCAGAATGATTTTACATTCTCTTGCCTATATATATTATAGCTATAATTATAATATAGGTATGATTCCTACATATATAAATTGTTATAGATGTATGTATGGTACCTATTTATCTTAGGTACAGGAGAGTAACTTGAGACAATTTAGTGTTAAGACACTATGTTCTGAAGCTTTCCGCCTTTCAACACACAATATTTTAAAAGTCGAGCTTTTAAAATATTGTGTGTTGAAAGGTGGAAAGCTTCTCAGTGCTCTGTCTTGGTACTAGGGAGGAAATTCTCACCGAGCGGGAATAAAACTCACAACCGTTACGTTTGTAGACAGGGACTGTGCTGTCCTACTAAGCTTTCTTTTTACTTTTATTTGACAGTAGTTAATTTGTTTGTTTGAGTGATTTTTCTATATTTTTATGATTTTTAAACTGTTAATCCACACTAAGAATAGAAAAGCTACTAAAAGAAAACATGTAAAAGTTAAATAAGTTGTATAAAGAATATAAGAGTTTCGACGCGGCGTGATAAAGAACGCATGGCTTAACGGTCAGAGCGCATGCACGGTTTCAAGAGGCGTGGATTCAAATGTAGCTGCTTTCAAATTTTTATATGTCTTTTATAAGTGTTTTTTGCTAATGTTATATATATTGTTAATATATATACATTTAGTGACTGACTGAACTGAACGAGAAACTTTTCTTAACATTGAAATAAAATATTTACTTTCATTCTTCCGGAAGAAAAATAGCGCCACAAAATCTTACTATAATAATTAATAAAAGGAGAAAATCCCTATAATAATTAAAAAAAAGAGGACCGTCGTGGCGCAGAGGCGCAACATGTGCTTGTAACGCGACGGTTTCTGGGTTCGATCCCCAGTCGGAGAAAGATGGATTTTTGTATTTCCATTTTCTTCGCTCTGGCAAAACTAGGAAAGCGCGGCGTTGAGTTCCGCCACTCACCACGCAATGCCTCGACAACGGCGGAAAGCGGGGACGGAGAAAGCAGGGACTAAGCAACGGAGTGTCTTAACACTAGGTTCCCACGGTCCCTGCAGTTCCCTCTGCCTACCCTGCCATGTGCGGGATAAAACGTGAAGCTAAAAAAAAAAAAAAGTCCCTTTGCAACGAGAAAAATCTCTAGAAGTGCAGGTGACAGGGGTAATCTTGGCTTATTACAGATAAATTATATATAAAAAAACATTAAAGACTTTTGTAGTTTTGCATCTCTAAAGTAAAAGTCATAGATCAATAAATACATACTATATTTAAGCAAATAATTATGTCATCAATTAGAAATCAGTAAACTAAACTGACTCTTTGGCTTTATATATGTATGTATAAACATATATATGTACACACTATTATATGTTACATTAAGTAAGCTAAGTACGTAGTCATATTTATCTCAGCGCACTTCATTACACATTACAACTCATTTACTTCTACAGTTTAAAATTGCTTGTCAATCGTTTATCTGCAGATTATTCGTTTAACTGCAACATTGATTAGCAGCCCAAGGAATTAGTTTTATTTCTTATTATTATTAGTTTAAGATATAGTTTTGAATATTTTCTTATTTTGTAGGGCTGTAGTAACTTTGTAAGCTAAGCTTGGTATCCCTTGACGTTTATATTTATAGGCGCTGGCGCAGAGCGTCCAAACACGGGAACTTGGCGCGAATGTGACCTAAATGTAAGTCGTGCGGCTTCTATGATGCGAATTTTGTATATTAAAACTAACTTAAATAAGTTAACTCAATTAAAGTTACATATATTAAAAATAATAAATATTTTAGTGTAATTTATTCCAGTGATTATATTTTAAAAAATGGCTTAATAGTTTCTTTTAAAATATTTTATCAATAAAATTGCGTGTTTCGTAATATTTAAAAAATTGGAGGAGAGCAACTATTTATATAAATTACTTAGAACATATTTCATAACCATATATATTTTTAGCTCTCTTTAAATTCGTAAGCATAATATAATATCAAATGAAAGAATATATAAAGAATATTTCTGGATGTTTTTTCGTAAATTTTATGTCATTAAATATAATGATTGCCTGTAAGAGATCGCTTACAGCGATAAGGCCGCCATTGCACATAAATTTTTTTCTAATTTCTAAAATATTGTTAGAAAAGTGTTAAATTTTGTTTTTGTGCAATAAAGTATTATTATTATTATTATTATTATATGAGTCTTTTAACACTAAATTCCCTTTACTTCACGCTTTATCCCGCTTATACCAAGAGGGATAAAGCGTGAAGTTAAAAAAATATAGCTGATCTACTTAGTAAGCCAGCACACTGGCTATAGGCGATCACGAGCGTCGTGTACACTTATTAACGCTACAGGGGCGATATATCACACCGCGTATGCCATGCCGCTCGGTTTCATGCTCAGTGGAAATGGTGTTTTTAATAGTTTCTTTATTATTTTTGTTTTTTTTTTATATGTAAATTTTTTTATGACTTCATAGTTTTAAGTATTGATTGTGCAAAAGTTAGTATATTTCGTTAAATATACACAATATTTAAACTGCTATCGTGATGGCCTTACTACTTACTTTATCACTCCCTTCAATTCGGTTCATTTTGTGTTTTGATTTCATGATGTAAATATATAATGGAAATAGAAAAATGAATAATTGATTTTTAGTTTTATTAGGATAATACAAACTTTTAGAAGCTAATTATAAATGTTACTTTTTTAATTATCAATTGGAATCGTGTCGATTATTTGAATATTACGCAAAATTTATAACACTCTAAAATGGAGAAAGAAAAATATATAGATAATAGACTGAGAGACTAAAATAATAAACGTGTATGTGAAACTAAGAAAATATAACATGCTTATAGAAGTAGAATATAATTCAATCTTAAAACATAGTAGATATATTTATTTATAGAAAATTCTAAGAAATGAAAATAAAATTAAAGCAACTTTACCATTTTGTTACAGTTATTTTAAAGAAAAACAAAATTTACAAAAAAGTAACATCTATTTTTTGCATCTAGTTTTTATTTTGAACAAGTACACAATAAAAGGACAAGCGCGCACTCTACAAATTACATAGCGAAATCGTTAAAAGCGCCGCATGACTTACCCCATGGTCAATAGCTCATAGTGACCACACAATCAGCCTGTAAATGGTCAGAGCCACGACCGTCAGATATATGGACTGTGCTGGCTCTAAATAAATCACTTCCTACTTACGATACAATGCCATAATAGTTGTACTTAGACAATACGGTTAGCTGTTATATATAATGTTATTAAATATTGGTTTTTCAAATATATTTCTTAGTTTAGTTTTAGTTTTAGTTTCTTAAGACCTTTGTGCCGCAGAGGCATAGCGTCCGTTTGTAAACGTGTTTGTGGGTTCGATTCCGATTCGGGGAAAACTGATTTTTTCATTTACATTTTTTTCGCTTTGGCCACCGTTCCGCCACTTTACTCGCAATGCCTCGAAGAAGCTGAAAGCTGGTAACAGAGTGTCTTAACACTAGGTTCTCACGGTTCTTGCGGTTGCTTCTGCCTGCCCTGCTTTGGGGGGGATAAAGCGTGAAACTATAAAAACTATATAAAAATAATTCCTATTGAACGTTTTTTAATAATATTGATAGTGATATTGATAAAATATGAAAAATATTTTATTGCAATAAAAAAAATTGTTTCATACAGTATTTATTTCTTAATATTAAGGTGGTCTACTAGAACGTACTCCACGTAAAGTAATTTTCAAGTTCACTTATAAACAAACTGAGATTGGACTTTTACATTTCATACAAAATTTCAAAATTGTATATATATATATATATATATATATATATATATATATATATATATATATATATATATATATATATATATATATATATATATATATATATATATATATATATATATATATATATATCGTAAATCACGATTTTGACACAATACATTAGACTACAACTTGAATATGATCTAGAACAGCAGGTTGATTAACCAGGCTGGGGGCGCGCGCGCATTCGACGTGACTGGTCGGCGTTTTCATTAAAATACCTCCCGCTACCACGTATTATATAACGGTAAATGTTATATTTTTTAAGTATTGTTCTCGTATTTATTCGATATCGATATTTGTAAATAAATTATGGTAGTTTTAAATAAAATAAAGGGAATACAATTGGTATATGCAGTATAGTGTGTATATATAGTGTATGTTCACGAACCTTAGGTGAACTTTTGAGCTATGTGAAGTAGATTAGCTTTTTGTCTCATTTTATTTTCACATAGAGATTATATGTCTCGTTAAATAAAATGTTCATTTTTTTCTAAATATTCTCAAGCAATTTCATATAAGTTTGTTTGGTCGAATGCCCTTAGCTTAGGAACAATTCGGGACAATTTCTGCACTTGCTTAAAAAATATCAAATATGAAAATCTTTAAGCGTTATTGATGAATATAATGAAGATTGTCGTGGTAGCACAGAGGCATAGCTTCTATCTGTGTAACGCGATGGTTTGTGGGTTCGATTTCAACTCGGGGAAAATGAAATATTTTCATTTTCTTCGCTTTGGAAACATGCAAAAGCGTAGGGAGGAGTTACGCCACTCAACACACAATGTGAAAAATGTACGTGAGTAAAATAATCAAGCACATACGTTTATTAGCATCAAATTAACATTAAATTAATAATTAAAGAAATAATTACAATTAAAGGAGTTTATATAAGCGATTTATTTATGTTCTTAAGATCAATATGTAGAATTTAAGCGATGATAATGAATGCTAGTACTAAAACAAAGTATTTAGAATAAAGTGTACAAGCTACTTGCGTGTTGAACGCACATTAACGTTTAGAAACGGTCACATTCAGTACTACTAGTTCAACTAACTTAATTAGTTTACGGGTAAATTGAATTAATAAGAACATACGTAAGGATTTAAAGAAATTAGGACAATTTGAAAATGTTTTTTTTTTAATTATAAAACACTTTAATATCCGGTGTTATGGCGTGAAATAAACAAAATGTATTATGAATAAAAATAACAATTTATATAGATTGCGAGTGACTGTTATATTTTCGATAATAATAATAATAATATATAATTTTCGATAGTCATAGTATTACGAGGACCATCGTGGCGCAGAGGCGTGTGAACGCCCGACCTGTAAACACATGTGGATTCAATTCCCACTCGTCAAAATTTTTTTCTATTTTCATTTTCTTCTCATTTTTGAGTTCCGCCACTTAACGTGCAATGCCTTTAAAAAGGCGGAAAGCAGGGAGTAAGCAATGGAGTGTCTTAACACTAAGTTCTCATGGCTATGGCATGCAGTTTTCATGGCTATGCCATGGCATGTGCGGGATGAAGCGTAAAGACAAAAAAATAATAATAATACTAATATTGATTTTTCAGATCTGAAAGAAAGCGGTTGCTAGTACTTGGTTAAAATATTTTTTCAATTTAAGCTAGTAGTTCCTGAGATAGTCAAACAAACAAACTCTTCAGCTTTGTATTATTAATAAAGGCAAATATAATATATAACATATACATATATAAATATATAGTTTTATTATGCGGTATTTGAATAATTTCACTATATAATAAAACATTTAATAGTAAGATTCATGAACCATACATGACATAAAAAATCAATCGTTATATTTCTAGTCTCAAAGGCGTTAACATATTTTTTTGTATGCTAAACTATTAACTACTCTGTAACAATAAAATCGTGTATTTTTGGCATTTATTTTGTTAGGTTATACTTTATGTAGAATGTGCAAAACTAATTTCAGATTCCTACGTTTTGGAAGTAACAAAAATGATATATAAATATATACATATATTAAATTTATTGCGTAAACAACTTGATTTAATTAGTACGTAGAAAGCTAATATGTTAATATTGATTCTCTCAGTAATGTAATTAGGTACATTTTATTCAAAAAAATTAAAAACGAATTATTTTTTTAGTACTATGAGGCTATATCCGGCATGTAAAAGGATAAGTTAGTGTCGAGACACTAGACATTTTAATTTCTGCCCAATTTTCAAGATATTTTATGCTGAGTGACAAAACAAAAAATTAAAATAATAAATAATCTTTAAGTGTAATCCAAAGCAGTACCGCTGGGCCTTCATTTTCTGACGCTCATTAATCTCTATCTATAACGGAAGTGCATTTGTAGGGTAAAATGCAGTTTCCTTAAAATATATTGTTCGATAATTAGGATACCTAGCTAACTTTATCTCAGCTATCCGTGCACCGGTTACGTTGCAGCCGTGCATCCAGTTCTTATCTATTAGTTGATAATAGGTAATAAATTATATGAGCTGCAATCACGTAATGTAGGGTTGCCAAGGTTTTGTAAAGCGTTCAAGATTTTGTTCTTTTAATTTGAAGATAGTTTATTTAATATTTGAAATTAATATTCGATTATTATATTTAAAATATATATTTTCAATACACTATAGAAAAAGGTTGTGTCTTCCATAAAATAACAGTGTAACTTACAAAGAAATTATTTGAAGAAAAAGCTCGATATTTGCCTGAAACTTAATTTTTGTAAAGTTTAAAATAAAAAACACAAACAGTGCTAATTACATATACTACCATATATAATAAGCTAGCTCTATATAATAAGCTTAAAGCTCTATGTCAGCCCTAGACCAAGGCGATTGTTTAGTTCTCAGCAAGGACGGACAATGTGGTGTATTAATAATATAGTTACTAGGTGTCTGTTCACTCGATAATGATATAAGCAACTTTTTATGACAGCAGTCTATTGAAAACCTAATTAGGTAACACATTGCACCGCCGCCTTTTGAAATTTACGTAAATTTTTACAAATTTTCAGATTTCAATAATATTTTTTTCATATTTCTTTCAAACTTTAACCATATATTGTCATGATTCTGCCACTTTATTAAGTTGAATTTGTAAGTTATATTCAAATTTGAAGTCGTCATACTACCTAGTATTATTAGCATCTATATTAAATACTTAATTTTATTGGAACAAATTATTGAGATGATATGTTTTTTAAAACATACATATCAATGCACAAATACCTATATAGGAATGAAATTTTATGACTTATCTGACCTGACTTTTCCTTCTCTATATATATATAATTTTTTAATTAAGTATTAGTCCACATTGACGATAAAAAAATACTAATAAACATATAAAAATTTAAAAATCCCGCTGAGTTTCAATTAAAAAGTATTTTGCCTTGCATTATCTTATTATTGGGATGTAAATATGGTATATGATTGTAAATATGGTATATAAGTACAATTCCTAATTGAGGGACCTTATCTAAAAAATTATAAAATCGGCGTTGAGTTCCACCACTCATACTTTATCTTAAGTAAATGTTTAAATCACAGTACTATGACGTTTCATATTACTATCAATTAAGGAACTAATATTGTATTATTAAAGTAACGGTATACAAAATTAAACATATCCTTGCTATTATACGGTTGTCCGATATTAGATTTATTGTGAACACATTTCCAACGCCGCGCCTCAAGCTTGTGTTGTATTAAAACGTAGCGCTGACATGTTACTGATTTAAGTAATCTTATATGAAACTAGCCAGCTCCTGCGACTTCATTGACTTTGAGCTTTGATTTCATTAAATAAAATATTTTACAGGAATATATTTTATATGTAAATATATTTTAATTGCTGAAACAAAAAGAAATCCTTCAAGTCTTTTGGTTCGTTAAAAGACATTATGAAAAAGATTAATAAATAATACTGAACATATATCTCTAAGGAGTAAAGAGGTTACCCGTTACATTTTCAATTTTCATCATTTGAAAAGGGCAGAGTATTGAAGGAATAAAATTTAAAAGCGATCAAGTTTATAATATTCTTTAACACATAAAGTTCTTTATGAAGCTGTCTAGCTTATACCTATTCACTTAGATATATTGAGGCATCAAAAAGTATAAAAAGCTTTTCACTATGTCCCACAAAGAAATTTGTGTTGAGTGGCGTAACTTATATTTATCTTCCAGAGCTTACCTGTTTGATAAAATAATTCGATCCCCTGAGTGGGAATTGAACTCACACATCTCGTTTATAGTCCTGACGGCCATGAAAAATACATGCACGTATATATAGTTTAATAAAAAAATACGAGAATGGTGATGGAACGGTCAACTCTTCTTTTAATTTTGTAGGCCATTCAACGACAACAATATTTTATGCAAAATATAATATTTTATCAAGTACTGGAGTAAAGTACTTAGTACACACACATAGATAAATCACACAACCGACGTGACAGTTTCATCACGTCACGCATCATCTATCACGCTGCGTGTTAACACCGTGTCACCCTATACACTCCCTTAATTTAACAGTGGTTGCTCTCTTTTAAGATATATGTTTATGAACGTATTTATATATGTATATGTTAGTATTTATTGTACAATTTTGTCTGAGGCTAGCTTTTTTGATCTTTGTATAATCTTATCTGTGTAATTTTAGTATGGAAAAATCGTTATGAAACTTCGTGTAACATTATTTGCATATTTTATTATTTAAGTCTTATTAGGTACCAGTGCTTTTAAGCTTTTTATTTAATGATTATTAATATTATGGTTAAAATATATTTTTTATAAACAAAAAGGTATGTTACTAAAATATTCTTACTGTACTCTAAATTTTAGAGCATAAGGTTGGTTTTTCAATGTTCAATATTCTTTTCTGAATCTTAATAATTTCACACGTTTAAGCTTGACGAAACGTAAAATTGCGAGATAACTTCATTTTTCGTGATTCACAATATATCGTTGATAACTTATCTTGTTAGGGTTATTGATAGACGGTGATTTTCGTTCTAGTTTATTTGATTAACGACTTGACAATTTTGACATTTGAATAGCGTATAAGGCGAAAATTAAAAAACAAACATTTAAATATTATACAAAAATAATAAATATTTATTTTTAATCTACTTCAATAAATGAATAATTTTGTCTTTGAATTTATTTACTTACTTTGGTAGTGTAGATGATTATGATTATTATAAAGCTTAACTTTTTTATAATATTACCGAGATAAATTGAAAAAAATATTAAATAGATTATATATATTTCTTATTTTACAATGTATGTATATCACTTTTTACTAATTTTGAAACATCGCGTGCGGTCTACCCCTCACATACTAGCGTTTAGCCAGATGCGAATAGCTAATAATAGACAAATAGAAATTCACTTTACGATTAAAAAAATGCATTTTTTATTTTTTAGTGTACAAGTAATATAACGTTTCGAAGCTTAATTTGTATTTAATGTTATTAAAAAGAATACATAGTCTAGAAATTGAATTTACAATATATATATATATATATATATATATATATATATATATATATATATATATATATATATATATATATATATATATATATATATATATATATATATATATATATATATATATATATATATATATATATATATATATATATATATATATATATATATATAAGGAAAAGCTAGTATCATAGTATGAAGTTCTTGAATTTCTACTAACAAATTTCATATAGTTCGTGTCAATAACATATATATATATATATGTATAAAACATATCACAATTAAATAAAGTTAAAACATCGATAGAATCTATAGCATTGCACACCCGGTATTGATTAAAAAAGCAACATAAATTAGCGAATTCGGGGTGGAAGGGGGGTTGTTGTCAAAAAACTTTTATAAGTGTTTATGTGTACGCGCCCCCCCGACACCCTTTCGCGTATACCCACATTCGTAAAACACCCGAGTACTGGCGGACAGATAAGATGAGGAAATTTTATGATTATTTACGATAATTGATTTATATATTTTTTTGTTTCGTTCAATTTTCTGAGTGGATTGGATACGATTTGTTGTTTGAATTGTATTTCAAATATAAAAGATTCTTTAATTATGATCTTAAATTTTCTAATAATCGATATTAAGCCGTGTTTTTAATTTTATTTTATATATTTATATGCAATATTGTTTAAATCTATTTTTAAATTAATTGAATATTTTAAAGATATTATTTCACATTTAGGCAGATTAAGTACAAATCACTTCATTTAATCAAGAAAGAATAATAAATAAAACGCCTTTATTAAATATATACCACTCTTAAACAATAGAAAAGCTTAAAACCAAAATCAAAAAGATACTTTTTGTAAGGAAAGACTACAAAATTGTCCTTAGAGTCTTCAAAAAAAACGCAAATCAAAACTGTCCTCATTAACTTTTCAATCCCAACTCTGCTTCCGACTGTACTCACATACAAGTACATGTAAATTAAACACAACCGCACACAGACACGCACACAAATAAAAACGTAAAGAAACACCGCGGAGAGGAAGAATGTATTAAGAAAGCGCGACAGAGACAAACTCTAATTAACACTATAAGTGCGAGCGAGACGAATACAGCCAACACGCTAATTAAGAATACAAGAAGAAATACGTTTTATGTATGCCTCAGATTTACGTTGGTGTGTGTGTATTTTATGTATGTGTTGGACATTTTCCATTTGTTATAGTGTGTATAGGTGTTGCGTTATTAACTCATTATGTGAAGAGTTAGTGAGTACATAGGACTTATTTACTGGTTAATTGAAGGCGGTTACTCTGATAAGAGTAAAGCTCGGCGAGGACAGCGGTTTTAAATTTCTCAAACGATTTTGATTTTAACTAGAGTTTTTAGTATTATAGTTATAAATACTTTGGGTTGACGTTTTTCTATTTTTTTTTCATATTTGGTATTATTTTTATATAGCGGAGCGTTGTACTTTTCAACTATGGTATATAGCAAAATATATACCTCGTAAAAAATATATATAAAATTGCAATTGCAATTTGCACTCATAATGATCTCTTGCTATGGGTCACTGAACACAGGGGAGTAAGTTTGGTTTAATCTTCTTGCACATATCATAATTCTCATTAACAAAATATTTATTAACATACAATGTTAGTAATGGAATAATAATTACGTCAATATTTTAGTTCTATTTTGCCCTTTCCTTCATTGTTCAGTAGAATAAAAAAAAATCTGTTTTTATATACATATGTACATATGTATGTTTATTATGTATGTTTACATTATATTATGTTTCATTGATTAATATAAAAAAGAACGTAACCGTAGGTTCAAGTGTGCAAACAAAAATGCTTATGTCATAATTAAGATGTATTCTTGATTGGATTAGACAACATACAGTTCCTTATCGTTACATAACAAATAATACTTTTTGGGTAACAATAATAACAAAGGGAAGAATAATGTGACATATGTACTAACTTACTCCATAAAATATTTAAAATACATATTATTCTGTCGTACGCTAAGAGGACCGTCGAAACTAGGCAAAGCGCAGCGTTGAGTTCCGCCACTCATCACGCAATGCCCCGAGTACGAGGCGGAAAGCGAGGACAGAGAAAGCAGGGACTAAGCAACGGAGTGTCTTAATACTAGGTTCATACGGTTCCTGCAGTTCCCTCTGCCTACCCTGCTATACACGGGATAAAAGCGTGAAGCTATAAAAAACATATTATTCCACGACATACATATAGTAAAGGCGTAGTAAGATATATTACGACATAGTGTTGATACTTGAGTACCATATATACTCGAGTACCATACACTGTACTATAAATAAAAAAACGATCAAAGTTGCCGAATTACATGTTTTTGCTTACCTACTTGCCTACTTAACCCAGCTTTATCATACCAAAGAAGTAAATTGTATATAATGACACTCACTTGAAATAATAACTATCGTTTTTGTTGTCCGATCTCGCCCTATTAAGTCACTATGGACTCTTATACCAAGCAAATTTTAAATCACAAAAAATCGATGGACCGGGTATCGAATCCCAGAAACTCTAATGATAGCTTCGTAGCGAAATCTTATCTTGAAACCTTCACGTTTATTTGTTTAAGGCTTTCAATGCGGACGAATGAAACAGCCTGACTATCGTATTACTAGAAACGACTTAAGTCAATACAATCTCAATAGAAATCAGAACTTTATTCGGTAAGCATAAAGTTTAGTTTTCCTTGTATAATTACAAAGGATACAGGTTGTGTCTTGCTCTAAAAAAGCTTGTAAGAAAGCGAAGAATGGTGGAAGAAAGGGGACGGTAAGGAGATATGTCTCAGGCGCTGATGAATTAAATTTTTAGGGGGAGGCTTGAGGCTCATTGCCGCGTCTTCATCTAGTACGCTTCTTTAATTTGTATTAATTATGATTTCGAACGGGTTTCTTTTACGTCAACAAAGGATTGTAATTGTTAGAAAGATATATTTTTTAATAAAATTTTTGTATTGAAATGTAAGAAACACCCATTTCTTTTAAATTGTAGTCAAATTTTTGTTTTAAATTTAAATATGTGCAATTTACTTGTGTTTTTAATATTAGGATAAAAATATGTTTGATTGTATGCAGAAAAAATGTCAATGTTAGTATTTTCGCTGGCTTACGCGTAGGTATTCTATATAAAGGCTTAAACTACGTAACCAAAGTTTAAATCAATCATTTTTAGGTTTTCTACATCAAAACTAGCTTTAATCTGCAATTTCACCACAATACACACATAACTAAGACGTATATGTAATATTACATTGCATGTACAGTGGTTTACATATAAATGATTGGCGTAAAGTACTTAGCCTTCGATAAGTTGTTAATCCATAACCAAAATTTTTTTTTTCAATTCAACCCAGTTTTTCTCGAAATAAACGAGTCTAATTAAAGTAAATTTCTCAATTTCATAGTATTTGTATACATATATAATTAAGAAAGATAGCATTCATTTTAATTTTAAATATTTTTACTAACACAGTAATATGCTACCAGTTATTACCAATTCTCCACTCAAAGTGAGGCATCAGCTAAAATTGCAATCAGCCATCTCTACACGTTCCCCAAATCAATAGAACTATTAAATTACACACCCTACCTATATGCAAACTGCGAAGAAAAAAATTAATCGATATCACGAAACAAAAGAACCCCCGAAAATTCTAAAATCGATGCCGAGTGTCATTAACTACCCCCGAAATTAAGCACGCACACATGCAACTAATAATGCATGGGCATGGGGTAATGAACTTTGCATGTAAATTTTTTTATGGTTTTTAGACGTGGGGAACAATCCTAGGATAAGAAGTTTTATTAAAACTAGAAGCTGGCTTAGTTGAGGTTTTCGTAGTAAATTTTATTTTATATAAAAATGCATTTTATATATAATAAATTACTCTAAAGAACCTATGAAGCATCATTTAGGTCTTGTCCTATTGAGTGGAGAGATTTTGGGCTAAATTTAACGTCGCAGTTCGTTTTATCAAAGTAAAGTATATAAATATAAATGTGACGATTTCCTAGATAATGAAGTCCCTAAGCCAAAATCGTTATGTGCAGTCTAACATTGTTATGTGCTACGAAAGTGCTATGGGGACACTATGCTATAAGTAAAATAGTGAAAACTATAGTTCTACTGAATTTTAGTATCAGAATTATTTGATTTTCTTCCAACTTAACCTTCTTCACTTTGCACGATCTCGAACATCCTAAGTAGTTAGTCTTTTGGCTTCCATATCCTACGACACGATTACGACATCCAGTCATCGCTTGCCTAGTGTAGAAAGAATATACAAATTAAAGTAAATAAGTTAAGAAGTTTATATATTGAATTATTAAATAGTCCAAGAAAGTGACATATAACAAAGTTTCGACTCTAGCTCCATTCCAACAATAAAAGTCATATTCAAAATAATTTATGTTATTAAAAAAATAAACACACTTTACGCATATTTAATATACACGCAATTAAAATTGAAATCGCGAACCGTTCCACTTTATGGGCCAATAAAGGGCACGCAACGTTTACGCTAAATGCCAACGATATTATACTGTAATGTGCACCTATTTTTAATGTAAAGGCTATAAATTTGAGTACAGCCGATGTATTTTCCTTTTTTGACATATACGTAAAAATATGGTTCGTCACGATTATAATTAAAATCTATATTGTATTTTTTGTGGGAAAATGATCAAATAGTAGTAGGTTATTCAAGTACATACGCTTCCTTTTATTAGCTTAAAACTTTTTGGGATTTTTGAGACTGACAGAAAGCGCCTGCAGTCAATCCAAATGGCTAGCGTATAGATTTATTTTAATCAATTATCAACTGAACAGTTCAAGTTCAAGTTAAAACAGTATCTTAGTGAATTGCAATTGCAGTAAATTGCACCAAAATTGATTGCAGCTTGTATATCATAAGAACTGTAGGAAAGCAACGTCAAAACAATACAAATGACTAAGGAGGTGTTTGAAAGTTATAAGTAAAAGCTCTCGATGGCATAAGCTAATTTTTATACTAATAATTTATAAAGCGTATGTGTAGCCACATACGATTGGTATTCAAAACTTTTTGTATTCTTAATTAGATTAAATCTTATTCTCAAAGTGGAAATAGGAGAGAGTATATACTATATATACTATCTCAATTTCATAAAACACAAAAGCGGAAATCAAACAAAAAATATTATACACGTGTGATTCAATTTTATAATTAGGTTTCAATATAAATAGACATAGAAATGTATGTGTATACAAGTACACACACAAAACGATAAAATTCAGCAAAATATCGAAAAATATATTAAATTCAAAGACTTCCCTTTTAATTAAAAAATCAACCCCTAAGAAAAACGTCCGAACATAACCGTGTTATCTGTTTACTTCATATATATCCCTATATCTATATTTATATGTATATCGTATGGTATGGCAAGGCGGCGATGAGTTTTAAAGTTTTTAAGGGTTCGAAGATTGCGTGCCTTGATTACCGACCCCCGGGGTGGCACACACGCTGCCCCACAGCCACTGCCTATTTTTAAGGAGGGAAAATTAAAAGTATGAGACTTAGACAACTGGTCTTGATGCTTTAAGACGTACGTAACTTGTATTTTATTATTTTTTGTGTAAAGTATACAATATATTAAAATTTTCATTTGAGGAATATTGGATTATCTTCTTAGTAATGTTAGTGATATATATGGATGTGATTGCCATTTCTTCTACCTAGACATTTCTTTGACAAATAGTTGATTATTAACGACCTTCGAGTTACTTGTAAATAAAAGTAATTAACAATGTGTTTTGTTTGAAGTTAATTTACTTATTACTAAATATTAAAATACAAATGACAAAATAAATGACATTTTAAGTTATATTCTGTACCATTGAAATTTTAAATTATAAAATATACTTGTCGGCGCAAACGCTTTAAATTAATTATTTAATCAAGTTATTTCGAATTAATTTGTAAATCAGTTGTTGTTTAATGTTTAAAAATCAAAAATGAATTAATCATTGTTAAAACGAAACATAAAAATGAATTTTAAAAGTAATTTAATTGATTGAAAACCTGTATTCAACAGGTGTTGTTATTATGATTTTTACTATAAAAGGCAGTGCGACGGTTGCTCTGGGGTTTCATTCTCATTCGAGCCGTCGGACTGTTCGCACGAACTTTGTGTCCCGATCGATTGTTGAATAAACCTATTATTTTGCTGAAATAGTTTTATTATTTCATTGCAAAATGAGCCATCAAGATTATGTTGGTGAAAGTGACGTCAGCAATGCTGACGTCACGCTTTTTAAAAATAACCCTGGAGGAATTTCTTCGTCATCAGAAGTCAGGGAACAGGATTCGGACACTCTTCCGATCCAAACCACATCCTCATCAGCTCGCATTCAACCTGATACAGCTAATTGGAGGCAAGTGGTTGCAACAGCCCCACAGAACGGTGTCGGGACTACTCCATATCCTGGGCAGTTTCCTTCGTCGGCTCCATAGCAAGATATGGATGGCATAAATATGCCATCATCCATTATGACCGGGGGTACCGCCTCAGTTCGTCATGCAAACGATGGAAATGATGAAGAAGATGAATACAGAAACAAAAGTGCGCATCAACGATGTCTATCTTCCATCTTTCTATCCGGACACCAACGTAGGGGTTCGGGAATGGTGTCAGCATATTGACAAGGCAATACTAAATGATTTTGACGTTCGAATGAAAGTTGGCAGCCTATTAAAGGGTAGAGCCAAAATGTGGGTAGATGACTGGATGGTTACCACGTCGTCATGGGAAGAACTACGAAATAACCTCATCACAACATTTGAACCGGAAATAGATTCAAACATTCAGATGTCAAGCAGAGTCAAAACAACAATGATGCAAAGCCTACGGTTATAGCTATCTGCACATACTGTAAGAAACCAGGACATCTCATTTCCCATCAAGTCTAACCTGAACTTCATTGCAGGAACAAAATTAGCTCCAATTACCATCCAAGTTGGTAAAAAACTGTTCAATCTGTATTTGACAGTGGGGCAAAATGGGAATGGAATGAGCTTCATGAAAATGCTCGATCTAAGGTGATCTAATGTCTGTCATCAGCTCCAGCATTAACTCTGTTTCAGGAAACAGCTCCAATACAGCTTTATACTGATGCAAGCAGTTTAGTGTTTGGTGCTGTACTGGTCCAAATTATTGAAGGTCGACAACACACAGTTGCCTTATGAGTATGAGAACTGCCGAAGCGGAGAGCCCATACCACACATACGAATTGGAAACTTTAGCAGTAGTACGCGCAATAAAACATTTTCCACAATATCTCTATGGGCGCAAATTTACAATCATAACGGACTGCAATGCATTGAAAGTCTCCAAACATAAAAAGGACCTACTACCAAGGATATATGAGTTTGACGTAGAATACCGCAAAAGCGAGCGTTTACAACATGCTGACTTTTTCAGTAGAATCCAAATGAACCGGTAGTTAACAACATAACAAAAGATTTAGATTGGCTAAAGGTCGAACAACGGAGAGATGAAGGATTGCGGTCGGTAATGGACAGCCGCTGTTTCAAGCAATACAATTCAAGCAATAGCCGAGTGGCAATGAATCCACCATGCAGTACCGTATGTTTCGACGTGTACTGATCCTGCACAACCTCGAGCTACCCAAGCAATCGCAATCTGAACGATAAGTATTTAAAAACGTAAACGTAAGTAATATTTTTCATTATAACCTAACATTTAGACGGGTTACCGTCGTGGCGGCGGAAGAGAAAATTAAAAACATAAACGTAAGTAATATTTTTCATTATAATTAGGACGGATTACCGTCACACTCAAAGTAAAAGCATATTTAACTTCATATAAACACGTAACGTGAACACACACTCACACACTCACACACACACACACACACACACACACACACACACACACACACACACACATGCACACATTTACTACAATCTCCGAGAACCTCCGAGAATCATCGAGAACCGCCGAGAACCTCCGAGAAACTTCGAGAACCTTATAGACACACACACACATACACACACACACACACACATACACACACACATATACACACACACACATACACACACACACACACACACACACACACATGCACATACAGTTACACAAAAATGCACATACTTACTACAATCTCCGAGAACCTCCGAGAATTTTCGAGAACCGCCGAGAAAATCCTTCGTGATTCCTTAGAAGGTATTAACAAATGGTCAAACCTAAAATTGTGCTTTTTACAGATATTGACCATGAGAATCTCCGAGAACCTCCGAGACCCTCCGAGAACCTCCGAGACCCTCCGAGAACCTCCGAGACCCTCCGAGACCCTCCGAGAACCTCCGAGACCCTCCGAGAACCTCCGAGACCCTCCGAGAACCTCCGAGACCCTCCGAGAACCTCCGAGAACCTCCGAGACCCTCCGAGACCCTCCGAGACCCTCCGAGACCCTCCGAGACCCTCCGAGACCCTCCGAGACCCTCCGAGACCCTCCGAGACCCTCCGAGACCCTCCGAGAACCTCCGAGAACCTCCGAGAACCTCCGAGAACCTCCGAGAACCTCCTTCGTGATTCCTTAGAAATTATTAACAAATGCTCAAACCAAAAATTGTGCTTTTTACAGATATTGACCACGAGAAAACTACGAGAACACGGCGAGATAAGGCTAGTGCAGAGCGCGCACCACCTTTCAGAATGGCCGTGTCGGCGCAAAACTCCGAACAATTATCATCACAAAACTATATTGACCACGAGAAAACTACGAGAAGACGGCGAGATAAGGCTGGTGCAGAGCGCGCACCGCCTTTCAGAATGGCCGTGTCGGCGCAAACGCTTTAAATTAATTATTTAATCAAGTTATTTCGAATTAATTTGTAAATCAGTTGTTGTTTAATGTTTAAAAATCAAAAATGAATTAATCATTGTTAAAACGAAACATAAAAATGAATTTTAAAAGTAATTTAATTGATTGAAAACCTGTATTCAACAGGTGTTGTTATTATGATTTTTACTATAAAAGGCAGTGCGACGGTTGCTCTGGGGTTTCATTCTCATTCGAGCCGTCGGACTGTTCGCACGAACTTTGTGTCCCGATCGATTGTTGAATAAACCTATTATTTTGCTGAAATAGTTTTATTATTTCATTGCAAAATGAGCCATCAAGATTATGTTGGTGAAAGTGACGTCAGCAATGCTGACGTCACGCTTTTTAAAAATAACCCTGGAGGAATTTCTTCGTCATACTTAAGTAAAGAAAAATTATACTATACATACATATTAATTTATTTATTTATTTATTTATTTATTTTCCACTTAGAATCAATAAGATGATCACTTGTGTACGTCAGATAGAGCGAACGGAGGAGTGTCAAAGGAGCCCAATTTGATAGTAAATATCGAATTGAGCCCCTCTGAAACCTACACACTCCATGACTTAAAACTAAGGTTACGAGGGTTCCAAGCGCGGCCTGGTGAGAAGAGCCCACAACAAACTCAGCCAGGTTTCCCTAAACCTATTGTGATCACTTCACAAACGTCACTCGCCTACCTATTGTGATCACTTCACAAACTAATAGTATTCAACTTATAAGATTTAAGCTTATAATATTTATGAAAATAACTAGGAAAGTATCAAGATTTCCCACGTATATACCGCCATGTGCGCGTACTGGCGTCGCCCGCTCATTTAGGAGAGTCTAATTTCTTACGTCTGTGTTGGTGACTTGTGTTGCATCTCGCGGATATTAAATGACGATGGCCTTGTTTTTTGCTTCCTTCGTATTTTTCAGCCAATAGCTGAAACACATATAAAATGGAACGCTTTTGTTTGTTTTGCTGTTTATATGAGTTCATGGATAATGTTTGACATAACGTTACTTTATTTTGGTTGTTTTAAGGTAAGATGGAAGGAAGGTGATTCTCTATACAAAATTTTAATTTGAGAATATACAATGTACATAGTACTAAATTATTTTTTTATGCAACTAAGCTTAGTTTTTATATACATATGTACATTTTTTTACCAAGAATAATATTTGATAGAAATTTACGTTTAAAATTATTAATTATTTATATTATATACACACAGAAACAACTCATATGAAGAATAATATCTATGTATATTCAAAAACACACACGAATAAAAAAGCATTTAGCAATCACATGTCACCCCAAAATTAAAAACAACGCACACTATCATAAAGCCGGGTACGCACTGCCTAATTATCGACGCGGGGGACTTTGCATAAGAAAGTATTGCTGCGTTACGACGCGTGTCTCCCCCCTCGGCCCAGATAAAAAATCTCCCATTTCCTTAATTCGTTTATCGGGGTCTGCCGAGGCTTTGTCTCCGATCGATGAACGCCTCCAAATGAGCGTGGAACGTGACGCGCGTGTTAGAGGTGACTACTTTTTTTTTAACGAATTTGACTGAAAATTACTTTGTTTTAGTACTATCAGTATTATTAGTAGTTATCTAATTGATAATTTAATAATTTATTATTATAATATTTTACTTACTTTTTGTTTCATTTTATTATGTTGTTAATTATAAAAAAAAGTTGAAAACACGTAGTTATATTAACAATATACGTGCCGATATAAATATGGATAATTTTCTAAGATTTACAAATTTATGAATGGAATTCAATATGCTTTAATTACTTCTTATTAGTAAGTACAATATAAATAAAAGGGTGTTTTTAATAAAGCCATTTTGTGTCATTTAAAAAAGAAATCATTGAACATAGAGTGTAAAATTGTCGTTATAACGGCTGTCCTTCAACGGTGAATATTTTATAGTATCGGACGTACAGCTTGTTGTCAATACATATAGCTCTTTGCAAGGCAAAGTACACACTCAATTAGCAAGTAATTAAAAATTGTATTGTTTGTGATTTTTATATTATTTTATTAGGTAACAAATTGTATATGGGATTTCTCATATTTAGTATATATTATATCAAAATAAAAAAAAGAGCAAGTAGCATGAATATAATATATAATATATATTTAAAATAATCAAGAACGTTTTACTCTTAATTGTACCGAAAATAAACCAGTGTGGTAATCCACACTGAGGATAGAAAATATACCCAATATATATATATATATATATATATATATATATATATATATATATATATATATATATATATATATATATATATATATATATATATATATATATATATATATATATATATATATATATATATATATATATATATATATATATATATATATATATATATATATATATATATATATATATATATATATATATATATATTAGTTTATTAGGTATATAACAAAACCAAACAAACATATTGAAACTTTCCAAACCCTTAGAGTAAAAAGTTAATAAATTACAAGAACACATGCACTTCCCTCCCTCCAAAGAATGATAACTTTGTAATTAAGAAAGGCATTAATCATGAATTGGAGACAAGCATTTCTACGCGTCTGATTGCTTTGACAAACTGCCGTGTGACATGCGTCCGTGGGTGCTAAGCCTTACTATAAGCCTTATATACGACCATGCTAAATTCGATAGTGAATTTTGTAGTGTTCACGCTTAATTTACTTATGTAGGTCACTCCGTTACTATTTCTAATGTATTCGAGTTAAAACTAAAATATGTTTGGCGACTTTGAAAGGTATTCAATGCAATAATTTTGTACGACAATAAGTAAGATATATAATGCGGTATTTAGTTTTCGTTTGTTCTTGTGTTGATATAATGGAGTTTTAGTGCTTTTTTTGGAATGGGTATTTTTTTTCATAGAAATATTGTTTTTTTTATTTCTTTAAAATAAAGAAAGAAATAAAGATATAATAATTTAATATTATTTAAAATTGTTTAGTATTATTGCATTGTACTTAATCTGCTGTACAGCTACTGATTTTTGATAATTTTTGTATGATGAGTACATAGACAAATAATTCTAAAGTTCCATAAAGTTTAAATAAAACAATAAAATAATAATTAATATCATTAGTAAAAAAAACCAATTTTCGTTGACTTTGATTGCACATTGACATACTTTGGGCAAAAAAAATCTTATCCTATTCCTTGAAAAAAAAAAAAGCCTTATCTTACATATGTACGTACACGAGCTTTTTCAATAAATTAATTTCTAACATTCTCACAAAACAACCGCTGAAAACAGAAATATACAAAATAAAAAAGCTTTATAAATACTCTTCGTCTCATATCTCGCATTGTTAAAGCTCTTTCGACGTAATATCGCAAACATTTCCCCTACAAAAATTAGGGCACCATTCTCACCTCGAAAAATCGGGAGAAGCACCTGACCTAGCAGTTCTTTCTATCCACATGACTCTTATGTCAAGGGAGATAGGTTGAAATTCATCTAATTGTATATTGTGTATTATGGTTTATTAACATGAGGGAGTGGACGTGACATTTATTGTTTGACAAGCATCGATCTGGTCTTCGCGATGCGATGCGACGCGTGAAGTAAGTTTATAAGAATTTTTCATAATTTTTCTTTTGAAGTTTGCGATTATCTGTGTTTTAAGATTGTATTTTAAATTTATTTTAAACTTATTTATAATTTAAACATGAGAATTTCTATGAGAATTTGCTATCAGGATGCAATCGTCTCGAACTCCCTTTCCTTAATTTTCTAGATATTCGATAGCGTTTAAAGTCAGATATGTTATGCCTCATACTAATATAGTATGATGCTATATATATTTAAGCACATAAATCAATAAAACCTCCTTACGGTTATCTCGGACATATTCCATTTCATACTTTGCAACGCGCCCTTACTTCGTCTAACAAGTGTTTCACTTATAATTACGGTAACGATATCAATATTGTGTTCCAAAAGTTATTACACCCCTTAATCGCGCTAATATGTGGTAAGTGAGGCTCTAATTGGAAAGCATGGCTTTATATTTTACAAGCTTTTTATTTCTTAAAATAATAATTTTAAGTTTCTTAGTTCCTTGAGAAATATTTATTTATTTTTTTACATTACTCTGTTAAATAATAAATGATGATTTTAGGTTTGATTCCTATGCAGAGTAATATTTTTTGTTCTCATAAAATAAAACTCGGCGATTAATTTTGCAACTGAACAAGTGACCAATTTTCGTGTGAAAAACGGAGAACAGAGTGTTTTAACACTATGTTCTCTCTGCCTATCTTACAATATAAAATAGTAGGCCATTTTATATTGTAAGTACTAGTTATTTTGCAATATTAATAATTCAGTAGTGTTTTGTGTTGTTTCCCATAGATATAAATATGAACCTATTAACACTTAGCACCAAACTAAACCACTGCACTAAAAGAGTTTCAATACAAATTATCTATAACAAAATAATGATTACATAAATAAATTAACAGCGTATCAGCAAATCTAAAGCCCCATACAATAAAGTGCTAGCTCATCAGAATGAATGTCGAATGTGTGTTGCTCAAGCGTCGATCATCGGCAAACGTTTTGGAGTGCCTTTGTAAACTCCTTACTTTGATTTACAATGCGTGCTCTTTTAATAAAAAACCTTTTTGAGTCACGTGGAGAAAATTCAATTGTTAGCCTCCTTTCTGAATATGACAAATGATCAGATTTAATTGTGTTTTTGGAATAAGTGTTAGACAGGTTAGGCTACTTATACTTTTTGCAATTTTTTTAAACGCTAAGTAATTGTTCGTATATTTAGCTGTTGACGTTTTATTCTAATCATGGCCAGTATTTTTCATAGCATAAAATAAATTAAAATAAAAGTAATAGCATATAATAGAAAGTAAGGACAGAGAAAGCAGGGACTAAGCAACACTCCGTTGCTTGGTCCCTACTTTACACTAGGTTCCTATGGTTCCTGCATTCCCTCTGCCTACCCTCCCATGTGCGGAATATAAGCGTGAAGCTAAAAAAAAATTTTGGTCTTTATATAGTCTTGTTTTTTTTATTTTTAGTCAACGAAATACTTATATATATTTTGCAAGTGTTTATATAACATATAAACACTTGCAAAATATTTATAAATCTAATACTTTATTTCGGGTATAAAATAGGGATATTCCGTTCCATCACACGTTTCCCGTGTTTTACTAATAATGGGTGGAAACGGAAGTAGGACATGATATATCACTAGGTGATCTTTTTCCAAGAGATGAGGAAAATACGAATTATAAGAGATGAGATAAAAAGGTCAAGCACAAGTCTGATTTGCCCACTCTAGAAAAAAAATATAAAATCTATAAAAAATGCTAATTTAAATTTATAAATATTCCGGTTTGTGCTATTTATATGTATTTGTAAATTACCATACTCAGTTCATACTTTTATGTTTAATGCAAATTCTCATTTTTACTGAAATTTTATGATTCTAGGTCAACGACAAGTACCCTATAGGTTTTGATTACGCGGCGAGCGAAGAAGATAGTCATAAAGTATATCGATTTATATATTACATTTTATTCATAATAAAAAAATCCTACTTTCTAAATTTCTATAATATTCGAGTAAACATCTCAATGAAAGGTTTTTTTTTTAAGTTGAAATATAAGAACTGTCAAACATATATTGTGTACGGCAATAGATAATAATATATAATCCACCGCACGCACGGAGCCGAGCCGAGGCAGGAGAAAACCTACTTAAACAAATTATTCGGGGACGCATTACACCGTTCATAATCTCTTGTATCCCGACATAATTTAACGAAAGAAAATCCTGAACGCAACGTAAGGGACGGAACACATACACTTAGTGAGTTACACCCCCAAATTAATAGCATCCTAACAAAAAATGCCTCCCTGTCTTATGAGGGGGGTTCATTTGCATATATGTCTCCCTGGCACCCTAAGGAGCGAGGATGTATTTTTAATTTCATTCTTATCCCTAAGCTTAAATCATGAGAGCGGCCATGCGTGCAGGGGTGGCCGCCTACCCCCCGCTTGCGTCATACGTCGCTAACCACGTACAGAGTAAAAAGAAAAGAAATCTTAATAAGTTTGTTAGGGAGTGAAGAATTTTATGGACACTGCTCCAAATATGATAATGTAACAAAGTAAATTGAACTTTTCTTACTTACTTTTTGTATACACGTTTAGGTGAATGTGGTTTAAAATATATTTAACGAAGATCAAGTTATAAAGGCAGAAGCCAGAATATAATTAATTTCATATGTGCTAAGTTGTGCGGTAGATATTTAAGTATACAATAAGATAAAACAATACTTAATTTTTTTCTAAATAATCTTAATTGAAATTAACTTTAACTGTTATTTCTAAGTATTAACAAGTAAATATTAAACTATTTCATTTTTTTTTTGCCATATAAGCATAATTAGCTTCTAGTCGTATCCACGTAATACTTTTAATGAATTATTGTAGGAACAAAAAACATCGTCGTTTTTGGCAAATGTGCGCTAGTGGGTACGCTAATACTCCCTCTGGCATTTTTATTTTATGTATGTATGTAATGTTCCGGAATAACTTGTGAATGAATAGACCTCAGTGTATACCTTCGTGGAAATAATTAAATAGTATTAACATTAGACGACTTTAAGATACTTTGGCTTTGTTTAAATATGCTGTTAAAATTAAACAAGACTACACAAACAAAGTTAAGCAAAGCCAAGAAAATTGCAATGTAATTGGTTATATGTAGTATATTTAAAAATAACAGTTTACTGATATATTTTTTATTTTATTTTATGAAAGTTGTAACTCTTTGTCGATGTATATTATTCTATGTCAATTCATACAAATTGTGATAAAAACAAAACATAAATATATAATCGTATATTAGAAGAACTTCGATGTTTCCGTCATCTAAGAAATTATAGGCATGAATATTTGATGTTATATTCAGCGTTGAAAAAAATGAAATTGATTGATTTATAGCAAAGTGATCCAATATAGGTAAATATATTTTTCTTTTTATGGTAAAGAATCCTAAAAATTCATCCTCTTCAATTTTATTCGGTCAACCTGGTAACCGAAGTTGCCAGCAAACGCTAGTATACAAAAACGACTATTACCTAATAAGAGGTATCTTTTTAAGAATACTTTTACCAGCTATCCGGACTATATCGAAATAACAAGTTAAATGTATATACGACCAAATCAGTATTTATACATTATAAAGCAAACACAAACATTAATTATTCTCAA
The DNA here is from genome assembly GCA_037178615.1 of Dione vanillae. Lineage (NCBI taxonomy): Eukaryota > Metazoa > Arthropoda > Insecta > Lepidoptera > Nymphalidae > Dione > Dione vanillae. The sequence continues at coordinate 2,332,288 of JAZFAU010000190.1, forward strand.
CATTATTATAAAACAAAGAGCCCATAACAAACTGAAAAACGAAGTACCAGAAACCGCGACCTTATAATCGCATCAGTGTGGCCGTTAATTATTGATAGAATGAAAGTTTTATCAAAACTTCACGAGCAGAAGCCGAATTATTCGAAAGCGGGCAAACCCTTCATAATGCCTGCGAAAATATTAAAACAAAGCCAAGGTGCCCACCCCGCCTACTGTACAGGACAAAGCGACTTTGTGTATCTGTATAGAGTGGTGTGCTGCGCATCTTGTTCGAACGATAGAGTTGGTAGTAGAAAGATCGATGGAAGAAAATTGGGAATTAAATAAATATTTTTTTTTTTAGCATTCACGCTTTTTTCCCGTACATGGCACGGTAGGCAGAGTGAATCGCAGGAACCGTGGAACCTAGTGTTAGGACACTCCGTTGCTTAGTCCCTGCTATTTTCCGCTCCATTGCTTACTCCCCGCTTTCCGTTTTCGAGGCATTATGTGTTGAGTGGCGAAACTCAACGCCGCGCTTTTACCTAGTTGCCAGAGTGAAGAAAATGGAAATAGAAAAATCCACCTTCCCCGACTGGGAATCGAACTCAGAAACCGTCGCGTTACAGGCAGACGTTACGCCTCTGCGCCACGACGGTCCACAATAAAATATTCTTTAATTTTTTAATTTTTTTATCATTTTTGGTTAGTTATTGATAACTTGTTGTTTATAGTAACCTTAGTCCTTTAGTTTTACATGAGGAAAGAAAAATGAAAATAACTTAAGGTTAACTCTCCTTTATGGGAATTAACCTCACGTTCGTAGACAAACATTAAGCCACGATGGCCACCATCGATGCATATTTGTTTCCTATGATGTATATGTTTTTTCCTATTAATAATTAAAAAATGTAATATTCTCGTGTAGTATTCTGTGGAAAATATACATTCCCGAGTAATGAGTTAGTAGAGTTTAGTTTTTTTAATGATGTGAGTGAAAAAATATTAAAATATCAATTACTTTGCACTAGTATGTACAATCGTGCAAATAGGTTTATCATAATCATATTTCAAATTTTCAAAAAAAAAAAATTCATAATGAAATCAAAAATTATTTTTAATTAAATAAGAGATATTATTACTATCAAGAATAGAAAACTTATATAAAAATATCGTTATCAAGCCTTTAATAGAAAACTTATATAAATAATCGTTATAACATTTTTTCCCTTCGTTGTATTAACAACTTTGCATATTCTCATAGAAATCCTCGAAGACGACTGCTAGCGGGCGGTGATTAATATAACGCATCTCCCCAACGGTTTAATCGTTGGCTGGCAACATTTTTACCCAATTTTTGGGGATCCCCCCGAAAACCCCACCCACCCCTTTCTTTCGTTAAGATAAATTATCTTGCGATCAGGATAAGAGTGTAGGTTCAAATTGCCGCCTTTAAAATTCAGAACTCGGCCTAAATTTCTTTGAACACAAGCCACCCTGCGATTCACTGTTTCTTTGTAAATGTTTAAACGGCGAACTTACCCTTTAAATGTTGTTAGCTGTAAAAAAATGGATAGAACTAATTTACTTAGTTATTTTATTGTAGAGTTAATTATTAATTAATTAGTTCATTTTGGTTTTTATCAGATACTAAATTTTTTATATATCGAACACAGTTGTGTCATATATGTCTCTATATTATAAAAATATAAGAAGTATTACGTGTAAATTTAACTGCTTACCTTATTACCACCGGAGAAGGAATATTTTTACCATTGGAATTTTGATATAGATACATATTTTCATAAATTAAACAGTGCCTTATTAAGTACGTTTGATGGTAAGATTCATCTATGTATGAATTACAACTTATATGTCTTAAATAAGAGTTTGTATAAATTTTAAAACAATTTAAGGTATATTTTACATAAACATGTACTATGTTTTTAGAGGTAGGTCCACCTTTATGAAATGAACTAATTGTATTGTTTAATACTTGTATGTTAGTGCAATAAATAATTCTATATATTAATATATTGCTTTTATATGATCGCTTTGAATCCTGGTGAAGTGGGTAGCATTTAACGCGATGGTTGTTGGTTCAGATTCTATTCATGGGGACGAATACTCTTAATTTACTGCTACCATATAATATTCTTGAATTAAGTGGAAATCAGAGCGTTTTGATACAGGGTTTTCTCAGGCTATCCCATTTGTTGGATGTGGAAAAATTAACTACATAGTAATTTTCTTTTCTTTTTCATACATATTAGCTAAGTCAGATGTTGCATGACACCTAACATAGTTACGTAATAAGTGCTATGAAAAATATAATATATGACATATACGTATGATTTTTATACATATTTCTCTTATATAGGTACATTTTTGGAGTACGAGTGGCAAATATACTTTCTTAGACATTATTGTTTCTTACAAATTCATCCAATGCTAGATTTGTTTTGTCAAAGGATTTGTTATTTGTTTATCGTGTTCAAAGGTCACCCTGAATTTTATTCGATTGCCTTCTGGTACTTTCTGATTGTGGAATATAATAAAGAACTTTTGCAAGCCAATGAATGTCGTTTGAAACAAATTTTTGGTTTCATTATAATATTTCAGAGTATATTTCCTGTTATTTTATTGCTATCATAGTAATATTACTGTATTCGTAACATATCTTTGTTATTTTATTCGATTATTATTTTAAATCTTGGCTTTCATTTTAACAAATAACTTTAACAAAAAAGTAAGTATCTATAGGTCATTACTTATATAAATTTAAGAGTACACACACACACACATATATATATATATATATATATATATATATATATATATATATATATATATATATATATATATATATATATATATATATATATATATATATATATATATATATATATATATATATATATATATATATATATATATATATTTGAAACTTTTGGGATTAACACGAGCTGATGTTATTTCTTTCTCTTGTAGTATTGTTAGTTAGTGTAATTGTGTTGTCTTAGAGAAAATTTTAATAAACTCAATTTTTATTTTCCCATTCACATTTTACAGACAGTCTATACAGTTTTTACATATATATATTTACCCTATTTTTTTGTTATATAAATACTGACAAAAAAAAGCTTACAAAATATATATAAATTACATAAAAATATTAAGCATTTTAATTTTTTTAAGCATTTAAGTAAAGTATCTTCTTCTGCAAGTATCACACAATATTATTTTTCTATACTAAAGTAATGCCTTTACTGACAGAATATAAGTAACTAAAAGATACTACAGAATCAAAAGTCAACATTCAAAAGAACCACATGAAAGTAATTTAAAAACCGTAGATAAAACGCTCACACTCACTGAATTACTTAAAAACAAACGTTTACATTTCTTTTCAACGTGAAACTCGAGTAAGTACGTTTAGTATGCAGGCGACCATCCAATAGCTGAGTGTTGTTTGCTCAAGCGCCGTGACATGTGAACTTGGCTCGTTCACAACACGTAAATGAATTTTTACTCCACCTTTTTTATTCCCCAGTTTAACCTTTTTTAAGGAACTTTTAGTATTTGCCGTTTTTGTTTGCCTATTTTGTGTGATAGTGTGCAAAGTTGGGTATTTTAAGGATAGTTTTTTTTTTTGTTTTTAGCATAGGGTAATAATTAATATTTGAATTAGTATATTTTATTTTTTGTTATAGTCATATAAAGTAATATTTTGGTTTAAGTCGTTAAATACATGAAGCAATGGGACGGGAAATTTATGGATAAATCATCTAGCCATTTCTTCCTGATTCTCTCTTTAACCCTGTATGTTGTGGAAAACATGTCAATCATTTAGAGCTTAATTTGGTGTCCACTTAGGTTTTTTTATTAAAATGCTTGTTCCAAAAAAGTAAAGCAGAGATAAGTTACCCATTGAAGACACAATGAGAGTGAGTGAGTGAGACTTTGCAAGTTAATTGATAGAGCTCACTGCGACACATTGTATTCTGAAACGCATACATAATCAATTTATCTATGATTATCGCGTCAAAAGTTAGATATATATTTTTTACTTCTACCATCATCACTATATTTAACCTATTTTTTGTTATATTAGTAATTCTACCCACAGTTAAAAGCTCAAATCAAATTCAGGCTAATTTTGGTTAACTAAAAAGAGACAAATCATATACTACTGCTACTTACTAACTTTTGCTTTCAATTAAATTTTATTTAAAAATTATAAATAACATTACAAATTGTTCACAATTACATATATAAGATTTTTTTATATTATCACAATATTTATCCATTCATTTTATCAAATATTATTTAAATAAAGTCACAAATGAATATTTGAGAGCTCCTCTTAGTATGCATGCGAACATCCGACGTGCAAAATTCCAAATTCAAACGTAATATTTTCTTTTTTTGAATAGTAACAGTATTTATGGCCAGACTAAGTATATATATATATATATATATATATATATATATATATATATATATATATATATATATATATATATATATATATATATATATATATATATATATATATATATATATATATATATATATATATATATATATATATATATATATATATATATATATATATATATATATATATATATATATATATATATATATATATATATATATATATATATATATATATATATATATATATATATATATATATATATATATATATATATATATATATATATATATATATATATATATATATATATATATATATATATATATATATATATATATATATATATATATATATATATATATATATATATATATATATATATATATATATATATATATATATATATATATATATATACTATATGGTGCTGTTAGCAAAATTTATTCATCTCGACGATTCAATTGCACTCTCCAATATTTAAAATAAAAGAGTAATACTGCCCTAGTATTTTCTCGACTGGTCCAGTTTTAAGCTAATTGGCTGGCCAGATATGACGGGTTTGAACTAACAAAGTACTTTATAACGAGTGGATTTTGCAAATGGGTCTTATGAACCTGTATTTACCTATTTAATGTTTATAAAAAAAAATTATTAAATATATCCCATTTTCTGTATATAGATATGTAATAATATTGTTTCATTTTCCATACAATTTCTTCGATTAATTTTGTTCAATCAGCATCAAATCTTCTAAAATATTTTATTTTTAATAAATTAGAGTTACATTTCTTAGATAAATGAGTGATTTATTAGAACTAACCTTGTTATTAAATGGAACTATATTATTAACAAACTGATAAAAAAAAGTATATATTGTTTATTTTGCGGCGTCTGAGAGAAAGCTAAGGACTCATTATGGCTTCCCCATACCATAATGAATGCTGTTTCCGTAATTACCGGGAACACGGAAAAATCTAATCTCACACTCACACATGTAAATTAATACCCAAAAGAAATTTGCACGCACACACGTGTATTTGACTAATAAATTAAACATCCCCTAGTTCCTACAATACGAGTGTATGGGATATCTGTGTGTTGGTATTGTAAAGTCTTAAAAATGAGAGGACGGAATCTTTTAAAGGGTAGGACTTTAAGGGGGGATCCCCCCTGTCCTTGCCTCCTACCTTGTGGGTGCCACTGGGTGGTTTGCGCGAACGCGTTTTACGGCCTACTGCTCTCTCATTGTCCGTTATTTTGGTTCAATATTCTGATGACGATAAAGGTGGGTTAAGTGTTATTTTACGAAATTAATTCTGTTATATCGGCCTTTTTAAATGAGGATGGAAGACGATGTTAAGGAGGTCTCAGCACTGTTTGATGCTTGAGTGTGTTATTTTTTAATTAGTTGTGATGTTTTAGGTTTGATTTTTTTATATTTTTATGCGATATGACGTAAAGAAGGTACATGAATGTGTTTTAATCAGTATGTATGAAACTTTTTAGTTTGTTCCTGTAAAAGAGTGCGATAAATTATAGATATAATATTTAATTAAATTATTTGATTGAAAAGAAAACGTTAAAAATACTGCTAATTATCTAAAATTAAAACTTTAATAAGAATGCAATATAAGAATACAGTAATTGTTTTTGCGCTTATATGTCATAATAATATAATTATTATAATTTTTGTCCGAAACAGTCAACTGATGATGTAGAAAATCAACATATAGTAGTACTGTAACAAGTCAAATACCATAATTTCATTTGTTATTTCAGTTTGTGTTGCAACCACACAAAGTTGACCGAGCCGACCGACCGTTAAGCATGATATAGAGGTTAGTCATTTAATATGTAATGTTTAAAAAAATAATGTGAAATATGTGAGACATAGTGTCCTAACGCTACGTTTTCTTTGTTTATCCTGCTGTATGTGGAAAAATAATCACAATTCGTCATCTTCATTGTTTTATTATATACAAAATGTATGATAGAATTTATAGCGGACAATAAGTCTCTGCTTTTACTTTCCCTATTTTTCGTCAAATTTCGACTTTTAGGTTTATAAATAATTTACTTTTCAAAAAAACATACTAGCCACTTACATGAAACAAAAGTAGACATAGTTAGTTAACAGAATATATTCAATATTTATCAAAATTTTTAATCTTATATTACTTTTATATGTAATTATATTATAGACATGTTATTTGTTTTACACGATCGTGTCACAAACTTTAATGGAAGACTGCACAAATTTTCGTATAAAGACCATACCCATAAAACCTGAGACATTAGGAAGGTATTATTTACGTACTATCATTGTCACGCACGTTGAATTGCGATTCCATTATGGAACTACACATTTACAATTTTGTACGAAACTTTTAATATCGAAATTTGTTTGAAAATTGCTTTTATTTCCATAGGAATAAGGACGGTGGTGCATTTTGTTAGCGGAATGAATTTTTTTGCACAACTTCGTTTCTAATGACATTTATTAGAAGCGGTATTACATGACAATAATTAAAATCCATGCACGAACCTCTGTACCATACCGTGCCAGCGTGACAGTTGAACACATTATCGAGTTCAAATTACAGATTAAAAATATTTGAGTGCACCTTACGGTTATAATGTTTAGTTATCTGGTGTAATTTTTTACGTACATAATTTTAGTCAATTTTATTATATTTTTGGTGTAAAGCACATAAAAAAAATAGTTGATTTATTTATAATTCGGGACATTCTTCTCAGAGACTTAGTAATTTGTTGGCTTTAGTTATTTACGAAACTACAGTGATTGAAAGTTTTTGTTATATACGTTTTGATTATATACGTTTTGATAATCGATTAATGGATTCCTTGAAGAGTTGAACAGAAAATATAGAAAAAATGCCGGTTTTACATAATATATTAAATACTTCTACTATGAACTTCAAAGTAAATGATATTTTATCACAGAGACTTTTCAAACAAAATTTAAATTGTGCCACCGGGTATCTATAAAAATCAGCTGTCAAAGAAGCCAGTGGTGACATTCCCCGATGGCCTGCCATAAACCAAAAGTGACGGCCTTAATGCGATCCTTGCTTTAATTATAAGTGAAATTTCCAATAATTTCCACCACCCAACGCCCCGTTCTAACCCATTAACGAAACTTTTCAAAACTCGCACTTTTCAAACTGTTGTTTGTCAAATGTGGTTAGGCAGATAGAGTATTTATTATACAGATGTGAAACAAATCTAAAATAATCTTACTAGTCAAATTTATATAACACGTAACATTGTGGAGAAAAAAATAAAAAGGAAAATAAAATATAAAGAATTAGCAGTTTTCACTATGCCGTATTTATTTTTCAATGATTTTTTAATTTATATATAATTTAGTAATTATTTCCTAATACTATATCTATAAGACGTTAAAAACAACAGCTTTATTTTATTACAAATCAATCCTACTTATGTTTTGTCTCTCCGAGTCCAACACTAAGCAGGCAATAACTAAAAAATAAAATTGTTATTCTTCACAAAAGATGTCACAAACTTAGTACCAAAAAATCTTTTCTCGATTCTTTTACATCAGCAGAACTTTTTCAGCGATAACTAACGTCTAAAGCTGAAACACTTGATGTACCAATATAACTTGAGCTTTCCTATGATACAATACGAGTGTTAACATGACTACCATTAAATTGGCCTTAACGGCTTTGTTTGTGATAAGGACGTAATTTAGAAAGTGACTGATGAACGTTAAATTTGCATAATGATTGTTGAGTGGTGAATGTGTTGGAGGAGGCAAAGCTTTTGTAATTTACATATTTGTTTTGCAATTGACTTAAGTACCCAAGTTGGATATCCTTATCTTTAAATGTGACTCAAAAGTGATAAGAATTGAACGTAAATTGTTAGATAACAGGGAGTTGTGATTCAAATGTTATGTCTTTTAAAGTACAGTTTCACGCTTTTTCCCGCACATAGCAGGTTCAGAAGGGCAGAAGAAGAATAGCAGGAACTGTAGAAAATTAGTGTTAAGACGTTCTCTGTGTTTAATATTTTTTCGAAGAATTAAGTGTTGAATCACAACGCCTGCGGAAAAAATGGAAATGAAAAATCCATCTTTCCCGAGTGGGAACGGAATCCACCCATCCCATTTACAGGCAGACGCTACGCCTTTGCGCCAGAAGGGTAAGGTCGACAGTATAGTTTTTACGTACAGTTTTCTTTAACTGCTCTATTTTGTTTTAATTGGTGTTGAATTAGATATTAATTCTTATTTATTGCAATTTTTCATTATTGTTATAAAATTTAGACGGTTACGCAGTATTGTTGTTTAACATCTTATATAATTCTTATATATATGAGAAAAATCAGAAACACATAATTGTAATAGTAAAAAAACTAGGAAATATATATATATATTCTTACTCTAAAGGGTTGTCTGTAAGAGATTGCTTTTAGCAATAAGACCGCCTTTGCACTCTTCTCCTGTTGTTATACTTGTAATGTTATGTATCTTTATCTTTTGTCTTTTGTGTGCAATAAAGTGTTAAATATATATATATATATATATATATATATATATATATATATATATATATATATATATATATATATATATATATATATATATATATATATATATATATATATATATATATATATATATATATATATATATATATATATATATATATATATATATATATATATATATATATATATATATATATATATATATATATATATATATATATATATATATATATATATATATATATCATTAGTTTGTTTCATCGAAATTATCCATAATTAATTAATAATTCTATTACTATCAAATCAAATGAATGACTTCAAATTCAATATAATTAAATAAAATAAATAACTTCCATTTCTTATATTCTGTAAAAGAAACCTTTTACTAAAACAAAATTTGCTTATATATATTATTTAGAAATATAATATCATATACTTTTGAATATACAACATAAGAGAAACAAAGAGGACCGTCGTGGCGCAGAGACGTAAGCGTCTGCCTGTAAACGCGACGGTTTGTGTGTTCGATTCCCACTTGGGGAAGATGGATTTTTATATTTCCATGTTCTTCGCTCTGGCAACTAGGTAAAACGCGGTGATGAGTTCCGCCTCACAACACGCAATGCCTCGAAAAAGGCGGAAAGTGGGGACGGAGAAAGCAGGGACTAAGCAACGGAGTGTCTTAACACTAAGTTCATATGGTTCCTGCAGTTCCCTCTGCCTACCTTGCAATATACGGAATAATGCGTGAAGCTATAAAAAAAAGAAAAACAAAGCGAATCCACACGAGCCTCACAACGTGCCGAAATGCACTATGTGGGTGACAGACATGACTAAGACAGATTATCTTACCGCAAACACGTTTTGTATGGAAATGGACTTTTTATATATATTTACTTTTTATGTAATTATTTTTATTATAAAACTAATATTTTATTAAGACTGACAAAAATGTTAGAGTATTTGAGAGTGAGTACTGAAACTAAGAAAGGATTTCTGGAAATTCATACTAATTACTGGAAATTCATATTAATAATCGTGGAAATTCTTGTTTGCGTTTCATACTCCTTAGATCAAGATCGTGAGCCACAAAAAACTTTATAATTAATTGCTAACACTGATCTTTGGCACGTTTTAAGTTGTTTTGTAGTTTTTTTTAATGCATATGTAGGTGCCTGTAGTAAAATAATTCTTTAACTTTAGCGAATGAATTCTGTCTAACTAGCATAACATTAATTGCATGTTCATAACAAATCCAATGGAAGTAAAAAACCTATTAATGTCATTTTTTTATTTTTAATATATTTTTACATAATATTGTTAATTAATTGTAAATTTCCAATTATTTCATATTGTGTTGTGAAATTTATATATAAAATAATATAAACATCCAAAATGTATTCATAAAAGATAATTTAAAAGTGGATCTCCATAATTTGAAGCATCTCCTCGACCGATTGCCGTCGACACGCGTGTCCTATCACACAATCTCGTCTTGTACATATACAATGTTCACCTCATCTTAATGATTATTAAATTATAAATCTTTCTTGTATACCATAAGATTTATTTTTCCATAAACTTTAGGAAAGGTAGTATATCTCTATTTATATTCTTTAATCATTTCTAACTTAAATGACTAAGAGCCATGGTGGTGTAGAAGTACAGGATCTGATTATAAACATAGTGGTTGTGGCTTCAATTCTAGAAACAAGACAAAAAACGACGTTGAGTTCCAAAACTCAAACTCTGCCTACTTTTCTATATTTAAAAGACTAAGGACTCAAGTATTGTGGAATTTCTTTGTTTACAAAAGTATTTATTTAGGTTAAACGTATACATTTAAGTATGAAGAGAATTATAGCAATAGACAATTATAATAAAAAAGATGTAAAAAAATCTACATATTGTAATGAATATACTAATGAATTAATTACATTTTTTCAGGTTAAAGTTTTGCACGCACATTGTTTAATGGACAAATATGGATACTTTATATATAGTAATCGAGAAAATATATAATTAATCTAGGATTTGACATATGAAGCTTTGCGTTTACTTGGACATGTCCCAAGTACGTCGTGACAGCGTTTCTCTTTATAATCTTTTAATAAATTATTTCTTTAAAAATGTCATAATTTTTATGACAATAAACAGAATTCTATTCAAATTTTAGTAATTTAACCATTTGTATACAGAACAATTTTGAAAAGCAACACAATTATAACTAGTAAAAAGCGAAACATGTTACACAAAGAGTACAAATTCAAACACATAGTAAATTTCAAAAAGCTCACAAACCTCACAACTTGAACAAGAATGTTAAAGTCCAAGTACAAAAACGTCTCACACAAAAGCATTGCAAAGCGAGCTTTCCTGACAAAGCACTAAAGAAAAATATCTAGGCAACAATCTTACTTCGAAAATACGTGAAAATCCGTGCGACCAATTATTTTTTGCCCCTGGAAATTCGAGAATTACAAAATTGAAATCGTTTAGAGAGCTTTACCTACTCGTATTATAGAAAAAGCTCGTCTTCAAAGGTGGTAACCCTTTGGGCGGGGTGGGGGTGGTACGCACTGTAATATAGAAAACTTGTGTTAGCCCAGTTCCGAGTCTTTGTAACATCATTTCGGCAGCCGTTGTAGTTGAAACGAAATGATGACGTACTTGTAGTATTTAATTAAATATAACCAGTATATAGAAATTTATAAATATACTTATACATATATTATTACTAATAATGTTCAGTCGACTTATTACTATATGTACTCATTAGAGACAAAGATAAAAACGTGCTTTACAACAGCATGATCCATCCATCCATAAATAACAAACTTGCAGTAATATTTTAATATATTATTTAAAGTCAAACAACTATGTAAGTTTCTTGAAAATGTACTCTTAATTACTTAGTTATTTGTACTAAATGATATATAGGGCCAAATGTTCTCGTGACAACATTTGAATAATTTTACATAGATATTTCGCATATTGCATTTAAGTGGTATATAAATCAATATAGAAATAAATTTAAAATTAATATACATAGTTAACATACATAAAAAGTTTATATATAAATCAAAATAAAATATAAAGAAATATAAAAGTATCAAAACACTTCCATCCACGCAAAGCTTTATAATTTAAGAAGAAGAAACAGGCCATAAGAAATAAATGTAAAGAAGGAGAAGAAACGTTCCGATCCCAAAAGGGTTAAAAAGGGGTGCGAAACACCCCTACCTGTGTACGCCTGTTAAATTTTATATTAAACAATTTCACTTATGGTTTGTCTGTTCGTTTATTTTTATTATTGCCGAAAATTTTTGAAAGTCAATATTTTTAAAAATAAATAAATTGTATTAATGTATTGATTTATACAGCTTTCATAGATATATTGTATACTAATATAGTTTTTTAAAACTTTAAGCTTCGTTTTTACAATTAAAAGCTTATGTATAGATTCAACAAACTAAAATATATTCTTTTTCTAAAAAATAAAAAAAAAACGAATCCAAACTACAAAGCATAGCTTATTTTTTATCAATGTGGGGGTGACAACGTTATAGATGTGTTAGTGAATTTTTGCTTACAAAATAAATCGTAAGAAGCATGTACTATTTAGAAAAGCGCCCTTTGTTTCATTAGAGGGTTAGAATTTCTCAAATGGTTTTTACGATGTATTGATTGCTTCCCTGGAACACTTAAAATTGATGACGAAATTAAATATTTTCATGTATTTTATATACGAATAAGCTTTTATCAGCAACTTTACTCGCGTGTATTTATGAAAATAGCTAAGAGTGGTCTATGACATATGGCAGTTGGTTACAATAAAATGTTTAAAGTTATAAAAAAATCAAATTATTATGACTTTGACAACAACTAGCGAAATAAATACAATATATTTTTTTATAAAATAAATTAATATTATTTAGAAACTAGTTATAAATATGAAAAATATTAAAATAAACATACAAAACTTGCAATATACATCACAATAATTATTTACTGAAGCGAGAGAAACTTAAAATGCACAATTACATTGTTAAGCTGTACGAGTAGTTTGAAGGAGCGCTTATTTAGTTGTAATGTATTTATATAGACATACATATAATACATGTACTTGCTATAATAGTGTCATTTTAGGCAATTCTTAATAAATTTGAAAGATTCATTCATATATATATTTTATTTTATGCACAATTTAATAATAACACGAAAAATTACATTATTTTTTTCTTTCTTTATTTTTTTAATATTTAATTGAATTGAATTGAATTGAAATATATTACAAAGCTAAATTCAATTCCCTACCAAGACTGATGCTGGCTATTGACACAATCATATCACTTAGATACCGCTGTCCGACTACGCATTGATTATAAATTTCTAAGAGCTAGAACGGAGTGCCATAGCACTAAATGGATATATATTTATAAATATACATTTTAATACATATCGCATATTTCATTACACTACAGTACTAGGATACGACGTTATTGGATAAAAACGGCCATAAGAACCGCTAACTACCACTTAGTTGTATTACATAATGATTTAACATGAATATGTACATCTCCTTCTCCGCACAAGTAATAAATTTTGTTACTTCCAATAACAATATAAGTATATTAAAGTTACCATATTTTAAATAAAATACAGTTCATATTATCATAAAAAACAAAAAAATATTAAAAAAATTGAAAATCAGTAGCAATTTATATGGTTCAATTGCCTGACCTCGTCGAGATAGTATTTAAATTAAGGAATATTCCCATTGAGTCGTCCCAAGCGGCTCATTTAAATTAAGCTTTTTGAAAAAGTCTCATATCTTCTTTACCCGAGGCGCGGGTACATCAAAGAGGGTGGGTGGCAACGGGTTAAGGTATTTTTCTTGGAGGGGAGCCTTCTTGGGGGCAAAAATGCGTAGACTCACACTCGTGCGTGAGTAAATACCAACGCACACAACGACGGCTGTATGTAAAACACTTTAAGAAGCGACGAAGAAATGCGAGAAGCTTAGCGGTTATACAGCGTGTTCTGGAATCGATGTTCATTATTTTTATTTATTATTTTGAATATAGTTGATTGACACTTTGTCGGAGTTAAACGATGTTGAACAAGTAACAAATTCTATATTATTTTTAGCTACTACTTTTGCTTTAAATTAAAAATATTTTCAGGTAAGGCTTGCTGCCTGAGACCTTGTTTATTAGATATAAATTGAAATAGTCAATTTTTATCTAAGATTATGTAAATAATTTAGTGAAATATATATTATATATTTTATTGCACATAAAAATTACAAATGAAGTATATAAAGAAAAATTTCATTGGCAATGTGACAATTTATTATTATAATATCTAATTTTTCTATGAAATTTAAATTTTGAGGTATATGTGAAGTGTTAATTTCAATATTTCCACTGCATATATACTTCAAGGGTAAATAAAAAAAAGAAAACATTAATGAAATTGTACTTAATTCAAACATCCTGTAGGTGGGGGTAAAAGCGAAAGGGTTGAAGGCGATCGTCTCCCCGCGGGGTGTCCACCTTCTTACAACCTTTTTAAAGAGGGGGCACAGAGCAGGCGCTCGCAGACCGCTGAGATGGAGGTTTTTAACTTAGCTGTTTATTATTAATTGACGTTAGAAATAAACATCCTATATACGTCGACATTTCTCATATATGTATGTAATATGTATGTACATACATATTATGTGCAAGAATCGAAATTTTTGCTTTATATAATCTTAATAAAAAAATAATATTAAATTAGTTAGTAGTATCGAAATTTAGTACAAACTCAACTAAAATTTCTTTGTTTCTGAAAACCTTTTAAACTTAAGCCAATGAATATAAAATCTGGCTGTTACGAGAACAATAAATACCGGGGTACATGAGAAACTACTGAGTTTTATTACTTACATACTTCTTTAATGCCTGTCGCCAATGTTGTATTAGCTCGGGGGGAATCGCCGGCACAGAGTAGGGCGGGGGTGTAATTGCAAAATAAAATTAGCCGGAACGGGTACGTGCTCAATTTGCGCCACCCGCACTGATTTGTTTTCGCTGCTGAGTCTCGGTCTCGCTGCTCTGTACTTCTTAGCCTATATATTATTGATCGGATGATTGTACGCCATATTGTTTCACGATGTTTCGCTTTCAGACTCAAGAAAAGTATTTTCACAGTAGACATCTGTATACGATCTGAAGAGGTATGCCTAAAAATTTTATACAATTGTATTCCTATAATAATCTGCGAAGCCATTCCGTGAACGATTTCAAAACTTAACTTTATATCAATAGTACGAGGTTTATATTTAAAAAAATGGTGCCAAAACTCTAAAATATTATCTGTGTTAACTTTAGTAGAATGCTTTTTATTGAAAATCTATTTTCAAAAATACAAAACTGCTCTGAAACAATATTGTCAGTGTGAACAGATTTCACTAGTTACTTGACAGGAATAAGCGATAGTCCCCCGAGCGACGAAAAAAATCCGTCGCGATTCCGTCCGCGGGATGTTGAAAAAGTCGAAAGTTTCAGGGCCGGTCTGCGGAGTCAATGGCTTTTTTATTTTCGTTTTCTTTCCTTTCCGGTTGAACTTTTCCCAAGTTTTATTTTGAGGAAGTTCCACGAGTGTCAGTTTGGCGTTCGGCCGCAATTTTACGCCGTTCGCGCCGATAATTGCGGCCGCAGGTGGGATTTTTTATTTGGTTCGCCACTTTCGTGTTTAATTTGCGGTAATATTACTATTTCATGGGAGTTTCTAGCGTATACAGTCAACCGGCTTATGTGACGTACATAGGGTGATCCACCTACCGATACGAGCACGTGTGACCCGCCTACCGCGGCGTACGCCCACCTAGTATGTGCTGCACATATGTGCCCCAGTTCGGGGACAGTGGTACACGCGTCACACATGGGCGTGCGTGCCCAGTGCGCATGTCGGGGCGTGGCCTCCCCGCCGTAAACGTTCACGTCACGTTACGCTTCTGTGTGCGCCAACGTGACAGCTATTTATTCAGTCGGCGACTAACGATAAATGAGTTATAATTTATTTTTACTTGAAAAAGGAAGGGTAAGGGAGGCAGCTTTGTAATTAATGGCGAAATTGGCTATTCCGAGTATTCTGAAGTCGGTAATGAGGTGAGATTGAGATTAAAATCCGGGTAGATGAGCTCGTGAAGGATTAAGCGTGGAAAAATGAAGGCGCATAGGCCGGAGCGCGCTTCTGATACATTATGTATGATTTCCTTTTTCACCAGAGTTTAGCTTTGTATTAAGTCGGTCCTCCAAGATTTATCATAATCTTAGAATATATTTCTGTATATTTTTCCTAAGTTTGTCTGAGTGGAAGTCACTAGACACAAGGAAGCGACTATGTTTAAGTAAATTATTCACTTCCAGTGAACGTTATTGGTAGCTTAATATACAATGACAAAAATATTAACATATTTTTTGTTATCCTGTTTCAGAATACGACATATATATTTTATATATGAAAAACTGACTGAATTGGCTGCTATTTGTTAATTTGATACATAGTTGTTAAGTAAAAGGATAAGTTCACGGTCACTTTATAACTAATTGTATTGGACTTAACGCGAAAATTATAAGCCTTTAGTGAATATTTAATGCCTTATAAATACGTCATATCAATCTTATGAGTGCGGTGTTAACATCCGCTACCCAACACGTACTGTCTCTTAGACGAAAAGTTGGTAAAAAATATTTTCCCACTCATCGATAACGGAAGCCTTATATAACTTATAAAAATCGGCCTATTTAGTCTATATCTCTACCTATTATATATATTCTTATAGCTTCACGATTTTTATATAAAGAAAAATTTAAAAATTATGCTTGAATAAGAACATGTACGTTGAAAAATAATCGCGTCATGGAGCGACCGTTAAGTACCATCTGGGACGCGTGCGGAATTCGTCGAGCCTCAATGACACGCAGGCCGCGTTCCACATTATCTATATATCTTTTAATATATTTAATATAAAATGCTGCAGTATTTTATTTTAAGTACTATTTTTATTGCCTTTTCAATAAAATATTTACGCTACCTAATATATGGTAACAGAATTTTTTTGAAAATATTGTGATTATAGCTTAATACGACGTCGTAACTCGTACGTCATTGGGGGATTTTAGAAAATTATTTAAACATTATGGAGGGATGTAATGTATTCATTGTAAGGTGGGCAAAGGAAATTATTATAATTTAATTTCCCTGAGTAAGGATCGAAATAACAACCATTTTGTTTACTGTCAGACGCTGTTTTGCTGCGCCTTTGCGCCTTGTGACATTTTACATTTAACACTGGAATGATGGTTAAGATATCGTGCCACTTGTTTATTATCAATTATATATATATATATATATATATATATATATATATATATATATATATATATATATATATATATATATATATATATATATATATATATATATATATATATATATATATATATATATATATATATATATATATATATATATATATATATATATATATATATATATATATATATATATATATATATATATATATATATATATATATATATATATATATATATATATATATATATATATATATATATATATATATATATATATATATATATATATATATATATATATATATATATATATATATATATATATATATATATATATATATATATATATATATATATATATAATAACGTCGATCTTTATTAATGAAGTTTATTTTGTCTGTTTTTGTTCAAGCCAAGAATATTAAAAATTGTTGAAAATATAACCAAATCATAAAATGTCTAAAAAAACTGGTTACTAATAACTGAGTCACTATTGGGTCTACTTTCTTTATTGTTCAATGTTCAATTTATACAGTTAGCGATACAAAAAATCGATTTTCACAAATTAGTTACACTAGAAATGGCACTATATAATAAATAATATTTTTTTTTTTTTTTTTTTTTATGGGAAGGACAAGGCAAACGAGCGGTCGGGTCACCTGATGGTAAGTGATCACCGACGCCCACGGCCCTGTGTAACAGCAGAGGTGTTACAAGAGCGTTGCCGGCCTTTAAGGTGGACGTAGACGCGCTTTTTGAAGGTACCCATGTCGTATCGATCAGGAAACACTGCCGCAGGTAGGCTATTCCACATTAGTGTGGTGCGTGGAAGAAAGTTCCTACGGAACCGCACAGTAGAAGAGTTCCACGTGTCGAGATGGTGGGGATGATATTTTAATTTGTGTCGTACTGTGCGGTTGGAGAATTCAGCGGCAGGCACCAAATCAAAAAGTTCTCCAGAACACTCTCCATGGTATAAGCGGTAAAGAACGCACAGCGAGGAACGTCCTCTACGCAGCGCCAAAGTGTCTAGCCTTTCACAGATAATTGGGTTCCCAACGATACGAACGGCTCTACGCTGTAAGCGATCAAATGGTTCAAGTTGATACTGGGGTGCCCCAGACCAGAGATGCGAACAATACTCCATGTGAGGCCGAACCTGGGCTCTATACAGAGCCAATCGGTGTGCAGGCGTGAAGTACTGTCTCGCTCTTCCGATGACACCCAGTTTCTTCGCGGCCAACTTGGCCTTGCTGTCCAAATGATCGCGATACTGACAGTCATTCGAAACGCTGAGCCCCAATATACTGATAGTAGGCGAGGCTTTAAGAGAAGTGTTCTCAAAACTGGTGACACGACAAAAGGGTTTTTTTTAGTGGTTAACGCGCAAACTTGAGTCTTCTGGGGGTTGAATTGAACAAGATTCCTTTCACCCCAGAATAAGACATTACTGAGGGAGGTCTCAATAGAAGACACAAGTTTCATTCGGCAATCGTCGACGTTTTCTCGAGAAAGACCTGCACGGCCGGAGTATACGGCGTCCACAGTACTATCATCTGCATAGCAATGAATGTTAGAATCTTCTAACATGTCATTGATATGCAGAAGAAAAAGCGTAGGGGACAGCACACAGCCTTGGGGGACGCCAGCATTTACGGGAAAATAGTCAGAGCAAAAACCGTCGACAGCGACTTTAATGCTACGCCCGGTAAGAAAGCTAGCGACCCACTTGCACAAATTCTCGGGAAGCCCATACGATGGAAGTTTAGCTAAGAGTGCTCTATGCCATACACGATCAAAGGCTTTCGCCATGTCCAGACTAACTGTCAGGCCTTCGCCTTTGCTTTCGACAGCTGCAGCCCAACGGTGAGTAAGGTAAACTAGAAGATCACCAGTTGAACGACCATGGCGAAAGCCGTATTGACGGTCGTTGATCAACTGGTGATCCTCCAGATAAACCAGCAGCTGACTGTTTATAATACTCTCCATAACTTTGGAGAGCAAGGAGGTAATAGCGATAGGCCTATAGTTTGCCGGATTCGAGCTGTCACCTTTTTTCGGGATCGGATGGATCAGAGCGCTCTTCCACGCGTTCGGGACTACGCCGATTGAATAGGAAAGCCGAAATAGACGCGTTAGTACCGGTGTCAACTCAGGAGCGCAAGAACGGAGCACTAAAGGAGAAATGCCATCAGGTCCACTCGACTTGTGGATGTCCAAAGAAGAGAGGGCTCGCCGAACAGCCTTTTGACTGAACTTAATGTCCAGCATTGAGCTCAGACATCTCGGGATTGTTGGCGGTGTCTTACCTTGGTCATCAAGAGTCGAGTTAGAGGCAAAGAGAGTTCCCAGGAGGTCGGCTTTCTCTTTGGCCGTATGGACGAGGATGTCATTCTCTGTTCGTAACGGCGGAAACGAGGGCCGGCAGAAGTTCCCAAGTGTTGCCTTAGAGAGCGCCCAGAACTGACGTGTTCCAGACGGGCAGTCCACAAGTTTCTCACCGATTTTCGAGACATGCTCGGACCTGGCTCTGGCGATTTGCCGCTTAAAGTACCTAGAGGCTCGGTTATACTTCCCTTTTAAGGTTTTCACCTTCGGATCCGCAGTAGCCAGCGCCTCAATCCACACTTGATATGCCTTACGCTTTTCAGTAGCAGCTTGTTTGCAAGACATACCAAACCACGGCTGTGACTTGCCACCAAGCGGCACCACAGAGCTAGGAACATAAAGCTCCATACCCTGTAGGACCACCTCGGCGACAGCCGAAGCACAGGCACTCGGATCATCAGAAGAGAAGCAAATCGACCCCCAGGGATAGGATGAGTAAAAAGCACGCATCCCGTCCCAATCTGCTGACTTATAGTGCCAGACGCGACGAGTCGCTGGTGTTCTGCGACTGTTGCGCTTAATAGGCACCTCACTCCGCACTAGGCAGTGATCGGAAGATCCCAGAGGGCCATCGACCACAACCCGATACTGTTCTGGATGTGAAGTCAGCAGAAGGTCCAGTAAGGAGGCATTATGGCTATCCACGTCTGGAAGACGCGTGGGTGAGTCAACCAGTTGGGACAGTCCATTAGCCACAGCAAGGTCAAATACAGCCCTCCCCGCGTGGTCAGTGGTGCGTGACCCAAGTCAATCGGAATTATGGGCATTGAAATCGCCAAGTATCACGATTTCAGCGGAGGGGATAAGCGAGAGCACATCATCAATGGCCGATTGTAAACGCTCCATGAGTCGATCTGTTTCTGTATTACCACTATGGGACCTGTACAGACAAGCGTAGATTCGGACGCGATCGTTCGAATCGATACGAAGCCAGATAATAGACAGGTCCCGACCTTCAAAATTAGCAAGACGACGGAAACTCAAGTCATTCCTTATGAACACAGCGACTCCGGCATGACGCATGAAGTTATGCTCTAATTTGTAGCCAGGATAATGAAGATAGGCTGTGTCACTCGGTCTGACAATTTGTGTTTCGGTCAGAAACAACAAGGCCGGCCGAGCCGTCTCAAGGTGATAATGGACGGCATTCAAGTTGGAATGAAGACCCCTGATGTTACAGAAATCCACTTTAAGCGTGGAAGGGGTTGCCGTAGAGCGCACGCCTCGTTTGCCTTGTCTATTGCGCGGTTCTGTGCCCTCCCCAGAATTCGACGGGCAGCCTGAGTGTAAAGACTCAGGGAGGGATTCTCCAGCACCGGGGGTGCTGGTACCCTCCTGGGGTAGAATCTCTTTCAGTACCGCTGTCATATTTAGGGAAGGGTTTGGGGTTGGGCTCCGGAGCTCGGCATTACCTAATGCGAAACGCAGTGACAAAAAAAAGCCACTACTTAACGCCGGTTTTAAATGCCGAGGGTGGTAAATATCCGGTCGAGTCTACCCAAGGGTTGTCATCACTGACAACATGACTCTACCACCTCTAAATATTATCAAATCAGATTATTTTAAAGAATAAATATGTAAATTATGCAAGTATTCGAGCACGCGTGTTGACAAATGGCGACACAGCAGGATAGGTGACCATTAAACGAAGTCAAAGCGGCGCGTAAGGAATTCTGGTAGGCCTTGTGATAAACAACTGAGCCCGTAAATCCATTGAGCAACATATTTATTTTATTATCTGGGAGTGCTATCTAATAGATATATATTTACGGTATTTGATTTTTGGTTTAATCTGTGGTACTTAATATTACATAATAACTTTTTGTATAGAGAATTTTTGATGTTATATCAAAAGTTAGTACCATCATTCATCATCATCATGATCATTATGATGCGGCAGGATGGTGTTTGTGTTTAAGCGCGAAAGGTGTGGGTTCGATTAGTTTTTATTTTAAGTTAAGTTTTTTTTAAACTAAAGTACCACGAATTATTCAAAGATTGGCGAAAAAAAACAAAGTATTTTGTTTTAGTTTAGTAGAATATATAATGTCATATTAATAATGATATGTGGGACTTAATTACTTAGTAATGGAGAATTACTATATCAACGTACATACACGGATGCATATTTGAATATGTGTAATATATTAAATCTACATATACTACATTTTTAAGTGACCTAAATATAAGCTATTTTTTTATATCACGAGCAAATATTTTACCGGCTAAATAAACAACGTACTGAAAGATCTGGAGTCTAGGTAAAAAGTATATTAGTAAATATTAACAATAGTTGGCGTTGAGTTCCGCCACTCAACACGCAATGCCTCGAAAAAGGCAGAAAGCAGCGGAGCGGCCTAAGCAACGGAGTGTCTTAACACTAGGTTCCTACGGTTCCTGCAGTTCCCTCTGCCTACCCTGCCATGTGCGGGATAAAGCGTGAAGCTAAAAAAAAAATATTGTCTTTTTTACATGCCTTAATTGAAAACTAATCACACTAAGATACTTTATTAGTGTTAAAACACTCCTTTCGCCGATCTCAACACCGCGGTTTATCTTGCTACCGTAGTAAAAAAATTAAATAGTACAATTAAATACCCGCCGAGTGAAAATCGAACTTACAACCCTCGTGCCTTAACCGCTGCATCACAACAACCTGGTTATTATTTTTACAACTACAAACTTTTCAATAAATACACAGCACCAGCACCATTCATCAAAGCGATGACTATCTTTTATCCTGTTATCTGTTGCGATTCGTATTATGGGCATTATTTTAATAGGCCGTTACAGAGTGGTTTGTCTTTATGCAATCTAGAATAAGATATTCCTAAAGCGAACAGTTATTTGAATACCTTGCTTTTCCCACTAATTGACATGTTATTGAATATCGATATAACGTTGCTGAAATTCACTGCTGGTTTTGCGTTTTGGTTAATATTTATTTATATGTAAATTTATTTATTTTTATTTTATTTATTTTTTTATTTATACATGAAATCATCATACATATATATTAGAAACATTAAATATGATCTTATGACTTAGTTGCTATCTCTTCTAGATAACTTTTAGGGTGAAAAGAAACAACTGATGTAATAAATAGGTAGGTGAGAAAGAAATATATACTGAAACGCGTAAAAATAAACAAATAAATGATATCTATAAAATAATAAATAAGTATATCTGTGTATCCATAATTACTTTAATATATGTATATTTATAATATATAAACATTACATCTAGTAAATATATATTTTCATCTCGCAATAAATATCTATATACAAAATTTAAATATTTATACAGTTTTGTCATAGCGCGGCGTTGAGCTCCGCAAATCAAAGAGCAGTCTAGATAATGTTGAAATTCTCTTTAAGCGATAATTTTCTTTAATATTACAAGCAAATCGACACATATTGATGCGATTTTAACTAATTCCTGCGTGATTCAAAGGATAAAGCATATGTATGTAGTTAGTGGCGAAGTGCTTAACATGATTTACATAGGTTTTTAAGTATCTTTGTAAATTTTAATAAATACTGTAAAATAATTAATTTAATATTATTAATCAACAATCTTACTTTGGGTCTGAATGTATGAACATGGTAAAGTAGACTATATTATCCTTTCAATACCTTTAAAAGTATACAATTGTAAAAGCAAAGCTTAATACAATAATATATATAATATATATTAAAAAAAATTGCTTCAAATAATTTGCCCTTTAGAAACTATACTTTCGTCGTTTTACTAAGTAGACACTTCTAAATATGTAGGAATGTTACGTTAGTGTAAAGAAAGTCGTATTTAGGTCAAGCATGGCCATACATTCTGTTAGCGCCGTGTTGGCTCTGCATTAACATGTAACGGAAAGCTAACATAGTCTAACTTGAAACTTGTGAAATTTACGTATTCTTAGAGTATAATAAATGTGTGCTGATATTTGCTATTTGTACTGGCGATTTTAGTTTAACTATCCTTTCAATAATATAAAGCTAGAGAATTCAAAGAAAAAGTAGTTTTTTTTTAGCTACACGCTTTATCCCGCACACGGCAGGGTAGGCAGAGAGAACTGCAAGAACCAGACGAACCTAGTATTAAGACACTCCATTGCTTAGTCCCTGCTTTCTCCGTCCCCGCTTTCTGCCATTTTCGTTGCATTGCGTGTTGAATGGCGGAACTTAACGCCGCGCTTTGCCTTGTTTCCAGAGCAAAAAAATGTAAATAGAAAAGTAGACGTTGAATTGAAAAATTTTACATTATAAAAGTTGTGGCGCAGAGGCGTATGTGTCTGCCTGTAAACGCGACGGTTTGAGGGTTCGATTACCACTCGGGGAAGATGGATTTTTCTATTTCCATTTTCTTCGTTCTGGAAACTAGACAAAGCGCGGCGTTGAGTTCCGCCAATTAACACGCAATGCCTCGAAAAAGGCGGAAAGCGGAGACGAAAAAAGCAGGGACTAAGCAACGGAGTGTCTTAACACTAGGTTCATATGGTTTCTGCAGTTCCCTCTGCCTACCCTGCAATGTGCGGGATAAAGCGTGAAGATAGACTATATTAAATAATAATAATCGTTTGGATGTCACAAAATATTCTGCTGGTAGACTAGAATGTGTATATGTGAAGACATTTCTTAGCTATTTTATATGACTACGAAAGCGAAGCCATGTTTAAAATATAGTATTATATGATACATATAACATATTTCACTTTTATTTACCTTTTCTGTTTTATACAGACTTAATATAGGGATACTTTCTCACTTTTCACTTAACCATTGTACACTCAGCAACGATATAGGATATATTTGTTATAGCAAACTTATAATTCATATATGAATATTTCAAATCAATTACGACTTAACTTTTTAATAAGAAACTTTAAAAAAATATGAAATTTATTTAATTTATTAGTTTGTTCTTTTTTTTCAGCTTCACGCTAAGGATAACCTGGCGTGGTATCTAGAGAGAACCGAGCACCAAATGCTGCCATTCCTAGACCTTTTTCGCCTCTTTTACAGTCCTTAAATATCCCTTCAGGGGTTCGCTTGCGTTTTACGTAACTGTCCAGTATCTTCAAAATAGTGTTTCCGAAAGTCAACCGGGGTCCCTCTTTACCTCCCTTAACTTTTAAGTATACAATGAAAATGCTTATACTCATTAGATAAATCAAAATTTAAACGTCGTCATTTAATATATAAAAGAATGAGATATTAAGAAGTTCCTTTGAAGTAAATATGAGTAGTTCTATGTTTAATTTTGTACAAATATTGTGAATCGTTGTGATGTGACACATTTCCGCAGTTTGCCTTACGGAGAAATAATAATAATTCAATTACTATGTAAGGGAATCGAACCCACTAGCAACATTTCCATAGTCAGATGCAGTACCAACGCACCATGTTCATATATGTAAAAAAAATATATACTGCCATTTAATTCTATATATTACGTTAATATTTTCGTAGACACTGTACTATTCATAAGACCTGATTTCTAAAAATAACACGTAAACAGGTAAAGCACAGTGCGTGGGCACGTCGTAATACTTATGATAGTGAGAATTACTTCCTTCGGGACGTATAATTCCATACACAAGTGGCTTTTTAGTAATTTTTTTTCTTTATTAAACAAATGACATCTAATTTTGTCGTGAGCTTAGAGAACGTTTAAGAAAGGATTTTTCAAAATTCTAATTCATACAAGGCAAAATTTTACCTTATATAGTTAACATAGAAGGAATTGCGAGCTATAAATCGTTGTAACATCATAAAATTAATGTCTATTTGTACAAGGTATCGAACATACGGATATTACGTATTAGAAATTTGAAAGAATTAGATTTGAACTCGTACTTAAACATGTTTGAAATGATCGCCACCGTAGTACAGTGAAAAGGAAATACTTAAACAAAATAATATATTTTAAATAAAACAATAATTTATTTTAAATTAAGTCAGTCATGTTAAATGTATCGAAGTGAGATTTTCGTCTTGGAAGAGTTATGTAAATTCCTATATATAATTCAAGCAACCAAAGCTTTACATGAGCTTTAATTCAACATTTACCTTAGTGAGAATTGTTGCCTCCCGGCCATTATTATGCAATGCTTATTTTGCACACACTAGGATACTTAGCTATTATATAATTTTATCGAAGCAGGCACGAATAACCACCTTCTTTATATACTGGAAATTATTAAAGAAAATACTATAGTGTTAATGTGTGAAAGTCTTTCGAAGCGCTTTTACTTATAACAATATTTTGTGTAATAGAGCTATTGCTGCATTCTGCTAAACGCTGTATACAATATATATAAGGAAAGGAACCTTACACACTGTAGGCACTTCATATTTCATGTTTTGAGTGGGAATTTAAGACATTGGGCTACGGATCTCTGCACTGAGATTATAAAGAAAATTAAAATAAGTCAAATATAATAATTGACATAAGTAGAGATTAAGCCCCTACATCTCGCGTTTATTAGTTGTAGCTAGTCCATTGTGCAACGAAGCATATAAGGAAGAGGACAGTGTTGAAAACCTTGGAGACAATAGTAATTTTAATATTTCAACCTGTTAAGACAAACTACGGTATTGTGTTTTAAACACCTGTGAAGACATCGTCTATTATCATATACACATAAATATAAAATATTTACACTATAAACGTTTACCTCACCTATGACTCAAATCCACAAACTGATACAACGATATTTCTAATAACAATATATTCTTGAACATAATTAATGTTCCCAGCCATATCGTACAACACATATATCGTAGATAATCATATTATAACAAAGGAGTTTTAAAGACGCTATCAATTTGATCTAAATCTAGCGACACGGTCCATAAGAGAATGGCTATTTAATAAGAAAGATTTATTCGTGTCGCACCGTGCATGAGTTATCTCACCGTGACTGATCGCCGTTTAAAGCTAAAACACGAAGACATACGGAAGTAAAAAACATCGATTTATAATTCATCCGAGCGTAGGACGCAACTAAAAATTAACTTTGAATATAACTACTGGTCTGCCGGTTTAAAAATCTCACCGAGTAATAGTTGAGATTAAGAGCGGTTGCCTCGGGAGCTACATAGAATGGATGCTTATTAGAATTTATACGAGCAGGGCACCTACTTAGTCTAGGCTCGCGTTTGATGTAGCGCCCGTTTTTTAGAACACTCCGGGACTATCATCGTGTTTATTGGAAGAAATATTGTAGATCATAACATATAGACTGAGCTTGTTAGCTTATGCTGGAGGCAGGGAGGTGGGATAGGGTAATTTTACAAGTAATTCGCCTGTCGACAAGATATCAGCCGCTGGTGACGCGTCTCGTAATGGCCGGCAAAGTAATAGTTATTCAAGGCTGTTCAGTAGCGCTAGGCGAGTAGCGCTGGGCGGGGTAGGGTAGTTCGTATATTGCGAAAGACATACGGAATTTTCGAGTGGGGACTTCTAGCCAAACCCGCCAATTGGTCCAATCTATGACACTGATATATGCTAGTATAAGATTAGAGAATTATTAATGTATCAATGTCCTTACTTACTCGTAAGTTATGTCGCTCTTGTAATTACTATTTATACTATTATAGAATAAATTTGATGTCTTTATGTATCGAATAAAGGTTTTCGAACTTAAACGGTTAATTAAGAAATAGGCAAGTGGGCTGCTGTGAGAATAGTGTGACCTACTTAGTATCAAGTATTTACACGACTAATTCACTTAACTGCTGACATACGACATAAACGTTCTCGTGTAGTGTAATGTAACTGCTTTGGTTAAGGCGAATATTGTTTATTAGTATAGGCGAATGTTAGTTTTTTTTATAGATTCACGTTTTCTTTCGCTCTTAGTAGGGTAGGTAGAGGGTAGCGCAGGAACCGTGGGATCCTAGTGTTAAGACTCTCCGTGTTGAGTGGCCGAAATCTACGCTGCACTTAATTAGATACCAGAGTGAAGAAAAGTTCTTCCAGTAGGGGAGAATACTATATTTTATTGCCATATAAAAAAAGCATACTCGCCGACTGGAAATTCGCTATAACGGTCCTATTATTATTAGTGGTTCTTCGTAATAAAAACAAACGATTCTTTGTAATAAAATTTAAAATATAAATTTAATTTAAAATATAAAGTTACATAATTGTAATAAATATTGTAATAAGGTAAATCTTACTTAAACTTTATGTTAAAAAATTGTACTTAAACTTTATGTTAAAAAAAAACAACTTTGTATCATATAAAGCTTAACCCTGCTTCTATGCGCTTTGATCAGCGAAACTGATCGAAAACACTCAAAACAAAAATAATTGTGTATAAAGCTTACTTCAATATGAACAAAGTAGCTTGTCAAAAATACTTAGTTCGTCCACCGCAAGTTTTTTTTTTTTTTTTTGCTTAGAGCCTAAACATTCCACTTTTTACATTCTTTCTACTTTCGAGAGCTCATTTTAAGAAGCAAAATAGTGTTTTCTATTTCTTCATTTAATCTGCAGAGTGTAAAAAAAAAACATCGCCTTAATATGACCTGGTATACTATACTCATTACTGTTCTCATTACACTAGACATTACATATTTCAAACATATTCGTAACTCGAGTGCTATTTGACTTTCGATGATTGCCTCACGTCAAGTATTATTATATTTTTTGTGCACTTGTTTAATACCGTTAAGATATAGACTGTATATTTTAAAAGTGATGTACGTCAATTTCTTACTGTTTCGATAAAAGTACAGTTTTATGCAACATATACATATAATTATATATATAATTGATAATTTATATAATTTTAAATTGTACTAAATTAGGATTTTAATGATTAAGTTCTAGTTATAAATAAAAAACATCAATATTTAATATTTTTTTTATAAATAATGGACTTAGACCACTTTGACAATAAACAGTCTGTAAATAAAAGCTAATGACATATGGGTGATGTAATATGTAATAACATATGATTAGTTATTTTGACATTAGATATTTTTTAACAAGTTTCATATATGTTTAACAATGACGTAGATTTATTATTTTTTGAAATCGTTTGGATGGAATGCTTCACGTGCTTATATAATACAAGGGCGACCTCTGTCGATGTCATTTATGATAATGGGTTTTTTTAAAGAAATTCTATAAAAATAATTCTTTATCGCTTCACATTATTTTTTGAAGTGTTTATAATTTGACATCTTTAAAAACACACCAATTATACACCGAACAAAACTAAAATTGCAGTTGTATTTATTGATCATGTTATATCAAATTAACTACATATATTCGTTGCTAGTAGTTTTATCATGATTTTTTTAGAATATTTAAATATTAAGATTTTTTCTTTAATTACATTGTAAGTTTAACTTATCGTCAAATTTCATAGCTTGAAGTCAATGACTCAATAAGATTGACAGAAATGCAAAAAAATGAGGAAATCTTAAGCGATTATCCTGATACACACAGACGGACAGACAACAAAGTTATCATACAAATATTTCTTATTTTTTTTTAGGTAAGCAGCCCTAAAAGTATTATATTATATAATTACTTGATTTGAACAATTGTGAAATTGAAGACGTAATATTCATAAAGGTGTAATATTCTTGCAATATAGGCTTCTATCCTTTATAAAAATATTCTAAGACAAGAGTATTTTTTTCCACTCATCGTCATCATCATCATCGTATCATCCGGGAGACGGCCATTGCTAGACAAGGGCATGCCCTAGTGAGCGCCAAAGTTGATTCTGGGCCGCTTTCATCCATTGGATTCCGGCCACATTCACCAGGGCAGTCAACCACATGGGGGGTCTGCCTAAGCTACAATTACGTTCCTATTTTTTTATGTCTTCCCACTTTATCCCGCACATAGCAGGCAGAGGGAACTGCAGGAACCATAAGAACCTAGCGTTAAGACACTCCGTTGCTTAGTCCCTGCTTTCCGCCTTTTTCAAGGCATTGTGTGTTGAGTGGCGGAATTCAATACCGCGCAAGTTTCCAGAGCGAAGAAAGTGGAAATGGAAAATCCATCTTCCCCGAGTGAGAATCGAACCCACAAACCGTTGCGTTTACAGGTAGACATTGTGCTTTCTCTGCGCCACGACTATTCATCTTTTTACAATATTAAAATAATATTAAATATATAAAAATAATGACTAAAATATCAATATTTTAAATATGGTGTGACTATTCTTATATAGCATGTGTGGCATTATGTATTGTCGTATTACGTTATGAAAAATAAAAATGAAAGTAATATACAACTTTAATGAAGAACAGTTAACAATTTAAATAATGTATATACATACACTAACGATTATAATAATCGATTCCATTCAGGATGTTCTCGATACATCCAATTATAAAACACACGTTTATTAGAGCAATTTTCTTAAAACCTGATTGCGAAGACACAATGACATATTGACAGCGTTAGACCAGTCTACCGTTAACTACACTTACTCGCGGCAGCTACATGGGACAGATTATGCCACTTAAATATTTTATTTATCCTATCGTAAATATATTATCTATATTTTTGTCGTAATTTGAAGAGTTGAGTGTTATCGATATTTTATTTTCTAATTTCATAATATTACATGACCAGTTAGTAAGCTTAACAATAATTTATAATCACATGTAGTTTGTCAAATTTTTCATCATGGGCATGTTTTCTTCAGTTGGCTTCATCAGCGGTCTGAGTTTTATTTTTCAGGTTATTTGCCGTCCAATGTTGAACAATAGTTAGTGCTTTATGATATCCATAGAGCGCCAACTATTCCTAGGACGTCTCGCTTGCTTCCTTTGCCTGGTAGATTAAATTGTCTGTCCATCGTTTGCTATTCGTCCTACACACGTTTACGTAAACTCCACTCTAAGACGAGACGGTATCATCCCTCGTTGCATCTGGAGACAAAACAAAGTAAGCGCTAATTGGAAAAAATTAGACCTCAACCTAAATTTTCTCTAAAAAAAAAGAAAAATTAAATATCTAAAAGCAAGTGTACAAGCCCTCTTAGTATACAAGTTTGATGGAACATGTCATCGTCAAGGCCCAAGGCAGCAATTATCGGACTTCCAATGATTTGCAACCCCTGATCACTGGCCTTGGGCCGCCCATAAACATTGAAAGAGCAAACACGACTATGAAGTAACCTAGGTTCGACAACATTAGAAACTTAGTATGGTTTTTTCCGAATTAGGCTAATTGTAAATAATTTCTTATTGAAATATGTGTAAAAAATAGATTTTATAAGAAATATTACCGTTGAAATTTATATAGGGAACATATGATCTAGTTTTATTTCGATATGCTTTTGTAACATTTTTAAATTCTGCTTGAAACGCGACTAACGCGACGATTTCTGGGTTCGATTCCCAGTCGGTGAAGATGGATTTTTCTATTTCCATTTTCTTCGCTCTGGCAACTAAGGCAAAGCGCGGCGTTGAGTTCCGCCACTCAACACGCAATGCCTCGAAAACGGCGGAAAGTGGGGACGGAGTAAGCAGGGACTAAGTAACGGAGTGTCTTACACTATGTTCCTATGGTTCCTGCAGTTCCCTCTGCCTACCCTGCCATGTGCGGGATAAAAAGCGTGAAGCTAAAAAAAAAAAAACATTAATTTTTTTGATATTTGTTGGTTAGTGCAGTTGGATCAAATTTTAAGTCGTGCTTAATTAATTTATTTTTAAGTGATGGTAAATGATGAGTTAGCCACGGAACTATTATATAGTGACAGTGCCTAATTTATCATATTAAATTTTATTCCCACTTTTCAACTAATACCTATAGTATGTGTCGACTGATGGAGCTTATCGCCGTGCTGTGTGTCAGAATATATTTAAATATATGTAATATATTTTTAGATTACATTTTTTTGGTTTTCACTATAACCTACACATAGTATGCAGGCAGATGGAACCGTAAGAACCTAGTGTTAAGAAACTCCCACATCTCACTTTCCCAGGGATTGTATGTTGAGTGGTGGAGTTCAACGCCGCACTTTGTTTTGTTGATTTTTTACTAGAGCGAAGTAAATGAAATTAATTCACACTTCCAAGTGGGAATCGAATCCACAAATGTCGCGTTTACAAGCAGACGCTTTGCCTCTGTGCCACGATGGTCCTTAACATAATTACATAAATTCACAAAATCTATACAAGTATTGTAAATATAATATTAATTTAATACCTACATATAATTATGTATGACTTCTGTGTTCCGCATGAGGCATGAATGTACGCCGTCATTATCGCATAAATCAGCGCCGATATCGATTCGAGCGTAATTGCAGATACATCGATGTATCGATCGTATACCGCTAAATTAAAGTTGCCACCGATATAATTTTGCTTGATGTGTGTGACGTTTAATAAATTGTACAACACTAGCTTGTTAGAGTTGGCTATGGCTGGAATTAACTTAATAATTTAAAAATATTTTTTTTTTATTTATATTTAAATTTGAATATATAAAATAATTTTAATTACGATATAAGTGAATATTATTGGATCTCACTTTGGTGCGATTGACGTTAAGCGTCGTAGTAGTGAGTTCAATTTCAACTTGGTGAATGGTATTTTTATTTTCTTACATTAGCAAAAAAAAGGGCAGTGTCTTGTATTCCGGTGGAAAGCGTAACATAGGGACACTAGGTTCTAAGAACACTGCAACGAATAAAATATGATAATAAAAGTCAATTTATACTATTAACACACATAAGTACGTTATAATTATATTAAATGAAGTGGTTTGTAACTAAATAATATATAAAAATTATAATAAAATAAAAATATACGAAAACTTCAAAATTTAAATAATTTAAAGATTTATTTCCAATTACACAACAAACGTAAACCTTTCTCTTTATTATATATAGCGAACATTCCCTAAGATATTAATCATGTATCATGCGTGTAATGAATAACAAATTGTGTAGCTAATATATTAGATAAGGGAAATTTAATTGAGGCTGGAAGCAATCTTAGCGATTTGTTCCGTTACTGTCAATCAATTTCATTTTGTTCATACAAAGGTACGAGTAATATGCAGCGAGTATTGTGAATTACATTAAACTAGATTTTGACTTGGCTTTGGTTAAATAATCTTCTTGTATGGCATAAGAATGTTTTTAGCGTTAGGAATAGCCTATTTACCTATATTTGGTAAAAAGCGTGGTCTCCAAATATCTACAAAAAAAGAGGAGAACAGAGCAAAAATTAAAAAATACTATTACAGAATGCAAATTGTCCAACTTTTCACATTTTATTTTATTTTATTGGGAACAAATTTTCCAGAATTCAAAAGCCTATAAACTTGTATAAAAATTAAAATGATTATTTTAAGCTTTATAGATCATTAGTAATCTAATTCCTTAAAAAATAAAGAGAAAATTATTTATTTTTTAGCTTCACACTTTTTCCCGCATATTGCAGGGTAGGCAGAGGGAACAGCAGGAACCATATGAACCTAGTGTTAAGACACTCCGTTGCGTATAGCCTCGCTTTCTCCCTCTCCGCTTTCCCCCTTTCTTCGAGGCATTGCGTGTGGCGGAACTCAACGCCGTATTCTATTAAAATCGTTGTCAATGATTTCTATCGCTTAACAATAAAAGTATTTTCTCTAAATAAAAAATAAAATTTAAATATAACATTATATTACTATTTGTCAATATACAAAATACGTTGTTTAACTTTCCATTTTAGTACTTCATATATTTAGTCCAGAGGCTACTATAAAAACATGAGAATCTTCCTGATAGACGTGTTGGTTAGGAGTTTGATGACAGTGGACGAGGCGAAAGACGTACCGCAAGCTTTTTTCATTTAGCAAAGTAGAAATAAATAAAGCAAATTATTGAAACCTATAAAAACTTAATTCTTTATTTAGCTTTAAACGGCTTAAACTCGATTATGATTAAAGTGATATTTCAAAATATTTGACTCTTAATAGATTTTAAATTGAATAAAATTTAGATTTGTTAGGAAATGCTTTATTTTATTTTATTCAGTTTTAGAACTAGATTTAACGGTCTAATTAACTATAAAGTTTTTTCAGCTTACATCACAACTTAACTAATAAAATATAAAAAAATCATTCAATAAAATACAATAAATGTTGTTGTGGCTCAACGACACCGCTTCTGAATGTAAATCTTGAATTTTGTATTGATTGATTTTTATTCAGGGTAATGAATAAGTTTAAATTATTTGTTATGTGAGAGAAGACAAGGCGTTGAGTTTCACTTAAAAAGTAATATATATATATATATATATATATATATATATATATATATATATATATATATATATATATATATATATATATATATATATATATATATATATATATATATATATATATATATATATATATATATATATATATATATATATATATATATATATATATATATATATATATATATATATATATATATATATATATATATATATATATATATATATATATATATATATATATATATATATATATATATATATATATATATATATATATATATATATATATATATATATATATATATATATATATATATATATATATATATATATATATATATATATATATATGTATATATATATATATATGTATATATATATATATATATATATATATATATATATATATATATATATATATATATATATATATATATATATATATATATATATATATATATATATATATATATATATATATATATATATATATATAACAGAAAATTACACATATACACACATACACACACATATATACATACACACATACTCGTACATACATATATACATATACATACATACATATACATACATATAAAATAAATTAAACTTAAGTGGAAAGAAAGTGTTGCTTAACTCTGATTTTAAACGATCTTATTGTAATATTATTATGGAAAATATTATCTGGAAGAGAGTTCCATAGGCGAGCGGCAACAACGGATAACGAATTACCATAAGAAGTAGTATTCAAAAATGGTACCTCAAGAGTTTTCGACGCCACACATGCGCGAACTGGTCTTTCACGAGCAGGACAAAACAGAAAACGCTCATGTAGGTAACCAGGGCTACCATGGTTTAATATATTAAAAAGACGCGATAATATGTGCAAGCTCCGGCGAAGTCGGATAGGAAGCCACTTTAACTGACGTCGATATTGAGAAATGTGATCAAATTTGCGCAGACCGTAAATGAAACGAATGCATAAATTTTGAAGTCTATCTAGTTTGTCAAGTAGCTCTTCATTCGCATCAAGATAGCAAACATCAGCGTAGTCCAGGATAGGAAGAAGAAGGGATTGTGCAAGTAAAATTTTTGTTTTGAAAGGAAGGAAATTCTGCAAACGTTTTAGAGAATGCAGAGAGAAATGGACACGTTTACTGACTTCGTTAATCTGAGCTCTCCATGATAAATTGCAATCTATGACTAACCCCAAATTAGTAGCTTGGTCACTATATGCAATTTGAGTTCCATCATAGACAATTGATGGTACAATGTCCCAGTTAATTTTGCTACGTAACTGTCTGGTACCTATTATCATTGCCTTCGACTTCAAGGGATTAACAAGAAGCCCAAAAGATGCAGCCCAGTTCTTAATTAAAAGATCATAATTGATATCATGTACGGCCGTACACAGATCCGATAAGGTGGCGTGTCTATAAAGCTGTAAATCGTCTGCATAGAGATGGTAGTGAGAAGAAATAACTTTGGTAATTTCATTAATGAAGATATATGTTTGTATGCTTGGAAGTTGCAGCCAGTTCTTGATAAAATATAATATTTATCATAAGAAGTTCTATCCTGTTTTCATCTAGTTATAGAAATAACTATATGAAACCGTTGAAACAGGAGTTCTATACAGCACTTTCACGTAGCGGTGTAAAACCTCCCTCTCTAATCTAAGTAAATTATTGGAAACATATTGAACAATAACGAAACGGTAGTCCGACCACGACCGTGTGGCGAACTGCGAGGTATGACCACTGAATGTGAAACAATGGATATGACTGTCATCTAAAATCAAATTTAAATAAAATCTTGGACAATCTAATAAATTACTTGAGTAAAAATATTTTCTAAAGTTGTTTTACGTGACGAGTGTTAGTGCTAGTGCAATTTTTTTTATGGGAACTTAGGCTTTACTCGTATAATCTTATATAGTAGTATATAGTGTACGCTTAGGTATATTTTAACTGTACATATGAAGGTGATTAGCTTGTGTTTTATTAAAATATTTTTCTATTTCCACTTCGTAATAAGCTATGTTTTTCTTAAAACACATACAGTGAAGGTTCCGTACTAATTTAACTATTGTAGGTCAACAGCGAAAATGATTTTAAAATTCATAATAATAATCAAAGAAATATTTTTTTTAGTGATTTACGTTCAAATTTCTAGTTTTTGGAATTTCTATGTTATTTTACTATAAATTCTATACAAATGCGATTGCACAGCTAATTTCAACCAAAATATAAAAATAGAAGCATAGCAATGTCATATCTTTTGCTACATGGGGTCGTAGGGGATATATATAACTGTAGTAGTGTATTTAATAGTTATTCTAACTTAATATTGTTACAAAATGTTGAGAATTTGATCTACATATAAAAACGAAAAAAGAACCGAACTAAAAAACAATCCTGTGGAGATTTTTCCTCCTTGAATTCCAGTTCCTAAGAACAGTCAATAATAAGAGTATATCTTTAAATGTTATATTTTTACATGTCAAAAATTGCTGGTATTGTGCCTTATCTAGTTTGAAAACTTCTGGGTAGATATTATTTTCAATTGATCGTGAGACGTGACGCTCGTGGAAGTGAAACTTCTTTTGTAACATTTATGAATAAAGATTTAGAAGTTTTTTTTTGTAAACAACATGATTGCTAAATTCACAAAGATCAAACGTGATGTTTTTATCATTTTAGATTATATAAACTACAATTATATCAAAATAAAATTACATACAGACTAAAAATTTATTTAGATATAAGTGTATAGGTAGTAATTTTCTTCAATTCTTAATTCAATTACCCTAAGGTAAAGGTATCCTAGACGATTTTCAAAAGACATAGCCTCAAATTTAGTATAAACACTTCATATTAGAATTACTTGTTTCGTTTAGCAAATTTTCAATCAAGCAAAAACATTTTTTTCTTTTAAAATATGACAGGAAAACATACACAAACTTCGCGCTTTACTCCCAGCGGGGTAGTCAGAGTATATGGTTATATATTCCCATTAAAGTGTTTGGCGCTCTATGAGCCAATTTTACGATCAGCAAAGGACAGAAATAAGCTTGAAATATTTAAATAATTATTATGTTTAATAATTTTTTTCAAATATGAAATATATTTATTATGTATGCAAATTTAAAACATATTTATTAAAATCTGACAATTTTATAATAAATAGTTCACATTAAGTCAATCTTGATGTCACTTGTCATGTTAGAGACCAGTCCGTAACAGTGGACAGTAGTACAAAGTGGAGATAATCAAAAGATTCATAAACAAGCGACGCACGCGCACCAATCTGATCGTTTGTCAACCCCTGTCAATTATCAAGACATCATGACAAATTGACGTGTTGACACGATCTGTCACGACAGGTTTATTATATTATTTTTATTTTTGGCGCTAAAAAGTTATTATTTGTGTTTATTCAATTTTCTTCACTGATTTTAGTCTTTTTTAGCATTACGCTAGTGCAGGTGGAGATATTTTACGTAGAATGGTGGTCTTGTTACAAGAGTGAACCCGTAAAGATTTAGTAGTTATAAATTTATTTATTTTTCAGTTGGTGTCAACAGATTTCGTATAATGATGACTTATGGAAAAGTGTCCAAGTGTTCACAATTGAATATATGATAACATATTAAATCACAATTTTTATAAAGATTATGTTCACTAACTACTAACGACAGAAACAATATTTTAAATATATAAAACAAAAGTTCCCCCATCTTTTTTCTCAAACTTATTAACCCTTAATAAAGTAAAGGTAACTTTGACTTATAATACAGAATATTAAATATTTTATCATTTCGTAATGTCTATTAGCGTATATTAAGTCAATTCAACAAGCCTCAAGTGAATATTTTATCGGTAAAGTAGAGTTATTGAGTAAATATACAAAATACACTCTGTGGTAGAGCGCACTAGGTCGCACATGCCACAAATAATATATAATAATCAGTTAATGCGCGTGTACGTTTGTAATGATAGACACATTCGGCTTAGGGCGTTTAGACAGAGGCGAGTGGGGCTCGAAGGAATTTATCGTTAAAACAAGTGATCAATAAAAAAGTAGTATTGTTTATAGCAAAAATTGTCTAGAAATATTATTTGATAAAATGCTCGAGTTCTGGTGCGTAACAAATTAGTTACAGTGATATTATAATAATATAAGTATGAAATAGTATAAGTAAAATGTAAACAAAATAAAATAATTGCAAATATATTAAATATTTTAAATTTAAAATATATTAATTTAATTCTCTAAACCATATGGCATAAATGATAAAATGAAAGTAGCCCAAAAATCCCCACTTTCCCCACAGTTTCTTGACACAGATCTCTGTATAATTGTAGCAATTTACAACAGTCGTAGGACACGTCAAAACATATCGACGTTCGTTGCTCAACCTTGCTTTGATTGAGCCATTCACATAATCAGCTGTTTATGGTTCTCCCCCGCGGCATTCTGTGTCGTTATTTGTTATACCTGACACCGTGACACACAATATTTTGTATGTGAATATGGTTTTACATGTATTTACGGCAATTTATAATGCGAATTTAATGTTCTTTGAAATGTATATAGTGGCGCAGAGGCACGGTGTCTGCTGTTATGATGATGTGGGTACGATTTCCTGTTGGGGAGATAAAAACATGCTTAGACGCGCATTGACTCTAAAGGTGGAAAATTAGGAACGGAGTATCTTTGCATGAAGTTCCTCGAGCTTGCTACTACTAAACGTTTATATGTAGTGATTGAACATATTTTTTTGTAAAACAGTGTATTATTTTTTGTATTATAATTTATTCTAATTTTATATAAGTAGTTAAAACTGTTTTAGGTAATTTATGATTGTTGCTACTAACCATTTAACCATCCAGGTGCTGGTTAGGATTTAGTTTGGCTTATCAATATACTGCTACTAGCTTTATTTTAGTTCGTATAAAATAAAATAAATTTTAATTGGAAAATATATAGAACATTTTTTTTTTTTTTTTTTTTTTTTTTTTTTAGCTTCACGCTTTATCCCGCACATGGCAGGGTAGGCAGAGGGAACTGCAGGGACCGTGGGAACCTAGTGTTAAGACACTCCGTTACTTAGTCCCTGCTTACTCCGTCCCCACTATATATAAATCAAATTTAGTTGACATCATAAATCACGTATTGTTTTTATTATTGTTTGACTATTATTGATATACATATGTGCTGATTTAAATTTTTAAACATTATCACTGTATTCCGCATAAAGCTAGGTTGAAACATTACATATATTTCTCTTATATATAATCCTCTTTTTCTGTCTCAATACTAAAACGAGGATGTACTGGAATCAAACACATACCCAAGGCGTTTACACCCAGGCGCAGTACCGCTGAGCCAGGATAGCGTCATTATAACACACATAATTTAAATATTAACAGTATTTAACTATATAATAGTTAGCGGCGCAGAGACGCGACGGTTTGTAGGTTCGATTACCAATCAGAGAATATGGATTTTTTCATTTTCATTTTCTTCTTTCTGGCAACTAGGCAAAGTGCGTTGTTGAGTTTCGCCACTCAATACGCATTGCCTCGAAAGGGTGAAAAGCGGGGAGCTGAGTGTATTAACACTAGGTTTTTTACGGTTCCTACCCTACCCTACTATAAGCAGGATGAAATGGATAAAGCTAAAAAAAATGTTTTATAATTATTATATGTATTTATAAATATAATTATAACTATATATAATTTTGGTGTGATTATTTCTAATTTAAGTAAAATGATTACATTCAATGTACTTAATTATGGCATCAGCACAAAACAATTCGGTTTCTTAAAAAGTTCTATGTTCCTATGATAATATACCAAGTTATAATACCAAGTAATAACTCTGGCTATTAAGTAAGCGCGGCGTTGAGTTCCGCCACACAACACGCAGTGCTCTTAAGGCGGAAAACGGTTTGTCTTAACATTTTTTTATTGTTCCTGCTGTTGTCTCTCTGCCTACCATGCCATGGGCGAGATAAAGCATGAAGCTTAAAAAAAAACTAAAATTATAAATATTTGTTCTAAAACTAATTATTTTCACTGTACACTATATAATTATGTACTTGTGCATTTCATATATACATATAAAACGTTAACAAGAATTTAAATTTCAATTTCCGCTGTAGAATTGGATTCACTTTAACAAAAGCAACGCGTAACGCGGTAGCTAAGTTTATTTCATGCTCATTGTGGCTTAGATCAATCTAGTT
Organism: Dione vanillae; assembly: GCA_037178615.1. Classification (NCBI taxonomy): domain Eukaryota; kingdom Metazoa; phylum Arthropoda; class Insecta; order Lepidoptera; family Nymphalidae; genus Dione; species Dione vanillae. Next base: position 2,372,497 of record JAZFAU010000190.1, read on the forward strand.
TTTGTACCATGTAACTACATATTAGTGTGCAGCTTACAAACTCTTTCCAGATCGAAATGTAATGAATAAAATAAAAAATACAAGAAAATGTTTTATTTAATTATAATTGTTCTAGTTGTATTTGTTAGTAGTTTTTTTTTCATTTAAAAAGTTGAAATAGGAGCTTCCAAGACGAGCTTTGCTTTTTTTGCTTAAAGACACTATATATATATATATATATATATATATATATATATATATATATATATATATATATATATATATATATATATATATATATATATATATATATATATATATATATATATATATATATATATATATATATATATATATATATATATATATATATATATATATATATATATATATATATATATATATATATATATATATATATATATATATATATATATATATATATATATATATATATATATATATATATATATATATATATATATATATATATATATATATATATATAGCAATGTAACTGTGTGCATATTATCTCAACCCAATATATTTAATTTGTAGCTTCCTAATAATATAAATCACGTTTCCTTTTCAATATTAAAAAAGGCATAATATTAGGTAATATTATATAACAAGATGTTATAGTTTACGCAAAATCTTAAAAACTAATAGAATATCATTTATTTGTACCGTATCGAATTATAGCTTTCTATTGTTACATAAAGCACGGTTAGCCGTTACCATCACGTAATCCCCAATTACTGGTCACTCACAAAGTTAATTAGTTCAAGATTGGTTAATTTAAGTAAAAGTTACTTAAATCATGGTGTCATTGTGTTTCGGAAATAATTATTTTTAAATTTTATTAATAAATTTTGATAATTGCTTACAAAATTACGTAGATATTTCAAAATTTTTAATTCATTCTTATTCTTTTTGTTGCTACAATCACTAGTCGGTGACGATGTTGTTTTTTACGTAAATTAAATACAATAATAAATAAAAGAATAAAAATTACGAAAACATGGTTTTTTAAAAGACAGAAATTAAATTTAAACTTATCGAAAGTCAAAGTAGTTAACTAAAATAGAAAAACTATTTCAAAACCTCTATGAACACACAAGTTCACACAAGTTACATTTCCCACAACGTGAGACCATTCACAATGTCTACCATAAATGCTGATTAAGCGTTTGCCATCAATGTTCTCATGCTTTGGCCTGATATAACTAGATCTTAAGGATTTCTCCTTTAGAAATAACACATAGCGAAAATATCTTGAAAATTTATTTTAAATTAGGAGCGGACTGTCCTTAAATTATGTAAAATACTATAAGCAAAGATTACGTATACCCTTAGTCCTTATAACTTTATAGAAATATTCTGGCTTAAAGCTTACGAAAGCTCTAAATTGTGTAGAAATGAAAAAAGGAAGAGAGATTCGTCATCACTTTTTGTCCATCTCACTGGTAAGGCATGTGAACGTCTGAGCAACGAACCTATAGTCCATAACCTAGCGTGACGGACTCACTCGGCTGTAAACAGTGTGTTAAAGTTACAAAAACAAGTCTTGACATCATTTCACGTCGATCAACGGCCACCGATGAATAAGTCGAATAAAAAGGCCAAAAAGTCCCCCCGTTCTCAATGCGACTCATTTTATGAATGAAATAAGATTTTTTTCTATGGAACCGCGTCAAATACGTGCTTTCCTTTCTCGACCGTCTGACGCGACGTGCATTCATTTTCTACCGTGTCAATTCAAAAAAGCTACATCTACTTGCAAAGTGTAATGGATATTGAGCTTTATGTGATAGTTATACAGTTTATTATAGTCAAGAGTTGAGATAAAGGTGTGTATACATTCATTCTCGATGCAGTGGACAAGCCGGTCGCTACACTGCTCGTAAGAGATATTGGAGCGGTTGAGGCTCCCAGATGTTGTGTGATTAACGAGATTTTACTTCGCATAAGCTGATACAATTTTCTTTGTTTTATTTGTTTAAATGAGAATGTCTAACTGTAATTGATTTGGTCGTGGGTTCGATTTTTAGGAGGGGGCAACAAATTATTTCCATTTTTTTGCTCTGGTAGCAAGACAAAGTGCGGTGTAGAGTTTCGCCGGTGAGAGCCCGCGGACGGAGTGCCTTAGCACTATCCATTGTCTAATCCTGCTATATGAGCGAATGAGCGTGGATTTATAATATCGAGGGTATACCACTACATTACGGACAGGCAGAGGGAACCACCATTTAGCATTGAACTTTCGAAATCTCTCATATATTTTTTTACTATAATCGAATTGATTTAATAGATACTGCAAGGCATTGATTATAAGTATGAGAGACACCTAAACTCATTTAAAATTAAGTTCTTAAGATAATTATATATTTTTCCGAATTTTGTCAATCTTATCAATATTTATTGCATATGTGACTTAAAAATACTTTTTATCTATTATAAATTTTTTTTTTTCATGGAATCATCATGATCACTTGATGTCACCATCTATTTATAAAATTAAGAATGGAAAACAAAGTGTTTTATCATTAAGTACTCTCCACCTACAAATATGAAAGAGGTAAAATTATATAACACTATCGATTAATACACGGCTATACATTTCACAGTGCAGTGGTCACAGGCACGCGGCTCGCCGGCAAAAACTGTTTGGGCTCGTGGGAAGTCAATTACTCGATTAGCTCCCGCTTAGTACCGGTTCACGCTTGGCATCTCGTTTACTAAAGCTTCCTATCCAGATTTAATAGAAATAGGTCTTTTATCATTGTTATACTATAATTTAAATAGTATACTATAACAATGATATATATGTACATATATTATTTGTTAAATCTTTATTAGATATACGGCCAATTTTAACTGGTTACAGTTAGTTTCGTATACTAAGCTGGTAGTTAATGCTGTCTTCCAGATAAAGACAAGTAGTTTGATCAGGTATTTATCTGCTAGATATAATACATCTAATTATTTCCCAGATTAGGAACAAATTTTCTATCCCAGATTTTGTACTTTCATGACGGAATATGACGAAATTTTCAGTTTTCTTACATAGGCTAAATTTCATAGCTTAGTATATTTTAGATACTTAAAAGATTATTTTAATGTGACTGAATTAGAAGGTGGCGGATTCTAATATCGTTTGGTATATAAAAATTAAACTTAGTATATAATTATTATCTATATCTACCTAAGTTTTTTTAGAATTACTTATGATACATCATAAAATGAAACTATTGTAAGCAAGTATCCTAAGAAACCTGAGAAAGTATCACATCTTTTACAGCTTCACACTGTATTCTTGATTCAGGGTAGGTAAAATGGACCTAGTGTTATGACACTTCGTATCCCGCTTTCCGCCTTTCGAGATTTTGCGTGTTGAGTAACTAAAGCCAACGCCACGCATTGTTTTTAATTATTTTTCTGTACCTTTGGTTCATTCAATTTATAAAAATAAATAAAAAATACTTAAATAGCATTTAATATCGCATTTTAGTAATCTTTAGGTAGCAAATATAAAAAATTATTCCAACAAAAAATGTTAACGTAATAAGTTATATAAAACGTAAAAGAATTTCAACGCAGCTTGAAGAACACATGGCTTTGTTGCTTGAAAATTTCCATTGGGCTCAGGTTCAAATCCCGCTGTGTTGAAATTATTATGTTTTCTGTAATTATTTTCTTACACTCTGTCCCAATATATAAATACATACTATAAAAATACAAGAAAAAGAAATAAAATTTTCTAAGAGAAATAAAAGTCTATACACTAAATACACTAAAATAATTAAAATCTTGGCTATTTTGCGAAATAAAACTAAAATTAAAAAACCTAAGGCAGTTTACTTAAACAGCGATGGTTTCGTAATAAAATAACGTAATCTCGATCACGACTGGGAAGATCGATACGATTCATCGATCTTGGAACGCGTCGCGGCGTGCGTGCGCGCATGCATTGTTCGTATACCTTGACTGGTCGGTGATACTTTAAATTTTATAAGAAATACAAATATTTTTAAATTATATATTTTTTGGAAATTTGTGATATATGTACACAAGGAAAATATATGTAATTATAGTGCGATAAATATTTTATTTAAAATGTAATAAATTAGAGAATATTAAAGATCTTATATGTCAGATTTTTGTATAAAAGTTTAATTTTTGACACTTTTACAAATCATGAATCATGAATTATCTAGTGTTAAGTCTAAAATTTTTTTTAGCATAAACTTTGGATAGAAATTGTTTTTTTTTCTGGGAGTCCGATGTAGTTATTATAAAGTATACTTGTATGTATGTATGTATGTATGTATATTTTATTTTATAAATATTATTCTGAAGGTAAATCTATTTTAGCAGACTACCCCAAATGTTACATCAAAAAGGACAGATTAAAATAATTTATTACTATATATTTAATATTATAAGTAAAAATGACTAAACTAGAGTTTAACCGTCGCTTACCTGTACATTACCAGCCACCCCAGCCAGTAGAAACCCGATAGGCATCCAGCAATGGGATCGTTAGTTAGTGCAACGCGAAAGCTATTGCGAGCATTTTGCTTGAAATTAACAATTATGGCTTAACACTCGATTTGTATGTTTGAATGTTAGAACGGACGTGAACTAGAACGCTGTAACGGTAGTTTAAGAGCTGTGTATGTTACAACAAAATAAACACCTTTGAAATGGATATTGATACGTTTACGAGTTCAGTATCGACGATTTCAATGCTGCAGTGCCATTTTATTTAATAACCAGATCGGTTTTGAGGATATAAGCTAACAGTGTAATCATAAGATAAGTGATTGTGTAAGGCCTTTTATTACTTAGGATGTTCTCGGTTTAATTCTTATGATATAATTTTAAATTCTCACACAATCTCTATTCAATAAGCTATTTTATTATATTTTTTAACATTTCATTGCTAGCTTACATTTTGTTGTACTTTATGGAAGTACTGTAACTGAACTAATATTGTAAACCTGAATTTTCAAAAGGTTAAATATCTTTTGTTAGGTTCACTGTACTTAACATTAGATTTAACATAGGCATACTTAAGGGATGTGTCAAGTGTTGTACAGATTTTTTTGCTATTTATATTCAACCACCAAGGTCAGGCTGTAGATAGCTTAAAATATATTTGTTAAGTAATTAAAAGTTTTGCTTTTATAGCAAAAGACAGATGAGTGAATCGGGCCATTTTGGAAAAACTAGTGTCACGAAACTTCGTTCTCCATTTTTGGCCCACATTAGAGGTCTTAAGTGACAACGCTTAACTTTATGTGTATGATCTAAGTGTAGGGAAATTTAAATTATTCAAGTATGGGCTAAACTCAGAACCAATGCGTTTACAGTCAGATATCCAACTACTGTACTATATTTTTATTTCTTACTCTACTTTTATAAATTACGATTAAGAATTGATATGAGATTTAATTTTTCATATATCCTATAGTAGTACAATAATATCTTCTTAACACCAAAATTCTTTCTAAAATCGCTACAAAACCAAAATATTATAAGAAAAAAAATAAAAAAGAAAAATAACCAGCAATTTAGTTTTAAAATCAATGCGTATTGAAAAAATCAAGAGACAGCAATGTCAATTACATTTGTAACAATCAAGTGTAGGAACACACAGAGCAACCATTAGTCGGGTCCGTTAGCGGAAGGGCCCGAGTGGAATTGCCCACAACCTTCGACATCACATGACTGGCCAGTGAAGAGGTGTTATTGTATCGATAGCTTATAATTAATGGAAGATATATACGGCAGAAAATTTTGATATTTAATATTGTTTTTAATTTCGACTTTGAATTATGTTTGATTTCAATTTTTGATCTTTCAATCAATGTAATAAGCAATATTATGGTAAATGATACAAATGAAAAAAGCGAAACTGATAATGTTGCCATTATATATAAAATACATTTTACATTAATATTAATATATTTTAGTCTCATATATAAGAAATAATACAGTAAAAATAACGCAGAAAAAAAAGTAGTTTTGAGTAATGAATTCATAAAAAAAATAATTAGAACATCAGCGTCTTAATATTATCATGGAAACGAGTGCATCCGAATGTATTTAAGTCAACCACATTATTAACTTGCTCGTTCCGTCCTAATTGAGACGGCCTGCGAGCCAACTAAGTTTCCGTAGACCCTAAAAATAATTAAAAACTCCAACCATTTAACCGTGGTACGTTAAATCTCATCTGAAAGCTAGATAATTATCCTGGCGACACTCCAAAGTGTCTCCTCATTTCAATTAGCTGTCTTAAATATTCAATGTCTTTGGAATAGGCAGCGCGATTGCTCGTCCCCCACCTAGGAAGTATTACTAGAGGTTAACTGTTAAGTTCGACTTTGCTTTACGATGCAACTTTTACGAGTAAAATTTGATACTGATTTTGAATATAAACAGTGATTATGGTTGTTAACGGTTATGACAGATTTGTGTTTAACTTTTGAATGTAATTTCTTTTGAAGGATTTATATATTTTGTGTAGAATCCGTTTTTTTAATGACACTAATAATTTTATTTATGATCGGGGACATAATCATGATTATTTCAAGTAAAACGAGCATCAAATTTATGAAAAAAGCTTTGTAAAAGCTTTTACTTTCAAATCAATTTTATATAATAAAATAGAAGCATGTAAAAAATTAAAGAGTTTTATTACGTTTTGTACATTTTAGGCAACTTTTATAATTAATTACATCGATAAATTATAATTAAAATATAAAATAACACCATTCACGATTTCGTATGAATAGTACAGCTCTAACAGCCACATACTAGATTCGATAAAGTGTAATCGATAATTCTAATTCGGAATACCCATCACTAGCACGGACTGATGATCATAGTCGGCGCATGCGCTCTATAAATAATATGTTGTAAAACGATTTTCGATAGATTAATCTGAATCGTGCGCGCGGTCGTGCGCCGCCGGTGAAGAGGGATCTATTGTGGACCGTTGTTGGACTCGCAATCTCACGAACTACCAAAAGCTAATGCTAAAGCTAATAATATAATATAAAATATAATTTAAAACTATATGTATGTATAAAAAAAGCTCAATAGCTTAATATCAATCGTGTAGATGATGTTTTTCTGTTTTAAAATTACAATTTTTGCAGCTGCATAAAAATCACACAAATATTGTTACTTCTACAAAGATTAAAGAAAGTATAATATTTCATACAATAGCCCCAAAATTCATATTTCATTATAATTTAGCATTATAAGTATACATATGCAATCGACATTAGCTGTACAGTGTAACAGTAGTATGGATTACTGAATAAATTTTACCTAGTAGATACAATTTGACAATATGTGACAGGGGTTTGCAATTGAACATTAAACTAAAACTTTAAATAAGTAAAATGAGCTTTAAATAAATTATTAGCCAATGAAATTAAAAATCAGTAAAAGCTGCGTCAAGTCAATGTGTTTTAAAGTACAATGCTGTTTGTCTTATTAGAACTAAGAAAAAAAGGTAATAGTTACTAAGTATAACTCTACGCCACAACCTTATAAATATATATTTTTAATCTATATAATTTTTTTCTGAATCAAACATGAATCTAACAGCTAGTATAAATATTTAGATATGTCCCAAAACGGTTTCATAAGCCAAAAAATAGCTAATATCATGTTTAAAAAATCTTAATATATATATATAATTATTTTGACACACTCTAATAGATACTTAACTCTCTATTGGTCAATGTGCACGCGTGTCCGTACGTAGTACCTAAATGAGCGTACTTGTGGGAATGTCCGAGATGGATTATTTGCTTTTACATGCGCTTTTAAACGTCCGAATGGAACGCTGTACCATTATTTATAATTTTCTAACTTTATATTATACGTTTACTTGTATGTAACAAATTTTTATAGTCGTTTATTGTTCTCATAAAAATTTGATATCTTAATTAACTTAAGTAGGATAAATAGAGTGTAGCTAGTATTTAGGCACTTAAACACTCTGTCTAGAAAAAATTAACGCCTCATTTTGCTTACTATGTTGGCTTTATAAGTGTACTTATTCACACGTTTAGCAAGCGATATTTTTAGTTTTATAATGTATTTACGTACACACTAGTAACAAAAACCAATCACTTTACTTCAAAAACGTCTATTCTAAGCATGAGTCTCGCCTACCATTACTCATTTAAAGTTTTATATCGTCAATTAAATATGAATTAATAAATACGAAATTCTTAGTAAGATTAACAACCGTTAAGAAATCGTTAGAGTGTACGTATGCTATGAAATGTCGCTATTTTAATAAAAAAAGTACAAATAATCCAAACATTAACTTAAAACAAGCAACTACAAAATTAAATTCCACTATAACTTAAGTCTAACAGAGCGATTTATAAAAATATCAATAAAGCAAAATTTATGAAATATGACGTAAATAAAAAGCGCAGAACGAGCAGTGCTTGCATAAAAAATTCCCTTTACACTTTCTTAACTGATACTTTAAGCCCCATAAAACTTTTCGAGCGTATTTCACATAAGTTTCACGTTCTACTAAACAAAATTATAAAACATGTTATCAAAACTACTGAAACTCTTATATCTATAAGAATAAGGTAATTTATTGCATATTTTTAAAAAATTGAGATGCAAATATTGTAAAATACAAGGCACTTGTAGTTATAAACATCGGTGAGTGTGTACTGCATCTTTATCTCGGATACTAGCGACCGCCTGTGGTTCCGCTTCTGTGTATCACAGTAAATTGTAAAATATATTTTCTGTTTTAGTTCAACGGTGTGAAATTGAGTCGTGATAGCTGTTATTTAGAATAGTTGTATGTCGAAATATATGACATATCTATGATTATGTCTATATATTTTTTCTTATATATTAAGCTACCACATGCCTTGTGTTTGGCTTTTGAACACATTAGACGCAATCTATATTAAATATACTATATCTATTATTTAATCTTGACAAGATAAAAGTTTTTGATATTTTCGTCCGTCTATTAGTGGTAATTTTCGATATTTATAGTGACCTTGTATCAAGATTTCTTATAATAAATTACTGCATTTAATATCCCTATCCTTGTAACAGTAAATAAGAAATATCAGGTAAAAATTAACGGAACAATTCTATACTACGAACAATTCTACATTAGTTAGAGATCACTGGATAGTGGCCCGTAATAATACTAATGCGTAACCGTAAAATGACAGCAGATGGCAATTAGAGATAGTCATTATTCGAGCTTATAGGACAATGTGGAAAGTGCTGCGCTATACTTATTGTCATAGTACTCGATATATATCGGTATATATGTAAAACAATGATAATATGTTGAGAGGACCGTCGTGGCGCAGAGGCGTAGCGTCTGCCTGTAAACGCGACAGTATGAGTTCGATTCCCACTCGGGGAAGATGGGTTTTTCATTTCCATTTTCTTATATTAACGCCGAGTTTTACCTACTTCCTAACTAGGCAAAGCGCGGCATTGAGTTCCGCCACTCAACACACAATGCCTCGAAAAAAAGGCGGAGGGAAACAGAGTGTTTTAACACTGTGTATTAATGATTCCTGGGGTCCCCTCTGCCTACCCTGCTATGTATGGGAAAAAGCGCGAAGACATACAAAATTAAAAATAATTTTTCATTTACTGTTCAGATATAAACGTGTATATGTATAATGTTAATAAATTTAAAATGATTTTAGGTATAATTTTTAATTGAAATATTTATTAAATTGAAGTGTACTATATATTTGCTAATTAAATTAATATGCTAAAAATTAAAAATATGATATTTATATAAAAAATGCTCATTACTTATTCTTTTCTTATAAAATGGACGACGTCTGTTTCTAAATGTTCTTTTTTAAACGAGAAAACGTTAAACCTTGTATATAAAATTGACAAACACTATTTTATATTAATAAATTCTAAATCACATATAAGTCTAAGTTTAAGTAACGACAAAGAAAAAGCTATTATCGAAAATATATATAAAATCCTTAATAAATATGTCTAAAATGCCTAATTATATATATAAAAAATTATAAATAAGTAATTAAATAAATAAAATGCTAATTATATCTATATAAAAACTAACGTAACATAGAATATGCCCCCATACACGTATGTGACAAGATCTCATTGTTGCGGAACGCGTTCGATCGCTGCAACGATTGCGACGAATGCAGACACGTTCACCTTATCAGTATATCTTTGTTAATTCTTAAGCACAAATGCATTTAGTTCGTAAAATTGTAGTTCTAAATACAACTCTAATAATATATTTTTAAATATTAGATATTATTTGAAATATATTTCAAGACATATTATGGTCAGTCATAGTCAAATGTCAAAGGCAAATAAATTTATTTAAAATGAAAAGATAATATATTATACGTTCAAAAAATGAAGAATGTATTAATATATACTATATTATAATACATACTATGTTTTTTTTTTAGCCTCACGCTTTATCCCGCACAAGGCAGGGTAGGCAGAGGGAACTGCAGGACTCATACGAACCTAGTGTTAAGACACTCCGTTACTTAGTCCCTGCTTTCTCCGTCCCTGCTTTCCGCCTTTTTTCGAGGCACTGCGTGTCGAGTGGCGGAACTCAACGCCGCGCTTTGCCTAGTTGCCAGAGCGAAGAAAATGGAAATAGAAAAATCCATCTTCCTCGAGTGGCAATAGAACCCAGAAACCGTCGTGTTAAAGGCAGACGTTGCGCCTCTGCGCCACGACGGTCCTCAATACATACTATATAGTAATATATACTATATAATACATTCTTCATTTTTTGAACATCATATAATTTATTTAATTCACCACTGGTGGTGGATATAAACGAGTTTCTTATTACAATATTGTGAAATCCAAAATAATATTATTTTTTATAGGTATTGTAGGAAGATTTGATTATGCTGGTGCCTTATGGTGCTCTTAATAAAGAGGAGTAACATGAGACTTTTAATAATGTAAGATTTGCATTAAGTTTATGAGTAATGTTAAAACTATGTTCTACTGTTAATTTCCTAGCTAACGCAAAATCTATGTTGGTTCTAAAAATATGAACTTTGTGAACATATAAAAGGTAATTTGAGCTGTATAGATATATATCAAAGTCCTAAATGGAGCAAAAATTATAAACAAAAATTATAAAATTATAAACTCGTGACAACTGATCCGAGCTTCCAACTACCTGTTAGTTATTATTTTCAATTTTCAAATTTTTTAATGCGTTATATATTAGTATGACACATTATACATAGGTATACATATATTAGTATGACACATTATACATAGGTACAGTAATATTATATTATTTATCTATAATTAATTTAAGCTAAAAGTAATTTACTATGGTATTTTTAAGTTTGATATAAATATTATATAGTATATTATACAAGTGAAGCGTGTATGTTATGGTCTTCTTCTTAAATATCAGAAGAGAAAGCTGTGTCAAAGTAAGCTTAAGGCCTAAAGCCATAGCCCGAGACTGTATTTTAAGTAATCAAATAATTCACCTAGTTAATATACTAAATGGACAAAATGTTTTAGATATTTACACTTTCTTGTTTTGTATATCAAAAGTATAAGAAAATTAAGAAACATTTAAAAATACAATATTGAAGTCTTTTAAAAAAATGACGGCGAATTGTTTTATTTTGTAATGTTTTAGGAATTCGACATTTCAAACTGTACATTACCCCATGTCCAAGGAACTGAGTAACAAAATAAAGCTTTATCCAAAAAGAGCTTAATTTAAAATAGATTAATTTAAATTGCATAAAGAGCTTAATTACATAAAATATGCAAAAATTAATGACATTACATGCAATTATAATCATATTTAAAGCGTAATTTGATATTGATCTTAAATTACCCAGTAGTTAACAGTTTTATCACTCGGTCCATATATCATGTAGCTGTTTGCCTCCGTGGCTTCATTAGTGAGAATATCTGGACTAAACTAGCCTTTAATTTGCATTTATAACCATAAGTCAATTTGACCGTGAGAACCAATTTTGATGAAATATGACTGCGACTGTGGAACATACAGCCAGTACAAAAATGATTAATAATAAATATGTAAATAAATACTGATGGCCTTAGACTTCAAGTACTCTAACATATTATATTAATTCTATTGTAAGATTTTTAACTACATTTTTTTTAATTTAATTTAACGCCGAGTTTTACCTACTTCCTAACTAGGCAAAGCGCGGCATTGAGTTCCGCCACTCAACACACAATGCCTCGAAAAAAAGGCGGAGGGAAACAGAGTGTTTTAACACTGCGTATTTATGATTCCTGGGGTGGGGAATTCAACATTTATGTGTTTGCTTTTATAGAGGAAGAGGAATTAAGGCAAGAAGCCACCGTGAGGCAGTGGCTCAGTGTTTGAATGGAAGCGTAGGTTCGACTTCGATATTATACTAGGAGAATTATACTTCCAGACATGCAATTTCTTCAAAAAAAGGTAAAAATCCAATGCAATATCTTAAAAAAGTTAAAAAGTAGAAACTATGTCTCCTTTACATAGTATGTAAATAGCGTAAATATATATAATATAAAAGATTTATAAATAACTTTAATTTTCTAACATTTACTTATGTGTTCGAGTTTCTTTGCATACTTCAACCACATCTATTTGTTAAAATATATTGTATCTTGCTATACAATTGAAACTTTCTATAATATGACAGGTGTCTTAACATTTACTTGTGTCAAAAAATTATTATTACAGCAAAACTAGGATAATCTTGTTAATTTTATTAGCATAGTAGTTGACAACCTAAAGCTATTAAGTCTTAAAACGATTATAGAGCACAGTGCAGGGCTGCGGTTGCGCTTGCGCAGGCTTAAGTAATAAAGTAAAGCGTTTTTAGTAATATTTTTTTTTACAGCTTCACGCTATATCTCGCACATGGCAGGGTAGGCAAAAGGAACGGCAGGGACCATACGAACCTAGTGTTAAGATACTCCGTTGCTTTAGTACATGCTTTCTCCGTCCCCACTTTCCGCCGTTCGAGTCATTGTATGTTGAATGGCGGAATTCAACGTCACACTTTGCCTAATTTCCAGAGCGAAGAAAATAGAAATAGAAAAATCCATCTTGCCCGAGTGGGAATCGAACCTACAAATCGCGTTTACAGGCAGACGCTACGTCTCTACGCTACGACGGTTTTTTTTTGTTTTTATGTTTTTCTTCATAAATTAAAGATATTGTGTGTTAAAAGTTAGTTAGTTTATTAGCGTGTAGCGTGAAATATTTATCAGCGTGTCGATGAATATAAGAGAAAAGAGTGAATCTAGATATTGAGCACAATCTCCATAATTCTATGGTAATTTAAAATGCTGCAAAAAAAATGTATTTTTGTGAATAAAAAAGCTTTTTCATTGATTTCTCAAATATTTACCATTATTTATATTACAATAACTCAATAACAAAACTGGACATATATATGTATGTATATATGTATATATGTATATATATATATATATATATATATATATATATATATATATATATATATATATATATATATATATATATATATATATATATATATATATATATATATATATATATATATATATATATATATATATATATATATATATATATATATATATATATATATATATATATATATATATATATATATATATATATATATATATATATATATATATATATATATATATATATATATATATATATATATATATATATATATTTAATGAATCCATAATCCTTGTGTCATTATTTTGAATGAAATTATTCATAACCTGTAAATTACGCCACACGTCAACAAATACGTACCCCGAGGTCGGCATCCACTTCTGTATATCATAAGCGTGTAATTATTACCTCTGACTACTTGTGAGGCTGTATCATCATTAACTTACCTCTACGTTTGCTGTAGGCCACGTGTGATTGATTTTATAACCATTATTACTTATCTATTAGGTCCTGTTTGATAAAATTGATGAGAAAGTTGTGCTATTTAAAGCTAAAACAGCTTTAAACATATTAACTTTGAAGATTTTTACATAGCAATATTTATATGAAGAAAATTTGAAATGTATTTATCGTATACCTATTGAATTTGTAACTATTAAATGACTTTACACATTAATCTTGTCTTTTTATGTCAAATATTTATTTTATAACAAACCATAAATTACACTTATTTTGGATTTGAATGGGTGTCAGACTTGTAAACATCGCTTTAAGTTTACAGTAAAAAGTTGTTTCTATGCGCCATTATACATATTTGAACAATTTGCATATTAAAAATTTGATTTATTAAAAAGCTAACAAGCAAAAGCAAGTATCGAAAAATTATATCAAATAGAAAAAGATAAATAAGTCATCCCCTAAACCGTAAAGCGGCAATAACGTGCCCTCGTGTCAACAGCATATTAGTGAATATTGGAACGCTGATATATTGTGACCTTCCACATCCCTTTCATCACATACTGAAAAAGAATATTCAGGGGAAGATATGTATACCATAAAAGGTCTACAAATTCTGGTCGCGTTAAGCCCTCAGATTTGTCGCGACTAAATCACGCGAAAAATCCAACGTTAAACGTCTATATCCGCTTTTCCCACATATTTTCGTTTCCCTCTCATGTGCTCACTTAACATGACGGTGTTTGCCTCTTTTCCCCTTGTTGCTCGAGATAAATTATTAATTATTGAAGCAAACCTAAATCTTATTACGTTAACTTAAAGTACAATTTTCTTCAACTTTTCGAAAAATAGAAAAATATACGTCGATTTTTTCAGAAATAGCTGCATTTTTTTCTAATTTCGCAAAATAAACTTTCAGCTAAAGTAATAAAGTTCAATTTAAAATGTGTATAGAGGAGCTTTACATGTTTTTCCACGTAAGGGGAAGTTCGGGTGACATTGTGACACAGTGTATTGCACATTATTGGGTGATTGAATGGTATACTTAACTGGTTGAGCGACAACTTTGATAAGGTGCTTGTGTCGAGAGTGTAGGGTCTGCAAATTGTTTGATATGTTACCATGATTTAGTAGATTATTTATTTATTTGAATTGCTTTATTTGTAGGTGGGAAAAAGTGTAGAAAAATAAATGTATGTACATGAAGTGGCGTAGAGACCGTCTGTAACTGTTGACTTATTGTGATATTTTATAAATATAAATATACATGGAGGTTGACTGTTGCAGCCTTAAATTTTGTCATTAACAAGTAGTGCAAAAAATTGGCTTAAAAAGAGGCTTATAATCGTATAGTAGTAAACCACAATAACCGTCTAATATACAAATCTTGTATGGAATATACATTTGGAAATTTAAAGAAAATTTCTATTGTAAAGCTTATGATTAGCTTGGAAATAGTTAATTTTCATCTTCTTTTTGGTCTTTTAATTCATACTTTAGAGTTCGGAGTTCATACTTTAGAGATTTTCACCCAAGACTCAATATACTTGGTCAATTTTAAAAATAAAGGCGTCATATTAAAATTAAATATAAATATGCAAGTACGAAACAATTAATAAACACGTATAACAAGTGCGATTCTCGTTCCCCATACATTTATTTCTATGTGCAACTTTCTAAGTGTTTCATGTTACAATAATTGCTACAAGAACAATTTAATTTCGTATACTCTCTACATATATCGGCGTTGTAGAGTTGACAGAAACAAATTAACGCTCTCTAACAGCAGTATGAGTATATAGCTTAGTAGGTATTGGTTTTATTTATTTGAATTTAAATTGCGTCGTGGCGCAGAGGCACAACGTCTGCCTGTAACGCGGCTATATAACTATACATTTTATATATATCGCTAAAGTTTCAAATTTAAAACTATCGTGGTGGTGCGATACAGATTGAGATTATAAACGAGGTGGTCGTGGATACTATTTCCACTCAAAAATAATAAATTAATTTCTATATATAGATATCTACCTCTTAAAAATGAAAAGCAGGGAGGGTTTTTACACTGTATTCCCTCCGTCTATAATCCTCAAAACAAAGTGATTTTAGGTTATATTTTTAAAATATAAATTATAGTTCAAGTCATAACGCACGACAATGGGAAATTGTTTTACGATAAACATATTGATTCAACTACGTTAATACTATATATAACTATATTAGTGTCGGGCATGGTGTTGTATGTTATGATTATTATCACCCCATAAGATGAAAATAAAACTTTTTTTTGTAGCAAGGTAGGTAGGTAGAGAAAGCGGTAGCTGGAAGAAATCTAGTATTTATTAGACTATCAAGGTATTGTTGAGTGGCGGAACTCAATGTTGTTTTAGTCTTGTTACCGTAATTATAAAAATGAAAACATTTTATTCTTCTGAGGGAAATCGAACCGACAAACCATCACAATTACATATTCACACTGTGCCTCAGCACCATGCGCCAGCGCGATATTCAATCATTAATATTCATTATATCAGAAGCTATTCTAATATTTTATATGGCATTAACTAAATCGAACGCATCAAACAAAAATGATAAAAAATCGTATATATAGATATGTACCTATGTATAATAAAAGGTCACATCATAATAATCTCTATACTACGTGACCGACCGAAATGGCCTCTTACCGTCTTGTAATTTGAAATTTCTATTCTCTTGTCGTAACAAAATCATGCGCGTACGCATGCTTGGTCCACATTTTAAATTCGTTTTTTTTTGTTTGTAATTTTCCATTCCTAACGTTACTGTGTGGTCCACATGTAATTTATCTTAGAATTGTTTAAATTATATTCAAATTGTATGTAAGTTATTTTCAATATAACGGATTAAGAAAAACTACTGTACTTTATTTTGAACTATAATACTGATTAAATATTATTACTTAGTGTATATACTTATAACTTCATCTTAATGTGCCAAAAATTTTCAATTGATATTTAAAACTAGACACGTTCAAATTCTTTTAGAAATATCTACTTAAATAAATATTATTTTAAAAAGAAATAATAAGTAAATATTTAAAATTACCTATCAAAAATATCTCTTGTATATGAAATCAAAAACACAACTTATCAAAAAATATACAGCACATTTACAATACAAAATTGGCTAAACAATTCAAATAACCGATGTGATTAGAAAACTAATTAGTATTGAAACTACGAGTACGCGCAGAATTACAAAACCGCGACCATGCACTCCACTCGTACATGCGAAATGTCAACATGTACATGTTGTTAGCACTAAGTAATTAGTTAAATCGTGGCTTCGAACAATAGAACTTAAACGGAACACTTTGATAATAGATAGTCGGGTACTGCCCGTATTGTTTATATATATATATATATATATATATATATATATATATATATATATATATATATATATATATATATATATATATATATATATATATATATATATATATATATATATATATATATATATATATATATATATATATATATATATATATATATATATATATATATATATATATATATATATATATATATATATATATATATATATATATATATATATATATATATATATATATATATATATATATATATATATATATATATATATATATATATATATATATATATATATATATATATATATATATATATATATATATATATATATATATATATATATATATATATATATATATATATATATATATATATATATATATATATATATATATATATATATATATACCTGTATGACTTTCAGTATATTTTATAATATGTATAGAAAACTAGTTTTACACTTGATTGTACCTAAAAATTTGAATTTTTGATCAGAACGGTAAAAATAAAAAAAAATATTTTGATTTTATCATTGTTATTCCAAGAAAAATTGAGCTGATATCTAAAAATGCAAAAAATAATGTCAAATAACCATAATATATTAATTTCATGACATGTATATGGTAAAGGTATGTGAAATGTTTCAAATTAGAATTGGCCTATTGAATAGATAATTGAGATTGTGTGTTTACTTCCATATTAGTTAAGAACCTTTATGGGGCGTCAACCAATGAGGTCGTGAGGTTGCGAGGCCGAGTCTGTTTTCCCTTCTTCCCTTTTTCGGTCAAGGAAAAGGAAGTAAATCAGGTGTCTTAACTAAATTCTAGCCCAGATCTAATTTAAGGCGTTATACTCTACAACGTATAGTCTTGATAATATAGAATTGGTACAAAAGTACGTACATTAAGTAAGAACAGTACGTGATCGTACAGAACTAAGCCACAATGCATTACGATTATAGTACATGGAATTTATACGAGAAATTTTATCTCTACGCTACAGTTATTATAGATTATTGTAAGGACAAAACAGATTACTACAATAATATGTTATTGTGCGACACAACTTATCTGTGCAGTATTGTTTATTTGTGTGTGCATGACAATTTAGAGATTCAATATCCCATGCATAAAATTGTAGAGTAGTAACAAGTGTTAGATGAGACTTGATTTCTTTTCTAACTTATTTGATACATTTTTTTTAGCCTTACGTTTTATCCCGCACATGGCAGGGTAGGCAGAGGGAACCGCAGGGACCGTGGGAACCTAGTGTTAAGACACTCCATAGCTTAGTCCCTGCTTTCTCCGTCCCCGCTTTCCGCCTTTTTTCGAGGCATTGCGTGTTGAGTGGCGGAACTCAACGCCGCGCTTTGCCTAGTTTGCCAGAGCGAAGAAAATGGAAATAGAAAAATCCATCTTCTCCGACTGGGGATCGAACCCAGAAACCGTCGCGTTACAGGCAGAAGTTACGCCTCTGCGCATTATGATATGATATAAATTATGGACTGTGAAATGCTTATATTTCCAACGAAAATAACTAAAAGAGCTTGAGATACGCACGTAGTTAAGTTACGCCAAAGCAATAAGCTTATATAATTATGCGCCAGTAGATATTGTTTATGAAGCAGTGTTGCAGTGAGACAGGAAGCTGAAGAAGGTAGTGACGACGACGAAAAAGTAGTGCAAAAGCGGAAAGTATATTATTGTATCACTAAATTTAGATCTAATCCCCAAATGCAAAAGATAAGATCCACCACTAAAAACTATTTATTTTATATTTACAAATAATTTATAATAATTTTCTCGTTCAAGCTGCAGAGTATGCGGTGTAGAGTTACGCTACTTAACATCGGAAGTGTATTAGTTAGGTAAGGATTTAAAAAATATATCCATCGAAAATATTTCACTATTCTATATTTCAATAAATGTTCGCATTCGATTCTTGATTTTTGTCTGTAATAAACATGAAAAATACTCTACAGTATTACTTTACTTATTCCAAAGGTATAAGGCATATTATTCCATATGCATCATATAAACATACCAGCTAAGGCTTAGAGGTTTCTCATATTTATGCATTTCCATATGTTGTATTTATGATAATGCTAGATATCTTAGAAATCGCTACGTCCAGATAAAATGTTCTTTGACAATAAATTGACGATATGTTGCATATTGTCCTATTACATTACAAATGTTATGGCGTAAAATAATATACTAATATATTATTTTCACGATAGTTATAGGTTTGATTCTCACCCGGAAATAAAATATTATAATTTTTAACTCTCATATCAAGATAAAATCTCAGTACGGATGGTCAGAAAGAGTGTCTTATCACAAAGGTCCTCGTGATCTATGCATTTACGTTTATCACTTTATTTTTTAATTTTATGTAGGCCTGCATTATTGCCAAGCATCGCTTCAGCTTCTCAACAATGCGATGTACCCCAATCATGTGTGACCAGCAAGGTGTTTGTTCTTATTTTTTCTTTTACGATTGAATTCTATATACAAATATATTATTATTTATTTTATAAATGTGAAAGTCTGATAGTTTATTATATAAAGGTAATTAGATAGTAAAGTAAATTTTGACGTGACAACGTCTTAAATTAGGTTGCGGCTCGGAGTCACATATGAAAAAGTGTAACGCCCGGTAACGTAACAATGTGTCAACTGTCACCGAACTATGATCTGTCCGCCGCGCGTATCACTTGACACATGTACAATGTTTTAGTAAACAAAATATATTTTCTATAGTTAAAATTTGTGCAATTTATATTATAATTATTAATCATATCAATAAATATTCTACCGAGAAAAAGACGTTGTCACGTAAACTTTTCGCCCGTAAAACTCACTTTACAGGCAACCATTTTTTATATAAATATTAATATTTGTTAAATAATGCGGAAAGCGAGGACGGAAAAAAAGCAGAGAGAGCAACGGAGTGTCTTAACACTAGGTTCGTATGGTTCTTGCAGTTCCCTCTGCCTACCCTGCCATGTGCAGGATAAAGCGTGAAGCTATAAAAAAAATCTGAGAAGGAAAGGAAATAATATTAAGCGTCAAAAAATAACGGCGCTACAACCTATTAACTAGTCTGTAATATTTATGATATAGGTTTAACTATGTATATAGCTATTACAGTATATATATTTATAATTATTATATATTTCTAAGAGGCGCGGTTTCAAATCCCGGTACGTTCAAATTTTCATATGTTTTTTCTAAGTATTTTTTCTATACTCAATGTGGCAGTTTAAAAGTCTTAAAATATTTATTTTTTTTTTTATTTATTATATTTTTTCCGTATAGGACATACGAAAATACAACATACATACATTCTACAAATAGAATGTAACATTACTTAATTGTTGAATAATTTTGTACCACCCACTGAAGTCCGGTAATTGCCGCAGTCAACATTGCATAACTTGTGGGTTTAATTAATTTCTGAATTAATTATTGTATTTAAGTTATAAGATAAATGCTGCTTGTATATGTAATAATGAAATTAATACATTTTAACACATTTACTTATTGTAAGTATATTTTTTTTAATTACAGAGATTTGAGATTTAGGACACACTCTTCTCTGTCTTTGACATTTTACGTTTTTAATGACGTAACTTAACGTCACTTCTTATTTTTGTTTCCTTAGTTATACATCCATACGATATATATATTACTTACAGATATTTAAAAATATCTCAGAAATCATCCCAAACCGATGGACGAGAAAATTTACGTTTGTAAGTAGAAATCGAACTTAGAATCATCGCTCGTCGAAGCTGCCCGACTGCGCCCAACTACATCGATGACCGCGATAACAACTTCAATATTATATAACATTAATTATTAGGACAATTGGGTCGTTGTAGCGCAGCGGCATAGTATCTGCTAGTAAACGCAACAATTGTTAATTCCATATCCACTAAGGAGGATGAACTTTATGCATTTCTTTGGTCTGATAACTGGACAGTACAGTGTTGACTACAACTCAATATGTTATGCCATGTCTCAACAATTCGATATAAAGCGGTATGTTCTAATACTTGACTACCTCTGTCAATCCTGCCATAAGTGGATACAAAATTAAATAAATTATATTAAAATTAGATTTATACATTTGTCCTGTTCTTAGTAGGATAGGCAGAGGGAAGAGTACAAACTGTGCGAACATTTAGAGGCGTTATATGTTGAGTGGCGAAACTTAACGGAGGCCAAGTCGCCAAAGCGAAGAAACCGTCGCGCTAACAGGCGGACGCTGTACCTCTGTGCCACGCCAATGTGGCGACGGTCTTCATAAGCGTAAGTCAAAACAAAATATTGCCCACATGCTTACGCTACTAATTGTAGAAATTGGTGTCGGTATTCAATACATATACAAATATTACGTATTATATAAAGCATTCTTAGGATCGCATATCAGTTCGTGACATAAAATAGCTTTAAGTTCTGACTATAAATAATAACAGGACGTGTGTAAGTATTTACAATGTCGCAATATGTCGCGATAGTTGGTGACAAATTGTTACGTTGCTTCGTCTTGTCTACCGTTCTGTACCGTTGGGGAACAAAACGCTGCGGGAACACGCGTGAGTTATGACCGTCGTTTGCTTTGATTAGGAACAGGCTCGATAGTTATTTTATATATATATATATATATATATATATATATATATATATATATATATATATATATATATATATATATATATATATATATATATATATATATATATATATATATATATATATATATACATATATATATATATATATATATATATATATATATATATATATATATATATATATATATATATATATATATATATATATATATATATGTGTGTGTGTTGCGATATTTCATACGGTTTCATTCAAAATTCTCTGAAAATTTATATACAATTAGCATTAAAATGACCAGTGAGAATCCACTTTAGCGTTATCAACATCACTATTTCCTTGTCAAATAGGGGTTCGTTAATTTGTATGCTATTTTGGGTACCATTGAATTGTAGCGATAATATTTGCGAGCTATTTTGTTTATGACGTTTACTTGGTCATTATGACTTGTTTGGTAATTACCATTAGGTACCTAACGTATTGTATGGTAAAGACATTAATATTTATGGTAAAATTAAGTTATATGGTATAGAGGGAGAAACATAATAATGAAAGAGAAATAATCAATTGTTTTTGTTTCAATAGGAAGTATTTTTTTTGTATTTTTAAAATGTCTTTTGAATACACAAGATGTAATATTATATTGACATATATAATTATAATGATATACTTAGAATGCGACGTTCCGCCACATAGTACGTAATTTTATGAGTTCAAGAAGATAACGGCAATAAATGTTTCTATATTGACACTATGCTTAGACTGAATTCCTATAAAGAATATGATGCTTACCTAACATCTTTGGAATAATTTTATTCTTTCATTCATTTTGGAATAAAACAATTTTTGGAATGTGGTGTTGTGCAAGGCGGAAAATACTTTTAAATTGATTTAAGCTATACATGAAGTTATAATTTTCGTTTTTATTTTTATTTCTAACTCAATATTATAAAACATAAAGTATTCAAAATAAATTTACCAGGTTATTTCTGAATGTGGACTAGATACGGCTACATTGATCATTTACATTCAGCCTCAGAGTATGCGAAAGATATTATCTCATTTTATCGACCCATACAAGATCTCAGATGCAATCTGGCTTGTCACTAAGCTACCAATGGTTAGCTAATGATGTCGATTCAACAAATTATTCCGCACGAATTTTTGATATTTTATTTATTGTTTTTTTTTTTTGGAATTCTTTTTATTTTATTTTCGGAGTATATATTTCCATATCTTACTTGATATATTGGCCTGTACATGTTTGTAATACTTAATAAGCACTGGTGTAATAAAACGTTGAATAAGTAAGAAATACTTAGGTATTGAAAATATAGTGTCAAGACACTCCATTTCTCCGTCCCTTCAGAATTTAGTCAGAACAAAATGGCTTCAAATTAATAAATTTAAAAGATAAAATTCAATTAATTTCTTATTAATTGAACATTTTTATTCTTTTTCACTATTAGAGGATGGTATGTTTGCATTATAATTGATGATAGTTAATCAAGTAAGCTGCTTCTATAAAACATGCTTCCCTTTGATCAATACGCGGCCATTTGTTACCATTCAAGCTAACACGACTATTGAATGCTGTGTAATTTGTACTTACATTTATAAGTAGCTTCAATTACGTCAGTCTATTTTAGGGTTCCGTTTCCAAAAGGTCTGTCTGTCCAAGCTGTATCTCATAAACAGTGAAAGCTATAAAGTTGAAATTTCCACAAATGAAATTCCGTTCCACTATGATAACTAATACTACGAATTATAAAAAATATATTAAGGGGGGGTCCCCATACAATAAACGTGTCTTTTTCATATTTTTTTGCTCAATATTAAAAACTGTGATAGGTAGACGCTTCAAATTTTCAATCATTCAAATTTTCAAATCTTTAAAAATAAATAATTAAATAGTAATAAAGTAAATATTAAAGTTTTGCTTTCATACTACAACAAACGTTATTTTAACTAATATTTTTAAGTTAACCACAGAAAAATATACATACATTTGTAGTTAATTAAATACAAAAGGAGTCCATTATCAAAAAATCGGTACGGAACCCTCGGTTGGCGAGTACCGCTCGCTCTTAACCGATTTTATTTTTTTTCTAGCTTTTCCATATTTTAAAGGTGAAAAGTTTTGAGGACCGTCGTGGCGCAGAGGCGCAACGTCTGCCTGTAACGCGACGGTTTCTGGGTTCAATCCCCAGTCGGGGAAGATGGATTTTTCTACTTCCATTTTCTTCGCTCTGGCTAACTAGGCAAAGCGCGGCGTTGAGTTCCGCCACTCAACACGCAATGCCTCAAAAACGGCGGAAAGCGGGGACGGAGAAAGCAGGGATTAAGCAACGGAGTGTTTTAACACTAGGTATTATTAGGAATTGAAACCGATGAACGGTTAACCGCGAAGCTTTTTTGCACAATTATTTGTGTTAAAACATTTTATATAATTATTGGGCTTACCTTACATGAGTGATCTGTAAACGTGGTAAATAATGATTGCTGCTAATTGTATTCTCTGCTTACTGAATAACGTGGCTATATAAATATATGCATTTTTATATGAGTTAATAGGTACATTTGTCCTTTTACGAGGTTACTCCATATGGTATTTAGAACCTAATGTCAAGATTTGCATGCGAAGTGGTGCAACTCTACGTCGCCCCCTCTTTTACTAGAGCTGCATTAAAAGTATAAAAAAATGGATATATAATACTTTATTTATAATTTTTACTATAATATTTAAATAAAAGCTTTAAGTAAATAAAAAAGCTTTCGCTTCAATAATAAATATTAGAAAGCTCGTCCAAAGCTTAATCCTTCATCTACTCGTATCCCACATATTTGACCGCTACTTAAATACTCTTTAACTTATGAGATATTTTTAATCTAGCCATGTCCATTCACTATAAACATTTAAAGACAATGCTGTGTAACTGTCGGCTTAATAGGCGCGTATGGATAATAATAAAGTAGGTATAAAGCATTAGATAAAGCTTTTAAGCGGGATAGTTGTGTGATCGATTGTGGGAATGCCTGAGATGATGACAGTGGCTTGGCGTCTATAGCAAGCGATTGTTAGATACCATCTGTATCCTGGATCATTATGTGTTTGTAGGTAATTTGTTTTTTTTTAAGTGTTTTTGTACGTTTTGTTATGGTATGTAGATAGGTGACATTTATTTGTTTTTTACTACATTTTGGCATTTTTTTAAATGCCGTCATTTATAATATCTTTGATTCAGCAAAATTAAAAGTTAACAAATTAAAAAGACAATAATGAGGCCATTAAAAATATGTCAAATAGAACCCAAAATGATGTCTAAGATGAGATTAATACATTAAAATGCAGCTTTTACCATAGCGTTATGGTAGACTTCAATTCTTATATCAGCTTGTATTATTTCTATATGTTTATAACGAGAAACAAAAAGTATAATTTGAATTATTTAATAAAATAAAAATGCTAACAAATAATTGAATAATGGAAATAAATGAAAACAAAGTCGCAGGCGCAGCAAGTTATAAATAAAATACAATTACACACCGCTACTACAAAAAACCTCTTCAGCCGTATAATCTGATATCTATAAGAAATTCACCATCACAATTTCTAATATATTCATCTTCAATTACATGGTTAGATCGCTAGCTGGTTTATAATGTCAACTTCAAGTTTCAAGGTAATCTCGCTATCTTATTAGTGCCGTCTCATATATTATGCTGGTGGCATATATTACAATTCACGATTCATATAAACGTCATTAGAATTAGTGCGCCAAACGACGTGTGCGGTCCGTGGCTAGAGAGGTATTAGCGGTCTAAACGATGAGATGCTGCGGAATTTGATAATTGATTGTTTAGTTATGAAGTTCTGTTTGGCATTAGGCTGTAGAATATAGGAATCTTTATGAGAAAAGGCAGAGAGAACATAGTGTTAAGACACTCCGTCTCCCCTGACTTAACTGACTCACATTTCAGCGTGTAGTCAGATAATATGTTCATGAGACGTCATGAGACGTGAGAATTTTGAATTTTCATTTTCTCATTCAGATTAAATTAAGCTT
The DNA here is from genome assembly GCA_037178615.1 of Dione vanillae. NCBI lineage: Eukaryota > Metazoa > Arthropoda > Insecta > Lepidoptera > Nymphalidae > Dione > Dione vanillae. Next base: position 2,398,517 of record JAZFAU010000190.1, read on the forward strand.
ATTACGTGTAACGTATTATTATTTATTGCGTAGAAATATTTTTTTTTTTTGAATTCAAACGTGATGTACAGTGCATAATTGTATCTAAAGTTGTTTTTTAAACGTCTAAAGGTAAAGTCAATATAGATATTATTTTGAAATATTTTTAGTACTAAATTAAATGGCTTATTCCTTGTACTTTACACCACGCACTAAGTATCAAAAAGTCACGAAATAGAAACGTGTGTGGTGCACTTAATGTCCTCTTAGTCCCGTATGAGTAATTGCCAAGCGCTCCGACTCCACGTTACCGGATTCTGTTGTATACAGTAGCGATAAGAGATGGAATCGTAGGGAAACAATCTGCATATGACTTTTTTCAATTTTTTTAATCAATTTTTTCATATAAAATTAAACTCGTTTTGTTATTTAATTTCACGCTTTTCCGATGCGAGATGAATAAGTAGATAAAGAAACAAGTGTTTTTATATAATAATTTTATATAAAGATTTACGCTTCTATATTTTCCTACCGATTACTAGTAACTGTCGGGTAGTAGAATTCATAGTTAGGTACTCGGGACATTTTCTATATTTTATACCACTGAGTTGGTTGCATTTGCACAGTGAGATGCTGTCGTATTGAGCTACAATGGTCTTTTCATAGAACTAGTACAGTTCTAGTACTGTACAAAATAAACTTGGCATGAAGTAATTATAAAAAAAAACGTATATACATTACTATTGTAATTAGATTTCTATCACACTATCTTTACTACAGTTCTTCACTATATATCACAGTAGTAAGCTTAATAAAATGACTAAATAAATCAATCAATTGGTAGATTATGCTCGCATCTTCTCTCACTTGTCATTATGACTTTGATATTTAGTAATACTTCTATTTTAAATGTACTGGACATATGATTTTTAAATATCATTTGATGTTTCTCGTCATACTGAGCCATTTTTATTTCAGCGTATCTCCGATTTTTTTATAATTTAGTCTCCCATAGCTCCAAATTAGCTGCTCTATAATTTTGTTCATGTTATACTCATCTCGTTCCATAAATTTTCGTAAGGAGAAAATCGTTATAAATGCAAGCTAAAATGCAAATATCCTGACATTAACAAAAATTTTGACACAATTAATGTATATTAAAATTATGAGATTAAATTTAAGAACGGCTTACAAATTTTATAAGCAGCACAAAAAAAACAATAACCAACATATGTACACAAGTTTAAAATAAATCACTACAACTAAATACGTAATAATACGCCAACAGCTATATTTTAAACCAATTCTTTCAAGTGCTCTAGTCGACTTAAAACATAAATACTCTACTTTACTTCCCTCATATATAACTTGGTAAATTCCCACAGCACGATGCTGTCAACAAAATAACCCTTGCCAAAATAAACAAGTTGTCAAAATACGAAATAAACTCAATTTTCCTCTACGGTGCAAAATCTCTTTCCCGTGAGCGTAACGTAACGTGCTCACATCGTACTGGGGTATATGTATGGCTTGTCGTATGGAAGCAACAGGTGGCCGCCCGTAGGGTTAAGCGGTGGAACTGCCTCATGTTAACGTATGCTCTTTTTGATATTTCTATGAAATATTTTTGGTTTTTATGTTAAATTGTGTAAATAAATATAGCTTTGACACGAAATGTATTTGTAGTTATTTTTTTAATGAAATTTGCATAAAGTATCTTGTAGGTAATAATATAATTAAATTGTAAACCAATTGAAATATGATTATTAACTTAATAATGTTTCTAAATAGTCGCAATGTTCCGTTGCTCAAAAAAAAAATTAAATCTCTCTCTCTCTCTCTCTTTCTCTCTCTATATCTCTCTATTTATTCCTCAATATCCGAAAAGTATTAAAAAAAAACTTCAAGTGACAAAAATATCAAGTAGAGTATCATTCACAAAAATAAATACGGTTGCATTACAAGGAAAATGTTTTCTCATATGGTGGAAAATCCTGAGGCTAATGCGTGTTAGGGCCCATGCCGGGAATTTATGTCGTACTTTTGTTTTACGAGCTCTTTGAATAAATTTCATAATAAAGCCACGGGCGGGTTAGTTGTTTACGAATTGAATTGTTTTTTTTTGTAAAGTGCATTTTAGTTGTGTATTAGTAGAGTTGATGGGACGCCATTATAAATAAGTTTTAAAATAATAATTTTACATCCAATATTCTTTTACATTGTGTCACAAAATTTTTATTTTTCTTAATTATCTTTCTGGTACAACGACAAAGTACGGTGTTAAATTCCGTCACACGCAATGCTTGGAAAATTAAACTGTAAGTTAGGAACGGAGTGCCTTAGTACTCGGTTTTGTGTTACATACAGTGTGAAGCCAAAAAGACAATAATAAAAAGAAGAGAGATTACTTTTTGTAAGTACTAACAGTAGTCTATTAACTAGAGATGACTTGTTTATTGTGGTACATACATTTAATGTACAACATCCATAGAATATATCACAAAAATAAGGTAGTCATAACAGCATACTATTAGGACTTAACGTTATTATCCAACTGAATTTGATTTTGAACCGTCGTGGCGCAGAGGCGCAACGTCTGCCTGTAAAGCGACGGTTACTGGGTTCGATCCCCAGTCGGAGAAGATGGATTTTTCTATTTCCATGTTCTTCGCTCTGGCATCTAAGGCAAAGCGCGGCGTTGAGTTCCGCCACTCAACACGCAATGCCTCGAAAACGGCGGAAAGTGGGGACGGAGTAAGCAGGGACTAAGTAACGGAGTGTCTTAACACTAGGTTCTTATGGTTCCTGCAGTTCCCTCTGCCTACCCTGCCATGTGCGGGATAAAGCGTGAAGCTAAAAAAAAAAAAAAAAAAAAAAAAAAAAAAAAAAAATTTGAGACACTGGAGCTCAACACCACTGACATTTTATATTGTCATAGTAGAATAATTAAGAAAAATAAAGTGGTTGACTATTTTTCTAGGTAGATTACTATAAAAATAAGAAATTAACGAAAAACCCTAAAAATTTGTTTCTTTTTAATTCTGAAGAAATAGTTGAGGACCGTCATGGCGCAGAGGCGCAACGTCTACCTGTAACGCGACGGTTTCTGGGTTCGATTCCCAGTCGGGGAAGATGGATTTTTCTATTTCCATTTTCTTCGCTCTGGTAAACTAGGCAAAGCGCGGCGTTGAGTTCCGCCATTCAACACGCAATGCCTCGAAAAAGGCGGAAAGCGAGGACGCTGCAAGCAACGGAGTGTCTTAACACTAAGTTCCTATGGTTCCTACAGTTCCCTCTGCCTACCCTGCCATGTGCAGGATAAATCGCGGAGCTAAAAAAAAGGAAATAGTTTAGTGTAACTCTCTAAACAAACAACTTTGTGACGCATTTGATATATAAAACGAAATCATCCTCGAAATTTGTTAACAGCATGAATCATGGCACACATTAGGGTAATCTCATGGGATTCCCGGCCGTGTAACACATTATCAGTATTACTTTAAGTGATATGTTGGGGTAGGGGAGATTGTATCTATATATGAACATAGAAAACGTAAATTGAATATTTTTAACAAAAGAAGGAAAAATATTTATTTATAAACAGATTTTGGTTAATTTTATATTTTATTTAAATATTAACCGAAAACTATGGGAACCTAGAGCTAAGACACTCTGTTCCTGCTTTCCGCCTTTCGATGTATTGCGTGTTGAGATGCGAAACTCAACGCTGCGATTGTCTAGTTGCCAAATCGAAGAAAATTGATATAAAATAACCCATCTTCCCCGAAAGGTAATCAAACCCATAAACACTCGCGCTTATAGGCAGACACTATGTCTCTGCGCCACTACGGTACTCACGAAAAGAAAATTGAAATGTTAACGAACAAAAGTAGAAGAAAGCTATCTACTTCTAGGTGGATATCCTCGCCCAAGGACATCTACCACCACAGGCGATTGTGCATGCACTACTGGTCTTAAGAATGAAGGTATACATGACGATTACACATATTTTTACTAACTGGCCGTTTCTAATGAAAAGCTATGGAGTCTTTTATTTTAATTTAAAATGATTTTATATATTGAAGATATTTCCAAGCAAATTATGTTTATTTCACCTTCACTAACCTGAGGGAATCTGTATCTATTGTATTTTTAACCAAGGTACATGCTAAGTTTTTATTAATTACAATATTGTACAATGTTTTTATTTCAATTTCATAACAAAGTGTTTTAACAAAGTGCTTTTAGGTGCTCTATTTCTATTTTGCTCTAATATGTAAGATACATCATGAAGCTGTACATTTTAGTATTACCATATAACAAATGCATATATTAGTCAATCGAATAATATTTATATCAGTTTTATTTTCATTAAAATCATTTTAACAGGAATTAAAAATATTTTTATATATTTTTACTTTGAAAAAGAAAAAAACTCTCAATATAACGCACTGAGAATGCTACAGGTAACTAAGCTTAGTGTCATATTTTAAATTCTGGTTTAAGCACTAAGCTTAGAAATAATCCATATTCTTCTATTTCCTTGATCCAGCTCCGTTAAACATTATGATAATAAAGATAATTTACATTAAAATAGGCAATATTTAAATAACGTGTAGAAGGATCTCCTTTCTTAAAAGAAATCAAAAATAAGAGACGAAACGATGACATACTAAAAAATATATTGTCACTGCCGGTACCAACTTTTCAAGTCGAAACCTTTTATAAAAAAAATATAATTTCACATTTGGAATTTTAAAAACGCGAGCGTAATAAGTACACGAGGCGAGTGTCAGTCGCATCTGAATGGACTATGGAGGCACATTAACGGCGCATTCATCAACCGACTAATGACACGTCCGCACGTCATAGTTGTTGTGTGGTGTAAGTTGTGGCTAAGGGCGAGCTTTTAGTTGAGCTTTTGGAAATTTTATTTCAAATTATGTATAATTACTATAGTATTTTATTATATATTTAGAAAAAAAATACATATATATTACAAGAATATAAATTCTTCACGCTCTATCCCTGGCGGGGTAGTCAGAGAGAACGGAGCGCCAAACGCTGCGGTCCCTGCATACCTCTTTCGCCTGGTCCACTGTCATTAACCCCTTTATACATGCTCTCCGGGGAGTCCTCACGCTTTTTACGTGATCTTAGTCCAGTATCTTCGATACTGTGTTTTCGAAAGTCAACCGAGATCTTCCTTTACCTCTCTTACCACTCACTTTTCCACTTTTGGAGGACGTAGATACAAATATAAATTCTTATTGTACTATTTACGTGTAAGTATTATTTTATCCTGAAATTTGTTTGTATATCAGCCAGGACAAAATATATACTTTGTTCACTATATAGTAGCATGTTATAATAAATTATGATATCAAATTGAATATAAGATACTTAACAATACTCTCACAAAAATAACTTAGCAAGACTGTATAACCTTTCAAACACGTGTTTCAAAATACTAATAAAATCTAATTTGTATCAGCTGCAAGATTATGGCTTGCGACTTCCACAGCCATAACAGATGAGAATATTAAAACATTACATATTTTCCTTTCTTCATTCCACCGTCGACGCTTTCAGTGGATCTGTACCTGAACATCATAACACTTATGCTGTTCGGGAGCGTACGTGATTTATTGTTATATAAAATAATAGTGTTTCGAATATAAAAATAATAAAACATTCGTGGCTTTGTTCGCTTCAATAAGACTAATATAATATGCATATATAATAAAAATATAGATGATTCTTTACATATCTGAAAACATATACATGTTTGTATATTAGCTTTCTTCTGTCATCATTTTGTCTATTAGTAAAAACTACGTATGAGGCCGATTTTTTCTCAATTTTCGTTACAATTAACATATAAAGATATGATTATATGATTTTAAATCTGTAGAAACTAAGAAGCTTTTTATGAAACGTTCTTTTATTTTTACGTGAAAAGTATGAGGACTGCTCGGGGAGCACATATGAAGTTAAATGTACAGTAATAATTATAGCAACATATAATAAATAATAATTATAGCTCCGTCGTGGCGCAGAGGCGCAACGTCTGCCTGTAACGCGACGGTTACTGAGTTCGATCCCCAGTCGGAGAAGATGGATTTTTCTATTTCCATTTTCTTCGCTCTGGCAAACTTGGCAAAGCGTGGCGTTGAGTTCCGCCACTCAACACGCAATGTCTCGAAAACGGCGGAAAGCGGGGACGGAGAAAGCAGGGGCTAAGCAACGGAGTGTCTTAACACTAGGTTCCCACGGTCCCTGCAGATCCCTCTGCCTACCCTGCCTTGTGCGGGATAAAACGTGAAGTTAAAAAAAAATAATTATAGCAATACACTACTGTTGTACTAGTGCCAAGATGCAAAGCAGGCTTCAATTATCGAGATTCGAGTTAAAAATTAATTTTAAACATACATATTTTTGTAAATAAATATAAATATATTAGAGGAACTTTTGACGTTTATAGAAGTGCATGTACTCACGTATGTGGTCCACCTCCACACTAGTGTCTTGTTGTTGACTATGTAATTCATCGTATCGACTTTTATAATAACATAACTGAGTGACCTAAAAAGTATAAGTAACCTAAAAATTTATACAAAAAAACACTATGAAAAACTTCCCATACAAATACAACGGTTTCATTTATTTACACCATAAATAAAAAAAAACATACCGAAAACCTATTAAAACAAAACAAAAGGCAGAAATCTGCATTTACTTCACTATTCAGTAGTAAACGTTGAAAAGTTGCCAACACATTCACACTAGCACTAAGGGTGTATTCACACGTAACACCTGGAACGTGGAGGGTCTATTATCCTGCTATTATACCATAATAGCTCGTCTCGTTTAATGTGGAAAAACTTGTAGTTTTTATACATATGTACGTGCTGCATCTGTCTGGTTATGGGATAAGTTATATTATTATGTTATACTTGTTAAGTTGCTTGTTTTATAATTATAAAACAGGTTGCTTCACACTTTATTTCACGCATTATTACGTTTTTATATAGTTTTGATAAATTACGTTCTTCGTTTCTTCATCTTCTCCATTGATATTAAATATTAAATAGTAAAGTTTTACATGACATTTTTTATCAGCCTGGAGAAATAAAAAAAAAATCTGGGAAATAAAAAAATCACAGTCAAACGATAACTTCAATAACTCTTCACTTCCTTGCTCTCCTGTTATAATTTTGGGTAATAATTAATATTCATACATCTATATATACTTCTAAAATGTTGTATAGCAGTAAAATATTTTATATTTTAATTTTCTAACATTGTTTACGTATATTTAATTTACAAAACTAACTAGGAACATAATTATATTAGCTAAATTATGTAAATACAATTTCGAGTGGTTATATTAAATGCATGCAAGCATAAAGCGATTATTATATATATATATATATATATATATATATATATATATATATATATATATATATATATATATATATATATATATATATATTATATATATATATATATATATATATATATATATATATATATATATATATATATATATATATATATATATATATATATATATATATATATATATATATATAATCGCTTTATTCTTGCATGCATTTAATATTTTCGAGGCATTGCTTGTTGAGTGACGGAGCTCAACGACGCGCTTTGCCTAGTTTGCAAAGCGAAAAAAAAGGAAATAGAAAATCCATCTGTCCCGAGTGGGAATCGAACCCACAAGCCGTCGCGTTTACAGGCAGACGCTTACGCCTCTGCGCCACGATGGCCCTCCTAAATAATTAATTTTTCTAAACATTTTGTTTTGTTTTCGTATATTAATTTAAATTTCAAAACTAACCAGGAACATAATAAATTAGCTATATTATTTAAATACAATTTCGATCATTATATTATATACTGTTATAAAGTAGGAATTATTAGACTTTTATTTAGGTAAATATATCAAAACACACGTAGACCATATGTTTCGAGAGTATTCAGACAGAGTACGCAATTGCATTAAATGAAATATATCACTTAATAACAATATTTTAGAAAAATACTCTTCTAATAGGGCTAGTCACTTGTTGCATAGCCCCTAGTCTTTATAATTTTTTTTAATAATTTATAACTATAGTTACAATAATATATAACTATAACTATAACTATAGTTATTTATAACTATAGTTATTTATAACTATATTACTCAAAATATTTCAATATATAATACTCTATAAAACTCCAAAACATATACTTATTTTAAATAAAATCCAGCTTTTACCGTGTTTAGACATTACTGAATTTAAATATGACTTTGTAAAGAAACAGGTTAACTTATCGGCAGTCGTTAGCTGAGTGTGAAAGATTGATAATTGCGTTTAAGTACCATTAAATAGCTATGGAACATGTAACAACACTCAACACGGGACCTGCCCGCCAATGTGGCGAAACTGTCACTTAAGAAAGTTTACAAGAGTTAAGTTTAGAACTTATATTATATAATATGTAATGATTAAGTTATTAAACTAATTTAACCTAGTGGAGATCGAAAGAATCGATTGATGTACGGGATGATCGAAAATATATGGTTCTTCTCTTTCTTTCTTTTTTAATATTTTCATATTTATTTATAAAATGCTTTTAAACGTCGAAAGGAGTGATAGCATTTGTCTTAGTTTATACATTTATTGATGAAATATTTCAATCTGAACCAGGCAGGAAGTAACCCTATAATATTACAGTATGTACATTATATGTGTACTTAACATATTTTTAAATTAACGTCTGGGCATAGTGTCACTTGCATTATTCAATATTTTTCAATTTCAATCATTCAAAAAAAAATTGTAATATTTCTACTAAATTATATTAAAAATGCAATAGACCTTTAAATTAAAACAATGCAGCTGCAGTCTTAGCAAAATGTTATGCATATTAAAACCTATTTCAAATTACAAACTCATTATGGCACGTTTCATTACATGAAATATTTAATAATATTTTATACACAAGTACTTTGGCCAGATGTTTTGAACAATGCTAATGTTTATGTTAGCTTTTGGCCTGCTGGACAGTAATGGCTACTTTATTTCAGTTAATCTATCTACACCTTTATTTCGTAATGTCCACAACAAGTTTACGACTTCAGTTACAATGGGTTTTGAAATATTATTGTTAACAGTGTAAATCGAGCGATTCTGCATAATTCAATGCTTGATTTCCTTTTAGAGTGCACAAGGTTTAAGCTTGTCAACTATGAGATAACATGTACTGATAATGTTTCTTTGCATTATTTTTAATTTGGATTTTTGCTCATTTTCAGTAGGTACCATACGTTTTAACTATGGTTTGGCTAAGCTTAAAGAATCTCCTAAAAATATATTCCAGCTATATCGCTTAAAGCAATTTTGGCTAATTTTCACTAATTAATCGAATCTTGATTGTATCTATATAATAATTTGTGCCATCCTAATATTAATATTTACTACGACAAACTTAGATATTTAAAAAAGAGAAATCTATAAAATGGTTAAATATGCAATATAATTTAGTAATCACTGTTTTCATTTTGATCATATTTTCATTAATTATGTCTACTCATAATGTTTTAATTACATCTATTTTTTTATTCGTTATCGTCTGTTTAGTTTATTTTATAATTTTGTTTTTTCCAGAATTATAATTACCCACATTAATTTTTACCTTTTTTTTTGAAGACCTTGGCGAAGAAGATGGCGCAGAGGTGTAAGCGTCTGCCTGCCTGAGAGCCTCTATGTACTTCGCTCTGGAGACTAGGCAACATCCAATGCCTCGAAAAAGGTGAAAAGCGGGGACGGAGAAAGCAGGGACTAAGCAACGGAGTGTCTTATCACTAGGTTCATATCGTTCTTGCAGTTCCATCTGCCTACTCTGCAATATGCGGGATAAGGCGTGAAGGTAAAAAAAAATTAACACCTGAAAAATATACAAATACTACATATGCCTTTAATTGATATCAGAAGTCTTTATAGTCTTTGTGTATAAAGCATTACGTTGTATTATTGGTAATAAAGAAACAAATTCGCCATGCTTTTAAATAATTAGCATGGATAAATAAATCACAAATAAATAAAAAACATATTTAACGCCATGGTTTGTTTTCTTGATTGATCCGAAATATTTATAAAGTGTTAAGGAAATATTTGGATAGATAAGCGCACAAAAATCATTTTGTTACGATATCACACAAATTCGATAATCTCTACGTTACTTGGCAGCTTAAAAGCTGTAGCACTAAAACTGTGAGACTGTGATTGGACTTTGTATTGTACTGTATAAATAAAGGCAGTTACAATATAGTCATATATATATATATATATATATATATATATATATATATATATATATATATATATATATATATATATATATATATATATATATATATATATATATATATATATATATATATATATATATAATATATATATATATATATATATATATATATATATATATATATATATATATATGTATATATATATATATATATATATGTATATATATATATATATATATATATATATATATATATATATATATATATATATATATAAAACGTCTGCCTGCCTGAGAGCCTCTATGTACTTCGCTCTGGAGACTAGGCAACATTCAATGCCTCGAAAAAGGTGAAAAGCGGGGACGGAGAAAGCAGGGACTAAGCAACGGAGTGTCTTATCACTAGGTTCATATCGTTCTTGCAGTTCCATCTGCCTACTCTGCAATATGCGGGATAAGGCGTGAAGGTAAAAAAAAATTAACACCTGAAAAATATACAAATACTGCATATGCCTTTAATTGATATCAGAAGTCTTTATAGTCTTTGTGTATAAAGCATTACGTTGTATTATTGGTAATAAAGAAACAAATTCGCCATGCTTTTAAATAATTAGCATGGACAAATAAATCACAAATAAATAAAAAACATATTTAACGCCATGGTTTGTTTTTCTTGATTGATCCGAAATATTTATAAAGTGTTAAGGAAATATTTGGATAGATAAGCGCACAAAAATCATTTTGTTACGATATCACACAAATTCGATAATCTCTACGTTACTTGGCAGCTTAAAAGCTGTAGCACTAAAACTGTGAGACTGTGATTGGACTTTGTATTGTACTGTATAAATAAAGGCAGTTACAATATAGTCATATATATATATATATATATATATATATATATATATATATATATATATATATATATATATATATATATGTATATATATATATATATGTATATATATATATATATATATATATATATATATATATATATATATATATATATATATATATATATATATATATATATATATATATATATATATATATAATATATATATATATTATATATATATATATATATATATATATATATATATATATATATATATATATATATATATATATATATATATATATATATATATATATATATATATATATTTGCTGCGGCTACTGTTGGATAGAAGCATCTTCCTAAATTATACGCTGCTCGCAGCTAGTGTGCTTGTGTGTAATTCTAAAATGATTTGTAAACAGAAAATGTTACACTTTTTTGTTGTGTTGCAGGGTAAGCAAGAAGCCCTAGAGTTGAAACACAAACATAATCATCACCACCACCACTATCACAGTCATGATCATCATCATCATCATTACGGAACTCAACGTCATGATCAATGATCAGTCTGAGTGAAACCAAATTCACACCTCTTGTATTTACAGACCCTGTGATTACATTACGACGGTCCTAAAAATCATATAAATATATATATATATATATTATATATATATATATATATATATATATATATATATATATATATATATATATATATATATATATATATATATATATATATATATATATATATATATATATATATATATATATATATATATATATATATATATATATATATATATATATATAATATATATATATATATATATATATATTTGCTGCGGCTACTGTTGGATAGAAGCATCTTCCTAAATTATACGCTGCTCGCAGCTAGTGTGCTTGTGTGTAATTCTAAAATGATTTGTAAACAGAAAATGTTACACTTTTTGTTGTGTTGCAGGGTAAGCAAGAAGCCCTAGAGTTGAAACACAAACATAATCATCACCACCACCACTATCACAGTCATGATCATCATCATCATCATTACGGAACTCAACGTCATGATCAATGATCAGTCTGAGTGAAACCAAATTCACACCTCTTGTATTTACAGACCCTGTGATTACATTACGACGGTCCTAAAAATCATATAAATATATTAATTCAATATCAAAACTTTCGTTTATTCATTCCGCTATTTCCAGTGTACTTCTAAGGTGCGACGTTAAGATATCGTATCTCCACGCTAATGCAACACTAAGTCATGTGCACGCGCCTTTACAGTAATGTCCATTTTGACTTACCTACTAGTATTCCCGTTGCAAATAACACTGATAGCATTTTATATGGCACTTTAAAGTCACATTTGATTGCTTATTTGTAATATATTTAAGTTTAAATGGATCTATAAATATAGATATACTGACTATTAAATTAGATATGTTGTTTTATTTTTTATTTTAATAATAAATTTCCTTATTAAATACAAATATAATTTGTTAAATTTAATATCGGTCCGTCGTGGCGCAGGGGCGTAAGCGTCTGCACGTAAACGCGACTGTTTAAGGGTTCGATTCCCACTCGGAGAAGATGGATTTTTCTATTTCCATTTTCTTCGCTCTCGAAACTAGGCAAAGCGCGACGTTGAGTTTCGCCACTCAACACGCAATGCCTCGAAATAAGGCGGAAACTGGGGACGGAGAAAGCAGGAACTAAGCAACGGAGTGTCTTAACACTAGGTTCATATGGTTACTGCATTTCCCTCTGCCTACCCTGCAATATGCGGGATAAAACGTGAAGCTAAAAAAATTAGTATCAAATTAGCATCAAAAAAATTAGTATATGGAATTTTGCAAGCAATTTTCTAATGTAAGCTGAAAAGATATCTTCTTCTGTACGTATGTTTGTATCTGTATGTATATATAGAAGGATGTACTATTTACTCTGCTTTAGATTATACTTTTTGCGCACTTCCGTCTTTTTATAATGTTTACTGTCTCTAAATGGTTGCCTGTAAGTATTACTTGCTTTGATAAGGCCGCCATTGCACATACTATACCTGCAATGATTTACAACTTATTTTACTTTTTTTTTGTTTTTTACAATAAAGAAAATTATCATTAATTATTATGACTTAAAAGTTGATTATCTACATATGATTTGTATAAAACGAGAATGATCAGTCATTTATTTTTGGTCATTGTTTCGTTGGATGCATAAAATATTGTTAATTTATAAACTCACTCACGTTCACATTTTTATTTAACAAAAAGTAAATAAAGTGGTAACAAAAAATATATATATACATATTAATTTCGTCCATAGTATTATAATAATAATACATAACAAAATATACTATGACTCATACACCACATCCTACAATCGGTTCCACACAAGCTTGTAAGATCCAGGCCAGAAGGTTGACATGTGACAGACAAATTTATGCATCTGATAGTATCTTATCGCGCGGGTTTATTACCCCAGTACTAGCCTGCTAACGGTGAATGTGCGTGAAATTACTTACTACAGTGTAGAGATTTTGCAAATGAAAAATTTAAAACTAAGTATTTATATAAAATAAGTAGAGAACATACTCTCTCTTTTTCACTAGTATATGGGAAGATGCTTGAAACTAAACAAAATATCCATATCCTATCAAATTTATATTCATAATATTAATAATTGTAAGTAATTATCGTTTATTTTCTATGGGAGGATATTTTATAATATAAAATATCGATATAAGTAAATAGTAGTAATACGAGGTTTTCGTGGTGCAGTGGCACAGCGTTTGATTGTAAACGCGACAGTTATGGATTCCTACTGCGGGTAGAATTACTTTAATTTCAATTTTTATTGATAGAAAATAAGGCACTAAAGATATAAAAAATACTTAAAAAACGAGTATAAAATTTTAAACTCAGCGGCATTCGAACCCGCGCCTCTTGGGGTTTGTTCAAGCACTATGACCAAAAGGTATTACCGCATGCGTTTGAATTTTTGTATGTTTTTAAGTATCTTTACTTTAATTACTTTGCTTGGTAACAAGATAAATCACGAAATTGGGTTCCGTATTTTACCTGCATTGTGATATATCATATACAAGCTTTTATAACAATGTTTATTCTACTAAGTTGTGCAAAAGGCAAGCTATAAGCATTTTAGTTAATATTTTTTTAAATCCTTTTTGAGAAATGTCAGAAAACAGCCAATAAACTAGTAAAAATAGAGAGATTTGCCACTAATTTTCAATACTCCGGACATACTAAAACAAAAATAGAAGTACCTTTACAAACTATATATCACTAACTAACTATATATCACTAAGTAGTGTCAATAGTCTTAGTACTTGTAACATTCTAGAGAAGCGTGTAAGGGTATACGTCAGTGCGATGTTCTGAGGGACACGGGCCTAGTCCAGCCAACACTACCGTATCAAGTTTCTGATTTACTGCACTGTATAGAACGAACTGTACTGGAAGGGATCAAAGTAAATCACTTATTGATATTAGTTGAAAAGCCTGGCGTAACGTGAGACGTGAAATAATATTATTTAACCTGGACCGAAAACTTTCACAAAATTTTTTAGAACTATGAACTTTATCTATTTATTTTCATTTATATTTATGATATATATATGTTTTTATTCATAATAAACAAAAAAAATATAATAAAACTAGCTTAGGCAAAATATATATGAATTACACATTACGAACATATATTTATAACATTAAAAACTGAAACAAAAAACCAGACAAGATGACGATTAAGTAAAGTACGCATTTACCTACGATGTTTGAAGTAATCATGCACCCTTATCTTTCTTAAACACCTTGTAGCTCGTGCTCGTGACGTACGTAGTCTTCACTACGGAATAATTACTGTCATTATAATAATTTTTTATATATATATGTACAATTTGACATGTATTACGCTACTCCGGCGTAGTTAAGTATCTAAGTATAAGTTTAAATTTAATCTCCACTTAAATAATTATTAATTTTTTGAAGTTGGATGATTTGGGGGTTAGGTGCCAGGATGCCATGAAGGAAATTGAAAACTAACTAACTAAGCGAGCAAACACTCCGGTCAAATAAGAGGAGTGGAGAACCTAAAACCTCCTTTCCTTGATTTACCAACTCACTAGATCAGTCAAATTTGAGTCGCGGCGTCAGAGCATGCTGTGCTGAATCATCGACGCCTGTCATTGACATGTGATATGCACAATCTGATGCTGGCGGTAAAATTTACATCATAACAAATGCAAGGCAACGTAAAAATAAACGTAATACGATCAGGAAAAAAAGCCAAAATAGCAGGAGGCTCTCCAATAAAGAAGAAAAAGATGGAGATAGTAGTGACATTAGCTTCACTTGATCAACTCTGGTTACCCCACTATACATCATGAAGCTTAAAGAAAACAAAAGTAAATAATAGAAATAGAAAAATAACAAAAAGTACTATATTTAGGACTATTTATGTTTAAATAATTTAGAAGAAATAAATTATTAAATAGTAACTAACATACTTTATATATATATATATATATATATATATATATATATATATATATATATATATATATATATATATATATATATATATATATATATATATATATATATATATATATATATATATATATATATATATATATATATATATATATATATATATATATATATATATATATATATATATATATACATATATATATATATATATATATATATATATATATATATATATATATATATATATATATATATATATATATATATATATATATATATATATATATATATATATATATATATATATATATATATATATATATATATATATATACATATATATATATATATATATATATATATATATATATATATATATATATATATATATAACGATAACTGTAAGGAAAGCTGCTAGACTGATTTAATTTTATTATACCATATATCTGTCAGTTCTCGTTAGCTTGAACGTTTGTTTAATATGTACTGTATATACACTATGTACTATGTCAGCTTCATAACACAATCATACTAGAGTCAAAGGTTATATTGTGTTAAAGCATAATAATGGTCATAAAATATTAGTATTGTATGCCATGAATTTGATATATATGTAACGCAATGTATAATATAACGACATCGATTGAATTTTCTACGTAGTTTTAAGCCAGGTTGATAGAAGCCTTAAGGCTTAAGCCTTAATGTCAAGAAATTCATAAATAAACCTGAAAAAATAGAATATTTAAAGTGAAATTCTTAAACTGAATAACTTGCGTTGGAATATTCAATAATGTGCTTAAGAGACTCAGGCCTTTTCAAAAATTCGTGGTAAGGAACCAACAATCACGGGCAGTGTAAGTAATGTTTGGTCCCAACTATAAGTAGATTTTGTGAAATAGCATATACCTACAAAATTCTTTTTAACCAAACTCATACACTTTGCAGGGTTTTTTTAACGATAAAGTCGAAAATGAAAAAAAAATATTTCATGTAAGATCACAGATGATGTGATAGTGTTATCTTGATAGTGAACCTTCATCTAGGACAAGAAATATAATAAAATAAAAAAAGAATCCCCTCGTAAGAAAAAACTATAGAGTAGAGATTCTATAGTGTTATATATTCCTACTACTCCGCCACAGAATATACAATCTATAACACTATACTCGTAAGTCCTAAAATCAATCTAAGCAATGATTGTCGAACACGATAATGTCGTGGTAACAAGATAGCTACGTCTAAGCTCACTTATTAAAGGCCCTTAAAGTGAAATACACATAGTACATTAGTGCTTAATCGGTAACACGTTACCGACGTCTAAGTTAAACATGTCAGATGTTCGCACTTTGCAGTTGTCGCCCAAACTGTTTTGTATAGTGGGGTGGATATATCTTAATAGTAGGTCGTTTTCATTTTATATATTTTAATTAATATTTGAAAGTCAATACTTTCTCAGTTCAATCAGTTGTTGTGCATATTACAGACCAAGCTATGTTAATATTGTTATATGATATATATGCACCGTATAACATTTGTAAAAGTCTAAAAAAAATTACATTTTTTTTTTCATTTTGTTAATTAAAAAAAAACAACTATTACACGATTGATTCTTGAGAAATCAAGAATCAATCATATAATAGTTTGATTTTTTCATGATAAATCACGATTATAAAATATATGTACAAAAATATCATACTAACAATGTTGCTTTCTTTTTCTAGCTTCACGCTTTTCATACCACACATGGTAGGGTAGGCAGAGGAAACAGCAAGAACCATAAGGACCTTGTATAAAAATACTCCAAAGACTCCGTTTTATTAATTATATTTTATTTGAGATTTAATGTTTAAATATGCAGCTCATACTTTCATCTATAATGTGACTATACTGGAACTTAAATATTAAATAGTTTATAAACAAAGGCTGACAAAATATTAAATAGTTTATAAACTTATTAGAAATCTCTATTAGTGCAAATTATAGTAGTAAAATATTTTACTATAACGTATTGTTCTTTTATTAGTTCAAATAAAATTGGCACTACAGAAAATTGGTTCCTACCCTTTTTAAGTTATCCTATAAATTTTTATCATAAAAATTAATTATATTACTGTTAATAAAATTAATAATAGTCACAATGAAGTCTTATCTTATATCTACATTATTTTTTCAAATTTTTTGTTACTTCGAACTAATGCTATGGCCGTTAAGACAATTACACATCTATATATTTTCAGGTTACCAAAAAAATGTGTTCTCAGTAATATTTAAATAATATGTTAACTTAAATTTATATATATATATATATATATATATATATATATATATATATATATATATATATATATATATATATATATATATATATATATATATATATATATATATATATATATATATATATATATATATATATATATATATATATCTATATATATATATATATATATATATATATATATATATATATATATATATATATATATATATATTATATATATATATATATATATATATATATATATATATATGTAAGGTTAAATATAATTTAAATATCAATATATTATTATTTAAGTATCAAACAGCGTCAATCCACTACAAAATCCCTAGAGAGCGTTGTCACTACACACATTACGTGTGAGATACTGCGGCATTGTGCAGCGGAACAGGCGATTTGCGATTCTAGAAGACCATTTCAAGAGAATTAGGCCGATATGGTCCGCCCACGCAACTTTGCGCTATGATGTGAGAAAAATATATAGTATCACTTGTACTAAATAATTTATTTTTATATTTTAAATATATATATATATATATATATATATATATATATATATAATATATATATATATATATATATATATATATATATATATATATATATATATATATATATATATATATATATATATATATATATATATATATTAATATATATATATATATATATATATATATATATATATATATATATATTATATATATATATATATATATATATATATATATATATATTATATATATATATATATATATATATATATATATATATATATATATATATATATATATATATATACATATATATATATATATATATATATAATATATATATATATATATATATATATATATATATATATATATATATATATATATATATATATATATATATATATATATATATATATATATATATATATATATATATATATATATATATATATATATATATATATATATATATATATATATATATATATATATATATATATATATATATATATATATATAAGAGAGTTTAATTTCAATGTTTTATTACGTTTCTATCAGTTTGATGGGAATCAAGTATTACCATAATTAAGACATAAAAATGCTCCGTATGACTTTATAAATATCATAATAAGATTTTTTCTTAATTAATATATTCCTTTATAAATAAAAAATAAGGCATTACAAGATAGATTTGTAAAAAATCAGTTTAAAAATCACTAAGAAGTTGAATATGTAACCTCCTTTTTTAGAAGTCGGCTAAAAACCAATACAATCAATAGAAGAAATTAGCAGTACCAATCACATATCATCTACAATCGTGATAGCCGCTAATTGCGCGGCGCATCGCGATCACGACGTTACAACGCACACATTAATCATAGAATGCTGTATATTGATATAGGTTATTGTCTTGCCTTTAACGGAAGAGCTTATACAGCTTTGTGCTTAGATTTTTATTATTTATTTTCAAGTACAGAGAAAATTTAGTTAAAATACGATTTTTTGTTTATTTCATCGATTTATTGACGGTATCAAGGTGTTGTTGGAACTCAATACCGCTCCTTTGCAGGCCTCGGCGGAGAAGGTCTAGTGTTGAGACACTCCGATTTCCATTTCATGATCCTAGTAAAAATATTACATTTTATGTGACAAGGTCTTATGTTATTTTAATAAAAAGTTATATATTCTATAAAATATTTTTGATAACTATAGAGTAATTCTTCTTATTCTCTGAAATCGTGACACTATTGCTTCGCCACCTTGACAAATATCTCACGATAGTGATTAAAACAATTATTATATAAGATAGTGTCATATTGAACCTTTTCTTTAAATCTTTAAAGAATTTTGAATGCAGAAATTATAGAAGTACAGATATGGTATGTATCGGCGATGCTTTGTCGTGATCCGACAAAGGCGTATGGGAATGTGCACGTTATCCATTATATAGGCGCATGTGTGTAATTTATTATAAAATGTTTTATTAAAATATTTTTATAAATATTAATATTTCATAATTATAAGACCATAGTGAAACACTGGCATAGCTTCGGACTGCGTGATTTTCTGAGCTCCATCATCTCACATTAAATATGTCAAAAATTGTGAGAATATTAAGGAACTTCTTAATTTTAGAATCTAATGTCTTTGTAGGCTAGACAATCTTTTCTGTATTTCTCTATGGCTCGGAGGCGTGCATACAAGGAATAGATGTTTTCGAAATGTAGTGTCTGTAAGGTATGCTAAGAATTCCCTTGACCGCATTTTGAACCAGTGAATACTACTAATAAGTATTTTCAAAGCGATTATTTGATATTTACTTCAAACGTATTCTCACATACTTTAGATATATAGCTCTCAGAAACATTAACAATATTGAAAACCTATGCTATTATGATGACAAGGAAGTGAAGGTAAGGGGACCAAGGGATGCAACCCAAAAATATGATCTGATAAATGAAAAAAATAATGCAAAATGAAGATAAGTAATGAAAAGTGAAAGCCACCAACTACCACTATTGGAAGGAGATCACACTTACGTAAGCCACAGCGAAGTCACGATCCTCAGTACTGGCGGACTGACTGAAGAGAGAAAGAGGCCTCTACAAGGACTATTTGACCAGAAGGTGTATATGTACTATAAATGTTAAATAAAACTCATCCAAAATTACTATATTACTGTTAAATTTACAACTGTTATCAACTACGTCACTACTCTTTAAGGAAAATTAATTTTACTCCTATTATAAAGCCGAGAAGTTAGTTTTAGTAACCCCCAGGCACAAAATGGTAACCGAAAAAACTTTAATCATAAGACCCTATACCCTCAATAGTTTATATCAACTTATAAACGACTAACTGATGACTAATACTATAAATTCATGACAAAAAAGGTCTCAAATAATTTAATATAAGCATTCTTCCCGTTAGGTTAGATCTCACATGAGAACCGCAAGTCATGGACAAATGATTTGACCCTATCGATTAACTGGATTTCGTCTATGCTTTTGTCTAGTCTGAAAATAATTACGCATAAAGGTTAAGGGCCGTCGTGGCGCAGAGGCGTAAGCATCTGCCTGTAAACGCAACGGCTTGAGTTCGATTCCCACTCGAGGAAGATGGATTTTTCTATTTCCATTTTCTTCGCTCTGAAAACTAGGCATTGCGTGTTGAGTAACACGTCTAACACGCCTCGAAAAAGGCGAAAAGTGGAGACGGAGAAAGCAGGAACTGAGCAACGAAGTGTCTTAACACTAGGTTCATACGGTTCCTGCAGTTCCCTCTGCCTACCCTGCAATATGCGGGATAAAGCGTGAAGTTAAAAAAAATAAAGGTGTAGTATGGCAAATTAAAAATTAGTTATATATTTTTAGAGATAGTATGTCAATTTGTATTTAATTGTATTTTTTTCTGAATATACAAATTTGATACGGTTGCATTAAGTGTGTCGGTGATCTTTATGGTAGGGTGATAATACTTGAAATACTCAAAATATGTAAGGTTTAATAATGATATATTTAACTGGAACTTGTCTTTGCTTTTATCAGTAGAAAAGTCTTATGAGCCAGTTGTAGCTTTATAATCAATTGGCTCAAAAAATGTGTTAGATTCAAAAAAATATTATATATATTTTGAATTCAAATTTCAGTAGTTTAAGGTGCATACTTTTTACTTGACAGTCATTATGCTTAATATAATTTATTTGGTATATTTCTTAAAAGATATAAAAATAACAAACATATAAAATGTACATTATATGTAGAAAATAAATAGTTATATATAGCTTTTCATTTTTTTTCTGACAACATCATTCGTCTACTAAATCTCAATTAACTATAACATCGATTACAAGAGCGAGCGCATATATTCATCTAAGTATAGAGTAACGTTAATTGAAAATTGAAATTATAAGGAAGGTAACATGTTATTTTGTAATTCTATACACTGCTTTGGATTTGTATTTATATTTTTATATTTTTAACCCATGATTGAATGGAAATTGATGACTTTTTTCAAACTGTAGAATACTTTGGGTCCTTATTTTTTTGAACATATGTATGTATGTATATTTTATAAATTGGTTTTTCAATGCTAGTTAGTACTTCTCACATTTGTTTTTTTTTATGTTAGAAATAAATATAAGGTGATATTTGATATCCATACTAGCGTAGTGGTCAGTTAACGAGCCATGGATTTGACGAGCCATGGGTTCAAGTTATGCTGAAGTTTAGGCTTTTTAAAAATATGTTTTTTTTTTCTTTTTGTGTAATAATAATTTTGCATACAAAGTAATTTCGGTATATTTCATGATTTATAGTATAAGCTATTTAAAGTATACTTGGGTCCTTTACCTTGGGTCACAAGTCGCTAGAGCTGTTTTTAAATGAAAGGGTATAAATATTTGTTGCTCTAAATTGAAAGAGTTCAGATCCTACAGCTACATCTAATGAGCAATGCGCCACATTTTTCAGAGTCCCTTTTTCTCCCACACGCAGATATCCTTGTACCAAGGCACTCCATTCAGCGCTTTCTACCCTATTTAAGGACAGTGCTTTGATTATTTTGAATTATATGGGTAGAATTAATTATACAAGAAAAATTACTCCGTCGTGGCGCAGAGGCGCAACGTCTGCCTGTAACGCGACGGTTACTGGGTTCGATCCCCAGTCGGAGAAGATGGATTTTTCTATTTCCATTTTCTTCGCTCTGGTAAACTAGGCAAAGCGCGTCGTTGAGTTCCGCCACTCAACACGCAATGCCTCGAAAACGGCGGAAAGTGGGGACGGAGTAAGCAGGGACTAAGTAACAGAGTGTCTTAACACTAGGTTCTTATGGTTCCTGCAGTTCCCTCTGCATACCCTGCCATGTGCGGGATAAAGCGTGAAGCTAAAAAAAAAATATATATATTATAACATATGCGTTTATAATTTTTAATACAAATTACAACCTTTATTACAGTGCTCTCTGATTATCGCCGTACATTTTCGATGTTACCTTACAGCTTATGAGTATCGCAAATTGAATAGAGCACGCGTTGACTTAATATCTATAATTAACTGGCGAGATTAACTATGATCGATTTCATCGGGATGCGCACGCGACATATCATGAATGAAAAACGACCATGTTGAGAAGATAGCCTATTACTTTATGTACGAAAGATGAAAACCTAGTGATAAGACACTCTGTTCCGTATTTCTCCGTCCAATTGATCGAGATATTGTGTGTTGAATTATTGAGTAGGAATCGAACCCATTACCGTCGTGTCGATCAGAAACAGCTTGTAAAATTAATCTTTTGTAATATATTAAAAAGGTTATTATTTATCAATCTTATTGGAATCCATGTAACAATATTTTTATCTTAATATATGTTTTTCCCTGGTTTTTGGTAGTTAATTTTTTTGCGTGACTCTGCACCGATTTATATTGGAAAACTATTACTGCTTAAAAGCAACTTATCTCCCAACCAAGCTTGTCAATTATATAGTTCAACTTCAAAATAAATATACATACAGCTATACCATATAAGTCAAAATAACAAAACAAAAAAAATATAGTAACACTACTTTTTTTTAAAAGAGAACCCTCTCACTCAATACCTTACGAAAGGCAACTCTGTATATGAGAAGCCTGATTTCTCCAACTGTAAATCAGTCTGATATGGACCTTGATATATAATACGGTGCAGAGTGTAAGACTAGGTTAGTAACGAAAAATTCCAATGATACCTCGGTCACTTTTAGTTACTGCCCTTTTACCAAACAGTTAAAATCGCAAGTAAAAGTTAGTGGTGCATAAAATAAAAGCCTTTAAGTTATACAAATATTGACAAGCAAAATATTAACTTGAAGATAACTGCCTTCCTTAGCATATAGCATATAGACAGATGCATCAGGGATACGTAACAGCCATTCGCTGCAGAACCCCTGAAAACCGTATACATAACAAGTGAATCTAAATAATTAACAGATGGGGCTAACCCAAAACAGCCTGCAAAATATACATTCACGAAAAACTTTCACATTTCCCATTTATTATGATTTTTTGTAACGTGAACTAATTTACGTCCAGATTTTCGAGCATAATTGTGAAGTGAAATTCATTTTCCAAACTAAAATGAGTAAACTCGCATGCAATATTTTGTTTTCAAGTATACATTTTTAATTCGAGTGCCAGTTACAAATTCGCGACGACTTGAGGCAGCAACTTTTCAATCCGATTCCAAACAATGAGGTTTTTCGATTGGTCGCGAATTTTGCTGAGGCAATTAAAAAGTTTAACGGGCGACTGTTTGTGCCTTTTTTTTCGTTTATTGGTAATAAAAAAACTAAACATATTTGGTTAGTTAAATAATCTGGTGATTAGTATAGCTATTACAAAGTACTATTTCGATTTATAGAAATAAGTATATTTTAATATACTTATTTGTTTGGCCTATGTCAAATTCGGTCAGTTTCTTAATTATATTTCGACTTTATAAAAAGTTTGATAGTGTTTGACCATCTAACTTCTTTATAAAGTTAAATTATTTGAGCTTCAATGGTATTAATTATTATAACTGTCGATATAAATTTAATTATTTTATATCATATTTTTTTAATATTTATATAAAAGAAAAAAAAATCAATTAAACCTAGCGTCAAAACCCTTTTTTCTCCTTTTGCGTTAGAGCCGGATATATTGCATATTGACAGAACTCAACGACGCGATTTATCTTCCCCGGTTAGTCGTGGGAAATTAAACTAAATTGAAATTGAGTTCCTGGGTGGGTATCGAACACTACTTGGCTCTAAAGGCGCTGTCTAATATACGACGGCCTCAAGTATGTAATTTAAAAAAAAATGGATTGAGTATTAGATGACATTAATATCTAAGATTAATACCTAAGATTTTAATCAAATTAACTACATACATATGAACATATATATTTCTTATTTTTGTTCATACATAAAAATGAATTAAGTGCTACCTAATTAATAAGTAAAAATTACATGTGTTGTGGCTTTATGTAAATATTTAACAATTATAAAACATCATATCAAAAAACATCCATTTGTTTTCCACTCGCGCAAATATTGTGTAAACATAACGTATGCCCTTTTCGATATAACTGCTGACGTTTCGTTTCCCGCCATTTTTGATCCAATATGGCTGCAATTTACTCATGCAGTCAGCGTTTTCACATTTTATTTGTTTGAATTCATTGTAGAATTTTCTTTTATGAGTGTAAAATATTGTTATGGTGTACATATTAATTGTTATATTAACTTCCATGTAGTTTTATTATGAAAAAAATAAAAATATCCTAACTGTTTTTTTTAATTAAGTTGCTCGTACACTTCAATGAACTCAATCACTAGCATATAGCAAAGCAATAATGATAGAAGATTAATAAACTGAATCCTAAAAATAATATATAAATTTAAACCATCTGGACGTGAAATAAAATCTTTAATTTCTAAAAATTATTTCTTCACTATCTTTAGTATGACATGATTTAAAATACTGAAAAAAAATCTTTTACTCATAAACATTTATAGTTTTACAAAGTATATTATAATAACTATATTATAGGGTTCGATTCCCACTCGGGAAAGATGAATTTTTTCATTTCCATTTTGTTTGCTCGTGCAACTAGGCAAATCGCGACGACGTTGAGTTGCGCCACTCCATACTGATACTCAATAATGCCTCAAAAAAGGCAGAAAGCAGGAAAGGGAGTGTCTTAACACTAACTTCCTGTTGTTCTCTCTGCCTACCCTGCTATGTGCGGGATATATATATATATATATATATATATATATATATATATATATATATATATATATATATATATATATATATATATATATATATATATATATATATATATATATATATATATATATATATATATATATATATATATATATACATATATACATATATACATATATATATATATATATATATATATATATATATATATATATATATATATATATATATATATATATATATATATATATATATATATATATATATATATATACATATATACATATATATATATATATATATATATATATATATATATATATATATATATATATATATATATATATATATATATATATATATATATATATATATAATATATATATATATATTATATATATATATATATATATATATATATATATATATATATATATATATATATATATATATATATATATATATATATATATATATATATATATATATATATATATATATATATATATATATATATATATATATATATATATATATATATATATATATATATATATATATATATATATATATACGTATATGACAAAATCCCAGAACCTCTACATTTAATCCACATCGGGTACAAAATGAATGATTAACCAAACTAACATTAAGATTTGAATAAGGGACTGAAAGTAGAATCACTTGGCAATTACAAACTGACAAATGTCCGGATATTAGGCACATGTGCCACCAACTTCTGGAGACGGCAAGACACATGATGCCCATTTAGATCGCCTCGGACAACTATTTGTGTAATCATTTTATATGGATTATTGTAGACTGCGTGCTATATTGTGATTAGTTGGTTTAGAACTATTGTTGCTTTTAAATGGGTTCAGTTTTTACTTTGTATATAAAGTATTAATTAATTTATTAATAATTTAATTAAATAAATTGGGAAGCGCGGCGTTGAGCTCCGCCTCTCAACACGCAAAGTCAAGACAGCAAAGAAAGAAGGGAGCGTAGTGTCTACGGTTCCTTCTGTCAGCTCTACGGTATGCGGGATAAAGCGTGAAGCTAAAAAAAATAAAAAATCATACGTGTGTTCTTGAAAAGTTCGTTATATAGTACCTATTAAAGTGGTTGTTTCATTACATTAATAAGTAAAAAAATTGAACAGTACTCATAAAAATAAATATAGGACATATCAACTCGAGCAAAATTTCCTTTCCATATTAAATAAATTCCTAAGAAAACTTTAATTATATTAAATTGTGATATTCTGAATAAACAACCAAACATATAATTTAAATCTGCAGCGTAGGCGCAAATAATATGACGTACAAAGTTAATCTAAACAAACTTTACCTACATATCACGTTCATGCGTGCTATTAATATCGCAAATAGATATCCTTTACTTCACTTTGCTTCACAACCGAGTGTAATAGAGCTTTCGATGCTTAATCTTATCGTACACACTGTATGGGAATCATAGGTCATTTTTAACTGGTTAATAGCGATTCCTTATGGGTAATAGGCAGAAAGTTTCGAAAACCTACGCAACGCCCACGTTTGAACTATCTATAGAAATTGAGGATGCTATTTTATATTTGTTTATAATGATATGGAATATTATAGTCATATGTACTATTATTTAATAGAGAATTATTATTTTTAAGGCCAACAGTTTGTTAAATGTGGAATTTTCATACACAGAGTTACTAATTAGTATTTAAGTAGTATTTAAGTAACGTAAGATGCATGTGGATTAGTGTTGATTCATTATAATCGAACTTTATTATTACTTGAAACTAGGATAAATAATAGATTTCCAAAATATTTATGACTTCGTAACATTTTATATTAATTTTGTATTTAATTATTTTAGTGACAAACCAAGTAGTATGTATATTTAAAAGTGCAAAATTTTTAAATAATATTTTATGTTAACCCCGAACAATAAATTAAACTTGACTCAAGTACTTAATATATGTTAAAAGCTAAGCTTTCTCACCATACAGAGCTTCCAGAGCTTTCGCAATACCATACCCATAACAACAATTAACACATAACTCAGCCAACATTGGATAGAAACCATTAAGCTTTCAATAAGGCACACACTCTGGCTATTATAATTTTGATACGGGTAAGGGATCGGCCAGTAGGAATTAACTTATCACTGTACGCATACCTCCAGCATTTATTACTTGGGGACGTATTCTATTTGCTAGAGAGATATCGTTTGGTTAAACTTAATATGAAAATGTAAGTAAAATATATTTACACCAATTGCTATGAAATTAGTGTGTTACCCGCATACATGCTTTGTTTTATCAGTTTAACACTTTTCAGGGGTAGGTAGGGGAATTTTTGTGACTTACTGACTGAAAATGTTTTTTAAGTAAATCCAATTGGTTAACGTGTAGAATTTGTTTAATCAATTTTCAATTGAACTGTTCAAATTCGAATACCCGTTATATTTTTCACCAAACTCTCGACCCTTTATCTTGAAATTTTAATATAAAGACTGAGAAAATAAAAAGACAAAGAAAGAATTGAACAAAATTTCGGAAATTTCTATAATATATATATATATATATATATATATATATATATATATATAATATATATATATATATATATATATATATATATATATATATATATATATATATATATATATATATATATATATATATATATATATATATATATATATATATATATATATATATATATATATATATATATATTAGCTTCACGCTTTATGCCGCACATGGCAGGGTAGGCAGAGGGAACAGCAGGAACTATTGGAACCTAGTGTTAAGACACTCCGTTGCTTAGTCCCTGCTTTCTCCGTCTCCGCTTTCCGCCTTTTTCGAGGCATTGCGTGTTGAATGGCGGAACTCAACGCCGCTCTTTGCCTAGGTGCTAGAGCGAAGAAAATGGAAAAATCCATCTTCCCTGACTGGGAATCGAACCCAGAAACCGTCGCGTTACAGGCAGACGTTACGCCTCTGCGCCACGACGGTCCTCATATACATATAAATTTAAAAAATAAAAATATATAATATAGTCAATTTCCTATTTTTTGCTAAATTTAAGTATATATTTCTATTACAATCCAACCCTGTATCCACCCCGGACTCGGACTGGGAGGCCCAAGACACATATCTCAGAGAGGGATGCAAGAAATGCCCCAACAATATGTAGATTCGAGTCCGTCTTGCGGTCATTATTGTAGAGCGAGTGATATGACTTCGTAGTTATTTGAAATTTAACTGTAAGTAATAAAATAATTATTAATAACATTTTAGATATGAAGAAAAATTTAGTAAATATACTGACATAATGAAAACTTTTAAATATATATATTATTTTTTTTCAATTTGTATCTTGATTTGTATTGTAGTGCATAATGGATAGAGTAATGTATTACTATATAAGAGTATATTATACTACATAAATAAGTAATTACACGAATCAATATTACTCAAATTTAATTATATTTAACTATAATTATGTTTTATGAGTACCAATTAGTCTTAATCTCTAATTAATTATAAATTGATATAATTTTTCATATTTCAAAACAGAGATAGAGTGAAAATATATGTATCAAAATTATTCAGTTCAATGATTTCGGGTGTTCATAGCAGTTCTCGTACCGAGTGTTTTGTCTGCTTTAGTTGGCGAATATGTGACGGCTCGCCACATGGCTCGAATATCCTTATAAGATGAGTTTTGATTGAGACAATCCTTTTAGTCTAGGGGATGGTATTAGTTTTGATTGTTCTATATTCGTTTAATAAGTTACTTTCTCAAATGGTTCTACTTCATAGGTACACCATAGTTAAGTGGGATAACATAGGATGTCAAAGCTCAGGTTTACTCTTGGTAATGAAGTATTCTCATTTTTTCCTTGACCACTCAATTGGCAATGTCTCGAATGTAAGTAAAAAGTGAAAAACGAAGTGACTTATTATTAAATTCTTTTGGAAATAACAGAGAGTGTGAAAATATATATAATATTACCACATTTCTTTATTGTTACTCTGATTTTAAATATACAACCACTGTATATTATTGAAAATAAAAACATCTTCACCAAGACTGCGTCATATACTTATATAGTGTATTAAGTTAAGCTTCAACCGGCACTATATAGTAAAAATAAAAATATTTTAGTCATATTACAATAAAAAAAAATTAAATAAAAAATAAATATATATTAATGTTTGCATTAAAAAAATATCAATTTTTGTACACGATCATGACACAAATCTTAATCCATCACTCAGTTTCAAGTCTCACTTATCTATTTTTATACTTAACGACTCATGTACATCTAAACAAGAGCTTTGTTTCACGTCAGCTCCCGTAGTACACTGCGTCTCAAGACGTAGGGATGTCTGACACAGATTTAAATATATGTATAATATATATATAACGTCTATAATATGCGATTGTCGTGTATGTCTAAGGGAATTATTAATGCCACTTGCACCCTGGGACGGGCACGGGTTAGATGCGGGCGTATTTAAATAGTTTCTGTAGTTGAAACACTGTTTAATAAAGGTATATTTGTTTTACAAATTGATATTATTGCTCATTTCACACTATGTATGGTTTTACATTTTAAGCTCTTTTGTTTTTAGTTGTATATGACAAATTATAAATTTTAAGTGCACTTGTGTACAGTGGGTTATATCGAAACTAAGATTTGAGAGTTAATTGTAAAAAAAAATTAGCTTTATAATACATAGTAGATGAAGAATTCTTAAAATTTAAGTAAGGTTTCCTATTAAAATGTTGTAAAAATAGAATTGTTACAAGGTCATAAGAATTTCGATGTTGATGAAAACTTATTTTTTGGTGAACAGGTCGCTTGTAGAGTGTTAAATAGAAGGGAGAGTTTTTAAATTTAGGAATTGATCGAAATTATGTTTAAAATTATTTTTAAAGATTTAAATTAAGTAAGAATATATTTTTTAAAAAGTAAATGTCTAAATGATTTTTTATTACACTATACGTTAAAGTAACCTATGACTATTTGACAGCCCTTACCCTTCTATCGCAGAAGGAGCCGGACAATGAAATATTCGCTCATTAGCCCGTCTACTGATTAATTGGGCTCCTTAGTTTTAGGGTACTACTGAGTTTCAGCGTTTTGTAAGATGATCATGACATACCACATTAACTTCATAATATAAATATAAAATCTATAAATAAAATAATTTTATTATTAACATAACAAAAATAACAACAATATAATAATGTTAATAATTTTAGTAAAATAATCCAAACTGACTAAGATTTTGATCGTAATTACATAAAGTTAAAAATTTTCTACTCTTCTAATAATTTTTATTAACGTCTTATAACTTAGGGATCAGCAAATATTTTTCATTGAATGTAAATATATTTTTATAAGGATTGTTTGATTTATTTGTAGTTAAAGCCCTCAAGCTATAAAAAATAATGTCATGACATACCGCTTACAAAGGGGCCACCGACGTCTTGCCTTACCCATTCTATTGTTTATATATAAGATATTATAATGTGTTTTGTCGGTAGCCGTGATATGGAGCTATTTACGAGAGAGATAACTTAGAAGGGAATGTGGAAGGCTTATATGGGGATTCTTCTTATCGTCCAACATCGCTTAGATGTTAGATACACTAAATATGCGATAAAAACTAAGCGTATGCATAAAATTGTCATCGCCAACATACCTTGTACTATCTATGCAGTGGAAGTTACTGGAGTTTCTATGGAACTCAGTTTTAATATGTTTATTAACATTTTGCTAATGTATTTAGAACATTTATAGCCCATTTTTTTATATGTTTAATTAAATGTTGTGTTTCTTGACTTACAATTATTTGTTATATTGCAAAATTGCAGAACCCTCGGTATAAACTTTTGTGCAGCGCTCGAGAGTAGACGTGTAGCAACTATTTTTTAAATATAATTAAAATTAAGCCACAGGAAAACAAACCCAAATACTTGCGAAATAAAAGTTATATATCAACTTACACTTCAATGTGACTTACAGCATCTGTCAACTGTGTCAACACAAGCATCGCCCCTCCAATCCTTCGGGTAAGCAAGACAGTTGCGATTATTTATTTATCCTCCTTATCGCACACTTATCAATAATTTTCGTGTGAAAAAAGACCTTAATGTCACAGAAGTAATACTAAACATAGTAAATTATTGCATAAAATGAGTACTTCACCTAGTGCTGGTAGCAGTGGTGGATCGCATCCCGATCTGTCGAAGTTAAACGAACTAGCCGAGCGACAAGTAACTATGCGTAAACGTAAACAACCAGAGACGGACTGTGATTGCAAAAAGGAATTAAGTAAGTTTCGTAATGAAATAACTAAACTACTCACCGATTTTACAAACACCCAAAAAGAATATATGATGACAATGCGGGAAGATATTAGTCAAATAAAAAACCAAATAAGTGATATACAATCTTCAACTGAATTTCTTACTACAGAACATAATAAAATAGTAAAGAATTAACAGAGCTTAAGAAATTTAATACCTCCTCGGACAGTAGATTAAATAAAATTGAGAGCGACATTGTCTTGTTGAAAAAAGAATCGTCGCCAACAACTAACGGCTTGCTAGAAAATCAGGAAAAAACTATTCGGGAAATTCATGATAGACTTGAACGTCAAAAAAATATAATCATATCGGGAATCACTGAATTGCATTCAGATAAACGCGACACAAGGCAGGCTTATGACAGAAATGCAGTCATATCTATACTCAATTCTCTTGTTAAGGACCTTCCAAACCCGCTAAACATTAGAAGGATAGGAAAATACAAAACAAATTCAAATCGCCCTATAAAAGTATGTTTTGACTCTAATGAGGTGCCCAAGCAAATAATTAGTAAAAAAAGCAACATCACCGACAAAAACGTAAAAATATACCCGGACCAAACCCCGGCACAACAAATCTACTTTAAGCGACTAAAGGAGGAGGTCTCAAAGAGACAGCAAAATGGTGAAGAAAACTTGGTAATAAAATACATACGCGGATGTCCCAAAATATTATCAATCCCAAAAAACGACAGAACTTAAATAGTCCACCCAATGACACTCAAAAGCCCACAACTGATTGTAATACCAATATATCCTATCAAATAATCGAGACATACAGTCAATTACAGAACAATAAATTTTCTTTGAATTTCTTCTACTCTAACATAAGAAGCATTGTAAAGCCTGGTAAACTGGATGAGCTCAAGTGTATTATCAAGTCTGTTAATTTCAAATTACAACTCATATTATTGACCGAAACCTGGATAAAATCGGAAGAAGACGCTGCTAATCTGCAAATACCTAACTACACACATTATTATAACTACAGAACAACCGGTAGAGGTGGAGGAGTGTCAATTTACGTACATGATGACCTGGACCATAGTATTGCAGACGAACAATACGTTAATGGTAACAATTACTTATGGATTCAAATTAGCAAACTCAATCTCTATGTTGGTATCATTTATAAACCTGGAGATACAAACACTAACCAATTTATAGAAGATCTTGAAATACAACTAAATGAAAAAAATCGGTCTATAGTCTTTGGAGATTTTAATCTTAATCTATTACTTAACGATAAAAACACAACAAAATACAAAAATATGCTTACAGAAAATGGTTTCAGTATTTTAAATTGTATAGATGACAAATATGCTACGCGGTCGACCGCTTCAACCCATACTATCATAGATCACATCTTCACTAACCTGAAAGACAGAACTTATAACCTAGCATTAGCTGACTCCGCAATTTCAGATCATATGCAAATATTTCTAGGAATGAAAAAAATTAAACCCGAACCACCTAAGCGCATTCAATATGAAGCTATTAACTACGTCGCCCTGCGTGAAACTGCTGAAGATTACTCTTTTGATTCAGACAGTCATTTATACACCCATCTGCATGAAGCCATTACAGAAGTGAAAAACAAACATAAAGTAACAAAGTTTAAAATACAAAACGCCCCACAATCGGATTGGATAAATAAAAGTATTATTATTGATATCAACAACAGAAATAAAGCATGGCGGAAATTTAAAATGGATTCAAAAAATATTACTTTAGAAAAAAATTATACAAAAAAGAAGAATGACACGGCTACAAACATAAATAAAGCTAAAAGCACATATTACATAGACTCTTTTGACAAATGTAAAAACAATTCTAAGAAAATGTGGAGCCTGATTCATACACTATCTAATAACAAAATCAAATTAAAATGTGTTCCTCCTAAATTAATGACTAGCTCAGGTATAATTACGGATGGTACTGAAATATGTGAATACTTCAATAAATTTTTTGCCACAGTTGGTGCTGAGTTAGCCAGCAAAATTCCAGATAAATATCACAATAATAGTGTTTTTACTGTACACAACCACAAACACAATGATAACTTAACTAGATTCAGTCATTGTAGCGAAAAAGAGGTTTTCAAAATTATTGATAATCTGAACTCTAACGTTAGCACCGGGATAGATGGCATTAGCGCAAAAGTATTAAAATGTTTAAAAGTATATATTATAAAAGAATTGACAAGTTGCATAAATAAGTGTCTAGACGAAGGAATTTTCCCAGATGATCTAAAAATTGCGAAAGTTACTCCGATATATAAAGCCGGCACAAAAACTGACGCAGGGAACTACAGGCCTATCTCAGTCTTGCCAATATGTTCAAAAATTTTCGAAAAAATCATACATCACCGTCTGGACACTTATTTATCACGAATAGATTATTTTTTTAAACGACAATATGGGTTTAAGTCCAAATCAAATACCTTGTGTGCCACAATTGATGTAGTTACAAAAATTAAAATGAATATAGATTCGAAACATATAGATTTGGGTATTTTTATAGATCTTAAAAAGGCCTTTGATACTGTAAGCCACTGTATCTTGTTGGATAAATTAAAACAAATTGGTATCACTGGCGTCGCTCACAAATTATTAGAATCGTATTTAGCAAATCGTCAGCAATTAGTAAAGATTGGTGAATATCATAGTTCTGCTCACCCAATAAATTTTGGTGTACCTCAAGGATCAATACTTGGCCCTCTACTCTTCTTAATATATATAAATAGTATCGGCCAACTTTCTCTACACGGTGAACTTACCTTGTATGCTGACGACACATGTATTTTTTATTTTGGACACTCTTTACAGGATACATTAAATCGTGCGCAAAAAGATCTTAATATATTGCACAGATGGTTTCAATGTAATCTATTAACCATCAATATAGCCAAAACTCACTATATAATATTTAAGTCCAAAAATAAAAAAATACAACATTATAATCCGCTTACTATAAACAATATCAAAATTAATGAAACTAGTAGTGAAAAATATCTAGGATTGGTTTTGGATAGTGGTCTAACATGGACCTCACATATTGACAAAATTAGATGCAAATTATCATCCCTCCTTGGATCCTTACGTGGTATAATACGCTGTCTTCCCCGTCGTGTTTGCTATATGATATACTACTCGTTAGTTCAACCTCACTTAAACTACCTAATAGAAATATGGGGCGCTGCCTCAAAAACGGCTTTAAAAGACTTGCAAATTACGCAAAATAAAATTGTAAAACTTCTTTTTCACTATAAACTTCTAACACCTACGAATAAAATATACAAAGAAACAAACATAATGAATATACAACAACTTTATTACTACAATACATGCATTCTTATTCGTAAAATTTTAAACGGCACTCTTCAGTCGGAACTAACTTTCTTAACAAATGCACAAAAGGGGAAAAGACAACTTCGAAACGCAAATAATCTATATTTACCTAAAACACGCACCAACTATGGCAAGAAAACCATATTATTTGAAGGAGCACAATATTATAACAAACTGCCACAAGATATCAAAGAACTTAAAAACTTTAACATTTATAAAAACAAATTAAAAAAATATGTAACAAATAATTTTATATATTAATGTCTTGAGTCCGGCCCTGCATTCACAACAAAGTTAAATGTGGGTATGTGTTATTTAAAATCATTATGTTAAAGTGTTAGTTAGTATTACCCACTTTAACACATAATTATTTTCTTATTATTAATATACATTTTGTTTTATATAACTATTATTATTTAAAAAAAAAAAAAAAAAAAAAAAAAATCTATATCATGTTTAATATGTAAGTCATATTGTGAAAGATTATGTAAAAAAATTAAATGTATCTGAAACGCTCACAACTAAATTAGTACGTAATATTTTGTTTTGTTTTCTCATTAAGTGAAATGTAATTTCTTTTGAGAATAAATGTCTATAACCGTATGTGTGTCCAGCTCACACATGACTGATAATTTTCAAAACTTGTAAATAGAAAATTAAAAAGTTTAGATTTTTTATTTTATCGATTAAATAAACAAATAAATAATTAATTTACCTATTAAGCTTATAAGCTTATTATTTATTTTACACATATTACGTTAATCATTTACTGAACCTGCGGTCAACGTTACCTGATACAATGTGTCATATCTCACATACATACCTATATGACATATAAAAGCTACTTAAATAAATATATACATAATATCCAGTTACACAATATCCATAGGATTCAAACTTACAACTACTTATATACTCAAACATATTCACATTTAGCCACAACATAATTTAAATTTAAGTTTAACTCTATCCCTATATTAGAAAGGTATCTTGTCCCTAGTTTCATATGGACATAATTGTCGAATGCAGATGTCGCAAACCCAACCGAGATTAATCTTAACGAGGGTACAGCTATACTTATGCGATTATCGTTTGCTTTAAATAAAGAGATGAAGCGTTTTTGCAGCATATTATTATTTTAGGACTTTGGCATTATTTTATTTTGTTTTATTGATTGTAAATTTTATAAATTAAGTTATATTTTGACTGATATTTTTGCGTACTATTTATGATTGAAACAAATATTTAAAAAAATCCAAGGAATAAAATATTTCGTTACGTTTCAATAACAGCATTTTCTTTGTATTTATTTATAGTATTATTTTACTTTATTCTCCTAAAGTTACACATGTTACTACATATTAGTAGTATTTTATTGTTATTTATACTATTGATGATCATTCAAAGTTTTTTTTTGTATTTTTATACCGCACATGGCAGGGTAGGCAGAGGGAACTGCAGGAACTATAGGAACCTTGTGTTACGACACTCTGTTGTGCTTACAACAAATAAATCGCATATACATAGTATATTATATTATAACAATATGATAGAAAATATATTAATAAAAACACTATATCTTATCAATCAAGCCGTACAAAAACAATACGTGTAATATACACGCGGGCCTCGAATCCGAATCACGTGACCAGGTTAAATCCATAGCACAGCATACGTTTATAAGCCGGGATAAGTAAGCAAATATTGGTCGACGGGATTGCTTGCACGCTAGTCTATGTGGTCAATATTATCTGATTGCGATCCAATTAGAGAATACACTTTACACGCAAATACTAGGTGTATGGGGATACCATTGAACGTTTAGTGTTTTAGTTTTCGTTTTTGTTATTGAAAAACAGGTGGTGAATTTGGAAAATTTTACTATTGTTTTTTGAATAATTTAAGTTTTGCAATGTTTCATGCCTTGTGATTTTTTTCGCATATAACAGTAGGCAAACAAAATATAGTGTATATTGTGTTTTTCCAGAATATATAGAAGGAATCACCCCCAAAATGAGCCAAAAGTAATTGATACTTGTCTGGAGTCTAATTTATTTCACAGTACTTATGACTTGCATTATACGAATTTGAAAAACACCAAAATTTTTGGTGAAGCTTATTTTTTTGTTTCAAATCCATTGAATTAATTAAATCTAAGTACATATAACTGTGTAAATTTAAACCGTTCATGATAAGTCTAGTTCCTAATAGTCGTTTCTGACCACCATGCTTCAAGGTGGTCTATCAGACCAATTTAATGTCACATACAAATTTAATTTATTTTGCCATTTTTAACTTTGCATACAAAATATTCAACGTATAACACTTATATTTTCTACAGCGCAAAAATACAAACATGTCTCGTCGCAACTTTCCTAAAGCCTTTTCAGAACGCACTTTACACCTTGTGATATGTAAATATATGATAATTTACCGACTTGTACAAACTCATGACCAGGTCCCAAACTATTTGCGGGAGTCCCATAACTTCTGTTTAGATTTGGTATGTAGATGTTAAAATTAATATGTTTGGATTACATTAGGGCTGAAAGGATATATTTGAATATGGCGCACCATCATATACGGTATGGCTTATAGTTTCCATGACACACGTACGTATTACGTATTTTGTTGGTTCCCCTCAAAGTGGTTTATCAACCAGCTTATTAGTAGTTCTTATTATTATTATTACTAATAGGCTACCATTTTAAGGGTGGCAAAGTAGAAATCTTCTTATGTTAAAAAAATAAATTTTGGAAACTGAAAATAACCAAATCTCAAGTGTCGAATGTCAAGCAAATCCAATCGGCTAACATATAAAAATTATCCATTATCAATATGTTCATGTTTAAGATCTTTTCGAGATCTTTGAAACAATAACAAAAAAAAAGTAAAATTCTAGGTCAAAATTTCGCCTCTCTAAGTGTCCGCAATTAAAACGCTTTCACAAATAATACATAATAATTATAGATTTAAGATCAAATTCGTATTAGCTTTATTAAATATAGGGAAATTATTATAAAAAAAAACTAAGTCCTTGTATAACAGTAATAATATTGTTAGCCCCAAAAAATAGAGGTGTCACGTTTCAATTTACTCTTTAATATATTTTAGTTTCAATATCCCCGAGGCGTGTAATTTATATATATTAGAATAGGATAGAGTTACTGATATGGTTGAAAGCTTAATATAATGCTTACTGTATAAATTAAACAACAGTGTTTTAAGAGATGATTGTTAGCTTATTGTAAATGTATTTTGTAACACGTGTTAGAAAGGTAGTTACAGTGTCTCCATTTTGCTAAGTTGTGAGATACTGTTTTTTTTTTCTTTTTTTCTTTTTAGCTTCACGCTTTATCCCGTATATTGCAGGGTAGGCAGAGGGAACTGCAGGAACTATATGAACCTGGTGCTAAGATACTCCGTTGCTTAGTCCCTGCTTTCTCTGTCCCCGCTTTCCACTATTTTCGAAGCACTGTGTGTTGAGTGGCAGAATTCAACACCGCACTTTGCTTAGTTTCCAGAGCGAAGAAAATAGAAATATAAAAATCCATCTTCACCGAGTGGGAATCAAACCTACAAACCATCGCGCTTACAGGCAGACTCTCTCGCATCTGCGCCACTACAGTCCTTTAGTATATAGATTAAAATTAATATATAAACATCGCCGTACGCATTTAAAATTTATAATGTGAAAGTCATAGAAAGTACTAGAAACGAAATTCCAAACTCTGAAACCAAATCGCCTTGTTAGGAAAAGTTGTACAGATAAGTTAGCTCATATCCTGAAGTTCTCGGATTCATATCCGAATTAATATCGATACGATGTGGGAATAACTCGTTACGTGTTTGTGGTCGTAAAGCTACGAAATTTAGTATATGGTATTTTATAGCATTTTCTCGATAAGATTGCGAAAAATTAAATATAAATTATAAGTACACATTTTACTTGTAAAAAGTTTCTTTTTTTAGTTTTGAATAAAATAATATAAATAGTAAGACATTATGTTAGAGGCGCAACATCTGCCTGTAACGTGACATATGGATATGGATTTTTCTATTTCCATTTTCTTCTCTCTAGCAACTAGGCAAAGCGCGGCGTTGAGTTCCGTCACTCAACACGCCTCCAAAAAGGCAGAAAACGACGGAGAAAGCTGGAACTAAGCAAGGAAGTGTCATAACACTAGGTTCCAATAGTTCCTGCAGTTCCCTCTGCTTACCCTGCCATGTGCGGTATAAAAGCATTATTAAGGAATAGAATCGATATATCAAAAAGAATTGAAAATGTTTGAAAAAAAAATTAAAATAAAAAGAATAACTTCACATATTTCCTACATATATAATATTAAGTATTAATAAATAACATCTTAACGACACCAGCAATATTATGTTGTCAGTTGCATAATGTAATTTGCGGCAAGAGCTAAAGGATTTGTGTCAAATAAATTATATTACTTCAGTTCAAGTAGATTATTAATTTACTCGAGCCTTACTTATATTATAAGAATATTATACGTTTTATAGCATTTCCGTATTTTATAACTGTAAACAACGATTAAAAATGAAAATCAATTTTTATTCAGTAAAATAACTAACGAATGAAATTACATTTTTTATGTTGTTTTAAAATTAATGACAGTTATTCACTTACAAATAAAACCTGAACCTAGCGTTGCTTACTTTTTGTCCAATTTTTGATACATCATGAGGCGAAAATCAACATTTTTTTTAGTCCTCATGGTAGAGCGTAGAAAATGATCCGATATCCAATCAATGATATATACTGAAAATGATCGAAAATCAAACGATGGAAGTACCCACCGCCGCTATTAAATATATTAGGTATATTCCTTATTTGACAAAGAAAATATCTTTTTAATGACACTAGCTAGCTATTATATAAAAGGCTACAAAAAATATCAACATGTGTGCATGATTTTCACAAATATATGTATTTTGTATTATATTATACATATTTAAAAATTTATAAGTTATTATTAGTAGTGTTCAGACGCCGTTTCCCATTTGCTTTTCGAGACATTGCGTGTTACGTGGTGGAACTAAATACCATGCTTGCCTAGTTTTACCAAAGTGAAGAAAATGGAAAAAATCCATCTTCCCCGAGTAGGAATCGAATCCACAAACCGTTCTGTTTACAAGCAGATGCTGCGCCTCTACGCCATTAGAATTACGTATTATAAGTAAACAGTTTAATATCGGAATATATATATATATATATATATATATATATATATATATATATATATATATATATATATATATATATATATATATATATATATATATATATATATATATATATATATATTATATATATATATATATATATATATATATATATATATATATATATATATATATATATATATATATATATATATATATATATATATATATATATATATATATATATATATATTTATTAATTTATAATCATTTATAAAATAATAAATTTATTTTAATTTCGTAACTCACTGTAAACGATACTTGGTCGGTTCAATTTCCGACAATATCGACAACATATTGTCGCTTCGGGACTAATGTGACTTAAATGCGCATTTCAATTTACAATATATCTCAGTTATATCAAAAAGTAACAGACATCAAGGAACGGTTACACCTTCTATAAAATACAGCTTATAAATAATTTATGTACAATAACTAAGACATTTATGCCGCCGTGGCGCCATCGTCTGATTGTAGACATGACGGTTGTGGGTTCCATTCCTACCAAGAGAAATACAGTATTTTATTTTTTTCATAATACGGCAATGTTATGGTTGGTCGGAAATCGACGAATCGAGTGTCTTATGTGCCTACTGTATGCGTTTTAAATATATAAAAGAGTAGACAAAGCATGGAGAAGAAAAAAAGGTTTTTTTATTTGTCATAATTCCATACTGAGGATATGTTGGCCACGATGGGGTTACGGAGTGGGTTTTTTTTTAGCTTCACGCTTTATCCCGCACATGGCAGGGTAGGCAGAGGGAACTGCAGGGACCATGGGAACCTAGTGTTAAGACACTCCGTTGCTTAGTCCCTGCTTTCTCCGTCCCCGCTTTCTACGGAGTGGTTTTTATTCAAATCTTGTAAAATATAAAAATATTTATTTATACACTAGGTTCCCACGGTTCCTGCAGATCCCTCTGCCTACCCTGCCATGTGCGGGATAAAGCGTGAAGCTAAAAAAAAAATTAAATTATTATTACTTATCAATATTAGGATGTACCTAATCATATAGTGAGAGCCTAGATTGGTAAAGTTCATTTTTACAAATATATGCGCCAAGTAGGTTTCAAAGCCACTATCCTCGAGCTTATAACAACTTCTCGATGACGTTTTTGAATGCTTTTATAAAGATACTTGTAGATGTAATGATATAATTTAACATACTTATGTACTATTTTAACATAATATTTTTGTAAGATTTTATAAGTATTCTCATACTTAAATCATTGAAATCTTCAATTCAAAACCTAATAAAACCTAAGAACATAATATAAGAAATAACACTCTCATAATGGGATTATTAGGGGCTAAATAGGATTTCTAGTTCCATCCTAGAGTACCTATGACCAAAATCTTAATACTAACAGTATCAGTATTATTTGCAATCA
The DNA here is from genome assembly GCA_037178615.1 of Dione vanillae. Taxonomy (NCBI): domain Eukaryota; kingdom Metazoa; phylum Arthropoda; class Insecta; order Lepidoptera; family Nymphalidae; genus Dione; species Dione vanillae. The sequence continues at coordinate 2,440,584 of JAZFAU010000190.1, forward strand.
GATTTCAAGTTGGATCCTCAATAAGGTTCTGCCGGGGAACGTTCCGAATCTCATGTATTTGATTGTTTCCCTTCTACGAGTATACCTATTGCTGCATGTCACATGTGTATTTTCTGGAGATGTTATAACAATTGTATATATAAGTTGTAAAATATATTTAGTTTTAATAAGAAACCGTTTGAAATGCACTCATTATGTTTCTCAGTTTTCAGTTGTATGGTTAACATTTAAATTCAAAAAATGTTTGTATGTTCAAAATATTTAGATTTTCTAGTCAGGTTTTATAAAAAAAAACCTTGACTTCAACAACTCAACAATCAATTTGAATAGAGAAACTTAATAATTTGTTAGATTTTTTAATATGCGTATCTAATATAGAATAAAAACATTTCTAGAGTACGCTGTCTAACATTTTTCAGACTATTTGTTTTGATCCATTACAAAACGAGTAGATAAAAAAAACCTTAGAAAAATCATATAAAGTTACCAACATACACACGCAAGACCAACCAACTCGCAAATGCACGGTAATAACATCTCCATAACGAAATCAAGAGCACGCAATGTGTACAAATCAGGCGGACGGTGTAGCTATCAACAATTTCAAGATATTTGCTCTACAGCTCACGATCTTACCGTCTCACTGTCTCAGCTATGCGTCCGTTGTTATGTGACGTCGGAGTCATTTGTGGTATTTTCTTAGTATTTATTATTTGGATTGGGCTGGCTATTGTAATTTATACTGAATTTAGGAGAATATTGAGATTATTATTTGATTTGTGTTTTGTGCAAAGCTTAACGTCGTGCTTTGGTTCAATAGAGAAGCTTAATTGAGAACTGTAGTGAAAGAGTTAGAACGTCTATCTGTAAATGCAATGGGTTCGATTCCCACTTGGTGAGAATAATTGTATGAATGTGTAAAAATTGTGTTTCATTTTCTTCACTCCGGTGATAGTGCAAAAGCTTTGGGTTCTGCTACTCCAAAACAGGGATTAGAATGGCTTAATCTCGTCTTTCCTACCCTGTAATTTGCGGGATAAAGTGTGAAATAAATAAATGAAAGTTAAATATAAAAAATCAATCAGAAAATTCTATTTTGAAAAAAAGTAAACAAAGCAATGAAAAATTATACAAAACAGAATCACGTGCAACGCCTATCATAGTGACAATGCACTCCGTTTCCCACTTACTACATATATACCGCTACTGAACTTTCTAACTTCCTACTGATAACTTTTGAAAGTTAGAAGTAGATGAATAATGAAACTTAGTATGGAGTTAATCTTTTAAACTAGAGAAAAAGTCCAGGACATTTCTCTGTCATTTAAAGCAGGCACAGATAGCTACAAAACACACTATTGTTATTGGCAAACTCTTTGTTATACGACAAGCAGTAATTTATAAAGAAGATACAATTTATGGAAAATATATCAATATGAACATTATACAGAACTGAAGCTGTCGTAGCGCAGCGGCACAGTGTCTGACTGTAAACGTAACGGTTGTTCGATTCCCAATTGGAGGAGAATTAATTATTTTTTTTTTTTGATCTGATAGCAAAACAAAACGCGGTGTTGAGTTCCGCCATTCGATGTGTGAAAAATTTGATAGAAAAAAGGAAATGGAGAGGACTTAACATACGAAAATTTTGTCAATACTTCTAACAAAATATATCCTAAATATTATAAGATATTACTTAAAATAAATTTTGATTCTATCGTTTTTTAAAATTACATACTTCTGGTAATAAATTAAAAAGAAACTCCTCATCACTCACAAGCTTCTAAGTGGATTGTTCATTACACTCTTCTTTCTCGATCAATAATATAAGATTTCATTTAATTGTTGTTATTAAATAAAAAAATTTTTTAATTAACTTTATGCGAAGAACTATAAGACATTATTTTTTTAGTTGTTGGAAAAAGGAACTGTTCAAATAGTTGACTATTTACCACAGGTAACCTGTAATTACACCTATAAAGCTCATGTGAAGTACAATTTATAAGCACAAAATTTAATTTTACTTCACAAAATATAAACCTAGATACTATAAGATAGCAGCGTATTATTAACATCCGTACAATTGGCTATAAGCTGGCGAGCGATTATCTCGCTTCACACACTGTCGTTTCGCCATTTGTTTAAATTACATTACCATGTGCTGGCGCAGTTTGTCTTCGACTACACTGAATATATACAGCTATAGTTTTTATAGCATTAAAAATTTATTTATTTAGAATCGCTAGTGGTAAATACAATAAAAAAATAGCAACAACAGGTTATTATATAATTAAGCAATGGAGTGTTCGCTACGTTCCTATTGTTCCTGTAGTTCCCTCTGCCTACCCCTGCCATGTGTGGGATAAAGTCTGAAAAAATAAGATTATGATTACTTTTATGCAGCAATAGAGATGATTGATGAGTTGTATTTCTTTTTAAACTACGTATTTAAACTACATTATTTAAATATAAAATATTAAAAAAAAAATAACAAAGATAATAAAAAAAATATTAATATATTTTGCTACATTATTGACCGTCTGTACAATTTATATGTTCAAAACTTAAAATTGGAATAAATACAAAAGAGACACGCGTTCAAAGTTTCCATAAACAGGATAGCATGAAATGGGCATATTTCCAGATTTTTAAATATCACAGATATATTGATGTTATAACCTAATTATAAAAATATATAATGTCAGAAAAAATATTTTTGTAATCAATACTAGCATTAAAGCTATTAAAATCTACATCTGCAAAGTTTCAATGCAAAACAATCTTTACAACGTGTGTACAGTGACACGCGTGGGCGCTCTGATGTGTGTACACAGATTAAATTGCATTAACACAATATATTCACATATCACACTATCTACGAATATATGTATACTATTTTAAGAACAATAAATGTTTCTGCCTGCAAGTGACAAATAGTGCATTGTTAGCAGTAGCGTATGATTTGTACGTCTGTTTTTGTATGGTACTGGGGATAAATGTAAAATTATACTGTATTTGATATGTTGATATATTACATATATATATGCCGTAGTCGGTAATATTAGTCACTTGTATAATATTTCTAGTCATTGTGTTGGAATCTAGTGAGAAACAAATAATTTTCGCGTTTTATAATCACTTATTTATGGGGATCGTCGTGGCGCAGAAGCGTAACGTCTGCCTGTAAATGAGACGGTTTGTGGGTTCGACTCCCACTCGAGAATTTTTTAATTTACATTGTCTTCGCTCTGGTAAGACTCTGCGAAGAAAAAGAAAATATCACTAATTTTTTATACACTGAATGATGATTAGTTAAAGGCTTATTTGACTTAATTTCATTAAAATCTATTTTATTGTGGCTCGCTCACGCTTACATGGTTATAAGAAAATAATTGACTGTTATGTATGACACTAAGCACATATTAAGTAAAAAAGTAACGTCATATTATTTTAATAAACTACTTCGATAAATGAACAATCATAAATAAAAATAATCAGAGATATAGTCAACCAAAGAATCTTCAGTTTTTTAATATATATTAGTAAACATATATATCTTATCCAAATAGTATTTCAATGAATTTTATTGCAAAACTACGATCGCAGAGTCAACGTTTATAAACTTCTTTAAACCTTATATAATTCGATATAACCGAATTATAAGTAATACAATCCCATATCTGAGCGAAACTCGAACTATTTCCAATACGAGAACGCATTATACATACGTAATGACGTACCCACTCGTACAAAACAAACATGAGAGCCTAAAGTCTAAACCTATTAGAATTTATGAAATTCAATGTTATGTTAAAATCATGAATATTAATATATTTCGCATGTTTAAAATTTTACTCCTTTTTTGGTTAGGGGATAAATTGTATTCGATTTATATACAGCAACTTCATTAGATACAGCGTCCCTATTAAAAATACTGACTGAGATTAAGTGCGGAATTCGAATGCAAGTAATAAAAGCGTTAGAACTTAGAAGTTCTATGTTCGACATCCATCTAAGACAAATATTTCACAACATATGTAGACCTATAAATAATTGTACCATTACGTATAGATAGTCAATAGTACTTCTCGCAAAAAAAAATATACTCAAATATTGAGTTAAGTAAGTAGAGTAAATTCTCTCTGCTAAGGAGAACGTAATGAAAAGACTGTTGACCACTTTGCGTGCAAATTCAAGATAATATGTAGAGAATGGCTGAATTTAGTTATATTGGTCGCACTCTGTCTTCCTCCTAATTAGTGTTTTGAAATATTCAAATATAAAAAAATATATCTTAGTACAATAATTAGTCAACTACGCCAGACTAATGCGTCGAGTGACCTCGTCGTTCGCATAGAATGGCTCGAAAACTACAGGATATTTGCTTTTTTCTTATAAATAGAACTTGTTCTATTTAATATTGACATAACTCGAATAGAAGTATAAAATTAAAAACGCAGTAGTGATGATGTCGCGCTGACTGACGTTCGGAGAGAGTAGATTATAATTATTTAATTATTTATTTATAACTTTTCCACTTAGAATCATTGAGATGATCATATTTGTACGTCAGATAGAGCGAACGGAGGAGTGTCAGAGGAGCCCAATTTGATTATAAATATCAATTTGAGCCTCCCTGAAACCTACACAGTCCACAACTTAAAACTAAAGTTTCGAGGGTTCCAAGCGCGATCTGGTGAGAAGAGCCCACAACAAACTCAACAAGGTTTCTCTAAACCTATTGTGATCACTTTACAAACGTTATTTAACCTTTCCTAGCCCTGGTAAAGAAGGCAAGCCACGGTGTTGAGATCTGCAACTTGTTTCGAAGTGTCTCCAAAGTCTAAGAGCTGGGAGCAAAATGTAGCACTTAAATGTAACACTATACTTTTTTGTAATTGAGTAACAAAATATGTAATTGTTGTGATACAATTTAAATTTTAGAAATCAACTTAAGTTCGACCAGTCAGTTAAGTGAACTTAGTAATTTTGAAATCAAATATTATTTTTTTATGCATATATATAATTCAAACAAAAATTAAGAATAAATCTCACAAAATACGTGAACGATTTTTAAAATTTTAACCCACAAATTACTTAAAGAAAACATAAAAATGTTAACTCAGCGCGACTCGAACCCGCGCCCTCTTTTAAACTGTGAAAGCGCTCTCACTACTGAGTCATGCGTTGTACGTCACGCTGCCTTAAAGAAATGTATACATATTTTTTAAGTATTTTTTCTATTCTCAGTGTGGATTAACACTTTAAAAATCATAAAAATATTTAATTAAAATAGCATTCTCTCCTGCAAAATGATTGTTCTTTGTAATGGTCTTTGGGTAGCGGAAATTTGTAGAAATCTCCCTACAGAGATGCCATCAACGAAATAAGTTATATAAAGCATTTAAGAATTTCGACTCAGCGTGATGTAGAACACATGACTCCATAATCCATTTTCCTCTGGCATTAAGATTTGAACCCTATACCCCTGGCCAAACTTATTAGTCTAAGATCAATCATTATGAATTCCAGAGCTGATGTCGCAACAATATCGTAAAATTCAGCGTAACAAGTGTATCATAGTAGAACAATTTAGTAGAAAATTACTTACGTCTTACACCATACAGTATTGTTAGCTGTGGCAGCATTAAGTGGCCAACACATGTACGTAGAATTAAAATAATTGCCTTCACTACAATGTTCCGATGGCAGATATAAGCCTAGTTGTACACGCAACTTTACATGTAAAGTGGATTTTAGATATCTCTGTGTGAACAATGTGAGGAGTTCTTTAGATGGTTAATTTGTTCCAGTGGGTAGTATATTAGGATGCAAGTCCTGAATTTGAGTTAAAAGTCAAATGAAAGCAAAATAGAAGCCTACAACTAGAAATTCGCAACCGTTTGTTCTGAAACTGTTAACTTTGCTAAGCTGAATTTTGATGCTTGAGTGGAATATTAGACTACTGGATTATCGGTACTCTATACCGAATAATTGAAAATATCATAGTTTTATGTTACATATACTTACATACTCTTAAATAACCGTTTAATTTTTTTAAATATATACTATATTAATGTGAACGGGTATTATGTGGTACTTTAGTACTAATAAGGTAAGAATAAAATAATGTTCTTTTTTATCGTTGTATATAAGTAGACAGAGTGTACTTAGTATTATGATATCTGTTGACATCGAGAACCGTCGTGGCGCAGAGGCGTAGTGTCTGCATGTAAACGCGACCGTTTTTAGGTTTGATTCCCACTCGGAAAAGATCGATTTTTCTATTTCCATTTTCTTCGCTCCTGAAACTAGGCTAAGCGCCTGAGTTCCGCCACGCAATGCCTCGAAAAAGGCGGATCGCAGGATCTAAGCAACGTAGTGTCTTAACACTCGGTTCATATGGTTTCTGCAGTTCCCTCTGTATACCCTGCAATATGCGGGATAAAGCGTGAAGCTATGGCATCCTATTTTCCGCTTTCTGTCTATAGAAGCATTTACATGTTGATTGGCGGAACACAACGCCGCGCTTTATCTTATACTATGTTATACTAAAGGCAAAATGAAAAAAGCTCCTTCTCGTAAGTCAAATTTTAAACATTTAACAGTAATTTAGTAAATATCACAACATAAGTCAATTACATATATCGGATATCATATATCGGATTTGATTTTACGTTTCTATAAATCATATAAAGACGCTCAATTAAGCTAGGTTTTACTGTACTATGCTAGATCTATGAATGCTCCTAAATTAGCTTTAACATTTATATAAATAAGGTATACTTTCCTCTAACATATATTATTATAAGAAACGCCTACTCATCAACTACCAGATCATGGTATAATTAACCTCAGTTAATTACTTCATATCATATAGGACACAAGTTTTCTCACAATTTCACTTTTGTATATATATATATATATATATATATATATATATATATATATATATATATATATATATATATATATATATATATATATATATATATATATATATATATATATATATATATATATATATATATATATATATATATATATATATATATATATATATATATATATATATATATATATATATATATATATATATATATATATATATATATATATATATATATATATATATATATATATATATATATATATATATATATATATATATATATATATATATATATATATATATATATATATATATATATATATATATATATATATATATAATATATATATATATATATATATATATATATATATATATATATATATATATATATATATATATATATATAGTATAGCATTTATTATTATTTTATAAAAATAAACACTATATATACTATACTATAGAGTAAACTCATTTAAAGTGGATGTAACATATTTATGTGAACATTGTGAGGAGTTTTTTAGGTTAATTTGTTTCAGTGGGTAGGTAACACTAATATTATATAGTATGTATAGTATAAAATATTATAATATAGACTTTTTTAAGTCGCTTACTAAGTTGACGACATTTAGTTTTTCTTCAATAGTTTGTGAAATATGTAGTTCGGAATGATCGGAAATGGAATAATATATTAAGCTTTTCAAAGATGTATATCAAATTCAAATATCTATCTAACTTTACGTAACGTTATATTTTACTGTACATAGAATTGTCCTCAAAAACGGATGTGCCAGCAATAAAATTTAATTGAGGACAAAACAAAATCAAAGTATGCAGTTCAAAAAGGATGCATAATAATTGCTATCTCTATGCAGAGCGACCCTATCGTTCGAGCGTTTATAAAAATGCATCACTAATTAAGAAACATTTTGTACGGGCGTGTATAGCCAGTAGAGACGGCGTAGTCCTGGCCATTCGGGGGACCTACCTACTGTGGATTTTCATTTTTCGCAGTTTTGAGTTATGAATTTTTAATGAGATCGCGAGAGATTATGAGTCAGAAGTCATTTCCCGGTAAAGGAGAAAAAAACAGTGCCGTTTGTTCGAGTCGGGCCATAAAAAGCGCTGAACTTGTGGAAATAGAAAAAAGTAGAGCTACCTTGTGAATGAGACATTCTTTTTGTTTGTTGTTTGTCTTTATGTAATTACGCTTGTTTTGTGGCCACGTTTTCATATCTACTTGAGGGTAATCCACATTCCGTTCTCGGGTTGTGTACCGCTTACCAGACTCTTATTTTCCGGCTCTAGGGGTTCGTAGATTCAAAAGCATTGTTTGATGGCTACATAATTATTGTAGCATTGCAAGAGTTTTATGATGTTGCCTGTCCGAAAATATGGGTATACTTCAAAGTTGTTTTCGTCGTGTCGTAAACCGTGCAATATGCTAGCATTACTCTCTACAGTTATATCGCCTAACCCAAAAGGACGAGTTGTCCCTTTTTAACCTTAAAAAAGTATAAATTATGCACTATTTTTTTGACAAACTTTATATACGAGTTACTATCCAGTACAGCTTGAATGAAGTGATATGATGGTTGCTTTATATATTATTTTTTAGTTGTTTTACTACTTATTAATAATATCACAAAATATACTCATAACTTAACAAATACAAATACGGTTAACGAATCATACATAATTCAAGCATTGAAATCTCCCGGAAAGATTCTAATAAAAAAATAAATATATTTAAACGAAAATAAAGTAAGAAAAATTAAACAAAATCATACAAATTTACAACAAAGTAAAAATAATGCATATTTCTGACCAAAACTATATTTTTACTCATTTGTGAATTTGCGGTCCGGATATTTTTATTTCAGTACTCGTTATGCCCAAGTCGAGCGCTGTTGCAGATAGTATAATATAAATTCATGTAGTACACCACAAGCACTACAATTTTATGATTTCAGCTTATTAAAAACCTTTTCTGTTTGACGTTTATTGCAGAGCATTACTTATTTATTTACAAAGAGCCTTAGTAGGTATATTATAAATTCAAATTCAAAATATTTTTTATTCAAATAGAGTTTTCATGAATTATCATACGAAGTAGAGTGAGATGTTTCTGCTTATTTACGTTGTCTATAAACGAAATTGTAAAAAAAATATAATATTTTAAAGCCATACAATTTTAATATAATTTCATATATAAACAGTTATTTGTAATTTATATATAATTCCTTCAATTTCATATAGAATGAAAAGCACTAGACAAATATTTTATTTATACATTCATTCACAATAAATTCACTGTATGCATTGCAAACATATCTAACACTGTCCAGGTGGGGATCATGCATGCGTGTCCTACGCTCTGGGGACGAGATTAAGCCTAAACCCTAATTAGATTAGCATCGTATATGGGTTTCACTTATTTACTCTACTCATTAAAAATTATTTATATCAGAATTTTTAAAATTTAAATGTAATTAAGAATGTAAAACAATACGTATATTATATTTTTATAAGAAAATTATTTCATTTTCAAATGAAATTTTAATAAAAACGACGATGAAGGCTTTCGGTGACCAGACAGTTAGTCTACCTGGTAAAAAGGCAACCTACTGTCATCTGAGGATGATCCATAGTTTGTGATTTTCATGATTACGACGTCTTTATGACAGTTTTATTAGAAATATCTTTAAATTTTTATTTCAAGCTGAAATATGTAGATATATGTCTTATAATAATTTAGAATTAGTTTTTTGACCTAACATCTGTTTAACACTACTTCGCTACAAGTTCAGTACTAAAAAATATCAAATTAGGTTTAATTATTTGGTTATATGAATCCATATCACGTAGGATATAAAATTTAAATAAAAACAAATTAGTGAACTAGTATTTCTTTCAAGTGACACCCATTTAACATAAATAATAGAGCTGGAACATCTCAATAAATTATATAAAAATTTTCTTGAAACCTAACGACACTACACTGAAAAACGACTCTACACGTCTGCTAACAGGTAGAGCAATTACGTATTTAATATGCATGACTGTATGAACAGTAAGTACGTGTTGAATGGATTATGAGTGTCGTACGCGACTTAAATGAATAGCCAGGCTATGCTATTCGTCATATGAAGAAAGGGGTGTAGAATGGGTTTTTGTAAAGAAAACTTAAATGTTTTAAGTTTTTAATGCAATAGTTCATGCTTTATGATATCGTTATGTTACAGCTTCTATTTTCATTACTGTGGGTTACAAAATACTTGAATGTTGAATATTAAAACGATATATATTTTTATACAATTTTTACATCGTTTAGTCTTTAACATCTTTGTTTTTAACAACTTTCAACTATCCACATGGTCTCCTACAATATATGCCTGTTTTATTATTTGTACACTTTACTATTCAGAGCTAAGTAAAAGGAGGTAGATATTAAGATTAAGAAAATCGAGTGTAAAATGCCAATAGAAGGCTGTACTTTGTCTAAGTATAGTAGAGAAGTAAGAAAAAATAATATAATTTCTCTAAATATTATTCGAACCCACAACTTACGTGCTGAAAATTAGACTTCGTCTACTATTACTACTGTGCCATTGTGATCTCTTTATTAAGTTCAATATGGAAATACAAAGTAACCCGGCATAATCGGTACAGCCTTTACGCGAACTAAATTATTAATTAACATATGGACTCAAATCACATATAACCTATGTTTAAAACGTAAGCGCGCCGTCTTATTAAACTAACAAGGCCACTCTACGGCTCTATAATTAGAAGAGGGTTAGAATAAACCCCTCTCCCGATATTATGGCACTATGCTATAAATATATTACAGTTTAATGTTTTATTTTTATTTTGAAGTACAATATATATACATATTTAATATTTATATAGAATTATATTTTTAAATTCATTAATCAGTAATGTAGTGTAAGGCTATACATTTTTTAAATATTAAGTACATTTAAGACGTTTTTTTTAATGACGATACTTTAGTTTTTTATACTATGTTTATAATAATATATGTTTTCAATTTAAATATATTTATAAATTGCATTTTATGTCAACTTTTGCTTTGCTTTAATTATTTTCTTTTAATTTTATAAATTTATCACCATTTGACTTGCATTTATCTATAATGATTTATGTAATTTTAGTTTACTTTTTTGTGGATTTTTTTTTAGCTTCACGCTTTTTCCCGCACATGGCAGGGTAGGCAGAGGGAACTGCAGGAACCATAAGAACCTAGTGTTAAGACACTCCGTTACTTAGTCCCTGCTTACTTCGTCCGTGTGGATTTTGTTCTCATATATACATGTATGTTTTGTAATAAATAAATAAAACATTTTATACAATATATTTTATTTAAAAGAAATTAACTTAACAGTCTAACCGTATCCTAAAAACGTATAGTATAGATTTATGTTAGATATAAATACTTCAAATTGGCAGTCGGACAGTCGGCGATGCCCCTATATGATATTGAGGTTCAAAATTGAAACGATAATTTCATTGACGTACAGAATGTGCAAGTTCACTGGTTCAGTGTTCAAAATGAACTTAATGATAGATATTGTTATTTATTAATTTTCTATATTGTTTTTGTTCTATGTAATTATCATGTTGAAGTGTTATTCGAAAAGGCGTAGGCGGTGCAAACGTTTCCCTGTAGACGCGATGGTTTGTGGGTTCGATTCCTACTAGGGGAAGAATCATTTTTTATTTCTATTCTATTCTCCACAGTCAATAGGCAAAGCGCGGCGTTGAGTTTCGTGACTCAATATGAAAGGTTTCGAAGCGGTGAAAAGTGGGGAACAGAGTGTCTTAACACTAGTTTACTATGGTTCCTGTGGTTCGCTTTGTCTACCCTACTATGTGCAGGATAGAGGATGAAGAAAAAAAAAATAAAAATTGTTATCCTTTGTAATTTAACTTGTTTTCGGATCGCTTATAAATTTTTTGGAAATTTTGATTTAAAATTAATAGCGATTATTTCGGAATATTTTAAGATACTATATTTCTTCATGCTTTTTCAAACTTAATGGTTTAATATACAACAGGATATTACATAAAAACAAATCTATTTTTCTAAAAACTAGATTTCAAGCGTAATCTTTAGAGTAAGTGAACATTAAAAAATTTAAAATGTATGTGCATGTGTTATTCATATAAATTATATCTTCTTACCGTCGAGGACCGTCGTGGCGCAGAGGCGTAGCGTCTGCCTGTAAACACGACGGTTTGTGGATTCGATTCCCACTCGAGGAAGATGGATTTTTCTATTTCCATTTTCTTCGGTCTGGAAACTAGGCAAAACGCCACGTTGAGTTCCGCCACTCAACACGCAATGCCTCGAAAAGGGCGGAATGTGGGGACAGAAAAAAGCAGGGACTAAGCAACGGGAGTGTCTTAACACTAGGTTCATATAGTTCCTGCAGTTCCCTTTGCCTCCCCTGCCAAAAAAATATTTTCTTAGACAATTTTATTCATTAAAAAGAGCTAAAAAATCCATTGTAAAATTATAAAGATCTAACCAGACATAAAGGCAGGCAGCAGGAAGCGACTTTGTTTTATATTCCGAAGTGACTTATTACTTATACAATAATATATTGTCCGCCATTTTTTTAACATATTTTGTTAGTATAGTTTCGCGAGAAGATTCTGCATTCTGGTTAGATGGATAGATTCATTTTTCATTGGCGTTACTCAAGTTAAAGATTTATAAAGGATAAGGATAAGGTTCTAAATTATTTTTAATAAAATTTAAGGCTTGCTTTACTTTGCTGTGTCAAAGCTCGGCGTTGAGCTCCATTACTCAACATGCAAGGGATGTGGAACTTGTTTAGCACTAGTTTCTTTTAACCTACAGTTGGCTTCGGCCATGTGGCACAATTAAGACGAAATTAAAAACAAATAAAGTACATTTACCATAAACCTTGAAAACACTGATTTTGAATTTCAAGAGGCAACATATATATATATATATATATATATATATATATATATATATATATATATATATATATATATATATATATATATATATATATATATATATATATATATATATATATATATATATATATATATATATATATATATATATATATATATATATATATATATATATATATATATATATATATATATATATATATATATATATATATATATATATATATATATATATATATATATATATATATATATATATATATATATATTTAATTCTACATTTTTATACATTCATATTTTTTACATTATTAAATATTTTCTTTAAATATGATACTGTTTAATTCTTTAGTTGAATCTTTAACATTATGAGTCATATACACTATGCAGTAGTTTCGAAACAATTCACAATACTATCTAGTATACTCCATTAATGACCTAATAATATTTATTTATGATAAGTACAATTGCCTTATGTACTTTTAAGTTATCGATAAATTTAAAATGTTATAATTACTATGTATACCTACCTAATTTTTTATTTATAGGTAGTAACAAAAATTAGGTAGGCAGACTTTTTAATTTGACGCAAATGTTGCTATTTCATGCTATTGTTTATATATTATAAATATAGAACAAGTTAGTCTCAATATTTATTTCTCTCTGCCAAAAGCGTAATGTTGAAAGAAGCCTAATTTTATTATAACTACCAGAGATGACCTTCTTGATAAAAACGTGCACTGTTATATGTATCCGAACAGTTAAATGCATCGATACCTGCTGTTTCAATTTACGGATACGTTTTATTACTGTTCCAATCTCCATCTGCCACGCCCTCGACCTTTGGTTAACTCCCGTAGTTAGTACACTTATCCTATAAATAACAATAACACAATAATGAAATACGCGCAGTTAATACTTCTATCGATTGTTAACTGTTTTGTATAAGGGTGTCATGACGTAGTGGAATTGTCTCTGGCTTTTTTCGCGATAGTAGTAGGTTATATCCTTTATTTAAACTATAAGAATATTTTCACCATCTGATAAGAAAAGGAATGGTAATGAGTTCCGTTCTTCAAATGACAAAGTGAAATAAAGAATGTTGGAGACTTCTTTCTCTCTGTCTTACTTATCTGTTTTACCAGGCTTGTAAAGCCTGGTAAAATAGAGAAGTAACTGTAATTTAATTTAAATTCAAATGATTTTATTGAATATAACATAGTATTCGTTTTCTGAATGTCAAGTTAGTACGTCAGATCTGAGAAGAACTTGCACAAGAAGCTGAGTGGGACTTTTTTATGCTGATTCGAATTTTACGTTTATTTATTTATTTGAGAATGACACGTTTGAAATAGACTGAAGCAAGTATTTCATTCCTGGATATATTATTTAAAAAAGCATTTATTTAGTAGAAACCTTTAACACTCAATTTTCTTTATATATTTTTTAAATTGATTCAAATTTAATCTTAAAGTTAATAAAACATTGGTTACATTTGAAAATGTTATGGTTATCCGTAATGTATGTTCTAAATTTTTTTATCTTTATATATGAATAGCACTAAAATAATTATTCGTTTGGAATGGAGAGACCATTTCTAAATTTATAAAAATATATATGTTATATATATAATAAATACTATGAAATACAATAAAATATTTTTAAATAGGCTTAGTAAAATGGACAAATTGACACGAGCATTACTCCCCCATACATTTAAAACCCGTAACCACTCGCAATAATCACTTAAGTAATAATTTATAAATTAAAAATAAGTTATAAACAAGCTTCATTATTTAAAAAAAAACATAGAGTGAAAATCCCTCACAAGATATAAGTATGATCAAAAGTAACTCGTATGAATTTTACTGAAGAGCTTCCAATTTACAACCAACTGCCACTCCACACATCGGCGCGGCTTAATTACCCGTGTCCCTCCAATTAACGTTTTGTGCCTGCCTGTTGATGACAGCGTATTTGATCTAGATTTTACCTTGTATTGGTTCTAGATTTTAGTAGTCTAGTACAAGGCAAAATCTAGGAAAAATGTAGATTGTATTATGTTTTTTAATGTTTATTTTATTGTTGGTAATGTGTTGGGGAATTTTAATTACCATAACAAATTAATAAGGAATAAAAATAATTTTAATAATCTGTATATTAAAAATACTTTTTTTTAAATAAGTGGCTTCTGAAATTGAGCAGAGAAAATTTTCTCTAAGTATTTAAAAATTTTCTTCAATCTTGATCCACCTATCAATAAATAATGGGAATAAATTTGGACAAAAGGCGGAGGATGGAGTAGTTCCACTAGGTTCTCTCTCCTTCTTCTGCTATATTCTGAAATATGTTAATACTACATAGAATAATATATGCTTGTATGCTCTAGAAAAACCAAACACACGTTATTACAAATAAATATTTTTTTAACACCAAAACCGTCCACTGTAAGCAGAAATTCCACAAATTACAACTAACAGACAGGTCTTTCAATCTCGCATGATCACCTCATTAGTAATATGGACTGTGTCACCAATCATTCGTCGGTATCAGAGACGATGAGGGTGCTTCATTAAAATATAACGAGTAATTTGTACTCTAAGATACTCTAGCTCACATCAGATTGGACATTCATGAGATGTTTGATTTAGTTATAAGCTTTCGTTAATTTACTTTTATTTTTTATTTTTATTTCACATTTAATTGGTTGTTAGGATGATATGGGTGAATAAATTGATTAAATTCATATTAAAATTAAAAGAATCCATATAATTTTACTCAGAAAGACTAGTTAATAACAGAACAAGCTTCAGTAGTGTCGACGAAAAAGGATTTTATCGGCCGGGGTTAAGGGGGAAGACGACACGCGATGCGTTACAAATTTTTTTTGAAGATATTACATTTTGTTTTATTTCTATTTATTGTTTCAGTTTGAGAATCGCACATCCTATTTTTGTATCATAAATGATATGATTTCGTTAGAGCATTATATAATGGGGATTATGCGGAAGCTATGAGTGTTTCTTAGTGTTACAGTAAATCAATATTACTTATATTACAATATTAAAATATTTATGATCACAATTTTACTGTTTACTATAAAGAACCCCATATAAAAACTATAAACAATGAGTCATTCTAAATATCACACCCTAAATCCCAATAAAATTTAATATGTCAATATGTTATACATGCATGGGGCCAAATTATCATTAATTATGGGAGCCAAAGGTACGACTACACCCTTCCTTCCATTGATATTTAAAAATTAAACTTCATATGATATATAAACACAGATGTTGGGGTAAAAATATATAATTTAATTTTTTTTAGCTTCACGCTTTATTCCGCATATTATAGTAGGCAGAGGATGGAACTGCAGGAACCATATGAACCTAATGTTAAGACATTCCGTTTCTTAGTCCCTGTTTTCTCCGTCCCCGCTTTCTGCCTTTTTCGAGGCATTGCGTGTTGAGTGGCGGAACTCAACGCCGCGCTTTGCGTTTAAAGAGCAGTTTAAAGAGCGAAGAAAATGGAAGTAGAAAAATCCATTTTCTCCGAGTGGTAATCGAACCCTCAAACCGTCGAGTTTACAAGCCTCTGCGCCACGACGATCCTCAATATAATTTAATCTTTTTTAAATAAAACAATGTAAATTAATTCGACGTTTCGAACACTTTGCAATGGCCCATGATCGGGAGTAATATATGCTTTGCAGTGTATTGTTTTTTATAATATAATAAATTAAACATCTTATTGAACGCTTTTTTATACTATAAAGGGAAATCAAATAAAAGTATTATTGTAAACATAGGACCCTCAATTTTGTTTCTATATATATATAATAAACATCTACAATATCAGCTTAGGAGTCATTTCATTATTTCCCATAGTCGTTCACCAGCTAGTTACTTAGTGATACCAAATAATTCATATATGTCCAGTACAGAAGTACTTATTTTTATCTAGTTTGGTTTGTGATAGGACTTTGAAGACAAATACGTATTTTTTGTTACCACCAACTTTTTATTCCTATTTGTTGGCGTCATAAGAGGAATTTCTTATCAGTCAGAAAGTTATCATTATTGTACTTATCAATTGTTTTATGTAAAAACTTGATATTTTGTTAAAACAAGTCTCTGATATTATTATTACTATACAAAACAAATGCATCTCATATGACAAGAATTAAATTAGTACATATTAAGTTATTCACAGTTGCATTCATTTATTTGGTATACCATTAACTAAAAAAGGTTTTTTATCTTGATCTTTGTTCAGACCATTTAATTTTCAAGTTATTATTATCACATATATACTTAATAATATAATCGATGTATAAAAGAGCTTCTAATGTCTACTCGCCCTTTCCCAAATCATACGCTTAACATAACATAAAGTAATCATTTAGCCAACATAAAATAAATGTTTATATAAATCTATGCTCGTGGCACACCGTGTGCTGAGCTGTCGATATCAGTTTGTTGTAATGGACACCATCACCACGCCTAGATATCGCCTTAGTAAAGTTCTGATTCGGCTTTATTGATTGGGTAAATAAATTTGGAAAACTTAAAAAGTAACGTAAATATCTTTGAATGAATCAAAATTTTGCGTTCTTTGTTTTAATATGTTTTGTCAGTGTATGCTTAATAGCGGACTGAGAAAAATTTAAAAATATATTTGTATAACTTTTGTCATTTATACCAATTAAATTAAGTAATAAAATATAAATGATGCTATTTATAAAGATTGTGTTCATATTCACATTGTTTATGGCCAGGATATCTAACTTTTAAATAAAACTATTTTTTTTGGTATTATTAGATACTCCTATAGTAAATAATAAAAATATTATGTAAACGAATTATAAAAAAGTTAATTAATGAAATACATAATACGAAAAATCTTATATAAATAGCCGAATCAGAATTGTGAACACTTTTGCGTGTTCAACACTACTCAAGCAACGTATCAAAACCGACACCTACGCATATTTTTCTCTGTCTATTTTAACATAGTGTGATGTCTATTAATAAAAACAAACCTTTATATGTATTTTTAAGATAGTATGAAAATGTAAAGTAAAAGTTTGGTAAGTAAAATCTTAGGAGAAAAGGACCCAGTACAGTATTTTACTAAATTTAGTTATTAAATATTCATCAATTTCATACTAAATAAAATTTAAAATAAAAACCTAATCTACGGCTACATTATTCTTATTGAAATCAAAATATAATAATTTATATAACATAATTTTCAAATATATATTTTACATATATATTATATAATATGTTATATATAAATAAAGAATATAAAGAAAAACAAGACCACACCACTATCATGCGCTGAAAAGGCGGCTTTCAACATATTTAATGCTCCCCACGCTCGTATTTCACTAAGAAATGGCGCAAGAAAAGCAAAATTATACTCTCCATGGAAAATAGAACGATATAAAAGCGTAACTGAGGTCGGGAACAATTCACAGAGTGCACCCAGTCCCATACACGGCTGTATTGTGACATACGTACGTCGGGTCAGACGGGACAAAACAAAAATTCCATTGTAATATCAACGACGCTTTATATTGCGAGGAAAATAATTTTTTTAAGAACGTGTTTCTTTTTTTGCCTTTCCATACTTTATTTTAAAAATGAAAAACATATTTCGCCGTGTGAATATTTTAAGTGTATTGCGTGTGGTATGAATGCGGTACATTTCGACGAATGAGATTGCATTGATATAGATTGCTATTGAATTTTTTTTCTTTTCTTTATAATAAATGCTTTTTGTTTTATTAATGTGGTAGCATTGTTTGGATATAAGCTGAATGGTAACTGTTTTTAATGTTGCCGTTAAATATTATAACTTTTGATGCTGTGTTTGATAAAGTGTTTTAAAATGTGTCGTAGTAGCTTTAAGTGCAATGTATAAATAAAAAAAAAATAGTCTTAAATAATATAGATTATATTGCGGTAATTTTTAAAAAAAATCCAGCTTAGCTTAGCGAAAAGTGAATAAAATTACTAATTGGGGTAAATAAAAAAGAAGTTAATTTAATTTCAGCTCTAAAGTTCTTGATATAAAATTATAACATTTATGAGTAATTTTTAACTAGGTTCATTTGCCATTCTACATTTTATAAATAAGGCAAGGTAGCCAATATTCTTTTCATACCAGTATATATTCTTAAAAGTAATGCAGAGAGAACTTAGTGTTAAGTCACTACATTTTACTTTATACAAAATTTACCTATAACAATGCCACATAAACATTGCTCAAATGTCGATAATTGTGTCCCACTCTATCGGGAAACGTTCAATAACTTCCATGGAAATGTCTTCAGGCTTCTACTGGTTATTTCATTAAATCCACTGCCTGTAATCATTCTACGCTAACTACGTTTGCTTATTATATTGAGATTGTAACAAAATTGCTAACAATAAATACATAACATATTAGTTATAGCTTAAAATATCATAACTTATTCCCTCGAGTAAAAATCGAACCTTTTGCTTTATGCACACTGAGATATATAGAAAGTTTAAAGAAATTCTGTTGATTTTTATTATTTTTCACATTTTCTATTAACTGATAAATTTTATTTCATCTTGTAAAATTTTAATACTCTTTGCCTTGTCTTATTTGAAGACGTCATCGTAGTTCAATTGGGACATACTTTATTCAATTTTATATTTTAGGATTCTTACTCCACTTTGCCGGCCTTTAAGGTGGACGTAGACGCGCTTTTTGAAGGTATCCATGTTGTATCGATCTGGAAACACTGCCGCAGGTAGGCTATTCCACAGTAGTGTGGTACGTGGAAAAAAGTTCCTACGAAGCCGCACAGTAGTGGAATTCCACGTGTCCAGATGGTGGGGATGATACTTTAATTTGTGTCGTACTATGCGGTTGGAGAATTCAGCGGCAGGCACCAGATCAAACAGTTCTCCAGAACACTCTCCATGGTATAAGCGGTAGAGAACGCACAGCGAGGAAACGTCTCTACGCAGCGCCAAAGTGTCTAGCCTTTCACAGATATTTGGGTCCCCAACGATACGAACGGCTCTACGCTGTATGCGATCAAATGGTTCAAGTTGATACTGGGGTGCACCAGACCAGAGATGCGAACAATACTCCATATGAGGCCGAACCTGGGTTCTATACAGAGCTAATCGGTGTGCAGGCGTGAAAATAGTGTGAATAGAAGTATTGTAGTGTTGTGATAATTGTATAGTATAGGATCTATATGGTGCACTAGCAATTTTTATTTACCAAAAAGTAATTAAAATTCAATTCAACATGAAATATAATGCTGATGAGTAGATATTTTAAGAGATTATTACACTTCTGTTTAATCTTCTATAATGTGTAAAACTTCTTTCAAATGGAATTAGAATAGCTGTCTCCTTTCATTAGATATGCGATTTGTATTGAAGCATAGAATAACTCCAGTGGAAACGTTCTTGCAGCTTATTTTATTACCTGTCTATAACCGCCCTCCAATCATTCCATGCCGCATTCGCTTATTACTTTGGAATAAGGTAAAAGTACAATTTATAGACCTGGATACTGAGAAAGATTACGAGATGCTATACATTCATAGTTTATAATCAAAATATTTTGTGTTATATAATATTATTTTTTGCAATTGGCGTCATATTTAGAGAGAATCTAGTGACAAAACACTCTTTTCTCCATTCTGGAAATCATATAAAATTACAGCAACCGACCAAAAAAAACAACAAGAACAAATCAATTTCCTCATTGCAGTTAAAAATATAAGTGCCTCTGAACAAACTTGACTAAGTCCTCGAGACAACGGATCTCTTGTCTTATGAAATCCTTGAGTGGACTACCTCAACGATTTTATTTTTATATCTCAGAATCATGACTTAAGTAACCCCTTAAGTAAGTTTAAGATGGTACTGTTTTTGTAATTGGAATGCCTTATTTTTTTGTGCCTCGAAATGCTTAAGAAATATCTTTTACGCTAAAGTAATTTATATTTTATCCCTTTTGTATTTATTAGCATAACGTAACTGATTTGTAGGCGGCTAAGGAACCATGTTTAAGTTTTGAAACCACTGCATAGATTATTATGAAATGTAGACATAAATATATAGGTATATATATTTTTTTCAAGCTTCACGCTTTATCTCGCATATTGCAGGGTAGGCAGAGCGAACTGCAGAATTTGTACCTAGTGTTAAGACATTCCGTTTCTTAGTCCCTGCTTTCTCCGTTCCCACTTTTCGCCTTTTTCGAGGCATTGCGTGTTGAGTGGCGGAACTCAACGTCGCGCTTTGCCTAGTTTCCAGACCGACGAAAATGGAAATAGAAAAATCCATCTTCCTCGAGTGGGAATCGAACCCACAAACCGTCGCGTTTACAGACAGACGCTTACGCCTCTGCGCCACGACGGTATATATAGGTATTTAGAAATATATAATTATTTTTAGCTTCACGTTATAAATAACAATGTAAGTGGAGGAAACCTAGTGTTCAGATACTTCCTTCCCTGAATTAACAAATAACTATTTTTATATATTAAACACACAACAATTTTTAAAGATGAGACAAATATGTAAACTTAGGTACAATTAACACATGTTATTTTAATATACAGAAACTATATCAGAATTACAAAATTATTAATTTAAAAATTAAAAAAGATAAGGGCCGTCGTGGCGCAGAGGCGCGACATCTGCCTGTAACACGACGGTTTCTGGATTTGATTTCCACTCTGGGAAGATGGATTTTTCTATTACTATTTTCTTCGCTCTGGTAACTAGAGAAAGTGCGGCGTTGAGTTCTGCCACGCAACTCGCAATGCCTCGAAAAAGGCGAAAAGCGGGGATGGAGAAAGTAGGGACCAAGTAACGGAATGCTTAACACTATGGTTCCTGCAGTTCCCTCTGCATATCCTGCCATGTGCGGGATAAAGCGTGAAGCTACAATAAGTAATTGAGTTAGGTACCATTTACACAATTCCAAATGAAATAGATTTAATAAGTTATAAATAGTCTAGTATGGAGAACGTATGGAGGAAGCTTGTATAATATTATTTTATTATTACATTTAAATATTATGCTTAGTAATAAATATGTATAATTAATAAGCTTAAAAAAAGGAGCTTCACGTTTTATCTTATAATTAGCAAGGTAGCAGGTAGTATTGGGGCCCAAGTGTTGACACTATGTTCCCCGATTTCCACCACACAACACTCGTGTGGTGGAACTCAACGCTGCACTACGGAGAAAATGGATTAATAATCCGTTCTCAGGCAGACGTTGAGGTTCCACGTTCCTGTAATTAATTTGAATTATAACTAGTAAGTTTAGTTTTAAATATTAAATTCTAAGTATTATTTTATATTACAATTTAAAAAAAAAATTAATAAGCACGTTTTATTAATTTCTGCACATTTACATATTAATTTAAGACTTTATAACACTATTTTTATAACAATACATATACTTCACAAGAAAAATGCTTACAATTACGTATGTACGAATTAATTAAGTTTTAACTCATGCATTCTGAATCTGATTGCGAGTACAATAATAATGAGAGAGGAAGCGCTGTTTATTTGTATATTTTCGGCAGTTACCCCCCTTTGTCTTCGCGTGTGTGCTGGAAGTCATTAATTTTTCAGGGTTCACTTTTTTTCTGGGGTAGTGTTAGTTTTTTTTTGGTATGGCCTAGAGGGTGATTTTTGGTTGGTGTTGGTACAGAGTGATACATTTTTAACTCTTCATACATTTTTCTCATTTAATTTATTATCTACCTATCGGTTTGTTATAACTATTTAAGTTATAATTATATATATAGTAAATTTGTTTTGGTCTCACTCTTTTTGATATTATAAAAAAATGCTACATTAATTTCTACTAGTAAGTGTAATATCTCAAAGCCTGCCGGCCTGTTAAGCCGAAAGGGGAGAATAGATTTAATTTTAATTAACTAATTTTCCTTTGCCTGGGCACAAGGTACAATCATATATGTATATATACAAAAGATACGTATAGTGTTTAATAAGACACAAATTTTATGAATATTTCAAATTTTACAGCATCTTTAGATGTAGTCAAGATGTATGAAATGATGTATGAAATCAGGGAAGATAGACGAACCTAGGGTCTAGTATAAATAACATTCCCAAGCTACACTCATCTTCTTTTGAATAGCGGAACTCAACGCTGTGCTACGCCTGCTTAGTATTTCTTATTTTATTTCATATTAATATAAAAAATACATATAAATATATGTATTTAGACTGTACAGTATCGCTGGGGGCGTGTGGCGTAGCGCAATTAAAATTATAATTTTTGGCAAACGCTCCTGCCCCCTGCGACGTGTATATTCTGTATCTTTGACTTGTCCCGCCGACGATTGGGATGTTGACACACGGGGAAAAAGAAACATATAGTAAACATATATTTAAATATATGTACAAAAAAACTAGATATGAAAATATTTAATAATTTAAATTAATAACTAATTCTTTATTAAAACAGTTTTCAATCCTTGATATATTATACTTAATAGTTATATTGTATATTTGAACACGTCGTGCAAAGATTTTCTCAAGTTAGTTACAGGTCACCTATAGTTATGCACTCTTCATAGTTCCCATATTGCTCTGTTTATGTTGCTGTGTTTCTTAGTGAAAAATGATTTGTAAATAAATAAGCAATTTATTTATTATTCGATATTTCTTAATGATATGTCATACCTACCTGATAATATACACAATATATATTAAACTCTAAATATATAGCATAATATTTTTATTAATATTATTATTTAATAATAACATTAATATTATATAAACAAAATAATTTAAAACAAGCTCAGTGTACAAAACGGAAGTAGACCTCCAAAAATACGTATCTTTCCAGATCTGGTCACCCCAAATGTCATTGTGGTGTCATTGCGCACCCGAGTGCACCCTTACGATATTTAAATATTCATTTTAACTCTTTAATTATACTTGGTGCATGTGAGCGACCGTCTATTTTACTTTATTCTTTGTCTCACTCATTTTTTTTTCAAACTGGAATCTTTTAAACGTGCTTCCGCTAAGTGCAGCTTTATGTTAATTCCCATTTCCAAAGGCAACATTTTGGATCGTGATTAAACGTAAAATAAGATGAAAAATTCTGAGAGTCGCTTCAGATTCCTTCTAATTTGGTAACCCCTCAACACTTTTACTTTTTGTATGCAGAGTTATTCCTTGAGCATATTAACTGAAACGTAAACAGTAAACACGTTTTACGTGATGGTTGTTCTAATTTTCAAATAAATAGCTTCGCGTTTCTATCTATCGCTTATATTTATTCGACTTCACTCGTGGAATAAACCAAATTATAATATTTATCGATCTAATTGAAAAACTTAAAAAAAATATTCATAATATTATGAATTATATGATTTTTTGTTAATCCACGCATACAATGTTATTTTGGGAGCTAATTTAGTGTATTTAAGATACTTCGCTCTCCACTTTCTGCCCAATTTTTGAGACGTTGCATGTCGTGTTACAAATTTTTACTCGAAATCGAATCCAGAACCGTTGTATATACAGTAAGACACTATTCCCTAGCGCTATAATAGCTCTAAGCATATAATATTACATAATCAAGAGAGAGAGAGACAGATGCATAAAATAAGACTTTAGATATATAGTAAAATCTTCCTTCAAAGGAATTTAAAAGAAAATAAAAACAGAAAAACTAAAGTATAGAGATTTTTAACAAAAACAGTGTTTAAAGCAACTCTGGAATAACCGTGTATATTGAATTTCCTTAACCGTTGTGGAGATTGCAAGGTGCATGTAAGTAGACTAACAGTTTTACTCGTAATCAATTACTTCCCCCTTTAGATACGCTTCAACGGGCTCGGCGTTGCATAATGTCACGTGAAACTTTGGTGATATATTTTATTTTTTATCATAAATTATTAATAAATTTTGCTATATGTATATATACATATATAGTAAAGTTTAGTGAAAATCTAATACTGACGAGACAATTTTTATTTAATAAATGTTTTTTTTCTTTGCTTGATATTGTTAAATTTACATATTCATTATATGTTAACATTTTTAATTTAAAAATATTAAAAAAATATTATATCACACAATTCAAAAGCTCTCGTATGATCGAAACATAGTATCAGATAAAGCAGCGTCAAACAAAGTTATGTTGGACCGTGATTACTTTTCCTACACTACACTGTTTTGTACCGCGCTAGTGTTTATTGGTTCCGCTCCACTGACTATTCCATTTTCTTTCAAGTTTTTTACTATAGAACTTTTTATGGCTACAGCGTCTAACCCTTTAGTAAAAACTAGAACAAATAAAACATACTTTATCGTATAACTTGGAAGAAATGCTTGTCTCTTCGATTATGTAATTTGAGAAAGTGCTCGAATAAGATGATGCAGTACTTTTAAGTCCAGTTGGTAAACTTGAACCAGTGATAGTGAATTCAAATCCAAAGTGGGTTAAAATTATAGATTTTATTTGATACAGTTTGACATCACATAACATGAAAAAAAATATTAGACGACAGATGACTAAGCCCCAGTTTCAAGTATATATAACATCAAATATATATACATATAACAAAAGATAACTTTGCGATTATATAAGACTTACTTAGTAAAAGATTATTAAAAAGCAGTTTATAGAAGCAACAATATTCCAACCTATAAAGCTTATAACGACTCATAAAGGCGGCTACACACGTAAACAAAAGTCCATTATTATTCATCTACGGGCTGACGAGGCAAAGTCAATGTCTATCTTATTTCTTTTATAATTATTCACGCTGCCTCTTCGAGGGGGTGACCCCCTCGGAGGGCGCGATAGAGAAAACGTCTTCGGTTTTTGCGGCGTTTGTTTCAAGTTTTTTAGGGGGTAAACCCTTTCCTGAACATGACAGGAATTGGATCATTAAGCAAGCCTACCCATATTTAATTCGGCTCCCTAAAGTCTTGCTGCTATGAATATCAACATATTATAGGGTAAAAATGTATAAAATAAAGTGTTAAGTAATTTTAGCTTGCAAATAATGTACTGTGAAATATATTTTTTTCATGATATATTATGTATGTTGTTGTAATATTTTAGGTCACCATAGTGCAATTGGAAAGTGGTAGACTGTGCTTAGGTTGTGACTATAAATTTGGTTCACAATACATAGCCTTTTGTTTACATTGCTTGTATTTGTATATCAAAAATATGATTTTCTTTTTGGTCTTATAGAAATATCTATCTTTAAATCGGCAGAAATTAATAAACACTAATACAGTTTGATGTGATAAGGTTGACTACACGTACTTGACATATAGTAAAACATAAAAAATAATCAAGCAATCATCAATACACGTAATTACTAAAAAAATTAAGTACAGTATTAAGATATAAATTGAAAAGCAATAGAAAACTAGAAAATCTTAATAGAGAAACGACAAATTTACTCAGATCAACCAATTTTCATATTCAATAAATACCGTCAAATCCTAATATCCAATATTGGAAAAGGAAATGCAAAAAAACTGCACTGAAACATCGAACTCCATTCATAACCCGAGCTAATCAATTCAAAAGAGGAAAACGGGGCAAAACGAACACGCGTCGTCTGCTTATGAAATTATATCGTGGAAAATCTACGGTTGGGATGTCGAATTTATTCTTTTTTTTGGTGCAAGCAGTTCTTCGTCTGAGACGTAAATGGGTTAGAAAATTGAATGAACGTACGCCTCAAGCAGGTTAGCTCTGAATAAGTATGAGTGTGGTTTCTACATCTGGCTTGTTTAAACATTCATTTGTTCAATCTGTTTTTCTTACATTTCTTTTTGTTTGATTTACGTTGTTGAAACGCTTGTTTTTTTATTTGGCTTCATGTGTTATTGTTGATTAGATGTTTACATTCAGTATTGTAGGTCTTTGTTTACGATAAGGCGTTGGTACAGATTCAAATCGTAAATATTTGGAAAAAGTGACAGGAACATACGTGACATGAACGTATAATAATCGAATATTAAATTAAACTACGCGAACTAAATTCTGACTTAAATAATAATTTATTTTAAAAAATGGATTACAATTAAAACAATATTTCGTCACAAAATAATTTGAAATCATTTAAATGCACTAATGTAACAATAATTATTTTTTTATATGACTCAATTTTTCGATGTATTGATGAATTCTGATAATTCATTTGCAAGAAGAATTCGTTCCTTTAATATATAATGCTACAGAAATATTGAGCTTGCATTTGAAATATTCAACTTGAAGATTTTAAAATATTTTAATCAAAGAAAACTAATGTATTCAGAAATGCTGACTTATGATACCCTAACATAATGCTCTTATACCGCTAACGATGTCTACATCAAAGATTTCCTTCACATGTGCGGTGAAATAGTACTAATAAGAGGAGTCGGATCTGCCGATGCCTCGAGACGTACCAATAGGAAAATTAAAATGTCTAGACTGTTACTTCTACTTTTTTGTTTTGCTCAAGACATTCCCTCTTTTATGATTTTGACATGTGTACGTAATGTTTACCTGTTTTTTGTTTTTTTCATAATAGGACTAAGCTATTAAACTAATTATATTAATTAGTTCAATTCATTTAAGTATTTTTATATTTAATATTTAATTTTTATAAATATGTAAATTAAATAATGCTTTCATTAAATAAGAAGCCAAATTAGTGAGTGATAAAAAAAGGTTTAGATCCTCCAGCCAAAGGCAACCCATCCAAGACGTTCTCTTCATTAGCGACAAGAAAAGTAATGTCATTCCGTTGTGACACAGCATGCAGGGAGATCCGCACCCCCCGGTGGTCTGTTCGCAACTGACTTGTACGCGGTTACCAACCCCCCATCGCCCATTCCCAGGGTGGGGGGTGGACGGCTTTCTCTTTCATTTTTCCTTCGCTCCTCGGCTCATCCAGTTACATCGTTCTTATGTTTTATTTTTAATTAAAGCGTACGCAAGTCGGCGGCGTAGATCTTCCCCCCTAGGGGGTGGCGGGTACATACGCGGTGGGTGTTGATGATTTTTCAATGGGGAGAAAGAGTTCCCTCATTTTCTTAAGAGAAAATTGCGTTTTGTTTTCAAGTAGTCGATGTCTGTCGTAATCGCTTTTGTTTCGTAGAAGTTCTTCGTCGTTCTTGTGCATGTGAACATTTTAGGAGTATCGTAAATTGTACTTTAAACTTTTGAAAGTTGTTGAGACGTCGGGGCAATTTTAAGGTGTTATGCATTTAAAAATATTTATATATGAATGAATTATTTAGAGTGTTATTATATATAGTTGAGAGTGTTGTTATTATATATTTAGCCTTATAAGAACTGACAAAAGTATGTCTTATAATTTTTCACGTTTAAATAGATGTGTTAAAAATGTATTATCTTCTACCTTATTATATAATAATAATTAATTAATTTAGAACATACTGTACAATTTCTAACAATAAATAAATACAATAGCTATGTATTCATTAAATTAAGGCGAAACAATATATTTTCATAGTAAATAAAGCATATATACCTACAATCAACACATAATGAGTCGGAGCTCAAAGTTAATAATGTAATGAAAAACAAAAAGGGCCAAGAAAAGGGTGCGTTAAGTTCCACCGAAAAACGGGAATTTGTAAGAAGTTGCCACCCTACCCCCCAGGGGACACTGCCCCCTCGTGTGCGAAAATAAATTGCCAAGAATAATAATTATAATGAAAGCGAAAGAACGTATAAATTAGTGGGGACGACTCAAGACGCGAAACGCTAATGTGAGGGTCCGATTATATATAAACATGTATCGAACCTTCTATCTGTGATAACATAAAAAATATATAATTTTTTTTAAATTATTTTGCTAAAAAATGAAAATGTAGAAAATCAGTAGGTTTTTTCCAGTAGGCACTTTTTATGTTTAAAACGTATGATATAAAATAAATAGAAAAGAGGAAGTCGTAATATTATTGAGCCGTTACAGAGAAACAGCATCTGACTGTTGATCTCATATCACTCAGTGGAATTAATTATTTTTATTGAGCCACTGTAGCAAATTTAATTATTGCATTTAATTAAGCCACTTAAGACAAAATGTCTCCAATTTTGGATATAAAATTGAGAATAGAGTGTCTTGCGACGAGATTCTCTCCGCCTAACTCTATAAATTGTAGAGCTTAAAATATGACTAACGTTTTAAAAAATCTAGGTAGTTTACGATATATACAATATATAGAGAGTACTCTTGTATTGCCCATTTCAAGGATAGTACGTGATAACGCGTTGAATCAGATTTTACCGATTCCCTTATCAGGATTATAAGACAACCTATAAATATTTTAGACAGATATATCAACATTCATTTCGTAAGGTAAGTTAAAATAAAACTTTAACTTACCTAAAAAAACTCGAACGGATTTTTAACACATGCATTCGTTTTATTTATAACCTCCGCAAGTATGATCATATATCTTGTTATAGGAGGCAGCTTGGTTGGCTTTCTTTTGGTGATCGCAGAAAATCAAGAGTCCTTTGTTTAGTTTATTCCACCCTTTTCGACCCTAATTCTCCGACTTATCTATCATCTGATTTCTCTTTCCTCTCCTCTTTACATGACAGGTCCTTACGATCCCAAGCGAATCTCATGCTCTCTACGCCTAGCCACACCTCTGGCTTCATGGCTAACTCATTTGCTGTCGTAGGAGTTCGACTTTGGAATGACTTGCCGGAGACCATCCGTAGGGCTCCCTCTCGTGAAGTATTCAAACGTCGGGTGAAACAATTATTTACCAAACAAAGCAATTTTATATGTTAATTTAGTTTATCGCTTGAGTTTATATATTAATTATTTGTATATTTTTAAATATATGTTTTATTCTTTTGTATTTTAGTACGTATTGTAGTCGTTAAACGTAATGTATTATATTATGTTTTATTTATTTTCTTTTTATATGTTTATGTTTATAAGGTTTAAAATAATTTGTTTGTGTGTAGTATATCATGTTTATATTTATTTATGCATGTATATAGATATGTATATAGGTATGTATCTAAGCATATATGTATATTTTTTTTTTATTTAGTTTTTACACTCATATGTCTTCGAAAGTGTTTTTTATTGCTATTATTTCTTTTTTTTTTTAATTTTATGTTGTCAATTTTTTTTTTGTACACCTCCACATTTATTTCTCACATACCCAGGTTGGCTGGTAGAAAATGCTTTTTAGCATTAAGCCCGCCTGTTGTGCATTTAACTTTGTTTTTATGTACAATAAAGAATAAATAAATAAATAAACTTTAGTTTATTATATTATTTTCGTTTTCGTTTTACTGAGGGCTATTGCAGATTTTATTATATATAAAAATTAAAAAAAAAATAAGTCAAATACAATTTGATTTATTTCTTTTATAGTTATTAGTTGTATGTTGATTATATTTTGATAAAAGACCTTCACTGTTGATACAAATCAGGCATAGTGAGACGTTATTCTAGTCTTTAGAAAGACAAGCTACGGCGTTGAACGCCGCCACACAATACGCAATATCTGGAATGCTTATGGAATTAAAGAACAAAGTGTCAAGTCAAGTCAAGCAATTTAATTATTTTAACTTTCTTAGAATTAATATACAAGAGAAAAATTGCATTTAGAAACAGATACTTTCAACCAATTTTTTTGTGACGCCTTATAATAGTCAATTAATAAGAAGTAAAAAGTCTTTTTTTTTTCATCGCCTTTATTTTAATATATTTTTTTATTTCTTTTACATACATAACATTCGCCTGTAGTAATTGTATTTATTCAAAATTAATCTGAAGCGCAAAACTAAATATCGATTTTACTTTCAATTTATTATTATATAAATAACTCCCATACTACATATTGAGACTAACATTTCAGTCTTCACTTGACAATTTGGTTTCTTAGTTTTTGTAATATATTTGTAAAGATTTCTAAGCTAATTAAAATATATTACTCCCTAATGAATAATGAATATCGTATTTAAAAATAAATTCATTTCATATTTACATTTAACGTAGAATAGAATTCTTAAGGTAATTAAAAACGGTAAGGTACAAAACTTGCGAGTATCTATGTACTCGGCAAGTCGCACATAATACACCCCCATACACGACTCAATACATATTTCTTACGCGATCGCCGGGATGCGAAAAGGGGGAATGAAAAAAAAACTAATTAAAAAAGCAATCAAGGTTTTCTTGACGGCGCTCACGTTCGCCCATATCGTCTTACTCCCTCTTCCTGGGGTGACTTCCACCCGCCACCCCGGTGTACACCCTTTGAGGGGTGGTCGCACCCCCTCGTCGTACTAGATTTACGTAACACGTTTAAAGTGTGTTTTGATGAAGTAATCATCCCATTTCCCCGGACTGCGTTTAAGAATTTTGCGGCTCGGACTTACGACGACATTTCCACTTTTTTTTGCACTCCAACTCTTTAATCCGGATTTCTTAACGAGTATGGCCATATTATAATTTCAGCGGGCAATTCTCGAAATTCATTTCGCGAATGTATTGAAATTTCCTTTTTTCCGGATTTGTTGGAGTAATTGCCTCTTTATAGCTTTGCGTTTTAACCGAATCGGGGTTTGTTTTTGGTATTCGGCAAAAAAAAAATAAAAATCACCAGTTGCACCGCTTTATCCTAAATGTTGTATAGCATAATTAACGAACTACTTAAGCTTGTGGGAATATCTCATACATTTTTGTTCATTGACTTACCTCTGCCTAATTAAAGACTTGTTTTTGCTCATTTTTTATACCTGTGTAGAAAGCTAAAGAATAATCCTCGTCGCCTCTATAGCAATATTTTTTGTTCTTGCACTCGTTGAACCTAAACATATTTAGTATAAATACTGATAGTAAATTTTATCATTCTAATTTAATTTTAATATTTCTACAGTAATAAAATGTTATTAACATACCTAGTCGACAATTATTACAGCCTAGTGATAGCACAGCTACTTTGAACGACTTTTGTTTACAATAATTGCTGTGTGATTCAATTTACTTTGGCCTGTATTAAGAAAAAAATGTGACATATAATAAAGTAATTGAAATTCCTTCTGTCCTTTAGCATCGTCCTGTCCTAGATACGAGTGGCGAAACATGATTTGAAGAGAGTATTCTTTAAAAGAAGCTTTAAGATAATGTAAGGAAAGTTAGTATTTCTTTGAGAATCGAGTTGGTTTATTAAAATACTGTGCCGTACAGGTACAGAGGTAGAAATAAAAACGAGCCAAAGCAGTTACTTTTATGAGGGCGCGAATAAGATGTTTCGGACTCCGTCTAAGGAATGAGGTGGCAATGACAACGTACACTGGTACAATAAACCGCTCTAACATAAATATTTATTTTATTTTTTTCACCATTTAAAGGACAACCATCTCATGCACTGTCAGTGATAATCAAAATAATTAAAATTGAAAATTGTCGATTCTGTCCTCAGGTCTTAAGTAATATATATTTTGAAAAGAATAATATTGTAGCTCACATTAAATCTTTTGCGTTTTAAAAGATCGTACATATGTAAAATTCGCTCATACATATGTGACTATTGAAAATTATGGGTTGTTTTTTCAGTATAGATGCAGACGTTAGTCAAATTTAGAAATAGTTTATGGGAATCATTATTTATTTAACTTACATATATGTTATTTGATTTTGGATATAAATTACTAAAAAGAAGCTACTACGTTCAATCAACCTAAAAGTGTATTTAAAAACACAAATAAAGTATTAAACTGTTTTAGTTTTATAACCTAAGCATTTAATTTTAGTTGCGATTTCAATGTTATAGTCAAACGGAAATTGTTTAAAGTCGTGTATGACGCATGACACTTTGACTTAAGTATAAACGGGTAACGTAAAAAAGACCGTCGTGGCGCAAAGGCGCAGCGTCGGCCTGTAAATCCGACGGTTTGAGGGTTTGATTCTCACCCAAGATGATGGAATATTACAATCATTTTCAATTTATTTTCTTCGCCCTGCTAAAGTTAAGTTTTCATAATTAAATGGACTTTCCAACAAAAATAAAATAACTTATAATAACTTATCGAAGCATATACCTGAAATAAATGTGTCTAACCAAATAAACTGTACTCTAGTTAACTCTCTCTCTATACAACTTTATCATATTAGTGCAGATTATATAAAACATGAATGATAAAACAAATGTTGTACATAAAAAGAAACTATTAACAAAGTCCTAAATGTTAATGTCTCTCAATACATTATTAACATATACTATGACAATATAGCAGTTTTTTGGTTTAGTGTAGATTCGTTATGCGAAAATAATAAAATGCCACTGTAGAGTCGTAACAAGCATCGTTGGAACAAAGCGAAGCTCGCTCAAATAATTTGTATCAATTTGTAAAAATGCACCACCTCACCCCCTAAGGGGGTGTAATGCTATCTCAGAATGTAATAATTACTAACGACAGGTCTTTAAGTTATAGCCTTTTTATCTTCTTAAAGGATTCGCGCGTGACTTTTGATGTCCTTTTTTAAATTTATTTTTGGGAGGGTCCTTTTGATTGGACTGTTAATTATTTTGAAATTTTTCTATAGCTTTTCATGTCCTCGGATGTACTCGTGGATACCGTATATGCTCGTGCTGTTTTAGGCACTAATTGACGGATTTTGTTTTAACTAAATAATTAAATAATTATCATCTTATATGTGCGCTTTATGCAAAAAACATAGATTTTGTTGTTAGAGAAATTTAATATATGTATATATACATATATTAAATTAAGTTTATTAAGTTATGCTATATATTTTACAAAATAAATAAATAAATTATTAATCAAATATAAAGAGGTTAAAAATAAAATTAATATACAAAATCGTTGTGTTGATGTATGAAACTAAAATTTATTTCAAATTTGTAATTAAGACGTCGATAAAAATATAAAAAATATATTACATAAAAGCTACTCTCAGAAACATCAATTAACAGACAATTAACATACAATATTAATCCTTAGTACATAATTCGCATTAAATATTTTCACTAAGATATGAACAATACTAATGATATAAAGCCTAAAAGTTTGTCTGACTGAAACTCATACAAATTATTTCGTGTCAATAGTGAAAATATAAATGTTTATCGATTCATGTCACATAAATAGATTTATACATACATATATATATATATATATATATATATATATATATATATATATATATATATATATATATATATATATATATATATATATATATATATATATATATATATATATATATATATATATATATATATATATATATATATATATATATATATATATATATATATATAAAATTCATACAGGTAAAGTCACAGGTAAAAGCTGTACAGTAACAAATAATTATGTAAATGAATAGTGTATTTTGTTCTAAAGTAAACAATAGAAGATAATGTGTGTATTATACAAATGTATGAGACGAACGAACAATGAATCTTCTCATATCTTAAAACGGTTTACTTACATGATTATGATTACGATTTGATGATCCTAAATTGCTATGTAACGTATTTGAGTACTTAATATTTTTTTACACGATTTTTTTACTCTCAGTTATAGAATTTCTGTAATATTTAGTTTAAATATATATATTTTTGATATTTGGTTCTATTTTTGAATTGTATATTACATTTAGTATATATCTTAATTTGTTTTTCTTTTATTACGCCTTATCTTGATGTACCTACTTGTTATATTTCATTTAGTACCCCTTCCATGAAAATGTTTTAATTTTTTTTTATTACTTTACTCCACTCAATCCTATTTATAAGGAAAATAGCTACATTTAATTTATTTTTGGTATATGGTCGCACAATTTGACAAATTTTTTCTCAGGTATGTATGTATATATATTGTTACGAAAATATGTTAAATGTATGTTTCAATAATAGTTATTTCGTAACATATAGTAAGTATATATAATTTTGTTATTACGTCTGCATTAAGGCTGCTTGGCCTAGATTGATATTTAGCAATAAGATCGCCAAAAGAATTCCACAGTTTTCTACATTATATGCTTTCCTGTTTGTACAAAAATAATAAATAAATAAATTATAAAAAAATCCCTCAAGTAGGATTTGAACCTTACTCCGTTATAGTTAAATGCACTGGATTAGATCGTACAAAACAATAATATTTTTGACATATGATAGTAAAAAAAATATATATTTTAATAAAATTCTTAAGCATGAGTCAAGTGAATGAACGCCGATTAACTTACTCGGTCTCACACTTAATGTGTAGAACATACTGTAATTACTCGCCTCGTTACGCCCATTGTTAAGTGTAATCCAGTTAGAAAATTGCAGAAACAAATGTATTGTTAATTTTGTATGAAAACTATAAAGATAAGATATGTGATGTTGTTAACTAATTTATTTAATTAAAGTAGTTTTATGACACTTTCTCGATTTAGCGGGCCATTCCAATTCCAATGGATTCCAATTCCAAATTCATTGCAATTCCAAAATTTCAATCGATATTAAGTCAAAGTGCGGTGTTGAATTACGCCATTCCACACAAGGTATCTTGAAAATTAGAAAGTTTCCGTTTACCTTAAAACAGCCTGGAACAGTTTTTCCTAAACAATTAGTGTAGAATTTTTTTTTAAATATAACGAAAACTGCAGAGACTGTCCGTACCCTCTTTAACTGATACTATATGTGCTAAGCATGAATATTAATCGCTGTTAACATATAGTATATAGAATTCATATTAATCGTAATCAACTCTTATGTAATCTTTAATTTTTTAAATTTTTATTGTTACAATATAGTAATATTTTGAACACACAATTTTAAACATTTTCCATATTTTCGAAAACATTTTTTATTGTTGAATCAATTGAGCTACCATTATGTACCAGTTTGAAATATGGCTACAGAATACAAGTAGGTGGTTATGACTTCGATTCTCACTCAGGGGGGGGGGGGTGTCATAAGGAGTATAGGACAGATAATCGCTTAGTTTTCTAGCCAGTTAATGGTAAAACATAGTCGCCACTTTAACTAATTTTCACAGTTTCTCTTTGTATTTAATTTGTATTAAAAAATTTAAACCACAAAAAATGTACAACGGCAATATATGCTACATACTTATAGCTAGTGACCTATTCTATGTTCCCATGATTGTGATGCAAAGTGCTTAATCGGCAAACCATTACGACAATTGGTCCGCGCAGTCGCGTCACGCGCGAATATCGAGTACTTGCATAATAGCTAACTAATTTCACAGGACAATGAAGATTGTTTCAAATTGATGTTTCAAATTTATCAGAGTATCAGTGATGTTTTGTATGTAATTGATTAACTTCCAATTGCAGCTGTGACCGTGATGGTTGCTAGTTCGATTCTCATTTGGTGAGAGAGATTTTCTTCGTTGTAGTAGCAATATAAAACACGGCGTTTATATCCGCAACATAATACACAATGTCTTGAATTTATACGAGAAGCGTGGAGAGAGTGTCTTAATTTTTTTATTTTTCTTAAGGAAAACAAGCGGTACAATGCTGTTGAAAACATTAAAATAGTACAAACATCAATTAAATTTCCACTGATCAAACATTGTCCTAAACCCTAGTTATTTAACATGTACATAAAGTGTTTTATATTAAACTAATATTAGTATAAGTCATATTTACAGTACTCAAAATACAAACAAAAATCTTTAAAAAAAACTACATTATATTATGTCAATCTATCATGGTATATATTTAAGATAATGTGTGAAGCTGGAAAAATTAATATTAATATTTTTTGTAAGAACGGCTTCGAGATCCGACTAACTAAACATGCAATGTAATGGAACGAGGCATTCCGTGTTGAGTGGCAAAACTCAACGCCACGCTTGCCTAATTACCAGAGCGAAGAAAATAAAATAATCCATCCTCTTAGAGTGGGAATCGAACCCACAAACGGTCCCGCTTACAACAACGGCAACATGACGGGCCTCAAAAATATTTAGGCAATATCAAATATTTAAATTATTTACAGGAACACGTAATCCCAAATCAGAGAATTATCCTAGCATATTTGTTTTACAAGCATGAAGATGTTACATTATTATTCGTGTCAAAGTTTGTTAAAAATGCAATATCCTTAGATCTCGGATCGATCGTGTTCCCAGCTACCAAAATACCAAGAGCTATCAACCTGTTTCACTACTATGACTGAAGTACTACATTACTCAACATTGACGGTTCTTTATAAATTTGACATGTTGGATGTATTGTTGGAAAATTATAGATGGCGCCTTGGAAGATGGCTCGCTGTTTACATTCTGGTCCGATGTTAGGTGATCTTAGCTTGTTTAGGAGGTTAGAGGTTATGTGTGATTACACGCTCTTCTTGTTTGCTGAGCGGAATTGATATTGATTTTGTTGATTCTAATATTCTTTTTTACTTTTATTTTAATTTTTACATATTTATGTATGTCACTCTACTAGCTTTTAAACAAAGAGTTATATGTTAAGTTACCTAGCTTTTTCCATCGTGGCCTTAAAATACAACTTAATGACATACATATCCTATCAATATATAGCATTTCCTTTACATACTATTCTTCTCAAAAAGGATTTTTCAATTAAAACCATACCACATTCAATGAAGCAAGTTGTTCAATATTTTAATCCAAAGTAATAAAAATAAAGTAAAATATGTAGTTTATATTAGTATAAATCACTCAGTATTAGTGTTCCAGATTTGCATAAAAACAGAACAAAAGATCGAGCTCATTGGCTTGATTGAGAGACAGCATCTTCTGTCAACAGAGAACGAGATCAGGATGAATGTGAGGACGATGAAACTAAGTCATAATTTAATTCAAATTAAATCAAAATAAACATATAAGTATAGATTTTTACAGTACACGAGTGGCTGGTTATTGAGAAAAAAATAAAATGTCAAACTACTATTGCTAAAAATAATCATAAATATAATATAAATATACGTCACACGTGCTACTCTCATGCACTGAAACATCGCTTCACTGTAAATTCAGTTGTTGTGAAGTCATCGAGTAAGACATCATGTCGTTAAGTTTTGGCCATTTAAAAAGCAACGCCTTGATTGAAACCTAGTTTGAATTGAAACGTATTTTGAACAGATGCCGTTAAATAAACATAATTTCCTTATAAGAAGATGAGCTTAATTTACTGCAAATTGCAATAGATCTTCCATATAAATAGTAACTGTTCAAACAGTGACGTTTATAAATTTAATATAATTATTGATACAACACACGCTTTAATGGAAATTATAATAACGGCTATGCATTACGTCCAAACATCAGACAAAACCAACTTAATGCGTCGCTCACAATAGAAATTCGCAATCAGGTCCCAGATCAGAATGAGTATAGCGTACATCGTTAAGACCCTTGTGGATGCAAATTATTATATTATTTAGTTCTGCATATATTTTGTTATGGTGAATTGGATATTTTCAAATTAAGGTAAATGTATTATTATGATCATTATTAAGACGATGCTGATAAAAATTGAATGGTGTTACAAAAAAAATATTATATATAGTATGCTGTTTTAAAATTCTGTGTCTAATACATTGAGGTACGGTCAACTGTTGTCAAGACATTCTGTCATCTTTTTTCAGTTTTATGTTGAGAGCAAAGAGATGAATACGAGTACATAGTCATTCTACACAGTATTAGAAGTTAGTCTAGTAATGAATCTGGAGTATATACTGCCAAATCTGTCATTTTAATTTTATAAAAAATACACAACCTTTTATTCTTTTATTCTTATATGATTGTTCATTACAAAAAGCATCATCTAAAACAATATGTATATGCCCTTTTAGAGCGTCGACCGGAAGATCTTGATACGGCGTGGCCACTCGTGATTTAGAGCAATGCTCAAGAAATAGTCGTCCATTTGCACGACGAGCCAGCGTCGTGATGCAGGCGTTTGAAGAAATGTAATGTAATACGGGCTCGGCTATCGGTAATAACCTTAGAGTAAAGAGTGAAGCAGATTACCGATATTACCACAATAGGGGTTACAATGTAGTAATATGACTAAGGTGTTAATTTTATATTATATAAATTTTATAAAAAAAATTATATTATATTTTATCAGAAGTTTTTGTTGCAATTATTATAAACGTTCTTACTTTTCATCAAGTTTTTAACATAAGCCGACGCCTTATTATATCTCAAAGAAAGAATAATAAATTTAAAAAAAGCACATTTACAAAAACTATAAAAAAAATAAATAAGATTTTTAATAATTATTTACTACATATTTGAAATAAACCGTAGCATCGATACCATTTATAATACTTCTCGATCTATGAGTAATAACTAGGATAACGTTGTTTATACGGAGTGCCGCAGGGCTCAATATATGGCTCGATAGACTTTAGTGTGGTCAATGATGACCGATGATATCAGGTTCCAGATTGGTAGATTAGCTAATAACATTATTTATTTAGCAAAAATAAATATAAATGCAAAAGAAAATACATATTAAACAATTTATGTTTAATAATAAAACATGTATGTTATGAGGAAAATAACTCTAAAATTCAAGCCAATATGAAGCTGTCGTTGTCCAATTGGACAGCATCTGATTGTAAACGAGATCGACGTGATCTTACTTGTGAGAACGAATTTCTCCGTCCTAACAACAAGATGAAGCGTGGCGTTAAACTCCAATACTCTATACGCAAGGTTCTTAAAATTAGACAGAAGATGGGTTACATAGTATCTTCACTACAAGCAGCAAAGAGCGTTAAGATTTTTATTTATGCAATATAAGTATTACCATAAAACTAATTCTAATATCCTTCATAACTATACTAGTTGTAAAAGCTATAAACCTAAATTACTTGAGAGAGATCATCAGAATTTAATGCTAAACGATGATTTAAAACTGTAAAGTAACAAATATTGGGCAATTCGTTTCTATTGAGGTAGATTAAACTAAAAATGTAAACTTAAAATGCAACTTTAGCATAATCTGTTCTTTTTTAAGTGCATTTACGTTAAAAATGTAACTTATATAGATGTGTTAATGATTTTAAGCACAGCTTACAGAAATATTTGATAGCTACTTGGTAGTATGTTATTTCACTGCTTATCTCAGCTTATAGACAAAGCGCGGTGTTGAGTTCTGCTCCACTCAATACTATATTACCTTTTTTTACTCAGCTATATGTAGATAACATTTGTAAGCCAAAATCAATAAATCAATCCTTATATATTATATGTATTATATTCTTCCTAATTTTTAAGAGTTCTTTGTCACATCACATGACACGTTCTAGATACATGACGTAATTATGACTGTAAGCATGGAGGGTTACTGAACTGAACAATGAACTTAAATAGTTTGATTCAAGATAGTTTTTGTATAGAAATATAGAAAACATTTGTTATTATTTAAAGGTAAAAAAACATACTTCGCTGATTGTTTTTATTCCGAAAAACCAGCAGAAACTTTACTACTACTTTTTAGATAGACTAAACGATGTATATATATAGGTTATTTTCTTACAGTTTATGAATCTCACAATATATGAATGTGATGGTAACGAGCCGGAACATCACGAATCTGAGAAAATTTCAACAACAATAAACATATTACTCGCTTGGATACTTTGTTATGAAATTAATGAAGAGTTTTATTTGAAAAATATGATATTCCAAGTCTATTTTGGTAATAAA
Organism: Dione vanillae; assembly: GCA_037178615.1. Taxonomy (NCBI): domain Eukaryota; kingdom Metazoa; phylum Arthropoda; class Insecta; order Lepidoptera; family Nymphalidae; genus Dione; species Dione vanillae. The sequence continues at coordinate 2,481,204 of JAZFAU010000190.1, forward strand.
AAACAAAAAAACAAAGATAAAAAATAGATTTATTTATAACAGTGGCATAATTATAGATCTTAAGATTTCATTTTAATTTAAATTTTAATATTACACAAAATATATTTTTATGTTAGTATATATTATGTACAATATTTTTGATTAATTTTATAGCTCTTGAACCCTTAGCATAATATAGTGGAAGGATAACTTATCTAGAAACGTTAACGTGAACTTTGCTTAGCAACCTCAACAGCTTTATGAAGTTAAATTTTTTTGTATACAAATTATAATAACTTACATTTTTTACATTTTAGTAAAAAAATAATAATTATTTAATTTTTATAACTTACTGTATAACATTTCAATATCTTAATTATATTGTAATCTTTTTTATAATTAAACATTCTATGATGACTCTAAAAGTTTGTCAGATACCCTCATTTATTTGTATAGAAGATAGATTTCAACTAACGAGCGATTGGCACCTGAAGGAACCTCGTTAGCCGAAGGCCCACTCGAGGTCGAGCGGTATCAGTCTTATCCGAATTGACTTCATACAATAACTTCAAAATGTATAGATATGACATGGATTAAATTGATTAAATCATTATTTACACATTAACTAATTTTGTGTTACTTTTTGTATCCTTATACTCATATACTCATATGTATATATGTGTATATTATATACGTGTTTGTATGAGTATACATGTGTGTGTATGTACACACTCTTTACTTACGTGTTTTTTATTATAATTATTTTACAATTACTGTTCAATAATAATCTTGTTAAATAGTGTGTCAACCGTAATTGGGATTCGTTAAATTGTAAACTGGCACCCATGATACTTGTAACAGTTGTATTTATTGACAAAAATAGTGTATACAAATTAAATTGTATACACTATTTTTGTCAATAAATAAAATTTTTTTTATACATACTATACAAGAAAGATTTCTTTCATAATGTTTTAGAGGACCGTCGTGGCGCAGAGGCGCAACGTCTGCCTGTAACGCGACGGTTTCTTGGTTCGATCCCCAGTCGGGGAAGATGGATTTTTCTATTTCCATTTTCTTCGCTCTGGCAACTAGGCAAAGCGCGGCGTTGAGTTCTGCCACTCAACACGCAATGCCTTAAAAACGGCGGAAAGCGGGAATGGATAAAAGCAGGGACTAAAGCAACGGAGTTCCTTAACACTAGGTTCGTATGGTTCCTGGAGTTCCCTCTGCCTACCCTGCTCATGTGCGGGATACAGCGTGAAGTTAAAAAATAAATGTTATAGCCTATTTAGAATAATTTCTAAAAATATTTAGAATAATTTCTAAAATTAAAAGAAAATATGTTCTTATATAAATTTACAGTTCTTCGTAAATTTGAGGACCGTCGCGTCGTGGCGCAGAGGCGTCAGCGTCTGCCTGTAAAACCCGACAGTTTGAGGGTTCAATTCCACGGTTCCTGCGGTTCCCCCTGCCTACCCTGCCATGTGCGGGATAAAGCGTGAAGCTATAAAAAAATATAAATTTATTATATTACCGCTTCCCTTTAAACTATGGAAAAAGCAACTGTACGGCAACATCGATAACGTCAATGACTATTAAGAGAATAAATTAAAAAATAGCCAATAAGCACATACTACTTATTATTATTATAAAGAAATACAAATTTTCAAAGGCTAGTGCTATCTAAGACTTTCCTAATTCTATTTGCATCTTGAACGGCGTTAGTAAGAATTTCCAAACTGTTGTTAAGTGTACAAATTACTTAATTTATAGCTAAGTTGGTTTCGATCACTCAAGAGTAGTTAGATTAGCGTAAGCGCGTAGAAAGTAGGCTATCTACTAATTACATCGACGCGTACATTTAATAAATATTCTAAGCATATTTTTAATTGACCTTCGATCAGTAACAGTTTGTGAACTTAATTTTGGTGGTGTTACGATTACATTTTTTTAACAAAGAAAAAAACATTTTTTTTCCATTCTCTAATATCCATCTCTTTAAAGTCAAAGCTTTAGTGAGAAAAGTCACCGTCGTATTTTTGTGAACGAAATTAATGTTTTAATTACTGATTTGATGAAAATCTTAATATTTTACCTAATCAATGCTTATAACAAGAGAAGTAATTATGTATATCTTGATACATATGTACATATTTATAGAAAAATTAACTTAAATTGACTGATAGTTGACACAGTATGATATTGTCAGACTGTTACAGAATATTTTAAATTCCGTTAATTATAGCTATAACATATTCTTTAGAAAATATATACATACAGTAATTTTGTAACAACATATATTATATATATGATATGATTAAATTATTTACATTCCATTCAATTCAATTCAATTCAATAAAGAGATGGGCGCCATCTTATTCTGTAAGGAGCAAATGCAGAAATACAGAAATTAGTAATACTAATTTCAAGGAACTATCCCCGGTCTCTCGCTAGGGATGCATGAGATCTACATTTCGGTCAGTCGGAATTTAATATCTGCCTCATATACAAACATTTCGGAGTTACAAACGTGTTCTCTGCTCTTTGGTACTGACTTTATACAGGGTGCCTTATGACGATATTTTTTTACTTTATTTTACAAATTATTCCTTTTTTTATTTTTTATAGATATTTTTTTTTGGAATTCAACGGGATTTTAACCTTTTAATATATAATATAAATATAAAATAAGAAATTTCTATAGTATAAACCTATTTATATGACAACAAAGTCCAGAAAGCCATAATAGCAACAAAATATTGTATTACCAAGAGCTAATTAATTCCATTCTCCCAATATCTTATTAGATGTAGGCGCCTTAAACAAAAACAAACTTTATTTATCGTAACAGAGTTAATCCAACAAACTCTAATCCTAAACAATAACTCGGTACACCCTGTCATACTAAATACACCAGCGCCAAGAAATTACTGACGGTCAAAATATCTTAGTTATGACCACTCCTGTCCGGCGCACGGCTTACGTTTGCCAAGTTTACCCCCTTAAGGCATAGTTGCCCCCCTACCCCCATCTCTCATGGTTATTAATAAATCTATCTGTGCATATTCCGAAAGTCAAAGACAGTTGCGGTGGGATTCAAATGGGATAGGATGGTGGAGAACGTCTTTAGTCTAATTGATTTTTCGCTTAAGAGCGATCCTATTCGTGTAAAGTTATTTTTTTTAAGTTTAGGTGTTCTAGATTTTCATTAAGTAAATTATAAGCATCGTGCTATTCAAATTGTCATAACTTAACGAAGTTCACTCCAGACTTAGTAAGATATGTTAAGTACAGACTTTACTTAATATATTAACAATAATAAATTACCCTGTTTGTAATGAAATTGAGGAACGGAGGTTTTATTGAAAATGTTGCGTTTATTTGTTTTATTTTTTGCCAAAATTTAATACATTTTTAAATATTTTATTTTCAAGCTATTAATTTGAAAAGTTAGTGTTTAAAATAAAACATTCCTATTAAATAATATCTTTACGTATCATCTAGCGTATATCATAATTACTTAAATAATTATATTAAGTGAACTAACCTGAACTAAATCTTCAGGTGAAGAGGACAGCATCAAGCCACTGGGTAAAAGAATAGGGTGATAAGCATTATAGGGGTTCTGGGTCCTAGAGTGATGGACGGATCTGGTGACATGAAACATACACTTTACGTACATATATTTTTTACTATATAAATGTTTAAAATATAAAAATGCCTTTACAATTTAAGATGTGACTGATATGTTGTAAAAATATTTCAGAGAAGATTTTTGTGTTTGATGCACAATGCTTTCATTTTTATGATTAGTTTGTAGGTAAAATAGTCTTACATGATACTCTATGTGAACGACAAGTTCCATTGCAACTTCATTTGATATCGCGATAATTATTAGATTTTATTAGATTTATCTACACTTTACCTTACGGGAGAAAAAATACTATTTTTTTTTTTTTAGCTTCACGTTGTATCACGCATATGGTATGGTAGGCAGAGGGAACTGCAGGGACCATATGAACCTAGTGTTAAGACACTCCGTTGCTTAGTCCCTGCTTTCTCCGTCCCCGCTTTCCGCTATTTTCCTCCACGCCACGACGGTCCTCTACGGACGGTATGTACGATATTTCTAGCAAAAAATATATCACTATTAATTTATTGCTTAATTAATAAATCGATATGCGTGATACAGCGTGAAATTAAATTAAAACTGTGCTATTTATTATATAGTATTTATAATAAATAGTATAGTTTTGATTTAGTTTCCCACTATATAACGCATATCGTGGCACATAGAGAAGCCATTGTATTAAAAAAACTTCGTGCCCAGTTTTCAGTCTAATTTTCAATATATTGGCCTGTGATGGGCGAAATTTACATTTAGAGCCAAGAAATTAATATAATTTATTCCTGTAAGTTGTATTTCAATCCATGACCATTTCATCGTTTAGACGCTTTACCACTCAGCCTCGATAGCCTTAAGTTCAATATAATATATACTATTATATGTTGTTATATTTCAATAATTCTAGAGATTGAGCAAATTACATCCATACAACGCTATTGTCCGATGGTCAGACGTCTTGTCCCTACGTAATTGACTTACTAGTGTGTAATGAATTCTGATTTTGATTTCCCTTTGAAATGTTCAAATTTATGTAGATAAGTTACTTCTCTTGGTGCGTTTTGTTATATGTATGTATATTATAGAATAATCTTAGAAAAGATTGCTTGCTGTATATCTTAGTTCTTAAGTTTTGATATAAATTAACAGTGTTACATCTTTTATTACCTTAAACCTTTCTTCTTGTTAAGTGAAGACTTAGTTATAGATTAACGCTCTCAAACACTATACATATTTTCGAAGATTTTAGGCACAAATATTTGTAAAAAAGTGTAAAATGGCGCGTGTTTAATTGATCTTCATTTATATTATATATAATTAAGTAAAAATTATATATTTTAACTCACAGTGTCATAGAAAACAGTGTAATTATGAAAAATCTTATTAAGTCTAGGTTAAACTTGATTCGTTACAAAGAAATGGTAGCACGATGTTTATAATTTTCTTTATAAACATCTAGAACTACCAATTGATTGTTATTATGGTTCCCAACCATTACCAAGGGCTATCTACCGAATAATAAATAATAATAAAATAAATAAAGTAATAACTGATATTTTCTTCGTCCTTTATATTAAAAATAAAATATAAAGTATATAGAAAATATTTTTATATTAGAAATAAATAAATATTTAAAAATAAAAATAGTCTAAGAAAACAAAAATATTTTTTTTTAGACACTCCGTTGCTTAGTCCTTGCTTTCTCCGTCCCCGCTTTCTGCCTTATTCGAGGCATAGCGTGTTGAGTGGCGAAACTCAACGCCGCGCTTTGCTTAGTTTTCAGAGCTAAGAAAATGGAAATAGAAAAATCCATTGTCTCCGAGTGGGAATCGAACCCTCAAACGGTCGCTTTTGCAGGCTGACGCTTATGCCTCTGCGCCCCGACGGTTTTTACAATGTCAATACAAAAAATATTATTAAATCTAACACAGTATTGAATCTTATAAATTACGTGATTTAAATAAATCTAGTGAAACAAACTTGTATTTGGAAATATTATACAATATCTAATATTGAATTCTCTTGTCCTTTAGTTGTATGTAGCATTCAATAAGTGATATTCCGTGAAAGGTACTCCAAGAATTTGCTGGCAAGCAATCGTTATACTTAGAACATTCTATCGTCCAGCGCCCATAAGGCCGAAACCACTCGTAAATTCCGAACGTCTTCAAATTCAACTATTTCCAACAATTGGTCAGCTTAAGATATTAAACAACTGGATATACTAATATATATTCAATGCTTCAATTGATTTTTTAATATAAATAAAAAAATACTACATTTTTTGATAAAAAAAATCTAAAAGGTACTAAACAAATCTGATTTTATACTAAAATGAGTCTATTCTAAAGTTTTTTTTTTAATATCACCTATTTAATATACAAATCAGTCGTGGAATATATACTTATATACTTTTTAATGTCAAAGATAAACTTTATTTCTTATAAAAAAATTTAAATCAGCCATATCTAGAGTAGGATAATCTCTGAACATCAACTATGTCTTGCTTTTACACCGAGCGCGTTATTATTGTGCCTCTGTCAACGGAATATGAAATGTATTGGAAGTTGGGATGAGCCCCCCTCGCCTTGACCCGGGGTGGTGGTCAGCTGAAGGGTTAGAAATGAGGACTTGCAAACAGATGGAAGTTAGTGAAATTTCTAATAAACATTTAAGTAAAAGCATTCAAGTTGCTTTTTGTATTGAGACACTTTTGCACTTACAACATAGTGAAGTCGTTTAAATATTTTCGCCAAACAAGCTTAAGATTGTCTAAATTGTAGCGAAATACTATTGCTAATTATTCTATAAGTTCGTGTATATTTTTATATATAGAACTATTAAACATTAGGTAAACTAGAAGCTTTAACTAAAAAATAATAAAATAGTCTTCATTGCATACAAAGAACAAATAATATGAATAGAAACATATACTACACATATAAATTACATACAAAGACGATATTTCTTTTAGTTAAAAGGATTAAAAATGCAGTTAATACCTTTTTCTTTTTAATAAAAAAATATACATAGTGTAGTATATATAATCTTTAAAAATTTTCATTTATATCATTATTCACAATATACTTGGGATGTCTTTAGCGCGGTACCCCCAGGTGCAGGCACTAAGATTTAAGGTGTCTACAGTAAACCTATAGATAAGCACAAACGCAGAAATTACAACTTAAATTACAAAAATGAAATAATAAATAGAATGATAATTAGCTTTAATCATTATTTTTTCTATATTGTTGTATTTAACTAAGGTTACTTACTTATTGTTCTGTTCTGTTCTACGGTAATGGCGTTCCGAGCGTACCAGTTGAGCACAATTCACTTCGCCAATGTCACGTTGTTTGGAGAATACACGAAGGAGAGTTTACGGTGATAAGAGAAAATAAGCTTTACACAATAATAGGATGCATGTAAAGAAGAGATCCTATAATAAATCCTTCACCTAAAACAAATTCAACATTTAAGAATTACAGTATATACACATAATACATTGGGTTAGTACTAAATAAAAATATTTTAAATGGGTGTTAGTTTATAATCTAATATTATTATACTTAATATATTTACATAGAAATTTACATAGAGGACTAAACACAAACATTAACACACAAACTTACTTATTGCATCATTATATATTTGTTATTATGACGTAGGTAAGGTATTTAGATATTTAATATACCCTGGATTCCCACTCGAGGAAGATGGATTTTTCTATTTCCATTTTCTTCGCTCTGGCAACTAGGCAAAGCGCGGCGTTGAGTTCCGCCACTCAACACGCAATGCCTCGAAAAAGGCGGAACGCGGTGACAGAGAAAGCAGGACTTAAGTAACGGAGTGTCTTAACACTAGGTTCGTATGGTTCCTGCGGTTTCCTCTGCCTACCCTGACATGTGCGGGATAAAGCGTAAATAAATAAAGGATAAAAAAGTAAAAGATAAAGGATAAAAACAATATATCCCATTTTATCTATAATTGTTCTCGCATTATATATATTATAATTTCTTTTTAACATTCTTATAGATACTATGTAAAAAATAAATAAAAAACAAAGTTAATATTAAAATAAAATGTTATTTTAATTTTAGTTCCATATTTAGTTTAGTTTTTTATTAAAAAACTAAATGGTGATCTGAATGGACAAATAAGAGACCACAAAAAATGTAGTCATCTATGCTAGGTGCACATTTCCATTATCATCTCAAAACTTATAATAATAAAAAAATCAAGGAATGATCAAAGAAATATTTGTGCTATTAATATAAGACATTTTAGCATACCTTAACAAATGTGTCTTATACCTGAAATACATTTAGTATACTAATAATTTATTAATTTTGATATTTCTATATTTTACTTAAAGAAAACATTACATTTTTTAACAACAAAACATAAAAAAACGCATGCTCAGTGGTGAGAGCGCTTGCACGGTTCGCAAGAGGGCGCGGGTTCAAGTCCCGTTGTGTTCAAATTTTTATGTTTTCTTTATGTATTTTTTCTATCCTCAGTGTTGATTAATACTTTAAAAATCATAAAAATATGTATACATTTTGTATCAATTGGTCACTCAGTTTAAGCAATTCAAGTAAGAAAACATGCCCCCTCGACTTACTTCTGAATAAACGTTACCTCCACCTAGATAGTACTCAATGTTTGACTTGCCGCCCGCCCCGTATTACGGACAATGGTGCCTTAAATCACAAGACTATTGCCATTACAAAATATTTGAATTTTGTATATTTAGTTCTGGACATTAACCAAAAGAAAAAAATCTGCTTTGGATAAAATATAATTTTAGAAAAGTATTTTTTATTAAAATTTTTAATTTTGACTAAAAAAATATTTATTTACAACGTCATAATCAACATTACATTATTTTCCTCATAATCGTGCAGATTCAAGGTAAGGTATTGTGTTTTACAAGATAAGTATATTCAATGATCGAACTTGATTTCAAAAACTGAAGTTATATTTATTTAACTCCCGTTTTAGTATATAATACACTAAGTGGTTATTAAGATTGAGCTATTACGTAGACTTCTTAAGCCATTAATTATTGCATATTTTAATATAATAATAAACATAACATTCTTTATGTTCGAAAGGGTGGAAGTGCTCAATCTGCGTAATAACGGCGAATCCCGCTCACGAGCTTCTCGTGATGGTCAAACCGGTGCACACCTCTCGACACCCTTAGCCGACCACACCGATGTTGCGCCCGAGGCACTACCCCGCTGTGGGGGGGCCCATCTAGTGGGAGGCGAGTCACCGTCCGTCGACCTTTCAATTTGAGACTGGTGAAATAGCGGACGTCCGTTAGTCTCATTCAATAGCCCAGTACCCAGTCTATCCAAACTCCATTCCATAGTAACAACTTAGTTTTTCATGTCCTCCATAGCTCCTACACATTATCCGGCGACCATCTCTGGGCAATTATCTATGGTTACTCAGAGATGGATCCCGGGTGATGCGTCACAGTAAAATCTTTTATATTCTCTAAGAGGCATCTACGTGTTGGACACGCCCTGTGTCCCCACGCAAGCCTTCCAAAGGACCGGGTTCGTTTGAACCCGAGAATTATAAAGAGAAACATAATATAGAAGTTAAATAATAGCACCAGCGTAGGAAATAAAACAAAATTTGATTTTAAATTTTTCTGCCCTCTTATAACTTGCACACCTAACTAGATTATCTTAATGTATTTATATGCGGTCAAAGCTAATTTTCGGACAATCGCTGCGGTCTTCCCTTTGGCTACGGGTCTTATGTGGGTAGCGAGGTGAGTTATGTTAGCTTTACGGCTAGAAAGGAGTGAAACAGTTCCACGTTGGCAAACAGTAAATTAAACGTTTAAATACTGTAATTTATGAATCTATATTTTAAACCTACTTATAAAGTCTTTGCCTTTATGGTGAAAAAAAACTAAATGCACATAGTTATCATTATATTGGACACCTGACTATGCATATGAATTTCACTGCACTGCACTGTAAACCACTGTTAACGGCATAGAAATAATTAACGTCATAAGGCTTATAATACCATCTTATATATATATATATATATAATCGTCCTCAATGTTCCCGTTATTTTTTAAATATATTGTTTTTTTTATTTTTATCGCTTCATTTCTTATAGCTTTATCCTGCACATAGCAAGGTATGCAAAAAAAATGCGGGAAGCGGGAAAGCAAGACACTCCGTTTCCCGCTTCCCGCATTTTTTTAGGCATTGCGTGTTGAGTAGCGGATCTAAACGCCTAGTTGCTAGAGCGAAGAAAATGGAACTGAAAATCTTTTACGTTTACTGGCAGTTGTTCCGCCTCAGCGCCATAACCGTTCTCATATATGTATATGTATCAAATGGGATATATCAAATGGGAATAAATATCTAATAAAAAACAAAACTAGTAGGAATTTAATATAACTAATACGATAGACTAAAGACTAAAATAGCTTCTTAACCGTCGTATATGAGAGAAATTAATATTGAATTAAATGAAATAAATATTTTTTAAAGTCATGCTTACGAAGAATAGTTTAATTCTACAGTTGGAGAGGCCTTACAGGAGAATGACGAGAACCTAGTACCAAAAGACATTTTTACCATACCACTTTAAATTATTAAAACCAAGAAATAACATCATTGATTTTCCAATACAAAATGTAAGAAACGCAATTTCTAAAAAAAGTGAAAATACGACAAATTTACTGTCATTTTAAATCAAGAAAATATCCTTGCAATATACACAGTAGCCGCTTCTAAAGGAAAGCATACATTCTATTTTACAGTATCGCGATGAAACTAAACATCAATACGTTTAAATGCTAGGCCACAGCAGGTTATCAGTACATCTACTGGCACTTAATTGCTAACTCTGGAACTGGTGTAACAAGTGGGTTCACCTTTACTTGTATTAAAATATCATATGGAAATCGCGCAGATTGCTGATTACAATTTGAAAGTGGACTGGTCTAATGGTCTTTTGTAAGTGGATTTTATTTGGTTTGCCATAAAAATTAGCTGCTATGGGTTTAATTGAAGTCATCGCAGTTTGTGTGGGTTCAATTTTCACTCAGGGGAATTTGTTTCTTTGCCCTTATAGTACTACTTTTGACATTATTTCATTTGTATGTTCTGCTATATACGGGATACATCGTGAAGTCAAAAAAATAAGTTCAGTTGTCGAAATATTCTCAGCATATCCAATTGGGTTACAGGATTTTTGATTTCTTACCCATAAAAATAATATTTTTATAAATATTTTGTGTACAGTATTATTTTTTATTCTTTTATTATACACATAAGTTCATAAATTTATAAAGATATTGTTGTCTTCTTTGTCTGTTAAACTAGTTTAATGCAATTGGAATTTACATGTTGGATAACACATATCGAGTAGTGTTTTCTGACTTTAGTTAAAACAACTAGTTTACAAAATAAGGTGAAAATGACTAAAATAGTTTTAAAAATGACTAAAAGAAATTTTTAACTGTACTGAATTCAACTCATTACTTAAGTATAAGTAAATATATAACATTTTAGCTAATTTAAAACCACCCGGTTTTAAAAAATAATTTTTAATTTCATTATAAAATATTTTTTATATCCAAAGTTGTCACTGTGACTTTCAAGTTGGCCAGATAGTTGTGATTTCTAAAGTAGCCCCGTTGTTATAAGCTTGTAAAAATAAAGAATTATATATGCCTGGAAAGATATCATTTTTTGAGCATTGTCTGTAAATTTTTTTTCCATCCACTCGAATATTCGCATCAAAACTAAAAACAATGGTTGAACTTTTTGCCGCAAATTTCTTTTCATTCAATATTAAAATGCGAAACATTTTGTTTTACCCAAAATTAAGGTGTATTTGATTGTTTTGGTGGAAAAAAAAGTTACAAAAAATTAACTTGCTATTATTTACATTGACATTGTATTCATCAGGTTGGTGATTCTGTTGATCTCTTTTAATTTCGAATTATTTTTGGCTAAGTTATAATATACACTATTATTATTTTTTTCATTTTTATACTATTAAAGTCGAGTATATTAAAACTAATATTTTTTTTATATATTACCACACTACGGACTATGACAGTGGACGAGGCGAAAGAAATACGCAAGGACCTCATACTTTGGCGCTCCGTTCTCTCTGATTACTCCGCAACGGATAAAGCTCGTATATATATGTATGTATATCATATATTTATGTATGTGTGTGTAATACTACAGACTCTTGGTCCATACTTTTTTTAAGTTACATTAATTCCATTTTTTTATTATGAATATTAATCATACTGATCATAACAAACTTTACGTTTCTTTTTTGTTATATATTGTCACTTAAAATTCTAATTGTTACGTATTTATAATACTCTTTACCTATAGTAAATATTTACTTACACGTAAAACTACGCGTTAAAATACTCTGTTCTCTGTTCTCATTCAAATATAGAAAATTTAGATGTTCGGTAAAAAAAAATTAGCGGCTTGTCGAGCAAATGGAAATGATTTCCTTCTAGTGGGAATCGAACCTAAAACCATTACATATCTGATCAGACTCTGTACCGCTATTGCTAATAATTAGATAATTATAAGAAAAGGTCTTTAAAATAAAATAAGTGGCTACAAATGAAGTTTAAAGTGTTTTTTAAGTTCTGCAATTAATTAATTTTATTTTAATTTTAATATAATAAAACTACATTTAAAACATAAATACACGTTCTGTAAATGACTGCAAAAAAATCTTAACATTATTCTTCTGAGGAGTAAGCAGAGACTAAGCAACGGAGTGTCTTAACACTAGGTTCGTATAGTTCCTGCAGTTCCCTCTGCCTACCCTGCCATGTGCGGGATAAAGCGTGAAGCTAAAAAAAAATATTCTTCTGCAGCGTAAAGCAATATCCATTTATCCCAAAAGTCAACTAACTAAAACTTACAAAGTAGTACTCAATTTTCCAAACGGACTGTCTTAACCCTAATCTTACTACACGAGTAAGGGATGGAACGGTGAACTGTAAGTAAAATGCGGCCAATTTGAGGAGCCTACCTTATCTCTGTGTAAGTTCGACATCGACAATCATTTGTCTTCGTCAATGTTGCCCGGTGATCATTTATGCCACAGCACACCCTACCCTTTCTTTAGAAATACACGGGATTAAATTGCGTCAGACTTTAATATTTCTAAAAATATATTACGCCAAGATTACAAGTTATTGGCATAATTTGAAGTAAAAATAATCTAAGAAATACATAAATTACTTAGTAAGAAATTAGTTCACTCTTCTCCTTGAATCAGCCTAAGCTGATTTAACAACAAAATGTTAAATCAGAATCTGGATCACCAGGATTTCCTTCACTCTCAATGAAACTCCGTACTTGAAGATCTGTCTACTGACCGTCGCCGTTCGGCTAGTTGTTTCTATCTGGGATGACTTCTGACGTAATGAAGATAAGTAAAAAGATCTATTTATTCGTTTTATAAAGGTGGCGAATGCAAGAAAAATAAATATAATATAAATTCCATTAAATCAAATGTATGTATAAGAAATATTAAGCTGGCGTAAGCCGGTATTTATGACTCTCTCTCATTTTTAGTTCAGTTCCGCAACTCAACATGCAATGTCTCAATAATAGAAAAATAGGAAACAAAGTGCTCTAGTGTAAACACTAGATTCTCTCTGCCTACATTGCTATATATAGGTTCGATTCAATTTTTTTTTGTAACTTCACGCTTTATCCCGCACATGGCAGGGTAGATAGAGGGAACTGCAGGAACTGTGGGAACCTAGTGTTAAGACACTCTGTTGCTTAGTCCCTGCTTTCTCCGTCCCCGCTTTCCGTATTTTTCGAGGTATTGCGTGTTGAGTGGCGGAACTCAACGCCGCGCTTTGCCTAGTTTTAGAAAATGGAAATAGAAAAATCCACCTTCCCCGACTGGAGATCGAATCCAGAAATCGTCGCGTTACAGGCAGACGTTGCGCCTTTGTGCCACGACGGTCCTCTTCGATTCAATTAGCCGGATAAATTCAAATTTATTCTCCCTGGTAAGACTAAAAACGTTCCAGATATTGTCTTCCACTTGGCCGCCTTATATCTTTAAATTAGGCTATAATATCTTAAAATACTAGGAAATCTTTTACTACATTTTCTAATAACTATACTTGTGAAGCTAGAAAAATAGTTGTTCAGTAAAGCTGTAATTATAGTCACAGGTTGACATCCCGTTATATAAAGAGTCTTGCCAATCAGTATTACCATATGCAATAGTGGTGTGTGGTGTCATTCTGCGTCACTAATGGATGTTAATCGATACTTGTTAAACGATGAATGATAAATTCGTATTTTTAGCATGTAGACAGTTAGTTTCAACCGTTACATGTAATATGTGCTTGTGAATATATACTATATATGTGAGTTCATAGACTATAGTCAGATAAACAGATAGATAGATAGATAAATAAATAGATATAGATAAATTATAGATATTTACAGATAGTACTATACAGATAGTACACAACATTGAATGTATTCAATTTTTTTAAATATTTAAATATTTTCAATGTTGTGTAGCTGCAAAAATAGTTTGGTTAAACGCGACAGTCTCAGGATATATTAGTTCAAATTAAAAAGGGTTTTTGCTTTGAAAATTTTATTTATCAACGAAACCTGTGTAGCTGTACTGTACAACATTGTACGCTTTAATGCGATTTTCATTGAAATTACAATATCTTTTTAATTTAATTAAATTTAAATAAAGAGAAATTGAAATTCAATATATCTTAAATATGTTTTTATATATAAATAAATAAGGCTCCCCACAATATCTTCTCGTATATCAAAACTACAAATATTTACCGCGGCGTCCCTATTCCGGAACACTTAGAGTAGTATTTTGTTTGACATGTGTGGTAAGAGTGACTTGCCCTTTAGCGGGAAATTGTAGATGCTCTGGAAAAGTGCAGTGACTTCGCGGTTTTACGACGCGAACGGATGCTTATTTGGTTTTGTATTTGTTTTTGAGTGATAATTAAGTATGTAAGTAGATGGATTATGCGTAGTTAAGTTGCGCCACTACTACACACAGTCTTGCAAATTCTGTTTAAAATGAGAATAGTTTTTTTGCACGAGATCCTCTCTGCCTATCCTACTATATACAGGATGAAGCATGAAATTAAACAATTATATGAAATATACAGCATATATATGTATATTCTATTATTAGTGAACGTATATTTTCATATATAAAAATGCTTTAAGCGTAAGCTAATTATACTAATAATATCAGACTTACGGAGCATAACGAAAAAGCTCATTCAAACATAAGTTCTCGTACATTTAGACAATTAACAAACAGCATGAAGATGCTAACAATATCTATCTTTTAACCGGAAATTGTAGTCTTAGTTTATCTACGTATATTATATATAGATGAAGTAATAAAGATAAAGGTAACTGGTTCAAAAATTAAATAATACTATTCAATTGTTACAGAACTTAATTTTAGTCAAAAATGATTAGTAATAGAAAAACAGTGGTTCGAGAACACAGTATCGATGATACTAGACGAAGGTCACGTAAATAGTACAGTGACCGCAGGTCATGTATGAAAAGGTGTAAGTGCAGGAACCATTTTTGATTATTCTGTAGGATGCAGAAAAGGACATGCAAGAATATTATATATGGCCTCTAGAGATATAATGTTATTAATAAATATAACTAATATAAAAAATATATATTATTTATATGTTATATGTATTTTACGTTATAATAAATTTTAAAAAAATCCACCTTCATTAATTGCTGACTGTTTATGTCATTTAGTGTACGAATTATGTAAGTGACCACAATTTGTGTAAGAATGTTAATTGTGAGAGAAAATAAAAACTTTTGTATATTTTGTATCTGATCATTATCCCTTTTATATATTCTTTTATATGTTCTATGTATATATATATATATATATATATATATATATATATATATATATATATATATATATATATATATATATATATATATATATATATATATATATATATATATATATATATATATATATATATATATATATATATATATATATATATATATATATATATATATATATATATATATATATATATATATATATATGTGTGTGTGTGTGTGTGTGTTCATCTTTAATTGTACATAACCCAGTTAATTAGTGAAGATACTATTTGCATGCGTCCGTTTGTTTTTCAGATTCGGCACGCCCCGATGATTTCCTAACAATAACTTGGTCAAGATGTTTGGGGCAGTTAATTTAGTTTGATAAGGGTTCGACCCCTCCAAGACATACTTCAGGTGGCCAGTATCTAGGACAAATATTGGAACTATTGTTTAATTCAAGGCCCCAAGCAGTTCTTAAGGATTTGTGAGAATGACATTAGGCAAATTAACAGATCATTTTTATATTGTATAATTTTGAACTAATAATAACTAATAAAGTATCGTCATGGCTCGGAGACGTAGCGTTTACATGTAAACGCGACGGTTTGTAGGTTCAATTCCCACTCGGGGAAGATGGATTTTTCTATTTCTATTTTCGTCGCTCTGGCAGCTAGGCAAAGCGTAGCGTTGAGTTTCGCTACTCAACACGCAATGCCTCGGAAAAAGGCAAAGAGCAGAGAACAGAGTGTCTTAGCACTAGATTCCTGCGGTTCTCATTGCCTACCCTGCCAATCGGAATAAAAACGTAAAGGTATAATAATAGTGCACTAATAATGATTAACGTGAAGGTATAATAAAAGTGTAATCATTAACCTGTAACACTTAATTATCTAAAAGAAATTATCAGTACACTGTTTCATAAAGTTTTTTATATTCTTACTGGAATGGCCCCATGCCATCTCCACGTATTTTTTTATAGATATTAGAGTTAATTTAAAGACAGCGTACTCACGAGTCGTAGTCGGTTACGGTAAGATAGTTTTATTTACGTGTAACAACCGCGAAAACTTAAGACAATACGGCAAATGACAATAGCTTTTGTTTATACAACTTGTAATTATTAAAAGTGCTATTTATATCGGTTTCTTTTTAGTTTTGAAAGGATGTGTTGTTGGATTTTTATTTTCTTAGATATATTTTTATATGGAGGATAGAAAAAATTGTGGTAACGAGTCTTTATGAGATAGTTTAATGTACTGTTGTATAGTAGCTCTATAATAATTGTAAGGATTTATTTATTATAATTTATTAAAAAAATACTATTTATAGGAGAACAAATAAAATGACTTTAAAATATCCATATTTAACCAACAAAAGCAGAAAAAGAACAATTCTAAATCTATGTTAATCGTTCTATTTGCGTAATTTTTATCTACTTTTAAAAAAAGTCAATTTAATCATTTGTGAATATATACAAAGATTAAGTAAGAACGTTTAGACGTCACTATCAGGTCACTACACGTGTCACTAAATCTATGTGTCATTCTCATTATTTATATACAGTATACACAAAGAAAATGATTAAAAGCGATTTCCAAAGTAGAAAGTATAGCATTACAACATTATACATTAACATATATATATATATATATATATATATATATATATATATATATATATATATATATATATATATATATATATATATATATATATATATATATATATATATATATATATATATATATATATATATATATATATATATATATATATATATATATATATATATATATATATATATATATATATATATATATATATATATATATATATATGTATGTCTTTAATTGTACATAACCCAATTAATTAGTGAAGATACTATTTGCATGCGTCCGTTTGTTTTTCAGATTCGGCACGCCTCGATGATTTCCTAACAATAACTTGGTCAAGATGTTTGGGGCAGTTAATTTAGTTTGATAAGGGTTCGACCCCTCCAAGACATACTTCAGGTGGCCAGTATCTAGGACAAATATTGGAACTATTGTTTAATTCAAGGCCCCAAGCAGTTCTTAAGGATTTGTGAGAATGACATTAGGCAAATTAACAGAGAATTTTTATATTGTATAATTTTGAACTAATAATAACTAATAAAGTATCGTCATGGCTCGGAGACGTAGCGTTTACATGTAAACGCGACGGCTTGTAGGTTCAATTCCCACTCGGGGAAGATGGATTTTCCTATTTCTATTTTCGTCGCTCTGGCAGCTAGGCAAAGCGCAGCGTTGAGTTTCGCTACTCAACACGCAATGCCTCGGAAGAAGGCAAAGAGCAGAGAACAGAGTGTCTTAGCACTAGATTCCTGCGGTTCTCATTGCCTACCCTGCCATATTCGAAATAAAAGCGTGAAGGTATAATAATAGTGTAATCATTAACCTGTAACAATTATCTAAAAGAAATTATCAGTACACTGTTTCATAAGGTTTTTTATATTCTTACTGGAATGGCCCCATGCCATTTCCACGTATTTTTTTATAGATATTAGAGTTAATTTAAAGACAGCGTACTCACGAGTCGTAGTCGGTTACGGTAAGATAGTTTTATTTACGTGTAACAACCGCGAAAACTTAAGACAATACGGCAAATGACAATAGCTTTTGTTTATACAACTTGTAATTATTAAAAGTGCTATTTATATCGGTTTCTTTTTAGTTTTGAAAGGATGTGTTGTTGGATTTTTATTTTCTTAGATACATTTTTATATGGAGGATAGAAAAAATTGTGGTAACAAGTCTGTTTTACGAGATAGCTTAATGTACTGTTGTATAGAAACTACATAATAATTGTAAGGATTTATTTGTTATAATTTATTAAAAAAATACTACTCATAGGAGAAAAATTAAAATGACTTTAAAATATCCATATTTAACCAACAAAAGCAGAAAAAGAACAATTCTATCTAAATCTATGTTAATTGGTCTATTTGCGTAATTTTTATCTACTTTTAAAAAAATGTCAATTTCATCATTATATATACAAAGATTAAGTAAGAACGTTTAGAATTATTACGTCACTATCAGGTCACTACACGTGTCACTAAATCTATGTGTCATTCTCATTATTTGTATACAGTATACACAAAGAAAATGATTAAAAGCAATTTCCAAAGTAGAAAGTATAGCATTACAACATTATACATTCTTAAAGTGTTACAAAACGCTAACATAAATCAAAGTAAAGCAAAGCAACGTAAAATCGCCACCATGTAGCTGAGCATAATTATAAATTCCGCGTCACTCGGCAACGGTGGAACAATGAAGTTAATCCATCAGGCCGAGTCCTCAGGCGTGGGCAGATAAGACAAGGGCCCGTATTCGACCCACCCTAGCTTCTTGGGTAACCACCCTGACATAGAGTGTGTTAGACGCAGATGAGATTTTTTAACGAATCGTTTCAAGGATATCTTTTAAAAGATTATTTTTTTGTTGTATTTTTTTAATCGCGTTCAAAAATATTGTAAATTTTTAATAATCAGAATATTTTTGGCGCTATAATCATTTATAAAATATATTATATAGTATATATTGTATAGTATTAATAAAATTACATTATTTCCAGAATTGAGTCTGTAAACTGGAACACTTATCCTAAAACATTTTCCCTACGAGCAGTATATTTAAAATACAGAATGTAAATTATAAATTAATTGGTTTTCAGTCAATTTAGTTTCAATACAATCTTGTCTAGTCAAATTTACAAGGTAAGTCCCTAGTGCATCTAAAAGATGTATACACGCCATAAATTTACAAATGCAGTATATCTAATTTTTTACATATTCCTATTATTATACTAATAGGCATCAAACATAACGCTCTGCATCACATCTGTCAACTGTTCTTTAACCAATGTCCATTCCTTAAGTCCACCCTTCTCAGATTGTGACGTCCACCTGGGCCTTTCATATGAATATTAATTCAACCATATCTTGACCCCTGTCCGCCGGCTAAGAAGGCGACTTGACGTATAAATTTCTTAGGGAATAATTAATGCTTCTAGGCTATGTGATTGCTTACACTATCTATCTATTTTATGAATATTTAAACCTGAAATTGTTTACTTCATACTAAAAAAAATACATAACAAAGAAATATTATGTATGCAGGTAACGGTTATTAATTTTTATAAATATTTTCAAAGATACTTATTGTTATAAAATTGTAATAATAATCAATCTTCATAGAACTTCAACTTCTTAAAAATTGAGGAAAATTATTATACAGAGTGTCTTAAAAGTAGGTATAAAAAATACAAGATTATATATATATAAAAGCATTATGAATCGAAAATATTAAATTGTTCTCATATAAATTCATGTAATGTGAAACCACATATATAATTCAAAAATTATGTATCGCCATTTTATAAGCAATCAATCAATTTAACTCGAGTTAATTGTGCTATTTAACGAAATATATTCTTATATTTTCATTAATTTTTAATGACATTTTGTCACTTGAAACTAAGTATTATTATGAAAATATTTAAAAATTAAACATATTTATAAAAAAATAAGTCATGAGTACCCTTCAATAACACAAAGTCATTTGGTAAAAAAATCTTTCATATATTGTCCAACGTAGAGATTTATATAGTTAATTTAATAAAAACAAGTAGATTATAGTATGTTACATGATGTTAACAACATTAAAAAGTAGATGGAAATTTAATAATTATTATTTTAAACAACTTAAACTGTATACTTATTACTAGAATACCGTATATAATTATTAATAAACTAAGCAAGAGCAACAATTTCGGTGTTATTTTAGAAGCTCTACCACACTATATTATTCCTTCCATAACGCTCGGTCAGCTCGCGCAAATATTGTTTTAATTGATTGGCCCTTGCCGACTTGCCTTGGGTTTAAGACTGGTACACACTCATAAAGTTCGTGGCATAATTTATTAAACTTTTCTTCTATTAATGGTACTATAGATAGATTTTTTTATATAAAAAATATGTGAATTGTAATATAGTTTTTTTTTTTCAGGTATTTTATGATAGCGATGAAAAAGCTAGTGTGTAATAGCTCTATTTTGTTAAATAAATGTCATTATTTATATTCATATGGACATATATTTCTAAGTAACATCTAAAATTAGTACATCTAGAATTATTTATTGAAGGAAATTTTCATAATCAGTGTACTACTTACCTTCGTAGCATACGATCGCTCTCGGTCAAGTGAGCGCTAATAATTAGTCAAATATCTTAATTGGATAAAATTTACCTCACGTTGTAAATCATTATAAATATATTGTGATATAAAATTACTAAGACTCAGTTATACTTTATTTTATATTATTTTGAAACATTTACTGTATTTTAATTTACTTTTCGGTAGCGAAATGGCTGTCTGTCTGTCTTACTAAATACGATGGTAATAAGTTCCTCTTTAATAGGAGTGGAATAAGTGATGTTAGATTCGATCATTCAAATTGTCTTTTGGTACAAAAATTTTTTCTGTCTAAGAAAAAAAATGTTAATAAAATTCCTCTGAAATAATTAGGACGCAAAGCCACAAAAAAATATCAAAAGAGAAATTAAAGGGTGTTGTGGCTCAGTTTCACAGTCTGAATGTAAACGTGATAGTTTTAGCTTCTCCCTCGGACCTCTTTTCGGGAATAATAATATTCTAAATTACAATATAAAATATAATAATAGAATCAAAGAAATTTATTAAAAATACATACATCTAAATTTTTAAAGACGAATTATGAATGTATAGTAAATTACATGTAACTTTAGGCAGTAAGTCGCTCAAGTACCACAAATATACACAAAATCAGTTCAAAACTAATTCGTAACCTACAATAGATTCTAAATTCGAAATATATGTCGCCGCTCCATCTAGTTCCGGTCGAGTTTGAATATCCGTCCAACTTGGACTTCCGGCGGAAGCGGCCACAGTCCACGTCTTTATCTGAAGAATTAACTAGCGATAGTTATTCAAATGCTTTCAAAACTGATAAGGTGTCCTACATTTTCGTTTACATAATATGGGTAATATATGATTAAAGATTTCGAATTGTGTATATTAACTTTTGTTCTTTTTCAGGTGTTAATAATATTCCGAAAGAAATGAAATAGATTTTGAAACAAATTCTTTATTATCTAAAATAATGGCTCTCGTGATCTAGACAACAGAACGTTTAGTTTAGTTTAGAAAACTTAGCTAAGCCTCGGTGTGTAGTATTTTCACAAGAGTCTTAAATATTTTTGAAATAAAGTTAAAAAACCTGTGAAAATTATCAGTGTATTGCAACAAATTTCTATGAAATTCGGTGTTTTCAAAGTGCTTTTATTATATGACAAATATACATTTAAAATATTTTGTTGGTGTTTTATACATAGTTCTATATTTGTATATTACAACCAATTGTTCTGTTAATAGCTTTTAAATAATGGTTTTTAATAAAACCCTTGTTAAAGCTTCGGTAATTTCGCACTGTACCAACATTTTGTACATTGAATAAAATTAAAGTTTGTCTTTAATTTACAAAAACTTACAAAAATATTTATTATACTAAAACGTATTGATATAACTGTGAATGCAATTTTTATATCTAAATTATTACCGAGCTTTAAGTTTGAGAACTTTATAACCCTTAATGATCCAATATTAAATAATACATTCATCGTAGCAATCCAAGACAGTTAAAGGGCCGAATTCCACTATATTTCAAATGTAACTCGGAAAGGTGAACAGAAGGGTTGTATATAATTGTCCGGGTGTCAGGGGGTTGGTTTAGGGGGTGGTCAGTGTTTGTGATTTGTAAATGGGCTCAGACCTTAGCCCTTCCTGAAGACGAGGATATATCACGCGCCTTGAAAGATAACTTTGTTGTGGAATTTATATGAGTTGTTACAACCGTCGATACCATAATTCTGACATAAATATAAAAATAAAGTTTTATTTTTTTATATGACCATAATGTAGAGAAAATACGATTAGAATTGTATTAAGAACCATACATCTTAACATCTACACAAATTTATAGCAGTAAATGCTTCCAGAAATAATCAATTGACTAAAATTTAAAATTTATTAAACTTAAACTTTTCTAAAGGTTTAAACTTTAATTATTAAGTTTAAAGGTTAAATCTTTAAATAATAGTTTTATCATATAAACCGTTAATTATTATTTAAGACAATTATACTAAAATGATTTGATACACGTAAAACATCTCTTTACAATTATATCGCAAAAGGAGTAGCAAGTACAATAGTCTGACGAGATATCTTAAAGGGCACAAAGGTTGCCGCAAATTGCCAAAGTAAGTGTAACGTCCGAACAGAAATACATTATCTGGAGGAAGGCGATCGAAAGATTTATGATGGACCTTGGTGATCCATTTCCAAAACAATTTAGGACTAGGCTTTAACAAGATACATTATTTGCGAGTGGTATTAAAAGAATATTAATCTATTTAATATATTGTTCTATACAAATATAAGATGAAATGAAATTGTATAGATGCAATTATTTAAGACTTTTTTGATCAGAACAGTGTCTTATATGTTTTGTCTTCTGTAATACACTCTGTAAGTTTTAGCGTTTTTCAAAAAGGTTCACATTTGCACAAAGACAATTTTAATTATTTATTAAAATAATAAAACACAAAAAGCTTAAAGTCTTGTCGATCTAAATCCTATTTGGAATAATGTTTAAACTAAATACTTCATTTATTCTGATTTTACTTTCATTAAGTCGATCTACATATTATCTATGTTAATGTTTATTTGATCTATGTACATCTGATTTTCAAACATATCCTTTGAATTCGTTCTGTCTCATCGTTTTATAAAAAAAATTATGACAATATGAGAATAAATTAGTGTCATAAAATATATACTGGCAAGATGATATACATATTTGTGAAAGTAATTTAGTTTGTATTGTAACATAATTTTTTTTTAATTTTTATTTTTTTATAACCATATTTTACCTTCGCCCATTTTTAAGTTTACACATTAGAGCCTGTAAAATAGAACCTCGGCGCTTATTTTATTAAATAGAATCATGTCATAGCCAAGTCTATATAACCTATTTAGATAACAATGACGTACTTAATTATCTATAATAAATTATTTCAAAACATATAATAAAACTTGAAAATAAAATTGTATTCTTTCATAGAAACAAATATATACGCAACTATTATACGCAGAATTTATGAATATTCTGAAAAGCTCTAAAAAACTTTCAAAAAGCACAACGTAAAAATATTATAAAACTTTCACAGTTTATCGCAAACACTTAGTAAAGTTCAAGTTGGCTCTTTTGCTCTTAATACCCACCAGTTGCATAGATATAAGCATGTTTTAGTAGCGATTGTATAAACTTGCGTTTCTCCTTCGTGTCGGGTGTTTAGCATTAAATATATGTTTTACCACCTTTTAAAGATTGCGTCTGAGATCGCCGGCGGCATGCGGCACGAAACTCTCGTACTATACGACAGTTGTTATCCCAATATAGAATAGGAGATGATGTATCTAAAATTTGCTAATTAATTTAAGTAGATTATTGTTAATTTTTATATATGCAAAAGGGTTTATCATTTTTGTTACCTTAGTAATGTAAAGTTTTTAAAAACAAAAAAAACAAAAAATACTAAGTCAAATATATTTCAATCAAGCTTACTATTATTTCATTTATAACCAAGAACCTTTATAAGTTTTATAAGGTATATAGCAAAGAATTGTTAAAAACCGTACATATATAATAAAATATTTTATTTTTTACACAACTTGTTAAAAGCACCTCCTAGCTCCTGTACTACAACACTTACGCGCACACAAACTCGTGTGCCAGCAGACGCCGTGTGTGCCGTGATGGGCCCGCGTGACTTGGTGCTACACTGTTCTACTTTAGTACTTCAGTAAAATTAATCCAATAAAATAGGATACAGTTAGAACTTTAAAATATTTACTTCATAATATTTTGAAAATGCTTCCATTTTTTTTATATAAATTATATTTCTTTGTGGGAAATGATTGACATAAAAAATTTAGTCGCGACCGATATTTCTAACCTAAAATACTACCTAAGCTATCGTAATATTGTATCTAACCTCGTAATATTGAATGGAAAAATCTAAAATCAGCGCGTTCAATAAAATATTCTTCTTTAACTGTTGAAGTCGCAACGTGTTTGTTTTATATTAATCATTTACAGTTGTTATAAATATAGATGTTTAATTTTTAATCTTCTAGTCAAAGTCTGCCCCAAAAATATGAAAATTTAATCTAAGCAAAATTTTTCTAGTTGGTACTAACCAAGTATCTATCTATATTTAGCTAATGTTCTATCATTTTGCATTTCAATTTAATTATGGATTTTTATTTAGTGACGGTATGACAAGCTTAACCGTGTTCCTTATTCCTAAAATGAAGGAGAATTGTGAAAAAGTCTAAATTAATAAATAATTCACATATATGCCCATCGGCCCTGTGATAGACATATACTATACCGTCTGCTTAACACTTTAATGCGCTACATACAATCAGATATTTGTTTTAAATTATGGTAATAAAATGTCGGTGAGAGTCACGAGCGGTGCGCGTGCGCAGGCAGGGGAATTGGATCGGGATCAGCATTAAACCTCTATTATAATGACGAATTTATATGGTAAGCAACTGGCCGCTTGTTGTTTTAAGTATAGTATTTATTATGGGATTTGCGAGACTTTGTAGTATAACTGAATATAGTGGATATTGTAAGGATATCTTAATAATATTAGTTGGTTATTTATGAAAAATCCATATGTTCGATGAAAATCATGATATTACTATATATGAAAGCTTTGAAAAGAGTTTATATATGGCTTTATCCTGTATATGGCAGGGTCGGCAGTTGTTGTAATAGTTGACATTCTATAATTTTTAAAATTTAATTTATAAATTACATACTAACTGGCATTTAAGTACTAAGTACCTGTAATGAGTTTTGTTAAAGCCTATAATACCTAGTCTTTCCTGAGAATATTGTAAAATAAGAGAAGAAGAATTATAAATGTTTCCCCCATTAAAAAAGTTTTATTTCTTATAGCGTACCTTAACCATAATGTAACACATTACTTTAAAATCGTTACCATTCTTTTCACGTACTATTTAATATTTTACCTCTCGACATTAAATGTGACAAACTAACATAGTGAATCTTACACATATATCACGATTATTCTTTTTACTACAAATACCATTAAGTTAGGCTTAACTGAAAGATATGTATATAAGGAAAATAAAAAGACAGATATAAAAAAGATATATGTCGAATGTTATAACTTTATGTATAAAATTTTAATTTTTAGTTTAAATTTTAATTTAGTTACAATTGCATCCATTAAATCTTGCTAGTATAGTCCAGCTAGTTTAGTCCGGTTGTACTGTGTAGCTATATAGGTACTTACATAAATAATTTATATAAATATATTTACATAATTGTCTTCCCATATAAAAATGGCAGTAAAAATTTTCTAAAACATAATCTCACAATGCAATTTATTCGTAAAAATTTCTATTTTCAAACATTTATTTCGTTGGCATAGATTTTCAAAAAAGTTTCTATAATATAATTTCTAAAACACCCCACAAAATGTAATACACGAACTGTATAAGACTTGATAATTAAAACGAAAGTGAGTCTCGAGATAAGACTAGCCAGATAGATAGAGATGTGCAGATTTAATATATCATTGTGCACCAGTGACGCATACTTGGCGCGCTGCAGGAAATGCGCAGTGAGCGATAAGCCGAACGGACTTTATGATGCCTGCTGTCCGCGCGTCTCCGACTTACGATCATGTTGCATGGATTGGATATAAATATTTTATTTTTTTTTTGTTATAGGGAAAATTATTTTTCATATGTATACTTGAGGATCGTCCTGGCGCAGAGGGGTAGCGGCTACCTGTAAAGCGACAGTTTGTGGGTTCAATTCCCACTCGGAAAAGATGATTTTTTCTATTTTTATTTTCTTCGCTCTAGAAACTAGGCAAAGCGCGGCGTTGGATTCTGCCTCTCAACATGCAATACCTCGAAATAGGCAGAAAGCACGGACAGAGAAAGCTGGGACTAAGCAACGGAGTGTCTTAACTCTAGGTTTCACGGTTCCTGCAGTTCCCTCTGCCTACCCTGCCATGTGTGTGATAAAGCACGAAACCAAAAAAATATATTTACTTGTAGTGAGTGAATTAGGAGATTGCAGAGTAATTAAATTCCGTTGAGTGGTAAATTACATCTAGCATCAATAACTTTCGCAGATGTAGTCAAACTTTATTTTGTATCGCAAAGGCCTTCAAGTTTTGGAATGATAAGAACTTATAGGTGGCAATATCCAGGCTTAAATTTCCCCTGATACGTTATAATATTTCTATTTTTCTTATAATATTGCTGTTTCGTCTTTCCTAAATTAATTAACAGAACAATTTCAAAACATAATTTTTGAAAGCTATTTGTATCCGTTAATTATATTACAGACTAAAAGTAAGTTAGCAAAAATATTTTACATTCCCTCCCAAATTATATAAAGAAATTAAAAAATTATATTCATATCACGAAAGGTTTAAATTTATCCACTGATTTGAGACATGTCCACAATAATCGTACCGTCTAAGCAAATCAGAGCAGCTAGCGGCATTGTTGCACTGATTTAGAGCACCAGACATCTCCAAACTAACTCGATCTGTTCTCACGTATTAATATATTCTATATTCTATTAGATTTCATAATACTGGGCGATGGGCGATGTATCGATTGGAATTAGACGAGTTTAGTTTGTACAGCGGATTTGAGGGAATTTCATGTCCTTATGTTACTAGTTGACGTTAATATGATTTTAGGTTGTAATAATATTGTTATATATTTATTTTATAGTTTTACAAGTGAAATTTAACATAATATATCATATATTATATATTTATATTATTAAATGGTATCAATATTACGTAAGCGGTATATTTTTTTTATTCTCGATAGTTCTGGGTTCGATTACCACTCGAAGAATTTTTTTTTAATTTTTCTTATTTGTCAGCGCGGCATTATATTTCATCTCTCAGCTCATAGTTTATGGAAAATCAAGCAAAAGCTAGGAAATCGAGTATGAAGATTGAAGCTAGGAAATAGAGTATTGTACTATAAGGTATAGCTGCTAAGTTTGATTAAGTAAGCGCTTAATTTGCGAATTCTTTAAATAAAGCCTAATATTTATATAGAATAAAAGCACAAGATTTCCATGAAGTTGCCGTGGCGCATTAGAACCAAGTCTGACTATAAACACGACGGTTATAGGTTCGATTCCCTCTCGGGGTGAAGAATTATTTTAAATTGTGGGGTATAAATTCGGCGTTAAGTTCTTTTACTCAAAGCCAAAGCCAGCCTTATACTCAAGCAGAGTACAAATTTGGCAGAGAGCTTTCTAGAACTAGTCTTAATAATTGATTCAACAAACAAACTAAAAATTAAGTACTGTTTTTTAATTAAAAGCAAGTCAGCACGGAATATAAAGACGGGAAGTGGAGAGTTCAATCACTTGTCACTAAGTTCAAATTTCAAATAATCTTTAGAATGAAAAATAAAAATTTTGATATATGCATTTTTTTCTATTATCATTCATTAACGTATTATTACGATTATGATCAATACCGATTTATACTAAAATAACGGTATATAGTGTTAATATTAAACCGATACATTATATCTAAATTATAACTTACTCTATATAATTTAGAGGTACTAAAGCCGCTATTCGCGTTGTCCTTGATGTTATTTTCTAAACCAA
This sequence comes from Dione vanillae, assembly GCA_037178615.1. Classification (NCBI taxonomy): domain Eukaryota; kingdom Metazoa; phylum Arthropoda; class Insecta; order Lepidoptera; family Nymphalidae; genus Dione; species Dione vanillae. The sequence continues at coordinate 2,509,578 of JAZFAU010000190.1, forward strand.
TACGACACATAACAATTTATTGGTACTACATTTACTTGTTGAAGTTTGCATAGAAAATTGCAGTTCAATTTTATTAGTAATTTTAATAATAGGTTCTATTGATAAGATAATAAGATTTGTTTTAGTTAAGACAGTCGTTGATGAAAAGATAATAATTTTGTATTAAAGGTTGTTTTATCTAAATCGGTCAGTCGCCATCGTGTGGGGGCCGTTTGTGTGACTGAACGTGTATAAGTTGTAGATGGGGTGTGTTTTAAGGCTTTCAGTAAAAAGACTGGATATAGAAACATTAATGTTATAGAGATGAGATATCGTAAAAGGATATTTGAAACCAATTTAACTGACGAATCCATAATGAAGAAATATGGAATATTACTAGTATGTCGTAGTCAAAATGAAGGACGGGCACGTTCAGGCAATTTAAGCACGTCAAGAGAGAGTATGATGAAAGAATGATGAAAAAAGAGATTACAAACTAAAATTACATAAGAACGAAGGTTTATGACAGTGGGCGAGATGAAAGAGGAGCGTAGAAACCATATCTTTTTGCTTAGTTTTCGCTGGCTGTTACGGATAAAACGTTGAGCTTTGCTTAGGCTATTAAAACGTTAAATATCAATAAACTTACAACCATCACGTTCAAAATCAAAAGGTGCACCACTGAGCTACGACCGATACGATTACATTAATCTTTACTGACTTTTTTGATTTGAATATTGTCTAATAAATTGATTATTTTAGTTTCACTACAACGTTACATTTTATATATCAGGTCATAATAGTAAATTTATAGTAAAGCGAACACGCCTACCAAATGACAATAATTACGTATGCACAGTATACTACAGCACTATCAACTTTATTTCATATATAACTAACATAATATACATATATAATGTAATTGAAAGTATATATTTTATATAACCCTTGATTTTTAAAGCATTAAGATTATATCATTATAGATAGAAAGATCTTATTATTCGTTGATTTACTGCCCCATTTTCGAGACACCACAGTTAAACAGCGGTGTTGAGTTCCGCATCATTAAAAAGCGAGGAATTAAAATAATTTACATATTTCCCCAATTGGAAAACGAACTTACGACCGTTGTATTAACAGTCAGATTATTTTTTTAGACGGCCACTTTTATTATTAAATTGATTGAATTATTACAACTAACATTTTTTGCCTTTATCACATACAGTGCTCTATATTTCATAACGTAAACTTTTTTAATGGCCAATGGAAAAAAGAGTGATGTGTCTCTACGCCATTATTGACATTAAATAAAAATATATTAAAAAATAAAATCCGTATAAAAGTACATTTAATCAATAAAATCGATATAATAATTATTTTTCTAAAAAAAGAAAAATTTTATAACCAAGCTATTAAAATAATAAATCCGGTTAAAAACGGTAATTTAACAATTAACAGAGTAAATTCTTATTCGTGTCACGATCGAGATGCAAATCTGCTACTGGACTACGCAAGCTATGTTACACCAGGGGTCCAAAACATCGATAAGAAAACGTTTCGATATATGGTAAAAAATTATATAACGTAGAATATATTTTACTATATGTTTTTTTTATTATTGTTATGTTTTTTTTTGTTTTGGAAATAAATAGTGATATTTTCTTAAAAAAGTCAAAATATTTCTTTTATATTTGGTATATGTGCAATAAATTAATAATGTTATTATATTTTTATTAAAAATATTTCTATGCTAGCACCAAACCCATTACCATGGCGTACCCAGCCATAGGAATTCTAAACTCTATCTTCTCCTCGACTTCTTCATAAATTTTAATTTTTTATACATATATATATATATATATATATATATATATATATATATATATATATATATATATATATATATATATATATATATATATATATATATATATATATATATATATATATATATATATATATATATATATATATATATATATATATATATATATATATATATATATATATATATATATATATATATATATATATATATATATATACATATATATAATATGTAATAGTAATATTGAAAATTTAGAAACCATCTCAAACGAGAAAATAAGCCTTTTTAAAAAAAATTAAAATCATTATTTCCAATGAATCAATAAATTGATGCTCGATAATAATTCCTAAACTTAACACCAATATCGGATTCGCAACCCCTGACCGATTAGAGGAGGCACGATAAAAACGTAATTATACACACGAATGCGCATGATTCACGAAATATTTGAATACTGTATTACATACATTCACTACGCTGAAACTGTCTTAGATGCCATGTCGCGCCAATTAAAAATCAACTCTAACTTAACCGCTTAAAGTATATTTTAAACAAGCTACCACCTTTAAAAGTCAAAAGAAAGATGTTCAGAACTCATCTCTAAATACTAATATTGTTATCATAATTTCAACTCTAGGTATCAGCGATAAGGTTTATTTTGGTATGTGATAACAATGACGATTAGTTTTAAGAATAGTGATGTGCACCGTGGGAACGATAGAAATGGAAGCGTTCGGCTCGAGCGTGAACCGCCGATTGTAGATACGAAGAAATTGTGGCGCAGTTTGTTCATGTAAAATAATATGTTTATAGTAATTTTAGTGTTTAGATAAGTATTAATAACATTAATAGCTAACTTGTTGCTGAAAGCTGTTTTTGTATGATCTTTTGGATGTAGACAATGGTTTTGCGCTCGGTTATTATGAATATTAGTTTCATTTGTATTTGTTTTAAGAGAAAATAGATATTATACGTTTAATATAAGTAAAATCAGTACTATGGAGTTGTATGAAAATATTGTTATTTGTTTTACTAAGTGTTGTGTTTAAAACTTTTTGGGACGTAAAATAATATGATATAGACTAATTTGCCTAAATCTCTATACTAAATATATTAATTGATTATATATTTATGAAAGTGACGCGATGTCTGAGAACCTACGAAATATGTTTTGAATGAAATCTTTTCAGATTCTTCAGATTTCATATACATGCCTACACGAAGCCTGATCAATCAAACACCACGTAATTTATAAGCCAATAATATTAAGAGCAATAAACTATGTGAAATTTTTAAGTCTAATAATTTTAATGAATATTATAATATTTAGCACAACAGTTTATAATAACAACAACATATAATATATATTTAATTTAATACCGTCAATTGAATAGTGATGACTCTTTAAAATGACAAGTAAAAAATATCCAATATTCATATTACTTTTAACCCGAGCTGAGGTGATAATCGATTTTCACGCACGCGACGGTTTACACATCACTACTTTTAAACAATATATTTTTTCCTTGTCTATTTCATGTTATAACGATTTTTATACTAAGCTATTCAGTATCGAGACTCAGAAGTAAAAAAAATCGATTTTTTTAAACCACATTAGACATAGATTGATGGAACTGAATGACTCGTGATCAAGAAAGTGTGTTTATTGAATCGAGTAATTACATCCTGTATATTGTTATATCTTATTTTGATTCGATTCTGTATGGTTCTATTATTTTTCTTCTGTATATAGAACAAGGTGAGTTTTATTATGCTAATAAGCAGTTTCTAACGATTATTTCACTTGATTAAAATTTAATTCTAAGTTAGAAATAACATCCATTAAGTAAGTGCTTTATGGACAATTGGTACAACGAAAGTAATCAGTAACTTCGGTAACCTCTACTTAAAAACTATAAGTATCCTGTCATAACCAACATAAGACTTCTCATACTATGTACTGTGTATGTACGTAGTATTAAGATAAATTTTCGTCTTCAGCTCAATTTTAAAAGCATTAATTACATTATGAACTCGAGTATCAGTTTAATGTGATGATAAATATTTTTATATAATATTATGCTCCTAGTTGAAATCTATTCTATAATCACAATGTCCATTATTTATAACATGTCAAGCCAAATTCAAGTCGGATCACAGGATTTTTATCAAGAAATTCTAAGTTATAAGTTTAATGTCTTTTTTTTTATAGCTTCACTGCTTTATCCCGCACATGGCAGGGTAGGGTAGAGGGAACTGCAGGAACCATATGAACCTAGTGTTAAGACACTCTGTTGCTTAGTCCCTGCTTTCTCCGTCCCCGCTTTGCGCCTTTTTCGAGGCATTACGTGTCGAGTGGCGGAACTCAACGCCGCGCTTTGCCTAGTTTGCCAGAGCGAAGAAAATAGAAATAGAAAAATCCTTCTTCCCCGACTGGGGACTGGGTTCGATACCCAGAAACCGTCGCGTTAATGACAGACGTTGCGCCCCTGCGCCACGAACTCCGGTCGGTCCTCAATATGTCTTTTAAATAGTTTAAAGCCATCCATATATAAATGTTACTCTTTTTTTACTCAATTTGGCTCTTATTTTAACTTGTATGTTTTCGGCTTTCGCTATGACTAAATTGACCAAACTCTTTAGAACTAACAATAAAATCCTATAAATCTATTATTGATCAAAACACAGCATTCCTCAAGATAGAATAAAACAAATCATAAAACAAAAAAAAAACTATAAGCAGATGACAGTCGATACTGTTCCCAGAACGCAATTAAGGATTAATCACGTCTTGCTTTATCTGAATTAACATCTTCGTTAGAACAATATATTGGTAATGATATTTTGACGTGTTGACACCTTATTAACCAGTGGATGACTCAATGACTTTTGATATGCCTAGAGTAACGTTGTTTATAAAAAATGCTTTAGACATATAGATCTCCCGCTAAGAGGACTAGTAAGTTTCCGAATTATCGACGAAATTCGTCTATTGAAAATGATTTTTATGGCGCATTTTGTTATTTCAAGGAATCGAGTTCACATTTATTTCAAGGATACTCATACTACCACTATGTCACTATGGTGAATACTTAACATATTTTATTTTTTTTAGCTTCACTCTTTATCCCGCTTATAGCAGGGTAAGATAATCCATTCCCCCTTTTCACATTTGGAGGCTTTGCGTGTTGGTTGGCGGAACTCAACGCCACGCTTGTCTATATGCCAGAGCGAAGGAAATGGAAATGAAGCAATTCATTCTCCCCAAATAGGAGTCGAACTCACAAATAATCGCTTTTTGTCAGTGTTAGTAACATTATTCATATAATAATAAATAAATAATCAGCTTCCCTCATTGCTATACTTTTGATACATTGAATGATGAGAAGTGTATTTGACGTGAACCTACACGTAGAAATCTACGTGTGGGTTCATGTATGGCAAATTAAATATAATTTTCTTGACAAAATATGTTTTTGATTGTATTCTTATACAAGCAATTTTAATTTAAACGCTTGCTTAATAGGTACATATCTCTATTTCTAAAGAGATTTTTACAAGGTGGAAAGCCATGTCACACACCAAGTAGATGTGTGTGTGCGTGTGTATGTGTGTGTACCATTAATTATTAATCACAAGTCTAAAATATAACATTGATTTTTTGTTATTGAAATCAGATTCATTTTCAGCTATTACTTTAATTTTAATACAAAATGTGCATGCCCGCGCCATCTATTGAGCAGTAGTGAAACTAATTATTATAAAACAAGATTGAATTATAACTTATTATACACATTACAATACAATTTTAAATGAATGAATAACTTATAAAAATAGATTCTAAAGAATTATTGAATATTATAATAGAATAAATGGTAATCTAGTAAAGATAAATATGCTACCTCTACGTATAAAAAAGCCATAAAACATATTCCTTTTTGTTCCACTATTCTATTTGTTTAAAAATTTAGTTAAATCTTTAAGTGTAAGTGCAGTTATTATATTTTCCATATTCTTCAATGTTATCTTTATATATTATAATAGAATCAAATCTTATTATTATTGGAATTTCCGGAAATCCTCTCTTAGTATTTATCTAAAAAGCTTTATATATCACAATAGACTACAGTGGTACCAACTTTAAGCAATAAGAACTGCTTAGTTGCTTATAGATTCATCATAAATTTTCGTGGGGACAGAGTAAGCAGGGACTAAGTAACGGAGTGTCTTAACACTAGGTTCGTATGGTTCCTGCAGTTCCCTCTGCCTACCCTGCCATGTGCGGGATAAAGCGTGAAGCTAAAAAAAAAAAAAATTTCGTTAATATATTGTTCTCTATCAAATTCCTTTATATTGAAGTAAATATTTATATATAATATTATTTTTAAAAAAGAAAAGACTCTACAGTCTATCTAGATAACAAAGAAAATCAGTTTAAATACAACAACTGAGTCAACGAGGTGTCAAAAATGTCTCTTGTACTATACAAAAGGTAAGTAACTCAAATGTGATTAAGGAAGCCACGCATACGTTGTGTTAATTTGCGTTTGAATTGTTCGATTTGGGCTTTTACTTACAGAAGCTTTTTACATTATAAAGGCTGATTGTAATCATTAAATAGAAATAATATATACATTTTTTTAAAATATATTTTATATTTTAATGTTACCTTTGTATATATGTATAGTTACAAGAAATATATATATTTTTCAATATATCATTTCATTCCTCGTCCATATTTGTTGTAAGCCTTACTATAGTAAAAAATAAATACTATCAAATATAAAATCCGCCATACTGCTGTTATTACTGTTACTGTTGTTATATTATGCTTGAAATGTATTTACATTAAACCTATTCAAATGATTCAAGGCCTCAAAAAATATACTTCAATCACATCACACATCTTCTATTTCAAAGAAATCACAAAGATATACTTATCATAATTCATATTATTATAACAAAAACGTATGAAGAAAGTAAAATATGATTTTACGAGTATTTATTTGCTTGCGCGAATGAATTTACATCGCCCTGTAGATTTGGTGTTTTCTTAGCATTAGCGTGAGGTAGGCGTCGGTAAATCTGCAAAATGTATATGACAGGGTTGTTATCAGTTCTAAAATGATTATATATTGTGACATATAATTTTTTATGCATACATACAAAATGAGAATTAAGAAAGTAACATAATATATGTTTTATTAATATATTTTTTATAATGTTTTTAGAGTTTGTTAAAATATAACAATTAAGGATAACCTCGTGTTAACTTTCCGCGTCAACTCAAGATACACAATTGAATTGTAGACCTCAAAGTCGCACTTTATTAAAATGACAATGTCCTCTTTTCTTAGAAATAAAAATTACGAATAAATCTACTTTCTTATCTCACATATTACAAATTACTAATCTGAATTTTAAGCTTAGGACAAGTAGTTTATTACGGAAAACTATATATAACTTAAGACATAATTTTCTATATATTAGATCCATCGACAGCCCTGAATCAAGAAAATGTTGCCACTTATTCCGCGTCGCCTCCCCAACCTCACAATATTGTATGTTATAATTTTTGTTCCCCAAATATATTCAGACAAAAGGCGGCTTAATGAATGTATCGCGAATTCCAAAACCATGATTAAGCATTGTTACGTTGAAACCTCCATCTGGGTACTAAGAGATTTTTGCTCTTATTGGAGCTTTATTTTAATGTGCATTCTATATAGTAATGAAGCGAAACAATTCATATTGTTCTGTATGTTTAAAGTTTTACTATAGTTCTTAAGTCGACGGATGAATATTAATAATATACTCTTATAAATATTAACGGAAATTGTAACAGGATACATTACTAGTTTTCGCACAGAACTACCTAAACCGATAAACGGAAGCAGTCAGAGAGAAATATATATTTGTCAAGTCTAATATTTACTAATTAATAGAAATTGTTTTAATGTTTATAGAACTACGTAATTAAAAGTTGATGTTAGTCCATGAAATAATGTGAAGAAGACCGATGTACCTATTGATATATATCTTTTTAGCTTCAACCTGCACAGTTTTCTCATATAAAAACGTTGGTAGAGTACCAGTGCGTCATTGCTTTGATAATTTTCTTTAAGAATCAAGAATTGTATGTAATTAACATTCGTACTCGATATGGTTCATTCTACATTATTAATATAGGGTAAAACCGGGATAGATGCCCCAGTTTTCGAAAAACCCTCATTATTTTAATGCTAAATATATTGGCATGAATTATTCCTGTTATATGGGTAGCTTAATCCTTTATATAACTTTGGGGCCTATATTTGTTCACTTAATTATTACTAGTTTTATAAAAATTAAGTTTTTGTCAGAAAATTTTTTTGGGGATAGATGCCTAACTAACTGGATAGATGCCTCACTATAAAATCGCTTCGAAGGATAGATGCCCTTTAGAACATTCAACAAAAATAAGTAATCATAATGTAATATTTATTAATATCTTTATATATAGGTAATATGATACGCATGACCATAATTAAATATATGCATCTCTTTAACAACAAAATTTGTTTTTCAGCGATAAATTATTATTCAATATTTTTAAAAATCAGCATTAATTTGCATCTGTATTCAAATAAAAATTATCAATTTCATTTAACGTGAGTAATTAATAGTTATTATTTTTTTTAGTTTGATTTGGAAACTGCTTCGACCTTTAAACATGTAGAGCAATAGTTCTTGAAAAATGTACATGTTTCATGTAGCCAATCCTGGCACATCATTCACTAAATCCAGTCAGATTTGGACTTCGCGTTATTGTAGCTATCAAAGCATTCTATGCAAAAATTTTCTTCTGTACCTTAGTCTTTTCTTATTTATTTCTTTTCATGTTCTTCACAAGTAGACGTTTGGTATTTGTTCACTATCAATCAGAACTTTGGTCAGAAGTTCATGAAAATTATTCACTTCTTCTCTACTGAGACCTTCAGCCCTGGTGATAGATAAACGTTCTGCTTGCCTGATAGACAACTCTGAATTTCGCTCGATAAAATTCATATATATATAAATTCATTCCTAGCCAGTTTTTCATTATTAAAATTGTTCGTCTACCTGGGTTCAAAATGTGCGCTACCAGCATTTTTTTCACTTTCAAAACCCAGGATAGGATGTTTTCCAAAAGTCAACTTAGTTTTGCCTCTAGTTGCGTAATGTCTTCTTAATGTTCTGGGTGGGATATTAAATCGTCTGAATATTTTATTGAAACCCAATTCTTTATTGTCAATTTAATCGAAAGCTGACTGTAGCTCCTCTGGTGTCCAAGAGATTACTCGAGCTCACACACCCTCTTTCCTCTTGTGTTTCTTTAGCATGGCTCATCTACATAATAAAAGTAGGCATGAATAAATATATCTTGACATGCAAGTACCCACATAGATATTACAATACCTATTAGTGAGCACCAAAATAGTCATGATGTAATATTAAAATACATTATTCAGGCATTTATAGTATAGAGAGAAAGAAGCCCTTAAGGGCATCTATCCTTTGAAAACTCGGGGCAACTATCCCTTTCGCTAGGGATAGTTGCCTCTTTATATTTTGAGTAAAATAAAAGCAAAAAATCAATGATTAACTTCTTAATGTGTGCTCAATGAACCAATGTATTAACGTAATTAAAATAGAATGTATCCCATTACTACTTATAAAGATATGGAGCTGTGAATACTTACGTTTGAAAGATTGAAGCGTTCGTTGTGTCCGTTCCAAATGTTTCTAAAGAAATAAGTGAAAAAACGTTCACTAAGCACAACAGTTTACGTGTCAATAAATTGGGGGGTGCATGTGGCAAGTATATAAAGAGCACATACGGTGTTTTCTTTCTTGCATATTGTGTTTTTAGAACCGAGGCGTCTATCCCAAAACGGCATCTATCCCGGTTTTACCCTACCTATAGCTAAATTCTTGCACTTTTATCGAAGAAGAAGTTTGTTAAGAATTTTAGCAATAACAACTATATTTCTAATGGTCTTTTTAAAATTACATAATCTTAACAAATTACCTACTATGATTATGACGTACCAATATTTATGGTCAACCAATCACGAAAACGTCATTTGAAGTAGCACAGTCTTCACTCACTCCGTATAGAAATGTGTCGTTGAGTCTCGCAACATCAGCCAAATTTTGAGTCCGACTGGGAAATGTTTTTTCTCTCTTTTCATTCTGCTATGCGGTTCTCTCTGCTTGTTCTGCGATGCTAAATTAAATGTAGAATAATTTTTTTTTTTTTTTTAAAATTTTTTTCGTTTGCATGTATACGCGATAGTTTGTTGGTGCGATCGAGTCTTCCCTCTGGCAACCAGGCAAAGCGCGACGTTGATTTCCGCCACTCAGCATGCAACGCCTCGAAAACCTTTAAACATGTAGAGCAATAGTTCTTGAAAAATGTACATGTTGCCTCGAAAAGGTGGGAAGCGGAGAACGGTTTCCCTCTGCGTACCCTATATGCGGGATAAAGCGTGAAGCTATAAAAAATAAAACAATATTAATTTGTCATAACTTTTTACAGTCCAAAAACACTTTCCTACCACCCATCAGCCCTTCACGTCTCCCGTTCTTTCGGATTCTATTCAAAAGTTTGAATAAGAGTAATACACGTACTCTGCTTTCCTTGTGACTAGAGTGACCATATTAATATTGTGAACGAAAATATTTGGAATTAGTGTCTTTTTCTTGTGATATTAATAAATAATAAAAAGTTGATATTACGAAAATAATACAATATCCTTATAATGCCATAAATTTATAAATATGTATTATTATGATTAAGAAAATGTTGACGTGTCTTTGTATATCTGTTTATTTCAGGCCCACTTTTGAGGTATTACAAATTAACTGACGAAAGTTAATATCGCGCTTTATTAATTAATAGAAGAGAAAAATTAAAATAATATATTTTGTTAAAAGAAGATTGGAACTACGACAAGCGTGATTAACAATGTGCAGACTAGCAATACTTATTTCAGGTTTAATTTAATTATTGGATAAAATTTTCAGAATTACAGTATAATATTTATTCTTTTAAAAATATATCTTGTCTCTTTTTTTAAAATAGATACATTTTTATTTTAAAAATTATCCTTCACTTCTTCTTAGGGCAATGAATAAATATTTGTAATGTTTCGTCAATCAATCTGGCTCTTAATCGGTCTCGTATAAAATAAAGCGTCGTGTTAAGTTCCACTACTTAACTATGGAATGACACAACTCTACGAATAATGTTTTAAAAATAAAGAATGGAGTGTCTTAACATTATTCTACATTTAGGATAGAGTGTTAAGCACAAAAAAAAACCATTTTGATATAGTAACATTGTCACCCTTTTCTCGAGTGGGAAGCCAATTGTTCCACGGATCAGCTGAGTGTTCGCGTGTGATCTTAATTAATGAACGCGAATGAATGAGTAAGCTGATTTTGTTAATTTATTTGCGAGGAACGTATGATGTTATTAAGTGTATTGTTGATAAAGAACATTTGAAATTGAGTTAGATGGATTTTGGTAAACTTAGTCAAAGTATAGCGAATCGGAATACAGATCTCAGTTTGTTTTAACAAATGAAAAGCTTGCTTGTTTTCTTACTTTTTTTGAGCAGATTAAAATTTTGTTTTTATAAAAACCTAATTAATTTATTTACTACAGGAAGTATATATAGTATATTAATTATATAAATAAGTCTCACGGCAGTCGTGGCGTAGAGGCGTAAGCGTCTGCTTGTAAACGCGACGTGTTCAATTCCCACTAGGGGAAGATGGATTTTTCTATTTCCATTTTCTTCGCTCTGAAAACCAGGCAAAGCGCGGCGTTGAGTTGCCACTCACGCAATGTCTCGAAAAAGGCGGAAAGCGGGGACGGAGAAAGCTGGGACTAAACAACGGAGTGTCTTAACACTAGGTTCATATGGTTCCTGCAATTCCCTCTGCCTACCCTGCAATATGCGGGATAAAACGTGAAGCCAAAAAAAATCTAAGCCGCAATATTATCTCTTCGTACTTAAACTCGGCTTTGAAGCTCGCCAGTCAACATGTACTCCGACCGTTGTGTAGTAACTTAACGCCGAATCTCTCTGACTACCGAAATCAAGAAAGCCCTTTTAAATTTATGAGTAGCAATTCATAAATCTAAAAGTGCTTTATTTATTAGGGCCAGTTTGCTCGACGACCATAAGCAGAACTCTGAGTCTCATAGTTGATGCCCATGTTGACTTACTATTTTCAAAGACAGTCATCCCTACCCAACTAGTATTGGTGTAAAGGATGTAGCTCACACTTTCTTTCATATTTTTCAATTGTGACAAAATTTTCTTTGTAACAATATGCTAAACATGCTGTCTTTATAAAGAAAATTCCAAATATATATTAATAAAGATTGTCGTAGTCAGTAAAAGAAATATGGCAAAAAATACATTCAAAGAGGTCCCAGTCCCAGAGCGCTCGAGTTCGTATGATAAATTTTCATTGTGCATTAATGCTTTTTAGTTACCGTATGAATATTTCAAATGCGATGCACCGATAATATGCCAACGAATTTGCCTAATGTACTAGTGGCAAAAAAAATAAGTTTTTTTTTATATATTCGCGAAATTGTTGATTTTTACACGTTTTTTTTAGTTTAAAGCTTTTTTGAAATAATTAGGTAATATTTATAAAACTTTTTGTTTTAAATAGTTTTAGTGTATCTAGTTATTGAAAATGCCGCGATTTGTTTAATTTGAGTAACATTCATAATTGTAGATAAACATTTGTTATGCCAAATTATAATATTTCTTTTTTTTGGTAGCTTCACGCTTTATCTCGCACATAGCAGGGTAGGCAGAGACAACCGCAGGAACCGTGGGAACCTAGTGTTAAGACACTCCGTTGCTTAGTTCCTTCTTTTTTCCGTCCCCGCTTTCCACCTTTTTCGAGGCATTGTGTGTGGAGTGGCGGAACTCAACGCCGCACTTTGCCTAGTTGCCATGGCGAAGAAAATGGAAATAGAAAAATCTATCTTCCCCGACTGGGAATCGAACCCAGAAACCGTCGCGTTACAGGCATACGTTGCACCTCTGCGTCACGACAATCCTCATTATTAATAGTTTTCTGTAAAACATATATATATTTTTTTGCTATCCCTCCACTCAGCAGTATGCTCAACGATAAGAAATGCACACATTAAAACTACGAATCTAGAATTCTAGACTACGGTACATTTGTACCGCGCTGTACGAAAGTTCATCATGGCTTTCACTTTATTGGCTTAACAGATTTAAACGTTCACTATTATTTAATTACACACTAGCTTATGTTATAGAATAAGTTATTTTTATGTACATACTATTATAAAATTATAAATGATTTTTTTATATTGAGTTATAAATGAAATTTTTATATTGACTGTAAACGTGACGGTTACTGGGTTCGATTCCCACTCCGGGAAGATAGATTTTTCTATTTCTTTTTCTTTGCTCTGGAAACTAAACAAAGTGCGGCATTGAGTTTCGCCACTTAACACGTAATGCCTCGACAAATGCGGAAAGTGGGGACGGAGTAAGCAGGGACTAAGCAACGGAGTGTCTTAACACTAGGTTCATATGATTCTTGCAGTTCCCTCTGCCTACCCTGCAATATGCCGTATAAAGCGTGAAGCTAAAAAAAATTATATAATGTACTTGCACGTCCGGTATGTTTTTTTTTATATAAAAGAAAAAGAGTGAGAGAGTTTGTGAGAGACACAGATGTGTATGCGTTTAAAATCTCTCTTGTACCAATTTATCTTCTTCGTGTTTTTTCCACACAAAATAACATTGGCGAAGAGAATCTCAAGTGGCACGCTCGAAACACATAACTTAATAATAGAACATAATTATATATAACAGAGCTTTTAATATCATAATTTAAATCACACATAGGACTTATATCTTCTCTGTCTCTCTCTTCTGTCTTACTTATGATTTAAATTGCGACTTTAAATTAATAAATTTAAAATCGTTATTATTCTAACATATGTAGTTGTACTATCCTTTCAATTTAAAAAAAATTGAATAGGTTGAGTAGCTAGGTCTCCAAATGAACGATATATGAAGAATGGAAGAATAATTCAGAAAGACACAGTCTTATTTACTGACTGAACCTTTTGAGAAAATCAATATTTTTACCATAATATGCTTTTTCTGAATATATTAACGTATTTGAACAGACGGTCATAGACACAACAAACAGTTAATAAGCTACATATAAAAGCCAAGCAATATCGTCAAATCGTTTCTCCCTATTCAGCGTTCGCGCTTCATTTCATCATGGTTAATTTCTTTCCGTATGTCTCAGTGGATTTTTCTGCGAGACAGTCGAGATTATTAGATTTCATATCGTACAACTGAATATTGACTGCGAGTACTTTAACGGTGGAGTAAAATTAATTTTCTCAATTCTAAATATGATATATTAAAATCATGTTATGTGTATGATATTAATAACTAAATAGCTTCCCGCTCTTTCCCGTATTTAGCGGGGTAAAGAGAGAAAGAGAACTTAGTGTTAAAACACTCCGTTTTTAGCTTTTCACTGAATCTTCAAGACATTGTGTAGTGAGTGATTGAACTCAACGCTACGTTTTGTTTTCTTATCAAAGAGAGGAAATTATATAAGTCACTCCCTAAGAAATCAGCTTTAAAATAGTCAGATATTGACAATCAAGACCAAATGACAATAATGTTTAATGAATCGATGCTCATATTTGTATCTGGATAGGTCTTTACAACAGGTCATAGAGTCTTGTTTTGATAAACCTTCTTACTGTGTGAATAACTAGAATAGGTACAATTTAGTCAAATATTTTTTTTTTTGTATTATTAGTACAATTTTTTTTAAAAGCTTCACGCTTTATACCGTTTATAGCAGGGTAGGCAAAGGCAACCGCAGGAACTTTCTTCTTTCCGCCTTTCCGCCATTTCGAGGTTTTGCGTGTTGTGTGGCGGAACTCAACGCCGCGCTTTGCCTAGTAGAATGGAGAAATCCATCTTCTTCTAGTGGAAATCGAACCCACAAATCGTCGCGTTAACAGGCGGTCGCTACACCTATGCGTGTCTAATATAAAAACATTTGTGTGAATAAAAGAAGAATAGAAAAATATATCATTGTATTACTTCATGTTACTTTAAATATATTGTAATATGATATATATGAGATATTGATTTTTAAATGGAAAGTCGGTTCTACGGATACAAAATCAATTAAAAGAATAACTAAGGTGCAGCTAGGGTAGGACGTAGAAGCCTTATTAGTGGAAAATTGTTTTAAACGATTTAGGTTATACTTTTAAGTTTAGAAGAGATTCATTTATTTTCTTCTTAACCAATTATAACTTTTATTGGATGAATAATTGAATTGAATTTATTGATAGTGATTGAATATACGTAATTTTTTTTATCTTCACGCTTTATCCCGCACATGGCAGGGTAGGCAGAGGGAACTGCAGGAACCATATGAACCTAGTGTTAAGACACTCCGTTGCTTAAGTTCCTGCTCTCTCCATCCCCACTTTCTGCGTTTTTTGCGAGGTATTGTGTGTTGAGCGGCGGAACTCAACGCCGCGCTTTGCCTAGTTTCCAAAGCGAAGAAAATCGAAATAGAAAAATCCATCTTCTCCGAGTGGGAATCAAACCCTCAAACTGTCGCGTTTATAGGCAGACGCTTACGCCTCTGCGCCACGACGGCCCTCACAATTATCATTTATATATTTATAATTTATATGTCACAAATTTGTTTCTTCGTCGACAAACCCTATTACTGTTAAACAGAGTTCATTATAACGTGTTAAGGTATGTTATACAGATTAAAGCTTGCTGTCCATCAAATTATTCTATATATAACTCTTACTCTTGTGAGTAAAAGTGTGTACTTGATTGTATAACGAATTGAATGTCGCGTTGTAATTTAACTTGTCTTCAAGCCTCAAAATTTGAAAGTATAGGTATATTAAAAAAGGGTTGCCTGTAAAGTGGGTTTTACGGGCGAAAATTTTACGTGACAACGTCTTTTTCTCGGTAGAATATTTATTGATATGAATAATAATTATAGTATAAATTGCACAAATTTTAACTATAGAAAATATATTTTGTTTACTAAAACATTGTACATGTGTCAAGTGATACGCGCGGCGGACCGATCATAGTTCGGTGACAGTTGACACATCGTTACGTTACCATTTTAATATTTGACTCCGAGCCGCACAACCTAATTTAAGACGTTGTCACGTCAAAAAACTTATTAAATTAACGTGATCATCTCTTTTGCCCAATCATCACAACCACTGAACTATTTAGCAGCTATTTATATTTATAGTATGGCAATAAAATGTTGATATATATATATATATATATATATATATATATATATATATATATATATATATATATATATATATATATATATATATATATATATATATATATATATATATATATATATATATATATATATATATATATATATATATATATATATATATATATATATATATATATATATATATATATATATATATATATATATATATATATATTATTGTTAAGCATGAAATATTTAGTGTAGCACAAAGTTTACTCGCGTAGACAGTCATTCGTAGTAAATTGCCGTCGACGTTGTGGTTTGTGTGAGGGGATTATTCTGTGATTATTTCGAAGTTCTTCAAACTTAAAGATGTGTTGCTTAATCTGTCTCATGCAGTTACATGTTTTTTGTACTTAAAAGCTACTAAGATTTGAGCTTCTAGAAAAGCTTTATGTACTTTTGAATAGATCAAAGAATGTGGTGGCATATAATCATAGTGGCTTAATTATTTTACATACATACATACATAGGTGAAGGTTGCGATCATTGGACCGGCTCTTTGATTGGACCACCTAATTTTTTCAAAAACTATACATGTCACAGGAAGTTTGATTCGTTGCTAGGCACCAGTACAGGTCATATTGCCACCCCACAAAACATCTGTGCGCTCGCGACGCGTGGTATACTTACCACGCGGTATACTTATCACTACTGTGATGTGTGTACTTGTGTTAGTAGTGACCGTGATATAATAACCAAGCCATCAACAAACTCATGTAAGTGACATTGTTTTAATTAATGTTTAATGTTTGTGTTACACCTGAATAGCAAATTTATCTGCGCTTACAGATACTATTAAGCTTTTTACTTAATTATGCACGTTTTTTAATTATTGCTTTCGTTCTGTTTATATGCCTAGTTGCCATCAATGGACCTGAATGGTGACGCTATCATTGGACCGGTCCAATCAAAGAAACAAATTTATATTGTAAATTGAATATTTTAGTATTGCATGTAGATAGATACCTACCTTTAAGTTATAATTGGATTATATTTATATATTCCAGAATGTCGGCAGAGCTGGCGCTCCAAAAGCCATATTAAAAAGCCAATTAGATCGGAAAAACCAAAGAGCTGTTGAAGAAATTCAAATAGTGGAATCGAAAGTAGATCTGCTGGAGGCTTTAGAAACAAAATTTAGCAATCACATTATTGAAATGGAGAATTCTGTTTTTGATATTACTTCCAAAGATGTCAGAGAGCTTGCCTTCCAATTAGCTGAGAAAAATAAAATTAAACATAGTTTTAATAAAACCAAAGAAGTTCCTGGAAAAACAGCACTACGCATACATGAAGCGCCATCCAGATATAAATTTTCGACAACTAAGAGGCACATATATGGATTTAACAAGAAAATTTGATTAAAAAAAGTAATTCTTATTTTGTGCTTCATTTCAGTCACCTTCATTGGACCATTAATACAAATGTTTCAAAGTTCAATGATAGCAATTTAGTGGTCCATTCAAGGCGACGGTGGTCGTGGAAGTGGAAGTGGTGGTGGAAGGAAAGCAACTTGTCATTGAAAATTTATTTAGAATAGCTCTAAAGCCCCTCAACTTTCATTGCCAATAATTTATATATCATTAATTTACCTCAAAAAAGCTTAATTTGTAGGTGATATTTCATATGATGTCACAAAGTTGAGTGGTCCAATGTTTAACTATCTACAGAGACATAATGCGATACTTACTTTTAGGTAACAGAACAAGTAGTTGCACTTTGTTTAAATAACCTAAGGCAAATCGTAGAGATAGAATACAAGGATTGTTACCTAATTGAAACAATTCAATTCAAAGTATTGAAAAAAAAATTACAATTCCCTTTTATTTTGTTCATGTAATCAGAAAATATCTTAATTATCTGCTGTATAACAGATGTTATCGTAATTCTCCACACATAAGAATAGTACTAAGTAATTATTAGAATCAAATTTAAAAAAAGGATTTAATTTTCTGAGAAAGGACGTAATTCGATATGATGTCCTAGATAGCATATATATGTTATTTTCACATTATCATGCTGCTGAGTCCCTGATAAAAACTACTTAGTGAATGAATGTCAAGCTACGTTAACTATAAATATATATATATATGTACATATAGCATCCAAAATCTCGAATAATGAATGCTCTATTTTAGTCTCCAGACATTATTCTAGCGAAATAAGAAGACCTGAAAATATGAATAAGTTTATTCAAATAGAATTTGTCGTATGCACGTCTGTCTGTCGAATTATCTTGAAAGTAGCGTTTAAATTTCTTTTGGTTCGAGGAAATTATATATCTTTTTCATTATCTTCTGAATTCAAGGTATATGGAGTAAGCTTATAAAACTTTAAGATTATAGCTTTAAGCTTTATGAGCATAGTTTATTTTTTGATAGATATGTACTATGTACTAGATATTTCTATTTAATTTGATTCTGTTGAATTAGTAGAGGTAAACGATATAAGATATCGTCAGGTCTACGCTTTATTCCGAACATTTGAATATACAGAGAGTCAGAGAGACGAGTGTAGTGACACAACATGTCGTTAGAAAGTGGAATGAGTGATGAGTGGCGAATTTAAATGCATGGCTTTATCTCACCAGGAGGTATGTATACATGTACATAATTCATAACTCGAGGAAGCAAATTGAGTAAGTAATAATTTTGTGTTCAATACAGAAAATTATTGTGTTACGTTGACCCACAAATTATGTCCTCTACATTTAAATAAACGAAAAAAAAATAATACAATATATTCAACTCCACAACTTTCTATCACCCAACTCAGACTAGACTGTAATTGCGCACTGACATTTCCTTTTTCTTGCACATCTATTATTTGTTTACGTGTTAATGTACAGAAAGACAGACAACCATTATGGTTACATTTGTATAGTGAATTCAGAAAGGACGCTTATATAATTAGTATGGTAAGTTTTAGTAAGAAGAAACTTTATTTGAAGGTGCTTTGTTTAGATATTATTTAAGAATATATTACTTAGTTGTGTTTATTTAAATGCTTGCGTGTATCTGTCAAAGTGGCTACGAATTTCATACAATATGTTGAGTCTCTTTTTATATGAGAATTGTCCGCATCTCATTTTGCTATGTGTCTTATACCCTTTTAAAATAGATATAATCATCTATTTAAACAAAATAGAAATAAAATACGGACGGAGAAAGCAGGAACTAAGCAACGGAGTGTCTTAACACTAGGTTCATATGGTTCCTGCAGTTCCCTCTGCCTACCCTGCAATATGCGGGATAAAAGCGTGAAGCTAAAAAAAAAGAAATAAAATATTAAATAGGTTGATAGGTTATTCTAATAGATTAACCTGTCGATTGTGGATTAAATATCTCACTAGGAGTGTGTAGTGATTTGCTCTCTCAGTATATCAGCATCACTATAGTAATTGGTTTTTAAGATTTTTCCCACGACGATATTGATACTGTATTGACCATAGTATTTATAATAGTTCTTATACTTAGATCTTATCATTTAATTAATTTTAGCAACTACTATTTCATGTATGTACCCCGAATGGTTATCATAAAATCATTATAAGAAATTCAATAATCAACACGCTTCTACCAATAAATCGACTATCTTTACCGGTCTTATTTAAATTTTACTTGCGTCCGTGAGGGCGTTGAGTTCCACCATAACACGTCATGTCTCGAAAGACGCACCATGGGGGACAAGTGTCGTAATACTAGATTTATTATGCCTATTTTTTTAATTTAAATATATTAAATATGATTTCCTAACAAATATTCAGAGGTTCTTTTCGTATCACATACATTTTTTTTCTACTAAAACAATAGAACTAATTCATAAAAAAATGGTTGCCTGTAAAGTGGGTTTTACGGGCGAAAATTTTACGTGACAACGTCTTTTTCTCGGTAGAATATTTATTGATATGAATAATAATTATAGTATAAATTGCACAAATTTTAACTATAGAAAATATATTTTGTTTACTAAAACATTGTACATGTGTCAAGTGATACGCGCGGCGGACCGATCATAGTTCGGTGACAGTTGACACATCGTTACGTTACTTTTTTATAAGTGACTCCGAGCCGCAACCTAATTTAAGACGTTGTCACGTCAATATAATAACAATAAGAAACTTAAAATATTACCAATATAAGCCAATAAGCGTTTTAAGTTAAATTCAAATCCATTTCAACTATTTTAAGCGTCTGATAATCTCAGCGGTATACGTAGTAAATTAAAGTAACATTAGTTCTATGTTTTTAAATTTTATAGCAGATGTGTCGTGGTTAGCCTTAGGCTTATCGCTGGGAAAGATGTATTACCTTAACATTTACATGCACAGTAGACTTGATAAGTATTAAAAATTATAATAAAAGGAACAAAAATCGATATCTCGAACTAACAGAGTCTTCTTTAAGTTTTTAAATACAAAAAAAATTGAATAATAGTTCAAGTTTATGACTATAAAATCAATGAAGCAGTGTCTGCCCGTAATCGCGGTGTGAGTAAATAGTTATATTTTAAAGATATTCAACGCCCCGCTCTAATGAAAAATAGTCTGTGCAAAAAATTAAAAATTTGAAAATTTCATGATCCAAAGGCGATTACCACAAATGCACAATGCACAAAATGCACAAATTTCATGATCACAAATGCACAAATTTCATGATCCAAAGGCGATTACCATGCATGCAATTTCAAAGGCGACTGTTGTAAGCTACTTAAAAAAAAATTAACACAAATTTCATAACTTTGGTCGCTCATGGAATTGATTTCAATCAATAAATCAAGAGATAAATTTTATAACCAAGTGAAAATATGGTACGGTGAGGAAATATTGTCAAAGCGATCTATCTACAGTGTATATTGCACAATTTTCCTTTGAATACCTACCAGAACGCGTGGTGCTTTCTTAAAATCATCTTCTAGTATAGCTTTGAAAAGAATACTAATACAAAATAATTATTTTTAAAGTTGGTTGGTTCTTTAAAAAAAGCAGACTGAATTAGGTATACATTAACAAATCACAATAATAAGAACATTAAAGGAGGTGGTTTTCATTTACATATTACAAGGTTTAATAAATTACTTAGCTTTCTTACAGTGGTATAATATAAGAAGGTATAGAACATTATGCACTATAAATAACACTTTATATTTCATAATCACGCCATCTTTAAATAGGACCTAGAACGAAATACCGTATACCGTGGATACCAGCGGCTTAAGTTAGATATTATGCATCAAATGCGTTGCAGTTATTGAATAGCTCAATAGATGGCGCTTATAAGAATATATGTCAACATATAAGATAATCAACATAAAATATATAATTTATAACAAAATAATATATTTTTTTATTATATATATTATGTTAAATAAAAATAAATTTTAATCTATTTAATGCTCTCTATAAATTATAAACACATAAAAGAGGCGATTGTGACGCTGGGGCCAACAGTTTGAGAGAATTAAAAACTTTTACTATCATTTAGCTTATATAAAATATAGATATTGTTTTCTTTTCCCTTTATTATATGAATTGTGGTTAATTTGGGTAAAAGGTTAAAAGAAACTAGGTTCTCTTTGCCTACCCTGCGATTTTCGTTTGAAAGTGAAATAAAACAAATGTAGCAAGACTGACGCTTCAAAAGGATAAAATACTATATGTAATTAATATTTTTTGATAAATTTATGTACAAAAATATTTCTTTATTTTTATTTTTAAACGTGTATATATCAGAATGTGGGAAGCGCGTTATTAAATAATTATAAACCCAAGTTATATCTACTTTAATAAAAATAATGTAATAACATACACTTGTTTTTCTATTTAAAAAACCTAACCCAACTATTACTATGCAAAATATATTCGAGTGCATTTGTAGTAATCGAAACTACGTTACAAGGACCTTTGTTAATGGAAACGTTCCGTTTCCTTAAATCGACATTTATTCATCGTATATATTTTATAATGTCAGTTGAAGCTAACATCTATATGATATATAAAAAAAAATACTTTTTTACTTTTCTTGGTTTAAATACTAAATAGTGTACAATAAAGAATATATATTAGATAAATCATCTTTGGTAATAATTTATTTACATAAGTTAATAATAATCCTAGTGCGCATCAGTGGTGTTATTTTCAAGATCATAAATCTTAAACAACCCAAAAAAATAATTAAATTTAAATGATTATGAAAATCAGAATAATTTGAGGACCGTCGTGGCGCAGAGGCGCAACGTCTGCCTGTAACGCGACTAACGCGACGGTTTCTGGGTTCGATCCCCAGTCGGGGAAGATGGATTTTTCTATTTCCATTTTTTTCGCTCTGGCAACTAAGGCAAAGCGCGGCGTTGAGTTCCGCCACTCAACACGCAATGCCTCGAAAACGGCGGAAAGTGGGGACGGAGTAAGCAGGGACTAAGTAACGGAGTGTCTTAACACTAGGTTCTAATAGTTCCAGCAGTTCCCTCTGCCTACCCTGCCATGTGCGGGATAAAGCGTGAAGCTAAAAAAAAAAAAAAAAAAAAAAAAAAAAAAAGAATAATTTAAAACACACTGAGGTCATTTGCACAGGAGAGATATGTCTTATTGAACTTGACGAGTGTAATTAGAGCTCCTTTTAAAAGCAGTACGCAATTATTAGATATTTTGATTCGGACAGACTCCTATGCAAGCATAGGACTAAAACTAAAAAACAATCGTTGCTTTATTTACGAATTATAGAATTTAAGTGATAATAATGCAATTCTACTAGTATATATTTGGTAGAAAATAGTTTTTCAACATTTGAGGCTATATATTATGTTTATATACGTATTTAATGTAATATAAATTGTCCATAAAACCAAGTAAGTTACATACATATATACGCATATGTTCTAGAATTAGGCAATATCTCATATATACATACATATGTTCTAGAATTTGAAATCTATTCTAAGTAGTATTTATTATGCGAAACACAATCAAGCTGTTTTTCAATAACAAATTTCATTAATACTTCAACCTTGCCTAACCGCAATATCTGATTTGACACTATCAATCATTGCTGATAACAATGCTTTTTATTCTAATGGACTGGTAGGCTAGTTATCTAAAGAGCTTAGCCGCTAAAAATTATTGTTTCCACACTTCGATGTAGTAATGAAAATGATAAAACGAAATAATGCTGGAAGACGATGATATTGATATACCAAAGTTTCTTACTAACTGGACGACGGAGTATTTTGATAATGTAAGTCGTTTTTTACATTTGTACTGAATTAAGTAAATGTTTGGCATATAGTAATGTATTTCACTGTACAACCTTGATTATTAATTTTTATGTTAACGCTAGGTTAAAGGTTAAGGATTTTTGTTTTTATTATATATCTTCTCTTATTTAAGCCAAAATGTTCAATTTTATTATAGAAATGAAAGCTTTAATTTGGATGTTTATTTAAAATCAAGTAAGTAAGTAACATATAAAAGCTCTACTAGTATTAGTAATATTCATAAAAATATTCTTTAAAATATGTATTCGCATTTTCACGCATTTTTAATCCATAATCTTCATACAGCTAGACACATCTGAGTATCCATTTCCGAACAAACTATGGCACGTGAAACCATTAGAGGAGATTGCTTTGAAGACATCAGCTATGCTCGTCGTGGGGGTCTTAGGTATCTTCCTCAATGCTGTCATCCT
Organism: Dione vanillae; assembly: GCA_037178615.1. NCBI lineage: Eukaryota > Metazoa > Arthropoda > Insecta > Lepidoptera > Nymphalidae > Dione > Dione vanillae. The sequence goes on from JAZFAU010000190.1 coordinate 2,533,488, forward strand.
CATCATCTTGATTAGAAACAAATGGCTTTGGACCGCCAGCAACTTTCTGATCGGCAATCTTGCTCTAATTGATCTCGTAACACTAATATTTTGCCCTTGGTTCATGCTTGTTAGAGAATTTTACCAGAATTACGTTTTAAAGAACTTTGGTTGCAGATTTGAGGGATTTTTACAAGGTGAATATTGCTTACAGTAAAGAAAAAAATCACATCTTTATATTATAAAGCTGTTTAGATTATTTTTATTAGAATTTTTGACTTATATATTTGTCTAGTCTTTACTAATAAATAAGTTTTAAGTATCTTAAAAATAATAAAATTAAATTAAATTTGCGAAAGAAAAACAGCTACTAGTAGTACTTGTTTTTGGTTTACTTAAGACTGGTTACAGGAAAAAAGGTAATATGAAATTATTTTTCTTATTTTGTAGCATGTTGTCTCCTCGCCAGCGTGATAGCCGTGATGCTTGTATCATATGATAGATTGGCGTCTGCAGCTTTGACACAGGAGGCGAGAGTTACTAAGAACGCTGCACCAAAACTGATAACAGCTACTTGGGTTATAGCTATCGGATTGTCGGTACCTTGGATTGTTAAAAGAGAGTATATGGTAAGTAGAATTTAATTAAAATATTTTATAATTAATTTATATATCTATTTTATTTTTTCTGTTTATACAATATCTTTATATACTGATAGTTCATACAAATATAAATAACCATTACATGGTTGCTAAAAATATACATGAATAGAATTAGATTCATTTTATGAAACTAATATACCCAATCAGCTCTTTTTAAATTAATCAAGAAGTTTAATTTATATTTTATAACATTTTTCAGTTTTTTTATTATCTTTGATTATAGGAGCGTCAATGGTTAGACCACTTGGAAATGTTTTGCACTGAAGACCTGGAAATACTAAGCATATATTGGCATTTTATTATAATGCTGTTGGTGTGGATTCCATTAGGCGTTATGATAGCAACTGTAAGTAATTGGGGCAGAACTTAAGAGAAATTAGGAAACGTAGAGAAATCAATTCGGAGGACTTCACACAAGGTTCTCTATGCCTATTAAATTCTGTTATATCCAGGGTTCTGGATAAAGCTGACAAATCACGCAGTTCTATTTTATTTTGATCCTTGCATATTTAATTGCGTCTGGACAAAAAAGAGCAGCCGGATAATGAGAACAATGAGAATTCACTTAGTATTTTAATGCTCTATTTATTCTTCGCTTGTATAGTAAGATACATTAGGATGCATGTTTTACGTAAAATTTTTATTACTTACAAATTAATAGTATTTTATTTAAAATTTCTCACACATTTTAGTATGGTACCATAATGTGGAAGATAGAATGGACGGCCCGTGAGCTATCCGCACGTGGTGGAGGCAAAACCATAAACAAAGCTAGAAGCAAGGCTATGAGGATTACTGCTTGTATACTAGTGGCTGCTGCGTTGTGTAGAATACCGTATACTATATTGGTGTATTGGCGAAATAATTTGAAGAAAGAAATTAATGCGGTAATGTTTGAAATTGTAAAATATTATTTATTTTTCTGTATTTGTTAGAATTGGGATTAAAATTTGGGAAAAAATCATATTAATTAAATTTGACCACGAAATATTTACAGTATAGTTTTTCAAACGTATTAGTTATTTCAAATACTTAAAGCACATAATTATTAAATATAAAAAATAAATAATTTGTATGAGTGTATTATTATAATCGAAATTTCTCTAATATTTTAGATTTATTTATGCTTTTTGTCTTTTAATAAAATTCCATTTAGAAGAAAGAATTATATTAATTTCCTCGCCTTACTAGAGCGGACTTTACTTTGTGTGAAGATACTCGATTCTACTATAATTGGGAACAATGTTTGAATAAATCGCTTTTGTTTTATAAATAAAATAAGTAACTGGCTGGCTGGTGACTAATAAGTAACTTATATTCAGACACACACTGTGCTTTTTTTGTATTTTTACAGGTCGAAGGTGTCTACGAAGTTGTATGGTTTTTAGCAAGCTATCTAATGTATTTGAACTGTGCTATCAACCCTTTAATATATGGCTTCACGAACATCAGATTCCGACGAGCTATGGACAGAACGCCGTGCATCGCTTGTTTTAGATTTAGTGCGTGGTGCTGTATATGTACTACGGTAAGAAATATGTATTTTTTAAAGGAATCCGTAATTGAAAAAGAAAAAAATTGAACCATTGTAGAATCCTTTTTTCTTCAGCTATCGGACATTTATATCAATGTCAAAAGCTTATATACAGTAGAAATCTATAAGGGACATAGTGTAGGGTACCGTTGATCTAGTACTGTGAAATTAGGCATGAAGTTAGAACTTATAGTACAAACAAAATAATGTGAACAATGCTCTCTCAAATATTGTCCAATGGTTTAATGTCAATAATTTACTGTTAAATGAGAAGAACACGAAATGTATTAAATTCACACTCCCGAATGTTAAATTTGTCAACACTATTCTGAAACTTAACGTTAAGGAACTAGATTTAGTAAATACGTTATTCTGGACATTACCTTGGATTCGAAACTTCAGTGGGGCCCTCATGTGAACGATTTATCGAACAGACTTAGCTCTGCCCGCGTATGCGATCAAAAAGATCCGCTACTTAACCGACGTCAATACCGCTATACTAGTTTATTTTATTATTATTATGGGATAATGCTGCTGATATTGATACTATGTTTGTTCTTCAGAAACGGGCTGTTCGAGCAATCTATAACATGAGGCCCAGAGATTCTCTTAGGGATAAATTTAAAGATATTAAAATCATGACTCTTCACAGTCAGTATATATTCGAAAATTTAATGTATGTTCATAATATTGATAAATTTAGAACAAATTATGATGTTCATAATGTTAATACGAGAAATAAGTATAAACTTGTTATGCCCACCACTAGGCTCCATAAAATAGGTAACTCCTTCTCATGTAATTGTTAACGTTTCTACAATAAACTGCCGAAAGAAGTATTTGATCTCTCCTTAAATAATTTTATTTTTTTTGATAAAACGGCAATTAATTAATAAATCCTATTATAGTGATAGTATAGGATTACATTAATGATAAAATGGCAAGAAATTAATGAATTGCTCATAAGTTAGAATGACGTTTGTGAAGTGATCACAATAGGTTTAGGGAAACCTGGTTGAGTTTGTTGTGGACTCTTCTCACCAGGCCGCACTTGGAACCATCGTAACCACTTGGCCAATATCTTATAATTTTAAACTATAATTGTTAAACTACAAAAAATGTTAGGTCAATTATTATTATAGTTAACTTTAAGGTTAAATATTATTTTATATTTTTATGATTTTTAAAGTGTTAATTCACACTGAGAATCCTCTTGCAGGGTTCACAAGAGGGCGCGGGTCCAAATCCCGCTGCGTTCAAAATATTTGTATGTTTTTCTTTAAATATTATTTTGTTTTCAGGTTGTAAAAAAGAAACATTCGATTCAACCAAATAACGTGGAAAAAGTGTTCGTCATTGAGACAAGTCCCCGTCCTAAGAGGAAGATATCGGGGATGGTGAAGAACTTCCTGCATATCAATAGACAATCTGTGGAACTCAGTTTTCCGAAAGTGGATGAAGCTACCACCAAGCCAACTAAAGTGACCCCTCTTAAAATAGAGCCAGTGTGAGATTATGGGTCCAATAGACTGGCTTATAGAAAAGTAATAAGTAGTATAAGTTAAATAATTTTGTAAACTTTAATTGGTCTCATTCAACAAAAAGATAAATATAACATATAATCTATGTATAGGAAATCAAAGTTATTTAAGAAACTATTTTGTAATGGCTTTAATAAATAAAAAAAAGCTTTAATAGCGTTTTACGTATTTATCTTATTTCTTTTCTTAACTTAAGTATCTGTAAGAACTAAAATTGTCATATTATTTTTATGTTATACAGATTTTATTTGAAATTTAACAATATTCTTATCACTTATTAAAAATGCACAATAAGAAAGTACTTAATGGTAAAAAAGCGTATTTTTACAGATTTAATCGATTGATCGATGATTAAAATCCACTTTTGTAAATTAATTATTTTTCTTACTACGCTTTGGTAACAAAAATAAGCGTGGCGTTGAATTTCGCAACATAACCGGGGCGATAATCAGAGTGTATTAACACTTGGCAAAGTATCCTCACAGAAGACACTGTGTTCAACAAAGGCCAACAAATAATTTAAAAAACATAAAAATAAAATTGTGTATTACTTTAGAAATTGATTCAGGATACTTTGACATTAATTGATCTATTCCAAACTAGTCAAATCTAACATAGCTTTTAACTCCTGAACTTTGGTCTCCAACGTTTCCTTCATATAGGGCTCTATTTTCAGAATATCCGTTGCTTCTTGAAGTAACACCATGCTTTCCATCAGCTGTTCCTGAGTGAAAACAGAAAACAAATGAATAGAGAGAGAAACAATAAATGACAAAATGTATTAATTTATCGTTCGTAGTTAAATAGCGACTTTCTCTGAATCGCACAGAAGAAAAAAATGTTTAACTTTTTCGACATTTTCGACGATTTTGATGATGACAAAAAAAATTGGTAAGAAAACGTGCGGCTTCTACTATTGTACAGCACTTTGTCATACGCACAATATTGAGTTGCCAGCTGAGTTCCTTGACATTTGTGCTAATATATTATAGAATAATTATATTAATATATTATAGAATAATTATATATTGAATTGACGCGGGGGCTACTAATTTATACTAAATTCTCAATTCAGTTCACCTTAGTCTGTCAACCATAATAAATAAACGTAGAAAAGAAACTAGACCTTCCTGAAGATCTTAGGACTGGGTTAAGAAATAAATATATACATATAAATACGTATTATGACGACCAAGATAACCTCGTAGCTGATTATTAGTTAAAATTTACCAACATATTCATGTTACAGTGTTACGGCTATTAATAAAATCTGGAACGCCGTTTCGCCCATCAACTTCTTGACTGGCATTCCGCCAAACTTTTTTTCTACTTGTGATATATTGCAATTTTTACGTTGTTGAAACAAAAGGGGTGGTTGAACCGTATTTGTTTATCTTATTTTTTGTTCTATATTTTACCTCGTTAAAAGTTCATATGTCAATGACTAAATAAATTGTAAGACTTTTTTATTTAAGTTTTTAATCATGAATTCGGTTTTCGTGAGAAAATTATTTTTATTGAAAGACGAGGATGACTACGAAAGGCGAAGTTTCAAATATAAAACTAGTTTATATAAGTTGGTCTAAAAATTTTAAAAGCACTTTTATTCAGTATTCATCCCCATGAACAAATTACATAGTAAGTAATTAGAGATGTCTTTTAATATTATCTCTACAGATATTCAGTATAAAAAATTTGCAAATTCTGATTTCTTTCTTTGAAGTGAGAAGCCAGCTGTTATTTGAGCAATAAAAAAAAATTTAAAAACAGCAATAAAATCTTTAAAATCACATAAGAAAACTTGTAACGTACACTTTAATTATGTATAATGATAATACTCGTAGCAATTTCTATTTCTAAACATGACGAACCGCGTAATACAGATTAACCATTTATTAGTGTAGCCAAATTTGCAAATTTATACAGTGTAATTAGTTAAACCAAGTATTTTTAATATTAAGCATATGAAATATATATTTTTAGTTTTAGATTTATTGATGAAAGAATTAAATTGAGCAACAAAATACAAATACTTACTAGTTTATAAAAGTAACGATAAGAACAGAAGAGAAATGCTTAATAATAATTAGGTATGTTTTCAACAAACCTGAGCCCCTTCTTTTGTCAACTTGTCATCTTCAAAATCCCTCTTAGTTTGCATCATCATAGCAGCTTGGAGTTCCAAGAGAATTGTACCGCGGAACCTGCTCCACCCAGGATCTACATTATCAGCCACTTCCAATAACTCATGGCATAAATCGATTTTGCGTTTTAATAAGTAATCTGATAGTTCTGTAATTTGCATTTAGTATCAGTTATAATTATTTTTATTAAATTAATTGTAATTTTTAGATGAAATCATTATTTTCTGTTACCTGTCAGCGTATATCCTTTGTAGTTACCGTAAATTTGCAACAATGCTAGCTTAGCTTGTATCACTAAATGATTAGTGGAATGCAATGTAGAACTATACTTGCTAATGAATTCCTCGAAACCTTTTGGTCCACTCTTATCAAGGGCTCCCAATTCTTGCTTCAGAGCGTTGTTACCCCATACCATTTGTCTACTTTGTATATAATAGCCACATTTTTCACAACTCCACGGCGCTGCCTCATCTAATGGGTTTGTAGAAACCAACATAGCTCTTGTAGGCAAATTGGGATCTGTGCTACAATTATTACACACAGAACAGAAAATATTACCTAAATATGTACCAAATTCTGTAGGATCTGAACACCTTGAACATTCACATTCAAAACATTTGTTTACTTTCAAATGCCTCCTCCTATCTAATGTTCCTAATAATGTTTGTGTGTATGTTGCAAAAACCATTTCGCCTTTTGAAATCGGCACAGTTGCAATAAGAGCCAGTGTGTTTTCATCATTTAAATAAATATGACGAGTATTAGGTTTGCAATTATGGTTCATCATTGAAGCTATCAGATAAATAGCTCGTAACCTTTTCGATCCATCTGCTGATCTTACATCAAAGGAGTTTGTGTCAAATATTGAAGCCACTTTTAAAATAGTTTCCTCATCAAACGGCAGCCCAAGTACTTGAGTTACAAAAGTAACAAGGTTGGCCTTTAACACTTGATATAAAGGTGTATTTACTCTGTCTTTCAAATGTGATTCTAAGCTCATTATACTTTCAAACGTCTTTGGATTACTTGTCTTCATTAACAACACTCTTAAAGGAGCGATAACGCAATATGCCGCTTCAAGTTTACCTGGATGTTCATATTTTATGTTACATTTGTAATTCCGTTTAGTCATTATTTTGCATTCATCTTTATGCACTTCAGCCGTTTCACAATCTACACCACACATTGGCCAATTACATGATTTGCATTTGTAGAAATCTGATTTTTCGTCTTTTTGGATTGGCTCAAGTTTCTTGCCACAAGATAAGCAATGTACTGGACTTGAAATTCTTGGACCGATAACTGCTGGATTTTCTTTTAAAATTACCTCCCCTTGTTGAATATCTCTAGTGGCCACCATATGTCGTCCCAGAGCTTCTGTATACTGAATTTTGAAAGCACAACATCTTGATTTGTGCCCTTCCTTCCAACCCTGTTTTTGATGAGCTCTAGAACAGTAATATACAAGCTTACAACCACCGCATGTTTGATTGGCTGGCTGTTGGCAGACTTCACACACTGGTATTACGCGCCTATCCATTGTTTTATTGTAAATCGACAAGATATTAGGGCGAGCGTGCGCGCATCACGTCCCGTTCCTAGCACAATACTCGTTAAAAATAGATACGGATGATTATCACTGCTGACTAAAGACTTGTATTCGTGCCAACAAAATGAAGTATTACAAAACTACTGTTCCTTGATAAAACAATTGCTTTATATACAACGCATACCATTCGCTTATATCCTTATGAACTTCTTAATTTAGTATTGGAAACGGTTCCATTTTATTATTTCATCGTAAGTCCTAGTATTTTAAATACTAGTTTAATATACTATTTATAGGTTAGGGACTTTATATAAACTCTATAATTTTATAAATAAATTATTTAAATTCGAGGGGTTAATTTAGATAGAAATTACAATCTTCTAAGGGATTGATGAGATATATAACCATATGTAAGTTAACCTTACAAAAGCATACAAATTAAATGAAAAAAGATTACAAAAATAAATTGATTAATATTATATCCGATACCGAAAATCACGAGTTCATTGAATAATCACTCTTTTCATTTTGTAAACGTAAATGAGTAAATGGAAATGCTATGTTCATATAAAAAAAAAACAACATCATATCGCAATTACGCAACCTGTCCAGTTCTGCCGCCCTCTAGTCTCGAGCTTTCATGCGCGCGCGCAGTTCGTGTTTATAAAACTGTATTGTGCTAAGGAATTTGGATTTTTTTACAAGAGATTACATAAAAAGCGGTAAAGTAAAGTAAAGTTTATTTTTTATATATTAAAATACTTCCTCCAGTTCTAATTATATTCGTTTAGAATGAATAATTAATATCGGATAGAAATTTGAAAATAAATTAAAATATTTTCGTGATTTTGAAGATTCAGGTTAGGTTTCTTCTCAAATATCTGCTGAAACATTAAAAATAGCAGAACATAATATGTAGATCGGGTGCAGATCAGGTTTATGTTGTAGATATTGTGGGGTCGACCCGTGGTCCTCACTTGATTCATCGATCGTATTATAACTTATACTGTGAGGGAATTAATTCTCCAACATAATTTAAAAATACCATATATAAAACAAAAATAATTAATTTATATTAATTTTGTGCAGTGTTAAATATAGTTAGCTTATGCAGGTAGAATATATAAACGAAGTATGTGGATATTTTTAAATCGTGTAGGCGGTATCCGTAATTAATTTATATAAGATATGCAACGATCATAATAAATAATAATACGAAATACGTAAATACCACTCTTATTATCATTTATTTTGGTTTAAAAATTTTAAATTTAGGGGACCGTTGCGGCGCAGAAGCGTAGCCTCTGCCTGTAAATGCTGCAGTTCGTGGGTTCGTTTCCCGGAGATCCTCGGAGAAGATGGATTTTTTCATTTACATTTTCTTCGCTCTCTTGAGTTCCGCTACTCAACACGCAATGCCTCGAAAAAGCTGAAAGCGGGAGCGGAGTGTCATAACACTATTGTCCCATGGTTCTCGGTTCCATCTTCCTCCCCTGCTATGTGCGGAATAATGTATGAAGCTACAAAAAAACTGTCATTGCTTAGGATTATTAAGAGTGAAGTTGCTCCACTAAAAAAAAGAATATATTGCATGATGTGTAACGAAACTCAATCGCGAGCTTTGTCTTTCCAATGTGGGTAAATGGAAACAAGAGAAAAACAATCATCCCTCTGAATCAACAGAATTATTCATTCTATTATTAATTTTTATTTGATAAAAAATCTTGTAATTTAAGTATCAACGAAAAAAAACGCATACAAATATATTTTCTTATTATAAATTACAATCATTTATTATAACTTAATTCAAATCAATATAAAGCAATTAAATTTATACACAATATATTATACGGCTTATTGCCTGGAACAGGCATAGCTACAATTGTTGAATATTGACTACGATCTAATTCCAATAATTATAACATTCTCTACCAGACGATATTGAGCATAAGGAATGTGAAATTGTAATTATTGCTCGGATTAGACTATCATGAATTTTACAATTGAAAGATAAATTATTACTATGTTTCGCCACTCAACACGCAATGCCTCGAAAACGGCGGAAAGCGGAGACGGAGAAAGCAGGGACAAAGCAACGTAGTGTCTTAAAACTAGATTCATATGATACCTGCTGTTCCCTTTGCCTACCATATTATGTGCGGGATAAAGTGTAAAGCTAAAAAAAATGAGACTAGTGGTATATGAACGCACGATAAATGTTGATACAGTCAGACGTTCTCTTCAAAAAAGACAGTAATGATATTTTACAAGCTCACTATAACTACCCTACTACTACATTAGTATGTAGTAGTAGGGTAGTTATAGTAAGCTTGTAAAATATCATTACTGTTTTTTTTCTAGGTTAGTACCTAGTGTTAAGACACTCCGTTATCCACCAGAAATCTAGAAATTAGTGGTTTAACATTCGTTTATTGAGAATAATAAAAATTAAAATTCTGAATTCCTATTATTCATACTAGCCTCGATGACACTTATTAAAATAATATTTCAGTAACATATTTTTTTTTTTTCAGATAATGGGCAAAAATAATGACAATATTGATACTTATGAGGTAATTTATTTATTTTTATACTGACATCTTTTAATAGAATTTTAAATTTCCATTGTAAGAGCTGCAACTTTGTCCTAGCTTTATTTGTTACACTTAAAATAAACTAGATGTCGCTAATGTATACAAAATATTATGGGTTAGAATTTTTGATAACTAGAAAACCTTAGAGTTTATAATAATAACATACAGCAAGTATAAGTAATAAATGTAATGTAATATATCTAGTTTGTTTTTATATCATAAAATTTTATTTCAAGATAATTTAAACTGAAATAAAATAATATAAAAGTCAATCGTATTGCAGGAGATATGCAATGAATTTGTAAATACTTCAAATATACAAAAAAATATAGTTACTTTTCCAAATTGCAAGGCTTTATTATATAGGATACTTGATCTTATAAATCTATTTTCCATCATTCCGGTCAAGACATGACAAGTTTATTTTGCTTTTGCTCAAAGTCTAGTTTTGTCTAAGGCCTAGAACATGGAAATAAAAAAAATGCCACTACCGACGCCTACCTGCGGTCAGATTCGTAATACCTTTAATAATACAAAGTTTCTTTCATAGGTTCGTCAATCTGAAGAACTAGGCAGGTATCTAGTAGCTGCACGTAATTTGTCTCCCGGAGACATTATATTGACAGAACTGCCTTTAGTCTTCGGACCAAAGGCCATGCCTGATCCAGAAGCGTCAATGCCATGTGTTGGATGCTATAAGCCGGTTTTTACCGATGTTGGGGAAAGATGTTCGAAGTTGGTATATTTTATACAGTTCATTACATTTAAAAGTTGTTTATAAGATTATTTGATTTTCCTTATCCAAATTATATGTACAAAACAATTAAGTGAGGTACAAAAACGAAAATATTAACTGTTTAAATATTTTATCACAATTCCAATATGTAAAAAGCTTCAAATTACAACAAAGAATCTAATATATTGTACAAAATATGACAGGAACGCCACGTAAAATGAGTTTTTTTAATATATTGGACATTCGGTGGGAAAGCAAATTTGGGTTTATTAATGTTTTTCCATAATTAAACATTTTTCAGTATTACAAATTAATTATATCACAGAATTTGTAATTAACGTTAATTGCGTCGCTGTTTTCGACAGACATTTCTTCCGGTTCTTAAACGTGTTGGAAATGGAATATTAATTAAATATTCTAATTTATTTCTGTAATTGCTCTAACAAAGAGAAATGAAAATAAATCAATTTTCTTTTGTATTTTTGCAATTGCCTTTAGCCTTTATAGGCTATTTTGACTAAGTGGAACAATTAAGAATTCCACCGTCTTCGATGTCGCTACACCTTAAAAAATTAAAAAATAAAACAGATTTTAGAAAGATTTAAACATATTTGCATATAAATATATTTTCGTAACATATACCTTTCCATAGGTGCGGCTGGCCTGTGTGTTCCGGCAACTGTCCAGGACTAAAGGATCCTAAACACCATGCACTGGAATGTGAAATTTTAAGTGTCCGCCCAGAATGTGTGCTTGATAATATGGCCGAATATTACAGGTAATAAAAATAATAACAGAGAAAAAAGTATTTAACTTTCCGTGGATTGGCCATTTGAATCATTTTTTTTATCAAATCTCCACTGACTCTCTTTTTCTAATTAATAGTTATTCTCAAAAGGTATTTTATATTGTTTAAGGTATTTTATATTTTATTTTAGCCAAGCAATGCACAATGTCTCTAAAATAATTTGAAGGGGTAAAAGTCAGTGTTGTAACAAATAGATCCTCACTTCGCTGATTGTCATGTGTCACCCACAATCAGTAGGATTAAGAGGTAACAGAAGCTATTGTCAAGAAATTCCGCTCTCTGTTTTTTGTCCAAATGTAAATGAAAAAAATATCGATTAAATCTATATAAAATATTAATATACTTAGAATTTCCTGAAAATCTACATAAAATATTAAAGAGAACTTTAAGCATTTATATTACAAAGTAAACGACAGCTCAACATTATTTTTATATAACCAAAAAATAACTAATAAAATATACCAAGTAAATCATTGTAACCTTTCAGACACGACGCATTGTTACCTTTACGTTGTTTGCTGCTACAACATATTGAAATAGAAAAATGGCAAAAGCTAACATCAATGCAGTCACACATGGAGTGCCGTGGTCCAGGGACTGAAGCGTATGAGTATGTAAAGATATTATTAAAATGTTTTTAGGCTTCACACTTTATTTTGCTTGTTGCAAGATAGGCGGAGATAGCTGCAGGAAGCATTAGGACACTCTGTTCCCGGCTTTCCGCCTTTCTATGCAATGCGTGTTGAGTGGCGGAACTCACCGCCTCATACATATATAAAGCTTATTCTTAATTTATTTTAAGTAAGTAAAAAAATATTTCAATTAATTTAATAATTTTTCATTTATAATTATTTATTGAAGTAAAATTGTATAGTTATATAATTTCTATTTACAGAGAAGCCAACGAATTCATCGTTGAATATCTTATGGATAACTTTATAAAGAAGTTAAATAATGACATTAGAAATAAATATTTTAAAGATGTATCCCCAGAACTACTACATACACTGTGTGGTATAATTGATACGAACGCTTTGGAAATAAGATTACCAGAAGGTTCTGAATTAAACGCTTTATACGCTAAAACTTCTTTGTTGGAACATAGTTGCATACCGAATACTAAACACATATTCAATTTGTATTCAAAAGACGTAAACGATATTTATAAAATTAAAATTAAAGTTGTACTTCCTGTCTCAACGGGAAGTCATATATCGACTATGTACAGTCATGCGTTGTGGGGTACACAAGCTAGAAGACAACATTTGAAAGATACAAAATATTTTTCCTGTAAATGTCCCAGATGCAGCGATCCAACTGAGCTAGGAACTTACTTTAGTGCTATGAAATGCTTTGGTGATGAGAAAGGACCATGTGATGGCGTCCATTTACCAGAGGATCCATTGGATGATGAAACAGAATGGGCTTGTAGCAAATGTCCTATAAAAGTAAACAATTCACAAATAAATATGCTCATATCACAAATGGGTGAAGAAGTCGACAATGCTCAAATGATGGGTGGATCAGTTAATATGTTGGAAAATGTTCTAACTCGACTATCAACTTTTTTACATCCGAATCACTATCATTTATATTCTATTAAGCATTCACTTATCCAGCTATATGGAAGACATCCTAGTTATAACTCTGAAGAAATATTGGATAAGAAAATTAAGATGTGTAGAGAATTAATAAATATTACTAATACTTTAGATCCAGGTAATGCTAGACTTAGTTTGTATAGTGCTGTGATACATCACGAGTTACATTCGGCGTTAGTATTAAAATCTAAGAAAGCTAAAAGCGATGGTTCTTTAAGAACTATCGCTGAAATACAACCTTTATTAGATGAAGCAAATGTCTCATTGCAAAAAGCTCTATCGTCATTAAAAGATGATGTAGAAGAATCTGCCGGTAGAAGGTTGTTGGAAGTAATTGAAGCAAGTAAAAGGGATTTTGAGGAATATTGTAAGCAAAAAAATATTAATATTTAAATATATATTATCTTAAATCTATATATTTCTTATATATTTAAATTTACTCTATTATCACAGTTATTAAAAAATTTGGTAACTTGACCTTAAATAACTAAAAACATTGTTTGTATAATTCATTAAAATAATAACAATGTAAACAATTTAGCTGAAAACAGACTTACTTTGTACTTTGCATATAAAAATAATTAACAAGTTTCTTAACGACTTAGTATATGGAATAACAATTCAATAAACTGAAAATATGTATTAATTAAATTAATTAAATTGTATAGGTAAAATAATTTGTAAATAGTTATTAATTATAATATACTTAAGAAGAAATAACCTACTGTGTTAATAAATGCTATTCCTAATTTTATAACAACATTCAATATGAATTTTAGTTTAAAATTAAAATATAATTTTTAAATGTTTAAAACTTTTGATCTCGTATTTTAAATTTTAAAAAATGTAAATTATTATTGACTGCTGAACAAAGAACGTACGATTCAAGTAAATGTAAACACAATAATAAACATATATATCACAAGTACATATAATAATGCTGTACAAACTACTGTACTGTAGAAGACCGTCGTTTTGCTTATAAACAAGATGATTAGAGGGTTCGAATCCCATTCAGGGAGGATGTAATTACGATATATATGCCAGTGACAGTTAAATACCTTTAAAATTTAGCCCCTACACCCCGAATTTAACTAAAAAACTAACAAAATATTTTATCCAGTTCTAAAATACCAATTTAAACCAGATCTAACATTATCATTATTAACATTATTCATAATCCATTCAGTATATTTAGATACCCTAGTGTATATTCCTGGCATCTTAGCTCTTGCACAGCCACTGCCAGTTGATACTACTCCGACCACCATTGCGTGGCCTTTGTCACTGTTTATCATAAGAGGACCGCCGCTGTCAGCCTAAAATTGATATTTATAATTATTTATAATATAAGTTTTTTTATAATTGCTTAAAAAAATTGGGTTAAGAGTTGACGAAAGTAGAGTCGTTCGTAAAAGCGCATTTCAAGCCTACATTATAAAAATAATCAAATGAGATACGATATTACACATTATATAGGATTATTGTTATTAAGTAAACTGTTTAATTATAATAAATAACAAACTTTAAATTATGTTTTCATGTAAGAGACTGTTATGACATTTTTGAGAAATAAATGAGCTTAAACATAAGCTGAAGTATGTGCAAAAGAATTTTTGCACTTATGAATATTTAATAATTATACATGTTAAATGTGTTTGTATTCTTTCAAAGTTTTTTGGTAATTAAGATACTGAAAATACCATTTTTATGTATTGTGATTAAAACCATGACAAAAATTAAAGCAACTAAGATTTATTTTAAATTTACGATTGCTTAATTAGTGTATAAGGGCTGTCGATAGTATATTTTATGAGGCATTGCTGAAAGGTGGAACTTAACGCTGTTGCTTGTCTTCTTATAAATATTGTCAATACAACAGGATTTTAACTGAGTTACCTTTGTAAGTATTTATATTTAATTTGGTTTAAGTTTGTTTACGGTACCCTTATGTATTATTAATGAAATTTCCGCAATAAAATTAGATACTAATTGATATATCAAACCATATTAATTGGTGACTATACAGTAAGTAATTTCTCGGTTAAATGTCTTTTACATATTGCATGTATAACTATTATAGCAGAACAAAATATAGAAAGCAAAATAACAAAAATTGTATCATTGAAATAAATAAAAAAGCTAACTTACCCAACAAGAGTCTCGACCACCTTGCTCATATCCAGCGCACATTTGAGTCGCTATAACCCTCACTTTGCTGCCTTTAGATTCGTACCAACTATTGCATTCGCCGTTCTCTACTACAACTACTTCAGTCTTTTGCAAGATATTTGGTCGCACTCCTGTAAAAACAACGTTTTTTAATAGTCACGTGTGTTCTACAATTCACTTCGTTCAATAGATGAAGATATAACTCTACATAGTACTGATCTCGCTTTCAATTAATTGAAGCCAGAATTATTTCGTATATAATCAATTTTTTTATTTTCAAAATTAAGTTATCCCTTATAGTTTTCGTTTACAATGGTAGCGAAATCAAGAATGGGTGAATTTATTTCTAGTTTTCATATTTAGAACATTATTAAATTATAAGCGACTTTAATTGTAGCATTGATAAAATATATGACTGTAAACGTAATGGTTAGTAATTATGGATTTGGTCCCCAAACAGGGGGAGTAATTTTTTTTCATTAAGAGCGATCTTGTAATAAAATGTATATTCCAAAAGGTTTTTTGTACGTGAAACAGCCTTTCAAGATATATTCAATAAATTTAACATTAATAATTACGATTAATATTTCATATTCAAATAAAATAATTCAACTCGTAAGTTTAGGTCAAGAGGTTAGGGGCGACAAAAAAGTTACATTAATTACTCGTTGGCAAGATTTAAAGTTAATTTTTTTATTCATAGGTATCATTCAAATAGCAAAGTTCATTTTGGTCATGAATAATATACATTTCGAAATTATAAAAAGATTTAACGTTTAATAAAAAAATACCTATGTAGGTCCTAATTTATTTTCACTGATTTTAAGCATAAATAATATTTGTAAGTACATACATATATAATATCCATTATATGTTGGAATTGTTTTCTAAAATTTAACTATATCAATAGACCCTCAAGGGACATTTGAATTGACTGCTATTGCTTTCAGCCAAGATTGTGTAATTACTTGAAATGCATATAAAAAACGCAAGAGAAAAAGATGGAGAAACACCCCGTTTTCTGTTTCTCTTCGATTTTGAAGTATCACAAGATTTCACAAAAAATTTGTGGATCTACAGAATATCTGGATAGTGCACTTCTCTCGTCTCTCCTACAATTAGAAATCGAACACACTCAATTTACAATTTGTCCAACCTACCTATACCCCTATCTTCATTAGTGAAGCCCCATCCAGCTACCGTGGCCATTTTGCCACTGAAATCTGATGCCAATGGCTGCGGAAGACACGCAGGCCTCAACTCATTGCTCCATTGAATTTGGCGTGCCGTCTTCAACAGCGCTACGTCATTCGTTTTCTTCTTACATCTACAAAATGTAAATATTTTAAAGTTTTTATTTTCGTTTACGAAATATATATCTCTGCTCTTGCTGTTAACTTTATTTTATAGTATGGTATAAATAATTTATTTGAAATTGACATTCTATTATAACTATAGTGATTTAGGTTACACTTGTTTCTTAGCAAGAACCATAATATCTATACTGGACTGAAAAAATAGACAGAGAGAGGCTTAATTTAAAATCCCTTAGTACTAAGCTTCCTACCGAATTTAAAGACATTTTTAGTACCGGGATTAAGCCTAGCACTTCTTCTTATTAGCAAGTAATAATAGTAATTTATTCCTTCAAATAATTTTTGTTTTAAGATTGTATTCAGAAAAGTAAATGTTCGGTTGGAATGGAGTGTTAAAAATAAATCTTTTCATTAAATTTAATATTTTAAAAAATTATTAATATTTTCAAAATCATAAAAATAGCTGAGTCCCCAAGTGGCTCGATCGAACCTACAACCGCAGCTTATATTCAGACATTGTGCCATTTAATTACCGCAACCAATTTACTTATTCTACATAACTACGTCATTTCATAACATAAAGTAAACACAAAAGTAAAACATATGTAAATAATTTATTCTAACATATAATATAATTTAATGAAAGACTATGTAAATGAATCTCAGACAAAAGCAAGGTCAATACTAACCATGAATACTAGCATTTTGCTCTTAAATTACACAAAAGTTGAAAACAAACACACGAGTTTCATCATATTTACTTTTTAAAATAATTTTGTGATACAATATTTATCTCTAGTTTCGAAAACGTGTTTAAATTGCAATTAATAATTGTGTGAGACACATTCTTAGTGTCCCAAGTAAAGTAATCTAAAATTAGCCAGCCAATATTGGCCAATGTTATAAGGAACTCAAAAATATATATTTTTTTGTTTGTACCTGTAGTTCCTGAGATTAGTTAACGAATTTAAACAAACTCTTTACCATTGATACATATGCTTTACCCGTATATTAATAGTTAAAAATATTGTAAAATAGAAAGTGATATAAGAAGACCTACTATATCCGTGGTCACAATCAGATCAAGCACATGACTACATGACGATAACACAGCTTAAGTTAAGTGGTTTAGAAAACATTTAAAAATACTTTAAATATGTGTAAAAAATGGTTGCCTGTAAAGTGGGTTTTACGGGCGAAAATTTTACGTGACAACGTCTTTTTCTCGGTAGAATATTTATTGATATGAATAATAATTATAATATAAATTGCACAAATTTTAACTATAGAAAATATATTTTGTTTACTAAAACATTGTACATGTCTCAAGTGATACGCGCGGCGGACCGATCATAGTTCGGTGACAGTTGACACATCGTTACGTTACTTTTTCATAAGTGACTCCGAGCCGCAACCTAATTTAAGACGTTGTCACGTCAAAATTTAACGTTGCGAACATAAGAAATTGTACGGCAAGTACTTTTCAATTTGTGTGAAACACTAATAGTCAGGTTACAAAGCTGATCATATGATCAAAGGATTGCATAAAATATTCTTTTCTTGAACATTATTTTATGTCAGTCAAAATATTTTCAATTAAAGATTATAAATAAACACAGCTTCATATGGAAATCCTTAAAGCTCCTTTATAGATGAATATCCCACAACAAGCTACTTCAAGTAACAGTGTATAAGAATTGCATATAACTATTTGTCTTATAGCATTCAAGACAATACACCCTTTTAGTTTTTCTGATCGATATGTTAAAATATTTAATACAGAAAACACTTACCTATAGTCTGGATGTGGTATTATTTTAGATAGTTTTTCACTCTCGTCACTTGATGATATGTCAGTGTATCCGACAACCACAGTTAACTGTTTCGATTTGTAGAATTCGTCGAAAACACTAGAAAAAAATATATTTATATCAACCAAATATATATTTATTATATATGTTAACCAATTATTATGACAAAAGTTATTATTAAGAGTATTAATATTGATATAATTAAAATTGTATATAGTTAAAATAATTAGTAATACAATGTACATAAAATATTAGCTATTAGGTAATATTTTTATGTGAATAGAACGAGTTCTATGACCAAAGCTTCAATAATGAACTTACATTGTGATAAAATTATTAGTAGTACGGCTACTTTGTTAGATGCAAACATTTAGTAATCGATGATGATCGAGAAATCAATAAAAAACGAAATTCATTTGCATGTTTTTATACTTAGTAGTAAATAACTTACTATATATATATATATATATATATATATATATATATATATATATATATATATATATATATATATATATATATATATATATATATATATATATATATATATATATATATATATATATATATATATATATATATATATATATATATATATATATATATATATATATATATATATATATATATATATATATATATATATATATATATATATATATATATATATATATATATATATATATATATATATATATATATATATATATATATATATATATATATATATATATATATATTTACACTTATAAGCGTGAAGCTATATACTTGTATATAGCTTCACGCCCTACCTCCTCTACCCCACTAACTAACTACTCTAGTGAGAGAAATTCTATTACTAACACTCTCTTTTCCGCATTCCGCATAATTTTCTAGAAATTGAATGTTAGACTAAACGAGGAGCGAGATAAATTAATACTTAAAGAAAACATATAAAAATTTGAATGCAGCGGGACTGGAAGACGAGCCCTCCTGTGAACCGTGCAGGCGCTCTCACCACTGAGCATAAATTAAAATATTTCATTTTCTTCAATTTATCCAAAAACATCTGTTACTTTATTGTTGATTAATAATTTTCTTTTTGTATTTACAAGAAAATAATTATCTCGTTATAAATTTAGGCTTTTATGGACAATGTATTTGTTTAGCTGCAGGCTTTATCCCGCTTTATTTATATTTTTAGAGGAGTTCCCTCTAAAAATATAAATAAAACAGGAACCATAGGAACCTAGAGTTAAAAGACTTTGTTGCTTCGTCCCAGCTTTCTCTGTCCTTACTTTCCGCCTTTTTCGAGGTATTGCGTGGCGGAACTCAACATCGCGCTTGGCCTAGTTGCCAAAGCGATGAAAAAGGAAATAGAAAACTCTATCTTCACCGAGTGGCTACTATTATATGCTATATTATTACTATTTTATATCTACAGACTGAGGTGAGTTTTGAGGACAGTCGTGGCGCAGAAGCGCAACGTCTGCCTGTAACACGACAGTTTCTGGGTTCGATTCCCACTCGGGGAAGATGGATTTTCCTACTCCCATTTTCTTCGCTCTGGTAACTAGGGAAAGCGTGGCGTTGAGTTCCGCCACTCAACACACTATGTCTCGAAAAAGGTGGAAAGCTAGGACGGAGAAAGCAGGAACTAAGCAACGAAGTGTCTTAAGACTAGGTTCCCACGGTTGTTCCCTACCCTGGCATGCCGTGTGCGGGATAAAGCGTTAAGCAAGAAAAAAGCCTGAGGTATATTACATTTAAATTAAAGACATTGCTAAAATGTCAAATGCAAAATAACCATGTATAAACGCAAAAATGTTCAACAAAAACACATTTAAATCTTGTAGTTACGAAATATCACTATAATCTCTCTCTCTCAGAGATACTTTCTCCTCATAGAGATTAAATATAGCATAGAAATATTTTGTCACCTAACCTAACTTGACTTACCTACAAACACAGTGTCCAGCTGTTAACAACCATCTATCATGTATAATGGTAGCGCCACACTGGTGCGTGCCCTGCCGCCATATGCTGGCCGCCCATGGAAATTCTGCGGGCAAGCTATCCGTGCCGCCAACAATGCGACTGTTACGTGACATCACTTTGCCGCACTCTACGTTAGCCACTGTAAATAATATGAAACGAAATTAAGTCTTGAAAATTAGTGAAATCTCGTTTAATCATATTTCCGTAAGAATTTCTGGAAATTATATATAATTTTTTTCGAACACTTCCCCAGAAAAGTAAAGTCAAAGTCAAGCTTGAGCTTGACTTTCTACACTTAATGTGTTTATTTCTAAATCTGTTCCATCCTGTGATAGGTAGAGAGAACCTAGTGACAAAGCACTCTGGGGGTAAAAGATTCTCATAGTGCAGTCAGATAATGTCCTGCAACGCCACGATGACCTTGCGTTCAATGAATATACATCATCCTTAATTATTTCTTGTACTACATAAAATAGCAATATTTTTTAATAAACAAAATTAATAGCCTACGTTGAAGTTTTTATAGTTAATAAATAATGTTATAAAGAATCGTATTTAATTTCTACAAACCGTGAAAGCTTTATATAAAGCTTGTTTAATCATTAAAGACTTTTATAGATGCAATATATTAGACACGAGCGTAGCTCAGGTTCAGCTTACCATCATAAGGTGACGCTTACTTGAACATAATAGTGGATTCGATTCTCAGCGAATGACATACATACTATTATTTTTATGATTAAGACTGTGATGCTGGGGTCGTTAACACATACTCAATATTTTTAATGTAAAATGAAACCTCGCTAAATCCTAAGAGGCAGGTATAAAAAAGTCAAAAACGTATGAAGTAATATCTACCTACCCTATTAATACTAACTACCCAAAATTACTACTCTACCCTATTTGAAATGATTATTTTCGTTTTAGGCTTACAGTAATATGATATAGAATTTATACTCACAATTTACATATGATAATCCAATATCCACATAACTTAATAACAATATAACGATCACAGCCAAACTCATTTTGAACATAAATCTACAATTACTATATATAATTATACTGACTGACTGACACGAAAATAAATAAATAATATTAGTAGTTTATAATAACAATATATTATTATACAATAATATAATAATATAATATAAAATTAAAATAAAATAAATATAAATATATATAAAATTTTCAAATGAGTGCACTCATGTCAAAGTGCGTGCACTCACTATATGTTGTGATTACATACGGTTAATATTTAAAGGATCTATGATTTGTTGGAACGAAACTCCTTCGTACGCTCGAAGGCCTGGCCCCTATAACTTAGTGTAGTAGTGATGCGCAAATAAAAGGCAGATATCGATAAAGTATCGTGAATAATTATTAGACTTTGAAGTTAATGGTTTTTCATTATTTATTTTAATAAATTGTAAAAATTATATATATGGATAATTTGGTATATTATTGACCTAAGTTTGCTTGGATTTACATGTTTGTACCGTACGATTATTAGTCCAAATTGTATTTGTAGAGATTGAATTTTATTATATATTTTGTAATATATTAATTAAAGAAAGATGATTTTTACTGAACTATACTTATTTTTTTTACTGTTATATTTTTAAATCATATTAATTTTACCACAATATATGTTTACAAGTATAAAAATATATTGAATATATGATAATTGTAAATAAAAATATGACTGTGACATACGGAGGCGACATGAGGAGAGATAGACATGAGGAATCAATAAGGTTTCCATTTTTTCCATTTGGCTACGGAACCCTAACAAACGAAAAACACTGTATACATTATATATTAACTAATGTTATATAAAAAATCTGTACAGATCTATACAATATCGACAGGGTACCTCCCTATACATAATTCATTGTCAGGTTCGAAGCAACCTCGGCTGATAAGCGTAGATAACGAGCGCGGAACCGCCTGTCATTACACAAATGAGTGAGCATTATCGAAATATTTATATGTGATGGAAACTTTACGCTGGTATGGTGACTACATTTTTGTTTTAACGAAAATCTTAGTGATAATTTAGTGAAAATAAGTAATTTCGCTCTAATAAAAACAAAAGCTACTTAGCAAAATCAAGACCATAGTGTCTTAAAGCAAGTGTCAAAACACTATCTCTACCCCGCTACATGCGGTATATAGCGTGAAGCGTGAAGCTAAAATACATAATTTCTCTGCATATAGTATCATATAAAATTATTATACAATATCACAACCTTTTGCGGTTATTACTATTGATTATTACATATTTATACCCCACATTATGCTTGAGCAATTGTAATTCCGAGATCCTTTACGTGTATTATTATATGTCGTTGTTCGTCGCTAATTACTTTATGATTCAAAGTTCACATATGTATTGTGAAACAACTAAATAACTTTACGCATGCAATATATCTTGATTACATAAATGTAATATAAAATAAATTATTCATTTACACGGTAATACGCGCTATTTCCAGCATATAACAGTGTATAGATGGATCTCGTGTTAAGACACTCAGTTCGACCTTAATTTTTGAAACGCAGAACCTAACGTCGCGCTGTTGTTGTTATTATCGTAGAGGAGAAATAAAATAATATACTTTCTCCTAATGGGAAACCAACTCTAAGCTGTCACGTTTACAGGCAGTTGTGCCGCTGCGCCACAACGGTCTCTATGTACAATTAAAGAATATAAATAATCAAATTGAGAATTTTCTCATTTTGTTATTGAAGTAGTAAAAACTAGGCAAGACACTTTACGATGACCATATACTTATTGAAATCTTGCTAAAAGAATAAATGCATTTTTACGATGTCATATGAACATTCTTGAACACACAATTGTGTTATATAAGTTCTTCAGATCTTTATTTTATTATATTTAAAGACTTGTGTTTATTTGCCTTTTCACTTAATAAACCTCCACAATATGCAATATGCGTCAAAAGTTCGTGAGATTACTGCATTCAATGTAATCATTAGTGTATTAATTCCATATTTATCTATATATAATCTATGTTTATACAATTTATATTAAGTTAGTGCCTATTGTGCCAGTGTACATGACGTCATAATAACAAAAAAATTCGAGGAAGACAATACTTTTTTAAAAAGGATTGGGATTATATTATTCCCTGTAGTGGTAGTATATTACAATTTATATTCAAGATAATTACAAAAGCCATGGTCACCCTGGAAATGACGACGCGTACATTAGTCGGCCAAGTGCAACGCTAAGTGGGGCGACGCATCTTGACCTACATACGGTTACTGGCTCACTGCAGAGATTTCTTTATCAATCACTAAATTT
This sequence comes from Dione vanillae, assembly GCA_037178615.1. Lineage (NCBI taxonomy): Eukaryota > Metazoa > Arthropoda > Insecta > Lepidoptera > Nymphalidae > Dione > Dione vanillae. The sequence goes on from JAZFAU010000190.1 coordinate 2,557,243, forward strand.
GAAGGTTTCTTAGAAGTATATACATGTATATGATTCATAGGATTTATTGACTTTGTATTTTTTTGTAATTTTAGTAACAATTGTATTACATTTTTATCACTGATTAAAAAAAGATATTTTACTTAGTAAAGGAAAAGATATTGAATGTCTTACAAAAATATACTTTAAAGGACACTAAGCCAAGGTCAAGTGCAAAGTATCAGAAACACTTGCAGATCACGTATGAAGAGGATAATGGATATGAATTAAGAGAGATTCGTTATTTAGCTTTTAGGGCTTCTAGGGTTTCTAGGGCTTGTAGATTTACTACATGTTCTATTCTTAAGATGACATGTCTAGCTTGTTAAAATTAGCAAATTACACATAATAAGTACCTATTAATATGTGACTAACATGAATGTATATTTAAGATATTGAAAAAAAAAACCTTCATGAAATAAAGTATATCGATAACATCGTCCAATGGCGCGGAAGTTTAAACGGAAAGGCTTGTGCACAGTTATGATAACCGTGGAGGTCGACACTTGTAATCGATGTAGTAAGGCAACTGGTGCACCGCTACTTTACTTGTCTTTGATTCTTTGCTTATATATTATATACATTATACGACATTTCATTTTCCAGTTATTAGAAAATATATATTTAAAATACATATATTATGTACAAGGATTAATTTAATACCAAATAATTCATATGTACTTTTAGTTATCGAAAAAATTGAGACAATAGTAAAGTCCCTAAAATTTTAATCTCCAATATGAGTTAAAAGCAAAATTAAGTATCATATAATGCAAAATGCGGAAATGTAGGCGGAAAGGCTTTTATATGGCGGTGATAAGTGGAGGTCGCGGCCTCTCTCGTCTGGACAGACCCGCATATAGCACTACTGAACAATGCGAATACGCTTTGTACCTAAAATTAGTGATATTACATAACTTCAGAAGAAAATGTAGTTTGAAGACTGTTGTGCCGCAGAGGCGTAAGCATCTGCCTCTAAACGCGACGGTTTGAGAGTTTGATTCCCACTCGGGGATGATGGATTTTACCATACCATTTTCTTCGCTCTGAAAACTAGGCAAAACGTGGCGTTGATTTCCGCCACTCAACTCGCAATGCCTCGAAAAATGCGGAAAGCGAGGGTGGAGAAAGCAGGGACTCCGCAACCGAATATCTTAGCATTAGGTTCATATGGTTCTAGCAGTTTTCTCTGCCTAACCTGCAATATGTGGGATAAAGCGTGAAGCTAAAAAAAATGTAGTTTATTTTAGAAATAATAAAAGTATTTTCAGTTTTCTAAAGCTTTAAAGCATTCTTATAGTATCTTCTTAAATAGTAAAAACGAGCAGATTAGATGAAAACATATGTGACAACAGCGCTTTTGTTCACAGTCCATTCCTTAATGGCTTCCTATGTCCAGCAAACTTTTCTCATTAGTGACTGTGGCTCAATTAGGATGAGTATTGCTCGTAAATGTTTTGGTTTCTGATTTTGTTTTGGAAAATGTTTAGCTGCATTCAAAATATATATTATATTAAGTAGAGTACAACGTAGAGACAGAAAAATAGAAAAATTTAGCCTTATCCATTTCTTTATCGAACTACAAGGCGCAGGTAAAAGTTTCATCCATACATGGTTGACATACCCAAATGTCGAATTAAAGGTTTTAGCAGTTCGTTTTTGGTGAGACTCGCCAAGATTTAGAACGACCTGCCTGCGTCTATTTTTCCTGGTAAGCTTAACCCTGGAGCTTCTAAGAATAGAGTGAACAAGTTTCTTTTGGACGAGTGTGTACCACCTTCGTCTTCATCTATACTTTCCATCATATGAGATGGGAGACAAACCCTGTCCTGACATCAAATGAGGAGGACTTAACAATTAAAAAAAATAAAAAAAATAAAAAAGACAAATCACTCGTTAAAACAAATTTCCTCAAGATATATATATATATATATATATATATATATATATATATGTATATATATATATATATATATATATATATATATATATATATATATATATATATATATATATATATATATATATATATATATATATATATATATATATATATACATATATACATACATACATACATACATATATATATATATATATATATATATATATATATATATATATATATATATATATATATATATATATATATATATATATATATATATATATATATATATATATATATATATATATATATATATATATATATATATATATAATACAGTAAAATCTATTTGTCGATTGACATGTGTCATACAATTCTTAATTATGTATGTATGTGTGTGCATATGTATGAATATATGGCATCTCTAATAATATCTATCCTTACATAACGTAAGGCTGAACGTGAATCGCATGCCAATAGCTTTACGTTACCGTGTCACTGTTAAGGACGGGCAAGTATGTTGCATCGTGACCAATCGAAGGTTCATTATGTGTGTATCTTCCTTATAGTTTAGGTTAAACACGTGATAGTTTAGTTAAATAATCTATATTTAGTTTAACGATCAAGCTAGGGTTGCAGCTTCAGTTTTGGTTTCATTTTTATATTTTTTGGGGTTCCGTGCCACAAAATAAAAAACCATTTTAACAAATTTTTCGAGCTTCTGTTTGTTGTCCGTCTGTATAAAAATCGTTTTTTTGGAAGCTCCTCATTGCGGGAGATCAAGACATCCTTGACCGTTTTTTTTTTGCTTCACGTTGTATTTAACATTTGACAAGAAAAGCAATGGTCCTAATGTCAGAATGTTCCGTTCTGAATAAAATGTTCAAATTCGAGAATACAAATTGAGTGGTGTATCTTAACGCCGCAATTTGTCTGACCAGAGCTTATATTAATATTTTATGGACTCATTTGGTTCTAATACATCTTATTAAAATATATTATATGAACTTAAAATTCAATTTTCAGTTAGTACTTAAAACCTTAATTTACGAACTAGTACACCTATAATATTAATGAGATAATTATTAAGGCTGGATATTTTATTGCCTATATATTTTATGATATTTCAAACTCACACCTGAGCCAAGATTCTTAACTACTATCTGTCTACGTATTTATGTCTGTACATGCAAGTAAAAGTGTTTGTGCGCGATTTTTAAATAAAGATTTTTCAAGTGTTATTTAAACGGTACTCATATACGGTACTCATAAAAATTCTATCAGTAGTTTTGTAAATATATATATATATATATATATATATATATATATATATATATATATATATATATATATATATATATATATATATATATATATATATATATATATATATATATATATATATATATATATATATATATATATATATATATATATATATATATATATATATATATATATATATATATATATATATATATATATATATATATATATATATATATATATATATATATATATATATATATATATATATATATATATATATATATATATATATATATATATTAAATTTCCGTTGAAAAATCCGTGTTCAATATCCTGGAACACCTTCCATGTAATATATATAAGTATAATTTTCATTGACACAAACATGACGTAACTACTACTTTACTGTACTTTTTTTACTTTGATAAAAGCTTTAAAACAATCTTGAAATATATATTCCATCTATTTAGATAAAAAGAAAATAATAAAATATAGAGCAAAACTGCGGCGCGCTAGTTAAACTTATATCACTATAGCAATAAGTTGAGGTAGTAAATATGTGCATTTAAGTCTCATTTTAAGCCGAATGGCTGCTAAAATACAGTTAGTACGACTTTAATGTTAAAATAGGGGTTGAACGAGCGAAGGACTATGTGATGGTAAGTGATTACATTTTGTTATGATAAAAAAGATATCGTGGCTATCTGTTTATTATGTACGTGATGACAGCTTTTCTTTTTTTATATAAAATTTCGATATTTATTTATTAATATGTTTCTGGCATTGTCAGTAATATATCTTAAAATAAAAACCTCTTTTTCCCATTGTCATTAATAATTTCTGGAAATCCTTTCTCAATAACCCCTAATACCGTAAATGGGGTAGCTTATGACCAATTTTACTGCTTAAGCTTCGCTGAGGGTTGTCTGCCAGTCTCTTAGTAACAGGAATGTTACATATATATAAGATTCATTCTTTTTATCATTCAAAATGACTGTAAAGTCTAACATTTACATTTATTAGATTATAAGGCTTCTTCTTAGTACGTTACGTTACGTTATTGAGGTTATATCGGCTTTGATCCACTGCGTACCTTACAACTGATGAGTACAGTGAATACTGAGTAACTTGAATACTTGAAGTAATATTATTATATGATCTACTTTAAATTGTACTTTTTATTGTTTTTTTTTTAGCTTCCCACTGTATCCTGTATGAAGTATGGGAGAGGTAGAGAAACTGAGTATTATAGCACTTCGATTCCCGTTTTCTGCAAAATTTTCAAGATCTCGGGTTGAGTAAATTTGTAAGAAATCGAACCCAAAATATTACGTTTTTATACTTTTTTGCTGAACCGCAAAACTCGAAAATCCAAATTTTCTATGTAATTAACTTCTCTTTCCTTAGAGAAATCTTAGTGGAGTCACAATTTAATACAAAATTTATGTAACTTGGTCGTAATATTACTGTCATAGTACATAATAATATTTAGAGTTAATTTGATGATGCTATTTACTTAACAACAATGAACTATTCAAAATAATTGAAAATTAACTAAGATTGCAATAGGCAATTTCCATGGAATTAGTATTTTGTAAGAAATATATTAGGTAAGAATATATATTTTTTTTAGCTTCACGCTTTATCTCGTATATTGTAGGATAGGCAGAGGGATCTGCAGTAACCGTGGGAACCTAATGTTAAGACACTCCGTTGCTTAGTCCCTGCTGTCTCCGTCCCCGCTTTCCGGCTTTTTTCGAGGCATTACTTGTTGAGCAGCAGAGCTCAACGCCGCGCTTTGCCTAGTTACCAGAGCGAAGAAAATGGAAATAGAAAAACGACGCTTACGCCTCTGCGCCAATATTTGCAATATTATTTAAGAAACTTTACATTTCGAACACTTTGCAGTAACAGTAGAAGGTTAAAGGATGATGGATTCCTACAGAACAAGCTGAATGTATCCTGCCCTCAGCCCGCAAGTTGCGTATATCAAAGACTTTATGAAATATATACAACCCAGAAAACATAAAATATACTTAAAAAAATATACAATTTTATACAATCAATGTGACGTTAATACAATTACTCAGGGCAATAAAGTTGTTATTTATTTTTACTTTGGTGAAAGAAAATGCGGCGTTGAGACTCAGTACTATGAAGTACTAGCTAAAGTAAGATATCGTTGAATTCAAAAGCAAATTTTAAATAGACACAGAACTTGACAAAATAGTTTTCTATAAATATTATTATTTTTTTTATAGCTTCACGCTTTATCCCGCACATGTGGCAGGGTAGATAGAGGGAACTGCAGGAACTATTGGAACCTAGTGTTAAGACACTCCGTTGCTTCGTCCCTGCTTTCTCCGCTTTCTGCCTTTTTTTGAGGCATTGCGTGTTGAGTGGCGGAACTCAACGCCGCGCTTTGCCGAGGTGCCAGAGTGAAGAAAATGGAAATAGAAAAATCCATCTTCCCCGACTGGGAATCGAACCCAGAAACCGTCGCGTTACAGGCAGACGTTACGCCTCTGCGCTACGGCGGTCTGAATAATATTATTTATTGCATTAAAAAAATATGACAGACAGAAATACAGAAATATCACTAGCAGAGGTAGCTATTATGATTACTATTTCAATAAAGTCCATCTACACTATAGAAACATTATATTGTTACAAATAAATGCACACAAAGTGTAGAAAAATATTTATAGAAAACATATGATCATTTTAAACGAAACGGGATTTGAACGTGCACCTCTTCTTCACGTTACTTAAAAGCAATAAACCAACAAATAAATAAATATAGACAAATTGAATCCCATTATTCTTAAATAATGCATATATATTACGCAGTAAAAACAATGACACGAGAAAACAATGATAATCCACTTACACGTGTATCGGCCGTTTACATACATTAATATGTATATGTGCCTGGTCGGTCACAATCAAAGAGCCTGCCAAAGAAACTTTAAGAAAATTTTCACGATGTCATAAGCAAGCCGTATTATAAAATGCAATTGACGTTTGCCTTTTTGCGAGCACCATTGACAACAGGTCGACTGTTTATTTGAAATTCAAAAATATTTTATGTAAATAACCGTTTCGGCAGTTACCTAAACTGGATAAAGATTCATCAATGTTTGTTACGGCCAAGTTAAAATCGATATTTCGAATCGATTCACCATCTTATTGACTACTACAAAAGTGCTAAAATTACTCGGCATTCCTCGAAATGTAAGAAAACAAAAGTTGGTATTTAAACTTATTCGATGAACTCATGTCAAATGCGCTCTTTTGAAATCGACTACTGTACAAAAAATGATGTTGGCAGGTGAATCCTGTATTTTTATTAGGGGCATTTTAAAGTAGTGACGTCACAAACGGAATAGATTCAAATATTTTTAAACCGCATGTCTAACGTGACATGTACATTTTTTAATGTTGTTTTTTAAGTACGAAGGCCAATGTTTTCATACGGAAATTTTATATAACCTTTTTGTTTGTTCTGTAGAACATTTAAATTTTTTTATCATATGGCAGATGTCATTACTAAGCGTTTTTGATAATACACGCAAGGTTGTAGGTTCAATCATACTTAGAGAGATTAAACATACACCTACCCGCTACCCCGCTATGGATAAAGCGTGAAGCTATGTATATATGTAAATACACATTTTGCTCGGTTTATCTACTTTCAAAAATATCCGAGAGCTAAAACCGACAAGTACATGTACTTAGTGGCCATTATGAAACATATTAATATCTTTTAAGTATTATTCAATAAAAATATAGTGCTATAATTTTAACAATATTTTTTTAACATCACTTATTTCTAGTTTTCTTTAACATTTTCTAAAATAAATCCTTTATCGTGTGAATAAATGTTTTAAAATAGGTAACAAAATTCTAAATTATAATACACTGCTTCACATTTGTCAATGCGATTGATGTCATAGCACTAAATAAGTATTAGCATATGAGATTTACACGTTTGTTTTGACATACCGTTAAAAGGAAGCTCGTGTTCCCGCCAAAATGGTTCTACTTTTAAATTTTACAAATAGATACACGTTTCAAAATAAATGGCTGATTTATATTTTAATCTGTGGTTATTATATGTATAATACATTTTTTTTTTACTTTTAAATAATTTTTATAATTTATATTTTTATGAATAAAATAAATAGTTTAATTAAATATTATGTTTTATTTTATTTATTTATAAGCAAATAAAATTATAAGAGATTTTTATAATAAATATGTATTAGAAACGGGGACTGAGAAAGCAGGGACTGAGCAACGGAGTGTCTTAACACTAGGTTCCCACGGTCCCTGCAGTTCCTTCTGCTTACCCTGCCTTGTGCGGGATAAAGCGTGAAGCTAAAAAAAAAAAATATGTATTAGTTTTGCTGTTTTATATTTCAAATTTCAAAATCTATAATTAATTATGCCAAGGTGAGAAACACGTGGAATAAATAATACTTGTTTGTTTTCAACAACCGTTAGCAGGTACGAAGCTGTGATTCGCTTTGGTTAAACAATTCAGCGATAGAAAAGAAATATTTTCTTATTGTTGACTATTTGCTCGAGTGTAAAATTATTGAAATATGTTTTTACTATTTTAAAAAATATTTAATTATTTCTATGTAATAATTAGAAATATACCATTTTCTAAATTTCAAGATTTCATACTTAAGCGCTTCCTACATTTAGCCTTTCAGGATTGTCAACTTCGTGGTTTTGTTGTCTGTTACCGAAACTCAGTAACCGAAAGAGCTTTATATATATAAAATATAATATATAATGACATATAGTAAATTCGTTGTATATTACTTGTTTATAGTGAATAAATCCATCATTTTAATAGTTTATGCCTTTGATTACCTTTTAATCACAAGTTGCGTCAACGTCATCAGCACTAAACTAATATATCGGTCACATTTAAATATAAACGCTTGGAATGTAAACGAATGTATGTTGAGCACTTACATAAAGATATATTCATAACGTTCAAATATAATAATTATATGAAAAACATGTTGGTCACGAACTCGATTCTCATTTTAGGCAGTGAATTATTCACTTTTCAGGCTTGGTAGCTGTGCTGTGCTCTGTATCTCTGTATAGCAGGTAGTATAAGTAAGGGAGTTTTTAGTTATCCTCCGAGAATACAGCATCAAAGATACTGAAGGTCACGTAAAAAGCATAAAAACCACAGGAGGTCATATTTGAAGAGGTTAAGGACAGAAGATTCGGCGCTCGGCTCTATATGGCTCGCTAGAAATAAAACGAAAAGCTTGTATGTATGTTAAAAATTCGATATATAGTTATTATTTATGTATCAATAAACGAAGTTATATTTTGTATTTTATCTTTTTATATATTAAGTATAATTTATTTATATTGTAATTTCTTTGCTTTAAAAGTGAGAAATAAAAACAAAATAATGTGAGATATCTATATAATACAAATTAGTTATTTCATGACTTGACTTGATGACAACCTGATGCCACATTTCAAGATTGGTCAAATAGCTACCAGTCAAAGTCAAAGTCAAACAATTTTATTCAAAATAAGAAGTACATACTTCAAAATATATTGTGATGCGACGGTCAGTATATTTATTTTCTTAAATTTTTGTCTTAAGGAATCTTTAGGATTTAGGTTATGTATTGCGCGAAAAGCCCGCTTCTGCAGGACAAGGATGGAATTAATAGAGGCTGCATTACCCCAAAGCAATTTGCCATATGTCATAATGCGGTATGCGGACATGCATGAGTGCACAAATATGATATCAAGCTTGGACAAACGGCGTGATATTGTACAGTAAGTTATATATGCACCACCAAATTACATAGCATATAGGTTAGGACACGCCACCTAGAGTCTTATTAATAAGAAGTATTATATATATGTATGTATATATATATATATATATATATATATATATATATATATATATATATATATATATATATATATATATATATATATATATATATATATATATATATATATATATATATATATATATATATATATATATATATATATATCTAGAAAAAGAAAATTAAAACATAACAAGGAGTTCTGAAGTATTTCAAGATTGTAACAAACTATTAGCATACCCATTATTGTAAGCGGAATATTAAACAGGATAAATAGAGTGGTTTAAAGGCATGATAAATATAATAAAGGAATTATATGAAAATTACACGTACAATGTTTAGGAACCTGTCCACTGTTGTGCCTTCTTGTTTTGTTCTGAATAATGATTATGGAAATTTAATATGTTGATGATATTATACAATGAGCACACCGCAACACTGTGAAGAATGCCGCTAATATACGTAATAGTAGTTGCAGCTTCAAATCGTGAATTGAGTTATTCAATATTTTTTTACTAATAAAGCAAAATATTGTGTTATAGCTTTATGCTTTAAACTGTTCATAGCAAGGTACAGGCACATAGGGAACCGCAGGAACCTTGGGAACCTAGCATTAAGACTGTACCTTCCCTTTTATCTATCTTGTTGGGATCTATTTTAAATTATTTTTATGTTGTGTTTTCCATACAAAAAATAGAAACAAATTTATAAGAGAATATAGCACGGTGGGTAGCGGAACCTACAATCGAAAGTTTCCTAACCAAGCAAAAGGAATTTAAGCCAATGACCATAATATACATGCCCAGAATCATACCGGATTACTAGATGACTGGCAAAGTACTTATATTCAATTTCAAATAATAGAACAAGCTCGTGAATTCAAAAGCATAATAATCAACAGTCCGCAATAGCTCGTAAAATTTAACGACATTCCTTCAATCGATTTTCAACATTAAGAAATGTAATTTTTGTGATCCCTTCGATCGCCGCTTTATGTTTAAGCTGGTGTTTCACTGCTACAAGATGATATTTAAAATTTTAAAAATATCCATTTTGAATGAATTCTTTAGTTTTTTTTTATTATTTCTTTTATTATTATATTCCATCTTTGTACTATTTTCTTATATGTGAATAAATTTATTTTTACTTTATCTAAAATCTTTTTTGCCTTTCATTTGGCTCTCAAAACCAATATTAAAATAAATTTAACATACAATAACAATACTTGCTTGGTTGAAAAAAAAAAAACAGTAAAAATCGTCACGAATTTTGTAAATAATCTTTTGTTTAAACAAATATGCAGTGAAATAAACAAGTATTAATAAAAAAGAAGACAACTGCTACCTGCAGTGTCTCAGCAATGCATGAGCCTGTTATGACTCCATTCCACTCTATATCCATTAAATCTATCACTTGCTATCCAATTTTGTTATCATTACGTAAGTGGTCATCGCTTCGTCTATGTACCTGAGGAAGCAAAAACAAAACACCTCATTCCATCGTAAAGGAATCGAACCCACAGTAGCTATGGCTTCAAAAATTCGTTTCTTCAAACATTTTTCTGGTATGAAATTTTAACCAGCGACTAACCTATGCAATAAAATTAGCACAAATCATTGTATTAAGTAAAAATTATATAAATAAACTTTTTTTAATAAAAAAATAGCTTTAATACTACAACAGCTACTTTATCGCCAGGACGAGGGAAAACACTCTTAACTAAATTATCCTGTAATTATTTTAAACGTTTTAACTTAATATTTAAGGTGAAACAGCGGATGTATATTACTTTTATCGTTACAGCGACTCGAATTATAAAATAATAACGCTTAACTTAAAGGTGTAAGATTCTTTTATAATGATATAATAATTAATTCATTCTTGTCTTGGCGAAACGATGAGTAAAATGTACAACTTAGCAATTGTTAATTAGTACACATGTATATTAAAATTGTTTTTATTATAAAATTTCAGTAAAGTGCCAGTTGAACTCGCGTACTGAAGGTTCCTTACCAATTTCAATTTTATACCGATCAGCTAATGAGAAGTCCCCTATAGGGTTTGTTATAAGGTATTTTTCTTTTGAGGCGCGGAACCCTAAAAATAATGTTATCGTCGACCTATAAGAATACATTTTATTGCAATAGTACTTAGATAGTAGATACCTGTGGATTTAATATGCGGTAGATTTTCTTTGCATACTCTGTATGTACCATATTGTTATATAAAAATAAAAAGTTTTAGGAATTAGTTGTGGATACTACAGGTTCAAATTGAAAAATACTTCATATAGTTTGACATTACAACTTCTTTATATATAAAGAAAATATATTGTAAACGTTATACACTTTTATATTTCTATATATGTTCTACATACATAAATATATTACATTTTATTGTACCAATAATAGTAATGAGAATCGATTGTTCTATCGTCGGCGTGATCTGTGCGCTACGAGAGCGTGTGTTTAATAGCTTAAGTTATTGTCGTAATGATAAGCTGTTATGCTATATAATATGTCATATAAATTTTCAAATTTCTTTAAACACATAATCTGGAATATGATTTTAACTGAAGGTAAGACTAAGGTTATAACTTATTTTCGAGATGGTCATACTATTGTATTTAGTCTCTAAGGTAAAATAAAATAATGCATAGTAATGAAAACAAATAATAAGTGACCAAGCACGCAAGCACAAAACAGTAAAATATGATTTTTAATTTTAAGTTACATGATTAAAATCATGATTTCAATATAATAGTCTTCTTTTTAAGTCTTATGTGAATTCATAGTATGATACTACATACGTCATCAGACGCATATCAAAATAATATATGGAAAGGTACATATAAGCTATAAGAACTGTACTAATTAAAAAAAAACATTTATATTTATGACCATAGTAAAAAGATTAAAAGCTCCGCTAAGAAGGTTAGCAGCAGGCTAACATTTCTCTTAGGTTAATACAGAAACATTTCTGTATCGTTAGGCGATCCAATCACAGTAATCCTTTGCATTAGTATTGTTCACAGGCACGCAGTAATGGCTAAAATGATAAAAATTGCCATGCTCTTCGCATCTATTCTTACTGTAAATAGAATATCCGTGCTATAAACACGGTTGGGGGTTCGATTCCCTCTCGGGAAGAATACTCGTATATTATTTCCAATTTCCTTGCCCTGGCAACTAGGCAAGTGCGGCGTTGTATTCCGCCACTCGAAACACAAAGCTTCGAAAGGCAAAAAGGGGTAGATGCATCTTAGCCCGAAGTCTCTATGGTTCCTGTGGTTCCGTCCGCCTACACACCTGGTGAACAGTGTGTCATAACTCTAGGTTATCTCAATCCATCCTGTCGTATGCAAGAAAACGAGTAGAGCTTAGTGACTGAGCGATTATTTTAATTTAAATATTTTTATTTATTTATTATATATTTTTTTCCTCACTATGTATTTAAAACAATAGATTTGTTTTTAAAGTATTAATAAAATGACAAGAAAAATATAAGGAAACAAATAGAAAATATATAAAGATTAAGAATATATATAAAGTTCAAATCTATATATTAATGAATTGTAACAAACTTATAAGAATTTCGACGAAATTGATGAGAACGTATAGCTTTATTACCTAGAGCGCCTAGACGATCTCCAAGAGACGTGGCTTGGAGTCCCATGATGTCCACATTGTTAAACATTTCTTAATAATTTACAATATTCACAATATATGCATTTCTTTAATACTAAAAGACCTATATTCACTATCCCTTATATATGGAATATCCATATTATCATTAAAAAATAATCATAAATTATTATATTATATACTTATTTGTAATTTTGCAACTTTGTCGAAAAAATTTACTTAATACTATATATTTGTAAACAAACAATATATTCGCAAAATATGTAAGCACAAAGTAATAAAATAACAACTTGAAAGCTCTATACGAAAGACTAAACTTTGATTATATACAATACAAGGACGAAATTTCCTCAGGCTTTATTTCCAAAAGCTCAACAGAAAGTTTGGCGAAAATCGAAATAAGCCGATAACTGTGTATAGCCATTAACGTGAGGAGTTTAGGGCGTAACTCTAGTGACGTGTTGATTACAGCTTTCTGTACCGAAATATCTGGACTTGGCCACATCGGCGCTAGCCCCCGGGCGTTTCGGTACTAATGAAATAATTCCATATGTAATTTAAGACTGTTTAAGATGTCAAATTTTAAATTGGATGCGCGAAAGGGTTGGCGCGAAATAATAAATTAATCGCTTCTCTGAACAGCTAAAGTGACTTGGGTTAATGAATTTTGAGTTAAGTAGGTGATGTTTTGCTCTTCTTACGTTTATTAGCCGGTTGATTGATGGCAGTCGATTTAAACACGTAATCAGATAGCTATAACTGGCCTGTTTGGGCTTTCAGATTTATAAGCTGAATCTTCTCTTTACTACATGTTACGCTGTAGAAAGCTTTGACGTACTGATACGTCCAGCTCAGTAACATTTTGATTTACGTCAATATTAGTTTTTATTGACTAGCTTTAGTCTAGTATTGCAATTTGTCATACTTGGCTACGTAAGCAAAGATAACCATGTTATTTATTTATTTATTTATGTCTCAGTAACATAAAGTAAACGAATAAGAAATTTTCCTGAGTGGGATTTAAACTCTTCTATGCTGTCCATTATTAGTACTACGATACTATTTAAATAACTTTAATATCTACTTATTTGTCGGCATTAATCATGTTATAAGATGCTATAAAATGCATTAAGCGAATGTACTTTTACATCGTCTTCGTCAATTAAAATAATCAGAAATAATGTTAGAGCGTACTATACGTAACTATCTATTAAATTAATTGCTTAAAGCTATATGAAATAGCGATATGTAAAAACTAAATTTGGATATTTCATAATTAATTTAGTATAATTTTTTATTTTTTAAGACCATCGTCATTATGCCATTATACAATTGTCGGGGATACAATAGTCTCTGAAGTGTTTGTTTGACTTAGCGTGTACGATGATTCTTCTTCTTCTTCTTCTTTTTATTAATGGCGTTTCGAGCGTGCTTGTGTACGATGATTATGATTACGATGGCTAACTTCTATATTTCCTGTTTATTCGTGCATCAAAATTATATTTGAAATATTTTTACTTTACAGTTTTATATGATATATTATATATAATATAAAATTATATATAATATATATTTTTGTATTAATATTTACTCTAATGAGAAAAAAATATAGTTTTAATATAATCACTACGCAACATATTTATATAGTTCGATATATTAATAAGAAGTTAAAAGGCAAATCGTGCGAATATCTTGCTATGCCTCCGGCCGGCATTGCTACCGTATCGATTTTTTTTAATTTGTGATCTTTTGGGATATTTGTGAAATTTGTAAGTAAAAAAGAGATGATAAATGGTATATGTAAGGATAAAGATCGATATAATGTTTATAATTTGTCTGCCTGTCTGTGTGTCTTGAGAATTTTTCTGAACATAGCTTGGATTCATCAACTATCAAATATCCATAGTACTGCAGTTAGATATAAAAAAAAATTGCTAATCAAACAAAAAATACGAGCGTTTATATTTTGTTTTTGCAGCATAGAATAGAATTATGAAATATAAAAGCAAAAAACCTACAATATGAATCAATCAAAGAAGATAAATTTTAAAAATTAGTAATTTATAAGTATGCCACAGGAAAAGAACCATAGAAACTTATAATTTTAGTTTCGTTAAAGTCAGTATATACGTCAACAAATTCAAGATTTTTTAACAATTTTAATATGTTTTACGTAACTTTGATACGGAATCCTTGGTGCGCTAGTCTGATTCTCACTGATTTTTTTTTTTAATTTTAATGTCGAATTTCACATTCTCAGGCACATTGTTAATGAATTAAGACATTTCTATTATGAGAAAAATACCCACAGTAAATTAAAATTCTATGAAAGTTAAGAGACAAAAAATATTATGTTACCTTAAATTTATTAGCTGTGGCTCGTATTGTTATACAAATATTACTATTTTGACATTTACTTATAATTTAGGATCATCTAGGTTGATTGGTTTTCGGTTTGATTTTTGTTTTGGAGAACAATTGTACTTATTTGTTTTTCTTTACTTCTCAGAAAGAAGCACAAGGTTGACTTCCAATATCTCGAATTGGAGAGAGAAACAGAGAGTATAATGTTTTGACATCAGGCTTTTTCTACTTTTGACTTTGCAAAATAAATAGCGAATCTAAAAACAATATATTATCTGGCTAATTCCACTCTTAAAAAATCATTAAATAATTGCACCTGTACAGTTAGTACTTAGATTCGATCTGCATCAACATAAAAAATATCAAATTGAATTTTATGAGATGCGTGTACGCATATAATTTTTTATTACACTTATATTACAGGCTTCATGCTTATCAAAAGCTTAATCTTTTACTAGTTATTATTGTAATTTATGCCAATTCTGAGATACTCGTAATGTTGAGATAAGAGCTTTGCCTAGGAGTATTTAATAAATGTTTTTGATATCAATACTAAGATATAAATTAATGTTTTATTTCCCTATCGCTTTATCCCATTCATTACCAACCGATTCGAGCTTTTCGTGATACATATAGATTGACTTTAGCTTTATTTCGTCTTGTCCTTTTTTAAGCCATTTAAAAGATTTGCTACTGTGAACTTTTGGATTTAAGTGGCTTCGTTCTATTTATTTTAAATGCATTTTATCATTACTAGCTGTGTAGCATTCCTCCTTAATTATTTTAACTAGAATTTAGCCTTTGATACAGTAGGTTAATTTGCGTTGTTCAAACCTATAAAATATAGGTTTATTTAATTTGAGAAAGCGAATGATATATTTTTTTTCAATAAATATGCTTGAAATTGTTTAATATTTTTTTATATTATATTTCACTATTTTTACTAATAGACGTGTTTTCTCTAGGCCTAAAAATAAAGTTTAAATAGTAAATAAATAATTCAAATGTAAATAATAATTAAAGTATTATTTATTGAATAATTTGTACTGTTATTAATAATATTAATACAAACATTTTTTGACAAAAATTAACATAAACATTTATGAAATAGTTAAAAAAATGTAACAAGTGATGATTGAAATCCACAATTTTGAAACTTTCATTGTCTGTATATCTCGTCACATATCATCTTATTCTGATATTACACAAGCTCATGATCCAGGGACTGTCTTCTGATCGTCTTCTTGTCGTCTGAACGTATCAACCCTTGTCCAAAATCCTCAGTAGAGGTCAATTTGACTGAACTTCCTAAATAATCTACGACTTAGGTAACTTTTAAAAAATTAGTTTAAGTTTCATTTCATGATGAATCAAATTACATATGTAACGGTTATAATAAATACTTCATGTAATATATTAAGATTCTATTACTAATATATTTACACTTATGCCAAGATGATATATAAATCTGTCAAGATGTGTACAAGCAAGATATAAAAAAAACAAATGTTCTACAATTTGTGATGTAAATTGTGACACTGAGTAGAGTTTTCTATTAATCTATCCAAATAAATATTCTCTTAAATTATATGAACGTATTGTACCTTTAGTTCAGCGCTAACTGACCATTGTCACAGGTTATTTTAAACCTGACGCGGCTGCGCGTGCGCCGATTTTATTTTTACTACTACTAATTAAATAGCACTTTGAGGCCGATCGAGAACTCGATAATTGTACGTGTTTCCAACAAAGTAAATAAAGCCAGCTTTTTATCAATGAATAATAGCGCAAAAAAACATTTTAGTATATCTTTTTATGTATGCCATAAATCTAGTCTTTTTTGTTGGAATCTATAAAATTTTATTGTTCACAATAATGTTTGTGTATAAACTTGAAATGCGTCATGTGACGTAAATTATGGGAAGTAATATATTAACATATTAAAAATTTCTATTTCCGTATCCGAAATAAAGCAGATGCGTAATAAAGCATTTGGTATAGTCATGTGCTTAGGCACAATTGTACTTTTTGTACATTGCTTTAGTGTTGACAGAATATTTTGTAAAATATAATGGAAAATATTTTTTATAAAACAATTAAAACTAGTTCATATTGTGATTTAAATAATAAATAAAAATTATAAACATTATTAAAAAACACAAAAATTTAATATTATTATATAACACAAATATAAATAAATTGCACAAAACAAGTAGCGTCAACAAAAAAATAACGCCCAATGGGCATTAACATTGCGAACCCCGCCTAACATCGTTCCTACAGTTTTTGTTTTGATACGATGCACCTATTGAGCTGCACTGTTGCACACGCATGACGGCCGTGCAGTCGCGGCGCACGCGTCACACATGTAATCCTACCCTTAAATAACTGAAAATCTCGAAAATATATAAAATAGTGAAAAAATAGTTTAATAATATTAAATATTTTCGTTATTTACCCCAAAATGCATACAATTAACTGTATAGAAGCAAGGTGCATAATTCAATTCGTTTGATTCAAAACCCATTTTTTACCAACAAATTGAATTTCAAATATGTCTTTATAAGCGTTCTTGTTTTCATACTTTGGACTATTTCCCGTTGTATTTTCAAGGAGGTGGTTTAGTGTTCGGGATTTATTAAGTGCATCACTCGATATGAGGTAAGTGCAGTTTTTTTTTAATTTTTATATTTTTGCTATAGATTTTTTAGCTGTAAATATTATTTGATATGTATCAAAAAAATATTATGTTAGTGTTTTTTAAATACTTTACTTTGGTAGAAACAGAATAGTTTTAAACTATCTTTGTTTGTTTAATAAAATCGCAATAATAACTCGGAAGCTCTGTTCTTGAGCTTTTAATTTTATTGCTAAATTATGTTTTCCTTTAAATATGTGTATTTAAATTATCTTTTTTGTTTATGTTAATATTTATTTATTATTTAATCTTATTTTATTATAGACATTTAAAAATAAATTCTTTTTAAGTTATCTATCTATTAAAATATGTTTCTATACGTAATAATAATTCTTTGAGTATATTATTAATAAATTTATTACTTTATTTTTTTAAACATATTGCTTTTTATGCTTTATTATACAATCATAAAAATATGTTATTTATAATATTATAAAAATAAATGCGATTTCTCGTTTTACTGTCATCATAAAATGAACGATATGACAGTTTGAGAATATTCTATAAAAAGTTCTATTGCGTGTGGACGTAAAGGGTTTGAGTAATTTGGAAAATGATTGACATAGAGTGGCTGAAAGCTTTAGTTTCATGGAAAATCAAATAAAAAAAGTAAATTACGAGTGTACGTGACATTTGTCATTTATTTTTGACATTTCGTATCAGCCGCGTTTTAGTGAATTTTATTATTTAATGAATAGAAAAGCTCGTTTCATACTGAATCATTATATATAAATCTGCTACAAGTTTAAATTATTTCTGTAATATGTTTATGTTTTAAATTAGGGCGTCTGAAGCATTTAGTTGTTCCCCAAAGATATGAGTTCGATTTCTACTTAATAAAATTTTCTGTTGATACTAATGTAAGTATGAGATAATGTAATTTATGTCATATCCAAATTGGCGGCAAATGGCATTGGTCGATCATAAAAGTTCCTTTAATTTACGTTTCTTTATAAACAAGAATTCTATTTTCCCAAAAATATATAAAAATCATTGAGTAATTCAATTACTTAATAAATAATGTATTTCTCCGCAACTCAGTGTAATCATTGGATCAGTTACTAAGATTAAAAGATAATTATCTTTATTTTTATCAATACATGGACATAACTTCATTTTAATAAAAAAAAATTACAATTTCTCTGCAGAAGAGCTTTTACTTAATGATCAATTATATTTATAAGCTCCACGCATGTTGTACAGTCAGCAAACAATATCTAGTATCAAAAAACTAACTGGTTTGCTTAACTTATAATTTCATTCGAGGAGTTCCAAGATTTGACAGCAAAATGAAAATAAAGATCGAACTAATAACTACGGCTCAAACATAACTATAAGTTACCACTGCGCCACGATACCGTAATTATTTTGCATTTAAAAAACATTCAACAAAAGGTTTATCTAACATTTTGTTCGATCGAAAGGAGTATTATGTTGAAACAATACCCTATAAAATATAAGAAAGTTGACGCACTGTAGCTAATATTAATAGAATGTAAATTTTAATAGAATGAAAGTTCGAACGTAAGCCGCAACTGAAACATATGTTATAATGAAAAATGTTATACCTTTATACATATATATTATATTTTCCTTAGTTAGTTTAAATTAATAATTAATGACAGTGATAATTACAAAATGATACAATTGCTCGAGAGCAATTTTAGTGAGGTAATTCTCCGGTTTTAAATTTTTATATGTCATACTGTAAAAATATGACATATAACGATATATTGAAATGTTTGCCTTATGTATGTTATTTGCATATAAACATTTTTTTAGCTTCACGCTTTATCCCGCATATTGCATTGCGTAGTCAGAGGGAACTGTAGGAACCATATGAACCTAGTGTTAAGACACTCCGTTGCTTATTCTGTCTCCACTTTTCGCCTTTTTCGAAGCATTGCGTGGTGAGTGGTGGAACTCAACACCGCGCTTTGCATAATTTCCAGAGCGAAGAAAATGGAAATAGAAGAATCCATCTTACCCGAGTGGGAATCGAACCCTCAAACCGTCGCGTTTACAGGCAGACGCTTACGCCTCTGCGCCACGACGGCCCTCTATAAACATATATATGTAAATTTTTATTTATTTATCAAAAGAATGTCCATACATTTCAAATAAATATCATATTGATTACTCGATAAATACCTATCAACTTAACCCTTCGTAACAGAATCGCGAAGCCCCATCGTTACATAATTACTACCTCATTAGTGTCAGGGCGTATACTTGCAAATAGCACGCGACTTCACTCGCTATATCTAAAACACATTAATCTTATTTAATAAATACATTATGAAAATTAATGTCGATATTATGATTGAACTATCAATTTTGATTAATTAAATTTGTATATTAGAATTAGTTACGTAAATTGCTTTAAAAGCTTAGTATCATTATTACGTTTCTGTATAGACTTGATATAGAGACTCATTTTGAACTTAATATAATAATTTCAAAGCAGTGTTGTCAAATTAATTGATTTTGTACTAACTCTTTTGAAAATTGTCTCTTCAATTCAAATTAGTGAAAGTCATTTGTACACACAAAATGTTAAATGCATATTATGTTACACTAAGCCCTTTGATTATTCTGTAAATTTATTCTTAATAAACTAAATTTCTTGTTAAAATATTTATTTGATTACGTACTTTTACTTAATTATGGTTATTACAAAAACATATACAGCTTTTTTTTGTTTATTTTAAAACGATAAATGATATTTCAATTATTTTAACCCGTCTATTTGAATCGTAACTTGTACTAGAAGGACATTTCTTAAACTTTTACTATTTTCAAAACGCGACGTTAAAATTCGACTATTCAGTACGTAGTAATTTAAAAAAAATGGGCGGAAAGATAGCATCCCCTGATGCTATTTTGATGTTATATCCTTTTGCTGTATTGTCGTAAAAAATTTAATACAAAGAAAAATTCCTTTTGATGAGAGTCGAACCCACTCCAACTTATTAGTCAAACTCTGTACTGTATAACAACTCCACTAATATAATTACTTTAAATTATAACTTCAAATTACAAATAATATTTACTTAGACGCCATTTTAAAACAAACTAAAGAACAATTTGAGTAAAGCACACAAACACATATAATGAATTCTCCCCCGTATAATGTTTACGTTGTATCAATGTAACATGGTAATTGTATACATCGTATCAAAAACATCGTTTTGTTTTCATAAGGGTGCAAACCTAAATGCCTACATCTTGGGGACTTTTCACACTTTTTTTAAATAGATTGTTGCTTTTTTTATAAATAATTAGCTTTCTCATCCGGCTTTGCTTGCGTTTACACTAAAAAAATCATTTTTAAGTTTTTTATTACCTACAAGTAAATGTACTGTCCATAATAAAAATATATTTGAAATTAAACTACTAGTTTTATAGATAAGCGTACTTTAAAAGAACACTGATATTAGACTTATAATATTAGTATAGATTATACAATTTTTATTCGATAGAAACAAATATTTTATGTATTTTACGAAAACACTCTAAATATGCAAATTGTCAAATATGTGGTAATAATTCAAAAAACCTTAGCTTTATAAAAGCGTTAAAAATAAAAATCATTTTAAATAAAAGAAACAAAAAGATAAAATAACTTAAAAAAATTGTTAAATGAACTTAAAAAAATTAAATATGAATTTACAGAACAATATCATAAAAGATTTTTTTTAGCTTCACGCTTTATCCCGCATATTGCAGGATAGGCAGAGGGAACTGCAGAAATCATATGAACCTAGTGTTAAGACACTCCGTTGCTTAGTCCCTGCTTTCTTTATCCCCACTTTCCGCCTTTTTCGAGGCATCATGTGTTGAGTGGCGGAACTCAACACCGCACTTTGCCTAGTTTCCAGAGCGAAGAAAACGGGAATAGAAAAATCCATCTTCCTCGAGTGGGAATCGACCACAAACCGTCGCGTTTACGGGCAGACGCTTACGCCTCTGCGCTACGACGGTCACAAAAGTTTTATCTGTTGAATAACTTAAAATTATTCTTATTGGTTCAAATAAGAGAATGCAGCCTCTTAGAAAGCTTTCAAATATAGGATATAATAACAGGCACTTATAAAATAAATATTAAAATTGACAGCTTTAAGAACTCATTTAAACATCGATTTGCGAAACGACAACGTGTGAACGAGCCGTTATTTCGTAAAAATTTATGCGAGGGGAAGTCGTTACGTTGAAATTATATCTCGATTTAATATATACGAAAAATATTTGAAAAATTTATACTTTACTTAAAATAATTTTTTAAAATAATCTTAAAAATATTTGATTAACAAAGATACTACTAAATATACTATTACTATTGTAATTTTATAAATGAATGTAGCACTTCTAGCTAACATTGCAAGTATAAAACATATTTTTTTTAATGTACATAGTATTCTTATATTCTTTTTTAGTTTTAAACTTTGTGTGGCATGAGTCGCGTAACCTAATGCCGCATTTTATGTTACTGTAGTAGGAAAACTAATACAATCTGTTTCTAAGTAGATATTGGCCCACAACCATATAAACATGACTTTATATATATAAAACTTCTATAAATATATGTCATATATATACATATACTATATTTATAAATATACATAAATATGTATGTAAACGATTAAACCGAAATGCGTCAAAAGCTAAACTAGATTTTTTGACAAGAACGAAGTAGAATTCGTCGTATTATTCATACAGTGAGCAGCTCAGTAATCGGAATCAATGTGATGGAAGAGATTCTTATCTTTTAATCTTTTTACCATCCTACAAATGCCAGGCCAGGTACAAGGTCAAATCATGTAAGCGTAGGTACGCTTTAGTTGTTTATATGGTAATTTTTTTATATGTGCTTTTTAGGGGTAGGTAGGTAACTTTTGATACACTCTATTTTTTAACCATTTTTTATTATGCAGGCAGTTTAAACTTGTACAATGCTTTACTTCGGACTGAGATATGATATGATGAATCATAAAAACAATCTTTAACATAAAACATTATAAAATTAAATGGCTGAATTAATTTTTAAGTTATATATATATATATATATATATATATATATATATATATATATATATATATATATATATATATATATATATATATATATATATATATATATATATATATATATATATATATATATATATATATATATATATATATATATATATATATATATATATATATATATATATATATATATATATATATATATATATATATATATATATATATATATATATATATATATATATATATATATATATATATATATATATATATATATATATATATATATATAATTATCACTATCTTTGAAACCATATAGTAAATAAATTTATCTGTCGCTTAAGTCGTTTCTAAAAACATAATAAAAATGTGCATAAGTTTGCTTGCTTGTGAAATCAGTGGCTTTCAGATAGCACGTTGCTAACCGAAGGGGCTCTATTGGAGTTCCGTATCCAAGGGATATGTGTATAGGTGTAATAAATTATATGAAGATTATTGTATGTATTGTATTTTTTATCAGCTACGCATATGTATATGATTAAAAAGATATTTATAATAACTTTTAAGTGCAGGGTCACAGGTTCAATGATGCATTTCTCCTATGTCACATATACGCTTCTAAGCGTAAGCTCATAATGGACGTCGTGAAAGAAGTAGCGTTTGGTGCTTTGTTTCCTTTGTTCGTAGTTGTGTTGTTTTCGTAGTTTTTGTTTTTAAATTATAGCTATATATTAGCGTATAATTAATAATGAATTCTATACTCATAAATTTATTTCATTTAACTCTTTTGTAATTAAATAAATTTATGTACATGAACATACTATGAATAAATTGTAGGAAAATTATATTACAATATATATAAAATTAACTTTAGTTGTAACCTCTGATGAAATGATATACAGAACCTTTATACATCCAAATTTTGTTCACAATTAGGTATTCTTTAGTTAATTCATTTGTACCGACCGCCCGTAGCTTAGCTTGGGGAGCAATTTGGCAAATTAATTATTTATAAATATAATAGGAACCCTAAATGGGTCTGGGAACGCTTATATTTAATATAACTTGCTAAAAATTTAGTTGGTGTTATTTTATAAGATAAATCTATAATAGTAAAAATGTATATATTTGTAATAGTAACAATAGAGGACCGTCGTGGCGCTGAAACGTAAGCGTCTGCCTGTAAACGCGACGGTTTGAAGATTCGATTCCCACTCGGGGAAGATGGATTTTTCTATTCTTCCATTTTCCTCGCTCTGGAAACTAGGCAAAGTGCGCGCGTTGAGGTCCGCCACTTTGTCTTATTACCAAAGGCAATTCAGGGGAATTCTTGACTGGAAATCGACTTCATAACCATTGCGAGTTACAGTCAGACGCTGTCTCGCTGTCATACAACGGATGGAATATAATTATTTACTATTACTGTTAATATTGTGTTGCCCAATTTCACACATACCAAGAAAAATGTATTGCGTATAAAAAGCTTCAGTTACAATTAGTAGCTTAGGACAATGACACTAAATTATATAATTAGACGCCTTTGATGTTCTCTATTGACACGAGACTTATTTGCTCTTAATGAATATATCCGCATATCACGAATCACATCCGTAAAAAATTAAAACAACATACATTCTTATGATCATTATATATATATATATATATATATATATATATATATATATATATATATATATATATATATATATATATATATATATATATATATATATATATATATATATATATATATATATATATATATATATATATATATATATATATATATATATATATATATATATATATATATATATATATATATATATATATATATATATATATATATATATATATATATATATATATATATATATATATATATATATATATATATATATATATATATATATATATATATATATATATATATATATATATATATATATATATATATTCACTTACCAGGTGATTACAGCGAACAAAGCGTTCATTTGCCTCCACTCCACTTCCACGTGCTTTTTTACGTGACCTTCGTCCAGTATCTTCATCATTTTGTTTTCATCGTGGGGTATGCCATATTGCAGCCACCTAAGGTCTACCAGCATACTTTTAAGAAAACCTCTCATTAATACCATTTTAATTCATAATTCAAAATATTACTTTTTCATGTCCTCGTACATTAATTTATCCCTGACGTTCTCCCAAAACTCACTTAGTGGATTTTAAGGAATATATGTAACTTATATACTAGGATTAGTGTCATTTTACCATTTATGAAGACCTTTTAGCGTAATTGTAGGGTGGAGAATTTGAAGCTAATCTAAAAACAACTTTATAAGAAACAACATATTATATATATTTAGTAAATTTAGTAAATTTGATACTACAAATAGATGTTGTTTAATAATCATACACATTGTATCGATCAAGTTCTTGTAAATATTATTTTCCTTATTGTTGGACTAAAAGGGCGGAAAGGAAAACCGGAAACGAATCTGTTTCTCAATTTATGTTTGAAATTTCCAAGATGTCCAGATATAATTGTACATTTGTCTTCTCTACTTTATGTAGTACTCATACATAAAAGAAAAAAGTATTGAGACAACACACTTCCTTTAAAACAAAAGCGATAAGAACAAGATTCGTTGACGTAAATAATATTTTAGTGGTTTAAAAATAATTGGTAAGACGAAGAACTGCGGCGTTGAGTTCCACAGAAGATTACGCCATGTTTAAAATTGAAGAAAAAAGTGGAGAATATTGTTTCATGATACTAAGTAAAAACGTCAAACGTGAAACTTATAGAAAAGTTTACAATATTATTATTTTTGTTTTTTACAATGTAAATACTATATATATGATATAAAATTTTTATGGAAAATAAACAACTATGAATATAGTACTCCCGTCCTATGTTAACATTATCAAGCTTTTACAGCTTTAAAGCTTATCTGAATCTACTAAAACTTGATATCCATTTAACTTTAACATATTATTATTAGGTAATGTAAACAAATCATTCATTTTATATGAGAAGGGATTTGTTTGATCCTTCATAGCTTTAAAGTTTGTTGATTAAAAGCACATATAAAATTATATAAAAATTAATCATTTGCTCACTATCGTTTATCGTGTCATAACAAACACTTACAGAATACAAGTATATATGAGTTCAGATAAAACATTACCCGTTTTTGCTTATTTTCGTGTGTTTCTAAAAAGTATTTCGATCTTGCAATTCGGCAGAAACGTTAAAATAATTGCAATATAAAATTTATATAATTATCATTTTTACACGTTTATGTATAGTGGATAATATATTTAAGTGAACTATAACTTTAAGAAATAAAAACACTCACACAGACACACACTCACACACACACACAGCCTTTATCTACAAAATGTTATCACTTGATCATATCCAAAATAGCACATTAATTAGATTAAATATATCAAATTACCTCAAAGTAGATCAAAATCTAAACATTTTTAGTTTACAAGTAAAAGCACGTTCTCTTAATGTACAGGGGCTCATGTGCAAACACGCTGTACGTATTCCAAATAAGTGTGTAAGATGTTTCCGAGAATAATGAAAATAAACTTTATTCAGAGTGATAGAGGGATTTCAGTAACATCCTGTAGCATTACAACTGTATTAGGGATGTCACGATTGAATTTATTAGTGCCAATCAGCTTTCTAATAAATATTTGTGTGTAAACATGTAATAAATTAAGTTATTCGGGGATATTAACTAATTTTCTGATCTATTTTGAATGATTCTTATTATTTTAAAATCAAAATGACTGTCGTGGTGCCGAAGTGTAGCGTCTGCCTGTAAACGAGATGATTTGTGGGTTCGGTTTCCATTCGGGGAAGACGGATTTCTTCATTTCCATTTTATAATCTCTGGCAACTAGGCAAAGTGCGGTGTTGAATTCCACCACTCAAAACGCAATGAGTAGGGGGTTATAATCTAATTTTTGAAAGTAAACTGTTTATTCTTATTTATTTTTAGTTGATACTTAGGTAAGCAGGAATATCTTAGAGTTACAATGCGTACATTGTGGAACTCAACGACGCCTTTTTTTCTTACTATCCGGCAGAAAATCGAACCCATAACTCTCACGTTTACAGTTCGACATTGTACCGCTACGATCCGATAGCTTGTAATACTCAACTTAAAAACTGTAACTAAAATATAGTATAACTAATATTACAAGCATATATTTATTATAAATGTAATATATATATATATATATATATATATATATATATATATATATATATATATATATATATATATATATATATATATATATATATATATATATATATATATATATATATATATATATATATATATATATATATATATATATATATATATATATATATATATATATATATATATATATATATATATATATATATATATATATATATATATATATATATATATATATATATATATATATATATATATATATATATATATATATATATAAAACTGTATATTTCATAAGCTCCGGAAAATTATTATTTTTATTTGTTGTTTCAATACATTGATGAGGACATTTATCAAACAACCAATGTATCGATATTGCAAATTGAGCTTTCACAGTTCGTAAATACGTTTAAAGCAGCTTTCTCGTTACTTTATTATTAATAGGTGCTCATCGCCCCGAGGCGCCGAATCTGTTAGTCAATTGAATGGATTGAGTCACGGCAATGGGTAAATAAATATTTAGGCTATTTCAGACTTTGTGACATCACCAGATGAAAACATCTTAAATTACAATTCGTTTACTTTGATTGGATTATTCATTGATGATTTCTGAAACGGATATTTTACAGTAATAGGGTGTATATAACTTTTTACTTTCATTTATTATTTTATTATTAATAAATTTCATATAATTTGTCAAAGATTATTTCCCATAGAAAAAAAACTTTTTAAAATAACTTTCTATATTACATAGATTAACTTTTAATTTCGATACTCAACAAACGAAGAAAAGAGTATCTTAGCAAAATAGGCACACGAAGCTTACACAAAAAGAATATAGTAATAACTTTAACTTACGTATGTAACTGTGTTGTAGTATTGGTATTGTTTAAAGGCATTTTTTGTATTTATTAAGCTCACCTTTATACATATATTTGCAGATTATTCTTTTTAATTATTAAAATCTAAGTTCGATAATGTTTGTTTGGGTCTTTGTTTGGTTTACTTCTACTTATAATTTAAATAACTTATTGATAACTTTATATAACAGTAGCTTTTATTCTATCTTATCTAAATCTTATTTAACTAAAAATTATGTACAAGACAAATAGAATGAGTTCCAATGACATTATGACGTTCATGTTACGTTGCAAATAAATTTCTATGATTAACAGAATAATGTATATCTACAAAAAATATTCTACCCAATAGTTCCTGAGATAAACGCACTTTACCTAACAATAGTATATACTATTAGAATAGGTATATTTATGTGTTTAAATCTATTAACGATTACATTTATTATAGTTTTGTATTCTTACATGTTTTTAAAATGTTAAATATAATATATCGTTAGTATTTTGCCATAAAATTTAACATTATTTATTGTAATTAAAATTTAAAACACATTTGTTTATGAAAAGCTTAAAATTAGTGACTTTTCTATAATATTTTTATTACAAATACAAAAAACGTTAAAGACAATTAGAAGCAAAACCCAACAAAGAGATTACAGTTTACCCACAGTAGAATAATTAGTGAATTCTAAATGAGTTTTTCTTTGGATACAGAAGAAATTGCAATGTACCGCCACATCACGTTACACTAAGCAAAGCGTGTTAATCCTTGAAGTTATTTATAACCAGACGTCGCGAAAACGGTAACACACTGTAAAATATATGGAAACGGCCAAAAAAAGACAGACAGACGGGCAGACAGCGTATTTTTACCCACTCTAGACAGCTATTGATATATTAATGTTACATTGACACTGAAATTTTCAAATTTTCGCCTTTGTTAATGGATACTTTACATTTTCAATTTGTTGGACATTTTATACTTAATGCTGCATGCATGGTTTCACCACAAAAAATATTTTTAAAACGTTAAATAAATTGTCCTTTTACGTGAAATACCCTTTAATACAATCCTGTCTCAAAAAAATTGAAAGAAAGAGATATGCATAAAAAAGTTTTTTTCTCACTGAATCTGATGGTTTTAGATTCGATTTCAACTCGAAGTAATAAATTATTATCATTTCTACGTCCTTTACGACACTACGGTCTTGGGATTTAACCTTTCAATATGCAATGTTTCGAAATTAAGCGTTGAACGGCGCGTTTTATCAGTAGATGCTTTTTGCTTATTATGTTCTATCGCCTGCTTCAAAAGATTCTGTGTAAAATTAAAAATCTAAATGATACATTGAGTATTATAAATGCGTCCATTTCCAATATAAATCAAGCGTGTACGTCCTACACGTAAGTATATCATATTTTATATATAAATTTTAACGTTTTAAATCATGCAACAGACGGGTGAATGTCGTTTTAGAATAAACTTTTATAATTCTTTTTATTTTCATCTTTTTATATATTAATATAATATATCATAGTTTTAAACAAGTATATTGTATGTACAAGTAGAGGGGATTTAGTGTTAAAACACTGTTTTCTCTTTTATTCATCCAATTTTCGACACATCGCTTATAGTGTGACGGAGATCAACATCTACATTACAAAGCTTGTGTTTTAATTTATAAAAAGTATATGAAGTTTACGTTACGTTAAACGTTGGTATAATAACGTATTAAATTATTACTTTATGTTTCAATTAGAAATAACTACTTGAAATAAAATTTGACTTAAAAGGTAAGAATTTAGTGTCCTAAAACTAGATCCTTCCGTTATAAATTGTAAAGCAGTAGCGAAATATAGGTAAAAAAATAAAAAAGCCTAAGCGCTCTATATAAAATGTATTTACATTAACATAATAAAACGAATGCAAATCTTAAAAGAAAAAAAAACCATATTTCTTATTGTAACAAATACGAGCGTTGTGAATGACAGCTCATTTACCTTGTTTTTCTTTAGAGCGACCTTTACCATTCGTTAAGATTTACACGCAGCTTTGTTTATTTTATGAGGGTTTTTAAGGTTTTTCCGAATGTAATTACGAATAACCTCGTATACTTTTTGTATATGGTGTTACATATAGACTATATTGGGTACCATCGAGGAGCAGTGGCAGAGCATCTGGGTAAACGCGACGATGTGATTGTGATTTTGATCATTAATTAGGAAAATTGAAATCAGGAATCATTTGTATTTCCTTCGCTCTTGTAATAAGGCAAACTTCCCTTGTCTTGTAAACGATATTTCTACAGCATATGAGAAAATAATCTATATACAAAGTATTATACATCTTATATCTAGTATTGTATAACACAGTAAGACTATAATAAATATTTATATAATATTCACTCTCGGCTCAACGTCTGCCTTCAAACACAACAATTCATAGGTTCGATTACCATTCAGGGTGGATGGAATATTTTATTTAGATTTTTTTCCTTTTGGCAACTAGGTTAACACGGCGTTTCGCCATTTACGCATACCTCTAAAAGCTAAGTTCCCATGGCTCCCGCGGTTTTCTCTATCTGCTATGCTGTGCACAGGTTTGCGTCTAATACAAGAGAAGCTGTTCCTGACTTAAA
The DNA here is from genome assembly GCA_037178615.1 of Dione vanillae. Taxonomy (NCBI): domain Eukaryota; kingdom Metazoa; phylum Arthropoda; class Insecta; order Lepidoptera; family Nymphalidae; genus Dione; species Dione vanillae. The sequence continues at coordinate 2,587,768 of JAZFAU010000190.1, forward strand.
TTATTTTAGTATACTGTTACAGTTTTTACATTTGTACCAAAACAGTTAATTGGAAATTAAAATCAAGTTGGACAGACATAAAGATATATCATAAATATTTCTAATTACCTATAAGATATAAGGCGAAGTTGATTTTGGAACTAGTACGAACACACAATCTATCTTAAAGTATTGCTTTAGTTCCAGACGTCAATCAACAGGATATGTTTGAAATGAAAATTCAAAAATAATTTTTTTAGCTTCTCGCTTTATCCCGCACATGGCAGAGTAGGCAGAGGGAACTGCAGGAACTACAGGATCCTAGTGTTAAGACACTCCCTTGTTTAATCCCTGCTTCCTCCGTCCCCGCTAAAATCATTGTAAGAGTCTATTCTAATAAAATATATTTTTAATTTACTACGGTAGTAATAATTTAAAGACGAAAATTATTTTTTTGTGTTCCAATATTATAAATATAATATAAAATATTCTTATTACGATTTGTCATTTGAATTATTACAAGTTAAAATTAAATTGTACTCGTATTTAATGTGGTACTATATACATATACTTATATATACACCAGTATATACAAATATACTTGTGTATATATAGGCCTTAAAACACAAAACCTCACTTTTTTATTGAAACTTTTGATATTTAAGTATTGTTATACTATGAAACCATCAAAGCTTAGTAAAACAGCAAAACTTATAGATCCAATAAAAAACACCTTGAAACATGCAATGTAAAACTTGAAAAAGATAAAAACTTACAATCACTTAAAAGGTGTTTAAAAATATATTGATTAATTTTATCAAATAAGGTTAATATTTAATTGAAAGTGTTTCTAATTATAATTAATTACTTAATAATGATTAGATTAATAAATAAAATATAAAAGAACCATATAAAATTCTTTCAATTGACACACTTTTAGTGCGTAATAACCGTTAGGTAGTTCCGTTGCATCATACTCATATGTGAAATGGTTATGTTATACTACTAATATAATAAATTCTAACGGGTCTCCTACAAAACTTCGATTTTATTCAATTATTTTTATAGCTAATTTAGTATAACGTTTTTTTAATTTGATTTTTTACAGCCAGTAACATATTTTTTTACAAAAACTAACTTTTTCCTACTCTTTAAAATTTATTCTATATTAATTAGTCATTATTTATTTAAATAATTATAATAAAAAATTCAATTTTCTGCAGTTGAGCTTTTTTAAATAAATATAATTTTTAATAAATAATAGTTTTAAGAGTGCAGCTATGGTCTCATCATCGCTGAGACAAAAATCCGCTTCCTTTTTTTAGCTTCACGCTTTATCCCGCACGTGGCAGGGCAGGCAGAGGGAACTGCAGGAACCGTGGAATCTAGTGTTAAGACACTCCGTTGCTTAGTTCTTGCTTTCTCCGTTCCCGCTTATTATATAAATATAAATCATCTTATTATTTAATATATAATCTTATTGTTATATAGCGAGCAAGAAGGCTGATATTTTCAATAAAGGAAGAAAATACATTTCTCTCATGATAGTGACTTAATTGAATTTAAATTACATTAAGTAATTACAGTTTAATATTACATTGAATTAATATAAAGTAGGGTCTACATGCAGTTCGTTCAGTATATAAAAAACTGAGATTTTTGTATGACTAATCAAATGCGCGACATAAATGCAAAACTCAGCATTTTTTTTTAAATCAGAAAGAGTAGTTATTGTATCTAGTAAGTTCATGTTACGCTATACAGCCCAGTGTCACTGCTACCAATGCTTATCTATTGTGACCTTCGCCTTCTGCAGTTCACGGTTGATATTGATTTCTGCAAAGAATTTCAGTATTATTCGTTTAACGTAAAGTTCTTATTTACTCACAATATCTCATATTTTATCTTTTCCCGCATAGCACCCTTCTATTATAGCAGAAGGTACCTAGTGATGAAATGCTGTTTTTGATCTTTCCTCCAATTTTCGAGGCAATGCCTTCTAAGCAGAGATCGTACTCAATATCGCGTGTACGACTAAAGCTAGCTAAAGCATGGATAGTCCATACATATTAGTTTTCAACCTCCCCCTACGTACATGTAACTTACAATACAACACTCATTTCATTACGCTATACTTTGCATATGTACATACAAACACATACATTTAACTAATCGTCATTTCAATGCATATTAACCTAATCTGGTACTTGTAAGTGGGAGTTGAATTACTGCCAGAACATAACTCGCTCGAACGCCGACCATTCGTCATATTATTCTCGTATCACACCATTTAGTGTTTTATCTTGATCAATGTTCTACATGAGATTATAAAAAGCTTTAATAATTCAATAGATTGTTGAACAGTTTTTAAATTTAGTTTTGTTGTGTAAAGTTTAATATTTTGGTTAGGTTAGGTTATTTATTTAATTTACCTGAACATTATATATTACCTTACTACCTGAGTTGATTCATATTTTATTTTCTTTTCACGTGTTTTACTTTCGGCCCATTTTTTTAGTAAAGGTACGTTTTCTACTGGTAAGAATTTTATGTATGTAAAGCTTATTAAATATTTTATTTTATATATATATATATATATATATATATATATATATATATATATATATATATATATATATATATATATATATATATATATATATATATATATATATATATATATATATATATATATATATATATATATATATATATATATATATATATATATATATATATATATATATATATAATTCAACTAATAAATAATTCAATAGACCATACTAACTTTGTCTCTACCTATCGTGACATAATTTACGTTCATATCTTAAATAATGTGAACATGAACAAATGTATAATACATTTTCAGACAGCCCTATTAATAAACTTAAATAAAGTATAAATTTAAATTTGTTTAACCTATTTGTTGATCGAATGCTTAGATTAAAAAGCTTAGTTTACATAATATAATGGTAAGCTTTATGCTTTATCTCGCAAAATACTCCGTTATACATTTTATTATTAAATTTGAAATACTGCATACTAATTAGCAAAACTCAACGTAGCACTAAATTTTACCACAGCAGAAAAATAGAAAACAATCCTTGTACATAACACTGAATCTAGTTCTACTGCGCGTACATATAAATAGGAAGTTTAACAACATAAATTATTTATTGTAAACATTAAAAAAACTAGTTTTCTGCGAGAAAAATAACTAATTTTTACACTGTCCAGTAGTATATAATTGTAAGTGTTAATTTAATTCATGTCATGTGATTTTTATGTTTCATGGTAGCTTTATCCTTGTTTGAAAAAATATGTTTGACTTCATATTTGAGTCAAGTAAATAAGCGGGGACGGAGAAAGAAAGGACTAAGCAACGGAGTGTCTTAACACTGGGTTCCTATGATTCCTGCAGTTCCCTCTGTCTACGGGAAAAAGCGTGAAGACACAAAAAAAAATATTTGACTCATAGTTTAACTAGATGTTTTGCGAGCTTAAGCCCGCCAGTGACGACCTAGGTGCGTGATATTATGCTACTATGTTGCTCGATAAAAATTTATATTTTTTATCGTGAATTGGATGTGGTTTCATCTGGTCCATCTAGTCTACTCATACTACTATGATTGTCTTCTAGTACTTCTCATGTAAAAAAAATAGTTTTAACCTTAAAAAATTACATATATTTCGGGTTTAATTTTAATCTGAGCTCTTAATAACGATGACGTGTAAATGCAGATCACAATGTAACTTCATATATTTTTTGTACTATCATGACCCGTTTCGAAAACGAGATTCTTATAATAGACCCTTACACTAAAATGAGAACTTGTTAGATACAAACAATTGTTAATAGAACAACATCGATATATGCTGTTTCATTTGAGCTTTCTTTCTGACTCAGCAGCTTTTGTGGCCAAATTAATAGAGCTTAAATTTTGTGTAAGTTAATTTTGTTGCATATGAAATATAAAAACTAACAATTTACTGGATCACATCATGAAGTCAAATTAATAATGATTGTAAATATTTTTTAAAGTTTCTATTTGTTCTAAGTAATATAGATTAAGATATGTAATAATATTTTAGTATATATATAATTATTCTGTATGAATTAATTCAATTTTCACAGCTAGGTCGAGTTACAAGTTTGTTAAATCAAATTCATAAAAATAAACATTGCAGTTAATATCAGAACCTATATCACTACGCCATGATGCACCAAAATAAATATTTGTAAATATTTTATTTCACAATGAAATAAATAAAGAAATATAAAAATTTTGTTTAACATACTGTAATAACCATAAGTCTGTAAATATTGTACGTTTTTGTTTTAAATTCTCTGAAAATAACACTCGAGCTTAATAAGCTCATACGGCAAAATGTCCATAAATTCCATACTCAAACTACAAAACGTCATTGTTTTGCACAACGCAAAAGAAATATCCAACAATGCATCAAAATGAGGACACGCAAAAAAAGCTTGTAAGTCGTAGGTGTAAACGTGAAAATTGCTTAAGATTTTTTCGTTTATACTATAGATATACGTATTAGTGTAAACCGTTCTCCATCATAATCTATAAATCTCAGCGTAGTTGAGAGTAGTAAATTTTACAATGATTTACAGTTTACATTAGTTGTGTTTTTTTGCGAGCAGTACATGCGCCGGCGCACTCATAAGGGATAGTTTGGATACAAAAAGAATAATTTACTGTGGTATCTCAGAAAGCTATAAATGCTTCGAATCATATTTCATTGCAAGTCGCTAGTATAGGTAATAATTTCACTTACACATATTTATATATATATATATATATATATATATATATATATATATATATATATATATATATATATATATATATATATATATATATATATATATATATATATATATATATATATATATATATATATATATATATATATATATATATATATATATATATATATATATATATATATATATATATATATATATATATATATATATATATATATATATATATATGGCTGAAAAGCGTTCTGATCCCACATGCAATATATACAAGGATTCGGATATACTTTTTTAGCGATACGCTTCATCCTGCACATAGCGCACATAGGAGGGTAAGCAGAGGGAATTGCAGGAACCGTAGGAACTGAACGCCGCGCTTAGCCTAGTTGCCAGACCAAAGAAAATGAAAATGGAAAAGTCTATCTTCCCGGAGTGGAAATCGAACCCACAAACTGTCGCGTTTACAGGCAGACGCTACGCCACTGCGCCACGACGGTCCTCATTTTTTTTTACCTTTTAAATTTTTTTTTGTCGTATATATAATTGGTATATTTATAAAATTATTTTTTTAGTAACTTAACTGTTTCTTTTTTTTACTCACAGAAACTTACACATCTTCGCCACGAGACTGGCTGTGGTAATAATCTTAAATGCGGCGGGCGCTGGCTTTGCGGCGCCTAGTGTTCTAGTCACTAGGCCAGTCTCACGCGTCTCTGTGGAGTGGCTGCCGATGGATAACCAGACTCTATATAGACTAGAGGAAGGAGAGAGTAGAAAGTAAGCTTTTATTTAGTTATTTGTTTCAATTAAAATACTTTTAAAAATTTTTTTTAAAGTAAAAGCTTTTAAAAGCTATCGAAAAGAAAGAAATAAACTTGTTGAGCAAAAAAGTGTGTGACTACTTAAATAAAGAGACGTGTCGACTACTTAAAAACAGCTAACTTAATCGAATTTAATTACATATAATTAATTAATTATAATTCAGTAAAAGTTATTTTACAATTAATAAAAACATAATATTAACTTAATATAGCAGAAAGTAGAAGTCTTTGAAGATTCAGACGATTGGTTTGCAAATGGTTTAAATGCCTTATACAGATAACAGTGGCCGCAGCGAAGTGGAACGATTTGTCTTTACGCCTAAGGGAAATATAAATACTTACTCGTTAAGGATTTAATATTTGAAATACAATTTTGGCCAAGATAATGGACGTCTCGGCGAATTAAACTTGACTGTTTAAGATTTAGAAAGTACAATACTTTAATACAGTTTAAACGTTTTTTTATATATTATATGACAATGTATTTCATATTTTTATAAATGTATGAAATTTTTTGTATAATTAGCTTTAATAATTAATATGAATTTTTAACAACTGTCAAGTATTCTATGTATGTAGAAAAGTACATGTAGATGAACGGCTCAGAGGTGACAACGATTGTAGTCGCGATGTAGGCCCGATTCCCATTCGAGAGATATTTTATATTATTTTACCTGTTCTAGCATAAAAGTCACCTTGTTTAGTTCCACTAATCACAAAATAAGAATTGTTATATGTATATAAAACAAAAATCTTAATCATACTTATCTAGTTAAAGATGCCTGGCATGAGAAGCGATGAGGCCGCCTGGTCTAAGTTTATTAAGATAGCTTAAAAAATATTCACGTATCCTTTTCAATATCCAAAATTTATCCAAAATTCTGTTTTTTTTTTAACAAAAAGAGATTGCTAACTATACTATAACTAAAGTATTAAGCTAATTAAATGAAGAGCATGTGCGCAGGAACCAACTATTAATAGCATTATTATTATTAATAAAAGGACAAATTCAAAATAATAATACTTCTATTAATAAAGTGATATATAGCTACACGAATCTAACCCACTTCAGCAAATAGGCCAGCGTATTTCAACATTCATTCAATAGCAGATATGACTCAAAACAAATTACCAGATGACAAATCTACAGTTACTTTGGATATCTTCCAAAGACATTTGTGGATTAATTGATATCTAACCAGATTTTCATTGGATTAATTAATTTAGTAGTAATATAATTTATAACTTTGTCGTATATTGCACTAGTAACGTGCTCTCATTCAGTAAAAATGAATGAAAATAAAAAAAAATTAAAATTGTTAATTTTAGTACCTTTTAGTCAATTTTTTTAGCTTCACGCTTTATCCCGCACATGACAGGGTAGTCAGAGGGAACTGCAGGAACCACATGAACCTAGTGTTAAGACACTCCGTTACTTAGTCCCTGCTTACTCCGTCCCCACTTTCCGCCGTTTTCGAGGCATTGCGTGTTGAGTGGCGGAACTCAACGCCGCGCTTTGCCTTAGTCAATTTGTTAAGTACTTTTTACGTTTATGTTATTATTGTTGAAGATGATATTTAAGTAATTTAAAAAATATATATTGATATTTTGACTTATTGTATACCAGCATAGCAGAGTAAACTAAGAGAATCTATTTCCTTGACAAACATTTTTCCATTTTTCGTCTAAATGGGCACGTTGTCTTAAGTGGCGCAACGATTACAGCAACGATTTCAACAAATAAGACATATGCTTTCGTCTATTCCTAGTACGAAGTAGGGCAGGGAAATGAAAATAATTCATTATTAAGAGACGGATCCGAACCCAAAATGATCGTTACTCTAGTCGAACTACACAAATAATAACTATTTTTTTTTTATTTTAAAACAAATTAAAGTTTTAAAGCTTTATCGTGAATATAATTGTAATTTCATTAATAAAAACATTTATTTTGTCAACATTCTAGCCTAGAATTGAATACGACGTTAATATCGCAATCAGTGGTATACATCACAGTGAGCCCGTGTTCGAGACATTTACATTGGGCGTTCTATAGAGGAGCGGCAGGTAGCAGTGATAAAATAAGTAAGTAAATTTAAATTATTTAGAATAAAGCTGTTTATTGTTTAAAATACTTTTTGAGTCAATAAAATTTAAATAGTCAGTAGTAGCAGGTTCAATTCCTAGAAGGGACTGGGACGTTTTTTGGAGTTTAAAATGACTCTTAAGCTTTTGTCACTCGGTTCAAGATTAAATATGAAATTTTATTGACTCAAAAAGTATTTTAAAAATATTTGCATTATTTTTGAGCCATATCGTTAGTAGACGTTGTTCGAAAACAGAATTTTTACAGTCGGAGCGTTAAATTTTTTTAACTATGTTTATTTCTACTTAAATATTATGTGATGGCATGTACTCGTATATATGTCGGACTTTCATATAAATAAAGTACACTAGGTTTCCACGGTCCCTGCAGTTCCCTCTGCCCACCCTGCCATGTGCGGGATAAGCGTGAAGCTAAAAAAAAGTTTTTTGAAAGAACAATTTTCTAAAATTAAACTAAGCTTTAATGTCGAAATAGGGACAATATCTGACTGTAAACGATTGTACGAATTTTACGTAAAGACTAGAAGCCTATGATTATTATATATCCTTTATGAAAAGATATTTCAAAAAAGTAACTATTGAGTTCCTAACCAGCTCCTCTCGATCGAATCTTTCTTCTGAACCCGTGGCTTCACGGAGGACCAACTACTTCATTATAAATTGACCATTCAAAAATGCTTGTAATGGCCTACTTGAATAAAGATTATTTTTCTTTGTTTGCATTTATTTTTCATATATATTTTACACATAGCAAATGTGGCACAAACCGTGAGGTAAAGCAAAATATTTCCTAAGCCTGTGTTACTTTATCCTTAAGAGACTTACTACAAGAACTAAGCTCTGAATCATACCACTTAAAATTTAATTGTGCAGAAATCTTTAAAGTGTATTTAGTACTTAGTCCCTCGAGGGTATAATCTGAGTGTTAAATTTAAATCTTTAAATCTAGAATTAAGAATAAGAATTTCATTATTCAAATTACTTGAAAATTACGCTAATTAAAGTGACATAAGTGGGCTTAAGGAAGGTGTCAGTTTCTATACTAGATAAAACACATATGTATATATAATAAAATAAAATGCTTGTAATTATTTCTCAATTAAACTTAATTTCAAATAATGTTTACAATTTTTTGTTATTTCCAGCGCAATTACAATTGGTCCAAGAGCATGGAGGTGGAGAAATGCATACTTTCACGTTTCTAATATCTAAACAAGATAGATATGTGTTACAGGTAATTCATTATTTCTTATTCAAAACATTTCAGTATAATCTTCATTTTAGATCGTTTTGATTTTGTTATAATATTTGATAAAATAAAATGGTAAATCGGTTTGGTGACTAATCATCTTTACTGAGGAATCAAATATAATAATAATAATGTTTATTCTTTAACTTATTTATTTAACGTGTCAAAGAATATTAAAGTGGTAATCAAATTAAAAGGCTACATAGAATGATTTTATTTTTTTACTTTTTTTTATCCCAAATGACAGACTATTTTTTCAAATCTAGGCTTTTTTCCAATTAAATGTCGTTCCATAACTATCAAACGGAAATCAGACATCAGACATCTGTTCCAAAAACAGGAACGTATATGGCTAGTTACTAGACTAATTAATTAAATTAAATCATTGCTTGAGTGTCATAGGTTTTTATTGAATAAATTTTCAGCTTTCATCATCAAAAGGTGGTGCAGCGGCTATAAGCGTGCGAGGTGAGGCCACTAGACCTACGCGTATGCGTTTGCGAGTTCGTTCTAAGAAACGTCTGTCTGCGAATTGGGATCCTAGGTATGTTATACATTATTTGTGGAATAGGGTTTTTTTTAAATTAAGTTTTTAGATTATAGATGTACCGTTATTTAAAAATGATAAATTTTAATTCAAATTGTTACGTCATTTTCAACATTCTCGTTTATTTTTCGGGAACATTTTGCAAAATATTAAAGAATTACGAATTAATGCAATCAAATTATAGGCCCGGTAAGCTTAAGATTTTCTATTATTAAGTACGCAACATAGATTATAATGTAGTGAGGACCGTTGTGGCGCAGAGGCGCAGCCTGTAAGCATGACGGTTCGTGTGTTCCAATCTCTCTCCAGTAGGTTGGTTTATTTAATTACCTACCCTGCTATGAGCGGAATAAAGTGTAGAGCTACAAAAAATATAGTGCCAATTTTATTTAAATCTTTTTTCTTAACACACGTTACATTTCCAAAAATATTTTTAACGTCAATATATATCCTTCTTTAATTTTTCCTTACGAAAATTTAGGATCTAAATTATAAATTGTGCTAGTAGCTAGTTTCTGCAAGAGCTAAGATTGAGTTAATAGCGTCTTTATTACCTGTCAGTGTATTACCATAAGTTATAACTTTAAGAAAATAGCTAAAGTAAACTGGTCGACAAATCCACGTAATTTATTAGTGCTAAGTAAGGGTTGATAAGTAAAAAAATAATAATTATACTTAAAAAATGTTAAAATTAACATTCATTTATTGATATAAAAATACACACAAGTATTAATCACAGTATACGTATGTAGCACATAAGTTAAACAATTTATGAAACTTACGTCGGCAATAACGGCAACGGTAAAAATTCTAATATAAAAACACAAGTAAGCTCCGTTATCAATAACTCTCCCATGCCATAAATCCGCGCTGTCCGTTCGTTCGTCACAAGAACAAGTATTGATCAATTTATGGTGCACCATATTTGGATGAATCGATATACTCGTAAGCTTATAGTTTTGTAAAGTTTTTGTAAAATTGACGAGCATCGGTCAAAGTTGTACAGTTAAGCTTAGAGCTTTTGCTTGTGAAAGCTTACTGTAAGAAGATATCTAGTCGTGATAAGCTGTAGTAGTAATAATTTATTGGTAATTGTAGGCTTTTTTGTCTCGCTTTTCTATGTATATGGCATGGTAGAAAGAGAAGAATATAGTGTTAAAAGATTCTGCTCTGTAGGTCTTATGAGAATTCCTCACATAGCCCGTTAATTGTCGGAGTTTAACGCCACTTTTGGTCTTCTCTTTTTTAGCAAATGAAATTAATTCAAAGTAACACGTATATGTGTATATGTTGGTAGATTTGATTCATATTATTTATATGTCCATTTATATCTCAGTATTGATATATCTATTATTTCGAGTAAGATATAAGATATACTTAGTGCCGATTTCAATGATTATAGTTAGTAGTATATAGCCGGTAGTTAACTGTTTGTCAGATAAAAGGTGATAGTTTAGGCAGGTCTTTTTCTGAGATATATAGATAGATAGCTCTGATACCTGCGAAACCAAAATTTAGTTCTGTCTGCCAGACAAGGAACATATTTCCTACCTATGATTTTATCAGCAAGTCGTGAAATTGGCCATTTTATTTATTCTCATGTACCTAATATATATTAAATTATTGTCCATGCAGGCAAAGCTGCAAGCTTATACTAGTGTGCATACAAATATGATACTTAATAGTTATATCACAACGATCTTACAATCAATCTTGTTTTTTTATTACTTTTTTAAATGATCGACATTCCAATCATATGTTACGCACTTCTTTTATAACATGTTTTTGTTAGTTTTTGTTTTGTTTAAAAGAAATCCCTAGCAACAAAGTAGGGAGCACGGAACATTGAAACTGTTTTAATTATATACGATTACGTACCAATACTGCCTCCGTATCTACATTCCTTTATATACTGATGTTTGTTAGAAATGGCGTAAATTTATAAAGATTAAAAAAGTTATATTATTCGTTTGTTTAATGAAATTAAAATAGTAAGAAAATAGACGAATAAGTAATGATAATAAGTTTGAAATATCTTCTGTAAAAATAACAAGCTTTTAATCTTTGTTTTCTAATACATAATTACAACAAAGCAAATTACTTTAAAACATAAAAGCCTGATATATCAATAACAACATATTAACTTATTGATATAGCTAAGTTCAACAGTTATTTATTCATATCATTGAATCAAATATAAAAGAAAATTAACAAACAGTCTCATAATTCTGAATCGCAATTAAAAGCTGAACTATACGTAAGAATTCAAAAGAAAAAAAGCTTCAATTACCCATTACTCTCTCAACTTCAACAAAAAATGTTATTTTTATCTTTTTATAACAAACTAATAAAACCTATTAATGCAACTGGCAATAACATGGTATTATCTACATTATGATGCAAATTTAATAGATAGGCCGCCTACCTTTACACTTAGTTACGGATTAAAAAAAACCTATCAAACTAATGTTAGGTGCCAAAGATAATTAACCAGCCAACAAGTTTCTAGGTTTTGCATTTGAAATTGCCAATATACAATGCGTCAAGTATTTTTGCATTGAACGCTACTAGGATAGAACACGGTAAATAGAAATAAACACTTCAAAGGCAAGCTTGATTCTTTCAAGTTTTGTTTTTGTCCAGTACGTTTTATAGGGACATCAGCCTTAATATGTGTAGAATAGCGCAAAGATTACTTTGTAATAAGCTTTCTTGAACTTGACAAAAGTTTTATATATAATAATTTAAGCATTTAGCTACTAAAAAATCTTTTATTATTAATTATTTTATCATATTATGTAATTTTTTACTACTAATTTTTATTAATAATTAAAGCTTTCTGTAAACTTTCATACAAATAGTTAATGACTCTTTATGTATCATGAATAAGTTCTATATACTAAATTTAAGATTTACTGATTTACAAATTAAGTTATAATATGCTATACAGGACTAAACATATATTATGCATATACATAAACATCCATCTACATATATTTATACTATATTATATTTTCAAAGTAAAAAAACTGAAACTTTTATTTGGTTGAACTTTTCTATATATCAGGAACAACAACTAAGCATATTTTTTTATTACTTTGATTAATTTACTTACCAAGGCTAGCCATATTATATACAATATGTTAATAGTTCCCTCGGGCACTTATAAGTTGTCATTCATAACTTAGCTATTTCCAATTCACTTTGTATACGATAGTGCAATTTGTTTATATATACATAAGTAATATTGTAACTGATATCAGAATGTTTCAGAATTTTATTGTTCCTGGTTAAAAGAAAAGAAAAATAAATATTTTTTTATTTAAATTAATGTTATTTTTTAATTTAATTTAGTATATTAACTTAGTATTTGTGAAATTCGTACAAAAATTATAAAAACTTTTAAGTTGTCAGTTAACTAACTTTTAACTTACAAGTTTACTATTCGAAGCACGGAATCATTTTTTGTTGTCGCAACGAAGCATCTTTTTGTATCAATAGTGAAACGTATTAATTAATTTAATAGCGGCCGCTTAATTGTTATTTTTTATGAGAAAGTAATTATTTAGATGTCTTTGAACGCAACGTGTGATAAATTTAAATGGTTGCTTCTTCACGTTGGAATTAAGGGCTATTCAACAAATATTAACTTTATAATTTAAGTAATTTTAAACACAAGTTTTTTTTGCTGAAAAATGATTTTTTTTTATTTTCAAATTTCTTTCTTTCTTGAAATCGGTTAAAAGAAAAGAAATTTGCTTCGAGTTAAAGAAAACTCCAGCTGCAAGTTATATATGGTGTGACGTGACCTCAGAGCTGTAGGAGGAAAGTTAATTTGTCAATACCAGTTATTGATCTGATAACAATTTACCTCAGCAAAACTTTGTGACCATAAAGTTGTGAAATATGGTACTACAGGACACTACAGTGTCAGACAACATTTATACCTTGTATATGTAATGGCTTTTGAAAGTCAAACTGAATAAATATTAAGAAAATATCGATATGAAGAATTTTGTACGTTAACTCTACAGTTTCTTATTATACTAACGATCTCTAAGTGTTAATTAAACTCATTATCAGATATATAGATATATGTGAATGTAAAAATAGATAACTGGTGTGAAAAACACCCAAACTTAAAAAAATTATAAAAAAATTATATAACTTATTTTCAAAATATGGCAATACCTTACAAGACAAAGTGCGGCGTTGAGTTCCGCCTTCACACATATTTAGACATATCCAAAAATGGAACTCAACGTCCCACTATGTTTTGAAAAATTTAAAAATAAATATTGCACAGTTTAATTTTTTTAAAAAAATTGTGGGATTACTCATCTTGAAGCTACGTTTTTTTATACAGTACTACTAAGTAAGGCTCGATAAATGTTAAAGTAGCATTGCCTTTAATGCAGTTGAATAGAATTTTTCGAAACCCTTTACTTTATATAAAACATACCGTAATAAAACTATTTAAGTTTTACAATCGCATAAAAAATATTGATGTCGTCTTTAATGGCTATATAATTATATTTGAAATGCTTTAGACTATGTATTTTTTTGTCTTCTATAATTTAATACTAATAGACGAAAAAGCTTAGAAATATTTTATAAATCCCTCGCAATTAGTGTCACTGTCATGATATCCTGATTTCATTTTATTCTTACAAACAATTTACTTGAGCAATCTTACTATTAATCGTTTTAATTTGAAATTACTCATAAAAAGAGAATCTTAAGTATAGAATATCTTTGTTAACGTTTGTAAGACCGCATAATAAGTAAAATATAAAGTTCGATATTGATTAATTCTATTAAGAAGCATAACCAAAACTAAGTAACTAGTAAATTTTCTTGAAAATTTGTAAGTACAAAAAAATTTTCTTGACCAAGGCAAAATTTCTCGAAATCCCAAAGGAAATACAATAGAAAGTAGACGAAATACAAAAGAACGTATACGTCCAATTTTCTGCCTTTCAAGACATTACGTATTGAATGGCGGAACTCAACATCGCAATTTATTATCTTATTACCAGAGCGAGAATAATAAAAAAAGTACATTCTTCATAGATACAAGAACTTAGTGTTAAGACACTTGGTTCCCGACTTTCCTTAACATTATTTATAATTGTCTTTAAATTTCCAGCCCAATAGATCCGCAAGCGACGACATATTGTGTGGTGGCCTCCCACAGGAAGAACTATACCTCCTTATGCGCAGCGCAATATGATATCAAGACAAGGCGTTCTGAGAAACGATTCAATTCTTATGAAGATCAATCCAACGAAACTGATAGATTCAAGGACAACGATACAAGGGCAGGGGATGCTAATGAACTGGATAATGATAGCTTTAATATTTTTGAAGAGAATTTTAAAAGTGTTTACAGAAGAAAAAAGTTTGGTAAGTTGTTTTCGGCACATAGTTATTATTATAGCCTGTTATATATTACTAGCTGTTATTAATTTTTAAACAGAGTAAATTGCATCATTTTATCGTAAATAGTAGCGCAATTTCTATTCTATTTTTTAAATAAAGTTACTGGATATTTAAATCTCAATCTGTTGATTAGTTCTTACGTTGTTAGTTGAAAAAACATCTATCCTCAAAAATTTCTAGTGACAGTTCAATTGTAATCTTTTACAGTGCATTTTTGTTACGACAACATCACTTTAATCAACTTATTATTTTTCTTATGAACCAGCGTCGTGCTCGCGGCCTTACCCGAGACGTAAAATGAATCGAATTTAGTTTGGAATAGTATTCCTGCGACATCACATTTTAATTTTTCGTCTTTTTCGTAAAAATATGGTTTAACGATTAATATTTTATTGTTTGAAGTTCGTAAAAACTTATTATTTTAGAGAAATTTATAAAAGTAAATATTTGTTATTGTAGGCTTTACACTTCTTTACTTTACTAGTACTTCGAAGTCAGCCATATAACATCGCGGATCGCCAATCTCATCATATATTGTTAACATAGTTCACACAGAACGTAAACTTCTCATGCGTATGAAAGTTTATTCAGTACTTTTCGAGTTTATCATGAACAACAGACAGACACGGCCAGGGACTTTATTTTATAATAGGTAGTGATATGAGTAATTATTATATTTTGAACGCGTGACTGATTATATTTTGACGCCATCGTGACATCGAGTCGAACAATGTATGAATTTAAATTTTTGCAAGTTATATCCTCACTTGGGGTATTCTTATTTTTCCATTCTGGTAAGATAAGGTATAGCGTTGAATTCCACCCTTTCCTCGAAATTAGGCAAAAAGTGGATGACGTAAAAAAAGTATGTGACGTTAAAGGTTAATCATTAAAAAAATATATTTTTAACACCATTAACTGGAAAATTACATATATTCTAATATAAAATAAATTATTTATATAGAAACATATTTCATTGTAGTTCCGTTGTGTAAAACAGGACGTAGTACTAAAGTAACAAATGAAGACCCAGTGATTGCGTGTGTCGGGGACAGGACGCATCATTTAATTGAAAACTTGGATCCGAGCACGGTTTGTCATTTTTCCATTAAAATTTGTAGAATTGTATTTATTTATTAACAAAATAATAATTCAGCAATTTATTGCATAGGAATAACTAATATTATCAAAAAAGCGTGTTATTATTAATATTTATAATGAAACTTTTATGATCTCTATTCTCGAGTATATTTTCCATGAATTCAGGAATTTTGCAAACAATTACGATATTGGGTTCTGACACTCAACAAGAAACGTCTCGAAAATTAGGGAACAAGATGTTTAGGTTCCCTTAATGGCTTAAACACTAGGTTCCTTTTGCTAGCCCTGTTCAAATAACGTGATATAAAAAATAATAACCATTAAAAATTGATAATTATCAATACTTATATCTTTTGCAGACATATTATGTAAGTGTTTTCGGGGTTGCACGTGACAGACGGTCAGGTTCATTGCTCGCCACTGGCAGTGTTCGTCCACGAACATCTACAGCTAAGAGGTTGCGAGAAAATGTGCCTTACAAAGCTGAAATAAAAGGAAAAAGCGTTTACTACCTAAAGGTGAATATATCATAATATTTTTTATATACTGACATGTTATTATATTGACATAATGGTGGCTTAGCGGATATGATTTTGACTGACCGCAACGTAAAGGATATAGTGTCCTAGCAGAATATTTTTAAAATTTAAGATTTCTAAAATAAAAAATAAAACATATAAATATAAACATATAAAAAGATCTTCTATGTTACCCAATGTAACATAACATTTATTAAATTTAATTATATAAAAAATCTTATGGGAAAGTCGTCACATCATAGCGATTTCAACACAATTTCATTTTTACGCTGTGGTAATAAGACAGCGTAGTTCCCCTAAATTAAATATATATAAAATTTCACTTATACTAACTAAAACCACACTTTGTGAATGTGTCTCATAGCTACGTTAACCTACATGTATTATTCATAATAACGCAACCAAAATTCTAGCCATTTCCAGTAAAACTTGACGCTTTTATAGCATTTACCATTTAGAGTAGTATTAATTCAACAAGGCGAGAAATAAAAATAAACCTAGTACATTATTCTAAAGCCTTAGACCTCGTCACAGTTCTAAAGGAGTTAATTATTTGCTCTGTTATGTATGTATATTTTTTTTTTCTTTTAAATCAAGTTAATAGTAATAATAACTTATTACATGTACCTACATAATTATTGAAAAAATGGAAACCGTTAAGCATCGCTTTGTTGAACATCAGTCTACCTGACAGTCTGTTCAGGATATTTTCTCAAAAGCAAAGAAAATGTCATATAGAAAATCAAGACTGATGGTCTCTTAAGCAACGACAAATCAAACTTCTGCATCAACACGCTCAAAAGATATGGCCTGTTATGCTGTTTTTTTTAAAAAAGAATAAACGAATCTTATATTGAAAATATGTTTATAAACCATAATAAGATATTATAACTTTAGAATTAGTTTTATACAAAGTTCATTTCACCGTAAATGTAAATTTGTCATTTACTCAGTCGTGGTTCCCGTTGACCTAAAAAGATACTGGACCAATGTTTTTTCTTTATTACATCTAGATTATTTCATCCATGCGAGTGCTATTTAATAAAAATGTCTTACATTTTTAGACATCAAGTAACAGTGGATCAGGGCTGTGGGTAGTCGTCTCAACGTGCAGCGGCTCTGTTGACATTGAAATCTCAGTACGTGGGAAAAAGTTATACATAGCCCGAAACATAGGTCAGTTAAAAAAGCATTTATCTTGGTAATTTCTTATTTGTCATTAACAAATGCCTTAGAATATATAATATGTAAAGTAAAGTAATAATATGTAAAGTTTTTTTATGGATGGTATATGTGATAAAAAGTGAGTAACTGAATCATATAGCCATAAGGTAATTTATATTTGTCCAGATCTTAATACACGCATATATATAAATTATCAAACATATCCCAGTTATTTTCCATATTAGAAAAAAAATGTCTAAATAAAACTTAAAAATAATTCAAGTATTAACAAAAGCTGTTGTAACGCAGTAGTTTAGCGTCTTATTGCAAGCGCGACTATTTTGGAATTACATCCAAAACTCGGGGAGAATGAGTAATTTTCTTCTCTCTGGTGTCAAGAATAAGCGCGGCGCTGAGTAAGCAGTGTCTCGAGGATGAGAAGACTGCCTTGTCACACTCGGTTCCTTCCTTCGTTTCTAACCTACTATATATGGGATACAGTCTCAAGCTACAATCTAAATTTAAGTATGCACTTATTTGCAGAACCACATTTAAAGTTCTTCGTCCCTGCACCAATAACAAGTTCCTCAATGCAAGAAACTAGCGATGAAGGCTCAGTACAATTCGACTCCAGTTCTGAAGAATCCAAAATACGATATGTCATACGAGTGTTGCCAAATAAACGGTTTGGTGATAGCGCTGTCACTGTTGAGGTAAGTCTAATTAGAATATTATAGCTAATTAAATCAAATAAGTATTCAATGAAAATAATATGAGTTATTGTAATTAGGGCCTACTATTGGAATAATCATTATAATAACTTTTTATTAAACATTTTTAAGTCTTGGTAATATTTTAGAGGACCGTCGTGGCGTAGAGGCGCAACGTCTGCCTGTAACGCGACGGTTTCTGGGTTCGATCCCCAGTCGGAGAAGATGGATTTTTCTATTTCCATTTTCTTCGCTCTGGCAAAAACAGGCAAAGCGCGGCGTTGAGTTCCGCCACTCAACACGCAATGCCTCGAAAAAGGCGGAAAGTAGGGACGGAGAAAGCAGGGACTAAGCAACAGAGTGTCTTAACACTAGGTTCGTGGGTCCCTGCAGTTCCCTCTGCCTACCTTGCCATGTGCGGGATAAAGCGTGAAGCTATTTACCTCTAATAGTATTATAAAAATAAAACTGCTGAAAAAAATTTTGCTAATAACAAAATTATTACATTTTTAAATGAATATTGTATTATCTTGACCCAATAGATGTAGAGCATAGAAGTGCAGTTCTTATAAGTAATAAAATTTCTAAAGTATAATTGCATTCAAACTTAAATAATTTCTGGTATGAAGCTTTTGCCTGGAAACTTAAGTGTTCATTTCAAGTTTGTTTAATATTTATTTTTCCCAGTGGACTTTAAATACTACCGCTACTATTATCATTGTGGGCTAGAAGTAAAACGAAGCAAAACTCAATGCGGTTTCTTTTCAGTTCCTTTTTAACTTTTCAATTTTTACTTTATACATAGCAAGGTCTAAAAGTCGATACCAGGTATTTGCTGGCTAAAATTAGATGTCATAACTTCACTAGTTCCATTGATCAATTTTCTACACAAATCTGAATTCAACACATTTTTTGTTTAATATCGGAATACACTTTGGCGCTGTGTAGAGACGTTTCCTCGCTGTGCGTTCTCTACCGCTTATATCATGGAGAGTGTTCTGGAGAACACTTTCCTTTACTTAATTTTACCTGCAATTTACAATCAATATTTTAAATTTAGTCGTCAGCCTGCAAATTGAGACATTCCTCCTAAAAATTTACATAAAACTTTCAACTTTACTTAAAATAAGTACAGTACAAGATAACTGCTTTATTAATTTGCTATAAACTATCTGACGCTCGTCAAACATACCTTAGTAATAAACTTTTAAAACTTATTTAAACAATTCACAGCAACAAAGGAGCACAACGCTGACTAGTTACATATCGACAGAGTGACCGTTTTGAACTTACGTGAATGGATTAATATTTGCTTAAAGTTATGCTTGGTTTCTAAGTTCTAACGCTAAGTCGCAGACTTTGCAGACAGTCCCTTTGAGGCTGTGTTAGACTTTACTATTATAATAATACGACGTAAATTGTAAATAACTTTTGTAATAATCATAATAATGTGAGTTAAACTTTATAATTATACGTTTGGGCACAATACGTTAATTTAATCACAATCAAATCTTAAAGTAATAAAAATAAACGGTTAAATTTGCAATCTTACAATTTGTACGATGTAAATTGTGTCAAGAAATCTTCATAGATAACATTACTTTTTAAAATAACATAATAAGCTAAGTTTATTTTTATGCTGGAGGCAACATAAAAATTTTCTTACTAATTCCTTCGTAAGTTACTTCCTTCATTGATGTCATCATCATCACATTACACATTTTCTATGTTATATTGATGCACATATTTCTTCTTTTCAATCGCTATATCCGAAATTCTTTGTAAAACAATACATTTTTATATTTATTTAAATAGAATTAACTTTTTTTTTAAATATATTTAAAACACTTACTAAAGATGACTATTTATTATATTATATAGAGCTCTCTAAAATTCCAATAAAGCATAGTCACGTATTTTTCAGCTAGCAGCTTCTACAACCAGGTGGGGATTGAGCACTCCAGAACTTGTGGAGGACGGTGCTACAGTTCGTGAATTAAGACCGAAGAGGTCTTGCAAAACTGTTGATATAGCATTTTTACCTGCTACTCATAATACTACTGATATTATAAGGTAGGTATTTTTTTTAAGTTTGAGTTTACTTTAGATAATATAATGTTAATATCTTTAATATTACGACATATTTAATGACACACAATGCGATTTTATTTATGTGATCTTAACTGGAAAATGAAAATATTCCTCTATAATTTACTACAAAATATTTGCCTGAATAACGTTTGTCCACAACCGTCGTCTACAGTTGAACAACAAATCATAATTATTATCTCTTTAAATATGTTGTATACGCCATATTCTAGCCTGTGTAAGCATGCAAAAATACGTTTATACAACTTTTTTTCTTTAATTTGATAAATATATATTAACCATGCAATAAGTAATTTTATTTATCTATTTATCCGTCTAATTCTATTGTATTTATATTTTTTTTCTTCAGGTATTGTATTCTGACACGAGAGATAATTTCAAGCGATAGCACAATTTGTGCGCTATCAAAAAAATTCTCTTCGAAAACTCAATGCATCAGCCATATGCAAAGACCACCGTATGTATATATTATTTTAAAATTTTCAATGTCATTTTATAAAATTTAGTCTATATATAATATTTAATATTTCAGAACGAGAGTAATAGTGCAACGTGTAATTGGATTAAAATCTGGAAGAAAATACGCAGTTCAAGTGGTCGCTACATCTAAAGGAAGTTTTGTGCCATACAACGTTTTATACGTTGATACTAACGTATCGTGTAAAGACGATTATTAATATCGCAATTAGTGAAATAATGGGTGATTTCATTTAAATTTATATATGTATGTTAGTAATAATAATAATTCCGGTTTATTTTATTTAAGTAATTTAAAATCATTGAATCGTATTATATACATTTTAAAATTAAAAAATTATTTAATCTATCGATCAAAAGTCATTTTAAGCTTAGTAATAATTCTAGATTAAATTTAATTTAATTTCCCAACTTCCTAAAAAAAATATTGAACAGCTGTTGTCGATGCAAAAACTATATAAATTAAATCTATGTAACATAAAGTTTCAAGATTACTTGTAAAATTATGAAGAAACGATACTAAAAATTCATCACCCAAATCAGTATTAGTCGTATTAGTTTTGTAATCTGTGTTCTGTGAATTGTGGTAGATATATTTTGTCCAGTTGCACTGGAATAATCTTTTTGTGTATATATAAATCTGTTACAGAAAAGTTTATTTATTTTCTTGTGCAAAAGTATAAGTAATTATGTAAGATATATTTACGTAAACATAAGATAATCCTGAGAGGCATTTCCTAAAGTTATTTATATTAAGCACATAAATTATAATAATAACTTTACAGTAATAAACTGAATAATTAATTGTAATAATTATGTTTTAATAACTATAACAATAAAATTAATCTTTATAAGTTAAATGTGGCATTTAGTTGAACAGAATGTAAGTTCCTACTATTTTTATGCAGAGTGTATTTAAAATATAAAACAAATCACGAATAAAATTTTAATAATTATTATAAAAAGTACATTATGAACGATGTTTTATTTTTAACCTTATTTTAATTTAAATAAATTCACCACTGGTCTTCAGCACTATGAAAATTCTGTCTAAATGCGTTTCAAATGACTCTTCCAGATCAAAATAATTTAGCAAGATGAGGTAAAACTACCGATAAATCTTGCTACATCTGTATAGGGTACTCTTGGATAGTGATCAATACTCGCGGCGCCATGACAAAGTACTAGAAATCATATGCGAAGCCGTTAGTCTCTCAGTTGCAAAAGTAAACGCTCAATAGAGTTTGTGAAAGATGGTTATTGTAAAAACCTACACAAAAATGTTTCCCCATATTAGAACCAGCTTCTGATGAAGTCTAATGATGGTCACGTATGTGTAACAGTACAGAATCCCTGATGATATTTGTGTTTCGTCATCCAGATCGGATATTTTACTTTATTCTCGAAGCCACGAACTGGTGGAACTTACGGTTAGAACTAGGAAACAAATATCTCGAAAAGTTAAAATTTAATAAACATTTCGATCTTACTAACGTACTAACCAGGAATAGGTTTTGCCTGTCTGTTATTTGTTGTGATGGAATGAAAGGCAATTGAGTATTGATGCGTATTGCAGTATTATAATTTGATAGTAGTTGTAATTTACGCGACGATATTACAATGCAAAACTTGGATGGTGATTGAATACAGAATACAATGATTTAACAACTTAACATATAGTATACCGAATATCGATCTGTTTCTAGGTAATATGGACAGCGGTATTTGCTTATATTAATAACATAATATGTAGGTACAAGGTTAAACGTTAGCTTATACGCGATTAAAGTAGGAGCGAGAGATATAACAACGAAATCTCTCTATAGTTTACTAAAAGATTTCGGCCTGCCTAGGATTATTATATATTCACTTCTAGAAGGCACTTCGAAGGCGGCTTTGGTAGAACCATTTAAAATATGGTTAGGTAGTGGGAGGAGCTCGGACAGTGAAAGTGAGCTTTAATAATTTTTAAAGGGGCCCTTTAAACCTACACTTGGGTCGCAAGTTTCAAGCGCTGCTCGGAGCTCCTCTTCCTACATCACGATGGGCCGCCACCCCAACGGTGACCCCATAGAATGCTAAGTAGTTTCTTCTCATTAACACGTCATAATTTTGAAACTATTTATTTTCTCGTTCCTCGTTGCAGAAGAATGACTATGACAGATTTGTTACTCTTGGCTGCAGCAAAATCAATTAACGAATATGGGTCTTAATTAATGTTGCTTTATTTCCCTATACTCTTTATGGAGGAAAATTTTAAAAATGAGTTTTTATATTTATATTGTAAAGGTAATCGATAATAAATGTTCTTCTTCTTCTTCTTCTTATATATAATAACACTAAAAAGACACGAAAACGTTGATTTTTATTATGTCGTTTAAAGTGCAAGTTAATCACAAATCAAAATTATTACATTGCTTGTAAAAATCATTTTTGTACTGGCAATACTAATTGATCTGCACCTGACGTACCGTCACCATGACAGTGACATCTATGAAAACATTCCGTAATCTGCAAATATTAATAAAATGTGGTATTTTAAATAAATATATAATATTATTAAGAAAAGAGTGTGGAATTTAAAAAGGTATGGCAGTTAACGCAAAACAGTTCTTCGGACCATTAACTTTACACCAAAAGAGCCAGCAGCCATCCATTTTTAAATGTGAAGATCCAGTTGAATGTTATTGTATATTGTGCGATGAAATATTTACATTGCCTGCTTTAGAAAAGCAAATGTTGACACATTTGTTCATGGTACATCGTCTTGTTATAGCAGATGTTTACGATATTGCTGATTTGGTAGAATATATGAAATATTGGAAAATAAGGCTTAAAGGTTAGTATTTATAATCATTCCTTCACTATTATACTATACATTTAATTCACTATTCCTTCTATTTTGTATTTTTTAAAGATGTATTGTATTTCAAATTACTGAGGACTTACTCTAAACTGTATTGCAAAGTAAAATTAGGTGATTTAAAATATAATTACACTTTTACTATGGAAACTCATAACCATTACAAGTAATATATTATGACACTCAACTAATCACTACACAAACTAAATGACAATATCCTCTAAACAAATTACTTAATTATATCAAATTTTGAAAAAATGTGCAAATCTGGTTATTTATTCTATTTTATTATTTCTAGATCATGGCCTTCCATTTTTTTGCACCACAATGCTTCTAGACAACAAACCCGATGGAACTAAGTCTAAAAATGAAGAATACTTTTTGTTAAGTGATGTTTTACCTGAAGATAAGGAATTACGACTTAATATAAGGCAAAATAAATTAGAATCACTTTTAGAAAGACAGGCATTTGAAAGAGAAGACAAGAACTACTCAAAAGAATGTCTTTTCTGCAGATATGTCTCTATAGGCACTAGAGCTAATTATCTTAATCATTTATATGAAAAACACAACTTCCATATTGCTAAACCTGATAACTTAATATTTGTTGATGATTTAGTCAACTTGATAGGTTCAAAATTACAGAAACTACAGTGCATTTTCTGTGAAGGCTTATTTAAAGATAGAACAATTTTAAAAGAACATATGAGGAAAAAAGGTCACAAACGAATTAATCCATCAAATAAAGAGTATGATAAATTCTTTCTAGTTAACTATATAGGTGATAAACAAACACCTAAACACACATTGAAACAAAAAACATTTAAAAAGAAAGAAGTGTGTGAACATGATTCCAATGTTGATAGCGACCCTGAGTGGTCGGACTGGACAGAAGAAAACGGCCCTCAAATAACCTGCTTACTATGTAGCCATACAGAAATGGAATATGAAAATATATTAGATCATATGGAAAAACAGCACGAGTTTTCCTTTACAAAATCAACAACAGGTCTAGATTTCTACAAAAAAATCAAAATTGTAAATTACATTCGGAGACAAATACATTTAAAACAATGTTTTTCTTGTGACACTAGTTTTAATGATTCAAAAAATTTAGAAAAGCATTTAAAAGAAACAGGGCATTGGGTTTTAAAGCGAGATAAATGGGACCAGCCAGAATATTATTTTCCTACATATGAAGATGATTTATTCTTGTGTTTCATTCATGATGATGATGAAAGCTGGTGGTCGAGTGATGAAAATGAAGTGGAAATAGAAAAAAGGAATAGCATGTCAGATAATATTTCTAAGGCAATGGCTTTGTCTGTGCTTCAAGATACAGATTAAACAGTAAATATATACTTGCATGCTCTATACTAATATTATAAAAATTGAAGAATTTCTTTATCTGAAAGAATTAATTATATTATGCATTGAATAGTCCATTTTACAGAAAAGCTATAATAGGCTATAGCCTATTATGGCTATAGCCATTATTACATATATGTACCTCAGAGTAAATAATTATATTTGAAAAATTTAGAGGCAAAAAAGTTTAAAATATTTCACAGTTCTAAGTAGTTTTTATCATTGTTGATGAAAATCATTGTTAATACATCATTAATATTTAACAGTTTCAGTATTTCTTATAATCTGTACTTGAAAATAGCAGGTGAATCTCTTGAATATGATTGAAATTATATTTAATATTTTTGATCCCATTAAGCAAATTATGTAAAGATTTTTAAATAAAAATGTGTGATGAAATTATTTTTAAACTGCTAACTATATAATTATACATTTGCACATATATATTATATTTTTTATTTGACATAAACTTTCACTACCTGTCCTACTTAATACTAAAGTATATACAATTTTTAAAAATGTACAATGTATATTGTACATTGACTAGACATTAATTTTGCCTAAAATATTTTTTTTTTCAATTTTAGTACAAATAAAAAAGCAATTTTAAGCTGTAAATGCACAGTGTCTTGATTATTATCACTCAAGTGATTAAGTGACAGTGTTAAGACACTCCGTTGCTTAGTCCCTGCTTTTTCTGTCCCCACTTTCCACCTTTTTCGAGCTCAACGCCGCGCTTTGCCTAGCTTGCCAGAGCGAAGAAAATGGAAATAGAAAAATCCATATTCTCCGACTGGGGATCGAACCCAGAAACCGTCGCGTAAGTTTGAGTTCCATAAGTTTGAAGTTTGAGGCACATTTTTTGCTATAAATTATTTAAAAATATATACTGATACATGTAGGCGAAATAAACTACAAATAAGAGCTTGTTTCTTTCCGTATAGTTCTTTCTATTGATAAAAATATATTTTTTTTATTTTTGAATATTTCTCTGTTTATACTTTAACTTCTAATTTCCAAAATCCAAATCACTTTGAGAAGAAGAAGAATCTCATATTGAGAAGTGCTTGCCTTATAAGTTTTCACTATGTGTTAATTTCCATATACTAATGCTCGTCTATTTTCTTTTTTTGATTGCATTGACTCTAGTGTTTGATATTAAAGCATTGTAGCTTTAAGATATTAGCAACCTGATCATTTGACACCGGAAAATTTGAAAAAAATACTGCGTTTTTAATTTTTAATTTACAGAACCCTAAAGTTGATCATTACTTAACTATCTTCACACGGAAAGCTTTTTACTGCAAACATGATTTGGGTTCCATCCCCCAAAAAACATAAGAAATGAAAAAGCTTTTTCATTTTCTCTGTTTTTGAAAAGCCAAAGTTCCTTTTGCTTACCTCTATGGGTACTCAGAAGTTGTACTAAGATTTGGTATACTCAATAGCATATATATATATATATATATATATATATATATATATATATATATATATATATATATATATATATATATATATATATATATATATATATATATATATATATATATATATATATATATTTGTATTATTGTTTTATTTATGTAACGTAAGAGATGGAGAATCCATTGGGATATCTATTTTATAAATAAAATTTTAGTAAGAAATATTAATGTATAACGACATGTTTCGTAGAACTTATTTGCGCACAAAGATAACATTAGTAACAACAAATTCATTTCTTAAACGAAACTTCAATACACTTTAACTTACTTCGAGACAAAGGTTTATTTGCACAGTGAAGTCTAAACACCAGACCAGTGGCTAGGAATGTGTGAAATAAGTACAAATAACCTTCTTTTTGATTTGAAAATATATTTTCACTGTATTGTACTAAATTCTTGCCTTTTGTTCCTTCTTTCCTTTCTTTTATTCCTTTTTCTAGTAAGAAATAAGCCGTAGTGATATTTTATAATTAACTAAGTTAGCATTACTACTTAATATTTAGTTGGTTAATTAATTTAGTAATGGAGATGATACTAAGCGAAACTAGTTTAAAAATAAAACACCAGTACTAGAACGGGTCAATGAAATTAATCATGTATTCAAAGTGGACGAGCCCACAACCGTTCAAAGTAAGACGTCCAAAAGATGGACTGAGTTAGGTTTAATTCTATCACTATCTCTATAAACTATACCTAAACAGTAATGTCATATTAGCATATGTTAAATCGATACGAATTTTGAATAAAAGCTCATTAGCCAAAGTACATATAAGATGTTTATTTTTGTAACAGATATGTGTTCAAGCTATGTTTGATTTAGTTAATGGCGAATTAGATTTCTGGCGAAAGCAGATCAATATTTCACAAAATATTAGTAGATAGTACTTTGGTTGTGTGCTTAGGACAAGTATGTGCTTACATTTGATATGAGCTTATATCAGATTTACAAAAAATATATGTAGGGTTTAATATATAAATATTTGGGCCTTGTTGAGGTTCTAAATTTTATGTTTAATTTATATTACGGTCTTTATCACCTTGTATGTGTAATTTTAATTGTAAATCTGTAGTTATTGTGTTACCTTTTGTAAATTTTAATAAAAAAATAATAAATAAAATACAGCCAATTAACAAATTATAAGCAAAAGACTTACTATAAATAAATTTGGCTTTATACAATACAAGCTATAATATATATTTTTTAATTAGCGTCACGCTTTATCTCGCATATTGCAAAGTAGGCAGAGGGAACTGCAGGAACCATATAAACCTAGTTATAAGACACTCCGTTGCTTAGTCCCTGCTTTCTCTGTCCCCGCTTTCCACCTTTTTCGGGGCATTGCGTGTTGAGTAGCGGACCTCAACACCGCGCTTTGCCTAGTTTCCAGAGCGAAGGAAATGGAAATAGAAAAATCCATCTTCTCCGAGTGGGAATCGAACCCACAAACCGACGCGTTTACAGGTAGACGCTGACGCCTTTGCACCACGACGGTTTTAAACTTATACTTTTCGGTAGATACTTACGGCCTTATTCATAAAAAAGTCTTATAAAACGTTTTAAGCATACTTTAGTTAACACGCTCTTTAGGTTTATAGAACGTTCCATAAATGTTTGTATTCATAAACGCTCTATAAGCCTTCTATAACTAAAGCGTCAGTAATTTGATTTATACGTTCACAATGTTGCCACTATACTGAAGTCGGTCGACTTGTTGCCGAAAATACCAGTAAATCCACAGATGATAAGTGACAAACGCATTGACATAGTATGACCACAGATAATATTACGTACAAAAATATATTATTGGATCTGGCTTGACATATCCTGGCTTGATTTACGTCATTGTTATCACAAAAACACGAATGTTTATTTTATTTTAGTTTATAAACTTACTTAATTTTTAAAAAATAAAGTCAAAAGAAGTAAAACGACAAAGAATTGAAAATTGTTTAGACGTGGACAAGTATTACCTATGTTCTGTGCACCTTTCTTATTTAGAATTTATTATTAATAAACTTGTTAATAACTAAATATAGTTAATAAATATCGAACAAAATGTCAATTGTTATATTGTTTTGTTTACGAAACTGAAATTGACACTCTTTATGACAAGTGACTCGACGACGTCATATCAATGCTCATATTAGTATGAGCTATAATCAGCTGTTATATGAATCGGCCATCTTTGGACGTTAAAACACTCTTATAGTAGGGTTCTCGGCTCTATAACTTTATGATAGGTTTATAGAACTGATTGGCACTAATATGTTGTTATGAATAACGTTTTTTGACAACTGTACTATATCGAGTCTTTAAGCATGCTATAACTTTTTATGAATAAGGCCGTTAGCATTCATGAAATTTTATCATACCGGGACTTGAAAAAGGTTTTTGAACGTCGTTAATTTATTAATTTTCAGTCATTCATTCAGATGAATTGCGTGTTGGTTGACTTGCTCTACTTCAGAAAAATAGTTTTGTCACTCTTAATATTTATGTTGTAGTTAAATACAATACGCCCGTATTGTACTATGTTTTTTTTTAAATATTACTCGTAGAAATATTTTTTGAAATGTAATTTCAACGTTAGTCAACGAACATGTACTAACATAATGTTGAATCTCATTTTGATTTAGCTCTCAAACTTTCAGTTTAATTTGTATTAATTTGCCTAAAAAATATTATACAAGTCGATAATTTACTAGGAAAATAGGTGCCTCGTCCTTCGTTGCAACTGTCAATCCTTCAAAAACTTTCTATAATTAAAACTTATCCTTATCTTATTATTATAATTTATAATTAACTGAGCTAAACTGATTTAAACTTTTTATTTATGGAAACAATATCTTCTGTTTGTGTTAAAGATATTAATAATTTTTAAAATTCAATGATTTTTATTTTCCACGTCTTCTTTACGCCAATGAAGAAATCAGAACTCTTATAGAAAGACGTTGTTCAGTAGTGCATCTGTCCGTCTGTTAATAATATTTTTCTTGAGATCGCTTGGAGCTTTTAAGCTTTTTACCAGTCCTATAGAACACAGAAACAGTTAACATTTTAAATCAAAACAATCAATAGATTCAAGAGAACAAAGAGGAAAGTATCAGAAAATATAATTTTGTAAGTGTTTTCTCGTTGACCAATAATTAAAAAATCGATACGTAATCGTCGATGAGGGTGCATCGATTAAATATTGTTGTATTTTGACAAACTAAGAAAAAAAAATTGTAAAGATTTTTTTGCTCAGACACATGGATATCGACTTAGGCAGATATTCAAAAATTATCTTTTATAGGTTCTGTGGCTTGCTCTATTCAGAAGGTACACTATTTTCGGCAAAACATCTAATTGGTTCAAATTTCCGAGAGAAATCAACGGCCAAATCTAATGTAAGCGTAGCTTTCAAATATAGAACCAATTTTTTTTGCCAAAAATTGACTGAAATTATTACTATCGTGACGAAAGTCGATTAATAAATAATGCTAAGGAAAAAATAGCCAAAACTATCTGTACTCTGAAAATGGCTTATTCCCGAAATATCCTAAAAGCATGTCGCAGTTATGTAAAAGTTTGAACGTAAATTGCTTAGTAAATGGTTTCGAACGGCGTAATAACACGATTTTTGCATAATCTTTTTCACATTTCTTCCACAGCTAAGTCAAACTTTATATATTATGTTTTAGGTGAATATCCATGTTTTATATCGTGAAAGTTATATTGAAAAAAATTAAATTAGCTTCAGGCTTTATCCTGCTCGTAGCAGGTTAGGCAAATGGAACCGCAGGAACCGTGTTAACCTCACTCCGCTTCCTACTCTTCAAGGCATCGCATTTTGAGTGGCGGAACATAACGCCGCTTTACAGTTTTTTGCTTTACGTAGTTGAAAATAACATAAAAATAATAAAAACATATTCTATTAAAACGGTACGGTTTGAGTGATACTCAAAGTAAAAGTTAATATTGTTAACGAAAAAGGTAAAAAAAAATATTTTTTATGTCCCACTTAAATGTCTACGAAGATTATTGAGGTTGATTTTCTCGGAAAAAAAACAACCTTCTTACTTTAAATACAGAGAAGCTTTTGTTTCAATTATGATAGCTAAACATAATAGAATACATCTGAGCTTTGTCATTATATACATTTGGGTCAATTAGTTGTCTTCATTTTTGCCGCAATGTCGTTTAAATGTAGGTTGGATGGCGGGAAATATTTTGTCGCCATCTGACACAAACGATTTAAATGTTAAGTTCTATATAGTACTGTTTAGTTCAATCCGCATAGGTTTTCATCAAAGATATTATTTTAATAAGCGAAAAGTACGAAACGGAATTAAGAATTAACGTTTGCTTATTCACTGAGACACAAGGAATGTGTTATTAGTATTATTATACTTGTACGACAAGCGACATCGTCATCGTACAGAGTGTGGCATCTAATTATAGTAACTTTATTTCATTTAATTTGTAATTCAAAAAATATAACTATATAGTAATTATAATATGGTTTATATTTTTAAATAAAACACTTTAAACGGATTTATCCCGTATATTAGCATTTTTTGTGAAGCCCGACGTTTCGAACACTTTGCAGTAGCCCGTGGTCACGGGTAGACCCATGTCAAAAAATGTTAAGATACGCGATAAATCCGTTTAAATTGTTTTATTTAAAATGTATAAAAATCGCGAAAATCAAAGAACTTATTATGGTTTATATTTATTAAGTAGTAAGTAAGTGTCATATCATAATATGTAGGTACTAAACGACTATGTATGTTTATTGAATGTAGTTATTAAATTACGACGTCAATATTAATTTCTCACCTCTAACCTTCAATACCCAAATACACTTTGATATATTAGGGAGGCAGCAATTTGATCTTTATTGGATAACGAGGTAGAGCGAGAAGAGAAACTTCACATTTAAAGTTCTAAACTATACATAATAGTATGATACTATATTTCATTAACGTTTATAATCTGTTTTACTAATATTTTGTAAAAAGTGTATAAGGCTTTTTTGGTTTAAACCGAAAGGAAAAATTAAAAATTAGAATAAAATAGAATATATTTTTTTTTCCCCTTACATTTAACACAAACGAACAAATAAAAATTTAAAAGTACAAAAATATATATCTCTAACAACAACCTTTGGCAAATGTGGGATTGATTGTGTGTAAAAGGAAACCAAAAGAACATACAATTTTCTATCTTTAGTTCAAGACTTCATTTCAAAAACACATCCCTTATATAATAATTTCCTCGTTATATCCGAAAAAGCGTTGCGACGCTTAGCCTAGCAGTTTGTCAGCGGTTTCAGCAAATATTAAAAGTATACCAAGTAAGGCAAATGTCACTTATTTTTAATTTTTTTTGTGTTACAATTCCCTTTGCTTGTATAAACTAACTTATTATTATCAGGCTTGACTTTTCTTAAATCTTTTTATTATATATAAAGCTTAATAGGAAATAGTATAAATATACCTTACATTTTATACTCTACGTAGGTCTCAAAATACTAAATACTGCCCATACAATTTGATTCTAAACACACTAAATTTTAACAGTTTTTACTATGAGGCTAATATTATTTTGTACAGTAGTAATAATAATAAATATAGTTGTAACATTTAACAAGAAATAGTACTAAAAATGCTAAATTTATTCCAAGTACGGAACTATACTCGCAAGCCATGTTGCGTAATGTTAACGTAGACGTAGTGCTGTTGAAACGTGTCTGACTAAAGTATGAAAATACAGAACATTTTTACGTATTTGTGACAAATATGACAAAATGCAGTGCCTTAGTTATACAGTAGCTTTCAGCGTCTGCAAAATTGGCTAAACTTTAGGAATAAGTGAAGCGATATATATATCACACAAGTTAATCAAGTTTAGTATATAATAAAACTTACTATTATTTAAATAAGCAGCATTATTGAGACCATTGGCACAGTGGCATTACTGACTGTAACTACGATCGTAGGTCCCATTTCCACTGAGGGATAATTATTTTCAATTTTCATTTTCTTGCTTATTTATTCACGCAATATCTTTACGAAAACGGAAATGTATCCCTTCATATACCACGTGGAGTAAATCATGAACTTAATTTATTTGCAAGTATATAGTCAATTTCTTTACTAACTAAAAATTACCCAAAACATTCATAATCCTATCAATTTACCTAAATATCAGTAATAGGAAGCAATTGGCTCAAATATCCACGCACGGTGTTCATTAAGAGTGACGCCCGAATGGACATCATCCTAATTTTCCAATACATTCACAGTAATATAGTATGACGTGTAAAGTGATTTGCAAATTAGTCAGCTTGTCGAAATATTTAGCCGTGTCATCGCCTCTGTATATCATCATAAAAATCATCTTCATAAAAAGCATCCTAACCATAACTTAATAAATAAATAGTATTTTTTATTAACTTTAATACATATATTTGTTAGAACTGTATAAGACCAGAAAAATATAATTTCTACTACTCAAGTTAATGCTGCTACTCAAGTTAAACACGCGACATTTTACTATATTTATTATGTAATAGTAAGTTATGTATATAGTATACGTTGCCAGTACTTATATAGGAAAATATAATTTTCGTTTTTCTTTTTTTAGCTTCACAATTTATCTCGAACATAGCAGAGTAGGAACTGTGGAAACCTAGTGTTAAGACCCTTCGTTTCCCATTTTCCTCTGTTTTTGAGGCATTTCGTTTAGAGTGGTGGGACTCAATGCCACGCTCTGCCTAGTTGCCAGAACGAAGAAAATGGAAATGAAAAATTCTATCTTTCCCGAATGGAAATCGAAACCACAAACTGTCACGTTTGCAGGCAGACTAATAAGGCGTATTATTAGTCTACCTCTAGGTTCCATTATAGGACTATCTTAATACCATATTATTATACTGGATCTTTATTTGAGAAAGGCAGGGAAGATATAAGTAGTACCTGCTCGTAATTAATTTCAAATAAACTTAATTATATTTTCTTTTGTTTGGACCGTTTCTTAATGACATATTAATTTTCTTTGAAGCCTCCTAATTAGTTCTCTTGAAATTAATTTAAAAGCAAACAAATTACCAGTACTCAAATATCTAAGTAATTACGATACTTTGTGAAACGAGCAAACGCAACAAATATGATGTAGGCAAGTTTTGACAGATTAAGAGTGGAAAGGGTGAAATGTACTGACGATGATATTTGGCACTCTTCAAAAGCATTCTGTCATTCATAATTTAAAGCTATTTTCGAATTTCATACCAACTTAAGAATTCTCCAAGCAAAGGGCATCCGATATGAATGAAGTTATAAATATTTTTATGTTTAACTGTGACTCTTGTGCGTAATTCAGCATAGAGTAATCAATTGCTAATAAAAACTTATCAAAATAAGAATTATTATTTAATAAACCTTTTTTTTGTATTTACAGTATATTTATTACAATAATAATATCATAGTCTAGCCATGTGTACTAAGTTTAATTTTATATAATTGAAGATATGAGTGGATGACGGGGAATATGATATATTTGGAAATGTGGAGATAATGGACATTTTATTGTTAAATATGTACATAACTATTTGCGTTAAATTGTAGTTAATATTATACTAATATTAAGTGGAAAAATTAGATAAACGTATACCAATTAGTATTTATTAAATAAAATATGTACATAACTCCCTCATTCAGCATAAAAATCAGTTGTTACAAAAAATGTTACATAACCCCTTCATCCATTCATATCTTCAATTGTTTTCATACATTTTTTCGTAACTTCACGCTTTATCCCGCTTATAGCAGCGGGAAAGCAGAGGGAATCGCAGAAAACGTAGAGACGTAGTGTTAGCTTGTGTTGATTGGCGGAAGACAAAGAAGTAATCCATTCTTCCCGATTAAGGCAGATGCTGCGCCTCCGCGCCACAGCGGTTCTCTATAATATTTTATTTCATACGCCAATGATGTAACAAAACCACAATAGCTGTAGTCACTTTCATATTTATAGGTAATTTTATATTATAATTTAGATACTAAATAAAAGGTGTTATGATGCTTTATCATCTTATCAAATATCATTTCCAAAATATCTACGTAATCACACATTTATATTTAAAGTTATGAATTTGACTATGTTTGTTGATTGTGATTTACTGACTAAATAGTCTGAAAAGTAAATATACATATAAACTATAATTAAATGTGTCCAAAAATCTAACCCGTATTTGAAGTATCTATGTATTCTTTATATATTTATAAATTATTACTTTTAACCCTATATTATTAATCAAGTTGCCAATATGATATATAAAAATAAACTATGCGTATGCAGTATTCAATATATACCTCTGTAAGCTACAATTACCAAAAAATTCCTACATAATTTCCAAATTGTTACACTTTATATATTAATAAACTTTAAGTTATTATATATTGCAATATATCGTATCATGAAACTTGAAATTGTAGTAAAGCCCGTAGTAATTAATTTTGAGGCCTCTCTAACATTTTATTAGGAAAATAAAAAAGCTTACTCCGGTAAATAAAAGCTCGAGTCACTTTCGCAATTGTGATAAGTTGACGTTGAAATATGGCTACGAAAAATATTAAACAAAGGAAAATCTGATACATATATATTGACACGATTAAATTTTGTGCGTCGTATGTGTACTGTCATTACTTGTAATGTTATATAATGACTTATAATGTAATTTTTTTCCGGTTTATAATTGAATTAAATGATGCTTTTGATTTGATTGCCTAATCTACAAAATTCATTTCTCAATTTCTGTATAAAAGCATATTGCAGAATTGGATATCATTTATTTCCTTTTTAGGGTTCCGTAGTCAAATGGCAAAAACGGAACCCTAATAAATTCATCATGTCTATATAACCGTCTGTATATTACAATCACTTTTTTTCCAAACTCTAAGACAGTCAGAGATATCCCAAATCTAAGAGATGTCCTATGATGACGAAACAAGAAATGAAAAAGAAAAATGGCTGTTTTAAAATTTTACCCATTCGACAAAATAAGTTCTTAAAACCTAGTGTTTGATCATTTTTATGGTCATAAACTTCTAATATAGCTGATTTAATTTAAATTACTAACTTTCAGAAATTCTAATGACACGTTACTACTGTCATATTTAAATTTAAACTGGATCTCTTTTAAACATGCATTCTCCAACTGTGTAATGATATCTCTTTTTTTACCGTACATTCTCCTTTGTGTGTTCTCCATTCAACGTGACATTGGCGAAGTGATTGTGCTCAACTGGCACGCTCGAAACGCCATTAATAAAAACAAGAAGAAGAAGTCATATTTAAAAAACAGGCTTTGTCAACATCAAAGATAATTTTTAATTTATCATATTATTTTTTTTAGCCTATTATTAAAATAGTTTCAAGATTTGATAAAAAAATCAAATGCTTTCGATTTTTGGGAAATAATGGGTAGATAACTTCGCCAAAGTATTAACATACAGTTTGTCAACAACAATCCAAATACTATCTGTCCTTGTAACATTTTCGAAGACTTTCTACTAGTTAAATACTCAAAGTTCTTCTAAACTATAAAAGTTAGAGTAAAGTCGACAATTGTGCTGTAACTTAAGTAATATAAACGAAATTCGAAGATTCTGAACGAATTAAAAAGAATTCAATTAAGCACTCTACTTGAAATATTTGTATGTAACTGTTTGGTCTTTGGGTACTAATCGAACTAAGTTTTATTTGATGTCGTTTCCAAATTTTAAATATTTTTTGCAACTTATTTGTTTTCATTGTAATTATCAAAAAAATACGTTATATTATGGTATATCGTGTGACCATAACGACCGAGTGTTTTATTTTCACTGTAAATTAATTCTAATTAAATCTAATTAATCTTAAAGCAAGAGGACAAACAATATATAATATGATAATGTATTTTGCAAAAGCGAAAGTCACATAAAAATAATCTTAAATAAAAACGACTATAAATTACAATTAACGCAACCTTATTTTCCGCATATATAACTATTACGTGTAGCTTTCATAACAATGTGTGAAGTAATTAAAAAAGCACATGACGAGGGAAGCCGCTTTAAAATATTCTGTACTAGGTAACTATGTTTTATAGCGAATGCTGTAAAATTGCTAAGACCTAAACCTAACCAAGGCGTTATAAAAGAAGGAGAGATTAGCAGAAAAGCTTTTTTTAAAATTTAGATATTATTAATAGAGATACGATTAAAACTCATGTGTTTCGTACAACGGTTTATTGCAGACAAAAGAAAATTTAGAAATACATCGTCACTAAGATACGGTGACCCGCGTAAAAAACAATCTACCCACAACTTTTTATATTAACGGGCGTCAACATGCCGCCTCCCAAGAACGCAGTTCTTAAGGAGCATACACATTAAATAAAATTTATGCATTTTATTTTTACAATATTAACAATTATTTATTTTTTTTTTTTTACATTTAAACAATATAGTAGAAATTGCTTATTACATTTAACTTAACATTTTTAATACATAATCATAACTGACAATTTAAGTATAATTTTACATTACAAACTTCATCCCATATTGTTATGTTGCGCAATAACAAAGGGATAATTATTATCAACAATAATTTAAAATAGTAATCAATAATAAAATAAATTAATTTAATGTTTACTGTAAATGATCATAAAAATATTATAAGATATAAATTCATAATGATATTCAATTAATTAATTTCATTTAAAAAAAATCCAATTAAATACACATTCAATTCAGTTTATTTATTGAATCAATCTATGCTATTAAACGAATAACAAAGAGATTTTTATTATGAAAAGAAAATTCTATAGGCACAAAATTAAATTAAATTATTGTTTTCAATCATTAGCAATATTTGTATATATTCATTACACATTCAATATAATTTCATTCGGATAACGTCAACAATTATTATAATTATGCAATTTAAAACACAACTATATGTATAGAAAAAAAATTGCTTTAATTGACAAAATGGACTGTATTGTGAAATATATGTAAAGAAGTTTTAGTGAAATTAGTCTGCAATCGGTAAAATTAATAATTTAGAAATTGCTCGTTTAATTAAATTATTTTTACACCGTATCGTTACCACTCTAGTTATGTTATCAGGGCCAGGATGCTTTGCCTCTATTCTACCATATAACCATTTTGCTGGAGGAAGATTGTCTTCTTTAACAAGTACAATGTCACCAATATTTGGTTCTGGTGATACTTTTGCCCATTTGTATCGCTGATTAAGTTGCGTAAGGTATTCTGATGACCATCGTCTCCAGAAATCCTGCACCATGCGTTGAGTCAATTGCCATCGTTTTAATATACTAATAGTTGACATTTCAAAGTTGTAATCTGGAGGTATAACCAATGGACCACCCACTAAAAAATGTCCCGGTGTTAGTGGTATTTCTGATTCTGGGTCATCTACACTTTGACGTGCAATAGGTCTTGAGTTGAGGCATGCTTCAATTTGACATAGAACCGTCAACTCTTCAAAGGTGAGCGTGGAATTACCAACGACTCTTTTTAAGTTGTATTTGGTTGACTTGATGCCCGCCTCCCATAATCCACCGAAATGAGGTGCATGTGGAGGAATAAATTGCCAAGATGTTCCATTGTTAGATAAACTCTCTGATATAACGGGCATCAGATTGGAATTTTCTTTGGAGAACAAAGTTTTCAATTTCTTAGAAGCACCTACAAAATTGGTTCCATTATCACTCCAAACTTGACCACAGTGACCTCTTCTAGCTACGAATCGTTTAAATGCTGCTAAAAACCCTTGAGCTGTAAAATCACTAACGACCTCAAGATGCACTGCACGCGTAGCCATACATACAAACACACAAACATATCCTTTGTGGGAATGGTGGCCACGGCCCTTGGTTGTTCTTATTTGTATGGGTCCTGCATAATCTACTCCACTAACAAAAAATGGACGATTAACAGAGATGCGCGCTGAAGGTAATTGGCCCATAAATTGTTCTTGAGTAGAAGCTCTAAAACGTGCACAAATTACACATTTCCTGTACTGTTCCTTGACTAAATTTTTTATACCAATTATCCAATATTTTCCTCTGAGGAAGCTGGTCATCATTTGTGGTCCTCCGTGTAATGTTTTTTCATGTGCATCTGCAACCATTAACTTCGTAAAATGACCACTTCTTGGTATAATAATTGGATGTTTGACCTCATCACTGA
This sequence comes from Dione vanillae, assembly GCA_037178615.1. NCBI lineage: Eukaryota > Metazoa > Arthropoda > Insecta > Lepidoptera > Nymphalidae > Dione > Dione vanillae. The sequence goes on from JAZFAU010000190.1 coordinate 2,626,753, forward strand.
CATTCGAATTGTCTATTCGACCCCGGACTCTCAATAATCCATCTTCATCTACAAACGGGGTAAGTGAGTATAGTTTACTCTTTTTAGGCATTACTTTCATTTTATTAAAATATAAAATATCTTCAGCAAATTCCTGTCGTTGACATTGTTTTATACACGTTATTAATGCAACTTTTAATTCTTCACACGTTAGCAAATAAGTAAACTGAGGTCGAGGTTCCTTAGATTTCTTGAAATGTAAGAAGCGCCTACAATACGCAATTACTCGAATCATTCTATTTAATCGCGAAAATCTTTCACAAAGTGATTGAAACGTTTCATTTACATTAATACAATAAGCTTTAATTTTCCTTTCTTCTAAATTAGTACCGACATCTGGTTTGTCATAATGTACAATATCATTACAAAGCCAACTGGGTCCGTTCATCCATAAAATATTGTTTTGTAAGTCACTAGGAGTCATCCCACGTGACGCGATGTCTGCTGGGTTTTCACCAGACTTAACATGTGACCATTGATTACTTTCAAGTGTTGTCAATATATCTGATACTCTATTCGCTACAAAAGTTTTCCATCGACTAGGGTGGCCACGCAGCCATGCCAGCACTATTGTCGAATCGGTCCACGCATGTATATTGGATGGTTCTACGTGTAGCATTGTTGCGACTTCTTTTAATAATTTTGTAAGTAACGTTGCACCACACAGCTCTAATCGAGGTATTGATATTTGCTTTATTGGTGCTACTTTTGTTTTGGACGTGAACAAGTTTACATATATTTGTCCATCTTTATCGAGCACTCTTGTATAAACAACAGCAGCATAGGCTGCATTTGATGCGTCACTAAATCCATGCAATTCTAATTTTGAATTAGTTGATTGGAGTCCAATCCAACGCTTTATTTCGATTTCAGACAAATTTTTTAAACTTTTGCGATACTCTTCCCATTCCTTTTTCAACGAAGATGGTAACTCCTCGTCCCACGAGATACCTGACATCCACAACTTTTGGATTAAAATTTTTGCTGGTATAATACACGGCGAAATCCATCCAAGTGGATCATAAAGCTTAGATATATCCGAAATCACACGTCGTTTAGTAATTGGAATAATTTGTTCTTCTAGATGTACTGAATATACGAATTTATCTGTCGATCTATTCCACGTCAGCCCTAAAACCTTTGTTATATGGTCGGTTATCATTTCCATAGATTCTTTACTTTTTTCATTTTTGCTCAAAATTTTCATAACTACTTTGCTATTACTTGACCATTTTTGTAGCTTAAAGCTGCCTCTCATCATTAAATTATTTAATTCCTTGTACAGAAATATTGCTTCATTAGACGTGTCACAAGTGGTCATAAGGTCATCGACGTAAAAATCCTCCAAAACTCTTTTAGCAGCAAAAGGAAATTGTGTACCTTCATCTAAAGCCAATTGCTGTAATGCTTTGACTGCTAGATAGGGAGCTGCGGATGTGCCAAAGGTAACGCGAAGAAGTCTGTAATCTTTTAATTCATCCTCTGGATTTCTGCGCCAAACGAGTCTTTGATAGTCCACATCCTGTTGAGCTACTTTAACCATTCTGTACATCTTCACAATATCCGCGACAAGGCAAATTGGACCTAGACGAAATTTCATAATTAAATGTCGTAGATCTGGTTGTAGACGTGGTCCTATCATGAAATCGTCATTAAGAGAAATTCCATTCTCACCCTTACATGATGCATCAAAGACTACTCTCACTTTTGTTGTAGCCTTATCTTCACGAATCACTGCATGATGTGGCAAGTAAACAGCTTCTGTGTTTTTATTAAATTTGATTTGTTCCATATGACCCAATTGCAAGTATTCTTCAATAGTGTCATCATATTGTTTTTTCAATTCTCTATTTCTGATTAATCTTTTTTCTTGTCCATAAAACCTACGAACAGCTATTTCCCTCAAATTTCCATATTTTGATGCTGGGGTTTCTTTTGTAAAAGGCAATCTTACTATATATCGTCCTTTACAGTCTCTTTTTGTTGTGGTCGCAAACAACTCTTCACATTTTTGTTCCTCTGGTGTTAAGCGTTGATTTATTTTATCGGTAGGTTCTGCTTCTAGTTCCCAAAACTTCTTGAGAAGTTCATCATCGCTCATTTGTGTATGTAAATTCACAAATATACTGTGAGTGGTAGGTGAAATAACTTGACCTGACAGTACCCAACCCAAATTAGTCTTCTGTGCTATGGTGGTGCCATAAGGGCTACGAAGGAGACCTTCCTCTATTATTCTTCCATAGACATCACTCCCCAATAAAATATCGATTTTACCAGGAGTGTGGTAATTTGGATCTGCTAACTTCAAATTTTTAAGTTCAGGCCAGTTATTCATGACTATTGGTTTGATTGGTAAAAACGATGTTAATCTGCTCAAAACATGAGCACCCAATCCAATTACAGTTTCAGTGTCATGGATTGATGATATAGCTATAGTTACTACAGCCTTTGAGGTCAACACACTAACATTACCACCCAATCCACACACCGAACTCTTTACAAAAGTTTTCTTGACTCCGAGTAACTGTACTGCTGATTCTGTTATAAATGAGGCCTGTGACCCCTGGTCGAGCAAAGCTCTCAGCAGTTGGTAACTTCCATTTTTAGTTTGGACCCTGACTAATGCAGTAGCTAATAATACCTGAGTATATTTATCCTTGCTAGAATAACAATTAGTAACCATATTCAATGGTTGGTCAGTCTGCAGTTGATCATCACTAAAATGCATTGACTCAACAGCATGGTTAACAGGTACCGCAGACGCGATCGATCGATTTGGTTTTTGAGGATGAAGTAGTGTATGGTGTTTACGGTTACAGATCCGACATGAGGTACGTAAGAAACAAGATTTTACACTATGGTTAGACCCAAAACAATTAAAACAAAGCTTTTGCTTTTGCACAAAATCTGTACGAGTCTTATAATCAGCATGATGAAATTTTTTACATTGAAACATTTTATGATTTTCCGAGCAAAAGGGACATACGGTAGATGAAGTAGAAGAGATGTGATATGCCTTAGGTTGATTATAATTATTTGATTTAAATTTACTTGTAGTAGGTTCCAAGAATTCTAATGCTCTAAAACGACTTATTAAAAATTCTTCGAATTGAGAAAATGTAGGTAAATCATCGGTTAACTCATTTGATTTTATTTCCCATTGTTTGCGGGTATCACAATCTAACTTTTGACAAACTAAATAAATAAGTAACACATCCCACGAATCGGTACAGATACCAATATTAGACAATGCATTTAAACTATCTTTCGTTGTGTCTAAAAGGTTCTTTATACCATTGGCCGATTGCGTGGTTAAATTATTTTGCGAAAATAAACGTTTTAAAATACAATTAGCTAAGAATCTTTTATTATTATATCGCTCTTGTAATTGTGACCAACACGTAATATAATTAGCATCAGTAATAGAAATATGTCGTAACAGCTGTTCGGCTTCTCCCGATAAATTAGTTTTTAAATAATGCAATTTTTGAACATTATCTAATTGCTTATTATTATGAATAACTGATACAAATAAATCCCTAAATGTCGGCCACTCCGTGTACTTACCAGAAAAAACGGGTAGTTTAATATCCGGTAATTTTATAGGGATAGGATAACCGCCATTTTTAGCTATACTCGATGATTCCGATTTTTCTGATAAGTTAACACTTTTAACTTTTAATAAATAATCTTTAAGTTCACATTTATATGCAGTATACTCTTCTTCAATTAACTCATACATATTCATACTAAAATAATCACAATTAAACTTAGATTCCTGGGTGGCTATGTCAATTATTTGCTTATGAGTGACCTTAACCTCACTCCAAATATCATTTAATATTTCAAGTCTAGTTTCTATATATGATTGCGTAATTCTAGACTTTGGTGATTTTTTAAAGTTTGCCAAATTTCTTTGTATTTGACCCCGATGATCTTCTTGGTACTTAATAAATTTTTCCATATTCATTATTATAATAAAGTTCTTTTGTATAATTAATTAAATTTTCCAATTAATTATTAAATTATACTATTCAAATTAATTATTATACTAAATAATTGTTAATTAACTTATAACTTAGTTCACTAAATGTTTTTATAAAACCGTTACAATTTTTTATAAAGTTCAAATTATCATTTATTTTCCACGTTTACAATTTTTTATAACCGTTACAATTTTTTATAAAGTTCAAATTATCATTTATTTTCCACGTTACTTCACGTTCACTTTTATATAAATAAACTCAGTACCTCGGTTTATAAACTTTCCTCATCTGGAAATGCTCGCAGCCAGCAGTAACTTTTTGAACTAGCAAAGCTTGGTTTTCAAATGACGACTAACGGCACCCGGCACCCGGCACCCGATACCCGGCACCCAGCTTCTGACACCCAGCACCTGGCATACAGCAAGCAGCACCAGCGACCCGGTCTCAGCACTCTTGACTTGGTTTCTTGTTCAACTTTTGTTTGGTCACACAGGAACTACTTGTGGTGGATTTATAATTTCTTCATATTTATGAATTCTTCGTGTTAATAGCCGTTTTACTTATATCTGTATGTTATTTCCTTTATATTCTCTTCATTTTTTCATTATTTGATTAATATATTTTCAACTAATCTGTTATTTATCCGACTCGAAGAACCATGATTAAAACTCATGTGTTTCGTACAACGGTTTATTGCAGACAAAAGAAAATTTAGAAATACATCGTCACTAAGATACGGATAGAAAACTATTTTTTTTTATTTATTATTTAAGACAAAAAAATATTTCCTGCAATTTTATATAATAATATCTAGTAATAATTTGTAATTACGGCCAATTGCTAGGGAGGTGGGATTTGTAAGTTTCATCTAACCGGACTTTATTGTAGTTAACAGCAGCCTAGAAGCGATATTACATTTTGTACTGTAGGTCCATTTTTCAAATTAGGCTTTTTATGGAGTATAGTATAGTGTTATGAACACCCATTTATAAGCAATACAATATAATTTTTTTATTTTTTTTTTAATTATACTTTTTCTATGGCTTCACACTTTGTACCGTATACAGAACGCACAATTTTAGGTTATGTATACCTATGTAGACATAACCTAGAATTATGACATTTCTTGGGGGAATGTAATGCCGTTTTTTGTCCTCTCACTAGATCAAGACAAATGTAAAACAGTTGTTTTTTTTAAAGTACAATATTCCACACAAACGTTAAATCCCTATTGGACTTCGTTAAATATAGATTTAATAATTTACTAGACTACGAAAAATATTCAACCTAAAGAACTCAGACAATTTTATATATAGATATGATTAGAACTCGAAATAAATATATTTATATATGATTTGAAATTTGAAGATAAAAAGATTATTTATCAAACTAATGATAATTTTTAATGAGAATATCTGTTATTGTTAGGTTATCCCCTAAATAACTAAAATGAGGGACAAATTTCTATTTTTTTTTTCATTGATAATTATAACTCAATGAAATTTTCAATATGCATTTAATTTAAACACTTGCATAATATACATACAAAGTACGATATTTTTTACAGCCTCAGTTAGTAATAATGATCTATGTCGATATATCATTTATTATATAGTCTTCATTGTAACAACAAGACATTTCTTAATGAATCTTCACACCCGTATTTATCACTCATCGTACAAATTACGAATAGATGTACAAAGGGACCGCTTCAATGTGCGAAGAAGAAGATTTTATTCTAAATCATATACATATTGTAACGTAATTCTATAAATACAGCTGATATAAATCCAAAATACAATGTTCCAAGCCGTACTTGTTTTTAATGAAGTACATTCACATTATTGTGACTATGTAAAATAATAATAATATAACAGTAATAGTATTATAACATTTTAATAACATAATGCTTTATTTTTTGTAAATGAACCGTCTCTCTGGATTTAGTGTTTACTCAGGCACAGTCATATTCCAAAAGTAAAATGAAGAAAAGAGTGTCTAGTCACCAGAAATATTCTGTCTATACTACTGTCTTTATGTTCGAATGTTCCTGTCGGACGGGATTTGAATAAGTAACCTTCGTAAATTAGTCTTAAAACAATATTCCAACGTATGGTTATAGTAACGCAATATTTCTATTGCTTTTATATCAGACTAAAAGCAAATATTGTGTTGTATTTTCAAAAAATATTTTAACGTGTCGTTTTTATACTGTTTCTGACTTAATTCGTATTTTAAATTGCTTTTCCGAAAAAATGAGCACATTTTTAATACAATTTCTTGAAGTTAATTATTTAACTGCCACAAAAAAGAAAATACTTGCCAATTTTAATGCAAGTAAAATTGATTCTTAAACGTTTACCAAATGTATAAAAAAGATAGAATAATATTTTTGATGGTTTTTAAAGTGTTAATCCACACTGAGGATAGAAAAAATACTTAAAGAAAAAATATAAAAATTTGAACGCAGCGAGACTCGAACCAGCGCCCTCCTGCGAACCGTGCAGGCGCTCTCACCACTTAGCCATGCGTTCTACATCACGCCGCGTTGAAATTCTTATATGCTTGCAACGATATAAGTTGTATAAAAGCATATAAGAATTTCAACGCGGCGTGATGTAGAACGCATGGCTCAGTAGTGAGAGCGCCTGCACGGTTCGCAGGAGGGCGCGGGTTCGAGTCCCGCTGTGTTCAAATTTTTATATGTTTTCTTTAAGTAAAGATAGAATAAGCAAAGCATTATTAAAAAAATGTAGTAACTTTTAAGTAAATTAATTTAGTAACTTTTCTAAATTTTTGGTTAATAAGCCATACTATAAATATGACTCTGGGAATATATACTGTATAAGTTGCCGCAAAAATATGTTAAATCCTGCAACGGTAAGCACTAATCTAAACTTTTCATTTTTGTTTGTTGCGAATCTTATATTAACATTAGCCGAATAGTCTCAGATGAACATATTACATGGCACCGTTGTGATTTATTTGTCTAAAAAGAACTAAAATATGGTTATAAGGTTGAGGAAATGTACGTTAAAATATTTTGATTGTAGTCTCTATCAAACGGTGTACAATGTAAAAATGTAGTAGGTATGGCATTCATTTATTATGTAATAATCATGGATCTAGTAAGAAAAAATCTTAAAAAGGCCTTCCAGGTGCAAACAATAAAACAAAAATATATACCTCGTTCTACTTGTTTTAGATGTAAATGATCAAGTAAAATTTTCATGTACAATCGACTTCGCGTAATCTCAAAGTAAACAATATTGATATATGTAAATTTAGCAGAAGTTGTGCAAAATTCGCTCATTTATCGAGCTAGCTAATGATCCACTATGGAATCAACCAATTTATATGAGGAAAAGTAGTAAAAGTTTTGCTACAAGCTTTGGACACTCAAGTGTTCGAAGCTTCGGTGGCAGTCAGAGACAATAAGTCTAAGAGATATCCTATTATGACTAAACAAGAAATGAAAAAGGAAAACCGAAGAGTGTGTGTGAAATAGCGTGACGGTTGATAAAAAGTGGTTGGCTGATTTTTAAGTATCCCATCTGTTTCAGGGGAAAAAGCGGTATTGACCTGTTGCTATTTGTCACGGGGCCCTAGTTGCTTAGATTATTTATACAATCTAACAAAGATTCTCATCTTTGTTAGATTGTTAGATGCAATTCCTCATAGAGCTCTAAACTTTAAAAAATTTCGCCTTCACCCTTTCTCCCTTATTGGTTACAAAAAACTAAAATAAAAAACGCTTAATTGCGCTACATTACCTGTAATATAGTTAAAATTATTTTTTTTCTGTAATTTACACCTAAATGTTGTATCTTGTGGACTGATAAGAAAATTCTATTCTTGTTTTGTCAATATTATATCTAAATTTTTTTGCGCTCAGCAAGGTGGGGAGATCAAACTGCCGATACCATGGAACCTACTGTTAAAATTTTGTCTTTCCTCGCTTCCCGTATTCTGTGACATTGCGTGTTTAGTGACGGAATAACAAGCCGCGCTTGCTTAGTTGCCAGAACGAAGAAAATGGAAATGGAATAATCTATCCATCCTGAGTAAAAATCAAACCAATGAACAACTGCGTCACTCGCTCTTTATATAATTTAAATATAAGTAACCTTACTTATAATGATAAAATACAATAAAGCAAATCCAAATTCTTCTTATTATGTGTACAGAGTATACTAATATTAGCTATAAATATATTTTGATAT